>CM070549.1:32799132-34096632 GCA_036346405.1 Phyllostachys edulis | reverse complement strand
TTGCGAAGTAAAAACTCAACATGAGAAAACCTTAGCAGAGGAAAAGGAGTACAACCTATACCTATGTATACATCGATGTTCTAAGTGTCGTTGTCTAGATAAAGATTTTCGAACGCATCTGCTAACTCTGGATTTTCTACAGAGTGTTGATCTCGTGTATTAGCTTGTTCCTAGCTTTTCACAGTTTGAAGTATCTCCACCATCTCACTCGTGAAACTTATTCTTCTCTCCTCCAATATTCTTCCAGAAAGACTCAAAGTTGACCTGGAACAAACCATGGAGACAGAAACAGTTAACAAATCCTGTGTTAATATGGATAACACTTGATATGTTACCTTATGGTCATGCCACCATTGCAAAAAATCAAAGTGCTCTTCTTGGTATTCCACGGTATCACCGTCCTGATAAGTGGATAGTTCCCCATTGCTATGGTGGATGCTGTGTCATGCCTCAAAACTTGACGTTGTAGAACCTGATTTCCTAGAGGAAGAACCTACACCCCATATTTTTTTTTCTAACGCAATTGTCTTCTTACCTATGGTGGGTGGTACTGGAGGTCGTTGCAAGCGAACTCCCTGAAACTTTAGTTCATACTTTTGATATACATCGAAAAATTTAGTACGAACAACTGAAACATAGTTAGAATAATATATGCTTGTGGCATCACTCAGAAGTTGGAGAACATTAACGAATCCTCGAAGTTTAACTCTGGGATCTAAAATAAATGCAAATGCATATGTGAATGTGATTTCTTTCTAATATTTCTAATATTTAGTTTTCATAACAGCGATAGCCTCTCGTAACACTATTTCAACTTTATGAGCCTTCAAGTGACTAGCAATTTCAAGAATATTATGCACAATTAAAGGAGATGTTGAAAAATACGCTACAGATAAAACAAACAATGGAATCATAAAAAAGTTCTAAAAACAATAGTAACTTCTCAGCAACAAACCAATGCTCATCAATCAATAGTGTATTACCCTCATGGTTGTGATAGTGCGCGTGAATAAAAAAAAAATGAGCGCTTATATGGTAAAAGGTTCTTAAGCATCATGTAAGTAGAGTTCCATCTTACTGGCATATCCAAACCAAATTTTCTTGGACGTACAATCATTGCAATGCAAAAGTTCTTACATGCTGCTATTCGTTAGTTAGAATGATTTAGGAAAGATATTACATCGTAGAAAGCTTTAATATACGGTTCTAATATCTTTAAACCACATCTAACTATAAGATTAATAATATGACATGCATATCGCTCATGTAGCAAGAAGGATTTAACGTATGTACTAAATAACGGAGTGAGAATATCCATTGCCCTAGAGTTTGCGGCAGCGTTGTCTAAAGTTATTGTGTCGAACCCGGGAGTAGAAGGATCCCGAATTCTATATGTTTCTCACACTAGTCTTGGAACAACTAGTGTACACAGTTAAACAAAAATGATAACAAGTCCATATCACACATTTTATTCATATTATCATAGTTTTATTACAAAATGGCACAAGGCCAAAAGAAAAGTACAATAGAAATATAAAGTAGTAGTAGGCCACACCATATGTAAGACTCGTGATTAATACTCCCGAATCCTCTGTGCATTTCTGAACTAGTCCCATGATCAGTAGCTAGTTCACACAGTAAACAAATATGGTAACAAAATCATATCACAACTTTATTAATAAATAACAATAGAGTTGATTACAAAGGAGGCTTACAGCCAACAATAAAATAAACACAATGAAAGACGAAGAAGACGTAGTAGAGTCCAGCTTAATCGCCACAGCAATCGATCAGAAGCGGCCTAGTCGTCGAAATCCACACCGATGGTGAAGTCCTTCTTCTCTCAAATTTGTTTGCATAAAGCAAGTATGAGCACAACTACCGTGCTCGCAAGTTACACCTCAAATAATGTAATGACATGCATACATGGATGTAACAAAGGATGGCTTATAGGGTTAATTTGCATAAAACAACATTTTCTTTAAATACTTGTACTAAGTTCCAAAGCAGTTATTCAATAACTAAAATTCATTTTCTAAATCAATTTTATAGTCAGATAACATTCACACAAGAATGGTGAAGGATACCCTCCTATCACAATGGCTAACCGCCCAAATCCCATTTGGATAATCCAGTTGACAAAGTCTTTTTGAAACAAATTCCAAGTCTAACTTTGAGTGGCTTTGCTAGCATGTCCATGACCGCGGACACGGCTATTCGAATAGTTTTACACTCTACAGAGGTTGTACACTTTACCCACATGACACGAATTCTCTAGTTTGCTTGGCATCCGTCGATACCACCGCCACTACCTTAGGTAAGCGGTCTAGAGCACGTGCAAGGCTTTTACAATGCGCCATTCCACCGCTAGCTCGCTAAGGTTTCGCCTTTGGAATAGAAATCCACAGAGTTCCTAGCCCCTCTTGCGCCAAAGGGAACAATAGTCATGAAAGACTTTGTCAAAAGAAATGGCCATGAAAGACCGCCCACGCATAAACAGATCAACCGCGATGGAACTTTACAAATTAATTAGCTGTGTCCCTACCCATACTCGTGACATGTGGTTGTACGGTGAGGCATAGCCCATTATAGGCATAGCAAAGGAACGCCAGAGGTCGGTCCTCAATTGACTTGGGCGACTTTCCATTAAAACCCATGGGCCTCAACCCTACCCAGATTGAGCCTGCATTGACATGCACCATCCAAACAACCATTTCGCCAAGTACAAACCATCATTTTATTTCATTTTTCAAGATCATTTATAAACTTCCATAACACACCAATGCCATGGATACAATTTAAACAATATTTGATTTTTGGTCAAATTCCCCAAATCAATATTTTTGGTCTAAGCATGTCTTTGCAACATTTTCAAATGATCCTAGTTCATACTATCGTATCAACTAGGTTTTATCTAGGGTGACAAGGTATTTGATTCAATTAACAAATTTGGCCATACAAAGGATTTAGGAATATCTATGAATTTAAAACAGCATTTAAATTCTTCAATATAAATAAGCATGCAATAATAATTTAAAACAGAATTTAAATAATTTAAAATAATGGGTGCAATATGGTCAAGAATGTAACTTGCCTTCGTTGAAGTCTTGACTCTCTAAATTCTCCGAAGGATCTAATTCTCCTGAATCGTCGAAATCTATACGCCGAAAGCTTATCCAAATTCAAACGAAATCCAAATAACCAATCAAAAGGCAATTAAAATTAACTCAAAACTAAATAATTTTATTTTATTTAGTTATATAATAGTTTTATAAAATTTTAGAAATTTGAATCACTCAAATTGGAGTTGGGATTTAAAAGATATGAATTTTACAAGTTTTAAATCTTAAAACCTGAAATTTAAATGAATTTCTAAATACAAACAAGATTCAAATGAAGTACCATTTAAATCGCTTTGGTTTAGTTAGCTAGGTCTTCAATTTATATGAATTTAGAAATTTAAAACACTTAATTTGGAGTTAGGAATCAAAAGGTATATATTTTACAAGTTTAAATCTTAAATGAGCAATTTAAACTATTTTGATTTCAAAAGACAATTTAAATTACTCCAAAACAAGTATTTAAACTTTCCTTAGTTAAAACATAAATCTGTAAGATTTTATAAATTTGACTCACTAAAATTGGAGTTTGAGATACAAATGAATTTTATTAATTTTAACCTAAATTTGAAATTTAAATGATTTCTAAATTCTAAAACAAAACAAAACTGAACTCCAAATGGAATAATTATATTTTATTTAGTTGGACAATAATTTTCTAAGATTTTAGAAATTTGAATCATCTAATTTGGAGCTAAGATGTAAAAGTTATGAATTTTACAAATTTAAACCTAAATCGTTATTTAACCAATTTCCCGAATTATTTTTCTAAAGAAAATTCTAATTATTGCGCATGGTGATGTCGCTGGAATTTCGAATTTAAATTAATTGAAAATAAATTTCGACAATGGGGCCTACGTGTCATAGACACGGTGTATGCGGGCTTGGTCTACGCGGCTTTTGGGCTCGGGGTTGGGTGTGAGGTGGCGCTTGTGCCACCAGCCACGCGTGCGCCACGCCGACGGCAACGGTGAGGTGGCGCCGACGTGGGCGCCATGTGGCGGTGCCACCTCAAAGAACAACCGGGCGGCGCTGGTCACCTCGATGGTGGCGAAGGTGGCGCTCCGCGGTGTGAGTGGTGCCACAAGAAAGAGGGACGCTGGGAGTCAGGCGCCACCAGTGGCCGAGGGGGACTTGCGGCGGCGAGGAGAAGGTGGCGGGGTGGTTCGGGTCGACGGCGACGCGGCAATACGGCGAGGCTTCGGCGGTGAGGATGCGCGCACGGCGTAGGCGATGAGGCGGTGATGGCGACGGTGAGGTCTAGGTGGCCGGGGGAGGCTTAACGGCGACGCAATCGAAGGAAAACCGTGCTTCGGCGGCGCGGGCGAGAACTCAAATTACCGGCGATTGGGGAGAGGAGAAGAGGAGTGGGTGGGGGGATCGGGACGAGTGAGAGGAGAGCTCCCCCGTGCTCCCTTTTATAGGGGCCGAGGGGCACCGGAGCGGCTTGGAGGCGTGGAGGTCATGGCGTGGCAATGGCGGTGGCGGTTGGGCGCGCGAGCGTGGAAAGAGGGGGTGGGGTTGAGGCGGACGTGCGTGCGGTTCTCAAGACGACGCGCGAAGTTCCGGCGACCAGCGTGGCGGTTGGGCGGAGCTTGGTGCGGCCGTAATGGCGGCTACTCGGCCGTCTGCGTGAAGGAGAACGTGGGGAGGAGAAGGTGGCGTCCACCTGTAAGTGGAGGAGGAGAGAGGGCGGCCGGGCGCTGCTGATCAAGATCCAACGCCAAGCGCATGATGGGGAGAGGCAGCGTCGTGCGTGAATAGGGATGGGCCGAGCCAAGGTTTCTACCAAGAGGAATAGGGATTTTAATTGCTTTATTAATTGTTTTAAATCCAAGAATTTTTTAGGCTTTAGAAAATAGCAATTTAGATCCAAAAATTATGGAACAAAACACATAAATTCCTAGAGTTATTTTGGACTTAATAAAATTATTCCCAACTTAAAGTTGGTTTTTAATTTTGTAGATAAATTTGTTTAGCTTTAAAATATTTAGGAAAAAGCTTTTAAAATTCCGAAAATTCTCAAAATTAATTTAGTTTTTATTTTTCAACTTTAACTCAAATAAAATTTAAAAACTTTACTAAATTTTACTTTTGACTTTTTTAAAAAACTTCAGAAATTCAAATAAAGCAAATAAACTCTTTCAAATTTGAGAACATCCAATAAAATAATAACTTTAATTAATTTAAATTGGTAATGTAACTTTGGGTCATATTACATCACACACCACAGTAATCGCTCGGGCGCACTTAGTCGTCCAAGTCCTCACCAGTAACATAGTGCTCCTCTTCTGATCAATAATTTATTAAACAAGGTGAGTACGAAACATACTTCGCAAGTTACACCCAATAAAATATTATAATTCATGCAAAAAATTATCAAAGGAAAGCTTATAGGGTTGAATTTGCATAAAGCAATGTTTTCTTTTTAAATATTTGTAGTAAGTTCTAAAGATGTTATTTTATAACTAAGGTTGATTTTCTAAATTTTCAAGCTTTATAGTAGGATACCTCCATACAAAATCTGGTGAATGATGCCCTCCTATCACGTGGCTAACCGCACAATTTTCCAAGGATTAACCATCCTAAAACATATGTGCTAAAAATGATTTTTAAAATAAAACCAAGTCTAATCCACAAAAAGCTTTGTTCAGCATGTCCATGACCGAGGATACGGCTATTCGAATAGTTTTACACCCTACAGAGTTTGTACAACTTTACTCATAAGAGGTAATCAACTTTTAATCGGCCAAGACATGCTTCCGAAGGCATGCGACTAAGTGATTATCACAAGGCTATTACAATGCTCCATCCCAAAGCAGTTATGCCCGCTAAGGTTCACCTCCATTAGGCCACCAACCCGCCGGAAGTCTCGCTCTTGTGCCAAGTGGGAATTTCTGTCTACCCGACACCCACACATCCAAATGGCACCACTAGCAGAGGGATACTACAAATTATTAAGTCAGGACCGTCCCATACCAGACTTGTGGCAGTACGAAAGGGCTTTACAAGCCGCAGCTTGTGGACTGGTTCTTAACTGACTTGAGCAACTTCCAATAAAATAGTGGTCTCGATCATTGAAATGAATCGATCACGTGCATAAACTTGCACCAACCTTAACAACCATTTCGCCCAAGTCTACACTAGTTTTCATTTTATTTTGCTTTTCAAAACCATTTGAAAAATTTCCATGGCAACCAAGCCATAGACTCATTTTTAAAAAATAGTTGAATATTTGGCTAAAATTCCCAAATTTAACATATTTGGTTTATGCATGACTATGCGTATAATTTTTCCAAAGGTTCCTAGTTCATGTTATTGCATCAAGTAGGTTTTCATCTAAGGTGATACGTATGTTTGTTTCAATGTCAAGATTGGTTGTACAATGGAATTGTGAATAACTATAATTTTCAAACAGGAATTTAAATTAAATTGAATATAAATAAGCATGCAGTAATAATTTAAAATAGAATTTAAATAATTTAAAATACTGAGATTCAAATATGATCAATAGATGTAACTCGTTGAAGAATTCTAGCTCTCCCGAGTCGTCGAAGTCTATACGCGAAAATAAGCCAAATTCAAATCAACTACATTTTTTTTATAATTGTAGTATATATAGCTATATTATAATTTTATATGAATTTAGAAATTTGAATCACTGGAATCAGAGCTCGTATGAAGGACAACGAGTCCTCAGAAGTTTGAATTCTAAAGAAATTACCCTAAATTCTATTTCCATAATAAACGAATTATTTTTCTAAATAAAAACCTAAATATTGCGCAAGCATGACGTCAGCATTGGAATTTCCATTTTCAGCCGAATTATTTTTCTACGAGCAAAAGGATATGTGTCTTTGACATGTGGGCCCTTGGTCCATAGACTGAGCCCACGAGAATGCCCTAGTCCACACCTCCACGGTGGACCAGGAGTGTAGGATAGTGGCGGTGCTACGCATGCAAGACACGCGGGCAACCACGCTACGATTTTGTCCTACATGGTACCCACATGGCGCCAAGGTGGCACAACATGGCTACCACGTCTCCTTCCACGGTGGCGGCGGCTCGGGACTCGAAGGTCACCGACGCTATGCGCCATAGCGACGGGTGTGCGTGTGCGCAAAAGAAAGAGGGGAGTACTGGGAACCTGGTACACACCAAATCGGCGGTGGGACACGAACGAGTGGTCGGCGACGAGGAAGGAGGCAGTGGTGCTGTCGGGCTCGCGGCGGCGATGGCGCTCCAACGATGCTCCGGCAACAAGGAGGCGAGCACGAGGTAGAATGTGACGTGGCGATGCCAATGGTGTGGAAGATGACGGCGGAGCTCCATGGACAGCAGCGGAATCAGTGGCAGAGGCGCTCGGTGGTCGGCGTGGGAAAACATGGATTTCGTGAGAAGAGAAGGGGAGACGAGCTGGGATTTGGGGGAGGGAATGAGTGAAGGATGGGGCACCTTGTGCTCCCTTTTATAGGGCAAGGAGGTGGTCGGGGAGGGAGATCGTGCACGGCGATCATAACTCGCCGCCGGTGGTCATGGGCGTTAACACGCGACAACACAAAGGAAAATGGCTGAAATGAGTGCAAGGGTGAGTGGGGTGTTGATGGCATCAAATGCGCGCAAAAAGAGGGAGAAACGGTCGGCTTTAAGACCATAGTGGTGCTCGGTAATGGAGGCGGCGAGAGAAAGAAGAAAGGGAGGAAGAAGGAGGAGGGGAGGCTGATGGGTGGGCCCCACTAGCGGAGAGAGAGGGAGAGGCGGGCAAGAGAAAAGGCCATGGACTGGGGAAAGAAATTGGCCCAAAGCGAAAACTAGATTTTTAATTTACAAAAATTGAAAGAATTCAAATAGGCTTCTAGAAAATAGCAAATAGTGTTCAAAAATTCTGGAAAAATTCATAGAAATTCCCTAAATTATTTTGAACTTAATACAATTATTTCTAACACAAAAATTGGTATTTAGGTGTGCAAATAAATTATTTTGGCTTAAAATAAATAGGAAAAACTTTTAAAAACTAGAAAATTCAATGAAATTAATTAAATTTTATTTTTGAATAGAAATGAAATTTTGGGATGTTACATATTGCAATTTTTTATTTGTACAACCAAAATCTTCGACAACTTTGATAATACAATCCGCAGTATTCTCACCCATCTATGCTACATCAATTAGTTTAAATCTTATAATTTTTTTCCCATTTCCGAGTTGTCGTTATCATAATGAACAACTACACTAAGATAATCCTCTCTAGCCCGACCACTCCATATGTCCGAGGTCAAAGCCACCGAAAATGTACTTGTACTAAGTAGTTCTTTTAAATTTGCACGACATTCATTATAGTATTTAACTAGATCTCTGGTTGCTGTCTGTCTAGAAACAGTAGAAAATCTAGGATTATGCGTAGTCCTAATATAATTTTCAAACACTTTAGACTCACCAAAGTTTAAAGGTAGATCATGTGAAGCAATTAAATGACAAAGAGATTGATAAGCTGCCTCAGGCCTATAATCACAATTACGTACTGTATCGTTAGGGTTGTGTTGTAGCTGTGTCGACCTCATGATTTTTTTACTTGTGTCGGCCTTATGATCAATCCTTGTCTTGCTTTACATATTGCAACATGTCTAATCAAGTGCCCCGTTCCATCTGAAGACTTTGCAGACAATTCAAGATGACAAATTCTACAAACAATATATCTTACCTGAACTCCATTTTCGTCTGGCTTGGATTTCTAATCGAAATGTGCCTAGACTCCCGATGTACTAGACCTGGATCTCTTTGCTCTAGTGCTTGCAAACGCATAGGCACTCGTAGAGCGCGATGATGGTAGTGCTTCCTCTTCTGCTTGAGTTGGGGCGCAACATTCTCGAATGGTGAAAAATCCTTCGGTGAAATTTCGAAATCAGCAATAGGAAAATTATCGTAATTTTCCATCACGAAAACTGCAAATAGAAAACTACACTATTATTTATTTCACCTTCGTATAACAAATAAGAAAAATAAAAATATAAAAAAAATCAATATTGTTACTTCTTTTCCTGACTGCAGCTAAATTTCAAACTTTCAAATATTTGGCAAAAAAATTTCAATTTTTGCCAAATTATCACATGAGGTGTCTAAATTTTAATAGAATTTAGAGAAGAGAGTGAAGGTTAGATGTTGGTTGAATGAGGGGGGTATGTGGCCTATTTATAGATTTTTTTTTTATTTTTTTAAGCTCCCCAACAGCTAAAAATGACTAAAAAATTTTAAAAAATCGATTGTTACCGAGGCTAACGGCATAATCATGTCGTGTTGTGCCATGGTTACCATTTCCTAATGGGATAAGTGGGTTGGGCTGGTCCGCTGGGCCGGGGTCATGACCAAAGCATGACATAGTGCGTCGGGTCGTGCCGGGCCGACCCGTTTAGCTGTCAGTCGTGCCATGCCTTGGTTGGGCCAACAATGTCGTGCTTCGGACTGGCCCAAAAGGCACGATTGTAGGATCAAGTATAACTGACTAGACGGGGGTGAATAGGTGGCTTTAACACTTTTAGCTAAAAACATATTTTTAGCAAGTAATGAAATGTAATTCGATTTCACAATTCAAGGCCTAAATAATCTAAGTCTTTCTAAGTGCACCAACAACTATAAACTAAGCTAAACAACCAAATCAAGAGACAAATAATTGCTATATAAGTAAATGAACTAAGAGAAGAGCAAAAGGTATAAACCACAATATGAAGACAAACGATGTTTAACCGTCGTCTCGGAAACTTGCCGGTCTCCCCTAATCCATGTTGAGGAAGCTTGAACTAATCAAGCCGGCTCCACACAAGCACACCTCTCGATCACTAGTGGTAGCTCTTCTCTACTCCAGAAAGGCGAGCTCCAACCTTCACAATCAACTGGGTCTTCTCACAAGCTTTTTGAGAAGATCATCGATTCACCTTCTTCAAGCCACTAGGAGGTGGCAACCTCCAAGAGTAATAAACCAACAAAGCTTTGCTTGAAGGTGCTCAAGTGCCACAAAGATCAAACTCAACTCAATGCACATGGGAAACCTCTACAACCTTTGCAAGATGGAAATATTGCTATCAAGGAGCAGAAAAAGAAGTAAGGGCTCAAGAGTGTTCAATAAAGGTTCTAAAATCACCCTTGATGTAGTAGGAGGGGTATGTATAGCCTCAATCGCCTCCACTAACCGTTGGCACACGAGGCTGTGCAAAATCGGTACGGTCGATCAGACCACGGGTATAGGGCCGGCCAGACCGGACTATAGTATAACAGTAAACTCTGTAGTAATTATTGATACAGAATATATCCATTACGCTAGCTCCGGTCAGACCGCCCACTCAAGGTTCGATCAGACCGGGTTCAAAAGTTTCCCAAAATGGAAAAGAATTGCTACTGAAAAAGCTGGCCGTGACGGTCAATCCAGGGGTCCGATCTGACAGGCAAAAGAACTGCGGTTAGTCCAACATGAAGTATTCAGTAGCAAGTCGAAAAACATCCCTCTCTGAAAAAAGCTAACCACATCAAAAAATCGGAGGTCCGGTCAGTCCAGCCTCCCAACTGCAGTCGGTTTGGATTAACAAATAGAGAAGGGATGAAGCATAAGAGAGGCTCTCTAGAAAATGTTGACCGCCCGACTCAGACCGAGGGTCCGGTCAGTTTGGGTTAAACCTTGTGGTTAGTCCGGCCAGCAAAACTGGGAAAAGGGAGCTCTCTGGAAAAAGCTAACCGCTTCGACGAACCGAGTGCCCGGTCAGTCCGGTCGTCCTACTACGGTCAGTCCGGCCAAAGATTACGGGACATAAATTTATGGCCATGAGATCAACTAAGAAATCGACGATGCATCCAAGTGAGTTTGAGCATTATGGCACACTTTGCTATCGAGCTACTAGTTGTTGACCCCTCTTCATAGTACGACTACCTACACTAGCAATCTGGTCTTTAAAACTTCAAAATCCTAGTCCGGCCGCCCAACTACGATCAGTCTGGGTTAACAAATAGAGAAGGGGTGAAGCAAAAGAGAGGCTCTCTGGGAAATGTTGCCCCCCCAACTCAGACCGGGGGCTCGGTCAGTCCGAGTTAAACCTTGCGATCAGTCCGGCCAGCAAAACTAGGAAAAGGGAGCTCTCTAGAAAAAGATGACCGCTTCGACGAACTGGGTGTCCGGTCAGACCGGCCATTCCACTACGATCAGTCCAGCCAAAGATTATGGGACATAAATTTATGGCCATGAGATCAACTAAGAAATCGAAGATGCATCCAAGTGAGTTTGAGCATTGTGGCACACTTTGCTATCAAGCTACTAGTTGTTGACCCCTCTTCGTAGTACGGCTACCTACACTAGCAATCCAGTCTTTTAAACTTCAAACTCCTAGACCAGTAAAACTATGAAAACATCTTACTCAACTAGATACCTTTGCCTTGAACTAGATGATGTTGATATCCAATCTTTGAGTGCCTTTTGTGCTCTTTATCTTTATACGGAACTAACCCTTTCAATCACTTGAACAAACATGTTAGTCCACAAATGATGGTTGTCAGTAATTACAAAAACACTAAAATAGGGCCAAGATTCTTCAATATCCCCCTTTGGAATGGCCCGACAGGCATGACCCATTTGGACAACACTACTAAATTACTAACTCCAATTCAATCTTTTCTAAGGGTACGTTGACTAGGACAAGTAGTTATGGCTTCCTGGGAGTTGGGTTGTGCTTTTCTGGGATGACCCGAGGCCTGGCTGGCACAACATGGCCTAGGCACGGAACGACACGAACGACCAGGCTGTGCCGAGCTGAGAATCGAGCACGTCGGGCGGCACGGCATGACCTACTCCAATGGGCCGTGCTCGGGCTGACACGACCTGAAAAGCCCAACGCAGTAGTGGCACATGACATGTGACACTGCGGCACAGTGGCGGTTGGCACCTCACGTTGCCATGGCCATCGAGGGGAGGGGAGGAAGACCATTGTCATCGCCCATCACTGACTCGTAAGAACTAGGAGAGGGGAAGGGTACAGTCGGATAGTTGCCTTCATCGTGGTGGGCCTCGCATCCACCACCACTCAAATCTGGGGGAGAGAGGAGGGAGGGCGAGCATGCGGGGAGCTGTCGTGCGGGCCATGGCTACCGCTGAGGGGAGAGGAAGAGAGTGAGTTGTAGTAGAGGGAGGGGAGGGAGACAAAGGCACCTCACCGAGGTCATCGTCACTGTGCTGCCACCGTCGTTGCCATCCTGGACTCATCCTCCGCACCGATTTTGCCTCCTCGTAGCCATCTAACTCACATCTGGGCTCGAGACGCCGCCGGTAGGAAAGGGAGAGCCAGAGAGGGAAGGGGACAGATCTGGTCACCGCTTAGATATAGCCCTCTGGGCCATGGTCGTCACCAGAGTGAGAGACTGAGAGAGGGCGGGGGAGGGGAGCGCGCGAGAGTGAGAGGGAGAGATGTGGCAGCTGGCATGGGAGGGGAGTGCACGAGAGCGAGAGGGAGAGAGGTCACACGACCACGGGTACACCACGCATGGAGGGAGGGAGTGAGATGCAGAGGCACGAGCATGAGAGGTCGCATGGGTGCCGTGCAAGTTGCATCAATGACCGATGAGGCATGCAAGGCAACAACGCCGCTAGTGCTTTTGTAGTAACAGGAGCAGAGGAACAAGGCATAGAGGCAACGAGCAAATGCAATGTTCCTCTCCTCATTTCTTCTCCACACAGCTCAATCAACAAATTCTATATCATCTCTAGCTCTCCATCCCTTATTCTCTCCATATGTTTAGCAAGAAGAAAAAGTGAGCAGGGGGGCAACACACAAGCAAGCACACCCCCGCAACCCCCTAGTCCTCCTCCTGGGTAAGACGATGCTCGTCAACTCTCCCAGAACATGGGAGACCACAACATGGATGACTGCCATATGGATGGTACGGAGGGCCACGAGGACGCCACCCTTGTGAACTTATCGCCCCCACCATCAAACGACGGGATCAAAGGATTATCATCAACCCCACCATCCACCAGCAGAAGGGTGGAGTGCTGGAAGCACATGACCAAGACGATCGACATTGTAAACGGCCAAAGACAAGCAACTGCAGCTGTAATTGTTGCAAAATTGAATTGATTGCAGGTTCGAGCGGAGGGACGTTGTTGACCTCCCTCTATGTGGATTTGAACTGCCTTTTTAATGGATATGTAGCAGACCCTTCAAAGATGACGTTGATGTGGTTGTCTGGCTTTTGGTACACCATTTGTTCATCTCCGTCGGCATCTTTGGTGTTATTGGGACCACCACTTTCGGGTATGGTAGGCATTTGCCCTTTACTCGAGTAAAAGTCATTCATGTGTTTATGCCATGTGCGACAGTTACACAAATCATGACCCGACATGTTGTGAAGCGGGCACCAACGACCTTTTCCGTTGGTCACACCAGAGCCCTTGGATATTAATTGATCATTTTGACGACCAGTCGGCTTCCTCCATGGACCCTTGCCCTTGTTGTAGGTCGAGTGCTGCTCTACAGCAGCGACCTCCCTTGGTGTAGGCCTCATTTTATTCTTCTTTTTGGTCTTAATTTTGTGGTCATCAAATTTGGTCAATTTCTTGAACTCTTTTTTATCAGAATCTTCCATACCTGATTGTGGTAGTGTATGATGATTGTCGACCATACGGTTCCACTCCACTACTTCATGAGCATCAGAGTAACAATCAACCATATCAAATAATTTTGACATGGTTCTTGGTGAGTGAATGTTTAGGTCTTCTGTGAACCTCTTGTACCGTACCGCATGTTTAAATGCTTGGATAACATAATCATCAGTAATGTTAGGAATAATATTGCATACTTCTACAAACCTTTTAATAAACTGACGTAAATTTTGTCCGGAAGTTTGACGAAGATGATGTGACTTATCCTCTTTTTTGGGTTTAGTGTATCAACTTTTAAAGTTTTTTTTATAATAGCATGACATAAATTTTCCTAACTAAAAAGAGAACTTTCCATGTGGTTAAATAACCATGTCTGAGTAGATCTTTTTAACTCAGTGGATAAGTAATTTGCCATTACCTTTTCATCACCGCCCTCAGCCTAGACGACGATAGTGTAGATTTGGAGAAATTCTGAGGGATTCTGTGTCCCATCAAGGCTTTCCAAATGTCCTGGCTTGAATGTCTCAGGCCAGGTAACTTCTCTTAGCCCAGGTGAGAAACCTTGCATCCTGTGCATGTCCCCAATCGTGGTCGGATATTATGACCTTCATCACGATTATCAGGAGAACGATGTCTTCTACGGCCACGGTTAGAGCGCTCACCTAAGCCTATTTTGTCGAACACGTTTTGCCAGGGCAGATCATCTTCTTGACGAAGGTTGTTACTATGATAGCGATGTATAGAGGCAGAGTGGTATGCTCTAGAGCTACTCTAGGACCTTGATGATTGCAAAAGGCTCTGTACTTCTGCAGCAGCCTCTTGTAGGTCAATAGCCAAAGAATGAATGACCAGAAGGTCATGTTCATTGTTTTCTCTTGTCTAATGGTTAGCAATAGCACTTGAAATTATGCGAACCCAGTAGACAGGAGTCTCTGTCTACGAAGGTGACGGTATAATATTTAAATATCTTACTGTTGTCCTTGGGGCGGCTGGGGCGTAGTTGGCGGACGCTGATTGCCACTCGTGTTGGTGATAGGCCTCCTTGATGTACCCGACACTGTGGTACTGGTGATGGGCCTCCTCTATTGCTTTCTGCTTGACAATGAGAAGTTGATTGTTGTGTCGTTCCCTCACCAAACGTTCGACCTGCTCCTAGGCCCCACATTGCTCACATGTCATTCGTTGTCCGTTGATCTCATTGATGACTACACATGCACAAAACTCGAAGCAGATAGAGAGTGAGAATGTCCCATCCTCATCAAAGGAGGGGTAGTATTTGAGATCTTAGAGTAGGTGTTCTTTATATGATTCCCCTAGAACCTGAACATTGGCACTGTCAATGAGATCATCATAAACCGCCCCGGTACTAGCATCGTGGTGACTTGTCTCTCCAGTTGAGACAGAAGTGGGAATATATTCGCCCTCGGAATTGCTTGGGGTAGCAGTGATGTCCCCACCATCTCAATCCCAACAGGTTGGGTTGAGGGCGACGAATATTCTCCCTCGGGAACGTACTTGAGGTAGAAATCACACTTGTATATCTCCTCAAGGACGTAGTCCTTGTCCATAAGGTCGGTGTAGTCGACAAGATTGGAGGTGTTCTCCTTGTCCATTTGTAAGGACCAAGAACATCACAACAATGATCTTCGAGCTGATGGCTCCCTCCTTCTATCACCAACTTTCGATGATCGAGAAACAGGGTCCCCTGTTGAGCTTACTGGGAAAATAATATGATAGCACAATCTAGATGAAGACATTTATTGTCGTGGACACAATGTGTGTTTGTATGATAATACAATGAGATTATGGATATGGATTGCAGAAAAAACATACGAACTCGTAGTTATGGATTATGTTACATAATACATGGGATACCCCCTTTATAGCTATTGAAGAGGTGGCAGTTAACGCCACTAAAGGCACCTTATATCCTCACACATGTTTCTCTGTTGAGTCTTGAACCGTCACGTCCCTTATCCAACTTTCATAAGTTGACAGATGCGTCAATAACCGCTCTCACATTAGTCACGTGGGAAACTACCATGTCTCCTAACCAGTAAACTGGTCGGGGATGACCCAAACCGTATAGCTGGTCATGTAGTGTCCATGATTAATCGTCTCATGACTCAAACTGGCCTGCAACTAGTTTGTCCGTAATAAAAGGGATTAAACTTTCTTTTAACACAGGTAGTAGGTTCATAACAATTATAAAGTGGGCCTCTAATATGTGGGCTGACTTTCATGGAGACTTTGACTTTGACCAAACATGTTGACCTGGTCAAGAATCCTCATCAATGTTCTCCACCAAAGGTGCGTATGTCACATTATCAACCTCGTTGTCCAAGATGGTATGGAGGTAATTTGTGGATATTTGAACAATATCCGCAACGCTATTCATTTCATCTCAAGTAACCCCCAAGTGGTTGCTAGGTTCGTAGAGTATTTCAGGGTCAACGATATTACACTAAGAAAATTTGGTCGTGACATGAAGGAAAGGTGGAACTCAACATACATCATGCTAAATAACTTAAAAGGGTATGAAATTATTATAACTATCTTTGTCAATGCTAATGCTCAAGAGAATGATTTCATACTTACTAATTCGGATTAGACCGTTGTTAATCGTTTTCGAGATTTTTTTATACTCTTTCTATGAAGCAACTAACGAGTTATCCGGTGTTTACTACCCTTCCTCATACTTAGTAATCGATTATATTTGGCTAATTGTGGAGTCATTTGCTATGATATAGACATGATGCACTTTTAGGACTGTTGTTGCACCTATGGAGGTAAAATTTCTGAAATATTTCGGTTCTATATCACATCTCTATTGTTTTGCTACCATTTTTTTATCCACACAAGAAGTTGGACGGATTGAAAACTGCTATGGATGGAATAGGTGAGGCACGATTTCTCCGCCGCTTTCAACCATGTGAAAGACGAGCTCTTTTGAGTATTCAACTTATACTACAAAAAGTATGGCTCCAGCGAGATGGGAGTCGTATGCTACGGAGCAAGCGACACAACCATCTAAGGGAAGCGTGATGCCCCACTTGTGGAAGAGGACAAGTGGCAAGGAATCCAGTTCTCCGTCATCTCAATCGTCCACAACCACAAGGTGGAATCCTAATGCAGAACTCAATCACTACCTTGCCCACAACATTACAGCCACTTATACTGCCCCTTCAGGCAACAATGTCAAGCTCCTCGAATGGTGGAGGGACAACCATCGCATATTTCTCGTGTTGTGCCATTTTGCACGAGATGTCCTAGTCATTCAGGTGTCGACTGTCTCTTTTGAGGCGACATTTAGCATGGTCGGGAGAATAATGGAAGAAAGGAAATCGTCCCTTATGCCCGAGACAGTAAAGACAATCGCTTGTCTCAAGGATTTGACATAAAGCAGATGAGCAACAACAAGATCAATTGAAAGATCCCGAGATCACGCAGGAGTTAGCCGATCTCAATATCGAGTAGCCGATTTGTATGCATGAATATAGTTATTGTACTCATTTCCTTACGAGGGAACCCTACACTGGAGTGTAAGGTTTTTAATGAAGCAATAACAATGTGTTGTAAAATATCAATGAACTTTCACTTTTATCCCCAAATATTTTAAGTGTCCATAATGTATCTATAAAATATCAATATCGAGCTCGCTGCCGCTGGTCTCGGGCAGTGACACCCGAACAAAAAATCGACAAAATGCAGTAAACTGGAAAGCAGTTTGCAATAACAGGAAATATGTCGTGGCAAAGTGCCAGACTTTTTCTACTAAATGCAAGTTTTATGAAAGGATTTCAAATCGGTGTAGTAGGATGCTTTCCCAAGACAAATGCAGTAACACAACGGAGAAAATGCAGTAAAACTCCATGTACTTCATGGATGCAATAACACAAAGGAGAAAATACAACAACACAAAGGAGAGAATATAGTAAAACTCCATGTACTTCATGGATGCGGCAACACAAAGAAATAAATTCAGTAAAACTTCATGCACTACCCAAGACCAGCGGAGGTGAGCTCAAATCCAGCGTGCAGAGGGGTTAGGCTGTGTCAGGGAAGAAGGTTCCCTTCCTCTTATCATAGGTAGTCTAAATGCAATTAATGGGCTAGTTCTCCGTCCGATCATTTGACTTTGTTGTGGCCTTCTCTTTTTCCAAAACAACACACAACACAACACACAATGCCTCCTAATCTCATAGAACAAGTTGAACACGCACGCGCACACTTTGTTTCCCCTCTTCTCCCTCCACTGGCACCAAATCTGGCCGCCCCAACCTCGATCCCCTCTGCCACCCTCATTCCTTTGTGCGAGGCAACAATCAAAGCGGGTAGTGGCAAGTCGACACATACGTCGGAGGTAAACAAGCTGGCGACCATGGCTACTTTGGTAGCATGGGCAAGCAACAACGCAAGAACGACCATGGACTGGCGGTGGTAGCGGCAGACAAGCGTGAAAGCGGCAGCGACGACAACCATGACTGATGAGGACATCCCTTCCACTGATACAACCATCCCTATTGCTTCTAATGTGCAAGGACCAATTACTAGTGCACGTGCTCGCCAACTAAATTATCAGGTAACTTCGTTTCTCAGAGTGCTTCCATATTCTATGAACTCTATGATGCTGCCTAAAGCAAGTGATATTATTTTACTTGGGAATCAAGAATCGGGAGGCAAGCTAAATGGAGATGATGGCAGCACCAAGCATGGAGATGATCAAACGAGGAATGGATATTTCTATATTGAGGCTTAGCCAAATCTAGCATGAAGCCTATATATCAAGCTGCTTAGGCCAACACTTATCAATAATTGAGTAAAGGAACTTGGTGCTGCGCCACCTATTGTGGATATCATGGGGATATGCTCATGATCTTAAGATAATGTTACAATTGGCAATGGTGTTATCGGTATGTCAAAACAGCGTTTTCAGCAAGTGTCAGGATAATCGGTTGTACCGGCGTGTAAGTCGCGGTACGACCGTAGTGCGGTAGTACCGGCTTGTAGAGGGCGGTAGTACCGCATCGCGGTGTGACCGTTTGAATAGCGGTATGGAATTTCCAGAGAGGATGTTTTTGAGGATTTTTGGATTTCCTTTAGAAGCGGTACGACCGCGATGCGGTAGTACCGGCTCTTACTTGGCGGTTGTACCGATTCTATTTTGAAGTTTGGCCATTTTGGAGAAATGGTTTTGGGTTAGGTCAAGTTCATGGGTTTCATGGCATATGTGTTGCATGATGCATGTTTTGACTAACATGGGTCAAGTTGTGAAGAACTTGTTCCCGGAATCGATTTCTTTGTCTATTGTTGTGCAGGTTGCTTTGAGGTCAATGACGGTCAATGGCGAGGATGATCGGGACTAAGCTTGGAGAGCTGAGGTCCAGAACGATCGGGGATGCCAGGTGAGGTCAATGGAGTCAAGCATGGCGCATAAGGGACAAAGGTGACCGAACGAGCGATTCGGTCGACGGAGTTAGATCAAGCGGCGCGGGTCGCAAAGTGCTATGGTGGTTTCGATGGGATCCGGATGGGAGAGACTTGCCGACATGATGAGAGCCGCTGATCAACCTACACATGGCGAAGCATGGGAGGTGCTTCACGTTACGATTGGGACTCGGTCTTTGCAAAAGATCGAGAAGGGTATTTTGGTAATTTTACCAACATCGCTTTAGTGACCTTTTGCCAACTCACGGTGCAAGATGGCGCAAGGTGAAGCAGATTAGGTCAAGAGGAGAAGACGACGCTTTAAAATGCGTGCGTATGTAACCCGTTTATGTGTGGGCCTTAACGGGAGCCCATTAGGGTTTAATCTTCTAGAAGCTCTAAGCCTCCACTATAAATAGAGGAGGGAGGTGGCTGCACCTCTCTCAACCCTTTCATTACTTGTAAACCCTAGTTTTGCTTTTGTGCTTAGGGAGTTGATAGTTGGAGGTTAGGGTTCTAGAGAGTTGGATTTGATTTTATGCTCATGTATTGAGTCTTTGTCCTCCATTGATGGAGCGGCTGTAAACCAATACCATATCAAATCAATTCAAAGAAAGTTCTCTCAAAGATGAGTTCATTTGCTTTCTTTCTCTCTATTTGGTGATTTGGGGTCTTTCTTTGATCCGCGAGTTTTTACTTGGTTTCTTGCCGTGATCTAATTTGCTGTGACATGTGGAAACCCATCTAGGATCATCTTGATCATCAACCACCTACGAGCAAGTCTCTATATCATATTTTGCATTTAGCTCGGTTTTTGAACCACCTTCGTTCAAATTGAAAAAGATAGGAACTTTGGCATGGATCTCTGTGATCTTTGATTGGAATAGGTTCCTAATATCTTTAGGAAGGTGTGGTTCAAATTTTGTGGAGTTTGGCTAAGTGGATCAAAAGTTGTGCCACTTTTAGTTTTCGCTCGTCGAGTCGTTTCCAGAAATCGGTTCAACCACCCTTATAAGCGTGGTTGAACCGATCATTGGTTGAACCGCTCGTTTGCCTGCGGTTGTACCGATCATTGGTACAACCACCCATATAACTGTGGTTGAACCGATTTTGGTTTCTTCAACCTATCTTTGTGTCTGTTGATTGCTATGCTTGGGGTTTTTTTTTATTAGGATTCAATACAAGGCTTCCGCTATACTTGTAGATTGATCTTCATAGCTTTCATAGCTATCAGAGTGACATTGGTGTTGCATCCAAATCAAAGTGAAAAAGTAAGCGTGCTCCTATTCACCCCCCCCTCTAGTCGCCTTTCCGGTCCAACACCTATGCAAATGGGTCATGGGCCATGTATTTCGGGATTGACACCTAGGGTTTGGTACTGTTCACACATGAACAGTACCCACAGTTGCTGCCCCTCTCTCCCTCCTTTACATAGTGGCCGCCACCCTTAGGGTTTGGTGGGTTTTGTTAAATTAATTTCAACTTAGGCTAGAAACACCATCATTTGCTTGTACGACTAGTACAACCAGACGCTATCGTCGGAACCCCAAATTATTCATTACATCCATATTTGTTCCTCAATTCCTATTCAACAAGTTCATTGCTTCATCTATTTTTCTTGCTTGATTCTTGATTGCATGCGGGAAAAGACCTTCGTGGTCTGGTCGATCTCGCTACCAGGAAGGTCGATAACGAACGTGAAGTTGGTTCAGCGATTGCGGGTGCAACGGTCGTCGCATGGTTGTAGTCTGGAACGTGAAAGTTAGCTTCCACCAATCAAGTTGTATCATCCTCATCGAAAGATCGGGACAACATCCCCATTAATGACCATGGCCTGGTGGCGGCGGCCGAGCATGGCCACGGCCTGGCGGCGACAGACAAGTGCGGCAGCGGTGGCGACCATGGACTGACGGAGTTGAAGGCAGGCAAGCGCGGCAACATCGGCGTCCAAGATACGCATACAACATTGTGTGCCGTGCTTGTGCCGACATGGCCCGATTGCGGTCCGGCATGCCCACATGCCATGTTGGCCTCTCGCCAGCGGCCTACCGTGCCGGCACGGCCCAACTCCCAAGTCTATACAAGGCACCTGCTGGGGTACTAAATTTGCTGAAACTTCTGGGACGAAATCCTTCGTACTACTAGTACCTGTAAATTCTTCATTGCAATCATAAAATGCAATCCGTGTGGAGAACAGCGAGTAGTACTAGTTGTACATGTGCTCCCACAGACCGTCGTCTCCTCCATTCGGTATGGGTTATAGTGTTCTGCAGGGACTGCTTTAGGAAATTAATGTGCGGTTTCTATAAAGTTCGAGCCGCTTCTTCCTTGTCAAGAATGATCAATGTCCGCGATATGTAGATGTAGATATCGAGAAGTATAGCCTTACATCTGCTTGAATTGGATATCTTCTCACTTATCCGATCGCCCCCGATGGCTATATGCTCTGTCCACTTCACCATCTAGCTGCAACTCCATCACCAAGGTGCCCCTAGTCTCCTAAATCGAGGAGTTGTAACAAGAACACAACACCTTTTTGAAACCGCTATCTTCAGAGTCAAAGGTTCGGCATGCATCATATCTCCAAGGACGACAGGGTTTTTAAAAAAGAGAGTATAAATGTTGAAGAATAGTGAATAGATATGCGACAATGACGTCTAAATGGATACTGCACCACTCGATATATGCAAAACTTTTTTTTATAGAACGGTTCGCAAACAAACAAGAGATCAACAAAGCTTTAAGCTGAGCTTTGGAACCGACCGAATTGAGTCTCCAAAAGAGAAAGAAAAGCGTACTACTCCATCCTACCAACAGTCGATGCGGTGACTTCACCATATTCGTTGTTGGCTCTTGGGGGCTGCCTGGAATTGGATTCTAGCAGTTGACTCCAACGTGGGAGCTATATATATCGATATGTCAATTGCCCTGCATCCCTTAGGAGCAACATAAATATGGTGTTTAGCCCAAGTGGGAATTTAAGCAGAACTCATCCGTCCCTATCTCTCCATCTATGTATCTATCCATCCAAAGCTGTTGTGCTGTGCAGTGCGCACACGGCACAAACGCATCACACTGTGCCACTCACCTGCTTGGCAAGTGTCACTCTGCATGAATGCATGTGAGCTTACTAATACACGTACATACATTGCCATTTGCCTGTTTACTTTTACCCACGAATTAATACCATACCATGCATGCATGCTTTACCCAAAACCTTTCTTTAATTAGGAGGTACCACGTACAACACGACACACTACGGGCCTGCTTGGAACACAAATTTTTCATAGACAGTTTATAATAAACAACACAATTCCGACGGAAAAACTTGTATATATAATGCATGTGTTCTATACGGGGCATAGTTAACAATTTGGCACTTCGATCATGTTCTGCTTCGTGAATTACGGCTAATTCTTCAACCCCAAGTATATATATAGGGCTCGATCTGAGTATAAAATGTAAAAATCCGAAATTAGCAGCCTCTATGGTGTATACTCATACGTATGATGCTAAGAGGTACACTCGTAGATACATTCACGTAAAGAACCAAGCCTTGCTTGGGTGGTTAGTTGAGTGGTTGTACTCCCACCAAGATTCAAACCCCAGGTTTAGCCATGCGTGTCTCATTTAGGAGAATTTTCTTTTAGTGGGAGGCGACGTGCTCGTCGCAAGCGAGGCGCCGGTGATGACTTCGTTATTTCTGCGTCAAGCTCCGCTCGTCCAGTCTTTCGTAGGCGTCGTGTGGTGGTGTGTGTGGGCGCCTATGCATGCGTTGTGCTGGATGTTTCTAAAAAAAGATACATTCACGTAGGCTCCCATCCACGTGGTGCGCGGCTGGCTGTACATATACGTCACCCTATCTTCAGCACGTCATCACGAGTAAAATGTAGTGAAGCTTACACAAAATACCGACGAGTACGTCTTAGTCGTGTGGATTATTAAGCTTTTTTGCTTAGCGCTGGACGTCGACGTAGCCATGCATTGAAACGCAGCCCACGCGTGGAATTGCTAGGTGCACCCGTGACTGGTACACATGGCAGAAACCCACGCGTACAAATGAACTCCAGTTATAATTAAGTTGCCAAATATAGTACTCCCTCTGTTTTTTTTTAAATGACGTTTCCAAGCTGAGATTATTGAACGGAGGCGTCAAGTAAACAAAAATGGATGGAGTAGTAAAATTTACATGATGCTATTAGCAAAGCTATAAAATGTTAGATAAGCTAACCATGGAACAAATAAGTGGATTTAATTTGCCATAAAATTTTGGTACTAGTATACGGCTACTAATAATAACAAACCATGGAACAACCGAAACACATACATAACACAACCATGTATATATAGTGCTCTCTTAAAGGGGTAGGGTATATCTCATAAACAAAGTAAAGAGGTTAGACGAATATATAGGGCATGCAAAACTTACAAAGGCGCTCTTGGAAAGGTAGTATAGGAGTACTAGTGTTCCATCTCCGTTTGTGAACGTAGCAATCGCAACTTGGTGATAGCATGAGCGGACGAGAGGCCGCATCCGGGTTAGAGTGGTCCGCGTGGCGGTCGCAGCCACACGGGCCTTTAAATGCCTCGCCCCTCTCCGTCGCTCCAAACACAAACCCACCCCCCTCCCCTCCCTTCTCCTCTCTCCACGCGCACACCCTCCTCCCTCTCGCCCTTTCCATTCCCATTTCCGTCTCCTCCTCCTCCTGTGTCTTTCCTTAGCCTAACCCTAGAGAGGCTAAGGTGATCATCCGTCCGGCCTCCCATGGCTCGCGGCGGCGGCGGCGAGGTGCAGCTCTCGGTGGGTGTCGGTGGCGGCGGCGTCGGAGGCGGCGCCGGCGCAGGGGCGGTGGAGACCACGGCGCCGACCAGCCTGGGGAGGCTCATCCTCGCCGGGATGATCGCCGGCGGCGTGCAGTACGGCTGGGCGCTGCAGCTCTCCCTCCTCACCCCCTACGTCCAGGTATATGCATGCTTGCATATATAATATGTTCTGTGCAGCTAAGTGTACGCGTGCGCCGTGAGGTTGTGCAGGCACGCGCGGTGCTCTGCTGCGTCGTTTCGACCGTGCGCACGTACGTTTGGGCCAAAATTGTTCGGGGGCTTTCGTGTTTTGCTGTTTCAATTTGCACGGCATGCATGAAGAGAACTGTTTGGTGAATTAAAAGGAGGAACTTTTTGTTGTTGTTATTATTCCTGAAGTTTAAGGGGATTTTGTTTCTTGGTTATGTGAAGATTTTTCTGTTTTTAAGGGTAGATTTAATTGACATGTTTTTTGAAAACGGTAGATTTGACCAATGTTTTGTCTTCTTTTCTTCTCGAACCTTTTGTCGGTGTATAAGTATGCACGTGTGGCTAAACAGGCATTCGGTGTGATGGTGGTTTTGTTTAGATTGGAGTACAACCTTCTCGATCGATCTTCTCTTTTGGGCTATTAACTGTTCGGAGGCACGAAATAAAATCTTCCCCTTTTCCCTATTCTTGCCACCAATGATTTGCTTCTCACTTTTTCCTCTGAAGTATTCGTTTCGATCTTGCAAAAAGTCTCAATTTTTTCTGAAGAACTTCTATACACAAAAGTCAAACCACTCAACACATTTTTGTGCACTTCGGGACACGTAGCATGACACTTGTATCATCTTTCTTTGCTAAAGTAATTCACACGGATCAAGTATAGTATAGCATGCTTTAAACGCTCATCCAATTGTATCTGCTTTTTATGGTAGCAAGTTCTAGCAGTACTGTTCTAAACTAATTCACCTGGCACTTCAGCTATGTTACCAGCTAATGTGTGTGCTTGATTCCCTGTGGTTGAACAGCCCCATATACTAGTCATGTAGAAAATAAAAACAGTTTGATATGCCTCCCTCCCCTAAAGTAGGCCTCCAATGCCTTCTTTACCGGAAGAAATGATAGGAACTGGATAAGGGAACCACAGAACATAATTGGCCATCGGTCTATATATCGTTCAAAGTTATATACAAAGACCAGAAGTCACGGTCTCAATAAAGCCTCAAGTTCTCAACCCCTTCTCCTTTTGGAAAAAAAAACACTCAGCCAAGGTCCAAACGATAGCACACTTTCTATCCATAATTCCATATCTGCCCATGTTGAACAGAGTGTTCATTCATCGGGATGGTCCATACACTGTTATTACTAGGTCTATTTTTTATAAAGGTTTATCCTCACCTCACCATCTTGAGCCAAGTGCCATGGAGATGGTTGGTGCATGCATGTGCAAGTGCATCACCTTTGACCTGGGGAAGTTGCCAGTATATATATTCCTGCATGCATGTGAGTGATCAAACTAAAGAGGGAATTTCAGTCCAGATATATCATGTGGCACAGTTGCAACAGGGCAATTGCATGGGCAAATAAGGAGAGGTGTTCCTTAGCTGACGAAACAAGGCCTGAGTTCTTCATTGATTTTTGAAGCAGGAGCTTTTCATCTGAAAGATGAAAAGTCTTCTCTATATATGGATAAGGAGGAATAAACTTGGTGTCAGAACAATGGACAGTCTTTGTGTGGACCATTATACCTTGAGGGATAGAGAAGTGTGAGTTCCAAGTTCTTATACAGATAGGTTTTAGTTGTGCCACGCATGCGGCTAGTCTATTGACACTATTTACTACTTCCTGTCATCATGCTTGAGTTAATAAGAAAATTTTTGCTTGGACGTAGAATGTGAGGAAAAAAGATTGCCTGGAAGTAGCATACTGTGGAGTCTACTGAGGGATACTTCCTCAGCTAAATTTCAGGGAAGTATGATATGTGGCGTATATCTATTTCTTTGTAGCAAGTGGTAGAATTTTTTTTAAAATAATATTAATTTAAAACATAATTACAAAAATATATCGCCTCTCCAAAAAATAATAGAAATGTGTTCCTGTCACCAGTTGAAATGGCGACAGGGACCTATCGCCATTTCAACTGGCGACAGGGACCCTCTCCCCCTCCTGTCGCCGGTCCTGCCACCTATCGCTAGTTGAAATGGCGATAGATCCCTGTCGCCATTTCAATCGGCGACAGTTCTGTCGTCATTTCAAATGGCGGCGAAGCCCATCCCTATAAAGGATGCCCTTGGCGAGTGCACGCATTTGAAATGGCGACAGGAACCTGTCGCCAGTTGAAATAGCGACAGAGACCTATCGCCATTTCAACTGGCGGTAGGTGACTGGACCGGCGACAGGAGGGGAGGGGGTCCCTGTCGCCAGTTGAAATGGCGATAGGTCCCTGTCGCCATTTCGACTGGCGACAAGAATATATTTCTGTAATTTTTTGGAGAGACGATATATTTTTGTAATTATGTTTTAAATTAATATTATTTATAAAAAAATTCGCAAGTGGTATATGCGTTTGTTTCTGAATGTCTTGACACAGTAAATTTTGCATGCATTTCACTCTTAAATCAATCACTTGCTATTGCTAGATCATATGTTGTCAGATTCAGTTGCAACTTACAGGTAAAGTTGTTTACCCTTCAATGCCAAGAAACTGAATTAGTGATACGCCAATACTGCAAATGCTACTGGTTAGCATGCACTAATTTTCTGACCTTTATGATTATTTGTAGACTCTCGGACTTTCACATTCTCTTACTTCATTCATGTGGCTCTGCGGTCCTATCGCTGGCTTAGTGGTGAGTAACAACGTCAATTTTATTAGTGTGATGAAATATGCCCCTACAAATGTGTTATTGAGATAAGTGCATTCTTAGCACAAGATTTCATTGCATCATACTGGTGCTAAATCTTTCTAGGATTTAATTCACTGTACTGAAAATTACCTTTTTCGGATACCATGTGCATAGCTTTGAAGCATGTAAGACAGAAAGAGTAGCTCTTGTAGTTTAAAAACAAGTAACTGCAGTTCTTTGCAGTAGTGCAAAGAACTGCGAATCTTGAGCTCCTGTCACTTTCAGAGTTTTTAGTTAAATTTACAATAGTTTTTTCGCCAATGTAAAAACAAAAGGTGATGTACATCATGTTACTGTAAAAACAGGTAACCTTAGTACTTATCCATTATCCTTCCCCTACGGCCTGCAGGTTCAACCATGCGTAGGCCTATACAGTGATAGGTGCACATCAAAATGGGGAAGACGGAGGCCATTTATTCTGACAGGATGTGTGCTGGTCTGTTTGGCTGTGAGAACCACTGAACCCTATACTCATGTTCCTTTCTTTCGGCTACAAAGTTTTGTTTCCTAATCAAATTACACTTATGCTACGTAGGTCATAGTTATAGGGTTTTCGTCTGACATTGGATATGCTCTGGGTGATACAAAGGAAGACTGCAGGTAAACTGCTTGGGTCATCGCTTCTTGACTTTACATTTTGCGTATCATAACTAGCAATTACCAGCCGATCTGACATTTGGCGTGATACAGTGTCTACCGTGGTGCTCGATGGCATGCTGCAATTGTATATGTTCTGGGATTCTGGCTCCTTGACTTCTCCAACAATACTGTGCAAGTGAGTGCTTTTATATGAGTTGTACTGTTTAAGAATTTTGTGCAATGGACTATCATAAATCTGACTTTTGCCATGGAATTGCTAGGGTCCAGCACGTGCTCTAATGGCTGATTTTTCAGGTAATATTCGTGGCTTTCTTGCTCATTTCAGAGTTTGCTAACACTAGTTGGTTCAAGCAAAAAGTTGTTCTTGATATGACATCAATGGGATTTGGGACCTAATCTCCCAATTTTTGTTCGATAGGTCGTCATGGGCCCAGTGCTGCGAATTCAATCTACTGCTCTTGGATGGCATTAGGAAATATCCTAGGGTATTCCTCCGGTTCCACAAATAGCTGGCACAAGTAAGTCCAGTGTATCAGTTTCAACTGCCTATTCTGCTTTGCACACAAGTTTATTCAGAAGTTGCATTTTGCTTGATTGATTACATAGGTGGCTTCCCTTCCTTAGAACAAAAGCTTGTTGCGAAGCTTGCGCAAATTTGAAAGGTGCATTTCTGGTAGCTGTGGTAAGTTTTTTAATTCCCTCATAATATGCCTATAAGTCAGATTTTCAGAATGCACAAATACTGATAAATGGTAATAAGCCGGTTCTGTGCTGAAAAAGTTTGAAAAAATAATTGACTTCCATATATGTTCATTGCATTATTTCCGAACTTGGGCTTTTCCCTTTTTTTCAGATCTTCCTGTCCTTCTGTTTGGTTGTAACTCTGATCTTTGCCAAGGAAGTACCATATAAAGGAAATGGTCAAATCGAAAGTGAAAGCACCGGGCCACTTGCAGTGTTCAAAGGCTTGAAGAACTTACCTGCTGGAATGCCATCCGTGCTTCTTGTAACTGGCCTGACCTGGGTATGCAATATACATCTAGTTCAGTCATTTCAGTTTTTTTTTAAATGATTGTAGAATTTTTAATTATCATTTAATACTTGTGCTTTGCTACTTCATTAGTATTTTCTGACCCTATGATTGTCCTTGTAGCTGTCTTGGTTTCCATTCATCCTCTACGACACAGATTGGATGGGCCGAGAGATCTACCACGGTGACCCAAAGGGAAACGATGCTCAGGTCGAGGCTTTTAACCAAGGTGTCAGGGCAGGTGCATTTGGTTTGCTACTGAATTCGGTAAGATTTGGTTTCTCATTGCTACTGTTACTACTGTCAAATCTCTACTCCTCAAGCTGCATGTCCTAACAACTAAGCAGATTGTTCTAGGATTCAGCTCCTTCCTGATTGAACCCATGTGCAAGAGGCTAGGTCCAAGGATCGTGTGGGTGTCGGGCAATTTCTTCGTCTGCATTGCCATGGCTGCAACTACCTTGATAAGCTTCTGGTCACTGAAGGACTTCCATGGATCTATTCAGCAAGCGATCACTGCAAACAAGGATATAAAGGCCGTATCCCTGGTCTTGTTTGCGTTTCTTGGAGTCCCTCTTGCTGTAAGCATCGATGGCACTTTTCTCCATACGTTTCAATAATCCCTGGTTCTGACAGCTCTTTTACACGCTGCAGATTCTGTATAGTGTTCCTTTCGCAGTGGCGGCACAATTAGCAGCTAGTAAAGGGGGTGGCCAAGGTATGTGACACTTCTTGCAGTTCCTTCATGATGTTTAACTGTATTTAATAGTATTTAAGATGTGTTAATGACGAGTGATTCATTGCAATTCGCAGGGCTCTGCACAGGCGTCTTGAACATTTCCATTGTTATTCCTCAGGTCAGTTTTTCAACCATCGTTAGTTGAAACCTTTTGCTTTTAATACAGTAACCCAAGCATCCGTCTTCCGGCAAGCAATTCTCACAGTTGCAAGCGTTTTTTCTCAGGTGATCATCTCGGTGGGCGCGGGCCCGTGGGACGAGCTGTTCGGCAAGGGGAATATCCCGGCGTTCGGCGTCGCCTCCGGCTTCGCGCTTATCGGCGGCGTCGCGGGCATATTCCTGCTACCGAAGATCTCCAGACACCAGTTCCGGGCCGTCAGCACGGGTGCTCACTGAGCACTCCCGGTGCCGTCGCCCCGAGCACGGTGAAGATCGTGCCTGACCGGCGGCGCTGGAGTTGCATGTTTTTACATAGGCTTAGGAGGGTGAGGTGGCCCTGTAGCTGGGGCCCTCGCTTGTCACCTCTGTAGAACAGAATAAGAATGGAAGGAAACTTTATGTGTATGCGTGTGTAACTGTACTGGGCAGGCGAATTGAGCATCCATCACCAGTAGTACTAAGGTTTCTGCAACTGCAAGCTAGTAAGGAGTGAGTAGGTCAGTCAAGCTGGTGATCAGATGTCATCTTGTGTGTAGCAAACTGGAGCCAATGAAGAATGAATGAATGGGCTGTTGAACGCCGGGCTTTTAGCAAAGTTATTCTTTTTTTCCCCGTCTAATCTCGTCCCTTGCATTATGTTCAGTCATGTTGTCTGCTGCGTTTATGTCGGATCCGGATTTCCGAAATCCCAAATCCTCTATGAAAAACACTGTACTATTCCCTGATCCGGATAAGTAGATAGCACTTACAGATATATTATTTATTCATTTCATAGATAACGTAGACCGAACCATTCATAAATTTAATACATCAGAGTTTACATAGACCGCATCGGGTCAAGTTTTACAATAAGAGCCGAACAGGCCAAAAGATTATATTACAAAAGTAGCGGAAACGAAAGAGGGGAAGGCACATCTTGCCATAGGCAAGCGACTGAGGGAAACCAGTGTACAGCCGATATTATCCAATGGCTTATAATACTAGCATACACGAGCATCAACTGAGTCAGCCAGACTGGGACAAGGCTAGAACAACTACAAGCTAAACTACTCTTCCTCGGCTCCTTGGTCTTCAACGCTTGGATCCTCGCAGTATGCGTAATGTCCTCGATCTGCAAGTTCTTAGGGGTTTTGGGGGAAAGAGTGAGAATGAGTGTAACGACCCGGCCTAGGGCACCCCCGGGAGGTCCCTCAGGACCTCCTGGGAGGTCCAGAGAGGAGCCCCCAGGACGTCCCGAGAGGACATCCCGGTGGACCACACAGACCTCCCGAGAGGTCCGAGAGGACCACTCGGAGGTCTGGGAGGTCCTGACCCGCAGAGGTCGCTGGACCTCAGACCTCCCAAAACTCCACGTCTCCACCCGAGGGAGGTCCGAGGGAACCACCCCGAGGAGGTCGTGGGGCTTAGGGCAAGCCTGAAGTCCTCTGTGATCCAAACCAGCCCCTAGAGATCATCGACCGGTTCTCACAAGGAACAAGTGACAACATAAACATCCACAAGACTTTATTAACAAAAAATGAGATTCACATACAGGGTTGCTTACAACTCCAGCAACAGGGAGCACACAAACGCAGCGGAGAACAAAACCCAAAAGACAAGGTCCACCCATTACACCACAGGTGACTGGTTGGAGGGCGCGGCCTAATTGAGCTGGTCATCTTCATCATCATAGGAATCTTCATCTGCTCAATATATGAATCAAGCAAGAGTGAGCACAACAACCGTGCTCGCAAGTTACACCACCAATTAATGTAATGACATGCATAGGGATATATCAAAGGACAAAGACACTAGGGTTGATTTGCATAAAGCCAATTTTATTTCAAATACAAGTATTAAGTTTCAAGGCAAAGCTACCATAATTAAAATTCATTCTTGTGAAAACCATTTTCAGTTGGATAGCATTCAACATAGCAATGGTGAAGGATACCCTCTGCACAAGGCTTCCAAATTTCACACCTATTTTGGTTAAACCACCAAAACCATTTTCATAACCTTTTGAAAACCAAAACCAAAGCTAACTTTGAGTGACATTGCCAAGATGTCCATGACCGTGGACACGGCTATTCAATAGATTTACACTCTGCAGAGGTTGCACACTTTACCCACATGACATGAATTCTCTAGTTTGCTTGACATCCGTCGATGCCACCTCACACTTCCTTTGGTGAGAGGTCTAAAGCACATGACAAGGCCGTTATAATGCATTGCTCCACCGTAGCCCACCCCCATTAAGGTTTCGAATCCCCGCCTTTGGGTAGAAACACCGCCGGTCAATGGGGTGCCCTCTTATGCCAAAGTGGGACTACAACTAGTCATAACATGACAAACCCACAGCGTCCATGAGATGAACCACGATAGAGCTTTGCAAATTAGTTAGTCGATCCCACACCCCATACTGGAGACATGTGGTTGCACAATTTTGGCATAGCCCATTATAGGCTTAGCAAGTGGTGTCTCAAAGACCGGTCCTTAACCGACTTGGGCGACAAACCTCAACCCTGGGGCATCGGATCACACGACCCCCGTGCATAGACATGCACCAACCATACAACCAACTTCGCCCAAGTCAAAACTATTTTCATTTACTTTGCTTTACAATTCTCCATGGCACACCAATGCCAAGGTCACAAGTAAAACATCCATGACACACTAATGTCATAGCCGAAAGCTCTATGGCACACCAATTCCATGGCTCAAAACATTTGATCATTTGATGTTTTTGGTGAAAACTCCCAAATCAAGATTTTGGTCTAAGCATGTCATTTTAAAGAGCTTGGTCCTTACTATTCACTCATGGACACCTCTCTTTCCGAGTGCTCATGCACTTCTAAGAAAGCCCGAAATACACTCTAAGAAGGCTTTGCCGAAGTGCCGACTCAAAGAAAGGGCACTCGGCAAATTAATCGGCAAAGAAGCCTTTGTCGAGTGCTTTTGTCGGGCACTCTGCAAAGCCTTTGCCCGACAACAAATTTTTTTTTTAGGGAGGCCACCACCACCAACGTCACTGCCTCCATCGAAGTCGCTGCATTTTTGCGCAAAATTCGCAGCTAACGCGCCAGCGGGTTTCGAACTCACGACCTCTCCCTCACGTGTCTGCCGCTTTACCACCGCGACTACATCGCCACTTGTGTCTAGATTCCGCTATCTATCCTCATATATTATACTAAACCGAGAGTAAATTGCTTGTTTGAGGCCCTAAACGAATTCAAATCAAAAAGTGGTCAACTACAAAGTTTCATAACTTTTCGAGATCTACAATTTTCATTTAGGAAGTTTTTCCATCCGAGGTCGTTTGAAAAATTCGAATTTCAAATTTGAGAGATTCAAACGTAGTTTTGCATGATAAGATGATTTCAAATCAAAAGTTGTCAACTACATAGTTTCATAACTTTTGGAGATCTACAATTTTCATTTAGGAAGTTTTTCCATTCGAGGTCTTTTGAAAAATTCAAATTTTCAAATTTTCAAATTCAAACGTCGCTTTTGCATGACAAGATGATTTCAAATCAAAATTTTGCCAACTACAAAATTTCATAACTTCTCAAGATCTACAAAGTTTATTTTGGTCATTTGTTCATCCGACATAGTGGTAGTAACATTGTTCACAAATCTTATATATCTCTTTCTACTTTTATGAAACTAATATGAGAGAGATGTAGATTTTATGAACAACGTTATTGTCGCTTTGTCAAATGAAGAAATGACCAAAATAAACTTTGTAGATCTTGAGAAGTTATACAACTTTGTAGTTGAAAAGTTTTTCATTTGAATTCATTTAGGGCCTCAAAATTGCTTTGAAAAAATGATTTGCCGAGGCCAAAAAAATGCACACGGCAAAATGCCTCTTTGCCGAAAGTGCCAAAACAAAGGCACTCGGCAAAGACGATTTTGCCGCAGTCAAAAAATAGCACTCGGCAAAATACATCTTTGCCGAAAGCGCCGAAAAGGCACTCGGCAAAGCCATCTTTGTCGAGTGTTTTTTTTGAGTGTATTTTATTTGGCACTCTAAGAAAGACCGTCTTTTGCCGAGTGCCCGATAAAATACACTCGCCAAGCCTCCCAAGACTTTCGGCAAAGTGTCGGATTCCGGTAGTGATTGCAAGAACCAGTTTTTATCTAAGGTGGCAATGAGGTTAGTTCAATCACGGATATAGGTCATACCAAGCAGTAGGTTTTAACTATGGATTGAAAGATAGGCATTGAAATACTTACTAAAGTAAGCATGCATACATCTTTTGAAAACAGCATAAATAATTTGAAGTATTGGGTGCAACATGTTCAAGAATGTAACTTGCCTTGCTCAAGATCTCGAGCTGCTTCCTCTCCCTCACTGAACTCAGGCTCCCCACGGTCTTGACAATCTACACGTGAAGAACCAAATATTCAAATAAAGCTCAAACAAGAATCCAAAGAACTCCAAATGAACTTAAAGACAAAACCAACAGAGAAGTTGGGAGGTCAAGAGGAGGTCCAAGGAGCTTGGTGGAGAGGTCCTGGAGCTCCAGAGAGAATGTCCAAGCTCGAGTTGGAGGAGGTCCAGAGACTTGAGAGAGGAGGGCTATGGTGGCTCGGTTGAGACAGAGAGCGAAATGAGGAAGAAAGTGATAAAGGAGGGCTCTCCCAAAATATATATAGGAAAGCTATGCACATGACCCAGATGAGTCAACAAGAGTTGGTAACAGGACAAGAGAGTAGGCAAGGAATGTGACAATCAAGCAGACATGCGTCAAGAAAGGTGGGGCATTTAATGTGATACAACATGCATTAAATGCTACGGAGACTTCCTTGCCCCAAAGGACATAGTCAAGGTAAGAACCGGGTGCTTGATCGCCAAGTGGGCAGCCAAGACCCGCCAGGAGGTCCTGCAAGGACCTCGAGGAGGTCTTGCAGTGAACAAGGGGAGGTCCTCACCCACCGGGGAGGTCCTAACGGTTGGATCTCCAAGGGGGAGGTCCAAACGGTCAAGATCAAGCGCACCAGAGGAGGTCCGCAAGGGCAAGGGGGAGGTCCTTACCCGCAAGGGAGGTCCTGACGGTTGGATCTCCAAAGGGGGAGGTCCAACGGTCAAGATCAAGCGCACCAAAGGAGGTCCGCAAGAGTAAAAGGAGAACCTCACCCGCAAAGGAGGTCTAGAACCGTAGGATCCAATCCAGGGGAGGTCTGGATGGTTAGGATTCCCAAGGGGAGGTCCTAACGATTCAAATCTACCAAGAAGGGGAGGTCTGGACGGCCAAGATATCAAAAGGGGAGGTCTTGGCGGTCCAGATTTACAATGAGGAGGTCTGGACGGTTAAGATCTCCAAGGGGAGGTCTTAACGGTCCAGATGTGCCGAGAGGAGGTCCGAACCGTTGGATGTTGATCGGACCGCCCAAAATGGTTGGGACGTTTGACCGCCTCAACGTCACAACAAATCGAACGCCCACCGGAGATCCAAAGGCTCGAGAGAAGGTGGGAGGTTCGACTAACAGAGCTAATGCCGATCACATCCTTAGAACTAAATCGGTGGTCCAAAATGATTGGGACGTTCGACCACCCAACGCCCAAAGAATCGGGCCATACAACGAAGATCTAAGGGTTCAGAGGAGGTGGGATGTTCGGACCACACGAACACCTCACCAGGATCAAGCCGTCCAATGCAAATCGGACGACTCACAATCAATTGAGATGTAAATGGGCAAGGAGGAGGTCCTGGAGGACCTGGGGAGGTCCGGTAGGACACAGGGAGGTCTAACAAATGTAAGGGGAGGTCCTAGAGGACATGGAGAGGTCCTGAAGGACACGAGGAGGTCAAATAAATGTAAGGGGAGGTCCTAGAGGACATGGAGAGGTCCTCAGGGTTCCAAAGGAGTTCAAATACACACAATGGTAGCACAGACTTGGGAAGATTGCGAGTCAGAGAGGATCCGAGAGGGGTATTGGACTCAGGGAGGTCCAAGTGCTTGGAGGATCTAGACCTAAGGAGGTCTGGACCATAGGAGGACTGCACAGAGGAGGTCCGAACCTCTGGATCCTAACAAAGGTGAGGTCTGGGTCGAAAGTGGGTAAAAGATGGACAGAGAAAGAAAGACCAGCAAAGCTCCAATAACTCAATAAACCAGCAAGAAACCTTTAGTTGTAGTTTGAGTTAGGTAGTTTAAACCCATTATGAAATTGCAGGTTAAGCTCTGAATTCTCATCAAAACAAAATGGTTCTCTTTATTTTTGAAAACTCCTAAAAGAGTCTAAAATTAATTCAGGGTGTCACAAACCTACCCCCCCTAAGGGAATCTCGACCCGAGATTCAAGCTTGGCCAGCAAAGAGATGTGGGTAGTTTGTTCTAAGGTCTTCCTCCTTTTCCCAGGTGCCTTCACTCTCTGGATGGTGGCTCCATTGCACCTTGTAGGTTCGAAGAATTCTGCTTCTGGTGACACGCTCTATGACGTCTAAAATTTTGATTGGTTTCTCCACATAAGTGAGGTCTTCTTGGAGATCAATGCTTTCCAACAAGGTGTGGTCTTCAGGTACCCGAAGGCATTTCCTTAATTGTGACACATGGAAGGTATTGTGCATTGCCGAAAGAGAAGTGGGCAGCTCAATTTTGTAAACCACTTCACCTTGCCTTGCCAGTATCTTGTATGGTCCTACAAATCTTGGAGCTAGCTTCCCCCTAGTTCGAAATCTCCTAACCCCTTTGAGTGGGGTTACCCTAAGGTACGCAAAATCTCCAACTTCAAAAGATAGGTCTCGATTTATTTAGTATCGGCGTAGCTCTTTTGTCTAGATCGAGCCTCCCGCAAGCGCTCCCTTATGAGCTTCACTTTTCTTCACTTCCATGATGACATCAGGTCCATAATATTGGCGCTCGCCCACTTGATCCCATAGGAGAGGAGTTCTACATTGCCTCCCATATAAAGCTTTAAAGGGTGACATCTCCAGACTAGCTTGGTAATCTGTATTGTAGGAGAACTCAAAGATAGGAGAGGTTCTTATCCCAGCTATCTCCATAGTCCAAAACACAAGCTCGAAGCATGTCCTCAAGTATTTGATTCACTCTCTCTGTTTGACCATCGGTTTAAGGATGGTAAGCAGTGCTGAAATTAATTCTTGTCCCCAAGGCTTCGTGGAGACCCTCCCAAAACCTTGAAGTGAACTGGGAACCTCATCGACACTATACTCTTGGGTACACCATGTAGACATACAATCCGTGCTAAGTACAACTCACCAACTTGTTACTTGAATAGGTGGTCTTGATCGATAAAGTGCGCCACTTTAGTCAACCGATCCACAATAACCCAAATGGAGTCATAACCCGATTGAGTTCTTGGCAATCCAAAGGATAAAATCCATGCCAACTTGTTCCCATTTCCACTCAGAATTGGTAAAGGTTGAAGCAAACCGGCAGTTTTTGGTGTTCGCCTTGACCCTTTGGCACACATCGCAGTGTGCTACAAACTCGGCTATTTCCCTTTTCATGCCAACCCACCAATATCTCGCTTTGAGGTCTTGGTACATCTTTGTGCTCCTAGGATGGATGGAGTAATATGACTCATGGGCTTCCTTAAGTAGGAGGTCTTTTATGTCCCGGCGATTCAAGACACACACGACCTTTTGCCGAACCAAAGGACCTCATGTTCATCCACTGAAAATCCAGGAGCTTTGCCTTGTCCCACGTTGTCTCTTATCTCCGGAGGTCTTTATCCTTGAATTGCTTCTCTCGGATCTCGCTCGACCACGTGCTCCATTTCAAGCGCATCAACAAAACCTTGCTTCACAATTTCAGATTTAGGCGCCTCATCTCTTCATATAATCTAGGCCGATTTTCTTGGACCAATAGGAGATTGCAAGAGCTTTTTCGCTCAAAGCATCACCACCACATTTGCTTTTCCCGGTGGTAGTGAATCCCAAGGTCATAGTCTTTAATAAGCTCCAACCATCTCCTCTGCCTAAGATTGAGGTCCCATGGGTAAAGATATATTTTAAGCTCTTATGGTCTCAGAAGACTTCGCAACGATTACCAATAAGATAATGGCGCCAAATTTTTAGAGCATGTACTACAAATGCTAGTTCCGATCATGAGTAGGGTAGTTGGCTTCATGAGGCTTTAGTTGTTTGAGAGGCATAAGCTACTACCCGACCCTCTTGCATTAATACACAACCAAGACCTTGTCTTGAGGCATCACAAAAGACTTCAAAATCCTTTCTAATGCTCTGGTAAAATCAACACCGGAGCAGAGGTCAATCTTTTCTTCAACTCTTGAAAACTATGCTCACATGCTGGAGTCCATTCATATTTGGTTTCCTTTTTGAGCAGTTGGGTGAGAGGTCTTGCTATCTTCGAAAAGCCCTCAATAAACCTACGGTAATACCCTGCCATTCCAAGGAAGCTTCTTATCTGGTAATCGAAGTTAGGTGATTTCCAATCTAGGACATTCGGACCTTGCTGGGGTTAATCGCCACTCCAAAGAAATGACATAATATGGCCCAAAAAGGTAACTTCACTCAACCAAAAGTCACACTTCTCGAACTTTGCATAGAGCTGGTGGTCCCTTAGCTTGTTTAGTACTAACCGAAGGTGACCTTCATGCTCTTGCTTGGTTTTAGAGTACACAAGAATGTCATCTATGAAGACAATGACAAACTTATCTAAATACTCCATAAACACCTTGTTCACCAAATTCATGAAGTATGCAAGAGCATTAGTTAACCCAAAGGACATGACTGTGAACTCATAAAGTCCATATTGAGTTGAAAAGGCTGTTTTTGGAATGTCCTCTTGTCTAATCTTCAATTGGTGGTAACCTGACCTTAGGTCAATCTTGGAGAAAACTGATGCTCCTTTGAGTTGATCAAATAAGTCATCGATCTTGGGCAAAGGATACTTATTCTTGATGGTAACATCATTAAGAGCCCTATAATCCACACACATACGTTGTGTACCATCCTTCTTTGCCACAAAGATCACAGGAGCTCCCCAAGGAGAGAAACTCGGCCTTATAAAACCTTTGCTTTGCAATTCTTCAATTTGCTGTTTTAGCTCAACCAAGTCATTAACAGGTAACCTATATGGTCTTTTGGAAATAGGTGCTGTCCCAGGGACTAGGTTAATGACAAATTCCAAATCTCTGTCTGGAGGCATTCCAGGTAGCTCACTAGGAAACACATCGTGGTACTCCTTACCACAGGAGGTCTTCAAATCTCATTTCTCTCAAGCAGGACACCCTAGGACCTACCTTAGGAGAGGTCTCAGGGCTAAATTCCACTTGCACCCCTTGCTCATTGGTGAGCGCAATGGACTTGTTGGCACAATCTATTCGGCCCTGGTTTTTAGATAACCAGTCCATTCCTAGGATCACATCTAACCCTTGGGAGTGCAAGACTATCAAGTCTGCATGGAAAGGTACTCCCAAGATTTCCAAGGAAAGATTTGGGCATAAGGAGTTGGTTTTCATTTCTAAGCCCGGGGAATGGATGAGCATAGGGTTTAATAAATGAGTAATAGCTAACCCATTGCTATCCACAAATTTTGAAGAGACAAATGAATGTGAAGCTCCAGAGTCAAAAGGACTGAGGCCGATGGTATTAACAAAGAACGCATTAAGGACTACATCCGGCTTGTTGAGCTTCCTCTGCTGTGAGGTGGTTCACTCGCCTTTGTTGAACTGCACCGAGGTCTTGAATGGTCGCCATGAGCCGAGGACCCTTGAGCCGATCGGGTGGGAGTTGAGCCGAGCTTGAGATTTCTTCGGACACTTATTTGCATAGTGCCCTACTTCATGACAATTAAAACACGTCACCCCTGCGGCTGGGTTTGTGGCTGGTCTTGCCTGAGATTGACCTCTTGGGGAGGTCTTTTGAGAGCTGGAGGTGCCAAACCTCTTGACCTGCATAGAGGTCCTGATGGAGGAGGAGGTCGCAGACCTCATAGGTTGGAACTGGGAGGTCTTTGGCCTGGAAAATCCCTCTGATCTGAACTACTGGGCTGCCTTCCTCTTTTTGCGATTTTCCATATCAACATGTTTGGCTTCTTGTCAATGGTCTTGCTCACCAGATGTCAAAATCTGGGTAATCATGAGCAAGGAGTCGACGGAGAGGTCATCATTAAGGCCATTCAAAATCGTTCTTGCTTGGACTCATCTGTGGCCACATCCTCGTGCATACCTTGCCAATTGGTTGAACTTGTGGAGGTACTCACGACCGTAGTTCCTTGGCGCAAGGCTCTAAACTCATTCTTCTTTAATATCATCATTCCATGAGGAATATGTGCACGTCTAAAAGCTTGAGTGAATTCCTCCCAAGTGATGTCTTGAGCGTCGGGGTGGGATTGAGTAAAGTTTTCCCACCAATCCGAAGCTGGTCCTTGGAGTTGATGAGAGGCAAATAAAACTTTCTCTCTATCATTACATTGGATCATGTCCAATTTTCTGCTCACAACCCTGAGCCAATCATCCGCTTCGAGAGGCTCAGAGGTGCTGGAGAACGTAGGTGGCCTCATCCTCATAAACTCGGACATGTTAGCTCTAGGAGGAAGTGGAACATGTACAGGAGGTTGGGCTGCTGCTGCGGCTTGGAGGTTCTGAGTATTGGTGATGGACTGAGCTAGTAGGTTGATCAATTGTGCTTGATTGGCCATCATTTGATTCCAGTCTGGGCCTTGAGCTAGAGGAGGAGGTGGCTGCTGCACTGGAGTCTCTGGATCATTCCCAGGGGCTCTACCTTGGCCACTGGCACTGCCACTACCCCTTGTGGTAACCATCTGCTAAGGTCCAAGAGGTAAGAAAGATAAGAATTCTAAGAGGTAAGGCTTAATACTTAAAGCAACTAAACCCATGTTGACCCTAAAAGCCAAAATTTCAGCAATCAAGTTCACACTTTCTACACGAAGCGCGCTGCCCTCAGGGCTGCAAGTGAAAAGGTCATGATATGGAGGGGATGTCTTTTGTAAAGCAGCCCCCAGAGGTAACCTTTATAAAAGAGCCGCCACTCATTGCCACAACAGGGAGGTCCTTAACACCACCACCACAATTTAGATCGGTCCTATAGACATTCCAAGGAAAGAATTCCATTCAATTTCATAAAACGTTGAGGCAAGCAAAAAGATAAGGAGGAGATAAGGTGAGATAAAGCACAGTAGAGGGGTAAGAATAGATAGATGACTCAGGTAAGAAGAGAATATTTTCATTTCTCTTGTTTACTAAAACATATTTTGAACTTTTTCTATCGGCCATTCTAATAGGTCAAGCGCCCCGCAATGTAATGCTCGATACCACCAGAATCGACCCTGCCTAGGGCACCCCGGAGGTCCTCAGACCTCCCGGGAGGTCCAGAGAGGAGCCCCAGACACCCCGAGGTCCTCAGACCTCCCGGGAGGTCCGCTGGGACTTCCCAGACGCCCCGAGAGGACATCCCGGTGGACCACACAGACCTCCCGAGAGGTCCGAGAGACCACTCGGAGGTCCGAAGGTCCCGACCAGCAGAGGTCGCTGGACCTCGAGACCTCCCAAAACTCCACGCTCCACCCGAGAGAGGTCCGAGGAACCACCCCGAGGAGGTCGTGGGGCTTAGGGCAAGCATGAAGTCCTCTGTGATCCAAACCACCCCCAGAGATCATCGATGGTTCTCACAAAGAACAAGTGACAACATAAACATCCACAAGACTTTATTAACAAAGAAAAGGAGGTTTGTTTACAAGGGTTGCTTACAACTCCAAAGAACAGGAGCACACAAACGCAATGAGAACAAAACCCAAAGACAAGGTCCACCCATTACACCACAGTGATGGCCGAGGGCGCGGCCTAATTGAGTTGGTCATCTTCATCATCATAGGAATCTTCATCTGCTCAATATATGAATCAAGCAAGAGTGAGCACAACAACCGTGCTCGCAAGTTACACCTGCCAATTAATGTAATGACATGCATAGGGATATATCAAAGGACAAAGATACTAGGGTTGATTTGCATAAAGCCAATTTTATTTCAAATACAAGTATTAAGTTTCAAGGCAAAGCTACCATAATTAAAATTCATTCTTGTGAAAACCATTTTCAGCTTGGATAGCATTCAACATAGCAATGGTGAAGGATACCTCTCGCACAAGGCTTCCAAATTTCACACCCATTTTGGTTAAACCACCAAAACCATTTTCATAACCTTTTGAAAACCAAAACCAAAGCTAACTTTGAGTGACATTGCCAAGATGTCCATGACCGTGGACACGGCTATTCAAATAGATTTACACTCCGCAGAGGTTGCACACTTTACCCACATGACATGAATTCTCTAGTTTGCTTGACATCCGCCGATGCCACCTCGACTTCCTTTGGTGAGAGGTCTAGAGCACATGACAAGGTCAGTTATAATGCATTGCTCCACCATAGCCCACCCCCATTAAGGTTTCAAATCCCCCCTTTGGGTAGAAACACCGCCGGTCAATGGGGTGCCCCTCTTATGCCGGTGGGACTACAACTAGTCATAACATGACAAACCCATCAAGGCTCCATGGATGAACCACGATAGAGCTTTGCAAATTAGTTAGTCGATCCCACACCCCATACCGAGACATGTGGTTGCACAATTTTGGCATAGCCCATTATAGGCTTAGCAAGTGGTGTCTCAAAGACCGGTCCTAACCGACTTGGGCGACAAACCTCAACCACGGGCATCGGATCACACGACCCCGTGCATAGACATGCACCAACCATACAACCAACTTCGCCCAAGTCAAAACCATTTTCATTTACTTTGCTTTACAATTCTCCATGGCACACCAATGCCAAGGTCACAAGTAAAACATCCATGACACACTAATGTCATGGCCGAAAGCTCTATGGCACACCAATTCCATGGCTCAAAACATTTGATCATTTGATGTTTTTGGTCAAAACTCCCCAAATCAAGATTTTGGTCTAAGCATGTCATTTTTAAAGAGCTTCGGGTCCTTACTATTGCAAGAACCAGTTTTTATCTAAGGTGGCAATGAGGTTAGTTCAATCACGGATATAGGTCATACCAAGCAGTAGGTTTTAACTATGGATTGAAAGATAGGCATTGAAATACTTAGTGAAGTAAGCATGCATACATCTTTTGAAAACAGCATAAATAATTTGAAGTATTGGGTGCAACATGTTCAAGAATGTAACTTGCCTTGCTCAAGATCTCGAGCTGCTTCCTCTCCCTCACTGAACTCAGGCTCCCCACGGTCTTGACAATCTACACGTGAAGAACCAAATATTCAAACAAAGCTCAAACAAGAATCCAAAGAACTCCAAATGAACTTAAAGACAAAACCAACAGAGAAGCCGGGAGGTCAAGAGGAGGTCCAAGAAGCTTGGTGGAGAGGTCCCGAGCTCCAGAGAGAATGTCCAAGCTCGAGTTGGAGGAGGTCCAGAGACTTGAGAGAGGAGGGCTATGGTGGCTCTGCTGAGACAGAGAGCGTAAATGAGGAAGAAAGTGATAAAGGAGGGCTCTCCCAAAATATATATAGGAAAGCTATGCACATGACCCAGATGAGTCAACAAGAGTTGGTAACAGGACAAGAGAGTAGGCAAGGAATGTGACAATCGAGCAGACATGCGTCTTCGCAAAGGTGGGGGTATTTAATGTGATACAACATGCATTAAATGCTACGGAGACTTCTTGCCCCAAAGGACATAGTCAAAGTAAAAGAACCGGGTGCTTGATCGCCAAGTGGGCAGCCAAGACCCGCCAGGAGGTCTCCGCAAGGACCTCGAGGAGGTCTTGCAGTGAACAAGGGGAGGTCCTCACCCACCGGGGAGGTCCTAACGGTTGGATCTCCAAGGGGGAGGTCCAAACGGTCAAGATCAAGCGCACCAGAGGAGGTCCGCAAGGGCAAAGGGAGGTCCTTACCCGCAAGGGAGGTCCTGACGGTTGGATCTCCAAAGGGGGAGGTCCAACGGTCAAGATCAAGCGCACCAGAGGAGGTCCGCAAGAGTAAAAGGAGAACCTCACCCGCAAAGGAGGTCTAGAACCGTAGGATCCAATCCAGGGGAGGTCTGGATGGTTAGGATTCCCAAGGGGAGGTCCTAACGATTCAGATCTGCCAAGAAGGGGAGGTCTGGACGGCCAAGATATCAAAAGGGGAGGTCTTGGCGGTCCAGATTTACAATGAGGAGGTCTGGACGGTTAAGATCTCCAAGGGGGAGGTCTTAACGGTCCAGATGTGCCAGGAGGAGGTCCGGAACCGTTGGATGTTGATCGGACCGTCCAAAATGGTTGGGACGTTCGGACCGCCCGAACGTCACAACAAATCGGAACGTCCACTGGAGATCCAAAGGCTCAGAGAAGGTGGGAGGTTCGGACCAACAGAGCTAGCGCCGATCACGACCTTAGAACTAAATCGGTGGTCCAAAATGATTGGGACGTTCGACCACCCAACGCCACAAAGAAATCGGGCCATACAACGAAGATCTAAGGGTTCAGAGGAGGTGGGATGTTCGACCACCCAACACCTCACTAGGACCAAGCCGCCCAATGCAAATCGGACGACTCACAATCAATTGAGATGTAAATGGGCAAGGAGGAGGTCCCTGAGGACCTGGGAGGTCCCAGAGGACACAGGAGGTCTAAGAAATGTAAGGGAGGTCCTAGAGGACATGGAGAGGTCCCAAGGACACGGGAGGTCAAATAAATGTAAGGGAGGTCCTAGAGGACATGGAGAGGTCCTCGTGGTTCCAAAGGAGTTCAAATACACACAAGGGTGGCACAGACTTGGGAAGATTAAGTAGTCGAGAGGATCCGAGAGGGGTATTGGACCCGTGGAGGTCCAAGTGCTTAGAGGATCTAGACCTAAGGAGGTCTCGACCATAGGAGGATCAAGACAGAGGAGGTCCGAACCTCTCGATCCTAACAAAGGTGAGGTCTGGGTCGAAGTGGGTAAAAGATGGACAGAGAAGGAAAGACCAAAGAAAGCTCCAATAACTCAATAAACCAAAGAAGAAACCTTTAGTTGTAGTTTGAGTTAGGTAGTTTAAACCCATTATGAAATTGCAAAGTTAAGCTCAATTCTCATCAAAACAAAATGGTTCTCTTTATTTTGAAAACTCCAAAAAGAGTCTAAAACTAATTCAGGGTGTCACAATGAGCACAACTTCCGTGCTCGCGAGTCAACACACAAGATGCAGTATAATACATGCAAGGATTAACAAGGATAGCTCGGGTTCTTTTATTTGCTAAAGCAATGTTTACAGTTATCACAATTACAAATTCCTATCACTTAGCATTTTAACCAAATTGCATTTTATTAAAGAGAGTAGTTGTACAATATTTATAACAGCAGAGGTTCTCTGCACCTTATGCTTACTTTTGATTGGGGCTATCCCCACTTATTAACACCACTGAGTTCGACGACCCAGCAAAAATCCAATCTCAGGGCTAGGTGAGCCCAACCTGATTTCCATCCCACCCCACAGAGTTTTATAAATAGAACTAACTCTAGTAAGTTCCCATATCCGTCTTTGATCGTAGGCACGACTGTTTAAACAGTTTATACTCTGCAGAGGCTGTACACTGTACCCATAAGAGATAATCAACTCGTTGCCCCATATGATTCCTTGGTCATAGAGTTGAGAGACCATCACAGTAACCTTTCAAAATATCTCGCCCCTCCCGTCATCTCACCCATATGGGTTGTTCCCACTTGCGATGGGCTCCATAAATTGCACGGGATGTTCACCTTAGCGACTAGCGTAGCTAGACTACACCACAGCGGCTGGCAACTTCACCTTGCATCGGTGTCCTGTTCAAGCCAGACGTATCCAGTGCTTGCACTACCTTATTACCCCTCCAGCGAGATGACTTTCAGGTTTCAATAAATTTACTAAGCTAAGTTATACTTTAAAGACTTATGGTTATACTTGTTTTACAATAGGAAGTCATGACAAGATAAGTCCTTAAGCCATCTAGGCGGTTCATACCACATACCAACCACCCTCGTGCTCCGACAGCACCCACTACTATACCATCCACCCAGATGTGGTAACAGCAATTTTTACCCACAATGACTACCCAAAACCACTTTCATGTTAAAAATATGATGATTATGACATTTAATGCTCCAGTATTTAAGCAAGACTAGCATGTCGCTTAAGTGCAACCTATAGCTAGTAATTACCACATAGTTACTAGGGTGACAAGGATTAAGGGATTCAATTGTCAAAGGATGTCATATTAATATTTAATTACCAAGTTGGTATTTAACTACCTTAAGATTTAACATACATTTGCATAAAGAAATAAAGCATGCAATTTGGTATTTTAAAAGAATATAATTTGCATAAAATGTATGTTCAATATGATCAAAGTATTGACTCGCTTGGGTGAATTTACCGCGGTCTTGATCTTACTCAAAGCCTTCTCAGTCAGTGGTCTTGAATTCTTAGTCCGCGTCTTTATCCGAATCTTGATCCCGCTCGAGTTGTTGTTTCTTCGGGACTCCAACTTCTAATTACACGATAATCGATCGAAAACCAAATAAATCCAAAGAAGTTCAAAAGACCAAAATAAATTCAATTGAGCTTATTTAAGTTTTGCGGTGATCGAGAATATGACAGAAGATTTAGCAAATCGGGGATGTTTGACAGAGTCAAATGACAATTTGAGAGAAAGAGGAAATGGCGGAGAAACTCTGTCAGGAAGGAAAACAAGGAATGATCAAAGTCGAACGAACATTTATATGAATATTCCACTCCGGATTTGAAAGATGCCAAGATATCGCCGATCAAGGAAATGTCATAGCTTGATCTTTTAAATTCAATGGCTTCTTTAATTATTGGATATTTATTAAGGAAGTCCTATGAGTTGGGTTAGACTTATGATGGATATGAGTCTAAAAGAATACTAGGCATTATTTACTGAGTGTTAGTCATTAGAGATTTGGGTGTGAGTTTAACATACGAAGAGTATAATTTTAATTCGTCGAGTGAAACTTGGAGTCCAATTTTACTGGAGTTCTTTCTTAAAGGTGGTGCTTCGAACTGTCGATACATTAATTATTCTTAATTACCACTGGTGATTTAAATCCAAAGATAAAGATAGGATGACTGATATTTGGGCAAGATTATAACCTTAGCAAGACTTCAAATTTAAGTTTGCATTTTAAATTAGATGGCAAAGGTATATTGGTTAATTACTTTATCTTTAACTTGTTTGTCGCTTACACAAAGTTGTGCATATATCCATAAATATGCTATGTTTGAGATAAAGATAAAGGACTTAAGATTTAAATGATTCTTTTTCCTTAATTATTAAATCACCATTTTAGAAGTCTTTATGATTTTTGGGGTATGGAGATGATACTAGTAATTTTTGCCGAGTTTATTTCTACACCAATTAACTTTAATTATTATTGATATTTTAGAACCTAGGAATAGTGAATGGGTTGGGCTGAGCCAAAACGCCCGAGTTCGGTCGGTCTGAAGATTTTGGCTCGATTGGTCCAAACATTCAGGTCCGGTCGGAGGAATAGTGATTCCCTAATTTTTGTGGAAAAAGTTGAGAGCTTAAATGAATTTTTGAGGGTAGATGTTTAGCTCCAAAATTGATAAAAATTTTAGGGAAAGACCCTGACACTGGTTATATAATTAATTAATTTTTCTAGGGTTCTACAATTTTCTCTAGAATTATTTTAAGTTGCTCTTGCGGTGTTTGACTTTTGATTTTATTAGATTGACTGGTTGCTTAAAAATAGTAATCTAATTCCTAAATTTGTGAAATTTTGTAGGTGAATTTATAAAGTGTTCTAGAACATAGGAAAAATATTTTTAGGCACTATTCACAAGATTATTTTGTATTTTAAATTTAAATTCAAGTTTGAACATGCAAATTGACAAGAAATAAAATAACCTCCAAAAATTCCAGAAAATTTTAAATAAGCAAACCAGAGCATATAGAACTCAACTAAAATATTCCTAGTTATGATTCCTACTATATTTTCAAAATAATATTCGGTTTGCATTTTCTGAAATTAAGGAAATATACTTAAAAATTGAGATTTTTTTAAAAAAAATTACCTCAAGTATTTTAGGAGTATTTGAGGTATTATTGTTTTTAAGTTGAATTCCAAAATACATTCCCATACTTGAAACATGTCGGTGTTTTAGAACCGAACTTACGTAAAGATTGTTTGATTCGGGGGGTTCCTCTAGGCTCAAAATCACACATAAATGGAGACACGGTGATTTTTATATAGGTTCCAACCTTCTCCTGGGAGAATAACAACCCTACTCCTGTGTGTATGTATTGAGTATGTTGGATTACAAGATGGAGCCAAAGGCTACAGTATTGTGCTTCTAATTGGCCTCTCTTCCTCCTCTTGTCCTGATGATCCCGCCTTTTATGCAGTCCTCAAAGTGTACCGTTGTATCTCTAGTCTAAAGGCTGCCTTAATGTTCCAGATCGTGGAGCCGTTACTGGAGGTTATTATGGGAGTAGTAACGTTCCCATGTTGCCAGGCAGTTATCGCCATAACAAGGAGTTTAAATCGTACCATTATTCTAGAGAATAACAGCGTAGTTTACTACCCCATATCCTTAAATATGGTGCGGAAGATTCCCTAGTTGACTGGGCCCACATGTCTGTAAGCTCTATCGACTAGAAACTGGTCGTAGAAGAGCTTACGACAAAGCGGTGGTCGAGAATAGCTACGATCACGCATTGATCGTAGTAGAACTTACGATCATGGTATAGTCGTAGAAGGACTTACGACCATGGGGTAGTCGTAGGAAGACTTACGACTATGGGGTGGTTGTAGAATACCTTACGACCTCCAGCTTCTCCCTTATGAATAAGGGGTATACTCAAGGACCATATGACGTCATTATTATCCATAATGTGAATTACAGATAAATAATTAAATGAGAATTATTATATCCTTGTCAAAACCTTTTTAGCTATGCCCCAAATTCAAATTGGACTTATGAATTGGAGGAGAAGTATTGAATTACTAGGTTTTAACACATTTGCTTTGTAACAAAAGTTTTAAAAAGTCCAAAATTTCATAAATACTCATTAGATGCTTAACTAATCCAACTTAGGGATCTTGGGCTGTTACACACGTCTAGAGTGCTGACGGGGGCAGGTGGTCGACGACGGGACGAGTCGGGGCAGAGCAGTGAGGCAAGAGAGCCAGCGCTCTGCTGGATGACGACAAGACAACCGGCGCTCTGGCGCGGAGCAGTGGAGTAGCTGGGTGCAGTGTTAAGTGAAGCGCGCTGCACCGACATTAAAGCGGCATGGGCACGGCCAGAGCGTGCTCCGGGTGGCAGGGGCTGAGCCGGCAGGTAAGGGGCAGCTCGGGGCTGGCATGGGCCAGAGAAGGGGCTAGGGCCTGGAAGAGAGATGGGCTGAGCCTTGGAGAAAAGGGAAAATGAAACCGAGATCTGGAAACGAGATTTGAAGCTGAAACTGAGATTTCGAAATTGAGTTTTGACTTAGAGCTTTTGAGAACAAATGCCAAACTGAGGATACTACTTAGGAACTGAAAACGGGATGTTACAGTTTACATGGTCAGAAAGATAAACAGCTAGGAGTATTCCTAATTGAGTCAAGCAATGCACACTTAATTATGTTCGCATGCAACTAGATGATGATGATTGGTCTAGAGGGCTATGGATTTACCCCGTTTTGAATTTTTTTTTTATTGGAGCACCTTGTTTTGCTCCAAATGTCCTGTTCTTGTGGCTCACTTTGCAATAAAAAATGCGTCGCAACGGCGCCGGCTTTGAACAGAGGCTATCGGCTATGCTAGCTAGTAGAATCACCAACTACTCTAACCAGCTAGGCAACCGTTCATGTCGCGAACGCAAAGAACGCGTAAAGGAAGCGGTCCACTGCCGTTGGGGCCGGCAAGAGGTCTAGCTAGCTAGCTCTTGGGCAATTTTCTGAATTTGTTCTGTAATGTTTGGTTTATCAGAGGAAGAGAATTCTAGTACTCTTCTTCAGGAATCAGGAACACCACATGAATGAAGCTACAAGCATGAAGCATTGGCATCTCTTGCATCACAACAGCGCCACATCCAACTGGCGCACCGCACAAAAAAAGATTCTGCACCGTGTTCGCAAACGCAAAACGTCTCAGCAGCAGCACACCGGGCACCTCACGATGCCGTTCTCGTTGCACTCCGGGCATCGCCGGAACCCCACGGCGCCGCCGTCGTCCAACGGTTTCTCCTCTTCATCTTGCTGATCATCCTCGTCCTCCTCGTCCACGTACACCTTGCAGCTGCCGGAGCACCTCTCGCAGAGCACGAACCGCACGTCCCCGCAGGCCTCGCACGCGCTGGCCTCCCCGGGCGCCGCGCCCTCGCACCCGGCAAGCCTCGCCTCCAGCTCCCCTGCCTCGTGCAGCCGCTTCACCTCCTCGGCGTTTCCCACGAGCTCCCCGTCCACGAACAGGACCGGCAGGATGGGCGCGGCCGGCGCCCAGCACTTGGCGAGGGCGCCCCTGAGACTGAGGAGCTCGTCGCGAAAGCCACGGTGCATGGACACGTCACGCTCGTCGACGCGCACGCCGTAACCCTTGAGGATGGCGCGCGCGAGGCAGCAGTCCTCGTAGGTCGCGCGCACGCCGCGCAGCGACGTGAAGTAGAACACGGCCTTGAGCGGCGGCGCCTTGCTCGCCTTCTCCTCGCCGTTCACGACCGCGTGAGCCATCGGCATCGGCAGCGGCGTGACCTTGGAGGACGCGGCGAGCTCCTGCGGCACCGTGACGATCGGGAACGAGAAGGAGTGACGCGCGAACGGCGCGGCCAGCGCCGGCGAGTGCTCCTCGAGGCCGGCCATGAGCGCCCACGCGTCGATGGCCTCGGCTGTTGGGCGGCGTCATGGTCGGCGTGCGCGGCGCCGTCCTCCTGGGCGCGCGCACCGCGGCGGCCTCCGGCGCCCGCGGCCCGGCCTTGTCGAGCTCGAGGGAGCCGAGCGTGGACGACGTGAGCCGCACGACGTGGACGCCGGCGTCGTAGCGGGCGGGGAACGACTGGCTGCGCGGCAGCTGGAGCGGCGACGGGCAGTGCCGGAGGTCGTGCCGAGCTTGCCTCGAGGTGGTGCACCCCATGATGAGAATGCACAATGGCAACGGCAGTAGCAAATTGGCAATGTGAGGAGTGTGAATGTTTGTGTGATCAATTAACTAGGAACATACTACATTTGAGGGATTCTAAGTAGTGGATGGATGATCGAGCTGGATGCTAATCTATGGGGATTGGGGTTTCTGGGGTTTAGGATCTTATATATGGCTTTGGGGAGATAAAACTAGTAGATGATAAGAGTTGTGATGTAGTGTAGTATGATTTAATTTGACTAATACTACTTGCCCTAAAAAGAATAACAATAATTGGTTTTGGGACATTCTTTTCTGAAAGTAATCGTTTTGGAACATTCACACTTGGGAGTTTGGACTTTTTTTTGAAAGGATAAACCAGCTTTTATAGAAAGCTAATAGAGAGAGGGAGTTTGGACTTTGGAGGGAAGTTCAAATGTTAGTGGATCATTTTGTGAGGAGAAGTGGCCTTCATTTTGTTGATATCTTATCTTGATACTACAACCGGCACCCATCGAGTTGTTTACTTGTTTGCATGCATCAAAATGCTTGAAAAGCCGTTTAACTTTGGTTACTAGGTTTAGGACCTAGTGAAAATTGAAGATGAGCGTAAATTAACTACTTTGTTTTTTTTTCACCAGACTAGCACTATTGAATTTGAATTTAACATTGGTTAGGGCCTTCTTGGTCAAACATTACATTTCTCCCTTCTTGCATCTTTTCTTCTTTTGCATCACCTGCCCCCCTTGATTCTAGGGCCCTGTTCACAGGGCGCTGGCTTTGGAGCTTCTCTTTTGTTGCACTTGCACACATAGATATAGTGCAACAAAAATATACGCATGCAACATTAGGCGCAAGTCATGGGCGGATCCACCGTCCCTGTAACCTAGGCAGTTGCCCAGATTTGCCGACGACATGTTATAGTAGCTCCGATGAAGTTCCACGGCGATTATGATCGAAAAATGACGTCCTACCGAGACAAAACAAGACGACCGATACTTAGCTCGCAGCTTGCCCAAGCTTTAAAAAATTCTTGGCTCCGTCACTGACGCAAGTTAAAGGTTTGTATAAAAAAATCTAAACAAGCCAAGGAGTGAACGGAGGCAGCCGTGAGAGGATGACGGCAACCGGCAAATAAGGCAAAACCGCAAAACTGAGGATCTGTCACCACCTATTATCTCACTGACATACATATGATCCCAGAATCCGCGAGATATGGAGCCATAAATTCTCATACTCATACGCCAAAGAATGGAGCGATAAATCCTCGAGCTTCTCTATTCCCAGGAAGCAACAGGGAGAAGAAGATTGGTACGTAGGCCAAGCCCAACAAAAGGAAAATATTGATATCCTTAGCCCACGTATATTTGATAGCTATTGGTCTGTCTATGCTGCTTATGACTGCATGTGATTCTTTGATTCGAAGGTCATCCCAACTAAAATGTCGCAGGCCAACCGGATTGATATCTGGCCCAAACCCAACTTCGCTCGACTTTCTAACTCCGCATGATGATGAGTACTCGAGTAGTAGTTTGTAAGTCCAACAAAACAAAAGGTCACCTTCAATGGCTAACTTCGAGTCAAGATCTAGAGTCCGATTTTAACATTTCAAACCAACTTATCACTGCAGAGCCTCGCTGGACTGACACAAGAACTCATCAAGAAGACATATAGTCTGTCTAGAAGCAGAAATTTCATAGGAAACAATTCAATTCCTGTAGAAACTTTGACGTTTCAAACGTGCCATACAGTTAAAACTACACAATTGGTACACTAGGGGGTTGGCTAGGCGAGTGCTGGCAACCCATTGTCTTGCTCTAGAGCTGCGGAGCAACGAAGAAAACCGCGCGCCGACTGCAAAGCTGCGCCTTGAAAACCTTCGATGACGTAATTAACGATCAATTGGCCTGTAATGCGATCGATGTGACGTAATTAACAGTTGAATGATTTTGAGGGAGAAATCAGTCGATTTTTTTTTGAACGTTGGATCTCCATCCAACTCTGCTGATTCCTCGCCCCCACCCCCACCTTATACAATCCTCACAACTCAACCCAAACCCACACGCACGCTGCCACCACCAGGCTCCTCGTTGGCGTCGCCCTCGGCGCTGGCAAGGCCTGTCCCACGAGCTCCTTTCTTGTCACTGTCGCCTCCAGCCCCTGTCGCCTCCACCTCCAGATGCGGCTGTTGGCGTCGCCCGCCACCTCCTCCTCCGTCCTGCTTACCACCTCCCCACAGTCGGCTCCACTTCTTCCCTATCTCCGGCGACTCACCGCCGCCGCATATCATCCCACATCCACCTCCCACTGCCCCGCATTGACCCTGCACTTGCGTCTCATCCCACCGTCCTCCGTTGCCCCTGCCCTGCTCTTCTTCTCGGTCTCCGGCGGCCATCGCTGCTGGATCCACCATCGTCGTCCACCATCTCTTAATTGATCGTCGTTCTCGTTGCCCCTGCCGCCCTCCCACAAACCCGCAGCCGGCGGCGCCACCGTCGCCCCACCACCATTCGTCGCCCATCAGTGTGCCTCCGCCGCCCCCAACCTCCCTCTTAGTTCGGTGGCTCCAGTGAACCACAAACCCTAATAGGTGAACCCTAACCCTAATCTAGCGACCCTCTGTAATGCGGATCAAAACTCGAGATGGGATTAAATCATGTAGATTGCCCGATCTTTCACAGTGGAACAACAGTAAAGATAAGTAGAACGTCGTTGAATCAATCTACAAGAGAAAGAAACAATGTCGAACAGCAAGCACTACCAAGTCGTATCAATGATTTAGGCAAGAATCGGAGAGTTGAACGCAGCCCAAAAACAACTATTCTTGATCTACGAAGCAAATACAAACCCCATACGAAGCCAGAAGTCCCCTCATATCTCTGTATTCAATCTACTATTCTGTTCTTGTGTCCTTGTATTGTTCTTACGATTCTGAGTTTGTCTACGAGGTAATCGCTCAGACATAACCTGAACTCCATGCGTGCAACTCCTTTTGGCCGTACGGGTGTTGCACTAACACGTGTGTCCCATGCATTTGTCCTAGTCCGCGCGCCCGGTACACCCTCGGCCTTCGCATGCACACGATCGAACTCCCGCGCACATGAAATAACAAGGATCTCCCCAACTCGCCACCGTCGCCGGAGAAGATGATCATGCTGCTGGCCGAAGCACAAATCGCCAGCAAATCCAAAGGTTAGAAATTTGAATGATATGTGTCGTCGATACGAGATCGAACAGTAAACTTGTGGCACCCCCGGTCGAATGAGTCGACCATCGAGGATGCCAAGGAGACCTCAACGAGAATCAGCCACAACAAGCCGTACCGATATATTGCATGTGTGGTAGAAGTTACAAGTGACATCCTCTCCTCCCTTGTTACAATGGGGTCCTATTTATAGGATGGGAGGGGAGAGAATGTGAAGTTATATAAATGATCCTAATTCTAGGGCAACCCTAGGGGTAGCCTCGTCCTTTTCGGACAGATGGGCCGCCTATACTGGGCCCATATGACGATGTCACATCCGCTAGCTGCGAGGATGGGGCTCGAGTTCGAGACCGAGATTACGCTTCGTGTTGGCGATCGTGTTGTCATCGCACCGCGGCACCAGTCTTCTATCGACGTACGTTGATCCACTGCTAACGTAGTCGACGAACCCAGGGGACGCAGGGAACCTCATCCTCTAGGCGACGTTTTGCTGCGTTTGTCATGTTGGCCAAGGTGCACCTACATCGGCTCTTGGTTGACTTGGTCGTCAACCTGGGGAGCACGGACCCTTCCCCTAACGATATGCAAAAAAAAAAAAGGGCGGATATATAGCATTTCCGTTTTATTTATTAACCCCGGAACATTCCACCATTTGTCACCTACGTAGTAATGTACTTCGCATGCAGCTAACAACCGCGCCGTCTCCCATATGGAAAAGAAAAGAAAAGAAAAGAATATACCGAATCGTGGATCGGTCCAAGTGGATCGCATAGAAAATGGACGGGGAGGTGAGGCGAACATGCACGCAGGAAGATGTGGTTGGCACGTGAGAGTGGGAGCATGAGAAGGTTCCAAACGGTTTGGTGTACACACCCAGTACCGTGCAAAAACCACACACAAAAAAAATGCAAGTCGTTAGCTTTGAGCACAAGTCTTGCGTATGAACATACCCCCTTTTTCCATTGTTAATGTATCATTGCGAGATATTTTACGCCTGCTCAGCAGTGTTGTGAGCTATAGATCGAAGTTTTGATCTGCATACACTCTCTTCGGTCGTCGCTCCGTATAGTATTTTTTTTTTGATGTGTCCGATCCAATTTCGAGGTAAATTAAAAGCATAAAATGCTAGCTAGCTAGCATTAATGTGCCCTCAAGTGAGGGGCATGCATTGGCATGTAACTATGCAAGGGCTTCGAGAGATATTAGGAGCGAGCGAGAGAGAGAGAGAGAGATTTGGGCATGGCATGAGAGGGAAGGAAGGAAGGAAGGGTCCAAGGGGAAGGGGAAGGGAGCAGACGATGCATTGGGATCTCTCCTAAGTCCTAACTAACAAGGCCATGTGCTGGCCTTCCACAAAGGCCAACTAGCGCGAGGGCCACCAGGTTAGCACTAGCAGGGAGCAGGGGAAATGGTGGGGCCACCCCGAGTAACCATGTACATTGCACGTCCCGCTGTGCGTGGGGCCTACCTCTCTCTCTCTCTCTCTCTCTCCGTTGCATCGACCTCTGCGTGTGTACATACATATGGCTCGCTAGGCGCTAGCTTCCCAATCTCTCTGTGTAACAGCGTTAGCGTTTATTGAAGCCATAGCAACGCCCAAGCATGACCTGACACGTGCATGTACAAATTTATCGTGTAATGTACGTGTAGGTGTGTAATTTTGAAGGAGCATGTGACGCAGATTGATCAACGGTTAGGATGAACCCACGGCATTGACATAGGCGCTGGATCTAGCCGGCGGCCACATGCACGGCACGGTGCATGCGGTGCATGTCTCTCTCTCTGCCATCCGTTTCTTGTGTCCACATTTTTTGGTTTTTCTAACGAGGGGGCTAACGCAAGCCACAATCTGGCCAGCATCACCCATAAGCGAGTCCAGATTGGCATGCATGGGTCAACCGATCCATCCCAAAGCTAGGCCTGGTAATGGGTTAGGACCCAATCCAAGTCCTACCCTAACCCAAAAATTCTAATAGACAGCCCAACCCAATCCAATCCAATCAAATTTCTTAGAACCCCACCCCATCCAGCCTATCCTGGCCCATTTCAACCCTAGGGTCGGCCGGTTTCATCCTGGGTTGCTCTCTTCATTTTCCCCATTGCTTTTCTGTGCTTCTTCCTCCCCATTTCTTCTTCCTATTCTCTCATCTCCTTCCTCTGTTGCTTGGCTCCGGCTCCGCCTCTCCTTCCCGGCCGGCCGGACCTTGGCGCCCTCGGCGCCTGCTTGCCGCCAGCTCCCTTATGCGCTTAGCCCCATGCTCTCGCTATGATATGGCGCCGCCGCCATGGCTTGGGCTACCGGCCTTCTACTGCCCTCGTGGTTGTACCATGCCGCCACCTCCCACCGGTCCGGCTGTGTGCCACGCCACACCAGACGTTGCACATGTACCTCGCTGAGCTCGCCCCGCGCGGTGCCGCGACGAAGGATGCAGGGTTTTATGCCAGCGTGGCATGGTTAGCTTGGGGCTTCAACCTCGATTGATGAATGTTTGTACAAAAAATCGCTAGTTCGTTGATTTCTTTTTGTTTACCCTGGCTTTGATCCTCTTATTCCTTATGTGCGTTGGACCATCCAATTTCTTTTCTCAAATCCATACAATTACCTTTTATGCTTTTTTCCTCGGATCCAATCTCTTTGCCCATTGCCCATGTTGTTTGCTATACATTCAATACGTGAATTTATCTATAGCATGAATATCCAGTGGCAAAAATATCAAATATGTGCTATTAGTTCTTGGTTGCTTGCAGGACGGCCACGCCCATGCCTTGCCCGCTTACCGGGTCAGTGTCTTTCGCGCTTTTTCATTGGGCGTACCATCACGAAAGAGAAGCAACCATTTCAATCCTAACCTATTACTGTTTAAAGTCAGCCCAATCCAATCCTAACCCAACCCTATTTAAAGTCAGCCCAACCCTATCTTAGCCCATTTTTATTTTAGCCCATCTCATTCAACCCAAAATCAACCCATACAATGGCCCAACCCTTTTGGCCCTTTAAATTTTGGCCCATTACTGTGCCTACCCAAAGTCGAGTCGGCCTCATCGGTCAGGGCGCCGTCCGTCCTCTGGGACACCTAAATGTATGTCTCAACGGATCAAATACGAATCGATTAGTCTAGATACAAATATCAGCTAAAACGAATAATCAAGATCTGATCGGTGCTTTTTGAGTTTTAATATATCAAATACGAATAAAATAGTACAGATACGGATATCGGGTAAAACGAGTAATCTGAATCCATTTGACACCCCTTAATGCGTGGGGTATGTATAGGATTGGGATCTCGTGGAGTCAGTGATGACGGAGTGCGAGTGTTGGAGCTTTGTGTGATCTTTGTCCATTCATTTTTCGATCGATATTTAGGATTCTATTTGAAATTTGAAACAGACTGTCCATGTTTGAACTCATAATTATCCTAGTGAAATCGCTCGCGTAGTTACCCTAGAGTGGAGTTTTCTTGATCTTGGCTTTTTTTTGTCTTTCATTCGGTTGTTGTTTAGAATTGGACTAATCTCTCTATATAAAAGGGCGCAGGAATGGAATGCTCTTAGGGTGGCTATGTCACCTTTTTTGTTTGGTTCGTTTGATCTTGTCTTCGTTTCATGCACGACGTGAGCTGCTGCCGTTTGATTTTGCTTGGTTATTGTGCGCCGTACGATCGGCCAGCGCGATGCTCTCGAATACTGGTCTCACGAGTTGGCACCACGTCCTCCTCTCTGGATGCTTCGGCTTCTCGTTCTTCAGCGTGTGTTCGCGTAACCCCGTCCACTCCCTCCTCGTTTTCTCCGTCACCGCTCCTCTCCTTCCCCTCCCTCGGCCCCCACCCCCGCCCCCATCCCGTCCACCTTACCCCTCGTTCCCGTGTCCGATCTATGCTCTAACACGTTGCACGAGGCAAAAATGTAAATGAATGGTACCCCGGTTTTGTAATAGCTGTTTATCTAGAAAAAGATTCAACGGACGAGATGTACTGAACAGTTGGAATCAATAATTCAAGGATCTATTCTATTTGACTTCGTGCATGTAAAGCATAATTGCATCCACTGCCTACGATGAAGTAAGATACAGCACTACCATAAGATACGGCACTACTAGAAACGACTCATTTATCGAGTGCTTATAAGTTTTTCGAGTGTCTTAAATAAAACACTCGATAAAGTCCCGAGTGTTGAATATGGTACTCGGAGAGGGAATAAAACACTCGGTAAAAATCAAATTACCGAGTGCTTAATAGGACACTCAGGATATGACATGGTCACAACAGGGTAACGAGTCCAAAACGGGGTACCGACGCGGTCTAAACGGGTTGGAATAAATTCCTGAGTGTATCTTTGTTGCGTACACTCGGCAGAAAATTCATTAGAGCGCCATCCCCCCCCCTACCGCACCAGTTTTTTCGTTGCCCATTCGAAATCGAGCCATGTCCTAACCCTACCCAATCGAAATCGAGCCCCAATCCATTTTACAGGAATGGAGTTCTCCTGCCTGGGCAATCTGTCATTGGTTCTGTTCTCGTCCACACGACGCTTTCAAAGGTTCCGGGACAAATCAAGACTGACGTCCGGGACGGAGGTGCTGCAATGAAGCGTGGCGGCGGGAAGAGCGCGCGGCCAGGGAGGACAAGCGCGGCCCGGGAGGAGGTGCGGCGGACCGACTCGGGAGGAGGCATGGTGGCCGGGAGGACCGAGGAGGGCGGCGGATCGGGAGGAGCGCGGCGGATCAGGAGGACACGTGGCGGACCGGGAGGAGGGCGGTGGCCGGGACCGGGAGGAGGGCGGCGGCCGGGACCGGGAGCTTGGGAGAAGATCTGGTGGGAGGAGGAAGCTGAGGAAGAGATCTGGTGGGAGAAGGAAACTGAGGATTAGGGATTTGGGAGCCCAGGAGGAGAGCGGTGGCGGCTGGAAGTGGGAGTGTGGGCAGCGGGGGCTGTGAAACCGAGCAGGGTTAGGGTTTTATTTTTTTATTCAGGGAGGGTCCCACCTGTCAGTGTACATGGTGGGTAATCGGGCGAAGAAGGTACGGGTGGAGTTTACCCATGCCCGCGCCCGTTTACCCGATGGGTAAGAAATTGTGCCCGTTTTTATACCCATGGGCAAAGCAAGACGTCCATACCCATCTCCATTAGGGTATTCGCCTGCGGGTACGCGGGTAATCGGGCACAATTGCCATCCCTACTCGACGCTCTGCCGCCTCCGTCGCCACCGTCTCCCCCTCCTCCACCACCTCTGCAGCCGTCTCATGCACTGAAATCTGCGCCGCCTCCTCGTCTGCCGCTGCCGCACCCGACGCCTCCCCCTCATCTCCTACCGCCACACCCGACCCCGCCACCCCCCTCCACCCGACCCTACCGCCTCCCCGTCCTCCACCCAACCCCGCCACCTCCCCGTCCTCCTCCTTCTCCCTCGCCGATCCACCGCCTCCTCCTTCTCCCTCGCCGATCCACCGCCTCCGCCGTCTCCCCCTCGTCCACTACCTCCTCCTCATCTCCCGCCGCCACACCTGACCCCGCCATCCCCCCTCCCCGGTCTCCTCTCCACCTCCGCCTCCACAGAAGCCAGTCTATCCTCCTCCTCCTTCTCCCTTGCCATAGGCACCGCCTCCCCGTCCTCCTCCTCCTTCTCCCTTGCCGATCCACCACATCCACCGTCTCCCTCTCCTCCACTCGGGAGGGTGGCTTGAGCAAACAAGAGACGTTCTCTTGAAGACATTTTGAAGCATCCATGGATTGTAAAGAATGCAGACCCTTCAGGGAGTTCCATTGAGCAAAGCGCTCGTGAATAAGGTCTACATGAAGCTAAGGTATGAGTTTAAACAAAATCACTAGTCAACCTTTTATTCTGGTCAAATCTTAACACACATTAATTTGACTATTTTTTGTGGTCTTTTAGATAAATTTGTTTAACAAATTTGATGATGTTGGGACTAATTTCTAGACAATGTAGATGTTAACTTCACATATCTTTTGCTATACCTGAATAATTAGCTGTGAAATGCAAAATCAAGAATGATCGACTGCATCGACAAGCATCAAATTCTTCGAATTTAGGGCCAGCACAACAACTATCCATTTCTGTGTACTGTAGTAATACATTTTCATACCCAGCTTGGTTACCTTGTCTGAAAAATAGTTCAATGCCATTACCACTATCTCCCCCCCCCCCTCTCAAAGCTAGCAAGCTCTCTGGAAAGAAAGAAAAGGGGGTGTGTGTTATGTGCTGGAAGGGTGGCTCTTTTATCATTCAGTCACCTGGGTCTAGGGCTTTTATCTTTTCACCTTCATATCCTAGTAGCTAGCTATAACTGAACTCAAGCTGTGATAGTAAAACCAGATGGCCAAGAACAAACTGCATGAAACCATGTTTAAAACTCTTGCACATTGATTTCTATTGCACATTGAGCTCCAACTTCTAACTAGATTTATCCTAAACTCCTGCACATTGATTTCTATTATAATTTCTATTCACATTTTTCATGCCCGCTGAGCTATATACTATGAGAGAAATCAGGATTGCAATTTCTTATAATGTGATTTCTTATGAAAATATGGGCAACGGCGGGATCAATGGCAGATCCAGCTGCTTTCGGTGCTGATGCTGGAGATGGTACACATGTTAGCGGCCCAAACCAAGATCACGTGGATGAGTCCATCGTCGAGAGGCCACCACCAGGTGCTTGCTATTTTCATGATCTAGTTGTGTAAACATGAACATACATCACTCCATTCTTGTGTTGATGTAGCACTGGGCATTCCTTAGGAGAAATTGTTCTAGAAACACCAGAAAAGGTGTTCAACATCATATTGGGTATATGTGATATCTAATATTTACTCATTTGATGCTCTGGTTACCATGTTGAAATTGAGACCTACGCATATACCTGATTGAATTTCAAGCAAAAAGAGAGCAACTTACATCAACATGAATCTCTATGGGGAACAAATTTATGGCAACACGATTGAAAGAGAATCTGGTAAATGCAGACAACAGTTAGGACAAATCTTGCAGTGAAATATAGACTGGCAATGAGACAAAATAGCAAGTGATAAAAAATCAAGATTTTTGTTACATGGTCAAGAACAATCCTAATTAAGGCATTTCTCTGGCATCATTTGCTGTAAGACTAAGACATTGCTATTAATGTTACTTGCATATTGATAATGGATGCATCTTATATGTGAGAATCAGCATACACAGAACAACATAATAATGGGAGGGGTAAGGGGAGAGCTATTGTATTCGTTCATGATATACTCATGCCTTGTAACTTGTGTGAAACCTAGGGCCACCCCTCATAGGTTTATATAGTTAGTCTAGTCCTCTTCCAAAGTGAAGTAGGAATCCTACTCTAAAGAAAAGTATGGGTCCTAATCCTATTGGGATTCATCTAGCTTTACTTGTAGCAAACCTCTACAAGTCCCATTGGATTAGGATACGAGTCACCATACTCAACACTTTTTTTGAAAAGAAATTATTATTGTTACTCTGCAAAATTAGTAATGCTTTGTATTTACATGACATAATTTACAGCAGTTCTTTTTAACCTAACCAGTTTTCATGGTCCTCCAGGATCCTAGTTTTTGTGGTAGACTGGCAGTAGTTCTGTTACATTTGTAGCGTTTGTCTTTATTTGTGCAGGCCTATCCTCTTTGCTTGTCTCTAGTTGACAATTAGGATTTGCTTTTGCTTTTGTTTTAACTTGGAAAAGGTAGCACCAAATGACATGCTTTTGTTTTCCTTTTGCTTTTTCCCTAGAAATCAATCAAAATAAGTTTGATGAGCAAGACCGTAAATTTTGACTTTTTCTTGCACATGATTATTGATGTATCATTCTCAGCTGGGCAAGAAATTGCACAGCCTAGTATCAGTATAATTACAAATTCCTTGCCTGTTCAATAGAACATGCAGTTAGCTCAAGGGCATCACTAGATTTAGAGTTAGCCTTATATTTCAAGACCACGTCAGAATTCCAGATTCTCTACAAAGGAAGAATTCTACCTAGTGGTACTAATGACATAGCATGTCATTATGCATAGTGGTGCTTCTTCTAGTTGTTTATCACGTGTGCGTTGTCGACTGAAATTTACATGGTCCGTCAGATATATATTCCACTTAGACCTATGTTATGTTGGACTTATGTTTATGCTGTGAGGGAAAATGATTAAAATCTACGCTGAAAGTGATATTTATAAAACAAATGGAGATAATGGGGGAATTGTTGATGCATATGTTTATGCTGTGAGGGTAAGATTGTATTGGTCATTTATTACCAGTATTCCAGAATACATGAGGTTGGATCCTTCCTTGGTGGCTTTGCCATTAAGGGCAACTGATGCATTATTTCGTTCATGATATACTCATGCCTTGTAACTTGGAGGATACACCGACATAAAATACCAACAGAGAATCAATTTTGGTAGGTCAACAAAGGCTGACACCAATATTTCGTATTGTAGAAGTTCCAACTGAACCGTAGTCTGACACTGGAACATCTCTTGCTGAAGCTGGAAATTCTAAAGATCTTCAAATCCAAGACTGAGGCTATTATTGTTGCTATGCCAATGTACTGAAGAGAATAAATGAATGTGTTGCTCAGATTGAGAAGCTGGAGCAATTGAATGTGAATGTACATCTTGTTTTCCGAAGAAAATGGTAGCAGTGATACTGTGCATTTGTTTGATGCATTACGGATAAGACTGTGTGAAATTACTACTTGGAACTGTTATATGTATCATGCCTTATGCCTAGATTTTCAAATTTAAACTCGAATGTTGTGGATGTCTGATCTATATATATATTGTGAGCTCGGGAATTATGTCAATATTGTTGAATCTATATATGTACTGATTTGTGGTATTTTTCTTGCTATGGAATGTATGGTATATTCACTACTACAGAAAAGGTATTCACAGACGGTTCAAAAATATCATCACGAGCGGTTTAAGTGGCCGCCTGCGAGTTTATGGGTCGATGATGATATGAGGTCATCACAGCGGTTTGTGGTAAAAACAAATGCATAACTTTCTCTATAAAGCCCCAAGCGATTACACTTGTGCTATTAAAAGCATCATATATATATATATATATATATATATATATATATATATATATATATATATATATATATATATATATATATATATATATATATATATATATATACATATATATATATACACATATATATATACACATATATATATATACACATATATATATACACACACACACATATATATATATATATATATATATATATATATATATATATATATATATATATATATATTGTTATATATAATCTCTCGAGCCACTTTGGGGGATTGTCCACTTGACATGAACAGTAGCCACCAAGCAACCATTCTCACATTTTAAAAGAATTCTCAACTTGTTGCTTGGTGTTCTTGTTGGGTTTAGAGACAATTACATGCTCAAGAATTGTTGGTTATCGATAGATGATGCCACTTTCCAATGGAATACTCAAGGCCCACGCCACTTTCTAAACATAGCGACGCCCAATTACCTATCGACAACATCCGTAATTGATGTCCCGACGATCTCCTTGCATCCATACTTTTTAAACTTGCAAGGACTCAATGAGGTTGCCCGTGGCTACTGTCTCATCCTTCTCATGTCAAGGTGGGCGACCCCTAAAGTGGTTGGGGACTACGAACAATATATATATGATGCCGGTTTTAATGGCACAAGTAGCCACTGCTTGGAGACTTTATAGAGAAGAGATTATGAATGGAGTGATAGGATGTACCTGGGACGCGAGGTATGAGAACTTGACCGGCATGAACACAGTTACACAGACAAAGGTGAAATGAATGGTGAGAGACTGGTGAAGAGGTGTTGTAGTAGTTTTTGACTCATTTGGTCTTGTTTTCGAATACAATACACACCAAGCCTAAACCTTTACAAATCTGAAAAGTTAATTATAGCCAAACCCCATCCAAACCACATCCAATGTAAGCCAACCAAGCACAAAGCTAGAACCGGCATCAATAACCCTCAAGATCCATCGAGAGTATTAACCAAACCCACCAACCCCATTCATTTTGTCAATCAACCCACAAAGATGAACTAAGCAAGATGCATATATATAGAATGCACATACACCAATAGCCCTCGCTTTACATTTCACAGAGCAAGGGACTATTAATATGAACTAATTATCAATTCAATTTCAAAGATAAGACTATTAACATCATTGAGCGCTTCAACACTAGCAAGGTGCCACTAGCCAACAAGCATCTACATGATCATTGCATTCATTTATATTTATGATTTCTCTATACTTCTCTACATGTATGTATTACACATTTACACTTCTCTGCAATGATGCACTTCTCTTCATGTATGTATGTATTACACATTTAGCATCCGACTCGCCATTGGCCATCACCATCAAGATCAACCAACAACCAGACAACATCAAGAAGACAAGAAGGGGACTTACGCGTTAGTGGGAGAGCCAAAGAGGTTGGAGGTGCGAGGGAGGTCCGAGGTAGCACAACGAGCCGGCAACGAGAGGGAGGAGGAGCCGAGCTGCAGCAGGGGAGGAGGAGCCAGGCCGGCACAGAGCGAGGGGTGATCGGGAGTTTGATCCGGGTCAGTGCAGGAGGAGGGAGCTTGATTGGGAGGCGCGGAGCCAAGGCGAGGGAGGAGGAGCTCGGTTCACATGAATACCAACAGCACAAACCAATAGGTGATAGATCTATCTTACCTTGACATCGCCGATAGAGAGGTAGCCGGGGGTCGCGTACATCGGGGGGAGGAGGAAGAGGGGAAGGCGCGCGGCGTCACTGTAGTTGTGGCACAACGGTGACACTGCAAAAGATACTCTTATCGTACGAGTGTCTTGTGCAGTGAATCATGGTGTCACAACCGTCGGTGATGGGAAGAATGCATGACGGCGTCGGCGACGGGGTCACTCGGGTGGGGAGGGGAATGGACGAGAGTAAGGGCGGCGCTGGGGAGTGACGAGTTAGAGCGCAAACCCTAGCGGCTGGGCTCCTACTAATAAAGAGACTTATCACAGACGGTTCTATTATGGAACCGTCCATGATATGTCCCATATCACGGACGGTTCCATTATGGAACCGTCTGTGAAATGGTTTTTTTCTCAATTATATTTATTTTGTATATACACTTACATGACATGAAGAAATTACATGTTTATATGTCAATTTTGTCATTTAAATATCGCTAAAAATTTGCTTTAGCTATATATATATATATATAGTAATAATTCAACATATAATTAGTATAGTAACTTCACCTCCAAACTTTTAAATTTTTTATTTTTGAATTTTCATATGGCCAAACAAAGACGCCACCGCTACAAAAAGATTAAAAAAGTAGAAACCTATAAATAAACAAAGTTTTTCTAGTGGCGAAGGTAGGTCGCTATCTCCGCCTTCAATACTTCAGAGGCGGCGCCGAGGGCGACGGTTCGGATCGAACGAAGCTCTAAATGCTTCCACCCATCGACGCTCGTTCGAGTGTCTCCTGAAGACCCTGATCGTTGAACTAAGAAGAATTGAGCCCATAGGCTCTCTTCCCTTGCTTGAGGGTCTTGGCCTCGTCGACTCGATCGCCGCCACCTCGATTATGCAATCAAGTGACGGCAGCCTCCTGGAGACGTGCAACGTCGTTTTGGAGGACCACGTCAATGACACTCAGAAACTCGCCGAAGTGGAGATCACTTAAGACACGGCGGAGGAGGGTGTCAAGACGGCGAAAGGTGCTCGTCACCTGCTCTGGCAAATTCTCGAATAGAGGAGTGAAGACACTATTAAAACAGTGTTCTTTCGCAGCACGGTTCAACGTATAGCGAGAGAGGTGCTCAGACAAGGCGGTGTAGGCCATCAATGCCATGACAAGGAAACAAAAGAGGCAGCCATTTCTGTTTTTTTTTGTATAAGTGGGGATGATCATCTTTGATGGCGGATGATCTTTTTTATAAAAACAAGGAATAAATTTAGAGCGTGAGACGAAGAGACACATCGGGAGTCGGCGGCATTGATGCGATTTAATTGAGACGATCGCCATTTAAGAAACTCATCATGCTTCAACCGAAGCTCTAGCGATATTATCACGACGGTTATAACAAAAACCGCCTATGATATGTAGTAATATCACAGACGGTTATTGTTAAGAACCGCTCGTGATGTTTCACGACGGTTTTTGTTGAAAACCGCTCGTGATATGTAGAATTATCACGCGGTTATTAACAATAACCGCTCGTGATAAGTCACTGACGGTTTTAGCTATGAACCGTCGTGATATTACCTCTTCACGACGGTTTTAGTGTAGCGAAGAATACGATTTGCCTCTAAACCAAAACCATCTGTGATTGCATGTAATACAAACGATTTTGGTCAACCGTCTGTGATGAGGCGTCCAGTATTAGCCTTTTTGTAGTAGTGATTTGATTGCCGAGTTTTCTGTCACACTAGTTCAAAATTAAATGCAAAATCATACGTACAAAATCGGTGCAAAATTGGTGCACACCCTGTTTGGTAACTCCTGAGTGCCTTGTTTGACATACACTCGGGAAGCACCTGGTGGATTCCTCGAGTGTCCTAGGTCGGCAGACACTCGAGGAAATTTTCGTGACCCGTCAGGGAAGGATGGTCACGTGGCTATATTTCCCGAGTGTTTACACTCGGGTCAATTTTCGGCATTCACCGGGGGAAACTTTCCCAAGTGTGATTGTTTGCCATACACTCGAGAAATAAAAACGACTCCCGAGTGTTTACACTCGGAGCATCTTTTCGGACAGAAATGTTCCCGAGTGACACTTTCCCTAATTTCCCGAGTGTCAACACTCGGTAAAGTATTCTGTTACGGTGGATTAATCTGTCGGGACAGCTTTTCTCCCGAGTGTTTGTTGTTTACCGAGTGTACATATTTGCACTCGAGACAGTTATGCTTCCCGAAAGTTACACTCGGGAAACTATTTTTTACCCGACTAAACTATCCCGTGTGTTTTTTTCCGACGGCGGACTTTCGGGAATTTGTATCTCAAGTGTTTTTGTTAATTTCCCGAGTGTTTCGAGCACTCGGTAAAAACACTGTTTCAGGTAGTGCGGTGCTCATTTGATCATTAAGTTGGAATGATGTATATATAGATTATCATTGCGGTCATCATCAATGTGGTTTTCAGATTCTTTGTCAATTTCCAGAACCATTTCATCCTACATATGGAGAAGGCTCGAAGGGGATGTCAGATTTTCATTAGTTTAATCCACTCATCTTTCATCTTTCTTTCTTTTTTGAAAAAACTTTCTTATTTCTTTTTAAAAGAAATAAAAAGTCATAAAAAAGTTGAGAAAAAAGGGAAGCAAGAAATGTATAGATACTAGCTAGTACATAAGGGGGGAAGGAACACCAGAAGCAACTATCCTACTCATCTTAAGGGTTAGCTTTTAGGAAGCATGGTCCTTTGTGGTACACTTTGCTGGCAGATCATTTAACTAAGCAAAATGCATGCCAATATTGTCTGCTGGTAATCTTTAAAAACTGTTGCATAGAAAATAAAATTTAATCTGCACATTTTCCCCCTACCGCGGCAATATAGGCTAGCTAATACTATCCAGTTTACGGAGCTAGCTCATAGAATTTCTTTTTGATTCTCTTTAAAGAAGAATGTATTTTTTGATACTTTATCATAATATCCATTTTTTTTCCATTTTCTTTTTTGATAAACAACCACCACCCTGTTATATTACCATTTCCTCATCACTTCTCCCTCACACACAACTCTCTCTCTCTCTCTCTCAAATACTCTCCATGTTCCTCGGCCTCCTCGTTTGATGAAGCCAATGGCCAGCAATGGCATGGCGTCCTCCCCTTCCTCCTTCTTCCCTCCAAACTTCCTCCTCCACATGCAGCAAACACCACCGCCTCATGACCCCCAAGAACACCACCACCACCATGAGCACCACCTCCCTCCTCCTCCTCCTCTTCCCCCTCACCACCACCCCGGCCACAACCCCTTCCTCCCCTCCTCCCAATGCCCCTCCCTCCAAGACTTCCGAGGTGGTAGGCACATCCACAATTCGATGGCTAGCTGGCCACCCTTGCACGGATCATGCACCAAGAACTGAACTGATCCATTCACTGGCATATGTGCGTGTAGGTATGGCTCCAATGCTGGGGAAGCGGCCGATGTACGGCGGCGGCGACGAGGTGAACGGCTGCGGTGGAGGCAACGACCCGAACGACGACGAGCTGTCGGACGACGGATCGCAGGCTGGGGAGAAGAAGCGGCGTCTGAACGTGGAGCAGGTGCGGACGCTGGAGAAGAACTTCGAGCTGGGGAACAAGCTGGAGCCGGAGCGCAAGATGCAGTTGGCGCGCGCGCTGGGGCTGCAGCCGCGGCAGGTGGCCATCTGGTTCCAGAACCGTCGCGCGCGGTGGAAGACTAAGCAGCTGGAGAAGGACTACGACGTCCTCAAGCGCCAGCTCGACGACGTCAAGGCCGAGAACGACGCCCTCCTCTCCCACAACAAGAAGCTCCAAACCGAGGTTCACACTACAACTCCTCCTAGTTACCACTAATCCAATCTATTACTTACACGTACAATTGATCAATCACTCCATCCCGTGGTCTCTACATTTGATCCACTGCCACATGCGTAGATCTGCGTGAATTTTGCTATCCTTATCTCACTGTTGATCTGGGGGCGTTGTTTGGTTGCGCTTTCTCGGGCTTCCCGGCTCCTCAATGATTGGTTGGTGATGACTTAGCTAGCCTAGCATCTGGATCCAGATCCTCTGTATTACTGCAGTAGTCCACAGCATGAACAGTATTTTATGAGGAGGTTAACAGCATGCTGCAATGTACTGTAGAAACAGGGAACATGTGTGTACGTACGTGGCTGTCTAGAAAGCCAGTGTCTGAGAGTAGCTTTTTGAAAGGTCAGCCGAATATGCAGTGTTTGCTCTCGTGCTCATGTTGCAGCGAGTCGGACGGTGGAGAGCTTCTATTTTCGATCGAACGGTGAAGATCATTTTTAATACGATAGCATCGTAGATCCTCTGCATTGAATTTTTCAATGCAGAGGATCCCAATCCGCTAAGATCTATGTGGGTTTCGGTGTTTGCAGAAAGGCTGTCGGAACTTGGAACCGGTGCCAATGGGCGCTTGCCGCCACGCCTTTCCATCCTGCGTACTGCCTGCGTGTATAGCTGTCTGCAAAGCCAGTGTCTGAGAAAGGCTTTTGGAAAGGTCAGCCGAATATGCAGCGTTTGCTCTCGTGCAGTCGTGCTCATGCTGCGGCGAGTCGGACTCTGTTTCTTTCTCTCTTTTTTTCTTTGACTTTTGAGGAGGATCGATCGATGCTGAGGTGGAGTCAATGGCTTCATCATGGCATCTCTGCGACTGGTCTCAGGGTGCATGTGCCGCTTTTCTTTGCAATCAGGTTCGCAATGATTCGTTTGGACTGAAGAGAACACAATTAGTACTCGTATGATTGGGGATGCAATCGTAAGTTGCTGTAGGACTAGTAGTTCTTGCTCTTCTCCTTATTGTTTCACCGAAGAAGAAGCTGTAAGATGTGTGCATCAAGAACCCAGCCGTAACATGCAAGTAGTGACCAGTAAATGCAGAAATAGATGCAATTTCTCTTATGATATGAGTGATGATTTCTCTGCTAAACTTCACATAAGCAAATGCAAAATTCTCGTGATCTGGCAAGATCACTCACTGCAATCCCTGTTCCAAAGTGTTTGCATTACATTTACTGCCAATTACTAGTAATCAAGATCACTTAAAAAATATTCTTCAACTGTCGTGTGGTAATTTAATGCAGATATTGGCACTGAAGGGCAGAGAGGCAGCGTCAGAGCTGATCAACCTGAATAAGGAGACGGAGGCATCCTGCAGCAACCACAGCGAGAACAGCTCCGAGATCAACCTCGACATCTCGCGCACGCCGCCGTCCGAGAGCCCCATGGACCCTCCCCCACCGCACCAGCAGGGCGGCGGCATGATCCCCTTCTACCCCACCATAGCCCGCCCCGCCAGCGGCATCGATATCGACCACCTCCTGCACAGCTCCTCGGCCCCCAAGATGGAGCACAGCGGCGGCAACGTCCAGGCCTCGGACACCGCCAGCTTCGGCAGCCTGCTCTGCGGCGTCGACGAGCCGCCGCCGTTCTGGCCGTGGGCTGATCACCAGCATTTCCATTGATCCATCGATCGATCGATCAGCACAACATATCTTGCAGTTCGCGATGCATGCATGATGATCAACAGTGAGCATGCATAAAGATTTGAGGCATTTGGATTATTGATGAGAGCTTGCTATGAGATAATGAATGAGGTGGTGATGCAATTTGAGTTGATGAGGAAAGGGGTTGTAGGGGAATAAGTGAGGGGTGGTGGAATGTAGGTAGATTTTGGAGTTCAACAGTATCTTTTGTATCTTTGTTTTTCTTGGCTTTTTTTCTCTCTCCTTTTGTTCACATACATAAATTTGTGAATTGTGAGGCAGTGTTGTTGTATAGGTTCATGGTGCTTCTTCCTCTAATTTGTATGGATCATGTGAAGACTCAAGAGCATCTCTCTCTCTCTCCTTGTAAGAAAATGCTTGTTTTGGTAATCACAACTCCATAGTTGTACATTTTTTTAGGAATAAGTCCATTAGGCTTGAACTATTGTGTTTCTCTAAATTTCAAACTCCAACTATGAAACCAGACAACATACACCCATTAACCGTCAAAACTGGGTATATTAACTCCCTGGGACCATTTCGCCCCAGCTTGACCAACCTCGCATCTACATGTGTACACGTCCACATTAGCATCCTCCTTCTGTTTCCTCTTCCTCCTCTTCCTCTTCTCTGGAGCGGTCTACGACCATGGTGTCTGTCGATAGTTTATTATTGATCTTATGAATGAATGTTGAGGCTCTACTAGAATGAAACCACACAGAAAAGGACACGAAAATTTTATACAGGTTCAGGTCTTCTCCTGAGAGAATAATAACCCTACTCATGTGGTGTTGTATTGATTGTGTTTACAACAGTGAGGAAGTCACTAAAACTAGGGCTTGATGACTTCCATCTCTCGTTGTCTTTTTCGAATCTCCTCCTTTGTTCACCGACTTTACTCCTTATATAGCGCATAAAGAGGTGACAGTTTTCCATCTCAAGAGGCGCCTTAACATTTGATGCAATGCACATGTTCAATGGTAGTTATTGTCAGAGACATATCCCCCACGTCGCCTTGCAGTTATGTCAGAGATAGAGGTTTAATACGTGCAGTTATCTCAGGAAATAACAACACATATTAACTATTGCGTGTATTAAACATAGCGTACAAATGTTCCTAGTCGATTGGGCCCACATGTCTGTAGTTCTTATCGAGTATAGGGTAGACGTAAATGACCTAGTCGTAGTAAAGCTTACGATCATAAGGTGATCGTGGTAGTACTTACAATCAATAGGTGGTCATAGAAAAACTTACGGCCATGAAGTGGTAGTAGGACGACTTACGACCATATAAGGTGATCGTAGAATAGCTTATGACCACTATGTGTTTATAATATTTCTCATTGTTGATATTGAAGGGTACCCTTGAAGGTTATATAAGAGACATTATCATCCATAACAAATATTATAGATAAATAATTTAATTAATTAAGGATTATTAGATCCTCATCGGTGCCCAGCATGATGAGCACAATACTAGGGCTAGAGGTAGATGAGAGCGCAGCGGTGGCCGTGGTAAAGCAGGCTACATCGAGGCGGTGTTGGAAACTTGGAGGTGGTTGTGCACTTCTTCGAGCAGGTCAGGCATGGCCGGGACGAGGGAGTGGAGGAGGAGGACAACATGCACACAAAGCAATGCCCTTCCACCACTCCCCCACTTAAAAATAAACTCCGCCGTCGAGGGGTCTGAGTTCCTCGACTCCTAGGTCGCCACGGTCGTCTCCTCCCCCGTCGAGCTCGATCCCATGGCCAGTGGCGGAGCGTGCACGAAAAGTAAGGGTGGGCCAATTAATGGCTAGTTAATAATTATAATTGTAATTTGTGGTCCAACAGACACTAAGATACAGTATTATATGAAGTTTGCCTTCTTTTGGTAATAAAGTTAGAGTCAATTCTTTATTATATGAGGCGGGAGCATTTCATAATACAACTCTTTGAATTCGTTGATAGGAATTTCGATTTGACTATTGAGAACTACCATTACTAGCTCATTAGCTTGGCTAAATTGATAGGAATATTTCTATGAGATAAAGAAAAGAAAAACATGAAAGAGGAATTATATTGTCGTTATGAAATGGAGAGGACTTCATTGAGGGAGAAATGATTAAGCTAATGTGTGCACTATATGTATTAAAAGGGGATCTTATTAGCAAAGGGGAGGCCACCACCTCTTTGGCCCCAATGACCCTCTGCCACTGCACATGGCCATGGCGTTGAACCCCAAGGTCCCCTTCTTTAGGGCTACCGCGGGTGCTAGCACTGAGGTCGACATCGACGTCATGTGCTCCATCTGCCTCTATGAGTACCAGGACGGTGAGATGCCGCACCGGGATTGAGCTTATCAGCCCTAGTCGCTCCCAAATTTGAGCACCAACCACCACCATCTCCCACAAATACACCCCCCAAATTTGGAGTATTGAGGTAGCAGCGATTTGGATCTGCAAGTGAGAGGAGATGATGGTGGGGATTTGGAGGGAGCTAGGCTTCAGAGGCGCTCATGGTTGCAGTCGAGGAGGAGAAAGAGGAGGATGGGGGCCTGACGGGTAGGCCCATCATTTTTATTTATTTTGATAGATGATTTTTGGATATATTTTTATTTGTTGATTTGCTGACTGGATGCCAAATCATTTTATGGTGTCAAATCACGTGGCTATGGGTTCAATCCCACGGACATCGCCAACTGTCAATGATTTACTATCGATCTTATGAAATAAATGTTGGAGACACGACACTCGAGATCATGCAAGATTAGAAATGGGCTTTTTTAAACAGGTTCAAACCTTCTCCGGGGAGAATAATAACTCTACTTCTGTATTTTTGTATTGAATGAGTTTACAAAATGAAACAAGCCACCGAGACTAAGTCTAATGAATTTTGTATGTCTTGAAACTCTCTCTTTGTCTACCAGCACCGCCCTTTATAAAGTCTCTGAAGGGGTGGCAGTTGCTATGTGTCAGGAGGCGCCTTGACGGTTACTTGAATGCGCACGTTGGTTACGGTTGTTTTTAGAAAGACATCCTCCTGCACGTTCGCCATACGATTATGTCAGAGACCAAGAGAACTACGTGTGGTTATGTCAGGGATAAATTGCACCTATATTAACTACCACGTGTGGATGAGCGTAGTGTATAGAGTCCCTTGTTGATAAGGTTCATATATCTGTGGGTTTTATCAACCATAAGGTTGTCACAAGTAGACATGGCTGTAGCAAACCTTACGACCATAAAGTGATCGTAGTAGACCTTATGACCATAAGGTTGTCGTAATCTTCCCTGGTCATTGTAGATACTATCGACCAGGGTAACTTCGAGGGCTATTAAGAATACCATTATCCATAATAAAATATTATAGATAATTAGTTTCATTAATTAGGGATTATTGAATCCTCGTCAAGACCATATCACGTATCAAAACCACTGCCACATATGCGTCACATCGGATGAAAACCGAGGCGGAATAGCCTAGGGGGTAATATACCCGGTTTTGACAGTTGAGGGGTGCAAGTTATCCGATTCCATAGTTCGAGGTTGAAATTCAGACAAACAAGATAGTCCAGGGGATCAAATGGACTTTTTATTTATTTATTTAGCCTTTCGCAAGGCGTGTAAGCATGAAAGCTAGCTTAATTGTGTGGAGAAATATATTGAGATCATTACTTTTGATCATATACACATTATGCTGTACAATCTTGGATGAGTGCAAGACTGGATAGTTTTTTCAGATTAAGTTTTCCACTGTTAAGCAGTATTACCAGCATCCACCCGTGCATTAATCTTGCTCATGCATGCCATCCTACAATGCAATTAAGGCCGTTTAAATAGAACATGGACAGCAGCAATAGTTGGACAGCTGTGTCTCGTTGGGTCCCTTTCTCTTTGGAAGGGTCGCACGCTACATGTTAAGCTTTGTTTCACAGAGTTTAATCCCACAGCAATCAGCTTGTTACAAAATACTTAGGATACATGTGATAGGGGATTCAGCTTCTCACTACGTGTATCTAGCAGCGTTACGCTGAGTTAAACATAGCCGGCTAAACAAGACCAAAATTAAACATACCTTACTTTAAAATTTAAACCATTGTTGGTACGGAGTTTTGTAGTTGGTTAAATAGTGGATGGGAATGCTGAGGCCTACACAGACATGCTCGATCACGCACGACTAGTAGTGTGTTTTTCTTTTCTACCTCCTGGGTCTCCTGTGCCGTACATGCTGTACATGTATTGCCCTCTCCTCCCATTATCGCATCACTGGCAGCTACAGTGGCCGAACTGGACTTTGCTAGCTTGCCTGTCTGAAATGATCGGCGAGCTTACGTCAAAAAAAATTTATAACTTACGTCAAAAAAAATGATCGGCGAGATGGGAACAGGGGCAGGTACACACCAAATCAGTGCAAGTAAAATTGAAAGCCTACTTGTTCCGAGGGTTTTATTGCGGCAATTGATGTTTAGAATTGTGCTATGTTACCGCATCAGCGCTAGAGTAACTGAATCACACAACACGTATAAACAGCTAACAGAAAGATCATGTCATTGAACCTCCATGTCCAACCAGGAAACCGGGTGCCGTACTAGTTAACTTTCACGGTGTCAAACTTACATATCTTTTGACGCAATGCACCACATACATACACACATTGACTCATTCCTGCTGGTACATAAACAACGACATGAGAAATTCAGAGAGAGAAGCAAGTGTGTGGCATTGGCAGGGCAGGGTAGGTCTCGGCAGGTCCACAGCTCATGGAAGAGGAGAACAATCCCTTGTGGGTTGATCAGATCAGCAGTGGCGGGGCCGAAGCACTCGTCAGAGTCGTCACAGGCAGAAGAACCAGAGGACCGTGCCTGGTCCCGTTCCCCTATGCGCGCGCGGTCTGAGAAAAACCACCCTCCCTTTTACAGCGTCACTGGCTCAAGTACACCCCCGCGATCTTTACGTGTACACATCGATGCATCATATAGCTTTCCATGATTCCATTTCTTCTTCTTCTCCTTCTTCTTTTTGCAAAGGATAAATTAATGGGAACTTACTGGTTGTTTGCTTGCTTCTCGTTAGAATTAGAGGGAGACTAGCTAGTGAATGGAGTAGCAGAGGAGAGCGTACTCTGAGCAGTACAGAGCAATGGATGGCGCATGCAGTACTGCCATGAACAGCTTGATCTGGTCCAGATGTGAGGTGCATGCTCGTTCGTATACTATATACCTGGCTGCATATAGGGATGCACCACCCACCATTAATTCATTCCATCCAAGATTCATCTCAAGGAAGGAAAAATTAATTCATCCAATGTTGATCTTTAAAGGAAAGCAGAGAGAACATTCCATCCATTATCTATCCCTGATTGCACCTTGGTTTAATTCACCCAAGGTGGCACCTTTGGCACTGGACCTAACGAACGGCGCCTTTGTACTCCACAATTGTGAAAAGGAAGTCCTCATGAACAAGTCAATCCACTAATAAGTAATAACTGGCTCTGCATTGGCTCTTACTCGGTAGCTAGCACATTGAGTAAACCATGCGTTGTAAAAATTATGTATGTAACACTCACTTAAAAATATGTTTCACTAGACCATGCTTAGTGAAAGCTGGATTGGGCCATGGCCCCTCCTATACGGCTATACTTTGCTAAGCTCAAGGAAATTGCAGCGAGAACTACCACTTATGCTCTCTCTTTCATGGTCATTTTTGCAATCCCCTTAAGGTCGGCCCCTCTATAATTCGCATGAAGCTCCGCCGCTGGGAATGTACGTCAAGCTCTGGTATACATTACGACATCGTGCGATTTCATTTCTGAAATTGAGATATTATGCAGTTTCTCGCAACACATGAAAGAGAAGGAAAGGGAAAGGGAAATGCCGAAAAGAAGAGATGCTCCCCAATGGGCTCGGCAAGGACTAGGCTAGTGGTGGGACGTGGTGTACACATAGTCCAAACTGTTGCATCGGCTCAGTGCTTTTGAGAGGGGCATGCATGGCCAGGGGCCTTACTCCTCCATGTGGGAGCACAGTGCCCAACTGACCATGTGTCCTTCGCAATGTCCCAGCTAGCCCTAAAAGCCACTGATCGATGCAAAATGTGCGAGATCGATCTTGATGCTGATGGGTTTGACACTGCATTCCATTCCATGCCTGGACTCCCGATCCGTATCCCCTGCATTGAAAAACATAATGCTAGTTATATACTGCAAGTTAAGCGCTCGCGCCGCGCACCTAGCTATGTATATCTCGACGACCGTCTATTTTTCGATCGGACGATCCAAGTGCGCGCAAAAACACACACACACAGAACACTTTCGTTGTAGAAGGTAAATGATCGTGAGGTCACCGATCTCGTGTTACTGAGGGCCAGGACAAGTACATAGCATATATACATGTGGACCATTGTACATATCGAATAAAGGCGTTAGGCTATGGACAAGGTGAGGGACCACCGTGGATGCTTTCCTTGGGCGATAGATTTCAGCGTCACACGCGACCTTTATTTAATTAGGGGAATAAGGGTGGAATCTGACGGATCGCATAGAAAACCAAGGGTGTGGCCGCAGGGTAGTTAAGTGATCGAAATCCGCACATGAATCTGCGGCTAAAGTCAGCCCACCATCGCGTTAAATATACATGTAACGCGGGCGCATCGCCAATTCCGTCGCGCGGATGACTTCTTTAAATCGATCGTATTAGGGAATATGAGATTCAGAAGCATGTGTCGCCAACTGTCCCAACTGATAATCCGCTGCATGCATATGCTAATAAAAATTAATGTACGGGATATGGTACATATATAATTTTATCGTATGTACAGGATCCTCGGCCGTTACGATGTAATTAATGGTAAGTTAGGATGCGAAATAATGTGCTATGAATCTCCTCTGTCTCGATCGGAGCTCTAACTCGATTATCACAGTGCAATTGCTACAGTACAGCACCTATGATGCTGCAACATCTTCATCACGTTGCTCACGATGGCACTGTATGCTTTGAAATGGCGGATGATACGGATCCGGAGTTTTATATACGCGTATCTGGCTTTTCGTAGAGCTTTCTCCGGCTTTGCGTCGACTTGTTCGTGGTCGCGGTGTTACCTAATGGGGAGGGAAGGGACAGGTGTGGCGCACATGGCATGTAGGGAGATGTCTGCCTGCGCTAGCTGCACGAGGCCGCGTATTTATAAACTCCATCTCCATCTCCATCTCTGAAGAAAGAAAAAGGCTTGTGAAATGTGAATTGTGAACAAGTTGAGCTTGGTCCAGCAAAAGTTCCCTGCAGATCTCTGCCAATCATGCATGATCGATACTGACGCTGTGTTGAAACTGTAAATCTTTTGTCAGGCAATGATTCGTGAGGGAAAGTTGAAGGGCACATATGTGCACTACTCTAGGACACTGGCTGCGTGTAGTGAAGAATTCTCTACTCTTCTCTCAAGTACTATAATACTCCAGCTTTCATTGATCGAGGAAGAACGCGTGATAAGATGGGTAAAAAAATGAGGGTACAAAAGTAAGTCGGTACTGCAAGCGAGGAGATCGTTTTAACCAATATATTCTGTGCCCGGGCCAGCAGCTCTGCTGCAGCTGAAAGTTATGTTTCGGTTCCTTCTGCTAGGTTCCTTTCCTAAGTGCAATCAGTTCACAATGCTTATCACTTTGTACCATATAATCTTACCATTGTGTCACTTTATACCACTTGAGCAAATCTTATCACTATGTGTCCTGTGTTTCTTACCTTGTATTGCAGGTTGCGCTAGGGACTTTGCCATTACTGGCTAGAACCTCGCCACCTCGACGCCAGCTGCCGCCACCATCGATGTGCCCCAAGCTACCCGTGTCATGGTGTGTTCCACCTCATGTTTTTTGATCCCCCTCTGTTAATTGCGCCAATCCCATCGCAGGAGAGCCAAGTCGATCTTCTTCGCCATTACCGGCCGAATCCACCGCTGTCATCCATCTTTGCTATGTGGTGCTTCCCCCTTCCCCCACACTAGAGCTCCTCCTCGCCACCCTCTCCCTCCTCTTGTGCTCGGCCCGATGCCTCATGCATCAACGTGTTGTCGCCACTGCAGCCGGCCATGAAGCTCCTATGCCCGTGTTTTATGCACCGGTGAGTTCCCTAAGGCATGTTGATGCTCGTATGCATGCCCCTTTCTTCCCTCTCCTCCTCTGGCGTCACCGTCTCTTTCTTCCCCAGCATCGGCCGCCGCCTACAGCCGTGAGCATGCCACCACACCCCTCAAGTCGTGTTGTCGTAGGCCCTAGCCTCTCCTCTCCACTCCCATTCCGTTTTCCAAGTTGTCGGCTCCCGCTCGCTCCTCCTCTGTCGCCGCCTCCCATGTGAGCCAGATCACACGGTTGCTCAAGTCAGTAAGTCCATGGTGCATCCCACACTAGAAAACCTAGTGCAAAGTGATAAGAATTGCTAAGGATGGTGTAAAGTGATGCAATGGTAAGATTTCATGGTGGAAAATAAAATTTACTCCTCTTTTTTTTCTTCCTTTTCGAACCTCAGTCTTTTTTAGACGATTTTTAGAACCTCTTTTTTTTTTGCAAGAGATTTCACATGGTTACTGCTGCAATAGTAGGTCCATGAACAAAGCCCAAGTTTAGAGCCTACGAGTGACCCAAAACTGTAAATTGGGTGGATGAAAAATTAGGCCCAGGTAGGCCCAAACTTCTAGGTTGTATGGGCAAGCAAAAATAAGCCCAAGGAACTCATGCGTCTGAGGATGCCTACGTGTTGTATTCTAGTTCGTCCACGTGTCTCGTTCCTGCACACAAACGATTACCAAAAACCGAAGGAGCCCCACGCACACTTCCCTCCAGCCTCCACCACCAACCAGAGATAACCCGCCAGCGCCATGCCGCCGCCGTCCGCCGCCGCCGCGGTCTCCTCCTTCCTCCGGCCGCTGCCACCTTCCCCTCTCTCCGCCCATACCACCCTCCCACCTTCCATATCCCTCAGGCGCTCAACCGGCTATTCCCGCCTGGTCGCGCGGGCGGCGGCGTCCGGTGCGCGCGGCGACGGCGGCGCCGGGGCCGAGACGGTCTTCTTCGACGGAGGAGCCCACTACGGCGACCTTGCGGCGAACCTGCTCCTGGGTCTGACCCTGCTGTGGCTGCCGCTCACCCTTGCCGCCGTGTCCCGCGCGTTCATCCTCCGGTACCGCTTCACCTCCCGTCGCGTGACCGTTATCTCCGGGCTGTCCGGCGCCGACCGCACGGACTTCCCCTACTCGTCGGTGACGTCCGTGGTCGTCGTGCCGCGGTTCGTCGGGGAGTGGGGCGACATCATCATCACCCTCAAGGACGGCACCAAGGTCGACCTCAGGAGCGTGCCCAGGTTCCGCGAGGTCGCCGACTACTGCCGCAACATGGCCGCCGCCGAGGGCGCCCTCGGGAGCCGGTGAGCGCGGCAAGATTGTTCGTAATTGAAGATATCTCAAAGTTTTTGTGCGCGCTCGTCTGTTGTAAATTGTAATGTGAAAGGTTAATGCCTTCTCTTCAGTTTCGATAATATGCTGATTCCTACACGTTGTTGTTCCATATGAATGATTCGATATCTACTGATTAATCAACGAAATGCCTCGGCAAAATTGGTAGTAGAAGATTGTGTCTTTTGAACTTTGAGGCTAGAATTATGCCTTTTTCAGAGAATGTGTAGATTTCTCGATGGAACAGGATATGCTGCTATCATTTTTTGTGCTCAGATATAGGACTATTTTTTCTGAACTCGAAGGCGGTGGTTGCTTGATTAATTTATAAGCGTCGCATCTTCCGCAAAGAGTACAGAAGATAAAATCAGGAGGCTCTTCCAGCTTAATTTCCTGGTTAACACATGACCTACACGTTGAAGTATGATCCGAATTTGTACCGTGTCTGTGTATGACACTGCACTGTTCCATGCCAGACATGGCATGACCGGCGCTAGGGCCAGGCGTGTTGTTGACCTAGCGCAACCGATTCTGATTCGGTTTTCTTGTCTGTTCAGAACTCTTTTTTCTCGCCCTACACTACCAGAATCCGTTAATTTTCCGAGTGCCCGACGTCGAGAAAAACCACTCGGGATAGTTTAGTCAGGTAAAAACTGGTTTTCCGAGTGCTACACTCGGGAGACACAAATTCATCGTGTGTTCGGATTTACACTTAGGAAACACCCAACCCTCTGGAGAATAGGTGCCACAATAGGTTTAGCCACAGTAACAGAATACTTTTGCCGAGTGTTAACACTCAGGAAAGTAGGTAAATTGTCCCAAGTGTATGTCAACTACACTCGGGAAATATATCCACGTGGCGATCCAGCACGCATGCAGATTCATAGTTTTACCGAGTGTATGTCAACTAAGGACACTCGGTAAAAGTATTCATATACTCGGGAAATGTAGCCACGTGGCGATCCAGCATGCATGCAGATTCGTAGTTTGCCCGAGTGTATGTCAACTAAGGACACTCGAGAATTACCTGAACAGCATATGCACCAATTTTGTACATACAATGCATTTCATTTTAAACCAGGCTCAGGCTGACAGGAAACTCGGCAATCAAACAGACCACACATTCCACAGCAAAAAAAAACCACCAATTAGTCGTAAATCATTACATATATAGATTCGACAACATTAACAAAATGTTCGAGTTCACAATACAACATTCACATATATAGATCGGACAACCACAACATATTTGAGTTCAAATTCGAAAAGCTAGGCATAAGGCATGATACATATAACAATTCCAAGTAGTTCACGGAGTGAATGCTTGGTACACCAATTATCGAGGTGCATGAGTTGACCTTCAACTTATTGCTCCCAATGCTCAATCACAAATATGATGACCATGGATCAGTTATTGACTCTACGGAATGAAACCAAAAGACAACTAATAAGTAATAGCTATTGACAATCACATGTAGACATGCTATTTATTAATAACTAAACAAGTAGACATGCTCTTTATTAATAATGAAATTTGAACTCATCTTACTTGATTGTTTAACTAGATCACACTAGAAAGCATGGCAATTGAAGTAGCCACTCGCCCCTCATTTGGCCATTCTTGGTGAGGCGTGATGTCCTTTTGACAGCGTTGGACTGTGTACCACCTGTGTTTTCCTATTAGCAGACCTGAGGGAGTTGAAAATCCTCTCCAGCGAGTATGATCTTCTCTTTTCAAATTTCATCTGAACAATCACAAAGAAGTACGAATTGAATGGATATCAAACTTCCTAGCAGTAAACAAGAACGAAGCATGCTAATCATAAATAGGAAACACTAATGAGCAGTAGAATCAGATACACAGAAGAAAAAAAAAGAGAGAATTAGATACATGCAGGAGAGGAGGAAAATGATACTAGAGAGCGAGAAGCAAAGAAACAAGCATACCACAAATTGCAGTACTTGAGCAAAGAGCCTGCATAAGAGTAACAAACAGTATTGCACGGCTCATCAACCATCTATTACAATAGCAACCTTAACAACTCTAGTAAACAGCTATAGAAAAATAGTCGTACACAGAAGCAAAGAAGCAAGCAATATAACTAAAACAACTATTTGGTGATTCACTGCTATTATTACTCCCTAAATGGCTGCAAAAGAAATACTACATTCACTAAGAAAGAATATTGAAATTTATGAGATCATCGAAAGATTTAGCTAAACTTACAAATAGAGTGAAGAACACCTAGAAATTGTTCAGTCCAACCTGAAATTACAAAAGGAAAATGTGCAACCATATACATATCAATGTTAATAAATGATCAGAGATATCAGACAGAACTACTACACCTCAATGACCAAATCTATGTAATTACATGGTGAGAGGCACTTTAGAGTAAACATAAAGTATGCACCTCAATGACCAAATCTATGCAATTAAATGATGAGAGACACTTTAGAGTAAACGTAAAGTATGCTGCCCTATTATAAGACATCCTCAATGCTATGACAGACCACGATTCAAAATTGAATAAAAGAAGAGTAGAAAGAAATCTCTTGTAGTATTAGCATAGCAAATATACTCATCCTCAATGCTATGCCAAAGGTTTGACCCAGCATCAGAAAAGGAAAAAGAAAATGACCTTCAAAATAACTCTCCTCTTTGCTTAAGCTTGAAACACCTTCCTCTTTTCCCATTTGATCAAATTCCAGCATTTGCTGGAAGAGATTCCAAGAAGAGGAACAAAAGTGTTGGAACTAGTCCAGACTCTCAACCTTCAAATGATTGGGTGCATCTTCCACGCAATACTTTGACATGCTTTTTCAACTTTCATCTCTGAAACTCTGTAGAAAATTGAAAGTAAAAAGAACAAGTAAAATACATCAAATATGTCCATTTATATTCAATACACCAAGCATTGGCATGTTTACCACTGTGTAGAGTAATGAAGGAGCTACAATGCGCCTTGAGATAAGCATGAGCCTATCAAATATCAAGATGCCAACATCTTAAAATGGCATGACTAAAAGCCAAGTCCAAATAGAAACTAATTTGTCCATATAGAATAAAATTGAAACAACACTGCAAATTTCTGAATGTATAGGAAATAACACATGCGTAATGTGATGGTAAGGTCTACAACTCTACATAGTACAATGCAGCTAGTTTTGGTCTAAGTTTGTTATTAATATTTCACGTGATATTAATGTTTTTATTAATATTTCACTTGAAAAAGTTTTGGTCTAAGTATCCATTGCATCACAATATCCTAGATTATATAATCTTGTGCATAATAAAAAAAATGTTGTGGCTGATGTGCTAGGAGATGGGTTACAGCAGGTTCCTATTTGTAGAGATTGGGGACAACTTTGCAATCTGGCATAAACTTAACCTGACATGTAACAATGTTAAGCTTTCGGATACCCCAGATTATTTACTCTGGAAGCTTATTACTCACAAATGCTTCACTATGCACTCTTTGTATTTTTCTCTGATCAATTCCAATGTCCACTTTTCTCATGGTATTATATGGAAGGTGAGATTACCACTCTTAAAATAGAAATTATGTGGAACATACTTTCAGTAATCCCTATGAATTAGATCTTTTTTATCTTGGGCAGACGTGGTATAATAATGGACAAAAGGTGGAATGCACTAACATTTCTGTTTGGCAGTATAACAAAGTCTGGTAGACTGAATGATGGTACTAGTAGTAGCTGACTATCAGTACTCGAAACTGTAGCCAAATCTTCAGTAAGCATGCAAACAAAGTCAAAAAAGGTTTTTCGTGCAAACAACTACGCATACAACTACCCATACATAAGCGAACAACATTAATGTCACATAAAATTCATGCTTGCTGACGAGAAAATGAGTATGACAATAGTAGGACAGATGAATACATTTTAAATGGCGATCTTAGAGGACATACCTTTTCTAAATCAAGTATTGCTTGCAGACAACAGTAATCCTAAAGCAGGACAGGTGAATCCATTTAACAAGGTTATATAGATGGCATAACTTTTCAATAGCAAGGGTCACAAAATCTGGCATGCCTACAAGTTTAACAAGAATAGGTACGCATAACTTAAGTGCATGGTCCAAGAAAAGGAGAATGGAACATACATAACAAATATCAGTGCCACCAAAGAGGGATTAAAACTAACAGAGTGGAATTTCTACATTTCACTATCCAGTTTTCAAGATCCAGTAATTCAAGTCATATCTATGACCCATTAGATCAAGAGCAAAAAGAACTCAACTGATATGGCAAAGTTGTAAGATTCTCTTAAGATATATTTTTAAACATAAATCGCAATTAAAATTTTCATACATACATACAATATTGAATACTAATAAATATTAAAGTTTTAAAACACATATATCGCTGACCGCCCAAAACATTTAAGGAAGCAATAAACTTTCACATGGGTAGAGCCAAAAACAAACCCAAAAATGAAATAAACTAAGTAAGAAAACTTAATCCTTAAAGTAAGTAATGTAGTCAAGTCAAATGCATATGGCAACATAACTAAGCCAGTGCAGAGAACATTATGCTCAATAAACATCATATTCTTTTGAATCTATCACATGTGGTTATACTAAGCATATGATTCGCTACATACAAATAGAATACAATTACCAATATCTTAGAACTACTTGGATAACGTTTGCACAGAGTTCGCTCAATTTCATGAACAAACGTTACCAACCACCAGAGAAGTTGGTGAGCGCCATCCTGCTGATATTCCCCACTTCAGGCATCTTGGAGCTCTGCGAGAAGTTATTAGCACATCAGCGACACAAGTAACCCAAAAAAACGCATCACAGGACCAAAGAATGGTTCCAAAAATAAAAAAGTTCCCTTACATCTGCTCCGCCCTTCTCCTTTTCTTGCTGATATCAGTCCTGTTGCAAAATTGTGAATGAAACCTCAAGTAAAATCCAGAGTACGCAAGACCAACTAATGGCCCAAAATTTGCACACCTTCTGCTCTGTCCTGATTTGGCTTCCATTCGACCCTACGATAAATAAAAAAAAAAGCCACAACGGAAACAAGATCAATGGATAAGACCTCAAGAAATGCACCAATAGCATCAAGAAATTGCCTGAAGAAACAACAAGAACGTCTAATCTCCCATGCATTACACTCACAATCCCACCGCAATCCTATAATCTCCAAAGATTCGCAACTAAGGAACCCAAGAAACGAATGAGTGCCACGAAAGCGTTTCGGGGTGAACGCGAGATTTCCATCAAAGGCAGCGGTTAGGAGCTTGCCTTCACAAGAACATAAAGCGCAAGGATTTAAGGGGTGCTTGGTGGTCTGGTGGACTCGAGGAGGCCTTGCCGTGGACCACCAAATCTTGGGGACGACGGCGGCAGAGGAGAGGTGTGCACCACCTTCGTGTCATGCACAGGACGTGGCCTAGGAGGTGCTCGGGCGCAGGCGCGCTAGGGGCGGTGCATGGCCATTGGAGGGAGGCGGCGCTAGAGGGAGCCGAGCCACAAGAGGGCAGGGCGCGGAGACCGCAGGGGAGCTGGGCTAAGCCAGGAACCGAGAAGCGGTGGCGGCAAGCCGACCGGTGGGCGGAGGCGACGCCATTGGGGGGAACCGAGAGAGGGAGGGAGGCAAGCACTTTGGCACCAAAGACCAACTAATGGCCCTAAATTTGCACACCTTCTGCTCTGTCCTGATTTGGCTTCCATTCGACCCTACGATAAATTAAAAAAAAGCCACAACGGAAACAAGATCAATGGATAAGACCTCAAGAAATGCACCAATAGCATCAAGAAATTGCCTGAAGAAACAACAAGAACGTCTAATCTCCCATGCATTACACTCACAATCCCACCGCAATCCTATAATCTCCAAAGATTCGCAACTAAGGAACCCAAGAAACGAATGAGTGCCACGAAAGCGTTTCGGGGTGAACGCGAGATTTCCATCAAAGGCAGCGGTTAGGAGCTTGCCTTCACAAGAACATAAAGCGCAAGGATTTAAGGGGTGCTTGGTGGTCTAGTGGACTCGAGGAGGCCTTGCCGTGGACCACCAAATCTTGGGGACGACGACGGCAGAGGAGAGGTGTGCACCACCTTCGTGTCATGCACAGGACGTGGCCTAGGAGGTGCTCGGGCGCAGGCGCGCTAGGGGCGGTGCATGGCCACTGGAGGGAGGCGGCGCTAGAGGGAGCCGAGCCACAAGAGGGCAGGGCGCGGAGACCGCAGGGGAGCTGGGCTAAGCCAGGAACCGAGAAGCGGTGGCGGCAAGCCGGCCGGTGGGCGGAGGCGACGCCATTGGGGGGAACCGAGAGAGGGAGGGAGGCAAGCACTTTGGCACCAAAGAAATCACCACAGGGAGCAGCAAGGTGGTGGATTGACGAGGGGGAGACGGCGGAGGTGGTGGATCGGCGAGGGAGAAGGAGAAGGATGATGGGGAGGCAGCGTCGGTGGTGAGGGAGAAGGAGGAGGAGGACGGGGAGGCAGTGTCGGGGGTTGGTGATCGAGTAGGGGATTGGGGGTTGGCCCGATTGGGGATCAAGTAGGGTTAGCGAAGCAAAATAAAGCGTAGGGTGAAAAAAATTGGCGAAATAAAGCGCGGGTTAACGCTATCTCTCCCGAGTGTAAGCGAAATAAAGGCACTCAGGATTCTATTTCGCCCCGTTTAGACCCGTGGATATCTCGTTTCCATGCGCTCCCATTTGCATCTACTGAGTGTAATATAAAACACTCGGTAACGTTCCTTCTCCCGAGTGCTAAATTTATGTCCCGAGTTTCCTATTAAACACTCAAGACCTTACCGAGTGTTTCCTTCTAGACACTCGGTACAAATATAGGCACTCGAAAGACGCGGTTTTATAGTATATATATATATATATATATATATATATATATATATATATATATATATATATATATATATATATATATATATATATATATAATCAATACCTTCTACTACCGGGTGTAGTTACTCCCACCTCTGATATACCACCTAAAAGAACTTGACATACTCCTTTATCACTTTGGGTATACTCATATACTAATTATAAGATAATCCAATGTGAACTACATGAAAAATTTGCAAGAGAGTCCATAGTTTTTAGCATATTTTGTAAATACCTTCATATTCACACATAAAAGGAGTATGTCTAAAAAAGTGCACATGCCACACCTAAAAAGGTGTAAATACTACCTAAGTGGTCTTATATACTCGTATGCTACACATACATACTCTCGGTTGTGCAAGATAATGCTTCACGCTAGAGATACGGAATAGGAGTAACTACTCCGGAGTAGAAAAAGCTACACACACACCCCCCCCCTCTATAGTCACGTTTAGATGGTGCTTCTAATATCTCCTCATATAACGATTTTCGCCTCGTGCGCCTATGGTTTTTTCCCGCAAGGGTTTTCCACGTACAATTCATATATTACTGTCTCTCTATTTTTCAACAATGGTATTAGAGCATCGGTTTAATTGGATCATTTGTGTTGCGAGTTTCCGCTGTTCATCACGTTTGTGCGATTTGGTGCTCAACAGGAGCGTCGTCGTCTCAGGAAGTCATCGTCGACTCGTCATTACCCATCTCGACGAGGCGTTGTACACGAGAGTTATTTTGCGGATTCATCGTTGAATCGGATTCGACATCAACAGCAAAAGTGAATACGAGATAGAGTCAGACGCTAGAGTCAACCACACTCACCTATTTATTCATCAGTCCTTGCATTGTTTCTCCGTGGAAAAAGAAGTCAACCGAAGAGCAAAAGCATCAAGAGAACAAGCTAACGCATAAAAACCGAGGAGAACAAAAGCTATCAACCAATTTGATTTACACCAGCAAGCAAGCGTACCGGAGGTTTTTTGATATACTTTGCTTAGCGTACACGAGAAGTGTACCAGGGAGGTTGCCGATTTTAGTTAGGTACACACAAATTCATACCAGCAAATTCAGGATTTATTCTGCATGACGACAAAGGAAGTATGGCCTTTCGCTGCTGGATCGAGACACAAGGTTTTCTCTATGACGAGTTAAGATGTGAGCAGTTCAGTCACAACTCGATTTGGATGACACTCTTTTGGGGGTCGACAAGATGCATGCGGAAGCAACGAAAAGATCATAAGGCCTTATCTCAGATTCATGTTTATCTATCAAATAATATTTGACTGGAGGTTTTGAATGAGATGTCCGCCGCCGCGTTACAGTTGAAGATGAAGCTAATTTGCATGACCAAGGATCTAACTAGCAAGATGCATTTGAAGTAGAAGCTTTATTCGCGCAAAATGGTTAAAGCTGAAGTAGAGTTTGCCTTCTCCCTTACAATGTTCGAAGATAGCCTTGGAGAATGATAAAGTTTGAACTCTTGCTTCGTTAGTGAAGATCGTTCCAGGAGCCCTTGAGTCTTGAGGATTGCAAATAGTTTCATGCACTCGCACGCAGGGCATCAGTTCCCATTGTTAGAGTTAATCTTGTATTAGTTTTTGAGTTTGTACTAGTTTCTAAGTAGAGTACGAGATGTAGTTCGAGTCCATCTCATGTTCGTGTAGTCCAGGTTGTAGTTGAGACCAACTTGGAGCAATATGATTGCGTGTAGTGCATGTCAAAGGTGAGTCCACTTGCCGCACAAGGTTGAGTTCATTTCGTAGTTAAGTCTATCTCTGTCCGCACATCCGAGCGTTGTCTGGCCAAGTTTTAGCCGTGTTCAACTTGGTGTTTGAGTCAGAGAACACCAGCCTATATAATCTTAGAGGCTCGTAACTTGTTTTGACATGAGAAAGAAAAATAGAAAAAGGTGCTAGTTGTGCCACACCACAAATATTTTTCTCGTATTCGCGTTTCTTCTTCTTCTACGTGTTTTGATTCTGGTTCTAGCCAACAATTGGTATTAGAGCCATGACGAAGGATGTGAAATCAAGCGGTTCGAAGGAGAGTTCTGTTTCGCTGCAATATTCAATGCTCACCAAGAGCAATTATGTAGTATGGGCTATCAAGATGAAGGTCTATTTGAAGGCACAAGGTGTGTGGGATGCGATCAAATTGAAGGTAGCGGTCGACATGCGCAGTGATCAGATGGCACTAGCGGCCATCTATCAGGGCATCAGCGAGGACACCCTTTTTCTACTTGCCGAGAAGGAGACGGCGAAGGAGGCTTGGGAGACACTCAAGACCATGCACATGGGAGTGGAGCGTGTCATGGAAGCACAAATTCAAACCCTCAAGTCTGAGTTTGAGGGGCTACGAATGAACGAAGCAGAGCCAGTCGACGACTTCGCTGTGCGGTTGACAACAGTGGTCAACAAGATTCGTGTGCTTGGTGAGAAGATGGAGGAGATAGACATTGTCAAGAAATTCCAAAGTATTGTCCCTGTTAAATTCCTTCCAATCATGTCTACCATTGAGCAATTTGTCGATATTAAAACCATGACCATGGATGAGTTGATTGGAAGGCTCAAGGTACACGAAGATCTTGTCACGAGCTATGACGACACTAGGGAGGAACATGTGCTACTCACCCGTGCCGAGTGGAAGGCCAAGGAGGCGAAGACCGACGGACACAATAGGAAGTTCGACAAGACAAAGGTGTGATTCTACAATTGGCAGGACTACGAGCACTTCGCTTTCGAATGTCGTAAGCCGAGGAAGGAGAGAATGGAGGCGCATTTAATTGAATCAGATGCTGAAGACCGACCGGCACTGCTGTGATGCTGAGTCGAGTAAGAGTTGGACAAGTCGTGGTTGAGACCGATTGCCTCAATAAGTAAGAGTCCAAGACATGTTCGAGTTATGCCATCGTCTTTGGCTGAGTGTGCATGAGCTAAGTTGAAGTCGAGTCCAACTGCCAGCTTCCCAGTCCGAGTACGTGCCTGTGTGCCCTGGAGATGCAAGATCGGATTGCGCGAAAAAAGGAGAAATAACAAGATTAAGGGAGTGAATGTTAGAGTTAATCTTGTATTAGTTTTTGAGGTTGTATTAGTTTCTAAGTTGAGTACGAGATGTAGCTCGAGTCCATCTCATGTTCGTGTAGTCCAGGTTGTAGTTGAGACCAACTTGGAGCAATATGAGTGCGTGTAGTGCAAGTCGAAGGTGAGTCCACTTGCCGCACGAGGTCGAGTTCGTTTCGTAGTTGAGTCTATCTCTATTCGCGCGTCCGGGCGCTGTCCAGCCAAGTTTGTAGCTGTTTTCAACTCGGTGTTTGAGTCAGAGAACACCAGCCTATATAATCTTAGAGGCTCGTAACTTGTTTTGACGTGAGAAAGAAAAATAGAAAAGGTGCTAGTTGTGCCGCATCACAAATATTTTTCTCATGTCCACGTTTCTTCTTCTTCTACATGTCTTCATTTTGGTTCTAGCCAACACCCACTACATCAGGCCATTCAGCGTTGCTTCAGCCTCCACTGCAAAAGGGCTTGGTGCATGTTTTATTTGCCAGCAAGCAGCAACGATGAAACCTCCTCTATGTATCATCTCGTATTATCGCTCCGGTCCCCACCGCGAGGCAAAATCAAGAGGGGCCCAATTGAGGGTGCGGTGAGAATTTTAGGGTCTGGAGGAATCTTTCACATTGGGGAAGAACACAAAGATGTCAGGACATGGAGTTTGGAGTGAGTGGTCGCTGGATGCATGGAGCCAGAGGAAGAATGAAGGGGTGAAGTGTTTAGAATGTGCCAAACATCAGCCTAAGGGCCAGATGGGCTTGGTATATACCCAAGTACGAAAAAGAAATTTTGGGGGAAGGGGTGGTCGGAGCCTAGTTTGGCCTCCACTAGGCTCCGCCACTGTTAGCACTATCGATGCTGGATGAAGAGGCGTAAAAGCGGAAGGGAAGCGTATTCAGAGAAGGATGGTTGGAGCGCTAGGATGATGGGCCATATGGGCTATGTGTAGAAGGTTGAGCCGTTTATATTTTGGTAAACGTGGTCGTTGCGTTGTTGTTTTTGCTACAGCCTGGCTGTTGGTGTGTATAAGGAGTTGGGTTGTGACTGAACAAGGTTATCGAAGAATGATCAAGAACAATTCCCCACCTATCCTCTCTCTTGTTCTTCCAAACCTTCCCAATTTCCATTCCAACCCTCAATAGATTGTCCAATTCTCTGGTGCAACGTCGGGAACGTGACACCACTCTGCCTAATTATTTCTCCATGGAATGTGTCGAATCCGAGAACGAAGGATCCTGAATTCTCTGTGTTCATACACTAGTCCAAAATAGCTAGTGTACACAGTCGTACAAAAGTGACATCACAATCATATCACGAATTTATTTAATATAAATCAGTGTTTATTACAAAATGGGGCCCGAGGACAAATAAAATAACACAGCGGAAAATAAAATAGTAGGTGATCCACACAATGCGCCATAGGCAATCGTCTGGGGGCGTAGGCCTAGTCGTCAAGATCCTCACCGTCCTAATAAAATTCTTCACTTGAATAAATTATATTCAGTAAGAGTGAGCACAACTTCCGTGCTCGCAAGTTACACCCAATAAAGAAGATGATGCATGCATAAGTAGACAAGTGAGGCTAATAGGGTTTATTTTGCATAAAGCAGCATTTTCAGTTTAAATATTCATAACAATTTCCAAGTCCATTTTTAATCTATAATTAAAATCATATTTTAAATTGACAGTTTTATAGTAGATAACCTCCATGAATGAATGGTGAAGGATATCCTTCTATCACATGGCTAACCGCCCAATTTTACCACAAGGACTTACCATCCTCAAATTCTTTGCTAAAATCATTTTAAAACCAAAAACAAAGTCTGACTTAGAGTGGCTTTGCTCAGCATGTTCATGACCGTGGACACGGCTATTCGAATAGTTTTACACTCTGCAGATGTGGTACAACTTTACCCACAAGCGATAATTTGCTTTTAATGTCAGCCAATACACGCTTCCGAAGGTGTGCGACTAAGCAATTATCACATGGATTTTACCATGTTCTACCCTAAAGTATTTATGCCCGCTAAGATTTCACTTCCATTGGATTAACCATCCTCTAGAAGCCTCCTCTTGCGCCCAATGGGACTACTGTCTAACCGACACCCATACAACAACATGGCACAAATAACAGTAAGGTACTACAATTTATTAAGCCTAGTTCTACCCACACAGAACATGTGGTAGTACGTTGGAGCTTAGCAAAATGCAGCTCGAAGACCGGTCCTTAACTGATTTGGGCGACTTCCAAAAATAACCCTTGGGCCTCAACCCTACCCGGATTGAGCTCGTGCATAAACCTGCACCCACTAACTATCCATTTCGCCTAACTCCAAACCAATTTTGACTTTATTTTTCAAGTAAAATCATTTTATAAGCTTTATATGGTAGAACAATACCATAGACTCAATTTAAATCAAGTTTGAATAATTTGGCTAAAATCTCCCAAATACAAAATTCTGATCTAAGCATTGACTAAGCATATAATTATTTTCAAATTTTATTTTGACTATGGTGACAAGAAAATGATAATTCAATAATCACAATTGGTTATACAAAGGAATTGGAGTAACTAAGGATTTAAGCAGGGATTTAAAATAGCTGAATAAAATTATGCATGCAATAATAATTTAAAAAAAGAATTAAATAAATTTAAAATATTGGGATCAACATGATCAATGATATAACTTGCCTTGCTCGAAGTCCTAATAATCTAACCCCTCAGAAGGGTCAAGCTCTCTGGAGTCGTCGCAATCTATACGCGAAAATACAATAAATTCAAATAAAACTCAAATAAATTCAAATAAACATTCAAATTAACTCCAAATCAAATAATTTTGGTTTAGTTAGCTAGATCTTGAATTTATATAAATTTAAAATTTTGAATCACCTAAATCGGAGTTCATATGAAGAAATACGAGCTCCTGGAAGTTTAAATCTAAAGAAAACCCTAAATTCTGATTTTATCGAATTTCTTGAATTAATTTTCTAAAGGAAATTTGGTTTATTGCGCAAGATGACGTCGGCCCTTAGAAAATCCAATTTCCGACCGAATTATTCTTCTATAGGAAATTCGTTTGAGTCTATGACATGTGGGCCCGTGGTCAATAGACCAGGTCCACGGTGCGGTCAACGTCCACGGTGGACATGGTTCACTAACGATGATCGGCTACACACGCTTGGGCGAGGCGCCACGCCAGTAGCCACACAATACCTTCGATGTAAGATGCATACGTGGCGCTATAGAACATCGATGGCTACGCCACATAGGATTGACGAGCGGCGACGCTACAGGCTCAGGCTCGCCGGTGCTTCGCGCCACGGCGAGCCAAATGGAGGTGCAAAAAATGAGGATATGGTGATGTTGAAGCTAATGCTCTACCTTGTGGCGTTGGAGCACGACGAGGTGGCCAACGGCGAGGTGTTAAGCGACAGCGACTTTAGGGCTCCGACGAAGAAGGTGCTTCGATGGTCTTCGGGGCGGATGAATGAGTGCACGAGGTTTGCGGTGATGCGGCGGTGCTATAGAGGTGGTCGAGGTCGCCGGAGAGGGTTTGTCGTCGCCGAAGAAGACAAAGAACCGAGCTTCGATGATCGTTGGAGAAACTCGAATTACGGGCGCTAGAGGAGAGGAAGGGAGCGGTGGTTGGCGGTGTTGGGATGAGCGGAGAGAGGCGCACCCGGGGCATCCTTTTATAGGGCGAGGGTGAGGCCGAGGCTTCGTGCGGTGCAAGAAGCTCTCCGTCGGGTCCGATGTGAAATCAACGGGATTCGGGGCTGGAGATAGAAGGGAGAGGCCATGACGGGCGCGGATTGACGTGACGTTTTAAATGCGCGCGAAATCTCGGGAGATGTGGCCGGATTCAACCAATTTTGGAAAGCTCCGAAATGCGCTAACGGCGGAGGTGTCCGCATTCGCAATAGAGACGGCGGGGAGGTAGGGGTGATGATGTGGCGCTGCGAGCCCCACTTGTCGGTGACAGAAAAAGAAGGAAAGGAGCGGGTGGTGTTCGGGCTGTTAGATTTAGATCGGACGGTTCACATCGATTGAGACGTTCGGAACGTTCGAACGTGTCAACGTGATCGAACCGTCCATTCTTAATCCATCGGCCAAAACAGCTTGAAGTGGAAATGCGCGGGAGGAATGCGCTGAGTGGGCTGCGCGCGTGCGGAAAGAAAGTGGGACGAGTCAAGGTTTCGGCCCAAGGACTGTGTTGGGATTTTCTTTGATTTATTGTTTAAAATAATTCTGGTAATTCAAAAAGGCTTTAAAAAATAGCAAATAAAATCCAAAAATTATGAGAAAATTCACAGAAATTCTCTGGGACATTTTGGATTTAAATAAAATATTTCCAACTTATATTTGGTATTAGATTTTGCAAATTAATTTATTTTGCCTTTGGAATAAATAGGGAAAAGCTTTTTAAAATTTCTGAAAATTCCACAAAAATAATTAAATTTTATTTTCAAATGAAATTTGAAATTTTGGGCTGTTACAGAATACTCCATCGGTATTCAACTTAACAGTAACCCTTCGGTGGAGTGCACCATTGCTCTTCGGTGCTCATCTGTTGCGTCTTGATTATACTATGCTCATCTGCTCGAGTATATGAAAAGTAGGATCAGCAGTGACCATGTCGTATGGATCACACAGGTCTCCATTTTCGTAGCAGCGAGCAAACCATGGAAGCTTGGTGTTATGGGCCATGGCAGCATCTATCTAGTTTCCAGTGGGCCGGCCGAACAGAGGGTGAGGACAAAGAGGTTAGGTCGCAGGATCACTCACCTGCATTTGCATTCTACTCTGTTGAGTTTTCATGCACCGATCAGTTTAATTTATCCCCCTCGTTTCACTAGTATAGTACTGAAGTTTATTTCTTACCTAGGCAAGACAGATAGCTAGCTTAACAGCTAAAAAAAAAGCTTAAGATGTACAGTACTGCAATACGACAGAAGAACAAGAGCCGGCCCTGTCGAAATTTTGTCAGCCTTCATCACTTTCTGCACATCTGGTGACTGGTGGTTCTTATGATAAAGCGCCATTGATCACTCACCGGAGAACATCGTGTCGGTTCCCAAGAAATTAAAACTCTAAAGTATTTCAAGTTGCTCATATATGGCCGGTGCTTTCTGATCGGCATTCGATTCTTGCAACACTAACTTGCAATTAGAAAGACCTTCAGCTTTCACTTGGAAAGCTGATTCTTCTCGCACAATCTAGAACAATGTATATATGTGCTTTTGTGGGCATGCAATCCTTGTCTTGTTGGCAAGTAAAGATGCTTAAGATGATTGGTGTCAGTCAGTCAGTGCCAGGCTGGTAGTAGTGGAACGGTCTACCATGGCACAGCTCAACCTCACTTTCTTTGATTCCTTCTTTCCTTTGCATTTTGCCTTTCACCTTGAGTGGTCGTTCTGAAATGTCAACTGTACATGTTAGTGCGATATGTCGAAAGCTTTGAAATGCTTCCTTTGATCGGCACTAATGCCTGCAAATGGCGAGTTGTTTATCATATCTAAGACGCTTTTGTTAATCTTTCTTTTTGGGGGTGTTTTGGGGGTGGATTTGACTAAGTAAAGAGCCTTTGGGTTTGCCGTTTATTTGCTTAGAACAGGCCAGTACATTTCTCACTGTGGAGAGTTAGTGCTCACTGCCTAACTCAACTCGATCTCCTGTAAGCAATCCATCAGAACAACGACAGTAGGAAGCTAAGTTAGCCCCCACTAAGCCAACTACTTGATGCTACATTTGCAAGTAGATAGGAGTAAAAACAAAAGCATCTAGTCCAACAATATAGCTATCGCTATTGGCCCTTATTGCAGTGATGCAGTGTACATAGTGAGAACTTCTGTTCTGACGGTGAGCGATGGGGCAGCGGAGGCGACAAAAGTGGTCAAAGTAGAACTTCTGCTCTTGCAGGCATCATTACTCTGCAATCTCCATCTTCTACAACTTTATGAGATTCTTGCTCTTATCCTCCTACATTTCTGCCTCTTTTTCACTCGTGCAGAATATCCGATTCCTCTAGCAGTAGATGAGGATTTAAAGCTTTGAATTGTTGACTGCCGTATTGCAGCCCATGGTAGTGGCAGAGCTCACTGGATCATGGCATAGCCATAGTTTTCGGCCGGGGGTTGGGGTTGATTGATTCTTGCTGTCCCCCGTGACTCGACAATAGCCAACGCAAGGTTTTGCGCATCAAGGCCATGGAATAGTAGTACTTTTTCCATTTTTTAGTTTCTATGTATCTTTCTGAAATACACGTGTAACTTGATTTGTTATATGGAGTAGTACGATTAACATTTCTCGAGTCTTGACCCCTGCTCTAGCTTCATCCTACCCATCAGATACACATGTCGAGACTGCATGACACTGCTTGATTCACCATTCATGCAACATGACAACTGTTGGTGAGATCTTATGGAAAGATTCCACAAATTTGCACTATCATGACACTGTGAGACCAAAGGACACAGTTGCAATCTCTCGTTCCCAGGGGTGGAGATGGGCCTCGGGCCGGTTGGAGAATGGTCCAAGGCCCCCCAAAAAAATAGTAGTGGGTTTTTTTTAATATACATACAAAAAAAAATCAAGATATGATGGCAGCCCGAGGCAAACAGTTGCCACCAGCCGATAGGCCCATCTCCCAACAGGGCAGCTCTAGCCCCCGCGCCGCCTTCGGTCTTCCTCCCCAGAGCCGCCTTGGTCTTCTCTTCCCTAGCAGCCCCGAGCGCTCCTCCTCCTCTGCATGCCGACCGCCCCCCCCTCCTCTCCATGGGCGCCTTGATGCTTTGCTCCACCGCCACGCCTCCCCACCGCCTCCTCTCTCACCCAGAGCCTGGCCGGCCACCGCCTCCTCATCTCCGCCTGCTCCATCGCCCACTCACACCCTTATCTCCGCCTCGATCCACCGCCCGCCATCTCCGCGACTCACTGCTCCACCGCCTCTCTCTCACTCACCGGCAGCGTTCTCCCGCCTCTCTCTACTTCACGACTCCACCGTCCACTCCCTGCCCGGCTCGCTCCACTCCACCAAGCCTGGCAGCCCTGCCGACTCGCCTGCTCCCCCTCGAGCCTCGGCTCTCTCGGCTCTCCTCATCACGGTCTCGGCTATCGGTGAGTTTGAAACTTCGAATCTTCAATCTTCGATGTGTTAAAGACTTTGGCATTGGCTTGTATGTATGAGTTATGATTTATGAAGTTATGAGCAGGCGGAGATGGGCCTCGGCCGGTTGGGCAACGGCCCGAGGCCCAGAGAAAATAGTAGTGGGTTTTTTAATATACATACAAAAAAATTCAAGATATCTGATGTGTCCGAGGCAAGCAGTGCCACCCAGCTCCCAAGCCGCCCGGCCGATAGGGCCCATCTCCCGATGGCGCCCTAGCCCCCGCGCCTTGGTCTTCCTCCCCAGAGCCGCCTTCTCTTCTCTTCCCTAGCAGCTCCCAGAGCGCCTCTCTCTCTCCACGCCCGCCCCCCCCCCTCCTCCTCTCCTTGGCCTGCAGTCTTTGCTCCACCGCGACGCCACCCCACTACCTCCTCTCCTCACCCAGAGTCAAGGCCGGCCGCCCCGCCTCCTCATCTCGCCCCTAGCTCCATTGCCCACCACAAGCCTCATCTCCGCCACCGATCCACCGCCTGTCACCTCATCTCCGCGACTCACTGCTCCACCGCCTGGCTGTCCCCCACCGGCCACCCTCCTCTCTCACCGGAGGCCGCCTGCCCCCACCTCCTCTCTACTTCACGGCTCCACCGCCCACTCCCAGCCTTTGCTCGCTCTACCCCAGCCTGCCCTGCCCTGGCCTCCTGCCCCACCCTCAGGCCTCGGCTCCTCTCGGCTCTCCTCACGCCAGGTGCTGCTACTGATGAGTTCAAACTTGAATCTTCAATCTTCGATGTGTTAAAGACTTTGGCATTGGCTTGTATGTATGAGTTATGATTTATGAAGTTATGAGTATGACTGTAATGACAGTATGAGTGTATGTCTATTAACTTTCTATTTGAATATTTGATGTGCATCTGCTCCCGGTGAGTAATGAGATAGAGTTCGAAATTTGAATGGAATGTTAGATGTGTTTGTATGACAGTATGACTTATTGAATCTACTTATGTCTTATGAATATGACTACCGACTGGAGATAGACAGATTGTGATTTACTGATTTGTGAAACCATGTCAATATTGTTGCAAGATTCCTGAGCATATAGGAGCTTGACATTTCAACCATATACTCATTTTCTATTCTTATTTGATCACTAGTGCTTCATTGAATATTTTTCTGTTCAAGTGCCAACACATATAATTGTTAGTGGGCACTTGGAATGTCTATTCAGTCTCTCTTTTGAATTATGTGAGGAGCTTGTGGTTTGAGTGTCATAGCTACTTGATACCAATGCTGCATTTCCTTAGTTTTTCTTTTACATAAGTTTTGCTTTTTATGCACTTGCTTGTCTCAAGAACGACATTTTAGTATCATGTCGCTTTTGTAGGGCATTCGGAAGGAAGCTGTATCGTCCATCTTGTAGATGCAATATTTGTGACAAGTGATTATGATCCTCGATACCAACCAATTCACCGATAAGACAATAATGTTCGTGATCGATGTGAACTCAATAATAAGATATGCCAAATTTTATATTCAAATCCACTGATTTCTTGGTCATCTTATTTTGGTAGATCATGTTGGTTGCATTAGAAATAGAGGCCATTAGCTTACCTGCTGTCTGGAAGGGTGCTGGTTTTACAGTAGGGAATGTTTAAAGGTTTGGAAGTACTTAACTAAAATTCTATTTTTATCCTGAATTAATTTGGATTAAAATGTGGACTTTATGCATGCTTGTTATGTTTCCCGCACATTAAATGATCGAATTTGATGTTTCATTCTATGTTCAGATATTTCAACATTTGCAAGAGCTTATTGGGAAATCAATTCCAACTCCACTTGAAGGCTTATCATGTACTATCTTGAGATTTGATAGAGAAAATGCCAGTGACCATGATGATTATGACAATGAGAAAGTTGCAAGATTACCTCATGCAAGTGGTATGTTACATTCTTATTTTTTGCTATGTTTTATCTATTTTGTCGTATCGTTAAACATGTAATTCAAATTTCATTTCGATTGTGCATTTGTGTTGTACTTTTGTTATGTCTCAGTGTTGATAGTATTTGACGTTAGTTATAGACTTATAGCCTCTTAGTTTTGGGCCCGAGGCTCTGTGAAATCCTGGCTCTGCCACTGCTTGTTCCCTTTTGAAGAATCTAGCCCGCCATTATATGTTAATGGAGTGTTTTGGTGATTAATGACAAATGCATTTGTGAGACTAACATGTTTATTGATATAGTTATTTTTTAGTCTAAATTGGATATAAAGGTGATAATCATGAAGGCATGTATGTGATTAATGACAAATCAAATTCATTGGATTAACAAAAGGAAAATCCAAACAGGTATGCATTTATAATGACAAATCCATTTATGAGACTAACTCTCTTATTGTTATATCTTATGATTATTCTCGCTTGGGTATAAAGAACAAAAGAGGTATGCATTCTACTTTGTATTCTTATACCCCGTTGCTTTCCTTGGATCCAAAATATAGGTTGAACTTCACCAAAAGAATTAACGTAAATATGTGCATATGTTCTTATTACATATTCATGTATGCACATGTATAGGGGGAGTTCATTCTATATTTTGAGGTTTCATTTGTATTGATCCATATTCCTGTTTCCACATATACTTGGGATCTTTACTCTGAAACATATCATGTGAATATACTTAACTTGCATAGTTAATATATTCATATGAGTATATAAGACTTGTGTAGTCTAAGTATACTTATATGTGAGTATAACATAACTTGTGTAGTTCATGTGCACTCACATATTCTCGAATATATTTAATTTGTGTAGTTAATATATTCATGTGAATATATGAGACTTGTATGCTCATATATCCTTTGAGTATATACAACTTGCATAGTGCCTATATACTCATACCAATCTACATTCAATTACTTGCAATTGAAGTGATTATTATCAATTACCAAAGAGGGAAAGATTATGGTATCTTGTCCCACCATTATGAGTTAATGGTATGGCGTGGTAATTAATGATAGTCATATTATAGAACTAACACTTTCCATGAGTTGGATGAATAGGTTGAGTTCTATAGTTGGAGACTCTAGAAGATCATCATGTGTTGATAATATTGAAGTCAAGAGCTTGGTGTAAAGGATGCATCATGTGTGGATGCACATCAAGTTCAAGATAAAGGAAATCATCGTGTGTCAATGATGTTCATAAAGAGGAGATGATCATGAGTTGATCATCAAGTCAAATGAAGACCCATCATATGTTGATAGAAGTCAAGTAAAGGATGCATCATGAGTTGATGCATATCAAGTCAAGAACCCTGAGTTGAAGCAAGGATGTGCGTCATCAAGCTTCAAGTGGTTGCGCAAGGCAAAGGTATGACTAGCTAGGGCTAAGGATTTGTTCCTAGTCTTTTACCGGTCTCGGTGTTTGGTTGGAAGACCGAATTGCTAGTATAGGTTGCCGTACTATTAAGAGGGGTCCTTGACTAGTAGCTTGAGTTAGTCATGTGTTGATAGCTCATTGTGTTTTGCTCTAGCTCATCTTAACATGTTGCCAATATTTGCGAATGTGTTTTGCAAATAGTTGTGGCTCATGGATAACCCTTGTAGCATGTGACTTAGGTTTGCGAATGTGTTTTGCAAGTGGTGTAAGTCCATGTACCTTATTCCTTGTAGTGTGATTCTATAGGTTGGCAAATGTGTTTTGCAACCTGTTGAGAATCTCATTTGAATCCTTGATTGCATCGCGTCAATTTGGCAAATGTGTTTTGCAAATTGAGTTGAAGCGAATGCAATTTGAGGCATTGACTCTAAAAGTTGGCAAATGTGTTTTGCAACTTATTGAGAGTCTTGTCTTTAACCTTGTATGCATCTTACATCAAACTAGCAAAATGTGTTTTTGTTATTTGAGTTGATGTGAAATCTGCTTTTGCTCTTGTTGGTCTTTGGCGGTCTCGACCGCCAGAGGGGCGGCCTGACTGGCGTTGTGCTGGTCTGACGGGACCTCCGGTCGAGACCTTGTCACTTTTTCCAGAGAGGTCCCTTCTCTGGTCCTTAGCCATTTTCTGTGAAGTTTTCTGGAGCGGTCAGACCGGCGTGTTTTGGGCGGTTCGACAGGTATATTCTCGACCGCCATTACATGGCGGTCGATCGAAGTGGGCTCAACGGCTAGTTTTATAGCAGTTAGAGCCAAGGGCGGTCAGACCGGCCATTCAACGGCGGTTAGACCGATTTCGTCCAGAGACTTTGGAACCTTCCCCCAACGGCTAGTTTTTGGGTGTGGGCTATATAAAGCCACCTTGGCTGGTTGGGAAAGGTTGCTGGTGGTGTGCTGGTGTTATTGTGGAGGACTTTGCATGTGTTGCAAGTTCCTTAGTCATTCCTTTGAGCTAGAGCAAGCCCTCTCTTCCTTCGTGCATGTGTTGCACTTAGTGAGTGATTGAGAGCAAACCCTAAGTGCATGTGTTGCCTTAGGTAGTGGATTTCGTATCCATTTGAGCTTAGACACTTGATTGGTTCAAGTGAGCATTGAAGACTTGTTACTCTTGGTGTTTGCCGACACCTAGACAGGCGTGGTGGCGTCGTTGTGCGGTGAGCTTCTCAAAGAAGATTGTGAGAAGACCCAGGCGGTTTGTGAGTGGTGTGGTGCTCGCCATCTCCGGAGTGGAGGAAGGAGCAACCCTAGTGAAGCGAGGTGTTGGTTCGATTTGGAACCGGTCCAAGAGGTTGGACTTACCTCGGAGGAAGGCTTAATTCGTGGAGCCGGCCCAATTGGTTTGGGCTTCCTCAACGTGGATTAGGGAGACCGCAAGTCTCCGATCGCCACGGAAAACATCATTGTGTCATTGTGGTTTGATCTCTTGTGATTTACATTGTGCAATTTATATTACTTGTATTTAAATTGCTTAATTGTGTGTGTATGATTGCTATCATTTATATTGTCTCATATTGTTGGTGCACTTAGTTGAACCTAGATTGATTTAGGTTTTATTTGTGTAAAACCGTATTTGTTTAGCTTCCGCATTAGAAATCGGTTTTAGTTAAAAAGAAGTTTTTAAAACGCCTATTCACCCCCCCCCCCTCTAGTCGGCCACCTCGACCTTACACCTTTGCTTGCACAAAAGGGGAAGGAAAGAAAGGTTAAGTGAGAAGAAGGCATCACATACTGTAGAAGAGAAGGACAATGGTGTGATGGGCCTGAAACACGAAAGCCACAGGAATCTCTTTTCTCCAGATGTGGTTAGGTATTGGTGAGAAAAAGGGTGGATGGAGTGCAGAGCCAAGGGAATGGATGTGTCACTGGAATGTTGGAATTAATACGGGCTAGGCCCAATTTTAATTCTAATTAATTTCTGAAAAATCTCAAAGGCTCATGTGCACGTGCTAAAACTATTTAGTCCCACATGGAGGGATGAAGGGGAGTTACACCATTTTATAAGGTGGAACGTGGTAGCCCCCTCGTGGAATTGGAGAGAGCCAATACACGCTGCTGCCTGCCATGCCAAGGCCACACATGCATGCAGCACGCCAGCGTGTCAAAAGGACGCTGTTTTTCTTTATCTATTTGGCGAATTAAAAGCCTCTGACCTCTTTGTTTTTGGCTATAAAAAAGAACAGAGTACTAGTTTTTCTCCAATCCTCTCCTCTCTACGAAAGACTAAGACAGAACTCTACTGTTTGTTGCTGTCTCTGGTGATCTCCATCCCGGCGAGGTGAACTTTCGTCCTTGAAGGCTTGCACGAGCGAGAACGAATAAGGTTTTTGGGGAGCGTTCGCGCGACTGCTCGTTGCTTCCTCTTCATCCGATTCTCTGCTATGTCTACATCAACTGCACGACTACTACCACGACGTCCACTACGCCATGACAAACGACGACCTCATCAAGACTCCTGCTGCTGCTGCTTCTTCCACTGGATCTGGGTATGGCTATCTCGCACTTGTTGCTTGGTTAGGTTTATTATCTATTGTAGTCTTGAACACTAAGATAGGTATGCTAGTTTCTGTCCTTCTAGAAATTCGTATGGCTATAGTGTTCTTGATTACCTGCTTTGTGAAAATGGCTAGAGTAATTTCCATGATTTATCTAGCATATTTCTGGATTAAAGTAATTCGAAAAATGCTTATATATTCAACAATCTAAAAACCTTATTCTAGGCATTTTTCGTCAACTGGTTTTGCTGCTGCGCTCAAACCCTCTGAGTTCGATGGTGCGAATTACAAGAGGTGGCGCACCAAGATGGTGCTTTGGTTAACTGCTATGAACGTTTTCCATGTGGCAAATGGCAAGCCTGAAGGAACACTTACTCCTGAACAGGAGCAAGCGTTGGAGGCTGCTGATAACCTCTTTAAAGATGCCATGGTTAGTGTTCTTGGTAAGAAGTTAGTTGATGCATACATGGTGATTAAAACTGGAAAAGAGATGTGGGATGCACTTGAGGCCAAGTTTGGGGTTTCGGATGCAGGTAGTGAATTGTATCTCATGGAGCAATACTATGACTATAGAATGGTTGATAGCCATTCTGTAGTTGAACAGGCTCATGAAATATAATCCATGGCCACAGAACTTGAGCACTTCAAGTGTGTGTTACCGGACAAGTTTGTCGCAGGAGGCATTATTGCCAAGCTTCCTCTTTCTTGGAGGAATTTTGCTACTTCTCTAAAACACAAGAGACAAGAGTTTTCTGTTGAAAATCTCATTGTGTCTCTTGATGTTGAAGAGAAGGTGAGAGCAAAAGATACACACACTAGAGGTAATGAGGGACATTCTAGTGCCAATGTGGTGCAGAAGAAGAATGGCCAAGCTCAAAAGTTCAAAGGCAAGAACATGACTGCACAAACAACTAGCTTCAAGAAGAAGAAGAAGAATACAAAGGATGGCCTTTGCTTTGTGTGTAGCGAACCTGGTCATTGGACCAAGGATTGTAGCCAACGCAAGGGTGGGAAGAATCAGCAAGGGCAGAATTCCAAGTCTGCTAATATTGTTGTTGGTACTACTGAGACGGGAACATCAGGGTATGGTAATTTACCTACTGTTCTTCCCGTATGTCAATCTACCGATTGGTGGATAGACACTAGTGCTAATATACATGTGTGTGTGCTGATATTTTATTATTCTCTTCTTACCAGGTCACTCGGAATTCAGCCGTTCTAATGGGGAATGGGTCACATGCCACTGTTCATGGTGTTGGCACGGTCGATCTGAAGTTTACTTTGGGGAAGATTGTGCAACTGAAGAACATGCATCATGTGCCATCTATCAATAAAAATCTCGTCAGCGGATCTCTTATGTGTAGATATGGCTTTAGACTGGTATTTGAGTCTAATAAATTTGTAGTGTCCAAGTGTGGATAATTTGTTGGTAAAGGCTATGTGTGTGGAGGTTTATTCCACCTATCTCTTTCAGATTTGTGTAATAATGTTGTGAACCATGTTTGAAGTGGTAATGAGACTACTATTTGGCATTCACGACTTTGTCACATAAATTTTGGTTGCATGACGCGGTTAGCCAGTTTAGAGTTAATCCCGAAATTCACCCTTGCCAAAGTTTCTAAGTGTCAAGTTTGTGTGCAATCAAAGCAGCCTCGTAAGCCTCATAAGGCCACGGAGGTAAGAAACTTGACACCATTAGAACCCATACATTCAGATCTGTGTGAGATAAATGGTGTGTTGACAAAAGGTGGTAAGAGATATTTCATGACTATGATTAATGACTCCACTAGGTTCTACTATGTGTATCTTTTAAAAACTAAAGATGAAGCTTTTCACTACTTTAAAATCTATAAGGCAGAAGCTGAGAACCAACATGAAAGGAAAATCAAAAGGGTTAGGTCTGATCGTGGCGGTGAGTACTTTTCTAATGAGTTCAATTTATTCTGTGAGGAACATGGTATAATTCATGAGAGGACGCCTCCCTATTCACCCCAGTCAAACGGGGTTGCTGAAAGAAAGAACCGCACTCTAACTGATTTGGTTAACGCTATGTTAGACACAACGGGTCTTTCCAAAGCATGGTGGGGGGAGGCTATATTGACTTCATATCATGTCCTAAACAGGATTCCCACAAAGAATAAAGAGATAACCCCATATGAACAATGGGAGAAGAAAAGACTATCACTTTCATACTTGCGCACTTGGGGTTGTTTGGTGAAAGTCAATGTGCCAATTCCAAAAAAACATAAGTTTGGACCAAAAACTGTGGATTGCGTCTTTGTCGGCTATGCTCACCATAGCGTTGGATATATCTCGCAAAAGTAAAGCTATCGCGAGCCTGAGTCGATTGTTGTGGGCATATCCTGAGGGTCCCACTGGGGTGTTGTTCTGTTCCCACTTCCGTTGCAGATATTTAAGGTATTTGGCCTAATAAGCCCGTGTGTAAGTCAAGCGATCGCATGGTCTAAATATGCACTACTTAATGTTATGCGATAGCTTTACTTTTGTGAGATATATGTTTGATATTCAATGATGTAACTGTGTACACTAGTTACTGATCCAGGGACTAGTGATGGTATATACAGAGGGTTGTAAATCCGGGTCCCAATAGTGACGAGTTAAAAAAAATGTAGTGTGTGATGAGTAAAAAAGATGTAGTGTGTGACGAATGAAAAGATGTATGTCACTGGAAGATATTAGTGGTCGCTAGATGGGCGGTACGGCCCAGCCCATCTCGGCATGGCCCATCCTAGCCCGCGAAAGAGATGGGTTGTGCTGTGCCAACCCACATGCTGGGGGTGACCCAAGCATGGCCCAAAGGTCTGTCGTGTCGTCTTGCAGTCTTACCGAGCTCATTTGGTCTGACGGGCCTTCTATGCTCACTTAGCCTGTTAGGCCTAAAAAAATTTTTTTAAAAAATAGAAAAATTAAAAACAAAACCAAAAAATTAGAAAAATGTGTAGAATTCAGAAATAGATATGAAAATTGTAAAAAATGAGACAAGCATATAAAGAGTTTTATTAATGTTCAAATGGCTGCCTTGTTAAAACATTTACCAAGTAAAAACTCAACATGAGAAAACCTTGGCAAAAGAAAAAGAGTACAACATATAGCTCTACATATATCTTTGTTCTGTGTGTCGTTGTCTATGTACAGATTTTTGAACATCTCCGACAACTCTGGATTTTCCACTGAGTGTTGTGTTCATGAATCAAGTTGTTCCTAGTCATTCACAATTAGAAATATATCCACCATCTCATTTGTGAGACGTGTTCTTCTCTCCTCCAATATTCTTCCAGAAAGACTGAAAGCTTACTCGGAGGAAATCATCAAGACAAGAACAATTAACACATCACGTGTAAGTATGGATAGCACAGGATATGCTAACTTATGGGCTTGCCACCATTGCAAAAATTCGAAGCCTTCTGGGTTGAAATCCATCGTATCGCTGTCCAGATAGGTGGATAGTTCCCCATTCCTTGGGGTTGTTCTTGGTTGAGTAGGCGGCGTTGTAGAAGAAGAAGACATGGGTATGGAGGAAGAGCCACCAAAGATCGTGCCCCGCATATTTGTGTTGCTACTCGAGGTGGGGGCTACTGGAGGCCGTTGTAAGCAGACTCCGGGGAAATTATTTTCATACCTTTGGTAAACCTCCTGTAATCGAGAACGAACTTCAGCAAAAATAATTAGAATAGTCTAGCCCTGTAGCATCACTAAGAAGATCAAGAACATTAGCAAATGCTTCAATTTTTCCTCTATGGTCTAAAATAAATGCAAATGCATATAGGAAAGGGATTTGTATCCAATATTTAAGGTATTTAGTTTTCATAGCAACAATAGTCTCGTGTAAAACTAAGTCATTTTCATACATTTTTAATTGAGTAGCAATCTGTAAAATAATATGCACAATAATAGGAGATGTTGGATAGTAGATAGCGGACAAAGCAACAGTGGCCTCATAAAAAAATTTAAAAACTGTAGTATCTTCTCAGCAACGAACCAATATCGCTTAGTCAATAGTATAGCACCATCAGTGCTCTGATAGTGCATTTGAATAAAAACAGAAAATATGCTCTTATATGGTAAAAGACTCTTAAGCATCAAGTAAGTAGAGTTCCATCATACCAGCATGTCAAATTGAACTTTCTTGGACATACACCTATCGCCCTGTAGAAGTTCTTATATGTTACTATTCTTATGTTAGAATTATTCAAGGAAGATATCGCATCGCAAAAAGCTTTAATATACGGATTCAACTTCTTCAAACCACATTTGACTATAAGGTTAATAATATGACAAGCGCATTGCTGATATAGCAAAAAAGAATCGGCGTATGTACTCAACACCAGAGTAAGAATATCCATGACCCTAGAGTTCGAAGAGGCATTGTCTAAAGTAATTGAGAATATTTTGTCTGTAAGACCAAAGTCTTCCACGACTTTGATAATATAGTCCGCAATATTCTCACCCGTGTGTATTACATCCATTAATTTGAAACCTATAATTATTTTCTCCATTACCCAGTCGTCATTAACATAATGAGCAACTACACTAAGATAATACTTCCTAGCCCGACCACTCTATATGTCTGAGGTTAGGGCCATTGAAAATGTGCACATGCTAAATAGTTCCTTTATTTTATTATAGTGTTCGTTATAGTATTTTACTAGATCCCTAGTTGTTGTCTGTCTAAAAATGGTAGAAAATCTAGGATTATGCGTAGTCCTAATGTATGTTTGGAAAGCAGTAGACTCTCCAAAGCCTAATGGTAAATCCTCAGAAGCAATTTAACGATAGAGAGATTGACAGGCTACCTCAGGATCGTAGTCCCAGCTACGTACCGTATCATTGGGGTTGTACTACAGCTGTGTCTACCTCATCACCAATCCTTGCTTGGCCTTACATCTTGTAACATGCCTAAGCAAGTGCCCCGTTCCACCTGTAGACCTTATAGACAATTTATTACGATAAATCTTGCAAATAGCATATGACACCTCATTTCCATGTTCGTCTGGCTTGGTTGTTCTATCGAAATTCTCCCACACTCCCGATGTAGACGGCCTCGACCTCTTTGCTCCGGTGGTCGCCGACGAAGATGCTACTGTGGAGCCTGATGACGGAACTTCGTTTTGCCCTTCCGCTAACAACTGCGGTTGGTTTGAGGTAGCCATAGCCTCCATAGATGCAACTTCCTTCGGTGAAAGTCCGTAATCACCAAGAGCAAAGTTATTGTAATTTTCCATGACAAAAATTACAAAATCGAAACTAACACTATTATTACTTTCATCTTAGCATAACAAATAATAACAATAAAATTATGAAAAAATAGTATTTTACCTCTTTTGCTCACTTGCTGGCGAAAATTGAATTTTCCAAAATTTGGCAATTTTTTAAAATTTTGCCAAATTATCTCACAACGAATTTGAATTTGCACAACAGAATTTGAAAGTGAGACTGAGGAATGGATGGGTGCTGAATGAGGGGGGATATGGTGGCTATTTATAGAAAAATAATTCATGATTTTTTTATTTTTTTTTTGCTATTTTTAAAGCCCCAAACGGTCAAAAAATGGTCGGATTTTCAAAAAAAATCCCAACGTTAGGGCCAAACGAGTCGTGCTAGGCACAGCCCACCGGGCTAAAACCAGCCCAACGGGCAGAAAATTGGCTGGGCTGTGCCGTGCCAGGCACGACCCATCTTGCTCGGCGGCCCACCTCCCCATCCCTGCCTCCCTACCCCACCCCTGCCCTGTCCCTTGGCCTTCCCGAGCCGGCTACTTAGCGCGGTTGCACCCTCGCCTCTCCAACTCTCATCCCTTCTTCCTCTACCCCGCTGCCTCCTCCTCCCTCCGCGCCACCCCGTCCTCCTCTCCTCCTCATCATCGCGCCCGTGCGCGGTGTGCCCTTCGCCTTCTCCCTTCTTCCTCCACCCGTGGCCGTGCGCCCTGCCGCCTCCTCCTCCCCCCGCCCTCCTCTTCCTCTCCTCCTCCTCCTCGTCGCCGCGGCCGTGCGCCATTCGCCTCCGACTGCCTTATCCAGTTCTCCTCCCTCCGCCCGTGCGCCGGCGCCGCCCCGCCCTCCTCCTTCTTCCTCCATGCCCGCCCCTTCTTCCTCCGCGCCAGCGCCGCCCCACCCTCCTCCTCTTGTCCTGGCTAACCGGCTCCCTCTCCCTCGGCCTCTCCACACACGAGCCACATGTGTCGTGCTGGGCTCGTGCCGTGCCTGGCATGGCCCGACTGTTCACATCGTGGCTTGTGTCGACCCGGCACGACTCATCTGTCCACCTCTAGAAGATATCGAGCAACGGATAGCATCATTGGGAATTGTTGCTAGACAGAAGTAAGGACAGGAAAGAAAAGAAAGTCATAGAGTCAGATTCTCAAGCTCTTTTGATGGAGTATTAAAAGTGAGACGATAAGGTTGAGTAGCTCAGTAGCAACTTTTCAAGAATAATTTTATTTAAGAACAGGAATGATTTCTCATTCCAACTCAACTCGGTGCACGTGTTGGTTTCTCCTCTCGACTTTGAAAGCAAACTAGGAATCACCCACGCCGTTCTGCGTGGGCCGACGTGGACTATAGGAGCGACGGTCGCTCCCAATCGCTGGAATAAATGTTCACGGCGCTTGCGTAGCGATCAGACGACACACACGTTCCAGGCGCAGTGGCCTGCGCTCGACCGCGGCTTTGCATGACATGCACCGGCTCGGGATCGGACAGGCGCGAGCAAGCATAGGCACGATCGGACAGTCACGGTCCTCCTGCCGACGTAGCCACCTCTAGGAACAGCGCAATCTCCCGGCCTTTAATTATAGTACTAGGATATGACCCACGCCAATGACGCGGATATGTTCAATGGTAGGTAAGAGAAAAACAAGCAGACGAATAATAAAATTAGCACACAGCCAATTAGCACAGGTTGTATGAATTCACAATTATTATCTAAATTCAGTTAGGTAAATAACAAAATAACTTTTTAGACTTAATTCTAAAAGCTATTCTCATTATCAGAGGAATATAAGGCAGGTAAATGTATTTTACGACGCATCCTAGTATGCAAGATCCTCATTGCTATTATGTTTCTGAAATACACATGACGCAATATTTTTAAGAACATTGATTGAACTGACAGAAATGTTATAGGAATCAAAAGCTTGTAAAAGAAGTCAATGTTCCCAAAAAAACTATTAAGACTATAGAATCAACAGAAACAGAGAATACTTGCATTGCAGAACAAAAAATTGAATAAGACGATCAAAAAAATTGAATACTTCACTTAATGATTTAAAACATTTAAATATAAAAAATGTCAATGTACATGCTGCCTCTTTGTTTGCCTTTAACATGAATGTTTTCCCCTGAGAACTGATAACTAAAATATCATGAATTACTTTGTATATTGTAACCTGTAAGCAATATGATTCTTTTCAAGTTTTACATAGCCACACATTACCAATATTTTCAGGCATACCAATATTTTCAGGCATACGACACAATAATATGAAAGTAGGTATGAACTGCACGCACCTTTAATGTGACGTATGTGATTGTTATCTATATTGAAATTGTTATGAACTTTTCACCTGTAAAGGAAATTATATCTGCAAAAGGATATCTTGAACCAACCGATGTGTAGATGTACCACTGCTGGTAAATTAAGTACAGCGGGGGCTTAAACAATTAGTTTTTTTATTGTCTAATTCTCTACATAATTACAATTTTCGACCATCCATCCAACTTTCTATTCTTAACCCAATGATTAATTTGTTCATTCGATCCAAATACACTTGTATTCCCATGCTATGTAGTGTTGTTGATGTAGTAGTTCCACGCCCTTTTAGATTTTACAATTCATGACCTATACTGCTTGCTAAGTAACTCTATTCTAGAATAAATAAATTTGATAATGTTCTATATAAGGGGAAGAGGCTATCAGAGCTTCCAAATCCGAAAATACATTTGATGATGCAGTAAAAAACATATCTCATGCTGCACCTCTATATCATAGACTCTATTTTTGCCAGGACAATGGCATTTGTTTTTTTTATGGAATGGATCCAGTAGATTGCTATTTGTACACAAAAGTGATGTTATAAGAGGGGAACATTATACAAAGGCTGTGCTAATGCACATGTTAGTTCGGAATGCAATATAATTGCAATTTACAGAGGAAAAAAAAATAGACCACAAAAAATAATATTTGGAATAATATGGCCAACATGCTACTATCTATGACATTCTGCTCCCATATACACTCTAGGTCTGGATTAAGGCAGTGCACCGGAAAGAAAAGATATGAAGGGGTGTAGCAAGCCCATATTTTAAAAATGCAAACAATTTAATCAACCCACTTCATTATGTTGCATTTTGATTATTTCCTATCATTGATGAGTGTAGTAAAGTTTTACATGATTGAACTCAGGTTCATTTAAGAATGGGTAAATTAGGTCAGTGACATCCCAATCGTCGGGAAGGTGACACCTAAACCAATTTAATAGACTTATGTTAGTCGTAGCCTCCAAGTAGTTTCAACTATGCCATGTTTCATTAAGCAATAATAGCTTACTTGTCCGTGATGAAACAACAATATGCTTTGTTCATAGAACATAACCATTGGACATCCTTGTCCTTGATAAATGTCAACAAATGAGCTAGATCAAACAATCACAGGTTAGTGCCGACCACCCTCTGCACATGTCTTTATCTGCCACCTCTAACATGGTTTCGTTTTAAAGCAAAAGATCAATATCCAGAACCCCACTCCAACCTAAAACGTATTTGCCTTTTCCTAATACACTTGAAGAAAACGCCCCTAGCGTCATTTTTTTTCCAAAACCAATGCAATATTCTTTTCGGAGACCAACCCATTAAAATACAATGTGATCACCATTTGAGGAACCGTAGTGCATGCAATTCATGCAAAAGAAGCATAGTTCTACCAATAAGAAAGGAACACACCATGACTCAGGTATACTATTGCCGCCTAAATGAATCACATTTGTACTAAAAATAGAAATAAGACCGCAACTTTTACGAAACAGATGCACATTCCTCATAATAAATTGCAATAAAAATTCACAAAGGAATAGGAAGCATATCTTGATACCATTTTTTTTGTTTTGAAATAAAACATACTTACCAAAAATAAGCACCAGCACATACAATGAGGATCCAATACTCATATCCCAAGTCCCAAAATGCACCTAAAACCCTAATTAAGAAAACAAAAAGGTGTAAATAAAAAGCTAAAAGATTATAATTCTAAAACAAAAACATACTATGCAGGAGAATCACGCCCATGTTCAGAATTGCTTGGAGCTCTGACCAATATAATTCCATAATTTTAATACTTTGACTTTGATTGTCCATCTATCCGGTTTTGCTATGAATGATGGAATACACTTAGCATTGTACGCTATATTGTCCAGGCCTGTCAAAGTGGAAAAAAAGGGGTAAGAGAATATAGTAAAGATACAACGACCGATAATAGATAGTAGATAAGTCGATATAGAAAAACCTACCATAAATGGAAAGATGAAGCTTAGTTTAGGTTGGCAATGATATGAGCCATTAGCACTTTTTTTTTCTCTCCATCTTGCTAGTAATCAGCCAACCATACGTAGCACCTGCATCAGACAACCCCAAACAGATAAATAACCAAACCTTACAATACCATATGTATGCAATTGAAGAAAGATGATTGTATTTGCTTAATACCTACCATAAGCGTGGAAAAAAAATCTTGCAAAGTAGAAAGGTAAAAGAAGAGGACGAAAATTAACAGAGAAAGAACTCACTAAACTTCTGTCGCTAATGTGTCCTCTGTGGCCCCGCAAACTGGCCGAATGGACAGATGGTCGTCATCTTGTAGCCGCATTAGCATTGCCATCAACCTCGATGCATGATATACCATAATTTATGCTAAATCAGATAACTGAAATCGGCAGCCATGAAGATTGTTTTAAGAGAGCACTATATCTTAGCTAAGTTACATCATAAACTACAAGTGTGCTATACATTGCCATATCAAAATTCAGTACATGAAGTATTTACAATTTCATGCAAACACAACTGTAGAGCATTCTACGCAAGCACTGAATACACCAATGCATTGACCACCATATCATCAAAGATCTCCGAGCATCTAGTGTACATCAGTTATGCCAGTGCAAATAGACTCTTGTAGATATTTTTTCAAACATAGCATAGGCAAAAAGTGCATGATTCATTATGAATAAATGTCAACAGAGACCAACGCAGTGGCTGTCAACAGAGACCAAATGCACTAGTTGTGTTATGCTAATGTCACAAAGATTTGTATGTTGGATTCCTTCAAGAGCAGCTATATACCACGCTACTACATTCCCATAATGTGAATACTACCAATAAAAAACATGGTGTGTGGTACCTGAAATTTCTGCACTTGCCTCTGCGGCTCATCCTTCCACTGGCCCCACGAAGCTCACTACCTCATTGGAATCAGGGCTCCCACCATTGCCCTCATAATCTAAACCCCCGTGTGGTCTCATCGAGCTCCATAACCTACATAATCGAATCGATGAAAGTAATAAGAAAAAGGAAAGATTGAATTGTTCTGTTTCACTAACTTTCTAAATTCCACTTAATCCTTAAAACATATCCCCTTAGTAACTATTAATAACAAACACTATAATGAGTATAGAACATGAAGAAAATACTACCACGCATTTTGAAATCTTGTGGTATGAAACTTACTATTGAAAGATCTCACTTTCATTTATCGCCAACCGACATTATTATTAACAGCATAAAAAACATGATTTTTGGGGAAATTGGCTCAGGATATCTTCCAGTGACGACTCCACCCCGAGATATACAAAGAAAGGTCCTGGAGGACCCTTTTTGAGTCATGCGGTACTATCAAGATGAAGGAGCGGTAGTACCGCTTGGTGCTTCCTGTGAGGTCTACCAGACCTCCCAGAGGTCCTCAAGACCTCCCGGAGGTCTTGGCCAACAACCGTCCGTAGCACCTCAAGGTATATCATCAGGGAGGTCCGACAGGATCTCCCAGGCTAAGTCCCGTAGGACCTCCTGGAGGTCCTGCCCCTGTGCACCGAGCTAGTCCCAGGAACAGATTGGCTAGCTCGCACAGATCTAACACAAGTGTAATCAAATCCATACAACAAGCTCAAAGAGACAACAGACCAAAATAACACATATATTAACAAGTGGCCTTATGGCCAAGGTTTGTACAGGGGTGCTACTCAGGGCAACAACAAAAAGAACAACAACACAGCGGAGGCAAAGACATAAACACAATGTCCATTCGGCCAGCCCACAGGCTACCAAGTGGAGGACGCCACCCATCACAAGAAGGTCTTCAAAGGTGCTCCTCCCGAGAGCACTGGACCACTGAACTCCAACCTCTCACGATCAAAACAAAGAGGCACAAGCTAATGAGTACTTTGAATGTACTCAAGAAGCCATGGGTAAGGTATGCAAGTAGTATTATGCACGGCTTGACAATGAGAGTCAGATGGTTGGTTTGCGTAAAGCCAAGTTGACAAGAATAACATAATAGATTGCAAAGCTCAAGTTTAGAAAACATAATACATTTGATTTTCAAAGGGACAAGTGAGCACCCACTCACACCCAAGGCACCAACCCAAACCTCTCTCGAGCACCCACTCCAGAGCACCACAAGACCAGCCTGGACCACTTTGTGAGCCGACCATGACCCCTCTGGAGTCGGCCAAGGTCTCTTCGAGGTAAAGCCATGACCTCCCACCGAAGCGCCCAGGAGGAACACAAGTTCACAAACAGAAATCTACCCCTCATTTGAAATCTCCGGGCATGTCCATAACCGAGGACGCGGCTATTCGAATAGATTTACACTCTACAGAGGTGTACAACTTTACCCACAAGAGGCGGCCGCTGATATTACACACGCTACCTTAGACATGTGAATCAAGTGGAGACTACCACCGGCTTTACAAAGATCACCCCAACTTAGCTCAAGACGTTAAGGTTTCGCCAACTCGGTTGTGCGATAGCACCGGTGGCCCCCTCTTACGCCAAATACTTCAACGACTCATCTACCACGTAACCAAATCAGACTTCTCTAGTTATTGCTCCTGGCCCACCCCATAATGGACATGTGGTTGCACAGCTTTGGCCTAGATCAATGGCTCCCAAGGTTCGATCCTTAAGTGGCTGCCATGAGGCATTCTCAACCCAAATGTGACCCCAAAGAACAACTTGGGGCACCCAGTGACTCCATAGTCGCAACCTCGATCACCCAGTGACTCCATGGCAACAACCCCGAGCACCCACTACTCGCTTTTGGCCAACTCGCCGAGCAAAAACAAATTTTAGGTTCACTCGCCAAAGACCACCCATCTGCACAACATATTTTAAAGTGGTCTCACCACAAACAACACAACTATGGTCGCAACCACGCCGCTATCGCTGGCACCAACCAAGGTTCCATAATTCATTAGTCAAGATTAAGCAATATTGATGATTCATGAGGAGACCAATGTCTACTAGAGCAAGGCTAAGCAGGAACGATACCCATGTTGGCAATAGCAATAAGAGACCAACTAACAGTACCATCCTAAGGCTATCAAAGGTAACATGTCAACATGTGGATTACCAAATAGACAAGGAGGCATAAAACCAGTAGGCATTTAATTAGAGTCCAAACCATTTTATACAAATAGCCAATGCATGTTGTAGTAAAACAAAGTACTTTTTGTAAAGATAGGTTCAAAATGATCAAGGACCACGACTTGCCTTCAAGGGCGAAGTCAGCTGAAGCTTCAACCGGGGCATTGGATCACGAGCTCCTCTCAAGGCCAACTAATCTACACGACGCAAAGAGAAACAACTAAATAAAGCAGCTCCAAAAGGAAACCGAAGAGAACTAGCAAGAACAGAAAGAAAAGATTCACAGAAGGGGAGGTCCAACAAGGAAAAGGAGGTCCAAAACCGAAAGGGTCCCAGAGGAGCAAGGAGAGCTTCTCCAGAACCGAGAGAGAGAGAGAGAGAGGAGGAGGAGAAGAAATGATGAACAGGGAGGAAATGGGTGCCCTTGGTGCTCTATTTAAAGCAAAAAGGAAGAATATGAGCACCATCCAAAGGGACGCCCAGGTTCAAGGCATTAGTACAAAAGGTACACTGCCACAAAGTACGAAAAAGGACAGCAACAGGGCTAAGGAGGTGACAAAAGGTAGAAATAAGTACAAAGGTACGTGACAGCATTTAATGTGACTCAACCCACATCAAATGCACTTAAGGCCATCAAGGGAGCCAGTCAAAAGGTGCACAGACCAGTCAAAGGGCATGGTCCATGGTCCAAAGAGGAGATCCAAGGAGGAGGTCCAAGGAGGAGATCCTGCGAGGAGGTCCAACGAGGAGATCCACGGAGGGGATCCTACGGGGAGGTCCTGCGAGGAGGTCCCACGAGGAGGTCCAACGAGGAGGTCCAAGGACAAACAGGGAGGTCTGAGGGCAGGAGGTCCTGAGACAAATAGGGAGGTCTAGACCACAAAGGTCTAAACACAAAGGAGGAGGTCTAGACCACAAAGGTCTAAACACAAAGAGGAGGTCTGAACCTAAGGAAGATCCAAACACAACACAAGGAGGTCTGAACCTAAAGGAGGTCCAAACGCAACAGGGAGGCCTGAACCTAAAGGAGGTCCAAACGCAACAGGGATACTCAGGACAAGGAGGGTGGTCTTTACAAAAAGACCAGCAAGGATCGAGGAGGTGGTCCTTACAAAACAGCCAGGAAGAGGTCCTAGGAACAAAGGAAAACGCGCAGCAAAGCAGAGCCGTCCGATTAGAATCAGGCGGTCCAGAAAGGAAAGGAACGTTCGGACCATCCAAACGTTATATCTCGGTTGAGCTGCTCGATATAGATCGGGCGACCCACACACCGAGAACGTTCGGACGGCCGAACCTTTCATCTCGACGGCCATCCAAAAGGATCGACGCCCACGAGCGAGAAGGGCGCGGATTGGCTCTTGACAAAGACGAGGGGCGAGGAGGTCCAAACCAAAAGGAGATCCAACGGAGGAAAACCAAAGGGGAGGTCCGGGACGGTCAGATCAAGACCAAAGGGGGTCCTGACCAAAAGATCTTCAAGGGAAGTCCTTGGACGGCTAAGATCTCCAAAAAGGGAAGGTCCTAACGGACGGATCTACACAAGGGGGAGGTCTGAGCGGCTAGGATCTCCAAAGAGGAGGTCCTAACGGCCAGATCTCAACAAGGGGGAGCTCTGAGCGGTCAAGATCTCCAGAGAGGAGGTCCTAACGGCCAGATTTCAACAAAGGGGAGGTCTGAGCGGCTAAGATCTCCAGAGAGGAGGTCCTAACGGCCAGATCTCAACAAGGGGGAGGTCTGAGCGGTCAAGATCTCCAGACAGGAGGTCCTAACGGCCAGATCTCAACAAAGGGGAGGTCTGAGCGGTCAAGATCTCCAGAGAGGAGGTCCTAACGGCCAGATCTCAACAAGGGGGAGGTCTGAGCGGCTAAGATCTCCAGAGAGGAGGTCCTAACGGCCAGATCTCAACAAGGGGAGGTCTGAGCGGTCAAGATCTCCAGAGAGAAAGTCCTAACGGCCAGATCTCAACAAAGGGGGAGGTCTGAGCGGTCAAGATCTCCAGAGAGGAGGTCCTAACGGCCAGATCTCAACAAAGGGGAGGTCTATTTGAACCCAGGGGAGATCCAAATAGGCAAGGGGAGGTCCTAAAGGACGCAGAGGAGGTCCGAAGGACAAGGGGAGGCCCGAAAGGACTCAGGGAGGTCCGATTGGGCTTGAAAGGAGTTCAAGGAGGGTTCCAAAAGGGCACTGGGAGGTCCAGAGAAACTCTAGGACGCCCAAAAGAACTCAGGGGGGTTCAAAAGAATGGTGAGAGGTCCACAGGGAAGGCCAAAACAGGGAAAGGGGTCTAGATAGAAGGAGATCTAGACAGAGAAAGGTTTTAGGCCGAGAGGGAGGTCTAAACACATAGATTCAAGCCAACAAAAAGGGGAGTTTTGAACTAAGGAAAGTCCAAACAGAAGATACAAGGAAAAGGTCGAAAGATCAAAGAGGTTTGAAACACAAACCTGAGCTGGTCTAAACTCAAAAAGAGAGGACTTAGACCAACAAGGGGGATCCGAGCAAGGAAAGGTCTAGCTCAAAGGAGGTCTAGGCCGACAAGGAGATAAAGAAAGAGAAGAGGCACCCAGACACAGAAGAGGTCTAGGAAGGAGAAGCCAAACACAAAGGCACGCAAAGAAAAAGAGGGAGGAAGGGAACACTCCAACAAACTCCCAAAGGAAACCGAACTGACTTAGTTCAAGTTTGGTTTAGTCATTTAAAGCTTCTTTTGAAAACTCAAGTTAAGCTTTGAACTCTCACCAAAACCAAATGGTTATTTTTATTTTGAAAACTACAGGAACTAAGGACAAACAGGATGTTACAACTGCCCATTTCACCTATTGCCAATGGACATCCAAAAAACGTGGTTTCACCAGAGGACACTGTAAAAAAGTGTAATTTTGCCGTAGGACACTGAGACCATTATTTTATCATTTCTGGACCAAAGAGGAGAGAGAAAACACGTGAATTGTCAATTTTGCCCTTCCCTCTCTCCCCTTATCTCTTTCTTCTCCCCATTCTATTTCTTCTCTTCTCCCTTGGAGCTGTGGTCTTCAGCGACTGGCGTTGGAGACGGCCAAGGGCAATGTCGTGGTGCAGGCGGCCGCCGCCAAGCTCGGCCTCGCCCACGCCATCGCGAGCCTGAAGGACGCCACCGGCCCAGTCCACCTCGTCAGACTCTTCGACGCGCGCTCCACCATCCAAGGCCATTTAGGCTTCTCCAACGACCACGGTGGTCGTGCTCCCGCCGCCCGTGGGCGGCCTCCCGGGCGCCACGGCCTCACAGCCTCTGGCGCCTCACACTCCCGCCACGGCCGCTTCTCGTTGTCCACCTTCCGGCCGACATGCGCGCGTGGGTGCCATGTGGTACACCGCGATGCCCACCATCCGGTTCATCCGCAGCAGCAGCGCGCCCTGGCGGCGACCATCCCGAGAAGCCGGAGGCGGCGTTCGGCGTCCGATCTTTGAGGTGTCGCGATGACGGCGAACTCATTGTCGCAGACAAAGCCGCGAAGCTTCGCCGGTGGGCAAAGCGGCGGGCGAGTTGGTGATCCCGGATGAGGAGGCAACCGGCGAGGTGTGCGTGAGGCGAATGTGACGCAGGGTACAAGAACAACCCAGAGGCGAACGAAACGGGGAGCTCATCAATCTGCGGCGAAAGATATCACCGATCGAGGTGGACTCGGCCGCCAACCACCCACCCATCGCGCAGTTCGCGTCCTCGCTCAGGCCTCGACGCCGCCAGCGCCCTACGCCGCCGCCAGAGCGCTTATGGCGATCAGCGCCCAACCTCTCCGCCACCTCCTCCATGTTCGATTAGTGCGCAGTATGTGTGCGTGTAAATCAGATCAAGCTTCCATTGCTGATCTGAAGTTAGTTTAGTTATTTATTAAGTTTCTTCTTCGGTTGAGAGTAGAGACAGAGTTTTTCTTGTACCGTTCTTTGTCCGAAAAGTTCATACGAAAATTGCATTGATTCGAGACTTGAGTCTTTTCGTGTGTGCTCACGAGAATTTGTCGCAACAATGCGCTTCTCTCCCATGCCATTGCCTACTCCACCTCTAGCTAAGAAGCTGCAGGTGCGGCGGCCTTCACTGTGGCCGCCATGAGCTTTGCTAATGCCGGAGGTATTGCCGGTTGCAAAGTTGCCGCCACCAAAGTTGTAGGTGCAGCGCCCATTGCAACAGGCACCCCCAGTTCTAAAGCAAGCGTCATTGTCAGATGTTTGTTCTATTGCCAATGCACTAAGGGCATTGAGGGCATTTTACGCTATTTCTCTCTCCTAATCACTTGGATATATTATTTTAATGAGAAGAGTGTCCAATAGCAGAATTACACATTTTTACAATGTCTTTTGGTTGTACCACATTTTTTCAGTGTGCGTTGGCAAAGGTGGATAATGGACAGTGTCCTGTAGCCAATTTCCCCAACATCTTTATACCAAAAGCTGTGCAATTTTCAACCAAATTAAACATAATAGATGCTATTCACATTTTTGTTTCCTGCTTACCATCACCTACTATACTATACAGACTCGCCATGCTATCCTGAAATCTAAATCTCGATCCTACCTCCGTAAATCCCATATCTCTTTATGGCATTGTATTCAAACACAATAACATCAGGAGCGATTAAAATAAACTCGAAGCTTCCAATCCCCATACCACTTCCTGGCGACCTGAACCGACGACCCAACGCCTCCACTTGCCGCCATCACCATCTCTGCCGCCGCCTACGCCTCCACCTCAGGCTTGTCCCGGCTACTTTACAGTAATCGCCACGCTTGCATGAACCACAAAGATCACACACACAAACAGAAAGAACAACAACAAACAGTGTATTCACAAGAAGTGTATTTTACCTTTAACATACAACGAAAAATCCGTATATCTACGTGAGTGAACCGAAACCGGGATAGAGGAAGCCTAATCCAAGTGCACGCCGATGCAGGAACGTTGGCGGCGTTGAGGTGGTCTCTCTCACCGACACCAGATCTCCTCTTGACGACGGCGGGGGGGGCGGCAATGAGGCGGCGAGCTGTGAAGCCGAAGGAGGCGACGGTGAGAAGCCGAGGCAGAGGCGATGGCGGCAGCCCGGAGTAGAAGAACGGAGCTGGCGAGCTGGACGGAGCAGAGGAGGCGCTAGGCGGAGGATCTCGGGCCCATGGGCGCCATGAGCTGGTGGGAGCTTAGGGAGCAGAGGGGTGAAGGCTGGATCCAGAGCGAGGGCCGGATCCGGCGCTGGTTTACTACCGATCCCAAGGGACGGCGGAGTTAGTCATCTTGACAGCAGAGCTGGTCCGGCAGTAGCGTCGCCAGATCCGAGCGAGAGCGGGCCGTCTGGGAGGTTGGGCGAGATTCACGGATGAAGGTCGGGTAGAGGCACACAGCCTCTGCCAACAAATGATCTTTGAAGAGGCGACAGATCTGGCGGCATGGGACTGAGAAGGAGAGGAGGAACGGACGCGGCGAGGAGAGAGAGGCGTGGCATGCACGTCGGAGGAAGGGAAGAGCACGCGCGAGAGAGCGGAGAGCAAAAGAAATGGTGGTGGCGGAAAGGGAATCCGGAGCTACCGAACCCACGCAGGAGCAGCCCTAAAGATCGGGCGAGCGGAGCGGACGACACATGTGTGATCGAACGGCTCGGAAACGGCGAGGCGCGATCCGACGCTGGACGGATCCACGCGCGCGAGCGGGGCAGATCGGACGGCCCAGAGCGCGCCAAACCACGATCCGACGATCCAGCTTTTCCGGGTGACGTGGCTGCGCAAGGGGGCAAACTTCTTTCCAGGATTGTATAGGGGTTAATTTTTTTATGACATTCTTCTCAATCAACTCAGAATAGATTGCAATCTAGTATTAAGTACAAGTTTGGTAATTGCTCCTCTCTTTCTTGTACAGTACCAATTCATTCAATATGAATGTCACATATTCCCAAAGTAATACATTATTTTGCTAATCGAAGTTCCTCGTTAAAAAGAAGTGCTATACAAATCAAAGTTCCTCTCTAAAAAAAGTACAAATCGAAGTTCTGTCATCCGCAGCTCCGCTTCTTCCTCCTGAGGTCGGTCGGTGGCTGCAAGCTGCTTCCGCCGCTTTGTTCCCTCTCTTCTTGCCTCCTTCCTTCCTTCCTTCCTCCCAGCCTCAAATCAAGCGACCCAACCGTGCGGTTTTGGGCACCTTCCTGCCTGCGTCCCTCTCCTCCGTGCGCGCGGTTCTTGGTGAGAGGGTTGTTGACTCGAGGTGTGAGGACTTGGGACAGCTTCTGTGGCTCGTTTCTTGGTTGCGTGCGTGGTCGCTCTCTTTCTTGCGGATTGGATTTTTTTTCCCCCGTGAGTCAGTGGGTGGGGCTCGATCTGAAGATTGGATTTTTTTTTTTTGCGAGCGCCCGTTTGGTCAGCTCGGACGGAGGAGGAGCTGAGCCTGGTTCGGCGTGGAGATTAGTTGACTTTTTGCTTGTTTGTTTCTTGGCTTTGCGGCTGCCGGCCTCGCGGATTTTTTCCCCCTGAATTGGTGATCGAGCTCGATCGAAACCTTGCAAAGATTGGACTTTTGGGGGTTGGTTGCTCAGTTCTTAGCTTCGTTGGTGAATCTTTGGACTAGTTTGGAGCTGCTATTCATCTTGATTCCTCATTGTTGGTCATCTCTTGCTGCAAAAAGAGTCAAGAGAGGCCATCTTTTCTCGCTCGGTTCTGACTTCCAACCGAAGGATTGAGTTGACTTAGGGATCTTGAGAGGCTAGTAAGTACCATCTTTATGTTATTTCACAGCTGAGTAGTTAAGGAAGATTGGGGCAGAGGCACACGGTGGATGGGTGGTCGGTAGATTGGTAGAGAGGAGAGCGAGATAGAGGAGAAGAGGAAAGATGGGGAATTGCATGGACACCACGGCGCGGGTGGATCACAGCATGAGCAATGGTGCCTGTGAGTGCCTTAATTCTCTCTTCTTAATAAATTCTAAATTTAATCTGTATATGTTTGTCAGTTTCCTCTTATAGTTGTGGATTTGGTGTGGCTGCTCGGGGTGTTGGGCTATACTTGTAACTTGTGGGTTTGGTTTGTGTTGAATTGAGATGAATGCCCAATTTTAAGATCAGAGTGTGTCCTGGTACTAGTTCTCTTTAGTCTGACGTTGGTTCCCTTCACTTCTATTTTTGTTCCTCTGTTCTTATTTCTGTAGGGTAAGCATAACATGCCATGGTGCATGGATAAGACATAGAAATAGGGTTTAAAGGCAATCAGGTAACTATTTGTCTACTTATAGTAAGGGGATGTACCAAAACTAGAGCTGACCGTTGATCTATGATAAGCATGAATAGAGTCCATTAGATGCTTAAAAGTGCATGGCAAAATATGATAGTATCTAACATGGCAGTTCTGTCCAACCCTATGCGGAGTTAATATCATTGTAAACCTAAGATGTTATTAATATCAAGTTAGAGCATTGGTACCTGATAGGTAGGTGTTTTTAATTCTGATCAACCTAGAGCAATGGATGTTGTTATTGGCATTTCATAATTTTAATATCATTGTAAACATAAGATGTTATTAATATCAAGCTGTTCTTGTACCCATTTCCTTTGTTTCTTGTGGAGAGATCAGGCCCATCAAAAGTGACCAGCAAAACAAGTTTATCATCTGTCCCTTCCACGATTAAGACCAACTCAAGTTGTTCAACTTTGACTCTGCCTTCTATAAAAGATCGAAGTGAGCTTCCAACTCCTCGAACAGAAGGTGAAATCTTGTCGTCTTCGAATTTGAAGGCCTTCTCATTCAATGATCTAAAAAATGCAACCAAGAACTTCCGACTGGACGGTCTTCTTGGGGAAGGAGGATTTGGGCATGTCTATAAAGGTTGGATTGATGAACATACTCTTGCTCCTTCAAAACCGAGAAGTGGTATGGTTGTTGCTGTCAAGAAGCTTAAGCCAGAAGGTTTCCAGGGACACAAGGAATGGCTGGTAGGTTCAGCTTTCTTTTCCACTATTTTCCTCTTTTCTCTAGGACATTTTCCATGTTTCCTGATTGTTATTATCCTGCTGCAGACTGAGGTTAACTACCTTGGCCAACTTCACCACAAGAATCTTGTTAAGCTCATTGGTTACTGCTCAGGTGGCGATAATCGACTTCTGGTTTATGAGCTCATGCCCAAAGGAAGTTTGGAGAATCATCTGTTTAGAAGTATGTATTTGATTAAGATGGTTCTGCCTTGTTAAATCCCTTATTTATCATATTTTAAATGTTCACGTATCAACTATCAAGTAATATTTCTTTTCTCACGTATCAACTATCAAGTAATATTTCTTTTCTTTTAGGAGGTGCTGATCCTTTGTCTTGGGCAATAAGGCTCAAGGTTGCCATCGGAGCTGCTAGGGGTTTGTCATTTTTGCATGATGCTGAAAACCAAGTTATATATCGTGATTTCAAGGCATCAAACATTCTCCTTGATTCGGTATGCTTGAAAAAAAATGTTGACTCTGATTATCAAGTGTGCCTAGCTTGTTAAAATGTTCTTTTAGCTTTTTTTAAAAACTGATTTAGCTTGTTTTCCTTGATTCAATGCAGGAATTCAACGCAAAGCTTTCAGATTTTGGTTTAGCAAAAGCAGGTCCAACCGGGGATAAAACCCATGTTTCCACACAAGTCATGGGCACTCATGGATATGCAGCTCCAGAATATATTGCAACAGGTATAAAGATTATTCTTTGTTTGCGTAATTATGAAAATGGGGCCATTGGTCCTTTTTCCCCCTGCTATATAACATCAACTTTTAATAGATGCCGGGTAGTTGCTTTTATTATATAACATCATATTTTATTAGCTAAAGTTCACTGTAAATATCTTGCTGCCAAAAGCATCTGATGCATAATACTGAGTCATAATAAAGGCCTATTTGTTTAAATTAGAAGAAATTATTATGGCACTTGCCCATCTTGCGGATGACTATCTTCGAATTTATTTTCTGATTTCAGCACTCGACAGTCAATAATACTTGTCTTTTGTTTTGTCTTCACATCCTGAATTCCTAGCATTTCATTGTCATATGTGAAGTCAAAACTATTTTCATGGAGGAAATGGTTCCATTCCACTTTCTTCCGACTCAATGCGATGCTTGACATATTATTCCTGGATTTTAGGAAATGATACATTTGTACATGTACTGATAAAATTGTCCGTATAACACACACACACACACACACACACACACACACACACACACACATATATATATATATATAATATCTCTGGATCAACCCATGATCATGTTACTTAAAACTTTGCAGGTCGCCTCTCAGCAAAAGCAGATGTCTACAGTTTCGGGGTGGTGTTGCTTGAGTTACTCACGGGAAGACGGGCTCTGGACAAATCGAAGCCAGACAAAGAGCAGAACCTAGTTGACTGGGCCAAACCTCACTTGGGTGACAAGCGCCGGCTGTACCGCATCATGGATACGAAGCTAGGAGGCCAGTATCCAAAGAAAGGCGCACATGCCGTTGCAAACATTGCCTGGCAATGCATCTGCAATGACGCCAAGATGCGGCCTCAGATGTCTGAGGTCTTGGAACAGCTGGAGCAGCTGCAAGATCCCAAATATAATTCAGCGTCACCACAAGTCGACATCCGGAGGACCTCCAACACTGTCCCAAAGTCACCAATGAGAATCCAACCTTCACCGCAGCGCTCACTTGGAGCAGCCTCCCCAATCCCCATTGCCAGCTTATAGGACTGCGCAAGTGCACTAGAAGCGCAACTTAGAAGAGGCCATGTATCTGTACGGCTGTATATTTGGGGGTGTAAGCAGTGTAAAATTTGTTTGTAGTGATGTTTGTTGGCCATGTGTGACACGGACCTATGTTGTCCCGATACGTGATATCTGTATGGCAACACGGATATAGCGATACCGTGATACACAATTTTCTAAAAAGAAGGATACGTCGATACAACGTGTGTGTGTGTGTGTATATATATATATTAGAAAAATGTAAAGAGGCCGTGAGAGATTCAGACAGACAATGAGATTAGTCTCTCACACAGACAATGAGATTATCTAGATGAAAACTATGTGCATAGTTTCTTGCATCCTAGCTAGTAGCCATTTTTAGTGCTCGAATTTCGCCTCTATGGGCTCTGCTGTTGTCATTTCTTCTCCTTGGCTCTCTGTTTTACATTGTTTTCGCCCATGCTAGGGTTAATCTTCAGAGTTATCTTGCTAGTTCCTTGTGAAGATGGTAGAAACTGCGAACTGAAAATATTTCCAGGCTTTTCGTTGGTTGACAAATTTCCATCACTAAGTGTGCTTGATATAAGATGACAAGCTATCAGTTAGATCCGTGCTGTTTTTAGTCACAGTTGATCACTTCGTCTGAACGTTCTAGAGATGAGTTATTCTCAGGGAATCCTTTCCAGAAAGAGAATCCCAGTTTACGGGTCAAGGCTGAAATTAAATGTAACCCACTGAAAATGACACCCATTCGCGAAACTTTGTGATCCAACCAGAGTAGATACCCGCCAGATCATTTCACAGCTAAAATGGAAATTCCATCCTTGACTTCAGTTATCTACAGAAACTCAATGTACATTGCTCGAATTCAATGGTGATTCAGAAATTCACGAGTTGGTGTGAAAGTCACCACATGAATTAGCACAGGGTTTTTTTTGTTTTGTTTTTGTTTTTGTTTTTGTTTTTGTTTTTGTTTTTGTTTTTTGTTTGTTTTTTTTCCTTTTGCGGAGAACAAAAACAGCGGTGCTGGGCCTGCTGAGGCAGGTAACTGATGTAGTCGGTCTCATTTCTCAACAATAAACTCTTGAATCTCTATTCCAGTGTGACGGGCACCGCCCTGCTTCCTCACCAAAACTTCATCAACAACTTTCAGTGAAGTCACAGGAATAGCAGTTGTTCCACTAGATCCTACATAAGACAATCATACAGTCCCGGAATAAGTTGATTGAACGTGACTCATGATTGCTAACCCCAAAGGTATCCTAGACGTAGCTAAACCTAGGAGTATATCAGAGTACTCAAGAAAAACATTGCATTGGTTATACAAAAATGCTGCCTAGTTTGCACAAAAGGTTTCATTTTCCACTGAAATTTTGTACTTATTGATTCTTAATGTTGCATATAGTATTTGTTTTTAAGGCAGTTTTACATATAGTTAACTATATGTAGACATTTGAACTGTAACATTTTCTTTTTAAACTACTGACACACATCATTCACAAATAAGTAAATTTTATGGGTTGCTAGAATTACAACTCCAAAAGAAATTTACCATATTATCTTCAAAATTGGTGGCTTAATGGGTTTACCTCTGTCAGGAGTGATAAGTCCAACTGTCTCTGCATTTTGTAGGAAAATACTATATGTATCACCTCCAGAGTTCTCCTGCAGCAAGGCCAAAAATGCCATGAAAGTGACAATGGATGTATAGTTATCATTAGAAGGAAGATCATTTTTATTTACCTTGGTTTCTACAAGGATGAGAGGCCTTGATTCAATCTTCACATGGCCGACAATTGCAGCACGCCACAATCCATTTGGATCAACAACGATTACTTCCCTAGTTCCCTACCTGATCGCAGCTCCAAAAGGTAGCTAGTTTTGTCCCCAGGGACTGCAACATATGCATGCAAAGGCCCCTACAAATGGAGAAGAACAGATCTGTAGTCATTGATGTATTGTAATACTTGCAATAGCTTACTGCAATCTAAATCGCTGAAATCTTACCGCATTGACCCTGAAAGGCCTGCTTGGAATGTAGTTTGTCTCCAAGCATTCAGAGTGAACAAGGAACATTCCTCTTGCATAGGAGCCAACATGAAAACAAAATGCCATCTATTACTAAAGAGGCATACTAGTAGTCTAGTACACATGTGGATGCTTGGAACTGGTAAAAGGCCGTGTATTTCTATTAGGAGAAGAATGGCACATTCATGTGGATGCTTTTAACCAATCCTGTGCTGGATATCTTTAATTTGCCTTTATTTATTTTTCTTTGGTAGCAACAGTGAACATGTGAGAGATAAACACAAACCAGAAGACCTTCACCAGGTCGCATGATACTGCAAAGATCCACACATACACGATCACCCATACCAACAACTTCAACCTTTGATACAGTAGCCTTTGTCAACAGTAATTGACTCTTTGCCTCGTTCCGTCTGTCAAAATAATCCTGAGTGAAAGGAGGAAAAAACAAACGTCCAGTAAATCATACAATCAGATAAATGATAAGTAGGCAGAAAATTGCCTTCTGTACACTTAGATTTAGATACATATACACAGCAATATATGTAACTGCACATGAGACCATTATACTCAGACAGTGGTTTACTTGTTAAACACCAAAGAAATTTGAAAAGAGTAGTGATAAAATGCCTTGAGTTTAATAATATCATCCATGTCCACTACTTTAAGTACAGCACCATCTAGCCCTTGCTCCAAGGCCTGCAAAATGAGTATCAGAAATCTTGAAACAATCTCATACAATATAATTAGTGACAATACATAACATCATTATATACAAATATACCGTTGTCTGTTGAATCTGAAACCTCTTGATAATTACCTAAAGAAAAACTTGAGCCTCACTTGAGTTTGTCGAAACAGCCAATACAGTTCCCCTACATCACTGGAATGCAGCAACTATATTTTCTGCTGGTGTAACCTATGAAATTTGGAAAGGGAGGCACGATTAATGCTTCTGATGGGTAAGGTGGGTTTGTGCATTATTATTTGCAAGTTACTGGTCAGATATGAAATAGTAAGAAAAAAATCAAGCCGATGGCACCAATAATTCATAAAGAATATAACGTGTAATATTTATGCATACTCATTACACACCCTTGATGAAATCCAAATAGGTTCTTCAATCGAACAAAAAGACACTCAAGGATGACTAAACAGTTTAGAGCGTAATGTTATACTGTTATAAGATGATAAGATGTAGTATGATGACTATGACTAAACAGTTTAGAGCATAGTGTTATACTGTTATAAGATGTAGTATGATGACTTATCTCACTATGAAAATCATAACTTCGAAAAAATAAGTTCCATACTGCATAGAGAAGAAAAAAAGGTGTGCTGAAATTGCTGCAATGTTTGATTGTCTAACCTGCCAACCACCTCGAAAGTCTATCACAGTGTTCTCTACTTCCACATTGTCTGGTTGTATGAGTTCCAGTTCTCCTGGGGAAGAGACTTCAGAAATAACACCCCCCGCCATCTTGATAAACGGTAGACGCGAGCAAGCTGACGCTAATGCTGCATTAAAATCCCAACTCACGATCAATATTGCAACAGACAAATCAACACTTGGTTGGGCACCCTAAATCCCAAACTCCTCATTCGACACAAACAGCGAAAATGAGAACTGATGGAACACTTGATAAGATCTTGGACTTGTTTTTTTTTGTGAGCAATGGGTTCTCAGGAAATGCTAATGGTAGTGAAATCAAAGTGGATTATTTGGATTCCTGAGTTTTAGGGTTATGATGTAGGGTTGAACGGCTGAGTTAAAGAGGTTTGTAGGGCTGGTCTATAGGGCTGAACGGCTGAGTGTCTGGATTTTAGGTAGACTAGCTGTAGTTTCACAAATGATGGCTTGTTTGATGCCGTTTAACGGCAATTAACAACAACTAACGCAATTGACGACAACTACCACAATTAACGAGAATTACTGCAATTAATGATAACTACCGTAATTAACGACAATTAACGCAATTGATCGGAACTAACGCAATAGACCGCAATTAATGTAATTAACGACAATTAACAATAAATAATTATTACAATAAACAATAAATACATAAATAAATAATTTATATCAGAAGAAAAGGAAAGAAGAGAAAAACTGGTAGCGACTAGGGTTCGGGGCAGCTCGGCGGTGGCAGTAGAGGTGGCATCGGGGAGGAGCTTGGTGGCGGCGGCGGCGGCTTCGGGAAGGAGGAGGCCGGTGGCGGCGGCCACCGCCGCGTCGGGGCCGGGGAGGACAACATGGGCGGCAGCGGCTCGAATGAGGAGGAGGAGAGGAGGGTGGCGGCTCGGGAGAGGAGGAGTAGGAGAGGGTGACGTCGGTGGAGGACGGCGGCAGCAACCGCCGCGTCGGGGGAGGATGGTGTGGGCTACGGCGGCTCAGAGGAGGAGGAGAAGGGGAGAGCAGCGGCTTGGGGAGGAGGAGGGCAGGGTGGGGCCGCTCGGGGAAGGAGGAGAAGGGAAGGGCGTCGCGCGCGGGGAGGAGGAGGAGGACGAAGTGTCAGGAGCGTTGAGATGTCTGATGCTTCTGATGAAGAAACGGCGGGGGGAAAGGAAGTCGGCTGAGAAGAGACCGGTTCGGCGACTTCAGTTAACCAAAGGAACAGGAATGGAGGAGATGGAACTTAGGACGCGGCAAAACACAATCCAACGGAGGAGTTTGATCTGATAATTACTGTTAAACACTGTTTGTCGTTATCCCATTTTGTCTTTGAACTCTTCTGCTGTTATTCTGAACTTCACTTTTACTTCTTGTAACTCCGTGAAAACCACCAGTATAAATACCTGGTTGGCTAATGGAAAAGAACATCGAAAAGCAAATATTCTGTCTCTTAGCTAGCTATTAGATGTATTCTCTTCGGTGGAACACTTTCCCCAACTTTCTTATGTTAAATATGGTTAAATCGGGTACAATAGAAGTTGGGAATCGTTGAGGTCCTGACAAAGGTATCATAGCAAGATTGGTTCTTGGAGTGGAAATCGAAGTGGTGAGTGTTGGCAGGAAGGAGGCGGCTGTAAAATCCCTGAACCAAAATCGATTTTGAAGAGGCAGAGAAGATGGTCAAGACCAGATCCAAGGGAGATCTAGCTGAGGGCGAGGAAGAAATCGATGTTGATCCGGAGATTCAGGTGATTAAAGGGGATCTGGCGGATTTGAGGGAAGACATTACAGAGATCAAAAACTTTTTGAAGAAGATTTGCCCAACCGAGTCATTAGTCCCAACGACCAAGGTAACGGATCCTGCACTTCATACTTCAGTACCACCTGGTAATTTCGTTGAGGAGAACGGGAGTCAAAGGAGAGTAGAGGAAGTTCGGGTATCTCAGAACCCTAGAAGTACTGCAAACGAGTGATACTCATAGAGAAACTTTACCAGTTCAGTTTACCATTGAGCACAACACTGTGAACCCTTGCACAGCACCAGTGGTGGCCACTGACTGAATGCGAGTAACATTGAAAACTTTCAGTCTGGTAACCCATATGGCATTGAATGGAATCACAGTTTTTTTTTCATCAAAGTCAGTGCAATCCAGTTACAGGACAATTCATAAATGGCAGATCTAATGGACAAAATTCAGGAGTGCAGATGATGGATGCCTAGGGGTATAACTTCAACAGAGATCCTCGAATAAACACCAACTATGCTGAAGCCATTTTAAAGGGACCTAGATTGGAGATTCCACTATTTGCAGGAGAGGAACCCATTAACTGGTTGAAGCAATGTAAAACGTTTTTTGAGATATTAGGGACACCAGTGGAACAATGGGTGAATATTGCATCAGGACACCTACAAGGTAGGGCTGCCAATTGGTTCAAGGGCATTGGGATACTGTAACGTTGGCTTTTCAAAAATCTTTTGAGTAGTTTAGGTCCCTAGAAAATTTCACCAAATTTATTTGAATTAATAAAGCTTAATTGGGACTTTCATAAATCAAAAACAATTTAATACGATTAATCTCAACATCAACTATTATCAAAACTATTTTATTTGGATTTTATGTGCTTGGATATATTTTCTAGAATTTTTCTGAGTGCATTTACTATTTTCTATCTGCCCTTTGTGTTTTCTACTATTTTATAAAAAGAAATACTATTTAGAATCTCAGTTAAACTTGTGGGCTAAAATCCTCACAGCCCATTCTGTTTCCCCTCCTTCGGCCCGTTGCCATTCTTGTTCTTTCTTTCTCTAGCCCGATCACCTTCCAGCCCTTCTCGCTTTTCTCCCTCCCGATCCGTCGTTCGGCCCAGCTCCCTTGGCAGCCGAAGCCCACCCGCCTTGGTGTTTCCTCCGCGCGTGAAGGCCCAACCGGTCTGCACCTGCGTCTGCCGCTCAACCTAGCGGTCAGGCCGCATTGCCCTGCCCTTTGCTAGTGGCGCCGCCTGCCGCTCTGGCGTCCGCGCCCTGCGCGTGTCTTGCAAGAATCCGCCATCGCCATTCGCATCTTGTCAGGCTTCGCCGATCGCCGCCATGGAGTCCGGACGCCGCACGTTGCACGGGGCTATTTAAGGCCCCGGTGAACCTCGATCGACACCCTCGGTCCGCGCCGCCTCCGTGCACATCCGCCACGCCCTTGTCCCGCAGCCGCCGGATCCTTCTTCTCCAAAGCCGGCGTGCGCCTCTCCTCGCAGCCGCCGACTTGGTGCCCCGCCATCTTCACCGACACCGTATGTGGGATCACCGTGCCACCCTCGTCCCGGATCCGTGCTCCCCGGCATCGATCCAGCACCGCAGCGCCGTCCCGCTTGCGACCCGAACCACCACCACCATTGAAGCCGCTCCACACCTCCTCCTCACTTTGGCCGTCACCGGTGAGACCCCCCCCCCTCCGTTCCCTCCCTTCTCCTCCTCCTACCTTGCCGGCTCTTACCGACTTGGACCACTTCGGACCCGTGGCCGTCGTCGTCAAGCCGCCGCCAGGTGCCGTTCCACTTCGACCCGGCGCGCCGCCGCTTCGGTTTCTTTCCTCATCCCGTGCGTTCGTCGAGCCAAACACGCTCCACCCGATCTTGTTGGAGCCGCTGCTATTAGCGTCGTCGCTGCTGTGGATCCCGTGGAAGCCCGCTGCGCCGCCGCTCGTCGCCGTTGACGCCGACCTGAGAACGCCATAAACGCCACTTCCCTCTGCCATTTCTCTTCCGCGTGGTCCCTGCCCCCCCTCTCTCTCTCCCTCTCTCGTAGGTCTTTGTAAAGATCGGGTGTCCCAGATCCAAATCAGGACCGTGTTTGTGCACTTGTGCCAATAGCATGTCAACGTTCTCGCCTACATGGCAGCCACGTTGGTACTGTGCCACATACACCATGTCAGCTGCCACAACTTGCCACCTCAGTTTTCATGCACCCACGGATGCCACGTATGTGCTGCACAAGCTTGCCATGCCTAAACCAAAAGCCCGAAACCATGCAGACGTCGTCCACCAAGAACCTAGTCTACGACCTATGTACCCAGTGTGTTAGTGCCCTATTCTGTGAACTCAGTTCGCCGTGATTCATAAACCCTAGATTAGTCCTCTCTCTTACATGCGGGTCTCGCATATCAGTCAACTGCCAGTCAAACCCTAGCCCTAAACCTATTCTACCATGAACCTAAACCCTAGATCGTGGACTTGGTCTATGGACCAATGGCCCACCTATCATCCTCTCTGTTCCTTTTCGAAAATTTATTTAATTTCTGATATTCAATTATCCAGTTGGTCCCACATGTCATTCACCACCTTTGTTCTCTCTCACTTACCGGTGGACCCCACTTGTAAGTCTCCAATTCTATTTAATTATTTGATCCGAAAGAATATTCTTTGAATGTTCTTTTCTCTCTCGATTTTATCATTTCATGTGATCTTTCAAAGCTCACATCTTTTGCATCCGAACTCCGGTTAAGTCCATTCAACTTCCTAAATTCATCTAGATTCAAGATCTATTTATCTAAGATATTATTTAAATTTTTTTGGAGTTTGTTTGCTCTCTGTTATTTATTTATTTGGTTTATTTGTTTGTTTACGAGTAGACGTTGATACTGCGAGAAGTGCTGATTAAGAACGAGCTGAAGATCAAGGAAGTAGAAGATTAAATATAAAATAAGATCATCATTGTTGTAGAAAGGCAAGTTATGACTTTGACCATGTTGAATACCAGTTTTATAAAAATTACTTTGATTCAAATTACTGCATTTACTTTAAATATTTATTTAAATGCTTCTAGGTTTAGTTATTAATCTCATTTGTTATATCCACCTTGTCTATTTGTTATACCATAATCTTTTGTCACCCTAGATTGGTTTATTTAGTTGGTAATATTGTAGCACCAACATGAGTTGGTTAGATACGAGTAGATTGCTTAGCCATGCCACGAGTCATTATTTTATGTAAATTGCCATTACAACTTGACTAAGTGACTATAGAACTATGTGATAAAACTGTGTGTACTGTGTGCTATTACTCGTTGATGGCATATGTTGCACTTAACCAACAGGGTGGGAAAAGATTTAGACTAAGGCAAGTGGTGGATACCGGGTGAACTGGTGGCTGTGTGTTTGGGAATAATAATCTGTATGTCTTAGTTAGAAATTGGAAGTCTTGCCTTGGTCAATTAAGGACTTAACTTTGTATGCCATTGAACCGAGCCTTACTGTACGACCACATGCCTGGTATGGGACGGGCCTAACTTAGTAAGTTATGAATTCTTGACATTGATTACTCAGGTAGTAGGTTAGGCTGTGTTGTATGGATGGAGGTGTGCTACCAAGTAATTACATCACAGGGCGGTTCGCCGTGTCCCTGTCTAATGGTGTGTGTCGTACAAATCGCTGTGTATAGCTTGGTGTGACGGTTTGTAAGCACACTGGGAGTGTCGATGTTGAGATGAAGTTTCTGAAACGTTTTGATACGATTGGTGCTAGCTACACTAGTTGTATCGTGTGGGTAAAGTGTACAAACTCTGCAGAGTGGTAAACAATCTATTCGAATAGCCGCATCCGCAGTCATGGACATGCTCGGGAATTTCACACGAGGGGTAGATTTTCATAAAACTTTGGGAAGGGAGCTGTGTGATCTAAGTCATATGGCTATGTGAATAACTTGATTAGGCTATGTATCTTTGTGAAACCAACTGATAAATTATTATTGTCTATTTGTTTTGATTTGTACTTTCAATCTATTATTTGTATTCAAATTACAAATGTTGCATTTCTGCAAAATAACCACAGAAGGCATTCCCTTGGAATAAGCCATCAAGTATAATTGTATTTATGTGGTATGACTTGCGAGTATGGTTGTGTACTCATGCTTGCTTTAATCAATCAAGCAGAGGTGAAGGAAGCATCAGTCAACAAGGTCTACTTCAAGGACCGTGGAGAACTAGGTCGCTACCCCAAATTGATTGCTGTGGGCATATGGATGGGCTTCACCGGGTTATTCTGCATTACGTTCACGCAGCCTTCATTGAGCTTTTTGCCTTCTGAGGCATTAATTGTAAGCTTTGACCTTAAGGTCTTTACTCTGATATTTATTGTTATTTGCCTATTTATTAGTCGTCTTTGTATATAGAAATGATATTTCACTGATGTTGCCACTGTGTGCACTAGCGTGATTCTGGACTAGTACAGTATACACAGAGAGTCCAGAATTGCATTTTTGGGTCCTGACAGAGGTGGTATCAGAGCCATATCGACTGTAGGTCGTGACCTTAGTTAGAATGGTCGTTTTAAGAAAAACTTCAAAACCTATTTTACAAATGAAAAACCTCAATGATGTGCTATTCTTATCTTGTCTAGCTTCTATACTCTTCCAATCTATTCCTTTCTCATCTATATTCTTGCTCACCATTTTGAGTATTAAATTGGACTCGTTTCCCTCATAACTTCTATAGTTGTCGTTATATGTACTAAATGTCTCGGTGGATGCCCAAGAGCTATTTTGAGCAACTCTTCGAAGACCATGCAACCAACAACAACGCGTCGATATCCCCCCCCCCCAGTGTTTAAGACAAGTTCATTGCAAGAATTGAAGACCAGAAGGAGTGTATGTCGGCCCTGTCTTTCCCCAAGATTCGCTTGCAAGGATCGCAAGCAGTCAACGTTTGTTGAAGACCAAGACCAGTTTGAGTTGCCTTCAGACCAGCCATATAAGATAAATCAGTGTTGGATCCTCCCGTGTGTTGAGCCAAGTCACCCGGTTAAGTTCGAGTTTAATTGACTAGACGATTAGTTTTCGTTTTCTTTCTCTTGTGTGTAGTTGGCTGTGAGTTTTATGCTTCTTAATAGCTTTCTGGCTATTTGTGTTCTTTGGTGTTCCTTGGGTTAAACCTGCTCCCCTTAGTAGATTGTCTTCCCTTACATTGCGCTTTTCCCTCTCATCTATCAGCCCTAGTCAGCCAGCAGATGAAGAACTTCAGTGAAGCCAACCTTGTCAGTAATCTTGAGGCAGCCTGTGCCAGCTTAGATCCCATCAATCCCAGTGGACAGTTGTCACTACCGGAAGTAGTAGATCCATTCATGGAACAAATCTTGGTAGCTCAGACCCAATTCATGAACGCGATGATGCAGAACATGAACAACATAATGACCCAGCAGAATCAGACCACCGCTACTTTAGTCAATTTATTGAATCAAAGTAATCCAGCAAACTGTCGCACCGTCGCCAATGTCAGTACCAGAGCAAACGATAACCAACAACTGGCTCCAGTGCTAGTAGTGACAAATCAGAATCCGAGCCAGTTCCCTGCTACCCACAACCAGCTCATGCCAGCGACGATGCAACCGTCGGACAGTAATAACCTCTGCAAGGATGCACAAATCGTTGCCATCCCAACGACACGCCCTCAGACCAAGTTTGTGAAGTTCATGATGACCTAGCCGCCCGTCTTTGAAGGATCAACCGCACTCAAGGATGTAGAATCCTGGGTTCACACCATAGAAGAAAAGCTAATCACAGTGCAATGCACAGATGATGAGAAAGTTCTCTATACTACTCATCAATTGGAAGGAGTTGCATTAGATTGGTGGGAAAAATTTCGTGCCACCCATCAGCACGAGCAGACCATCACCTGGTCAGAGTTCGCCTCTGCTTTTCGTCAACAACATGCGACATCAAGCAAGAGTGATCAAGAGAAACTGGATATTCCAACATCCTACACCAAATCCAGCCGTGGTCATTTGAAGTGCTGCCAATCAGATAAGTCAGAAGATTTATCCGTTGTGGAGAAATAGGCCATAGTGCCGATGAGCATAATATCAATTGTTCCAGTTGCGAAGGAAACCATTTCGTTGGAGAATGTCCAATGAGCAAGATCACCTGTTTCTTATATGAAGGCGATGATCATTGTCCGAGCCAGTGCCCCATGTATTCAGTGTTGACTTCTGCAACACAACGTCAGTGAGAAAATTTCAGAGCCACGGTCAGAGCATTAGCAAAAGAAAGCAACCCATAGTCAGTACAAGAATTGTCAGCTGAAGGATCACAAAAACAGAATATTGACCTTAGAAACCCACCTCAAAAGAGAAACAAGCCAGTATCATCAGGAGATTGTTTCAAGTATGGTAAGCAAGACCACCATTCCAAGAGATGCCCTGCAAAGTGTTAAGCTTCAACCTTCAAGAATGATAGTCGTTCTGCCATAGTTTTGCCAGGCAAGTCACAACGTCTGCCACGTGTCTGTTACAATTGTCATAAAGAAGGTCACTACATCAGCAAGTGTCCTCAAAGGAACCAGTCACTCACTCTAGAAGCAAGAATGCCAGAAGTTGTGTCAGTCAAGATGGTAACTCCCAGAGCAGGTGGTAACACACCAGGATCCGTGTGTCCAGTGAAGCAGTCAAAGAAGAGACGTTGGTGCGATGATGTTACCAAGAAAGCCTAGATTGACGATACCAGATTCTGCAGTGTCATGCCTCCAATCGTAGCAATAAAGTCAGAAATAGTTGTAATATTTTCTTTTGTTTGAGAGCAGAAAAGTAGACATCTTTGTATGCAAGTTATGAATAAAAATGATTGTTGAATATTAAAGTATTGGATATCTCCCTAAGTATGTGCCATTGCAAATCAAGTAATCAAGCATTGAGTCATGTTGTTTAAAGGCCGTAGAGTTGTAACCATGGAATGTGATGTTGAATTCCAACTCATCACTTTGCATAGCACTGAAATAACCGTAAATGGCTGAAGAATCTAACCATTGGATAATGTCCATATCCGCAAGAGAGTATGCAATTGTCATCGAAAATGATCTATATAGCATGCGACTGTATTAGAAGTCAAGTTTGTCTTTGACTTGGTACCCAAGATCAGCCAATGTCGGAAGGAATTACGTTAGAGACGAACTATGACAAAAGTTGTTAAAAGAGTCTACAGAAATTATAGAGCAGATCAAAGGATTCCCTCATATATAGGCAGTGTCAAATCAAGTTCTTCCATTTTGTCAAGCACCAATGTGAGCTGTCATGATGATTGTTAGCACAAGTTGTGCGAGAATTTAAGTTCATCCAGGAGCTAATCTCCAGGACCTTAGAGTCAGCTTGTTGAGTTTTGAGTAAGAGTTTCAGTTTTCCCCAGAATCATCTGTGAACAAGATAGTGTCAGTGGAAGATCAGCGAGACAGTCGTTTCAAGATAGCCAAGACCCCTCATCATTGTAAAAGGACCAGTTTGCCCAGATCGCCAGAAGTGAACTGAGTCAGTGAGAATTTCAAAAAAGATTAATCACTACTCCAGTGTTCGTATTGCCAGATGCCAGAAAAAACCATGATAGCTTTTATCAAAGAACATCCAAGAATCAGTGTGTTAAGAAGTATCGCGTGCACTTCCTAACAACTAAAGTTTCAAACAGTGAATTATCATATTCGTAATTCAAGGTTTGCTATCACGGAGCAACGAAGATGATTTTATTGGATTGAGAACCATGAGGTCAAAGTCCATTCCCTCATGTCAGATCAGTATATTGGTAGATGTTTTGAATCAGAAGAGCTACTGCAGGAATCTGTTGTTCAGTCAGCTAAAGTTACCTGGGAAAGTTAGAAGTTGAGTCTTGAGTCAGTGCAAGAGGATATCTGTTGAACCCTAGAGTTCAAACCGATGTTGGAAAATCAGGCTTAACCAGAAAGTTTTGTCAAAGAAATCTGTTGTTTCATTCCTTTATATCACCGAGTTTGGAGACCATCTAGCAGAGTGGTATACAACAGAAATGGTATAGTGCCAGATCGACAGAAGTGATCAATTTGCACGATGTGTCAGAAAAGTTAGTGTCGGACCAAGGATCCCAGTTTACCTCATGTCAGCAACAGAGTGTCTATGAAGCCTTGGATACTCGTTTCAGTCCAGCACTGTGTATCGCCCGAATCGGTCGAAAAAAATGATTTGCGCCTTAATTTATGGTACCAAGTCGAGCAAGTAAGTGTTGTGCGCAGAGTTCCTCTACAACACCAGATGTTAGCTAGTTCGCAGTGGTTGATCGTAAGTCGTAGCTTAGCTGGAAGCATATCAGATCACAAAGTATGTGGATTTCTGCATTAATCATGGAGCAGAAGGCCAAGTGTATTTAATACTAAATGGATTGTAAGTAGCTTAGTTCAAGCAGAAAAGCTACGCGGATTACGCAGAATTTCACCCTCGTAGTCATGTTCATCCTTAGGATGCCTGTTGAAGATCTGCGTCAAGGATTGTACGACAGAGGTGTGTCAGTCTGTTCAGATTCCGAGGCTCAGAAGAAGAGTTTGTCAACCTAAGTTACCAGTCAGCAGCAAAATCTCCTCAACTCCAGAAGTGTCTTTGAGCACCGATCAAGCAGTCCTGTTACAAGCCATCGAGTTTCAAGATGCCTTCCTGCCAAGAGCTTGTTTGTCAAGTTTCTGTTGAAGCAAGAAGTTCAGCAAGAAGCAAGGTGTTTGTCTCGTAAGTGTTCAGAAGAGCAGTTATGTCAAAGTCAAAGCAGTTTGAAAGCCAAAAAGAGAACCCCGAAGGCTGAGTTCTTTAACCTATTCTATAGCCAGTCTGAATCTCGGGGACGAGATTCCTTTAAGGGGGGAGGTTTGTAACGTCCCAAAATTTGGCTTTTCAAAAATCTTCTGAGTAGTTTAGGTCCCTGGAAAATTTCACCAAATTTATTTGAATTAATAAAGTTTAATTGGGACTTTCATAAATCAAAAACAATTTAATATGATTAATCTCAACATCAACTATTATCAAAACTATTTTATTTGGATTCTATGTGCTTGGATATATTTTCTAGAATTTTTTCGAGTGCATTTACTATTTTCTATTTGCCCTTTGTGTTTTCTACTATTTTCTAAAAAGAAAACTATTTAGAATCTCAGTTAAACTCGTGGGCTGAAATCCTCGCGGCCCATTCTGTTTCCCCTCCTTCGGCCCGTTGCCATTCACATTCTTTCTTTCTCTGGCTCGATCACCTTCCAGCCCTTCTCGCTTTTCTCCAGCCCAATTCGCCGTTCGGCCCAGCTCCCTTGGCAGCCGAAGCCCACCCACCTTGGTGTTTCCTCCGCGCGTGAAGGCCCAGCCGGTCTGCACCCGTGCCGCACAACCCTAGCGGCTATGCCGCATTGCCCCGGGCCCGCCTACCAGTGGTTCCACCGCCTCAGAGCTTCCGCGCACGCGTGCGCAACGCAGACTCACACCGCCGCCGCTCCTAGGCGTCCGCGCCCCTTTGCGTGTCGCGCTGTGGCAAGAATCACGCCGCCATTCACGCGTCTTTGTGCCCGACTTCATGCGCCGCCGCCTTGGAGTTTCGGACGCCGCACGTCGCACAGGGCTATTTAAGGCCCCGATGAACCTCGATCGACGCCCTCGGTCCGCGCTGCCTCCGTGCACGTCCGCCACGCCCTTGTCCCGCCGCCGCCGGATCCTTCTTCTCCAAAGCCAGCATGCGCCTCTCCTCGCAGCCGCCGACTCGGTGCCCCGCCGTCTTCACCGACATCGTTTGTGGGATCACCGTGCCGCCCTCGTCCCGGATCCGTGCTCCCTGGCATCGATCTGGCACCGCAGCGCTGTCCTACTTGCGACCCGAACCACCGCCGCCATTGAAGCCGCTCCACACCTCCTCCTCGCATTGGCCGTCACCGGTGAAACCCCCCCTCTGTTCCCTCCCTTCTCCACCTCCTACCTCGCTGGCTCTTACCGACTTGGACCACTTCAGACCCGTGGTCGTCGTCGTCAAGCCGCCGCTAGGCGCCGTTCCTCTTCGACCCGACACGCCGCCGCTTCGGTTTCTTTCCTCATTCCGTGCGTTCGCCGAGCCGAACTCGCTCCACCCGATCTCGTTGGTGCCGCTGCAGTTAGCGTCGCCGCTGTTGTGGATCCCGTGGAAGCTCACTGCGCCGCCGCTCGTCGCCGTTGACGCTGACCTGAGAACGCCATAAACGCTGCCTCCCTCTGCCATTTCTCTTCCGTGTGGGCCCTGCCCCTCTCTCTCTCTCCCTCTCTCTCGTAGGTCTCTGTAATGATCGGGTGTCCCAGATCCAAATCAGGACCGTGCTTGTGCACTTGTGCCAATAGCATGTCAGCGTTCTCGCCTACATGGCAGCCACGTTGGTACTGTGCCACATACACCATGTCAGCTGCCACAACTTGCCACCTCAGTTTTCGTGCACCCGCGGATGCCACGTATGTGCTGCTCAAGCTTGCCATGCCTAAACCAAAAGCCCGAAACCATGCAGACGTCGTCCACCAAGAACCTAGTCTACGACCTATGTACCGTGTGTCGAGGTTCCTATTCTCGTGAACTTCGGTTATTGTGATTCATAAACCCTATATTAGTCCTCTCTCTTACATGCGGGTCTCGCATGTCAGTCAATCGCTAGTCAAACCCTAGCCCTAAACCTATTCTACCATGAACCTAAACCCTAGATCATGGACTTGGTCTATGGACCAATGGCCCACCTGTCATCCTCTCTGTTCCTTTTCGGAAATTTATTTAATTTCTGATATTCAATTATCCAGTTGGTCCCACATGTCATTCACCACCTTTGTTCTCTCTCACTTACCAGTGGACCCCACTTGTAAGTCTCCAATTCTATTTAATTATTTGATCCGAAAGAATATTCTTTGAATGTTATTTTCTCTCTCGATTTCATCATTTCATGTGATCTTTCAAAGCTCACATCGTTTGCATCCGAACTCCTGTTGAGTCCATTCAAGTTCCTAAATTCATCTAGATCAAGATCTATTTATCTGAGATACTCCCACCGTTCTTAAATATATGACGTTTGACCAAGCGTGCAGTCAAACTTATCTAACTTTGACTAATAATATATGAAAAACTATTTAGATTGATCATGAGTGAATAGTATCATTAGATTTGTCATGATAAATATTTTCATAATATAATGATTTTGTAATTTTTTTACTAACAAAATCATATGAAAAGTAATGGTCAAAGTTATATAAGTTTAACTGCACGCTTGGTCAAACGTCATGTATTTAAGAACGGAGGGAGTATTATTTAAAAAAAATTTGGAGTTTGTTTGCTCTCTGTTATTTATTTATTTGGTTTATTTTCTTGTTTACGAGTAGACGTTGATACTGCGAGAAATGCTGATCAAGAACGAGTTGAAGATCAAGGAAGTAGAAGATTAAAGATAAAATAAGATCATCATTGCTGTAGCAACGCAAGTTATACCTTTGATCATGTTGAATCCCAGTTTTATATATATTACTTTGATTCAAATTACTGCATTTACTTTAAGTATTTATTTAAATGCTTTTGGGTTTAGTTATTAATCCCATTTGTTATATCCACCTTGTCTATTTGTTATGCCATAATCTTTTGTCACCCTAGATTAGTTTATTTAGTTGGTAATATCGTAGCACCAATGTGGGTTGGTTAGATACGAGTAGATTGCTTAGCCATACCACGAGTCATTATTTCATGTAAATTGCCATTACAACTTGACTAAGTGACTATGGAACTATATGATAAAACTGTGTGTACTGTGTGCTATTACTCGTTAATGGCATATGTTGCACTTAACCAACAGGGTGGGAAAAGATTTAGACTGAGGCAAGTGGTGGATACTGGGTGAACTAGTGGCTGTGTGTTTGGGAACAATAATCTGTGTGTCTTAGTTAGAAATTGGAAGTCTTGCCTTGGTCAATTAAGGATTTAACTTTGTGCGCCATTGAACTGAGCCTTACTGTACGACCACATGCTTGGTATGGGACGGGCCTAACTTAGTAAGTTATGAATTTTTAACATTGATTACTCAGGTAGTAGGTTAGGCTGTGTTGTATGGATGGAGGTGTGCTACCAAGTAGTTACATCATAGGACGGTTCGCCGTGTCCCTGTCTAACAGTGTGTGTCGTACCAATCGCTGTGTATGGCTTGGTGTGACGGTTTGTAAGCACACTGGGAGTGTCAATGTTGAGATGAAGTTTCTGAAACGTTTTGTTACGATTGGTGCTAGCTACACTAGTTGTATCATGTGGATAAAGTGTACAAACTCTGCAGAGTGGTAAACAATCTATTCGAATAGCCGCGTCCGCGGTCATGGACATGCTCGGGAATTTCACACGAGGGGTAGATTTTCATAAAACTTTGGGAAGGGAGCTGTGTGATCTAAGTCACATGACTATGTGAATAACTTGATTAGGCTATGTGTCTTTGTGAAACCAACTGATAAATTATTATTGTCTATTTGTTTTGATTTGTGCTTTCAATCTATTATTTGTATTCAAATTGCAAATGTTGCATTTCTGCAAAATAACCACAGAAGCCATTCCATTGGAATAAGCCATCATGTATAATTGCATTTCTGTGGTATGATTTGCGAGTACGGTTGTGTACTCATGCTTGCTTTAATCTATCAAGCAGAGGTGAAGGAAGCGTCAGTCAACAAGGTCAGCCGATTGCCTGTGGGCATATGGATGGGCTTCACTGAAGTTATTCCGTTACGTTCCGCTGCAGCTTCATTGAGCTTTTTGCCTTCTGAGACATTAATTGTAAGCTTTGACCTTAAGGTCTTTACTCTGATATTTATTGTTATTTGTCTATTTATTAGTTGTCTTTGTATATGGAAATGATATTTCACTGATGTTGCAACTATGTGCACTAGCGAGATCCTGGACTAGTGCAGTATACATAGAGGGTCCAGAATTGCATTTTTGGGTCCCGACAGATACCATGGCAAGTGTTGAATTGGAATCAATTTTGTGCTATGCTCAGGGACCGATTCTCTGAGATTAATGTTCATGATGCAGTGGAGCAAATGCAAAACATAAGACAAGGAGCTTCAACTGTGTCCAATTACATTGACAGATTTGAAGAGTGTATGTCTTTGGTTAAAAGAGATCACCCTTACCTACAAGAATCCTTTTTAATGAGCTATTTCATTGGGGGTTTAAGAGGGGAAATCAAGCATGATTTCAGTGGACAAAGGCCACAGGGAATGTTCGAGACTTATTGGTATGCTAGAATCTATGAAAAATCAGTGGCAGCAAAGAGGAATAGTAATCAAGGGAGTTTCAATAGGAACAGGTTTCCTGCAGGTGGTAGCAACAATTTTAGAAACAATGGGCAGAAAGGACCTCAGACCAATACCCAGAGGGGAATCATGAAACCTGAGCAAAAACCCAATGAAACAGATAATAAGAAGTGCTATTATATCTAAGAGCCCTGGCATTACCAACACAAGTGCAAGGTGGGCAGGACCATCCACATCTTACAAGAAGAACCGGAAGAGGAATTGTTATGTGAATAAGAAGGGGAAGAGAGGATAGAAGGAGCTTTTAAGACAGCTCCCAGTAGCCCTAAACAAGAGGACAATCAGAAGCAACTAATGTTAATCTCAGCTCATGCTTAAGGGGAACCACTGGACCAGTCACATTCTCTTTGATCACGCAGATTGGAAGCAAGAGAGCAGTAGCTCTAGTGGATAGTGGTAGTACAGATACTTTCATGAGTTATGAGCTTGCAGTGAGAAGTGGTTGCAGAATGCAAACAACTCAAGCCAAAAGAATCACAGTTGGGGGAGGTGGTGAACTAATCTCTGATGCAATGGTGGCCTTAACAAAATATAGAGTTCAGGGAATTGAATTGGCAAACACCTTCAAGCTCATCAAGCTTAAAAGCTATGACATTATTCTAGGGGCTGACTGGATTTATGAGCATAGTACCATTTATCTTGATTTGAAACAAAGAACATTAGGAATCACTTATAATGGAAATAAGCTGACTTTCCAAGATCACATTGTTCCTAAGAAAACACTCTTGATTGGACATCTGAAATTGCAGAAGATGCTCCACAAGAAGGTGATGGGATACCTGATACAAATACACGAGGTAGAGTCTGGAGAAGACAAGAAATATGAACAAGTGGATGAGAGAATTGGGCAACTCTTGAAGCAGTATGGGGATGTATTCCAGGAAGTCCATGGGCTACCTCCATCTAGAATTTGTGATCACCACATCCACTTAAAAAGTGGAGCCATCCCACCAAATCTAAGACCTTATAAGGTGCCACCATCAGAAGGAAGCGATGGCGGAAATCATAAAGAAGATGCTAAGTTTAGAAGAGATAAGAGCTAGTATTAGTCCCTATTCCTCCCCAGCTGTAATGGTGAGAAAGAAGTATGGGAGCTGGAGATTATGTGTGGATTACAGGCAATTGAATGCACTTACTATCAAAAACAAGTTTCTAATGCCAGTGATTGAGGATCTTCTTGATGAGTTACATAGAGCCACAGTATTCGGCAAACTCAATCTCAGATTAGGATATCACCAAATTAGAATGGTGGAGAAAGATATCACCAAGACAGCATTCAAGACTCATATAGGTCATTATGAATACACAGTAATGCCTTTTGGTTTTACTAATGCTCCTGTCACATTTCAAGCTCTAATGAATGATATTTTTGCTGTACATTTGAGAAGATTCATACTAGTGTTCTTTGATGATATTCTAGTATATAGCAAAAGTCTAGATGAACATGTTACCCATCTAAAGGAAGCATTGGAAATCCTGAGGGATAACAAGTTGACAGCCAAGAAGAGTAAATGCTCCTTTGCACAAGAAAGAGTAGAATACTTGGGACACATTATATCTGGAGAGGGAGTGCAACTAATCCAAAGAAAATCATTGATGTGGTCACATGGCCGAAACCAGATGGAGTCTCCAAGCTAAGGGGTTTTCTTGGACTAACTGGGCATTATAGAAGGTTCATAAAAGATTATGGAAGGATTTGTAGACTCTTACATAACATGCTCAAGAAGGATGGTTTTCAATGGGGAAAAGAACAAGATGATGCTTTTGAGAGGCTCAAGAGAGTGATGACCACAAGCCCAGTGCTGGCCCTACCCAACTTCTCACAGCCATTCACAATAGAAGTTGATGCCTACGGTAGTGGAATTGGGGCTGTTCTTATGCAATCTGGAAAGCCCATCGCATTCTTTAGCAAGTCCTTGGGAGTAAAAGCTGCTGGGAAATCCATTTATGAGAAGGAGGCCTTAGCTATCCTAGAAGCATTAAGGAAATGGAGGTATTATCTATTGGGAAACCCGCTGGTTATCAGAACCGACCAACAGAGCTTGAAGTTCATGACAACTCAGCGATTAACAGAAGGGATTCAACATAAGCTACTTCTGAAATTATTGGAGTTTGATTACAGTATTGAGTACAAAAGGGGCAAAGAAAACTCGGTAGGGGACACACTATCTAGAAGAGATGCTGAAAAGAATAATCAGGGAGAAAACTGCAATGCCATTACATGTGTGAGACCAAAATGAGTGGAGGATATAAAGAAAGTTATCTAGGGGACCCAAAAGTGACTAAAATACTAGAGGACTTACAGTCTAACACAAATCAAGATCCAAGATTGACACTAGAGGGAGGAATAGTCCGGTTCAAACATAAAATATATGTTGGGGAGCATAACAATATGAGGCAACAAGTGATGGACTCATTACACCAATATGCAATTGGAGGTCATTCGGGATCTAGAGCAACTTACCACAGAATCAAGAAGCTTTTCTATTGACCAAAGTTAAGAAGGCAAGTAGAAAAATATGTTGCAGAATGTCCAATTTGCCAAGTAAGTAAAGTTGAGCACGTACAAATTCTAGGCTTACTAGATCCTTTACCTATACCTGACATGGCATGGACACAAGGACACATATAACAATGGATTTCATAGAAGGGTGGCCAAATCAAGAAACAAAAATGTTATTTTAGTGGCTGTGGATAGACTGACAAAGTATGCCCATTTCCTAGGGATGTCACACCCATATTTAGTGCAACAGGTGGCCCAATTGTTTATGGACAATGTTTTCAAACTACATGGGATGCCTACCACTATAATTACTGATCGGGACATGATTTTCACCAGTAAGCTCTTCCAAGAAATCTTCAATGCACTTAAGGTAACACTGAGATTCAGTACCTCCTACCACCCTCAAACCGACGGCCAAATAGAGCGAGTTAATTAATGCCTAGAAGCATATTTGAGGTGCATGGGATTTCAGGAACCCCGAAACTGGTTTACTTCTATGGCCGAATGGTGGTACAATACCACCTATCACACTTCTCTAAAGATAACCCCATTTCAAGATTTATATGGATATGCGCCTCCGAAAGTGGGTGAGCTTTCTTTGCCCGACAACCTGTCGGATGAAGCTAGAGTGTCAGTGGAAGAAAAAGAAAAGATGCTTCGAGAGCTGAAAGTCAATTTACAACAAGCATAGAACAAAATCAAGCAATATGCTGATCGAAGGAGGACTGAGAGGATCTTCCAAGTGAGTGATATGGTATACCTGAAAATGCAACCGTACCGACAAAATGCATTTGGACTTCGAGGATCCCTCAAATTACGAGCAAAGTTCTATGGACCCTTCCGAGTATTGGAAAAAGTGGGAAGAGTTGCATATAAATTGCAACTTCCAGAAGCTTCAATGATCCACCCTGTCTTTCATGTCAGCCAATTGAAGAAACACCTGGGATTAAATGATGTTCCCTTAGGCAATTTACCAATGGTCAGTGCTGATGGAAGGGTCAAGACAGAACTAGTGGCTGTGTTGGATAGGAGAATTGTTCCAAGAGGAAATGATGTAACTGCTCAGTGGCTTAATCTCACACGAGATGACACGACATGGGAAGATGTACCATTCATTCAAAGGACGTTTCCAGATTTTAAATCTTGAGGACAAGGTTTTGCTCAAGGAAGGGGAATTGTCAGGAGCGCTAAGATGTCTAATGCTTCTGACGAAGAAACGGCGGGGGAAAAGGAAGTCGGCTGAGAAGATACTAGTTCGGCGACTTCAATTAACCAAAGGAACGGAGGAGATGGAACTTAGGATGCGGCAAAACACAATCCAATGGAGGAGTTTGATCTGATAATTACTGTTAAACATTGTTTATCGTCATCCCATTTTGTCTTTGAACTTTTCTATTGTAATTCTGAACTTCACTTTTACTTCTTGTAACTCAGTGAAAACCACCAGTATAAATACCTAGTTGGCTAATGGAAAAGAACATCGAAAAGCAAATATTCTGTCTCTTAGCTAGCTATTAGATGTATTCTCTTTGGTAGAACACTTTCCCCAACTTTGTTTTGTTAAATCTAGTTAAATCGGGTTCAATAGAAGTTGGGAATTGTTGAGTTCCTGACACGAGGGTGGGGCAACGACGCAGGAGAGAGGAGGAGGGAGGAAGGAGGAGGACACAAGGCGGGGCGGGCGACGCTAGGGTTATGGTTCGGGTGGGGGAGGCTGGTGGGAGGGGTTTTGTTCCATGGTAAAAGATGGTAATTACCCTTTAAATCTAGGGGCAAAGTCGGAACGAGGGCTGCAGGAAGCCGTGGGAAGTTCCCCGCAGACAGTTTTCGGCTTCTGCACGTTATAACAGCTTCCAGCTTCGAGAAAAGTGGGAGGAGAAAAGCCATCCGTTTGAAACGATTTTTGGCTTTTTTTTAGCGAAAAGCCGAAACTGAAGCAGTTTCCAAACATGTCCAATATATGTGTGTGTTTTTTTAATGGGGAAATTGGCTACAGGGCACTGCACATTCGCCTCATTTGTCAATGGACATCCAAAAAACGTGGTGCAGCCAGAAGACATCGCAAAAACATGTAATTTTGCTGTAAGACACTGATCCCATTAAAATAATATATCTGAGTGATTTGGAGAGAGAAACTTTCTAAAATGTACTCAATACCCTCAACACACAGTGATTGGCTCAGCTCAGTCCGGTTCAACCATCTACAGTATCAGACTTTGGACCCACACATCATACAAATTAATCTCAACTCCATCGCGTGATCTACCTAATACCACGTCAGACACGCCCTCGACGGCGATCCTGGCGATCTCCAGCGGCCTCGTGCTGCCGCGGCCGCCGTTCACCTTGCGGTCGGCCTCCTCGGTGCTGATGGACATGACGAGGAGGTCGTTGATACCGGCCGCGGCGGGAAACTCACGCCAGTTGTTGAGCACGTGGGTGATCGCCGCGGCCGTGGGGTTGCCAATATGACGCCGCCTTCCACCGCCGTGAGCCGGTGCCACCGTCGAGACCGCACCTCAACGGCGATGCCGCCGCGCCGCGCATGTCGCGGCGCACACGTCCACGCACCGGAAGTCGACGCGCGCCTCCACTTGTTCACGCAGCGAGAAGAGGAACGCCGCGTCGCGAGGTCGTAGCACGAGACAAGCACCGCACACCGTGTCCCGGCGAGCTCGGCGAACACCGTCACGCACCATGAAGTGAAGAACGAAGAGAAGGGACCTCCATGACCTCACCGCGACCATCTGCTCCCACGAGGACCCCAGCGACTTGTCCGCGCCGTTGTTCGCCCACGCCATAGGCGAGCCGAGACGCCAAAGACATCCTCGCTTGCTACACTGTAGGCCTACGGTGGCGTGGAAGTCGGTAGGAGACAGCAAGCAAGCCTCGAGTTGCGCGGGTCGGTGTTCGTGAAGACGAGCCAAAGGGCGAAATCCGGCCCCATCTGACGTCTCGATGCAGCACCCCTCGTGGCGGGGTCCTCCGCCTCTGGCGCGTCGCCTCCGTGTGACTCGGCTGGCTGGTGCCCCGGCGGCCTCCTGCCTCTGGCCTTGATCCGCCTCCCAAAGAAAGAAACGGAGATTGGGGAAGAAGCATCAGTAGTCGATTTGCAAAAGGAAGAAGATGAGGGTAAAATGGACTTTTCACCGTCTTTCTCTCTTCACTTCAGTCCGAAAATGATAAAATAGTGCCCTCAATGTCCTACGGCAAAATTACACGTTTTTGCGATGTCTTCTGGCTACACCACGTTTTTTGGATGTCCGTTGGCAAATTAGGCGAATATGCAGTGCCCTGTAGCCAATTTCCCCTTTTTTAATCTAGATAGGCTTGTTGCATGTCTTGGTAGAAGTAAAGGAGAATACTATCAAATAAATAAATAAAAGTAGAAGTAAAAGAGAGTACTATCAAATAAATAAATAAATAAAAATAAGTAGGAGTAAAAGGGAGTATAATAACTTTCACTCAAAAATTCCAATACGGAGTAAAAATCCTCTCAAAAGAAAATTACGCAGTTAAAAATCAGCTCTGGAGATTAGCCGCTACTATGAACCCAGCAATGCATAGCCAGTGCAAACTGCAAGTCGGTGAAGGAGGAGGGGCCGGTGCAACGGTGGTTTGTAAATTCCGCCCGGCCTGATGGCCAAGATGTACGAGGACAGATCAGACGCCGCTGCGCAAGGCCTGGTCTGGCAGCCCAACTTGGGGGAGCGAGAAGCCGAGGTGCGCGACTTGGGCTAGCGCGGCCCGCATGATAGGTATAGATAACGCAGCCACCCTCTGTCACACGCGCGACAGAGCAGGCGACGGCTCGCTCGGCCTCGGTGTTTTCGCATGGAAGCGCGGGCCGAGCGCCGAGGGATGTGCCGTGAAGGCCACCAGGAAGAAGCGTGGGCGCCGCATGCTTTTTCTGTATGGCCCGACTATACCGTGGCCCAAAATGACTCAGGGGAGCAAAGCTGCCGAGTTGGCAATCACGTGGATAAATTGTGCGCGGTTGTATGGGATTTTTGGCAAGTTGCCATCCAGTTACACGGAACAGAGCATATGGCTCGCGATTCATATGTGGATGCCCTACGAAGCAAATACAGATCAACAAGGTAAATACCTCAGCTAATTTATGTCCAGGAGACCGACAGCTGTAGTGGGGGAATGACTGGGAGGGGACTGGGGTAGACAAGCAGGTGTCATGGCCCGCATCCTGCCAGAAAAAAAAGTTTATAGCCTCTTAATCTTCAATGCCAAAAGTTTTGATGCATGTGGTGGTGGAGTTATGGATGTACGATTTTATCCACTAGTGTTCAAATCATGTTGCTCATTTTTACGTACACGCGAGTGCGTTTGAATAGAAATTTTGTGAGGTTTGCAGATTTATCCCCAACTTCCGCTTGTTAGACGTGAGCTAAGAAGACACACTCGTATGTATGTACATGTGGTGTGAGTATGTGTGTCTTCCTTATAATCGAAAAAAATCATGTACTAGATATATTTGATACATGTACTATTTCCTTCGTCTTTTACCTGTCTATGTGTTTGCTTTTGTGTATCGTGTAGTTGTAAATTGTTACTCCTTCCATTTCTTGTTATAAGGCCTATTTTTTGCAACAATTCTATAAGGCGTATTTTGGCTCATAGATGCTGCGGAGCAAAGATAAATGAGTCAAGAGTGGGAAATCATCATTAAAAAAAGTATGTACGCTTTTTTGTATGTAAATTTTAGGGAAAATCTATTTTACAACCTGAACTCTTTGAAAAGTCTCTGAACTATAAAATCGGGCTCACGCCAACCCTTCTGAGACCAAAGCCACACTGGTTTTGCTAACATAGCATCTTCATTAACACCCATGTCACCGTATTTTGCCATCTCATTAGCCAAATCACCTCTTTCTTCCTCCTTATCTTTTTCCTCTCTTCTCGCTCTCCCTCATCCCACCTATGCCTCCTCCCGAACTCCCCACGTCACCCCCTCCCTACGCCTCTTCTCTCCTCTACCCTCGTCTCCTCCCATGCTCCCTCCAGTGCCACCACCTCCCTCTTCTCTCCTCTCCCTCCTCCTCGCCGCCTTGCCCCTGCCTCCGGCCTCTACCTCTACCTCCGCCTCCCCGTTTGCGTCTGACTCCAGCCTCGGCCTCCCGCTCCCACCTCCCCTTCTCGTGGTGGATCCAGCAGAGGTCCTGGACGCCGTCACCGGAGCAGAGGTCCTTCGCCTTGTCGAGGTTGAGCCAGTGGAGGAGGACGTGCGCGTGGGCGTCCCAAATAGCAATGCAGTCGTGACGGTCGCCGCTAGCGAGGCGCAAAGGGCGGTGGTCATCCTCGCCGTCGTCGCTCGCAGCGAGGGAAGGCACGCTGGGGGGGGTGCCCAGCGGACGACGGTGATGAAAGAGGCGAGGGAAGAGGAGGGCATAGGGAGGACGCAGAGGAGCTACATGGAGTGCGGGTCGGAGATGACGACGCTGCTCCTGACATGTGCGGGAGGAGGCCTAAGGGGCCTGTTGTCCCCTTCTTCCCCCATCTTCTTCTTCCTCCCCTCGCTCTCGTCGATGCCTGGGGCAGCTCCCCCTCCCCACGTGCTGCTTCGGCGGCATGATGGAGCCAGCGCCATTTCCCACTGGGGCCGCCTTCAAGGCAGTCACGCCCGACCGTTGCCACGCGTGCGCGGTGGAGGTGGAGGAACGACGGTTAGCCGCACGTCCTCGTCGTCCCTTCCTCCTCGATGTCATCCTCCTCGATGACGGTGGCAGGCCAGGCGCGCTCATGGACCTGACGAGCATCGAGGCCTCCTCGACGGGCGTTGGCGGGAGCCGGAGGAGGACCCGAGGGCGGTCGCGGCGGAGGCGGAACGCAGCAGCCCGTCGACCCAAACCTCTTTGGCCCATGCATTCGTCTAGCAAGCGTGGTGATGTGGTACCCACGTCAGTCCAAACCGTTTTGGATTGAGTCACGTCAGCTCTACATCCGACAAAACCATCATAGTTTGGGGGCGGGTGTCCTGTTTTGTATTCCATAGTTGATTTTAAGACTTTTTGAAAAGTTCAGGTTAGAGGATGAACCTTTCTCAAAATTTTATATGACTAATATTATGAAACCGTGGTTGTATGTCACTAGAACTTAATGCACGTATAATAGAAAACTATTTTATTAGAGTTACTGGATATCTATATTTTCTTCAAGTACATCGCGTGAAAAGGTAGTCGCGTTTGTCTTGGTAACGAAACAGAACTAATCGTAGGTAGCAGCGCTCGCAATCTAATAGGGAGACGCACTCAGGTGAAGCGCCATGAGCCATCAGGTGGTGATTGCTGATGGCTCACGCTGCCGTCACACAGACATAGCAGATGAGCCAGCCGTCCGTGGGCAGTGAAATCTTGTCACTCTCCACCGACTACTAGTCGTGCCTACCTGATAGTAAGATCCCACTTCGTTTCCTGTGATTTCGTCTCTTTTCATGATGTTTCATGTCGTCACTCATCAGGGTGGAACGCGACCCCGAGTTGGGGAGAGGGGAAACTTCCGTCACCTAAGCCGTGTTCTCCGCACCGCGTGCGGGCGCGTTCGACTGCTCGGATGCGACGGACCGCGTCAATCGTCGGCTCGGCGCCGCGCCGCCCGACTGCCACTGCCCGTGCCCGTGCCAAAAGATGCCTTCTCGCACATCACATACCGCGCGCCGGCTGTATCAACTGTCAAGTAAGTCAGCATCTCGATATTGCCGGTATATACAACTCTATCATCTAAAATAATATAGAGCAGCCATACGTTCCGTACCAATCTCGATACCGGTCAATCTGCTATATCTGCTGCGTAGAAGCGGGCCCAAACGAAAATGATCGGGGTTCACTACTTCACTATACATATAACAACATATATAATTTTGAAGTAACAATGTACTAAATAGTAATTTATACGGCAAATATTAACAAAATACATCATCCGACCGTAGATCGGAGCAAGTCTGTGCACAACTTTTAGGCAGGCGAGTGCACACGTAGTATATATAGATTAATCTCTGCTATTTTTTTTTTTGACCCGGTGTCCTGTGACACCAGGTAGTCTCATTTAGTTCCGCCCATGATACCAGCTTGATATCGATCAATATCGGCCAGATCGATCTTAATACCGAACAATACCGATCATACCGATGGAATTGATAATACCGTATATTATATTGAACTCGTTGAATTATATGTTATATTTGATCGCATTACTTTGTATTTTAAGTAATATTATAAGTAAAATTTAGTGTACATACAATTAAATATGTATATATACTTATATATATTATTATATTAAATTCTAGAATAGTACACCGGTATGAACAGGTGCCGAAATATATCATTTTAAGAGCTAAAACGATCCGGAATAGTAAGTTGAGAGAAAAAACAAGACAACGGAAGGCAGTGGCAGACAGAGGGACCTGGTCTGAGGGCGTGCCCTGTCTGTCCTTTTCCATGATCTCTTGTTCTGGCCAGGTCCAACGGCTACCCCGAGACGCAGCTAACACATAATGGAAGACCATTTTGCAGTGAGGCCCCCTTGTTTCATAGTAACTGGATAGTAGTCTAGGCAGTATTTAGTACCCTAATTACTTCTCCCATTTGCTAGATGAACATTGTTTTTTATTTTAATCTAGAAGCCTGGAGAGTTGCTGGGCAGTAGATGAACATTTGTTGTTTTGTTTTTAGGAGGATACACGAAGTCTCTCAACTAGTTTGGCTATCCAACACTTGATACAACCGCAACGAAGTGCTACAGTACGCTATAGTACTACTAAGCGCAACCCTTGCAATCATTTACGAACTTTTAAGTTTTATATCGAGTAGATCAATTATTTGAATACGTTCTCAGTTTTTTTATGTGTATCTTTAGAACGTTTGGGATTAAACCTAAAACCTTGAATGAGAAATGTATCTTTGATCGCTCTATGATGAAATGTGCAAATTTATTATAACCTACAACTCCAAGCATACTAGATATGCTTGGTAAAGTTGCTCCCGTTGTAAGACGAATTCCATACGAATTATGGTGCCTGATAAGATAAAACGTGTCTGCATTCCGGAGATTTTGTCCTAAGCAGAACATGAAGAACCGGGTGAAACATCAGATTTGACTGAGTGACTTAAAGAAATGGTAGGTCCCATTTTGCAAAATCGCTACAACGGCTCGACGCTCCCACGATCCCATCTCCTATAAACAAGCTCTCTCCCCTCTAGTCTTTTACGCCCGAAGCCACTCCCACACGGAACCCGTCCAAAGAAGCAGAGCAAGGACGGACTCTCTGCAATGGCCGGCTGCTGCGTCTTCCTCCGGTGGCCGTCGACCTCGCCCTCCCGCCTAGGCTACCGGTCCCTCGATCAGGACGGCGGCGAGCTCGACACCGGTCCGTCGCCGGCGACGGTGACGGTCGTCGTCGGGAAGGAGCGCCGGGTGTTCTTGGTGGACCAGCTCATGCTCGACACCTACCCGTTCCGGGTGCTCCTGGAGACGGTCCTGAGGAAGGAGGAGAGGAGGGGCAAGGCCATCTTCATCGACGTCGACGCCATCCTGTTCGAGCACATACTCTGGCTGGCCTGCCACGAGCGGTCCGTCTCGCTCCTGCAGCTCGACCTCAAGGAGATCATAGAGTTCTACTCCCAGGACGCGTGATTCTGAATCCGCCCGTCCTTGCAGCTGCATGCTGATTTCTTGATCAGATTTTCTTTTCCTTTATTTTCTTCTTCTTTTCTTGGTAATGTGCATACTGATGATTATCTGTTACAAGTTACAACGATACTATTGGCAATGAAAATAGTGAAGTATAATCTCTTGATCGTCAATTCCAATTGCTTTGCAGTTCTCTGGTTAGTTCTTGGCACACGTACGTTCTTCTGAAGATTTTTATCAGTTTCGTTAACTCTGTTTCTCATTTTCTTTTCATTCCCAATATGTGTTCATGTACGTGGTTACTACGGAAGGAGACAACCATGATACAATTACCAAAATGCAACGCAATTAGGAAAGAAATTTTGATCTGGTCATTTTCACTCAATTCGGTGAGAACATGTCAATTCCTAATTTGTATTACAATACGCTATCGTCTGAACATGACATCCAACAACTTGAACCTCTTGACCATTTCGTTGTCACGATCCTGGTGATCGAATCATCGAACTGTTGACTACCAGACAGAAAAAATGCACAAAAAATGTATACATCCCAGCATGATTGGTCCTAACGAGAGGGGAAAAACGCGTTACTTATAGGTAAGAACATCCTTTGGTGTACACACCCGACTCCAGCTATTTCAACTATTTATTGGCATCAAATCATACTTATCGTTTTATAAACAATTCAAATAGATGCGGATTTTTTTTGGAGCCGGAAATGCCTGTTACCATTAAACCATAGGCGCAGCCGAATCGCTGATCACCACAAAGTTTATACAAAGTCTAGAACCGAATCTTGCCATCGCATTACGACACCCGACCCATACGAGAACCTTGGCTAGCTAAAACATGATCTGCCTTGTTACAAGCTCTAGGGCAATGAACAATCTGCAAATCCAGAAAAAAGGAGACAACAACAAGAATTTAGCTTCCCTGAATAGGACTGACAGACCGAGTAATGTCAGAGAAACGGTTGTTTGTTTTGTTGGCTATCTTGCCATTATCCCTCTAGTTGATGATGCATGGTTGTCAGAATGATCCCTTTCAGCATGGACAGGTGCTAGGTGAATTTTAGGCTTAAGCTCTGTGACCCTTCACACCTTGGGCTTAGTGGGCTAATTTAGGAAATTAGGCCCAAGCATTGCTTGGCTGTTTATATTGGGGGAAAATAAAGCTACTGTTTCCTAATGCAGTAAGAGACGGACCAGAACTAAATTTTAGATAGAACGGAGTCACAAGCGTGAACCAAAGACTCCTAGTTGTCTTGCCTCATGGGCTCGTCGTGCGCCCAATGGCTCGAGCCCTTGCCGGCTGTAGGCCGCGCGCCCTCGCCTCGCCCCCTAGTTGCCATGCGCCCGAGCCCTCATCCCGCCCACCGCTGCCGTGCGCTGCCGCCCACACCTCGCCTCGCCTTGTCTTGCCCGCCGCCGCTCGCTGCTTGGTTAGGGTTAGGAAGGAGAGGACTAAAAATGCGTGAGTTAGTGAGGGGGAGAGAAGGCCATGAGCATGTGAGGAAAATGTGGTACAGCTGTAGGCAATGTGCAGTGCAATCTAATGGGCCGGCCGACCGATCAAACTAGGTCCAATTGAACAAAGCCCATGAGGCCACGACCACGAAGCAGTCTTATCTCCAACCTCCACTTGGCACTCGGTGCTTCAACAACCTCCTCCTTGCCAGCCGCGGACCGTCTGTGCTGTGGATGCTGGGGCGTGAGGTCTAGCCGTGTGGGAGGGAGGGGGTCCGGCTGGAGGAGAGGTCGGGCGCATAACCGAAGGGAGAGTCTGCCCCTGGCTACAGCTTTTGGAAGAAAAATTATTCATTTGTACCAACCATAATATTTTGGTGCAGATGAACTTTTTTTAGGGCCGCTTAGACTAATCTTTCTTGAATATTATTCATTTTAAACTTGTATTGATGTATGTAGTTGTTGCGGAAGGTAGACGGAGAAAAGGGCTGAAGTGTCCGAGTACTTCTCATAAGTCATAACATAGTGTTCTCTGCATCTTCTGTTCCCAAGCCCCAACCAACACAAAGGTCTGATGCCTTTGCTACCAACCATAGTATTTTGGTGCAGATGAACCTTTTTTTAGGGCTGCTTAGACTAATCTTTCTTAAATATTATTCATTTTAAACTTGTATTGATGTATGTAGTTGTTGCGGAAGGTAGACGGAGAAAAGGGCTGAAGTGCCCGAGTACTTCTCATAACATAGTGTTCTCTGAGCATCTTCTGTTCCCAACTAACGCAAGGGTCTGATGCCTTTGCAACGGAATTCCTTACCTGTTAAGCCTCTCTCTCTATAAATCTGGAAGAAAGTATCAGAAATGCTTCAATAGCAGATTCTTAGGTGTCCACCACTGTTGCATGATTACTCCGAGATGTTTCTTATGTATATCTTGGAAATTCGGGTGATGAAAACCCTTCCAATCAGAAGTCGCCAACGCGTTCTGCCATCAAGTATACCATAATAATCCCGGTACTAATTAGGAACAAAATATTATTGAGAGCTATGTCAAGTGTTCAGAAATCTGCCTCACTGCGCTCTTTTATTTTATAACGTCCACAGGAAAAGAGACAGTCTGAAACCTGCACATATCAAGAAGTGGACCTAGGACTAGTAGATCGATGTGGACAGGATACATTCTTCGCAAGCTGCAACAATGAATTGGGTAGAGATGCGATCGCTGTCGCCTTCAATTAGCAAGGAGGTTAGGCCGGGGTTGATCCACTGAACTTCGCAGTTTTTTTTTGGACCAAAAAGACGGCTAGTGCGGATAAATAGGAACATCTACTATTTTTTAGTCCGATGGTATTCAATTTCTTCTTCGCTCTAATAGCTGTGAAAACTATAAAAATCGGAACACAAGAACATAACGGAAGTCTTACGTTGAAATAAGAAATCTCCGAGGTCAAAACCTCCTGGCCGGTTTGACCGTGGTCAGGAATCTATTTTAATCGACGATCAGGACGATTGAAGCCAGTGATCCACGAATTTCTTGGATGAGGTCAAGAAGGCACGAAAATAGGGGAAAAAAATCAAACTTTGGTCTAAAGCTTGTTCGTTGGTGAAATATGGTCAAGATGACTCTAGATCAATTCCTACAAGTCCTAGCAAGCTAGATCACAGCAAGAGACTCAATCAAAACCAAAGGAACACGAAAATCCTAAAAGCATCAAAGAGAGGGTAAGAGCATGATAGGACTCATCTTGAGGGCAAACCTTGCTTATATTGATTCAAAAGATTGTTGATTTACAACTACTCTACTATAGAAGACAAAAACTCAACACTTAGGCACTCAATCAATCCATCTCTTTCAAACCCTAGCATCCTTTATCTCTACTTTTCCTAAATCACAAATTTGGGTTTCTAGACTTGAGACGGTTGAGGTGCAAATCCTGACTCTTCCTTTTATAGTGGATGTTAAATCTAGAGAGAATATTATCGGGCACCTATTAAGCCCACACACAAATAAGTCTACACTCACGCACGCTTCTCAAAACGAATGACAAACCAGGTGTCCTGAATCCGTCTCTTCCTGAACTCCATCTCCGCTTGACCTAAATTGTCTCTCCTTGCGCTGTCTTGCATCACAGTTTCTACAATATCACAAACCCGGTATTTTGACGAAGATACCATAATACCCCTTCTCGATCCTTCTCCAAAAGTCGAGTCCGATCAACGTGAAGCAATCCCATTCTTCGCTACGTGTAGGTTCATCAATGACTTTCTTCATGTCGGCAAGTCTATCATATTCGGCTCGCATCGAAACCATCACGACACTTGCACCGACACCTAAGTCACTTGATGCAACCCGTCGCACTGAACCTCCCGTTCTGTCGTTCTTATCCATCTTGCGCCATGCTCGAGTTCAACCACTTCACCTGACTTCCTCGATCGTTCTGGACCTCAGCTTTTCTAGCCTAGTCCTGATCATCCTCGCTGTTGACCATCGTTGTCAGACCCGAGAGTAACACTCCCAAATCATCTGTGTGTTCCACACTAGTCCCTGAAACAGTAATTAGTGTACACAATAAATAAATATGGTAGCATCCATAATTTGCACAACTTTATTAATAAAAATCAGAGTTTAATACTAGAAAAGCATACGAGCTAACAATAAAGAACACAACGGAAGACGAAGAAGAAGTAGTAGAGCACAGCAAATCTGCCACAGGCAATCGACTGGGTAGCGGCCTAGTCGTCGAGATCCACACCGATGGTAAAGTCCTTCTCCTCTGAATAACATTTTATTATGCAAGGGTGAGTATAAAAATGTACTCTGCAAGTTACACCGAATAACAGAATTATAATGCATACAGGGATATATCAAAAGAAGGCTTATGTGGTTGAATTTGAGTAAAGCAATGTTTTCTTTTAAAATATCTGAACTAAGTTCCAAAATAGTTATTCTATATCAAAAATCAGTTTTGATTTGAAATTATCAAGTTTTATAGTAAGATAACCTTCATACAATTTTGGTGAAGGATACCCTCCTATCACATGGCTACCCGACTAATTTCCCAATTGGATAAACTATCCAAAATCATTTGATAAAATCTTTTAAAATCAAACCAAAGTCTAACTTTGAGTGGCTTTGCTCAGCATGTCCATGCCGTGGACACGGCTATTCGAATAATTTTACACTCTGCAGAAGTTATGAAACTTTACCCATAAGAGATAATCGACTTATAATGTCCGCTTCATACACTTCCGTAGGTGTGCAATTAAGTGATTATCACAAGACCGTTACAATACACCATCCTAACATAGTTATGCCCGCTAAGGTTTTACTTCCTTTGGATTGAACCATCTGCCTGAAGTCCCCTCTTGCACTATGTGGGAATATATAAAAAGTATGTGATTCTGACACCCACACAACCAAATGGCACAACTACGGTGAAATATTGCAAATTATTTAGCCTAGCTATCTCACTCCAGACTTGTGGTAGTACGGTGGAGCTTAGCAAGATACGACTTGAAGACCGGTCCTTAGCTGACTTGAGCGACTTTCAATAAAACCCTGGTCTCAATCGTAGAAATGAATCGATTCCGTGCATCAACTTGCACCATCCAAACACCTATTTCGCCCAAGCCTGAACCAATTTTTAATTATTTTTCTAAGTTAAATCATTTGCTAAAAATTCTATGGTAAAAACAAAACCATAAACTCATTTTAAATCATAATTGAACATTTGGCTAAACTCCCCAAATTTAATATTTTTGACATAAGCTTTGTCTAAGCATAAAGTTTTTCAACATGTTCTAGTTCATACTAATCTATCAACTAGATTTTAACTATGGTATCACGGAATGACTAATTCAATAGCAAAATTTGGCTATACAATGGAATTGAGAATAACTATAATTTAAAACTTGGATTTAAATAACTCGAATATAAATATACATGCAATAATAATTTAAAATAAAATTTAAATAATTTGAAATATTATGATTCAAATATAATCAAAGATGTAACCTGTCTTGCTTAAATGCTTGAGGATCTAACCCTTTGAATATTTAGGTTCCTCGGAGTCGTCGAAATCTATACGCGAAAAATGAGCCAAATAAATAAAGATAAAACCAAGTAAAATCCAAAAATTATAAAATTAGTTCTAATAGAGATATTAAGAATTTAGATGAATTTAGAAACAAGAATCGATAGAATCGGTGTTCGGATGAGAGAGAACGAGCGTCTGGAAGTTTGAATATCACATGAAATGATGAAGAATAGAAAATGAGAAAGGAATATTCTTGGAAGATGCTTTCTGATTTTTAACATGCAAAACTAGCTGACAAAGGGGCCCATCTAGAAGAGAAAGCAAGAGAATGAGATAAAAGAAGAGCCAATGACTTGCGGACCCCACATGGAAGTGAGACAAGAGGAATTTAGAAGGAAGAAACAGAGAAGAGAGGAGACAAGGGAGCTCCTAGGTGGCTCAGAGCAAGGGCGGTGTCAGCGAGGGGTTGCACGACGACGCTGGGCGACGCCCAAAATGGGTCGCCAACGGCCACAGGAGGGGAGGGGAGGTAGCGGTGGCGCCCTTGGAGGCGCACGGCGGCGGCACTCTGGTGGCGGCGCCGGTGATGGGAGCCGAGCATGAGGTGCGCGCGGCCACGAGGAACGTGATGGCGAAGCCAATTTGGCTCGAGAATGGCCGAGGAGGCGTGTCCACGGCGGCCAACGGTGAGGAAGATGAGCCTGTGGTGGCGGCATGCTCCAGCAAGGAGGGACACCGAATTGAGGGGGGAGGGGATAGAGAGAGGATGCCCTGGAACATGCTATGACGCGATCACCTCGGTCAGAGAATCACCGGAGAAGGAGATCGATGAGGAAGCGACGTCGTTGGACTTGAAGAAGAGAGAGGATGGCGTTGGCGTTCTGGGCAAACGGTGAGGAGTTAGACATTGGTGCTTGGGGCGAAGCGAAGAGGGGAGAAGGGAACACACCGTGCTCCTCTTATAGCACGAAGATGACACTTGGTTTGATGGGGAACGCGAGCGGAAAACACGGCTATACTCTGGCCGTCATTGATGGTGTGGCACACGGCTCGGGGCGGCACGGTGCAGAAGGGTATGGGCACGCATGGGGTGAGCGGGAAACATGGCAGCGAATGGGGCAACACGCGCGGCGTGTTGTCGGGACCCTGAGTAGCAACCCGGGACCCTTTGTGCACACTGGACCAGTCCCATGATCAGTAGCTGGTCCGCACAGTCTCAACAATAATGTCATCACAACCATACAACAAACTAAAGAAGAAGCGGAGCAATTAACACCGATCTGAAGAAAAGACCTTATGGTCAAAGTTGTTACAGAGGTCTGCCGCACAGGGCTAACAACAAAAGAGCTCACAGCGGAAAGCAAAAAATAACACGTGGAGGCCACTCGACACGCCCACAGGCAATCGAGTGGAGGACGTCTTAGCACGAGAGGCCTTCAAAGACCTCCTCTTCAAAGAGCTCGGAGAACCCTAGGAGGTCTTCTCCAGCTGTTGATCAACCAGAGGGCATTAGCCATGAGTACTTTGAATGTACTCAGCAAACCGTAGGGAATTGTATGCAAATATTATTCATACAAGGCTCAACAAGGAATATCTTTATGGTTACTTTGCAAAAGAAAAATTGACATGAAATACAATACGTAGATTGCAAAGCACAAATTGGAAAGAGTAGTACATAAGTAAACAAGTTCCTTGAAAACAGCTCGTGACCACCCTGGTCACTTCCCAGACCTCCTGTGACCACGCTGGTCACGGCCTAGACCACTCACGACCACCCTGGTTATGAGCCAGACCACTCAAGTTTTGAGAAAAGTCTACCCATTGTGTGAAATCACCAGGCAGGTCCATAACTGGGGACACGGCTATTCGAATAGATTTACACTCTGCAGAGGTTGCACAACTTTACTCACAAGACACGAGTTCTATAGTTTGTTTGGCACCCGTCGATGCCCCTGCTCACTACCTTAGGTAAGCAGGCTAGAGCACGTGACAAAGTCTTTACAAAGTTCTGCTTTGACTCGGTTCCGCTCGTTAAGGTTTCGCCCTCCCAGCCTCCTCTTGCGCCAAGTGTGCGTGTCCATCCCATGTCTTACACACTTCCACCAAAACGGAACCGAATCAAAGCATTACCAATTAGTTAGCCAGGACCACCCTATAATGGTCTTATGGTTGCACGGTATAGCCCGGATCAATGGCTTATAATGTTAAGTCCTTAGTGGTTGCTCAGGTGAGACCTCCTCATCCCAGTGTGCTTCCTACACCCCTTTTACTGCACGATTACTCGCCCGAGCGAAAACATTTTGGGTTCCACCCGGCCAATGACCACCCTAGCCATGGCACAACAAATTTTATTAACGACAACACATGCCAGGGCAACGTATGCCAAGGCAACACATGCCAGGGCAACACATGCCAGGGCAACGTATGCTAAGGCAACACATGCCACAATTCCATATCCACTTAGTCAAGTTTATCATGATTAAACATGTGATCGAGAGACATCGCATAACTACAGCAGGTCTAAGCAATACGCGCCCAAGTTGGTTATCACAAAGAGGTCCAACTAGGATTACCCAACCTATGGTGGTCCAAAGGTATATGTCAACATGTCATCACAAGTATTCAAGAAGTCATACTGTCGAGTGGGTGATTAGCTAATTCTCAAACCATTTTTATACAAATAGCCATGCAAGTTGGTATAAATCAACATAACTTTGCAAACTGGGAACAACATGATCAAAGGTCTACGACTTGCCTTCGATGAAGAGTGGAGATGCTTCGGTAGAGGTCGCCAGGTCCAAGAACTCCTCTGAGAAGCTGGAATCTACACGTGCGAAAAGAGCTAAATAAATACAACCAAAACCAAATAAAAACCAAAGCTACCAATCTAAAACCAAAAGAAAGACACAGAAATAGAAACGGGCACTGGGATGGAGATCCAACGAGGAGGAGGTCCAAAGGAGATCCTGAGGGGAGAGGTCCAAAGGGGGAGGTCCAAAGGAGATCCTGATGGGGGAGATCCTGAGGGGAGAGGTCCAAAGGGGGAGGTCCAAATGAGGAGGTCCAAAGGAGATCCTGGGATCCAACGAAGGATACGACTACTCCATGTGGTCGTATGAAAAGGGGTACAATCTACGCTACGTGATTGTAAGAGAGACACAACTACGCAACGTGGTTGTAAGAGCAAGAACGAAAACTAGGCACGGAGAAACTCACCCAGACACACACACACACACACACACAGAGAGAGAGAGAGAGAGAGAGAGAGAGAGAGAACGGGAGGAGGACGGCGAACAACGTGGGTGCTCCGATGAACTCGTTGGCGGCGATGTGGTTGAAGGCAGTGCAAGCTCCAGCGACTCCTTGGCGAAGCTTCAAGCACGAGAAAGCAAGGCGAGAGCAAGAGAGTGTTGGGTGAGGAAAAGGTGATGAAAGAGGGCTGCTCATGCTTTTATAGCCAAGGGAAACGAGAAGAGTCACAGAGACTCAGAGATGCACGTGTTCAAGGGTAGGTGAAGGAGGAGATGGGAACAGGTCGGGGAGGAGACAAGAGGGGGGAACGGGTACTGCAAAAAGCGATAGCATTTAATGCGACACAACAGCATTTAATGCTCAAGGATCCTTGTGTCAATAGCGACGCAATGGAAGGGAAAAAGAAAGTGAACAGAGCTGACATGTGGGGCCAATCAACTTGGAAAGGTGGTCCAACCAAATGAAAGGTCGAGACCAAGGAGGAGGTCGTGACCCAAGGGGAAGTCATGACCCAAAGGGTGGTCTTTGCAAAAAGACTAAGATGGTGGTTGCAGCATAAGGGGTGGTTGTGGCCCAAAGGGTGGTCGTGACCTAAAGGGTGGTCTTTGCAAAAAGACCAAGAGGGTGGTTGCGGCCCAAGGGGAGGTCCAAACGAGAGGGAGGTCTAAACCAAAGGGAGGTCTAGACTGAGGGGGAGGTTCAAACGAGAGGGAGGCCTAAACCAAAGGGAAGTTTAGACTGAGGGGGAGGTCCAAACGAGAGGGAGGTCTGGAGCGAACAAGGAAATGAGATCCTAACACTAAAGAACTCTAGCAACTCAAAAGGAACCAAACTCGAATTAGTTGAAGTTGGATTAGTTCATGTTAAAGCGATGCAAATTTTTCGAAATCTCCAAGTTAAGCTTGAGCATATTCAACAAACCAAATGGTTATTTTTATTTTTCGAAAACTCAAAAACTCGAAAAAACTTGGGACGTTACACGTGCAAGTCTTTGGCATCGCGATCTTGTATGCAATGTGCGACATAGGCGTAGGGAGGGTCCCAAGGCTTTCGGTCAGTCGTGTACGAGGAGATGCAAAGCCTTGACGTCTTGGCTACTAAATGCCTACGAAATCTGACAATGAGTAAGACAACGCACACAAATGAGAAGAAGAACAGAGGCAGAGAACCAGAAAGAAAGAAGGAAGAGAAAGAAAGAGAGAAAAAGAAAAAGGGAAAAAATAGAAAAGGAAAAGGAAAAAGAAAAAGAAAGAAAAGGAAAAAGAAGTAAAAGGAAAACAGAAAAAGGAAAGGAAAAAAGAGATGGGCCGGGGAAAATTCAAATCTAAAAATTTGAATTTGGACATTGGCTAGGAGTTTTGAATTTGAGAAATGGAATTTGGAATTGAATTTTGGACTCAAATATAAATAATCATAGAAACTCGCAAAAAAATCTAACACTTTTAAAATAATTAAATTAAATTAAATTCTACAACTAAGAAAAGAGATTTTGGGAAAACAGAAAAGGGAAATAAATTAAATTGAACTCCAAGAAAATAACAAAAGAACTTGGAGAAAATCCAAAAACTCATTTTGAATTTAATTGAAGTTTGGTTTAATCATTTAAAATATTGTTTTCATAAATTTCAATTTAAGCTTTAATTAATTCAATAAAATTCAAATGGCTTGTTTTATTTTAATTTTTGTTTCTTCAAAACCACTGAAAATTGGGATACTATTTTTGAACTTAATAAAATTATTTGCAACTTAAAGTTGGTTTTTATTTTTGCATTGAAATTATTTTTAATTTATGAAAAACAGAAAACTCTTTTTAAAATACCAAAAATTCAAGAAATGAATTAACATTTTCTTTTTAGCTTTAAATCCAATAAAAACTCAGAAAACTCAATAAATTTTCTTTTTGACTTTTAAAATCTAGAAAATTCAAGAAAAAACCAATAAAACTCCTTTAAAATTCAGAAGAACCAATTAAATAATAATTTTATTTATTTGAATTTTGATAACAGAACTTTGGGATGTTACAGTTGTTGACTCGAAGCCACCTGCACAACAATAGGCCAATAAATCAATTTCTGACACAAGTTCTTCACAACATAACTCACATTAGCCAAAACATGCATCATGCAACACTTACGCACTGAAACCCATGACTTTAACCAATACCACGAAATTCACCGCCTTTCGGCGCATGAAATGCTTATGTCCGATCTGACCGCCGACAAACGGTCAGTCTGACCGCTTGGAACTTGGATTTTTTTTTCTAAGTCTTAGACTGCACTCTCTCTCTGGAAATTTCAAACTTTGTCTAGTTTGTTTTCTCGAATCTCTATTTTCAATGAGACCAATTGCAAACACATCCTTTCATCTTTCTACACACGTGATTTTTGGTCGATCAAAAAATTCAAATTTTCACTTTCGGCCGGTCAGACCGTCTCAGCCTAGCAACAGCTGAACTTCGCTAAAACGAGGGTTCTCTAAACACCTTGACACCATTACTAATTATTTAATTACACTAAGATTTGAAACATCTAACATGATCTGCACAGTTTCCCCTTCGATCTGCACTGAGCTGGCCACACGGAGTCGTCGATTTTTTTCGCCGACCAAACACTAACGAGCTCACCTACCTTTTGCTCCCGGAAAGCCAGTTCAGCTCATCACAAAGCCGTGTGAAGCTAGCTATGGGTGGGTCAAGGCCCACAGATTGGGTGGGCCACGTCCACTCCACACAAATCAATACATCACCAGCTGTAGCCTTCTCTGCCGACGCGTGATGTGCAACGGGTACTACAACGTCTCAGTGCGACTCTCAGTCCTAGCCTAATCACACCCCCGATATAGATAGTCATAGAGCTTAATTAATTAGCAGAAATATTAGCACTTAAGCTATGTCCAAAGTGGGCACCCACTGTTAGCTAATTACTAGCTGAGTGTGGAGGATTATATTTTGTTCGTCAACTTATATAAGTACAGCTCGATCTCTTTGTAAACTCAACCAGTCTCCACACATTTTTACCTCCAAGATAAGCTCGGCTCTGTGCTGGCTGCTGAATTTGCTCCGCAGCTCAACACACCAGGACAGGAACTCAGGAAGAGATCATTTGAGAGAGAGAGAGAGAGAGAGAGAGAGAGAGAGATCATCCATGGAGAACCTCAAGGAGGTAAGAAGAATTTCCTACGGACAAATCGATCCCTGTTGTCTCCCCTGTTTCTTGACGAGTCCCTGGATTCTTTTCTGCGATCCATTCTCCGAAAGCTTAAAGATTTCACTGCGTTCGTGGAGAAGCAGCAGGGGCAGGGAGCGGCGGGCGTGAACGGGTGGATGACGGTGCCGGCGTTCGGGGACTGGGACATGAAGAACGGCGCGCTGCCGGACTACTCCATGGACTTCTCCAAGATCCGCGAGATGCGCAAACAGAACAAGAAGGAGCTCTCCCGCGCCAGCCTCGGCGGCGACGACGACCTCCTCGCCCACCAGCAGCACAAGCCCGCCCAGGCCGAGGCCCAGCCCAAACTCGTCAACAACCACCACGGGCCGCTCCACGGCCGCGACGATTCTCCAACGGTAAGCTCGTCTTCCTTACTTCTGGTCGACCTACTTTGCTAGGAGAAAAATTCTATGGGCGGGGCCTCACCCCGCCCATCCACCGTCCACTCTCCCCCTCCCCCCTGATCCAAGAGTCCGGAGGGGGGCGCCTCACGGGGGGCGTGTTCCAGATAAATATTTGCCACTTTGCTATGACTATCACTTTGCTGTCACCTAACGGTCAAGGAGGGTTACCATGTCCCATTTCAGGATAAAAAAATATTTCCATTTCGATTCGTATGATCTTAGCTGAATCGTAGATTATTATCTGGAGTAGTGTAAACTGTAAACATTAGATCTTTCTATTGTTTGATACGAGTACAGACTGACGTTAACTAGTACTGACAAGTTAAATTATTAAAGGCGAAAACATATAAAAACTAGCAAGTGGCAAAACCAGTTCTTGGATGTAGCATTGACGCATGTAAAACAACACATAGGCAAAACACTTCAGTAGGCAGCGCCACTGCACGTAGAAGCTCTTTTTTCTATCTCTGAAACAGTTTCTTAATCGCAAAATTAGCGAACAGCAGCTGCATGAGGTTTTGTCGGGTCAAACTCAGATCCCAAAGCATGGATAATTTTACCGTGGACGGTGGATCACAGAGCATTCGAATGTGGGGACTGCAACTTGTATCTGCAAGTAGTAGTACCGGTGTATTGGATTGGAGTACCACTAGTTATTAGTTAATGTCTTGGACAAATGTTTTCCTGTAGTAACTCAAAGAAGGCTAGGAACGAAAGAACCAAGGCGTGAAAGGGCTTCCTCAGTACAGCTTACTACATGCTGATAGCCATTCTGTAACTCTGCATTTGCCTGATGATTCTCGTAAGTTCTAGCTCTTGTTGCGATAAGAGGTAGACATAAAAAGAGAGGAAAAGAACTGTGGGCATCGGAAATTTGGAATGCCTTCTAGATGTATGGTTTAGAAGAAATCACGTGAAAAGTGTAAAAACATCTTCTGAATTAGAATTAACCACAGTTAACAGATCAACTGATATATAATTAAGCAAATTTAGATGATAGAGTTATGATGGGCCCTATCAATGTCTATGGCCTTGTCCTGTACCCGCATTGACAATGGAGTCGGTTCAACAGCTAAAGGTAGGTCGGCGAATATATGAAGCCATATCACCGGCCATTCCAACTTTATGCATGTAGTGCTTTGTCACAACTCACAACTGATTGGCAAGGACAAATCCTCTTATTTTGTTAATAATATGCCCATATCCCCATATATGTATGCCTCTAAAAGGCTGTCCTGATACGCATTATGTCATTGTCCATAGGACACCTAAGTAATATGTTAAGAATCACGGTGGAGGAAAGATGATTAGAGGGAACTAATAATGAGTTGAGAGGATAAGCAGCCTTTTAGATTGTAGATGTGATAAAAAGGGGCAAAATATGGTTGAAGAAACTGAGGATTAGTTATCAACGACCTAGTACAGTTTGGTTCAAGTTGGTCATCTTGGTACAGTTTCTATTTGCTTATGCTGTTGCTGATGACAGTGGATAAATTAACTGCCAATAAAGCTTGTGTCCACAAGTCAGACAGTTCATTTCACGAGACATAGTTTGACATATACTGTATCATTCAGAATTGCAATCCTGTTGCTGTCGCATACTCAGAAGTGCAAGTACTTTTGATGCATCAGATATGAAATTGCACGATTAACTCGTTTTCAAAAATGGTTGCGTCATGAGCTTTTATATTTCGTTATAACATTGATCGATGTTAGCGGCTACTGACCTGGACTTGCTTATGCAGGGAAGGAAGAAGTTCCTGAGCTACTTCCAGTGCTGTATCAAGGCCTGAAGAAGGACTGCCACCTGTCACAGCATAGAATTGCTGAGCAAATTTAGTTTAGGCTTCTTTGGTTTTGTTAAGTTTGCAAATATGTGTAATATATTCGTCCTGATGCTTTATCCACCTGTCTTTTTAGAGAACAAAACGATTTATGAGGGAAACAAACTGCTTGCATGTTGAGGACTTGAGGTACAATGTTACCTTGTAATATATTGAAGGAGAAATGGCATCCTGTATTTTTGTACGATTGAGGGCATGATCAATTTGGACTGGGTTCAGTAATCATGAACAAAAATATAACGTTCACTTATCTTGGTAACTTACTTTAACATCACATGATTCTTCCCTCTTTTCCCTATCATTTTCTCTCCACTGTGGGTGCACCTTTGTCCAATATCAAAGTTTGGAGCCTGGCGTGGTAGGAACCAGTTCCTTGACAGATTAGTTCAGATTATTTCCGTGTGAAAACAAAATTTTGTCCAGTATCATAAGATTTTCCGGGTGCGCGCTTCTACCGAAAGGGACTTGATATGGAAATACGGAGAGAGGTTGCAGAATCAGTCCCATCTTTGTTGTGTTTTCAGTTGATTTTTCTAATTCCTTTTTTTTTTGCGTGGAGAATCTGACAATGAAAGTGGACAAGGAAAGAGCTGGTGACTACTAATATTACCACAGGCACACAGCGTCTCTGACGTCTGGACTAGTACAGTTGATAATAGTATAATACCATCGGTCGCCTGAGAGTTTTCCCCCTAAATGGTACCGTTACGTGCATTTTTTTTCCGAAAGTAGCGTCTCTCGCACCGTATTGGTAAAAATAACAACTCGACCGTATGTCTATAGCCCAGACACGCAGTGTGCCGACACGTATTATCTCCGCACGTCCACCGCCCGGACCACGCGCGTGTCGTCCGAAGAACCGCGTCTGCGCGGCCCTCGCCCGGACAAGGAGGGACTGGCAAAGCTGGTCGGCCGGGTGACACATCTCTAGTTTAGACGGTGGCCATGCGGAGGAGGCTTCTCCAGGAAACACTTGTACGGCTTGTCCGGATGGTGGGCATGCGGACGTGTCTTGTCCGGGCGGTGGCCGTACGGACACGCCCTTGTCCAAGCGGTCGCCATGCGGACACGATGCTGTCCGGACGGTGGAAGTGTGGACGAGATACGTGTCGGGCGAAGAGACAACCGGGCGAGGGGCGCACGGCTTTTGGCGTGTCTGTGTGCACACCGCATGGACAAACCCTCTCCGAGCTAGGAGCGGCCGGAATTGCACACGTGACAGCGTGAGCCTTGTCTGAACTGCCATATTTGCAAATACCACACGAAGAGAGCCATATTTACAAATACGCCACGGAACAATGCCATTTAAGCCAAAACTAGTAGTCTGATGCAGTCAGGCAGAATTTCTCCCGGAGAATAAGCAGCTGAGAATATTTGAGCAACAACGTAAATGAAGATATTCGTAGTGATAGCACTGTTGATTTAAGTACTGTGTAAACTTGCTTGGATTAGCGGTTATTTCGTCAGGCACGAACGCCTCGCGCCTGAACTTTGCAGACAGAATTGAGCATAAAGGTCCCTGAACAACAACATTGGTTATAAGATGGCAGAGTTACTAATTCTAGAACATTCTAGAAAGCGTTACTTACATAGAGTGCTGAATGGCCTCCTGGGCAGTTATGCCCGGCAAGTAACTCATTCACATCAACTTCCTTGTTCTCGTTCTTCTTTGTCAGGCACACAGAAATCCAGTAAGGCAACATAGTAATTTAGCAGTTCTACTGGGTGTTGATTACATACTCCCTTCGTTTTTAAATACATGACGTTTGACCAAACATACAGTCAACCTTATATAACTTTGACTATTACTTTTCATATGATTTTGTTAGTAAAAAATTACAAAATTATTATATTATGAAAATATTTATCATGAAAAATCTAATGATACTATTCACTCATGATCAATCTAAATAGTTTTTTTTATATATTATTAGTCAAAGTTAGATAAGTTTGACTGCACGCTTAGTCAAACGTCATATATTTAAGAACGGATGGAGTATTTTTTATGAACTGACAATGATTGAGGCATCTGGGGAAGGAATAGATCGGGCATACAATCAGCGAAGGTTAGCTCAATTCCTTAACACCAAGTCCAAGAAAACGTTCAAGAATTGAACAGTATAGGCATGGTATACGACCGAGAGAGCCAAGGAATTTTTTACGGATACGGTGTTTTTTCATTCCGTATTTGCATATCTGATCACGCCACGAACGTATTTATAGAAATGGCAACGCTGGCGCCGCGGTGGGCGCCAACGCGGAGAGGCCGCCACGCGTGCGCCGCCACAGACGCCCACCGTGCCCACGCACGCCTGCCGCTGTGTGTCCTCCTGCGCCCCTCCCGCCACCACGTCAGCCCATAGCGCAGGTGACCATGCGCCTAGCCCGTTGGCGCATGGCTACCCTGCGCCAACTATTTAGGTAGGTGATTAGGTAGATGATTAGTAGTTAGGTTAGTTAGGGTAGAAATTTGGAGGAATTTTAAAATATATCAAATGAGTTCAAAAAATTATGAAATTTTTTTGGAGCCTCATGACATCGTGTACTTGTTTGTGTAAATTTTTTAAAATTTTATTCGTTCAGAATTTTTATCGCTATTTCGTATAAGTCACCTGCTCGTACGAATCAATAAATGTAGAAAATAAGCTCGAAAAATTATGAATTTTATTTTGAAGGCTCCTCATGCAGTGGACTTAATTGTGTAATATTTTGGCAATCTCATATGTGTGCTAGTATTGTCTCGAAAATTTAGGATTTAGGTCACGAAAATTTCGATTTTATGTTTCGGAAAATAGGGTTTTATGATTTCATGTGACTTGGAATGTAAAAAAACTGCATTGCAACTCCATTGGAGATGTCGATATACAATATGACGCTGGAGTACACACGTAACAACTAAAATACGCATACAAATATAGTCAAACAAAATCGCATAACACGCGATACTATATGTCTCACTCGTCTGAGCCACTACTCTCTGCCTGCTGCGGCTGTATCCGCGTATGCGGCCTTGTTTTGCGCCGAGCATGACCCGTGGAATACGTCCACCGGTCCAGAGAACGTGTATTGGTTCGGAGGGGGTACAGAGACCATTGAGGCGGAGGTGGACCAGTAGGCTGACTCTCGAGCAGAGTCTGGTAGGCGTACATGTCGTCGTGATGAGCCATGCCGACCTGGGGGACTGCTATGAGGAATTCATCCACGACGGAGGCTATAAAACCACTCTAGGGGTACGATGCTTGCAACTTCGGCTGCGCGGATGAGCTCAGGCCTTGGACATACGGGGTTCCCGTGTATCCGGAAGAGCTCTGGCCTTGAATGTACGGTGGGGCAACGAACCCAGAGGAGCTCTGCCCTTGAACGTATGGTGGGGCAGCGAACCCGGAGGAGCTCTGCCTTGCGTATGCTAGAAGCCCTAGCTGCCATTGTCTGTACCCTAGTGTCGTATCGCTTCCTCGGTAGGAGCCGGAGGTTCGTATTCGCCATCATCGACGGCGGAATCGGTCGCCACGGCGATCGACGCTAATTAAGCCATGAATGTCGAGGACAATGTCGGCGGCACGCTGTGATCGGGCGGCGTTAGCGCCTGACAATCGAGGGGTGACGCGATTCACGCCGACCGATGACGAGGATGCAGCCTCCTAGCTCTGCGCCAGGAGCAAGACACTGCAGCGTCGGTATGGACAATGGCAGCCAGGGTTTCTAGCGTACGCAGGATAAAGCTCCTCCGGGTTTGCTGCCCCACCGTACGTTCAAGGGCATAGATCCTCTGGGTTCGCTGCCCCACCGTACGTTCAAGGCCAGAACTCCTCCAGATACGCGGGAACCCCGTACATCCAAGGCCTGGGCTTATCCGCACAGCCGAAGTTGCAGGCATCGTACCCCCCAGAGTAGTTTTATAGCCTCCGTGGTGGATGAATTCCTTGGAGCTGTCCCCCAGGTCAGCATGGCTCATGACGACGATATGTACGCCTACCAGACTCTGCTCGAGAGTCAACCTACTGGTCCACCTCCGCCTCAACGGTCTCCGTACCCCCTCTGAACCGATACGTGTTCTCTGGACTGGTGGACGTATTCCACGGGTCATGCTCGACGTAAAATAAGGCACGACGCGACGCGACGCAACCCGCAGCAGAGAGTAGTGGCTCGTGATTTAGTAAGCCATATAGTATCGCGTGTTATGCGATTTTGTTTGACTATATTTGTATGCGTATTTTAGTTGTTACGTGTGTACTCCAACGCCATATTGTATATCGACATCTCCAATGGAGTTGCAATGCAGTTTTTTTTTACATTCCAAGTCACATGAAATCATGAAACCCTAATTTTTGAAACCTAAAATCGAAATTTTCGTGACCTAAATCCTAAATTTTTGAGATAATACCAGAACACATATAAAAACATATAAAATTGCCAAAATATTACACAATTAAGTCCACTGCATGAGGAGCCTTCAAAATAAAATTCATAATTTTTCGAGCTTATTTTCTACATTTATTGATTCATACGAGCAGGACACTTATATGAAATAGTGATAAAAATTCTAAACGAATAAATTTTTGAAAAATTTACACAAACAAGTACACAGTGTCATGAGGCTCCAAAATTTTTTTATAATTTTTTGAACCTCATTTGGTATATTTTAAAATTCCTTCAAATTTCTACCCTAACTAACCTAAGTAATAATCACCTACCTAAATAGTTGGCGCAGGGTGGCCATGCGCCAACGGGCTGGGCGCAGGGTGGCCATGCGCACCGTGCGCCATGGGCTGACGTATGCGGGCATAGGCGGGACACGCGTGGCGGGTGGCGTGGCGCACGCGGCGGCGCCGACGCCACGCGGCGGTCTTCATATGGCGACGGCCACCGCGGCACCAACGTTGTCAATTCTGCAAATACGCCCGTAGCGTGGTCAGATCCACAAATACGAATTGAAAAAACGCCGCATCCGCAAAAAATTCGATTTTTTTGGCTAATCAAGCACTTTTTGGATTAGTATTTGCAGATATGACCGTATGGCACATGCATTAGCAAAAATGGTGCCGTTGGCGCACGACCACCGTGCGCTAATGGACGGGAGCATGACATGTGGTGTTGGCGCACAGCCACCGTGCGCCAACGCCTAACTGCGACACCGCCAACGCCCCGCCAAATCGCACTGCCCCACCACTCACCCGGCCCGCCACTTCACCCATTGAACCGCCTGCCCACCTCACTCGGCGTCAAGAGGGCCATGCGCCAGCACCGTGGGCGCATGGGCACCCCGCGCCAGCCAATTAGGTTAGTTGATAATTAAATAATTAGCTAATTAAGTTAGTTAATTAGGTTAGGTTAATTAGATAATTAGTTAGGGTCTGAAATTTGAAGGAATTTTAAAATATAGCAAATGAGTTCAAAAAATTATGAAATTTTTTGTGGAGGCTTCTGACATAGTGTACTTGCTTGTGTAAATTTTCTATTATTTTATTCATTCAGAATTTTTATTGCTATCTCGTATAAGTGTCCTGTTCGTACGAATCAATAAATGTCCGTGCCATGTGTTGATTGTCCAAAGATTTGAACGAGGCCCTCCCTCCATTTGCCTTAATTTTCCACCGAAAGCATCAATTAGTCATTATCCTGTCACCTCCTTGTCTCATCCATCAAATCTTTGTCCGTCGACATTTATGGCTTAATTAGCGCGCGGGATAAGGTTTCCCTTTGAGAGCAGTGGCTATAAATTAGAGGGAGCGAGCGCGATTTCATTTCGCAGTCGCTCGCTCACTCTTCCGCTAGTTCATTTCATATCACAGTCGCTCGCTTGCTCTTTCGCTCATTCATTTCATTTCGTGCTCGCTCGCTCTTTTGCTCTATCGATTATATTTTTAGGGACATTTCAACGTTATTAACCACTGTCGTTCACGGTAGTTTGGTCGTAATTTTTAATTTACAGTGTTTATTAGTTACAGAATAATTAGTAGTAATTAATTAATTAAGTAGTATACATTAATTTGTAGTGTTAGTTTGGTCGTAAAGCGAAATCAAATAATAATAAATGCATTCACCGAAGAACAGAGGAGCATAATCTAATTAAGCTAGCTTATCATGTAGCTTATCACTCCAGGAAAACTACTCTGCAATTAATTTACAATCTTTTATGTTCATTAGCCACCTTCTCACTAATATTCCATCTATTCTATGTGTTGCAAGCCATGTCTCTACTAGAGCTACTAAAACAATTCTATGATGAGGACCACCGGTGCAAGTCAGAGCTCATCACGACGCGGATGGCCCTCCGCCCTAGCACTTCGAAAGGGAGGATCACTGGCGCGGACGATAGCTACGTCCTGATCCTCCAAGACACGGGCTTGTTGCCCCTTATGAGGATAGTCTCTGTCGGATACCAGTTCACCCTAGATGCTAGCCTGCTATCCGCACTTGTCGACAGGTGGAGGCCCGAGACGCACACCTTCCACTTTCGGTGGGGTGAGATGACGGTCACCCTGCAGGATGTCTCATTCTTGACCGGTCTCCCAATCCAGGGTGTGCCGCTTGTTCCGGGCCCTCCGAGTGCGTACTAGAAGGCCAGGCTGGAGCAATAGTTTGGCCAACCTCTCCTGGAGGGTGCACGTGGCGTTCCCCGGGCTTGGCTGAGGTAGTTCAGCGAATGCCCGCAGGGTGCACCTCACGAGGTCATTAGGACGCACCTCGTTGCTTACCTTCTTTAGCTCTTTGGTTGGGTTCTGTTTCCAACCACAAAGGGCAATTTTTTGAACCCCAGCTTCATCCGCGTCGCCGAGTCTTTGGTTGACGCGGGTGCTGGGCCGATGCCTCGATACAGCTGGGGATCAGCCGTCCTTTGCACTACATACCGGGGGTTGTGTGACTTTTCATGGCGTGGTACCGCTAGTACCAACCTGGTTGTCTGCTACGTGCTCCTACAGCTGTGGAGTTGGGAGCACTTCCCTGTTGGGCGGTCGACCATCGAGATAGCGGCGCACCCATACCCTATCCCACATGACGAGGTAGATGCGCCCACCATAGGCTTACGGTGGACTGCTGCCCGTCTGCGCTGGGGCAGCGGAAGATCGGCGAGGTGCTACTCGTTGTACCACAACGAGTTCGAGTCGTTACACGAGAGCGACATCACCTGGTATCCATGGTATCCCACTTTCACCTTAGCATGCCAGCACGGACCGTCCGTGCAATGCGTCCTGGATGCATTATTGTGGACGACGACCTGCCACCTGGTGTTCTCACATATGGTGGAGCCTTACGCGCCGCAGCGCATAATGCGACGCTTTGGTTTGCACCGATTCGGTTTCACGGACGGCAGTTCTCTGAGCGAGCCGTACACCTGTGAGTCAAACTTCATCCGAGTAATGTTTGCAGTCCTTACGTCTTCTTTTCTAACATTAATCTTTTCGAAAATACAGGCAATCGAGGGTGGGTGGGCATATTCAAGATTGACGAATGCACCAGCAGCAGTGGACTACGACATGGATGAACAGGGCGCATGTGGATGTCTGGCATGAGTAGTGTCCGTACGACCTTGAGTCGTACGGTACGTACATAGAGTGGTACGTGCCACGAACGCGCGCAAGACTCACCATTCCTCCTCCAAAGCGCCTGGAGGAGGTGACAGAGCAGACGCACCAAGAGAGCCTCCGCCACACGTACGACCATCACAGCACTTCACGGCGTGACGACACCGTAAGACACTTACAACCTCTGGTCGTTTCATTAACGACAGTCGTACTTTTTTTATTAATGAACATTTTACGTATGTCACTACAGTTGGAGTGGGCGCTGCGTGTCCAGAGTGCATCAGAGGACGCCCTCCGCAGCCCAGATAAAACCCCGGCGAGATATAAAAAAGTTTTGAAGCACATCTCGGCGGAGATGAAGAAGAAAATAAAGAACTTGAGCTGTGGTCGTTCGAGGGACGACATCCTGCGCATCGGGCACGAAGTGGGGGCTGTGCTCACCCGCTAGGTCATCACGACCTAGCGAGTCCGGCAAGCATTGTAGCGTTCCCCGTCAGCCATCGGCGGGCCAGGTCGCCGCGGAGGTAAGTCGCTATGTACAAATTTACGTTCAGTTTTTTTGGTTATGTCTTACGTTCCGCTAACATCATGCCGTTCTCTCGCCGTAGGTCTGTCGGGATGAATCACTTCTGTCGTCCGGCCCGGTACACAAACTAGCGCTCCCCTTAGGTTATCTGCACTGCACATCTGGGAGGTACGAGGTTCTTAGTTTACGTCCAGAGTGTTTATTTGTACTAGCATCGTTCCGTCTTGCAGCCTTCAGTTGGCCATGGGGGTGATGGCCGTGGAGGTGACGATCAGTTCATGTCGACTGATGACGAGGATACAGGCCTCCCAGCTCCTGCCAGGGAGCAGTGCACGACACCAGGGTACGGACAATGGCAACCAGGGTTTCTAGCGTACGCAGCGCAGAGCTCCTCCAGGTTCGCTGCCCTATCGTACGCAGGGCAGAGCTCCTCTGGGTTCGCTGCCTCACCGTACGTTCAAGGCCATAGCTCCTTCGGGTACGCGGGAACCCCGTACGTCCAAGGCTAGAGCTCATCTGGGCAATCAGAGTTGCAGGCATCGTACCCCCAGAGTGGTTTTCTAACCTCCATCGTGGATGAATTCCTCGGAGGTGTCCCCCAGGTCGGCATGGCTCATCACGACGACATGTACGCCTACCAGACTCTGCTCCAGAGTTAGTCTACTGGTCCACCTCTGCCTCAACGGTCTCTGTATCCCCTCCGAACTAACACACGTTCTTCGGACCGGTGGGCGATTCCACGTGTCATGCTCAACAAGAAAACAAGGCACAAGACGCGACGAGCTACAATAGTAGAGAGTAGTGGCTCAGACAAGTGAGCCATATAGTACCGTGTGTTATGCGATTTTGTTTTACTATATTTGCACGCGTATTTTGGTTATTATGTATGTATTCTAGCGCCATATTGTATATCAACATCTCCAATGGAGTTGTAATGTAGTTTTTTTTTCGTGTGCAATACGGTCATATCCTAATTTTCGAAACCTAAAATCGAAATTTTCGTAACCTAATCCTAATTTTTTTGAGATAATACCAGAACACATATAAAATTGCCGAAACATTACACAATTAAGTCCATTTGGGTGAGAGCCTTCAAAATAAAATTCATAATTTTTGAGCTTATTTTCTACATTTATTGATTCGCATTTAACATAACACTTATACGAAATAGCAATAAAAATTCTGAACGAATAAGTAATAGAAAATATACACAAGCAAGTACACGGTGTCAGGAGGCTCCACAAAAAATTTCATAATTTTTTGAACTTATTTGTTGTATTGTAAAATTCCTTCAAATTTAACTAATTATCTAAATAACCTAACCTAATTAATTAACTTAATTATCTAACTAACATAATTAGCGGCTAACCTAATTGGCTAGTGCGGGGTGGCCATGCGCCTACATGTTGACGACGATGGCCACCGTGGCGCCAAAGATCGAGGTGGCGGCCTAAGGGCGGCCGAGGTGGCGAGGCCACGCCACGCGTCGAACCGGGGCGCCAATGTTGCTATTTTTACTAATACACACGTTATACGGTCATATCTGTAATTAGCTGATGCAAACGTACTAGATTACGAAAAAAAAACCTCCAGAAACCACCCCCGCTGTTGGAGAATGGAGATCCGATCCCGGAGGACACGCGAATACCTCCTGCGTAGTGGATGCATGAACGCGTGCCGCACCAGAGCCGTATCGTGATTTATGCCAATCATCACGCGCGCATCAGGCCGAAAAACGGTGCGCGCGCGCCTACCACGCACGTACGCCGACCGCTCGTTTCCCACGCCCATGTATGCAGCCCGCGGCGCCTGGTTCGCACGGCCGGGCCGGCCGATGCCAACGCACCCGTTTGCATACCATCACGCGCCCCGCTCCTTACCACGGCCCCCCGGCAGCCGCCGCCGCCGCCGCAGCATGCCGTCCGGTACTCCGGTGCTAGCCACTCGCGTCCCCCCGGCCCTTCGTGCCTTCCGCGACTTCGCCACAAACAAAACCGGTGAAACAAGTGTCCTAAATTTGCCCCACTTTGGGGTTTAAAACGAGAAAATAAATAGCTAATTGGAATAGAATTTCTTTGAAACTAGCAAGTCTAAGATGCAACGTATACTGTTATAAACGCTGCAACTCAAATACAAGAGATGCAAAAATATCACGGAGCGAAGGTCCACCGTCACTTGATCATTATGCAAACCAAAGGGAACATTACATTTTTTTCGGGAAAAAAGGGAACATTGTATTTTACACAAGTGGAGTGGTCCAGCAAATCTGGGCGCGCGCCCTGCTGTGGATCCAAGTGCATGCCTGCGTACCGTCAGCTTGGGATTCCTCCTCCCCTTCATGGTGGCTTCGAATGAGAAAGCAAGCCCCAAAGCAGCTGAGGAAGGGTTTCGATACCTTCATAATTCTGGTCGTTTGGCAGGTTTGGAAGGAGAGAAACAGCAGAGTTTTCCGGAACAAGAGTGCGCCCATAGATCAGGTGGTTGGTCGCATTTGGGAGGAATGTATGCAGTGGCGCATAGCGGGAGCCAAATGTCACGAGATCTTGTTCGTTCGGTAGTTGATTTCGTTTCAGTGGCTAGATCACTCAATCGGTGTGTGAGTATAGGCTTCTAATTTTCTGTTTTGTTGAGCTCCTGAGGTCGCTGGTTGTGGGCTGATAGCCCTTCCTGTAATAACGCTCTATATTCTGCTTTCCATCTTAATGAAATGGGAAATCGATCATTTGCCTCATTTTTAAGGTGACTTCTATCATTTGTCACTATTTTTGTTCTACTTGATTATTTGCCACAAAGTTAGAGAGACAAACAATTATTTACCATTTTGGACATTTTTACTCATGTCTTCTTCCTCTTCCTCTTCCTCCTCTCTTCTCTCCTCTTACGCGGCCCACGTCGCCTTCGGCCGGCGGCGCCTCCGCCTGTGTCATTTCTTCATTGCACGCGTGGATGCAGCCGCCGCCAAGGCGTGCGACGCTAACGTCGTGGTCGACAGTCCAGAGAAGGAAGCTCATCCTCCTCTTCTCTTCTCTTCTTTGCTTGCTTGGGCTGCCACCTTGGCTTGGACGTCCACCATCGTTGGGCCACCACCTTTACCTAGCCGACTGCTGTTCCCGCATGGCCGCACCGCCGCCGGCCAGATCTGTGGGAAGGGAGCAAGGCGCGGACGGGGCTTGGAGATGAGGACGGCGTGACGATGCTTGTGGAGGAGTGCGGTGTGCCCCTCTCTCTTTCTTCTCGCCAAAGTCAGGTCGCCTCCTCCCTCGAGCTCTGGCCACGACGCCAAGAAGAAGCAGTCGGGTGGGCATATCCAGTGGCACGGTAGTCGGAGACGACGAGATTTGGTGGCAGCGCGGCTGGGGATGACGGATTCGATGGTGGCGAGCTCACTCATGCGAATCCGGTCGTCTCCGGTCCTCGACGACCGCCTTGTGTCACTTACCGATTGTAATATTCCGAATTGAATTAAAGAAGGAAAATGCATTAGAGAGAGAATTAAAGGTTTTAAAAGGGGGAAATTAGGTAACATCTAGGGACTAATCCAAGGTATCAAGGAGGACAGCAAGGGTTCGGCCAGCAAGAAGAATGAAGGAAGGAAAATAAGAAGGGAAGGAAGGAAACGAGGAGGATTTTCAAGGGTTTTCGTGACTCATCGTGTTCATCAAGGGTAGACCCTATTAGTCCCTAGATGTTACCTTGGATTAGTCGCTGTTAAGTTCGTAGATCGTTTTGCTTAGGGGAAGGTTAGGTCTCAGCATGCCCTAGTTTGCTGAGGTTCGATGCTGAATTTTGCAGAGGCAGTTCGAGCTGTTTAGGCTAAGAATCAGAGTTTCTCCCAATTGGAAAAGTTGTAGATATTTTTGTTAGCTTTCTAGGAAGGTCTAGATCACTAGAATCGGAGTAGCGAGTGAAAAGTTACTCCCTCAGAAAGGTTGCTGTCCAGAATTCAGGAGTCATTGGCAGAGATTGTGTTGTCGGGCTGTTTTCACCTAGTAAATGGAAGAATTAGAAATTTGTGATGACTTGAATAAGCTAGTAAATTTTGGAGTAGTTTTCAGAACTGGTATCGTTCATATATTTTTCAATTTTTAGAATTAAAGATATAAAATTATGAAGCGAACTGTCCTTATAGATTCTGGAACAGTCTTCGGAGAAGAAAACGGGATAGAAAACGGTAGAATCAGAAGTTCTTCATAACTAGAAAGTTATATGTTTTTTCATGAGGATTCCAAAAAGTAGTGGATGTCGAGAATTAGAGTTTATATGAATAAGTTGAAGCCATTTTATTACTGAGACAGCGGGTAGTGCGTCCGGTAGTTTTGAGTCAATTGGGTCGGTTTGGCGTAGACATGTGATGACGATTAGAATGAAGTATTTGTACCGTGATGTTATGATTTTGAGATGTGTTTTGAATTATTTGTCCAGAGAGTGTGGCCTCTAGTTCCCTAACACCACATCGCTATCCAACTCCAAGGGGATAAAGAGGCAAGTGCATGGTAGACATTGTTCAATGGTTGATCGTTGTATTCTTTATCACTCATTACAATTATATTGCTTATGATTTTATCTTATTCAATTGCAAACAATGTGAATGGTTATGATATTAATCATATTGATGAATTCAAGAATGTTGGATGATGGTATTATTGATGAACCTATGATAAATTGTGTATTCAAAGGAAAAGAAGGTGATCATGGTGATCATACATCTACCTTGTTGGTAGAAACTCCACGGAAGTGGAGGATGTCCCCAATCCATTGAGGACAGGCTTGTCGAAAGAGTGAACATTGTGTATGGTTGAATTGAACATTGTTCATTATTGTGTTTGTTGAGTTGTGAACTCACTCTTACTCTTTTGTTCTTTTTAGGTGATTGTTAACGACGTTTAACTTGGAGGGGCTAGCGCACTTGGAACCACAACCTACACTCGATTAGGGCATCTCCAATAGTTAGAGATAACATTGTCTCTAACATATGCTATATCATCTTTAGAGACAGCATCTCCAATAGATAATTGTCGGTGTTTTAGAACCGATCTTACGTAATGATTGTTTGATTCGGGGGGTCTCCAAGACTCAAATCATGCAAAGAGAATGACACAATGGCTTTTATACAGGTTCAGACCTTCACTGAAGAGAATAACAACCCTACTCCTGTGTGGATATATTGAGTTTGCTCGTTACAAATCAAGAGAAAGACTCGAGTATAATGTCTTTTGCTCCTGATTGCCCTCTCTCCCTCTTCTCCTGATGATTCCGCCTTTTATACAATACTCGAAGTGGGCTGCCGTTTCTCCAATCCATAGGGCGCCTCAACGCTTCAGATGTTGAAGCCGTTACTGGATATTACTGTAGGAGTAGTAACGTTCCCACATCGCCAGACAGTTATCACCAGGACAGCGAGTTAAATCATGCTATTATTCTAGAGAATAACAACAAAATTAACTACCCATATCATTAGATATGGTGTAGAAGATTCCCTGATCGACTAGGCCCACATGTCTGTAAGCCCTATCGACTAGGGACTGGTCGTAAAAGATCTTGCGACCAGGTGGTGGTCCTAGTAAAGCTTACGACCACAGACTAATCCTATGAGGACTTACGATCACGGGATAGTCGTAGAAAAGCTTACGACTAGGGGATGGTCGTAGAATTACTTACGACCATGAGCTAGTCGTAGAAAGACTTACGACTATGGGGTAGTCGTAGAAGGACTTACGACCATGGGGTGGTCGTAGAAGGACTTATGACCTCCAGCTTCTCCCTTATGGATATTAAGGGGTATATTTAAAAACCACGGTATCATTATCCATAATAAGAGTTACAAATAAATAATTAAATGAGGATTATTATATCATCGTCATCTAGCTCTCCAGCTTCAAGTGAAAATAACTTACTTGAAAAAGGAGCCGTAGATGATCTTACGACCAGTAGGTGGTCATAGAATAGTGGTCGAAGGAAAAGCTCTTCGACTGGTATTTCATTTGACTAGAAATAGACTTGGTCAAGAAAGGTATGGAAAATCTTACAACTTACAAGGTGGTCGTAGAAGATCTTACGACCACAAGGTGATTGCAGTACTGTAATCAGAAGTAAAACCTTTTCGACTGCTGCTTCATTTGACCAGAAATAGACTTGGCCAAGAAGGTAATTTCGCTTGAGGTATAAAGACAAACTCGGTTTTCTCGAGCAGACAAATTAAAGAATCTCAATCGACTCTCATAGACCTGTCTGTTGGAGCAGTTCTCGAAGAGGTGACAACTGTTTGGTTGCCACATCTTTAATTCAAGCACGCAATTATAAAAATTTACCGTGGGTGAGACTTATGGTTTTTTACCTTTACCCAAATCGCTTCACTGTTCATCAAGTTCTTACGTTCTCCGCCGCCGACCAAATCGTACGCCCTCCCGAGACCTTTCCAAATCCAAATATCTCTTTCTTGAGAAAAATGGCTAGAGCTGTTTCCCAGTGGGCCGAATCGGAGATGGATACGACCAAGATGAAGGTTTTTGTTGTCGCCGAGAAGATCCCGAAGAGGGAGTTTATCAAGTGGATTAAGGCTGCTGGGCAGCATTGGCCGTCGGGGGAGATTGGATAGATTCCCGTCTTCCAGACATACTGTGAGTGTGGCCTTCGATTGCTTGCTCACCCTTTCCTCACACTCGTACTTGAACACTTCGAGGTGGAGTTGGTGAACCTCGTTTCCAATTCCATCACGATGTTGGGCATGTTCATTTACTTGTGCGAGGCCTACCTGGGGATTCTGGCCGACTTGGAGTTATTCTAGTACTTCTATGGGATGACCAGGCTGGCGGGAATCGCCGGTAGCTGTAGTCTGAAGCTCCACGACAGGAAGTCAAAGGAGTACATTCAGATGTTCACCCGGTCGTCGTGGCCGAGATAAAAGAAGAGGTGATTCTACTAGGAGACGACCAGTGAAGACAGCATCTCTTTCGCCGAAAATGGTGCCGAGAAGATTCCTTCTTGGGATTCGACTTCCAAGGATCTCGGTCAGATCACCCCTTTCATTCAAGACATCACAGACTTGAAAGAAGAGGGGCTCATCGGATGGCATGTGGTGAAGGATTTTATCACGCGCTACATTATCCCTCTGAAGAAGAGGGCTCATCCCATATGGAGGTACTCAGGGCCGCAAGACCTGACCAGAGATTACGAGAAGGGTAAGTAAATTTCCAATCTTAGCCTTCTTTCTGTTGATTTCGAACTTGGATATTGAAAGTTTACTTACTCTTACAGATCTCTTACAAGCGAAAATTGACGCTCAAGTCAAGCTTATTTGTGAGAAATCCCCACCACCTAATGTGGTGGCTCCTCAAATCTTGGTAGTTCTATCCACAGAGGATAAGATGGAGCGCCTAAAGGTAATCAAGAATTGATTTCATCTTTAGGATCTTGTAGTCGTAGAAAAGCTTACAACTGGGTACTAGTCGTAGAAGAACTTATGACCTTGGGTTCGTCATAGAAAAACTTACGACCAGGGCATTGTCATAGAAAAACTTACGACTACTTAGTAAAATTTTCTTTTCTGACTTCTGCAGAAAGTAGGCATAGAAGACCATCAAGACGATGAGGAGATCAAACTGATGGTTGTCGGCGTGGTGGCGGAGCAAATCGAGGCTCCTCCGGCCAAAAAGCGTCATCTCGTGAAAGTCGCCGACAAGGGAGACGCAAGTTTAAGCTCTGCTGCTCCGATTGGGCCCTTTGCAAAATTCGTTGTAGACATGGCTGCAGCAGAGAAGGCGAGGGTGGCCGAAGCGACTGAAGCAATCAAACACAAAGCCCCCAAGACCAAGTTACCCTTCTACTACGACAATAAGACTTTCGCCTCCCGTGGCTTTGTCAAGCAACAAGAAAAGGAGAACTGGAAGAGTTTTATGTCTTTTGTGAAGGAAACCGCTGCACCAGCAGTGCCTATGGTCGAGGGCACTGCTGCCCTTGGGGTGGTCGAGACTGGTCTCAGCCATTCAGAGAGCTAGGAGGCTCAAGGAGCGGTAGTGCTCTCTCAAGACACACAACTAGACGTGGTCGTGGTTGATCCCATTTCTCAACTCGAGTTTCAACCAGACGTGGTCGAAGAGAGGAAGTCGAAGAAATCTTCTTTAGGGAAGATTTCTTCTAAATTCAAGATCAAATCCAACACATGAAGGTATGTAAAAAGACAAAAGTGTAAGAACAACATTTACCTTTTGCTTTTTACCATTTGACGTGTTTTCCTTTTTGTGATATTAGCCCGACTCCTCCAGCCCTCAAGGACGTTCCTATCGAGGAGTCTACTGCTATTTCTTTAGCAGTCAGAGAAATGACAGTGGCAGTGATCGAAGGGCCGTCCACCGTCCGAGTGATGGAAGAAGTCGTTGCTGCCGAAGCAACTGCGACCACGGGAGTGGTCGTAGAGGCCGAGACGAAAACGACGCATGATGTAGTGGAGGTATCAGGCCAAGGCGATGGATCGTTAGGCCATGGCGCTGGGAAGGAAGTCGCTGTAGACGTTCCTCCCGATCCCCAAGAAGGAGCTGCCGTCACCGAATCAGAAGAAGAAGAATACAACAACTTCTTTTCGAAGTTCTTGACCACCTTCATTGCTAGGATCTTCGCTTAGATCTAGTAACCAAGTTCCCCACCCCATGGATATTCCAAACAGAGGGAATGTTTTCGACGACAAGCGTCTCGAAAAGGTGTGGCAGAATTGGGTTGAAGAGATCGACGAACTGAAGAACCCCACCAAAGTACTCTCCATGTTTGCTCGAACGAGCATTAACATAAGTACCTGCCACCCAAGATTTTCATATGTGATTTTTCTCGCTTTTCACTATCTTTATTTATGCAGAGAGCTCTAGAGCAAATTGTCACTATTGTAGAGTACAACCGACAACTTGTGCAGCTGCAACAGGAGAAAGCGGAACTCTGCGAACATGCAGAGAGATGGTAAGTAACTGCTACTCGCAGTCGTTTATGTTTTGACCACTTGCATAATGCTTATGGAGATTGTCGTAGAAGAACTTACGAGTAAGTACTGGTCGTAGAAGAACTTACGACCAGTGAATTGTCGTAGAAAAACTTACGACTAGGTACTGGTCGTAGGAGAACTTACGACCAGAGGATTGTCGTAGAAAAACTTACGACTAGGTACTGGTCGTAGGAGAACTTACGACCAAAGGATTGTCGTAGAAAAACTTATGACAAGATATTGGTCGTAGGAGAACTTACGACCAGAGGATTGTCGTAGAAAAAACTTACGATTGATGAGTGATTGTATAAAACGACCACTTTGTGCTATGCTCATGTCGACTCTTCTCCTCTGTAGGTTCAAGAGTGACGAAAAGACCATGGCTGATTCGCTCAACTACGAGAAAGTCGAGACGAAAAAGCTAAGTGAGGAGAAAGAAGACCTTCTGAATAAGCTTCAGGAGGCAAACTCTGCAATTCAAAAGTTGCAGGGACGAATAAACGGTAAGTGCTGAATTTAAAACTGCTTATGACCTTCTTTTCTTTTTCTAACTCTTATTCCTTTTCAGAAAAAGAGGTCGAAATGGGGAAACTTGAAATCGAGGTCAAAGAAAAGACCATGGTTGTTCACGAGATTTCTCGTATCGCCAAATAAAAAGACCAAGAGACCAAGTTGTGGGAAGAGCGATATGCAAAGAGCATTGTCTCCCATGACGATGAAGTCAAGAAGTTATATTCTCGACTAGCAGGTAAGCAAGTATTTACCTGCGACCAATTTTGTTTTCCTTTTGGGGTCATTTTATCTGACTAGTCTTATTCTTTTCAGAGCAAGCAGTCGAAATAAAATAACTCCGTGAGACTTCGACTCGTAATCAGGGGGAGATGAAGTCGATGAAGATCAACCTTCAGAACAACATTTCTTTCCTGAACAATGTACTCAGTGGGCTACGTGCTAAAAAGGTCACTCCTCGTGAAGACACGATAATTGCTCACTCGAGTACCATTAGAGAACAAGTTGGGACTTTGCAAGAGTTGGTGACCACTCTGAAGACCAACCAAGCTGATTCGATAAAAGAGGCAGTCAAAGGCGGAATAAGTTTTGTTTTGGAAAAACTTAAAGCTCATGACCCTAATCTTAATCTACAGCCAATCAAAGCCGACTTCGATTACTCTGAAGTAGAAGAGGAGCGGTTGATGGAAGATATGCAGTCGATCAGCAAGGAAGTCACGGAGGAGATGCAAATAGGGTCTCCCTTGTCAGAGTAGTTTGTACTAGAAACCTGTAAAGACAAGTTTTTGTTGTTGATATATAATTATTTCTTCTTCCTGCAAATCATCTTGTCGAGTAGTTAATAACTCATAAGATAATGAATGGAAAAATAAATTAAGACTAAGAATTGAAGTCATATTAAAACTTTATCATAACCCCCGACTATTTTCTTAGTTTATTTAGATAAACTAAGTAAATAGTGTGTAATGGGTTTTCTGAAAAAAAGAGAGAGGTTTAGCTAACTTATAGTTTTCGATCACGATTATCATGCACTGGTCGAAAGAGTAGGAACGAGTCGACACTAGGAAGTTTCTTCTAGTAGGCAGGACCACGAGCAGAAAGGAAAGGCTTCGACTAGGTGATGTTACCTTCTTCAACCAGGTTAATCAAATCAAGAGTGGCAACTTGAGTTAGGCAAATGTCTAGAGTACCTTAAAAATTCATTCGACCTATTCCAGTGCACTCGGTAGGTTCGCTCTGGTAGCAAGAGTTAGAAACAGGACGATGCTAAAAAGTTCCTTCTAGTGGGTAGGACCACGTGTAGAGAGGAAAGACTTCGGCTAGGTGTTGTGTCTTTCTCCGACCAGTTTGTACGAAGCAAGTTTACCAAAAGTAGTCGAACAAATTTCAAAAGTGTACTCTGCTTAGAGTATTTTTCAAAATAAATGAAGAAATAAACTAAGGTACTAAGAGTTTGCTTTGAAAATATTTCGACCATGTGTATTGAACCCGAGCTCTTTATGTTGGCAGCAAAAAGGGAGGAACGAGTCGACATTAGGAAGTTCCTTCTAGTGGGCAGGACCACGTGCAGAAAGAAAAGGCTTCGACTAGGTGATATCACCATCCTTTCGACCACTGTGTAAGGACCTTCCCACTTAGGGGAAAGTTTATTCCGATTAGACAGGGATTGAATTTTCTTCAATACCAAGTCACCTACAGCAGGGCTGCGAGGTTGGACTTTACAATCGTAGTATTTGCGCAGGGCTTGCTGGTAAACTGCTGAATGGATTAAGGCTTGATTTCTCTTCTCTTCGAGTAGGTTGATGTCATCCACTGTAGGATCAAGGATAACCGACTAGAGGGGGTGAGTAGGAGGTTTTAAAATTTTTTCTACTAACTAACAATTTAAGACAATTATGGACTAAGTCTAAACTAGATACAATTCTAACTAAGCAATTCTGCACAAGATAATTGCTAGAAATGTAAATGCGGAAATAGTAAAGACAAGAATAAAACACAAAGGAGACAATGAATTTTTCCACGTGGTAATGAAGACTTGTCGGTCTTCACTAGTCCACGTTGAGGAAGCTCGAACTAATCAAGCCGGCTCCACAAATTAAGCCTTCCCTCGATCACTATTATTGCTCTTCCTCCGCTCCAGAGATGGTGAGCACGCAACCACTTCACAATCTTGGCACCGGGCCTCTTCACAATATTCTTGAAGAGATCACCGTGCAAACTCTTGCCAAGCCGTTTAGGTGTTGGCAAACACCAAGAGTAATGAACCACAATCTTCGTTTAACGACAATCAAGTGCTAAGGATCAATCTAGAATGAATGCACTTCAATTTGGCTCAACCACCTCACAATGAATGCAACAAGTGTATTGGAGGTGTAGAGAGAATACTCAAGGCTCAAAAGATGTTAAATGAAGTCTCTCAGTTTGTCCTTGAGCTGGTGGAGGGGTATTTATACCCACCACAAACAAATATGATCGTTGGAGGCAAATTACAGAAAGTTTCAGCATGAGCGGTAGTACCGCCATACAATGGCCGGTACTACCGCACCTCCCCAAAGTGTACAGTAACGGCTAGTGCAGAGGCATTAATTGCCTCTGAAAGAGCCGTTGGAAATTCAGCGCGGTACTACCGCCATTGATCATGCGGTAGTTCCGCCGACCGTGTCATACCGAAACTCAAGAGCGGTACTACCGCTCCACTTGAAGTCCCAAAAACAACACTCACTGGAAATAATGTACCGCTTATAAATCAGTTACACCGAGTTGTGGTAGTTATGCCAAGTAAATACGGTACTACCACGACGCGGTAGTTCCACCACATAACTCCGGTACCACTGCACCTCAAGGTGAGCAACATGCTCAAAAGGGTGTCACTCTGAAAAACACGTACCGCCAACCAATCTTCGGTACGACTGGGTTGCGTTAGTACCACACCGCTATCCCGGTCATACTGCTGTGCGGTAGTACCGCCAACAATACGTCGGTACTACCGCTCTTCTTGAGAAATTCCATGGTTGGTTTCCAAAACAAATTTTAAGTGCATGCATGATCCTAGATTGATCCAAATGGCACAAGAACATGCTATCAAGCTACTAGTCATGATCCCTCTTAATAGTATGGTATTTAACCTAAAATCCGGGCTTCCATCCTTTTCTCCTAAGACCGATAAACATAAAAAGGATCCTAGACTACTTGTACCTTATCTTTGAACTATATTGATCTTCATGTTGACCTTTAGTATGCATCTCTAGGTTGTTGTTTTATCACTGGGACTAAACCTTGTAAATACTCAATAAACATGTTAGTCCCATATTCACATATTGTCATTAATTACCAAAATAATTTTTAGGGGCCTAGATGCTTTCACCCGCTCGAAGTTGTTCTTGGATTGAATCATTGAAGGTTTCGACCCTTGTAGACTTGATCTTTAGTTCTGGTGAAAGCATAGCTTCGGCACCGAAAACTAGGAAAAAAAAATGGTGTTTCGTCTGTAGCCCGACTAGCAGTCGTACGAACTGCCCATAATATTGAGGGTAATTCTTGTACCCAAGCCCTCGAGCGCTTGACAAGCTGGTCGAAGACTCGAGTTTTGATTCCCTACATTATTTGGCCATTCGTTCTTTCGACTGCCCCATTGCTTTGAGGATGGGCAACAGAGACGTAACACAGTTTGGTACCCAACTCGTCGCAAAATTCTTGAAATTTTACGCTTGAAAATTGCTTACCATTATCTGTGATTATTCAACTTGGGATGCCAAATCAAGTAATCACGTTTCTCATCATGAACTATTTTGCTGCTTCCGTTGTTATCCCAGTTATAAGTTCAGCTTCGATCCACTTTGTGAACGTATCAATAGCCACAAAAAGGAACTCGAAGCCACCCAGAGCTTTTAGGAATAGTCCTAGGATATCAAGATCCCAGGTCGCAAAAGGCTAAGATAGAGGAATTGTTTGTAATTCCTGAGCCAATTGGTGTATTTACCTGCTATAAAACTGGCATTGTATATATTTCTTAACCAGCTCTTTGGCATCATAGAGAGCTGTTGGCCAGTAAAACCCTTATCGAAAGGCTTTTCCGACCAATATTCTATAGGAAGCATGAGTTCCACAGATGCCCCCGTGTATGTCATGAAGGAGGTTTAGTACTTCTCTCTGCGATATGCATCGCATGAGTACCCCTTGAGTGCCTCGTTTATAGAGGACTCCTTCGACCAAAGTATACATTTTGGCTTTTCGGGATAAGCGATCTGCCTCGAGATCATTATCGGGTATGGTACCCGTCTGAAGATACTCGTAGATGGGATTCATCCAGGTATCCTCATATTCTAGAGAGGCTGTCTTGGTAGGAGTTGTCTCTGGTGTGTCGATTAGAGACGGCTTTTGGAGCTGCTCCAAGAAAACTCCTTTTGGTACTTGCGATCGGGAAGAAGCCATATGAGCAAGCTGGTCCGCGAGAAAATTATCCTTTTGAGGGATAAATTGTACCTCGAAATGGAAAAGTGCTTTTTAAGCTTTCGAACTTCCGATAAGTACCGAGACATGGTCGAATTAGAGCACTGGTACTCTGGTCGGATTAGAGCACTGGTACTCTTTTCCGCCCTGTTTCACGACTAGTTAATAGTCTCCTCTCACGAGTAGTCATCGAATCGCGAGCGCTTTCGCGGCTCGTATGCCAACCATCAACCTTCGTATTCTACCACGTTGTTAGTGGCCTGAAAGTTTAATTGAATGACATACTTTAAGGTCTCTCAGGTAGAAGATTCCAGAACCACCCCAGCCCCCGAACCACTTAAAGTATGTGACCCGTCAAAGTACATCATCCACTGGTCATAGGTATCGTACTGGGGATTCTGAACATGTTCAGGGTTTTTCCATTCAACGATAAAGTCTGCCAAAATCTGGGATTTTATGGCCGTTCGGGACACAAAATGGAGGTCGAACTCCCCAAGTTCTACTAACCATTTTGTCATACGTCCCGCTGTTTCCCTGTCCTGGAAGATCACTCTTAAGGGAAAACTCAGACGGCACAATTATCTTGTACGCTTGAAAATAATGTCGTGGTTTCCTCGAAGACATAAGGTGGGCATATAGAAGTTTTTGGACCTGAGGGTAACGCTCCTTAGGCTCGTGCAAAACTTTGCTTACGTAGTAAACTGGTCGTTGGACTTTTTCACACTCTACGACCAGTACTGCGCTCACTGCCTGTGGCGTGGCAGGTAGATAAATTAAGAGTTCTCTTCTGGTTTCAAAGAAACCAAAACATGAGCACTCGTAAGATACCTCTTGACATCCTCAAAGGTAGCGTTTGCCTCTTCTGATCACTCGAAACCCTCGTGCTTTCTTAGAATTTTGAAGAAAGGTAGTCCTGTTTCTCCCAGTCGTGCAATGAAATGATTTAAAGCCGCCATGCACCCTGTGAGTTTCTGGACTTCTTTCTTCGTGGTCAGAGGGCGCATTTGCATGGTGGCCTTTATCTTTTCGAGATTTGCTTCGATTCCTCGTGCAAAGACTAGGAATCCAAGCAATTTTCCTGAAGTGACTCCAAACCCACACTTCTTAGGATTGAGTTTCAGGCGGTGTTTCCTGAGGTTATTGAATGTTTCTTACAAGTCAGAAACATGATTAAGTCACTTGATGCTTTTTACAACTAGATCGTCAACGTAGACTTCCAAATTTCAGCCTAATTGAGATGAAAAAGTCGATTGTATCAAGCATTGAAAAGAAGTGCTAGCATTTTTTAGTCCAAATGGCATTTTGACATAACAAAATATTCCAAATGGAGTAATAATTGCGGCCTTCTCCTCCTCTTTTAGACACATATTAATCTGGTGGTAGCCAGAATATATATCTAGAAAACTTAATGTTTCATAACCAGCAGTAGAATCAACCAACTGATCGATACGAGGTAAAGGGAAATCATCTTTTGGATAAGCTTTATTAAGATCAGTGAAGTCTACACACATTCACCACTTGCCATTAGACTTCCTAACCATTACAGGGTTGGCCAACCACTCTGGGTGGTCGACTTCTTTTATAAAACTTGCTTTAAATAGCTTGTCCAATTCTGATCTTATAACATCTCGTCGACCAGGGGAAAATCTCTGTAATATTTGTTTTACGGGTATTTTGTCTGGCCGTAGAGCTAGCCTATGCTGAATCACCTCCCTGGGGACTCCGGACATGTCAGATACTTGCCATGCGAAGACATCTGTATTTGCTTGGAGGAAAGTGACGAGGGCGTCTTCCTATTTGGGTTGGAAGTATCCCTGATGCGAACAGTCTTTGAGGGTTCCTCTGGATCTAGAGGAACCTCCTTGATCTGGTCGTTCAGCTTAGGTGCAGTTTTAGGCTTCGACTGCTTGGTTGAATGTTGCCTCTTGTTATCATCTTTTTATCACAGTGAATTGTGATTACTTCTTTGGGACCTAACATCTTAAGACATTGATACCCATAATGAGTAGCCATTAAATTTTTTTGCCAAAGTTGGTCGTCCGAGTATGGCGTTATATGCCGTATTGAAATTGACCACATCAAAGGAGATCTTTTCTGTCCTGAAATTACTTAGAGAACCAAATATTAAAGGAAGGGAAACTTGGCCAATAGGTTTGGCTGAAGACCCCGGTACAATACCATAAAAATAGTATCATACCGGTCTTACCTTAGTCCTAGGTACTTGCATCTCATCCAGGGTACTCATAAATAGGATGTTTAATGAGCTGCCACCATCAACCAACACTCGATTTACTCGACAGTTGTTGATGGTGGGCTCGACCACGATCGGAAACCAACCTGATCGAGTAGAAGGGATCGGGCAGTCACTCTTCTCGAAAGAGATGGTGACGTCCGACCACTTCATCAGCTTATTGACAAGAGGAGGGTCAATAGAGTTTACCTCACGTTCGACGACCTTAAGCTGTCGCTTTGACTTGTATGCCGCTCCATAGATATGCTCAACGGTATGCTCAGGATCTTGGAATGGCATCTCCTCGTCGTCGTCCAACTGCTTACGACCACTTGCTTGCCCTACCTCCTCGAGAGTAGAAAGTGGTCCTTTGCCATTATAGTAGTCTTCGAGTTTTCGTTGGAAAACTCAGCAGTTACGAAGGTCATGTCTTTCCTTTTTATGGAAAGGGCACCACTTAGGCTTGTTGTTCTTCCTTTCGGGGCGCTTGCCCTTACCTCGATCAGAGTACGGCTTGGAGCCTTGAGGCTTCTTATCGCTTACAGCCAAGACTTCCTTAGAACTACTGGCTTGAGGCTTTTGACCATTCGTCTTGTTCTTGGATTTCTTGGTCTTCTTATCCTTCTTCTTGCCATTTTTGCCTGCCTCTTGAGAAATTTTATCATCTCGTTCAATAGATTGTTCCACTCGACTGCTTCAGTAGTAGTCGCATATCGATCGGCCATCTTAAAGAGCTTGGTGACAGTAGCAGGAGGATTTCAAGCGATATCCTACGTGATCCTTCTACTACGGACTCCCTGCTTAAAAGCTCGGCGACGTAAGAATCAAACTTCGTGAATGGAATTTTGAACCCGATCAAACGCCGAATGAACCGCATGAGTCTCGTGGTCGTTTTGTCTCATCCTATGCAGGTCGTCCTCTTTCCCAGGGTGATGGTAGGTGCCCTAGAAATTGACCAGTAGGAGGTCGCAGAGGTGCTGCAATGAATAGATCGACTCGAGCGGCTGATTTAACAACCACGATCGAGCAGATCCCTCGAGCATAGTAGGAAGGTAATTCATCATTACATGCTCTCCTCTTGCTTCTGCTCGGACAACGGTTGTGTAGATCTAGAGGAATTCAATGGGGTTTTAAGATCCATCAAACTTCTCTATGTTCATTGGCTGAAATCGAGGTGGCCAGCAAACTGCTCGGAGGTCGGGTGAGAAAGCCCGACATCCGGTAATGACTTCTTGACGCATTCTTTGTAGGAAAGAAGGGTTGACGTCACCAGGTGATCGTACACGACGATACATGGTTGTAGGTGGACCTGACCTATGGTAGGTCTCAACCTTACGACAGAAATACTCCTCATATTCCATCTGCTGTTGCATATTTCTAAGTTGAAGTGGTGAGCAATCACCTCTCCTGAGAGCTTGTTGATCATTAGGCGTTCGAAAAACTCTTCTTCGACTAGAGTGAAGATCAGGAGAGTGTCGTGACCTGTTGTCGTGCCGATCTCCACGTGGTGAGTTATTCGAGTGGCTGGTAGCTGATGGAGTCATACCGCTACGACTTCTGGGTCGATGCCGACAAGGGTGCTCGAGTCTGGCCATCGTGCTTCTAAGCCTTTGTGCGATCTCTTCAGCAAAGAGGTCGTAGCTGGGTGTTCGAGCAACTTCTCGAGATGGGTTCTCGAGAAGATCATTGATGCGCTGGAGTTCTTGAGCTTCCTTCGACTGATAGCGAATGCGCCCAGGCAGATTTCTCTAAGCCGTGATTCTTCTCTGTCAGGTTGTCTCAGGAACGTCCATACCTGGTCCTCGAGTTTGCCTCAATGGAGTGCGAGTATTTCGAAAATCTCCTTCACACTCATCAAAGTGTTGATACTGTTCATCACCGAAGGTGTCCTCGTTATCACCACGAGGGGTCGCAGTGTGTGATCGTCGGGGAACGTCCTCAGTCATGTCTTTAGGAGAGTGATCATTATCTGAGGGAAGGACGAAGACCTCCCGTTGATGATCTCCACTTGCGCTTGAGGCCTCCTCACTTGAGAAGTAGTCGAAAGACCCCGTCTGGTGACTTGGAGCAAACCGCTCCAAGAAGGGGAATTCCGGGTTATAACCGTCTCCGTCCGTAGGTGAGCCCTGCGATGGGATGGTCGAACTCACAGGAAAAGCGTGCTCGACCCCATCCTTTGTGGGGCTAACCGGAGAGACGACCACAAGATGCTGATGAAGCTCCGGAATGATGGCTTCCAGGACTTGCCGTGCCAGGTCAGACTGTCTTAGATGGACTTGAACACTTGGAAAGGGAACCCTCGCCATGCTCTAAGCCTATCTTGGGACAGCCCTGATTGTGGTTGGATGGATCATTGCCCTCTGAGGAAGCTGGTTCCTCATTTGGATGTAACATTGTGGGGGATAAGGATCCCTTCTCAACTCCATCGATGGTATGGTCTCCTGGAGAGTGATCTCCAAAGGCGATATCACCATCGGATGATGCAATACTTGGCTCATAATCAAAACCGGTATTCATGTCGATATCTGCATAACCAACCAAGTCGAACCAGTTCTCCTCGTTCCACTCTCCTACCATGGAAGCATTAGAGTTGGGAAAAAAACGAAGGAAACCTGATAACTAGAAGATCCCCACGGTTAGTGTCAACTATCGGTGTTTTTAGAACCGATCTTATGTAATGATTGTTTGATTCGGGGGACCTCTAAGACTCAAATCACGCAGAGAGAATGACACAAGGATTTTTATACAGGTTCAGGTCTTTTCCGGAGAGAATAACAACCCTACTCCTGTGTGGATATATTGAGTATGCTGGTTACAAATCAAGAAAAAGACTCAAGTATAATGTCTTGTGCTCCTGATTGCCCTCTTCCCCTCTTCTCTTGATGATTCTGCATTTTATACAAGACTGGCTGGTCGCCGCTTTCTCCAGCTCAAAGGGCGCTAACGCCTGATGTTGAAGCCAGCATCGAGATTATTGTGGGAGTAGTAATGTTCCCACGTCGCTAGGCAGTTATCACCAGGACAGAGAGTTAAATCATGCCATTATTCTAGAGAATAACAATGTAATTAACTGCCCATATCATTAGATATGGTGTAGAAGATTGTCTGATTGACTAGGCCCACATGTCTGTAATCCCTATCGATTAGGGACTGGTCGTAGAAGAGCATACGACCAGGTGGTGGTCCTAGTAAAGCTTACAACCACAGACTGGTCGTAGGAGGACTTATGATCAGGGGATAGTCATAGAAAAGCTTACGACTAGGAAATGATCGTAGAATAACTTACGACCATGATCTAGTCGTAGAAAGACTTACGACTATAAGGTAGTCGTAGAAGGACTTACAACCATGAGGTGGTCGTAGAAGAATTTACGACCTCCAGCTTCTCCCTTATGGATATTAAGGGGTATACTCAAGAACTATATGACGGTATCATTATCCATAATAAGAGTTATAGATAAATAATTAAATGAGGATTATTAGATCCTCGTCAATAATCTCTAGCACACTCTCCAACATTTATATTTTATAATTTTCCTTTGAAATGGGTCTACATGTCAACTAGAGTAGATTAATGTATCATGTCTTGTTTCACGTGCACGACAATCTCTTTAGAAAGAGACGACCTGTGATCTCTCTCCTCTCCCTCTTTCCTCCACGTAGAATTTTGTTAGTGTGGCATAGCTAAGAGACGACAATAAATACACTATCGGAGATGCCCTTACTTGATTCATTGGACATGAGAACTCATTATTATAGCTTGACGATTTATAATTAGGACGTGCTAGTATTGCTTAGCCATAGCTGATAGATTGGAGTTGATTACTCATTTAATAGACTTTATTATATTGGTTTTCGTAAATCTTGGTTTATTATTGCTATGCTTTATAGGAATTAATTATCTATAATTGCCATATCGTTATGCTTGTATTAATGTGACCCATGGACGAGTTTTATTTTTGATATGCTTGCTGTAATTTATTATTATTTGATGTTAAAATTAATAGTTAGTGTATTTTAGTGGCATTCCGGACTTAGTGTTGGACCAGGGTGTTACACCGGTCATGGTGGAGAGACAAATATGGGCACACGGACTCACATCTAGTGGTGAGGCGGTGACAAGGCTTGACTTTCGAGAGAGGGGGGTGGCGGCTCAAGAGCGAATGACGACTAGATGCGGAGGCGGTGGCGGCCTCGCCATGGTAGAAGCAAAGAAGGTGAGGAAGATGAGGAGAGGGGAGAAGACAATGACAAAAATGTCTCAAAGGACAAAAAAAAATCAATTGCATCTCCAACTTTGTAGCAAATAATCAAGTACAATAAAAATAGTGACAAATGATAGAAACCACCTCAAAGATAGGATAAATGATCAATTTTCCCTAATGAAAGGACACGCAAAGCTCGAAAAAAAATACACAAAAATGCAAAAAGAAAAAGAAAAAAAAAATGTCAACTAGATCATTCAGTTGGACACATTTGCTGATCGTCCAAAAGTTCAGGTTTTCAAGACCACAATTCATAAACTTTTTTTTTTAAAAAAAAACTAGTACTAGATTTCACCCATCTTATCAGGAGAGGCCCACTTGCCAGTCTCTAAGAAACCAGAAGGTTGCTGGGTTCCATACAGGGAAAAAAAACCCCGGAAATCCCTGCACCCACACAGCAACTCATCGAGATAGGAAGATAATGGTGGGCCGGAAGCCGCTCCGCCGGCGCCGTGCGGACCCGCCTCCGCCGCCATCGCCGTCCTTCGGAGCCACGGCCCGGCCAACCTCCCCCCGCTCCTCCACCTCCGCATCCGCCGCGGCAGTCGCCGCCGACCTGGACGAGCTGCTCCTTACGGCCCCGCCGCCGTCGGCATCGGAGCCCCGGAGCTTTCCGTACGCGGTGAAGCAGCAGTGCTGGGAGAAGGCGGAGAGGGTGCCCGGGCGCGAGCCGGAGAGGTGGCGCCGCGACGCGCTCGGCAACGTCGTCTTCCGCAAGCTCGTCGGCTGCCCGGGCTGCCTCTGCCACGACTACGACCACATCGTGCCCTACTCCAAGGTCCCAACCCCGACTCAAGCCCCAAACCAGTTCTTGAAAAACTGCTCTTGCTGTTTGCTTGATGCGTGGTGATGTGTTGTATCACTGATCCTTTGAAACTGACAGGGCGGGAAGAGCACATTGGAGAACTGCCAGATTTTGCAGGTACATGCATCTATTCCCCGTTCGATCATTCCACTGTTTACCCAAAAGTGTGCTATATTTAGAGCAAGATAATGGGGACTGGTTGGTGCTTCTAGGCAATTGAGAGAACCGAACTTCCTATATTATGCCCACCTGTTTGCATGTTGTTTGTGCAGGTGTGCTTCTTTCTTCAGCCACAGATCTATCAAAGTAGTTGCTCATTATCTTACAGTTACTATTGACATGATAATTAAATTGCTCATGATCAAAACTTGTCTCCAATGAGTTATCTTGTTGGGGGAAAAAACAATATATCAAGTAGTATGTTTACTGTGATGTACCAGTTCAATTTACAAGGCACAACTGATGTATCGTTCCTGCTTGCAGGCTACTGTGAATCGATCTAAAGGGAACAAAACTGAGATATCCAAATCTGAACTCGTACAGAAGAGTGCATATTGTAGGGTTTCAGGTAAGTAATATCGATCTTAAATGAGCCTGCTGCCTTTAGTGGAGCAGTCACTGAGCACAGTATTTAAATTATTCAGGTACCCAACTTGCTAAGTAACTCTGTCTGATACTGCAGGACGTGATATGGATCTTCTTGAACTCTCGGCCTATGGGAATGTCCGACGGGGGCCGGATTCAGGTGGCTGCAAAATCCAATGAAGAGGGGGATATATCTGAAGAGTGATGCTAATCAATTTCGAGTAGTTGCCTCAAATATGGAAAGAGAAAGCTTGGTTGATGATTGTGTCAAATATGTTTAATTATTTGTCTGTAATTTGATACGTCAAGTGATTTATCCGAGAAAAAGACTATCTGCTATTTTGGATCCCAATATCATATGTGTTCAGTACCTTTTCTTGTTACTCCAGCTCTATAGCATGGAATTTTTACTATCATATGATTTATCTGGAGATACTAATGAGAGTAAAAACTATACATAGGAAGAATGTTCAATATGACATAATGTTGGAATTCAGATAAGTGAGCTGACAATTTGTGTGTTCGGTTTTAATATTTGCGGTATTGTATACTCTTATGGACTTCTGGTGGCTTCTTTTCTTTTCTTAAATACTTAATCAATGTCATCATATAGTTGAGAAGCTTTTGTGCAATCGTCATCCGCTTTCCGCAAGGATTGACCGTCAGGAATGTTATGTGAGTTGTGCCGTCTTAGTTGCGCTTGACAGGATGATGCGCAGAAATTCCAAATCCTGATTTAGGGCCCCTTTTTGGTATGCAATTCCAAGTTCGGAAGTGTGGTCAGCGCAAACATGCATCGATGCATTTCCTTCAATTGCGGCATCACATTTATGCCCCTTTCTCCCACTTTTCCGCATATAGGATTGTGTACACAGATACTGAAATCTTCACACGAATTGATTGAGCTAACATTTGTATCCACAGATGTATGAGTGGATCAGGAGGCATGGAGATGTATGATCTCGATGCGCAACCCAGAAATGATACAATATCCAGATCTAAGACATGATGACGCCACTGAAGCGACAATGACCGGTTATGTTGAGATTTTTCAGAAATGATACAATATCCAGATTGTCATCAAGTCACGGTTCGTGATGAATGATGTCATCATGTGTTGATGAGAATCAAGACAAGATCCCGAAGTGGAGGATATCATCACAAGTCTTATCGTGTGTTGATAGCTCAATCATGCTTGCTCTAGCACTCCGTGTCATGATGCTATTGTTTGTAGATGTATTTTGCAAATAATTGAGGCTCATGCATCTAATGATGAGGACATCAACCCTCCGGATATGACCGCTACTTCACGTCATGGTACAAGGAAGGTCCCTACGTCATTTTGGTTCCAAGTCAAGCACGAGTTCAAGTTGGACATGTTCTGGAATCCAATTCGGCCTCTAAAGATAGCACTGACTTCAAACATACATAGAATTTGCATAGAGAATGTGTTTGAGGTGCACGAGTACTTGATGAAAATCTTATCTCGTCCTTTTTCCAACGGATCTGGCCCTATCTCCAAGTTCCTTCTGTGCGCACTGAAATCGCCAAAACAATCCGACGTTATTTCTGAGCTCGAGACAAAAGGGTGTTGTGTCACCTACACTTGGGCCCATAGGCCTTGTAACCCTAGGGGCATGCATCCACCCCTCCTATCCACCACCCCCTGGCCATCACCCTCATATATTCTCATGTGTGCAACACTTTAGGATTTGGATTTCGTTTAGTTAAAAGTTAGCTACATTGCAACTTCGTGTATTTGCTTGTGTCGATTAGACCAACCATAATATCACTTTGGAATCCCACCTTATCAAGTACTTCAATCTTATTTGCAATTTTCAGATTGCTTATTATCTTGTTCTTGTTTGTTCTTCGATTGCATGCAGGAATAGACCTTCGTGGTTACACTACTACAAAACAGGCTATAGTAGACGCTTTATCACGCGGTTCCTTTGGAACCGCCTCGTTGGGTCATTCAACTCGTGGTCGGCGCGAACAACTATCACGAGCGGTATTTTTAGAACCGTCAGTGATAGTCATCTATCACGCACGGTTGATAAATAGAACTGCTCAGGATTATCACGCATTTGCCCTATCCAAAACCGCTCGTGATAATCCTCAATCACGCATTTTTTACGTTACAACGTCGTAGTATCACGCACGGTTCTTATTTAGAACCGCTCGGATATTTTGTTATCACTGACGGTTCTAATTAAGAACCGCTCAGATATCCTCCCATCGCCGCAGATCAGGCTCAGGTTCATCGCCGCGACTACCGCAGCGGACGCCGCCTCTCGCCATCGCCGCAGCGGAGCAACCCGCCGCCCCCGCCGGGCTCCAGATCAACATACCTACACACTTCAAGATCGATGGGATGAGGAGCTCTTACTATGGGCAAATAGATATAGTAACTTCACCTCCAAACTTTTTTTTTCATTTTGTAATTTTCATATATATAGCCAAACAATGTGGCGACCGCTACAAAAGATTAAAAACTAGAAACCTATCTAGTGGCGGAGGTAGGTCGCTATCTCCGCCTTCAATACTTCAGAGGCGGCGGTGTTTGAGGCGACGGTTCATCATCGAACAAAGCTCGAATACGCCCACTACGACGCGCTTGCTCGAGTGTGTCCCAAGATCCTCGGATCGTTGAACTAAGAAGAATTGAGCCCATAGGCTCTCTTCTCTTGCTTGAGGGTGTCGGCTGGTCGACTCGATCGCTCACGCCTCGATTAAAATCAAGTGACGACAAGCCTCCCGGAGACGTGCAACTTCATTTTGGAGGACCACGCCGACGACACTAAACTCGCCGAAGGGAGATCACCCAAAGACACGGCGGAGGAGAATGTCAAGACGGCGGAAGGTGGCCGTCACTCGCTCCGCAAATTTCTGACAGAGGAGTGAAGACATTGTTGAATAGTGTTCTTCCAAGAAGACGATTCAACGTCAATGAGAGAGGTCCGCGTGACAAAGGCGTGTCTACGTAAGAGGAGGCACCATTAATTTTGCTTTTTTGTGAGAAAGGGGATCAAGGAGGTTGTGTGAAATACATTGTAGAATGGGACACATCTATATATAGAACAATTTCTAAAGCCGGACGAGAGACGAAGAGATATTTGGGGAGTCAGAGCGACGTTGGAAAATGAAGAGATGAAGCCGCTACAGTGTGATCGTGAGACGGTTAGAGCATGCAGAAAATGAAGACAAAGAGACACGCGGAAAATGAAGAGTTATCATCACAGACGGTTCCGCTGTACAACCGCTCAGGAAAAGAATCACTGAGCGGTTCTATTTAAAACCGTCAGGATATGCCCATATCACTGAGCGGTTGTAGTGAAAACCGTCAGGATATGTTTCCATATCACGCACGGTTCTCGTTAGAAACCGTCTGTGATATACTTTTTATAAGGCGGAAACGCTAGGGTTTTGCTCTCACTTGTCACTTCCTCTCCGCGCCTTAGGCTCTCGCTCTCTGTTCGCCTCCTCTAGGGTTTAGGGCTCGCCAGTAGTTCACCACCGACCACGACCTCGGCGCGCCTCAACCTCGGCGCCTTCAACCTCGGTGCCGCCCCTCGACCTCGGCACCCCGACCTCGGCGCCGCCGACCTCGGTGCCAGCCCCGACCACTGGCGCCTGCTCACCTCCTGGCCAGAAGCCCCAACGCCGCCGCCTCGACCTCGGCGCTGCCCCTCCTCCCGTGTGGGCCTCCTCCTCTCAGACCTTCCTTCTCCTCCCGCGCCGTCCTCCTCCTCTCAGACCGCCTTCTCCCTCCCTCCTCCCGTGTCGGCCTCCTCCTTGCACCATGAGTTCTTGTGCGGCATCCTCTCTGTGAGTATTGCTCCTCTGTGGCGCTTCGGCTTTGTTGATCGCTGGGCTTTGTTGACATGCTCGTGATGAACTCTGTCTTATAATCGAGATTGAATGTGATAGTTAGTTCATACTTGAGCTCTATTGTATTACTTACTCTCACAATATGATCTATTGTTAATTGGTTACTTTCGGTTGAGCTCATCGCTCATTTGCAAATTGATCGGTGGGCTTTGTTGACATGCTCTGTGATGAACTCTGCCTTATAATCGAGATTGAATGTGATTGTTAGTTCATACTTGAGCTCTATTGTATTACTTGCTACCGTCAATATGATGTAATGTTAATTGGTTACTTTTTTGAGCTCATAGTTCTATTGCAAATTGATCAGTTCTATTGACTAGTTTGTGATTCTTCTAGTTGTCTCAGATGAGCTCATTCAACTTTTCATTTGCCATCTTGATCTCTCGTAGTCAACCTCTGCTTGATCGAAGTTTAATATGTTTTCGATTAATGCTTGAGATCGTTTGACAGTTAAGCAAAGTATTGTTTAGAGCTCATAGTTTGAATTTATATTATCATATTCATTTAATGAAGAGTATAGACAATAGGATTGAGATGGCAAAGACTTGTTCTTTAGCTACTCTCCTTCGAGAGCACATAATATCATCAATCCGTAAAGAAAGTTTTACTTGATTCTATTTTGTTTCTATGTCTTCATTAAAGGCTAGTCTTACGTATATGAAGCATTAAACATTTGCTTCGTTGATTAAGGAGTGTTAGGAGTGTTAGAATAGGAGCAGGGAGGCGGCGAGCCCTCAGATTAAACCTTTGCTTAGCATTTCCTTCGTCGATCTCGACACACTTGAGTGTACCTTTACTTCTTGCCAATCCTCCAAGGCAAGAAGCATATGGTACACTCCAATGTCGTGGTCGATGAAGAGTATAGACAATAGGATTGAGATGGCAAAGACTTGTTCTTTAGCTACTCTCCTTCTGAGAGCACATAATAGGAGCAGGGAGGCGGCGAGCCCTACAGATTAAACCTTTGCTTAGCATTTCCTTCAGCCGATTCGACACCTTTGGAGTGTGCCATTTGTTTCATGCCGCCCCTCCACGGCATGAAACAAATGACACACTCCAAAGGTGTCGAAATCAATGAAGAGTATAGACAATAGGATTGAGATGGCAAAGACTTGTTCTTTAGCTACTCTCCTTCCGAGAGCACATAATAGGAGCAGGAGGCGGCGAGCCCTACAGATTAAACCTTTGCTTAGCATTTCCTTCGTCGATCTTGACACACTTGAGTGTACCTTTGTTTCATGCCACCCTCCGGCATGAAACAAATGGCACACTCCAAAGGTGTCGACCTCGATGAAGTAGGCTTCCTTAGAGAAGCTAGTGGATTAAGGAATGTTAGTACTCAGATGAGCTCATTCAACTTTTCATTTGCCATCTTGATCTCTATAGTCAACCTCTCGTATTTCTTCCTAAGATTAATTGTTTCATATTTATGCCGAATTATTTATGATTATTTACTAATATTGCACATGTTGAGCATATTATTAAGTTTAAATGTATATGTTAATTTGGGACACTTGTAATCCATTTTATTGCATATGCAACTTATATAGATAGCAAGTGTTTAGATGGCAGAGGCATCGTCTTCGCCGCCCCACCGACGCCAGAGATGGAAGAGGCGCCGACGAGGTCACCAACACCGACAATCAAGAGATGGAAGAGGCGCCGACGAGGCCATTGCCACCGTCGATTTATAATGACACTAAGCGAGATGGCAGAGGACAACCGAAAATGCCTACGGCCGATGGTCATCACGGAGGTCGATGACTTTGGGGTCCCTCTCGAGTCCCAAGAGATCGTGGCGAGATTCCTGACCATCTGCGGGATACTTGCAAGGAACGGTCCTCATCACCACGCCAACGTGGAAGGACTCGACGAAAGAAGCGAAGGCGCTACTGGGATGTAACTTTCAAAGAAGTTCACTATTCCGTATATATGTGGCACGCGTGCGACGGACGGCGATGCTCACGATGGGTAAATCGTGGAGGACCTTCAAGAGCATTCTTGTCACGGCACGTGAACACGGGTCAAACGCCTTCGTAGTAGTACAAATTCTTGACGCGGAAGCATGGGACACCTTTGTGGCTATGAAAATGACGGCGAATTTAAGGAGCAAAGTCGCGCACAAAGCTCTCGGACACGAAACACTCACCCGCCTTGAGACTTCTCGCACCACTGGTACGCGGGTAAATACGAGGAATGGGCGGCGGAGAAGGAGAACCCGCTTCGATGTCACGCACTGCTGTTCCCTAAGCCGGTTAAAAGCGAGGGCACAAGTCTCGTCTTGGCAAAGATCTCCTTCACAAACCCGACAGCACAGAAGTGTCCCAACGTGTGGTAAATATGTCGAACTACTAAGTTGTTAATAAGTCCATAACTTCATAGTGCCTATAATAACATGATGACCTCTTGCAACGTGACTTGATCGCCCAAGCTTCCCAAGGCTCCTTCCATGCAGAGCAGGAGAATGATATACTATCTACTACTTTGGGAAACAAGGAGCACCCTGGTCGCACGCTACGCCTTGGGGTTAACGTGCCTTGGAGTCATGGATTCGCGGACGACTCATCGCACGATAAGACTAGGAAGAGATCCAAGGTCGAGCACGACAACCGGTTGGTACAGATGATTACTAACCAATTTCAAGTAGAGATGGCAAGATTGCGAGTCAAATGGATATACTCATGAGCGGTGATCGCAAGCCGCCCGCTAATTCGGAGGCGGTCCTCCTCGACGTCGGAGTAGCGTCGCGTCGCGCAAGATAATTGTGAACATGACGATGTCCGACACCGATAGAGCGACATCAAGGTAACGATATCTATGGAATGCACCAAAGATAGACCTATAGGACGCCTTAGCAAATTGCGTGTCGCTTTGTAGGAGCCGACGCCTCAGAAGCTCCAAGTGAGGATGGATGGGTCCTTTGTATTGAGGTCACGAGGGATGGTGTATCCATACGAGGAAGAAGCAAAGACGACAGGTGCCACCGTGGCGCGCAGTTACGCCAGGTCCAGTGGATATGGTACATGTCAATTTCCGAGCCGCCCCATCAAGATTTGCCCAAACGAAGAGATCACAACACTAGGGATGCCGCCCTCTTTTATCCAAAGGCCCAAGAAGGACATCGCCTCGACCCAAAGAAGGCCGCGATCCGACACGACCATTCCTCTCCAACGGGACCTCGATGACTCCACCTCATGTTTCAGCCTCATAAGGCCACCTCTTCGATACCGGAAGTCCGCGATACCCGAACTACATCATCGGAAAACCATTGTGCTCCGACGCAGATAATGCACGCCGGATATGCTTGTCGCTTTGCATGCCCGGTACTTGGCGAGGACCCAAAAGAAGGGTGCGATCATCGAATCACCGCCGAACGAGGACAAGCATTTCTTCAACGGACGAGGTACTTCGTCGGGCTTCAATGACTTATTTGAACTATTCAACCTCGTTGGCCTCGACGCCTCGCTTCTACGATGTTGGACATCGTAAGTGCGCATAATCAAGTTCTACATTCATGTAATACCAATAAATATCACAACTCATTGCTTATGTATAGATACATCTTTGAAAAATGTCCGGAATGGAAAGAACCGAAGGGTTTCTCGATCCACATGTGGTATCGTTGCAAACCATCCAACAAGACTCATCCTTCGCCGAGAAATACATAACGAGGTCATTGCTTCGTCGCATTTAACATGAAGTACATAGTGGTGCCCTACAACCGTGGGTAAGTGTCACTACTTGCTATACAAATTTCATTTGTACTTTATACTGCAACACGAACTTAGGTTTAATGACTATAGCGACATACATGAGTAGGTACCATTGGATCCTTTTAGTTATTATACCCAAGAGGAACCATGTGATATACCTTGATTCCCTAAACCGCAACAAGCACGACTTCAAAGACTCTAAGAGGAATACTCGAGAGGTATGCTCATTTCTCCTTATATAACTCTATTGTAGTCTTCATTCGCTTGAAATGGCCGAGGATAACCTTTTGAATCATGTAGGTCGCTTCATCAATTATGTTGCCAACAAAGGAATATACAATGGAAAGAGCGCCCAACTAACACACAGGATGGATTTTCCGGTACGCGCTACAACACTATAATCCTATATCATACTTCATAATAACGTGTCTCAAACTAACTATACTCTTGCTATTTTTGCGGTCACAAGGCAAAAGATGATGAGTTATGTGCAATCTACGTCTGCTATCATATGCGCCTAATCCTTCTGACTAGGAAGAAGGATCCTGAGGTTTGTCAATCTCGAAATAATTATTTCCTAATTATAAATTTAAATATATATATCTTAGCACTTTACTCTTGCTAGCGGCAGCCTTGAATTTACAATGTGATTCACTCGTTGCGGAAGAGATCAAGGACATTCGAGGAAGCTCTGCGCCTTTATCAACACGAAATCATTAACGACAACGGAGAGTTTCACTCGTCGCCAACCCGAGCATCACCCTCTAAAACCTCTCAACGCAAAACAATTGTAATCTAGTTGTAACTATAGCGACAATACTTGAACAAATGCTATCTTTTGTAATTTATTTTGAGTAATGATCACTTTGAGTTGTCATGGTCGCTTGAATCTATTTTTGTGAATGCTTGAATCATTTCGTGAATGCTTGAATCATTTACGGAATGCTTGTTTTCAGAGGGCATGGCTAGCAATTCCCGAGGCTAGCCAGAAAACACAATTTGTGGGAAGGGGTAGAGCTATCACGAGACGGTTTTGTGTTAAAACCGTGCTGTGAAGGCAGTATTACGAGCGGTTTCAACCGCAAACCGCTCGTGATAGAGAATATCACGCACGGTTTTAAACAAAAGCCGCTCGTGATATTCGAAAATCACGGCCGGTTTTATTTAGAACCGCTCGTGATATTCTCCTATCACGCACGGTTTTTGCTTAGAACCGCTCGTGATATTCTCGAATCACGCAGCGATTTTTAGTTGAAATCGCTCGTGATACTTTGACTTCACGAGCGGTTTTTAATAAAACCGTCGTGATATTTCCTATCACGACGGTTTTGTACCGCCTGTGATAATATCTCGTTATCACGCATCAACAAACATAGACGGTTGGAAACCGCCGCTGATGATTACGAACCGCTCGTGATGTCGGTTCCTGTAGTAGTGTTAGGTCGATCGTGCTTCTAGCAAGGTCAATAACAATCACAGAGTTGGTTCAGCGATTGCCGGGCATATTGGTCGTGTACGATTGGTAGCCGAATCATGAGAGTCGTCTCCAACAAATCGAGTTATCCTTCTCATCGAAAGATCGGAACACCCATTGTCGCATCATCTAATCCATGTAGCATGTGACTATAATTTGCAAATGCTTTAAGTCCACGCATCTACTCTTTGTGGCATGTGACCATAGTTTGCAAATAGTTGAAGCTCATGCATCTTCTCCTTGTAGCATATGACTAGAATTCGCAAATGGTTGAAGTTCATGCATTTTTGCTTGGGAATCATCTCTTGGCTTAAACTATTTTATTTGAATGAGAACTACATTTGGGAGCACAAGTCCTGTGTTTGGTGAGGACATGTCCGGGAGGAACCGAGGGTTGTGAGGACATGTCCGGTGCTTGGTGAGGACATGCCCGGGAGGAACCGAGAGCTCCGAGGATATGTTTGCCTCATCCGCCCCTATGCATTTCCAGCCCAATGACCATTTTCTCGCATTTAATGCACTAGCCATTATACTCGAGGAGGACATGTCTGACTATTGGGGAGGACTTGTTCGGGCCTTTGTATTTTTTGCTAATTTCGGTTCCAACGGCTAGTTTTTAGTGTGTGGGCTATATATACCCCTTGTGATCGGTTGAGGGCAAGGTTGATTGATGTGGATCCAACTAGCAAGCTAGCGGGATCTCGTTGTTTGGCCCGATCTTTCACGGTACTCCTTGACGGTAGCTTCCTAGCTCTTGCGCAACACAAGAACAGCAAGACTTCCTTGATAAACCTTCTCCCACGCACACCACAGCACGTGAACAAAGGGTAGAAGAACTAAAGTTCCAGCGAGCACAAATCTAACACCACAATTGGATTCAACACACCAAAGAGTAATTCCTCTCGGAAATCTCAAGACCACATCAAACGAGCCACCAAAACCATGGTGATTTTCTGGTATCTATTCCTTAACCCAGAACTTTTTAACTATCTTTTACAATGGGTGATGCCCTAGCCTTATATTGGCAGCTAAGGGTGCGGCCAAACACGCACACGCAAGGCCTGAGGCCGAACAAATTAACAAACGTGATCTGCCTGGACTCTATCCCTAGGAAACAAACTAAATATCCAAAACGGACTCTTAATTTCCTAATAAACTGATTTGAATTAGTATGGAACCAATCCGGATGCATCTGATCGACAAAACCGTATGTTCTTCTGTTCCTGGACCATCTTTGGCTTCCGATTTTTCCATCTTCTTCACTTGCCATATTGGTTTTGCAACACCTGATCGAAGACGTGGACGTGGACCATCTGGTTGTGGTCGTAGACCAACTAGGGGTGGTCGTAAGACACATGGTCGTGGTCGTAGACCAATTGGTTGTGGACCCTGTGGATAACCGCTTCCTAGGACCTCCTCTGTGGGGAGAGTTCCTAGAGAGGTCCTGGGGAGGTCCTAGGGAGGTCCCGAGGAGGTCCTGAAGTCCTCCGGGGTGGTCCTGGAAGACCTCCGGGGTGGTCGTGGAGCACCTGGTTCACTCTTGGCCAAATCAGTAACAATGCAGTTTGGTGTCGTATCATCCCCTCCCCCTTCAAGCGAATCTGTCCTCGGTTTCGGGATAATCTTCAAAGCCTTCTTCTTCTCAACAGCAAGCGCGATCTCAGATTTGATTGCACTATCCGCCATTGGTGTTAGTACATGATGTTTTCCTTTATGCTTGAAAGTGTAAGCATCTCCTTCACCCTAGATGCTTCTCCAGGTGAAAACCCCGTCCGGGTGTCCGGATGGGTGACGGCGGCATTGATGTCGTTACCTTCCTGAAGGCGTCGCTTTGAGAAGCCCCTGCCCTCTTCATTTTGAACCACCGGCTTCTTCTGTAGGTTTACCCCTACGTCCTCGATTCACGACGGCTCTTCATTCTGGTTTGATGCTTCACAACAGCATTTTGGTCCAATGCGCGCTCCTCCGAAGCAACGCGCTGCCGACTGATGTGACTGAGAGGAGCGGCGTGGGAGCAGGGCTCCGCCGACAGAGAGGTGTGGCATGGGAGCAGGGCTCCGTCGACAGAGAGGAGTGGCGTGGGAGCAGGGCTCCGCCGACCTAGTAGTGTGGTTGGGTAGCGCGCGAGTTGAGTTGGGTTAGACTTGCCTGTTGTTTGGCTGTGCCTTTTTGGTGTGAGTGTCGTTCTGTTTGAGTTGAGGTCGTTTTGTCGTCTCAGGGTTGGCTGCCGGTTTTCCTCTCTAAAACCGTGCATTTGTCAAGGTTTTTGGGCCCGGTTTTCCTTATAAACTGGGTCATTTCTCTTATTCTTTATATATATGCTCCGCTGGAGCTTCATTCAAAAAGAAAGTATAAGTGTTGATTCTCTCGGCATACGTGACATCATGATCATACTGCCACAGTCTTCCCAACAGCAAACCACACACCTCTAATGGTAAAACGTCACACTCTAGATGATCAACATAATCGCCAACTGAAAATGGCACACGTACATTGTGTGTTATTTTTAGCTTTCCGGTCTTGTTCAACCAACCCACATAGTGAGGTTCAGAATGCCTCCATGTGGACAGCCCCAACGCGTACACCAAATCTTTGCTAATCATGTTGGTGAAACTTCCAAGGTCGATGATCAGCATGCACACCGTGCCTTTGACTTCGCATTGAGTTTTGAACAAACTCCAACGTTGCCCTTTTGCCTCCTTGGCAACGTTGTCGACTTGCACATTCTTAGCTTGGATGTTTAGCCCACTAGTCGGTGCATCGTCCTCTTTCGTTTGGTCGGGGGTACAAAAATTTTCAGTACCCTCAACCGGTTGCTTCACTTCTTCTTTTGTTGTGGTCGAACCATTATTACTAGCAGCAACAATTTTGTTCTTCGCAATAGCAGCTTTTGCACAATCTCTTCCTTGACGATCCTTCAAATACTGCTCGGAAGTGTATGATTCGATGTAATGATGTCATCCTAACTGAACAAAGGTATACATCCTATTCGAAGAAATCGCGTAAGAATCAGAATAATCCTTTTGCCACGTCCTCCGATCAGTCCATGACTTTCCAAGCAGCAACGAGCACACGTGCATATGTGTAGGAAGCACGTCACACACCACCACATCAGCAAGTCCACACAACATAAACCGTACCTCGACACGATGTTTGATCACAAGGTATTGATCTTGCCATCGAATCTTGTATGGTTCCGGATGCGGTATCACCTGGAGCTTCAATTGGTCGACGAAGTTTTGACTTGCCAAATTCATGGCAGCCAACTTATCTACCATCACAGCACTTGTTGTAGTTCCCACTTGACATCGTGCGTAGAATTGAGATGACCAAATCGTTTGAAATGGATATCTCTCACAAGAGTTCAGATCGAACCCTAGAGAATAATCCGTCTTCATGTATTCCGCCTTCATCCCTTTTGCGATCAACAAGAAATTTCAGCACGTACCGTGATCAACTTGGCACTCTCATACCACCTGATGCGGATCCAACAAGCAAGCTAGTGGGATCTCGTTGTTTGGCCCGATCTTTCACGGTACTCCTTGATGGTAGCTTCCTAGCTCTTGCGCAGCACAAGAACTGCAATACTTCCTTGATAAACCTTCGCCCATACACACCACAACACGTGAACAAAGGGTAGAAGAACCAAAGTTCCAGCGAGCACAAATCCAACACCACAATTGGATTCAACACACCAAAGAGTAATTCCTCTCGAAAATCTCAAGACCACATCAAACGTGCCACAAAAACCATGGTGATTTTCTGGTATCTATTCCTTAACCCATACCTTTTTAACTCCCTTTTACAATGGGCGATGCTTTGGCCTTATATTGGCACCTAAGGGTGCGGCCAAACACGCACACGCACGGCCTGAGGCTGAACAAACTAACAAACGTGATCTACCTGGACTCTATCCCTAGGAAACAAACTAAATATCCAAAACGGACTCTTACTTTCCTAATAAACTGATTTGAATTGGTATGGAACCAATCCAGATGCATCTGATCGACAAAACCATATGTTCTTCTGTTCCTGGACCATCTCTGGCTTCCGATCTTTCCATCTTCTTCACTTGCCATATTGGTTTTGGAACACCTGGTCGAAGACATGGATGTGGACCATCTGGACTTGGTCGTAGACCACCTGGTCATGGTCGTAGACTAACTGGGGGTGGTCATAGACCAACTGGTCGTGGACCCTGTGGATAACCGCTTCCTAGGACCTCCTTTGCGGGGAGAGGTCTTAGAGAGGTCCTGGGGAGATCCCGAGGAGGTCCTAGGGAGGTTCTGGAGGGAGGTCCCAAGGAGGTCCTTGGTATGTCCTAGAGGGAGGTCCTGAAGACCTCCAGGGTGGTCGTGGAAGACCTCCGGGGTGGTCATGGAGCACCTGAGGTGGTTGTGGGCCACCTGGGGGTGGTCATGGAGCACCTGGTTCACTATTGGCCAAATCAGTAACAATGCTGTTTGGTGTCGTATCATTGATGCTTCTCATTTCACTCTCTTGAGCTAGTGCATGTCTCTCTACTCAATTATGCATGTGTTGCATCTAGAGGTGGATTGAGTATCCACTTGTGCATATGTTGTACTTGGTGAGAGTCGAGCATGGGGCTTGGCTTGTTACTCTTGGTGGTTACCGCCACCTAGACGGCTTGGAGGAGTCATGTCCGGTGATCTCTTCAAGAAGATTGTGACGAGACCCAGTGTGGTTGTGAATGTTGAAGCTCACTTACTTAGAGGGGGAAAGAGCTACCACTAATGGATTCGAGGAGTTTGGCGTAATTCGTAGAGCTGGTCCAATTCGTTTCGGCTTACCTCAACGTGAATTAGAGGAGACCGACAAGTCTCCGTACACCATGATAAAAAGATCGTGTGTCATATTGTGGTTTGCTTTCTTGTGCTCATTTACATTCTTGTAGTTTACAATCCTAGAATTGAATTGCTTGTTTGTCACCCTAGGATTGAAAACCTTGATCTAGATGTAGGTTGTTGGTGCATAGTAAGACTAGTTGATCTAGGCCTTTATTGTGCAAAACCATTTTGATTTATGCTTCCATATATAAAAATTGGTTTTTGCCAAAGAGAATTTTAAAAACGCCTATTCACCCCCCTCTAGTTGGCTTTCTCGGTCTTAAAGGTACTTCCTAAAATCTTTACATTTTTACGGTGCTTTTGAAACTTCAAACCTGAGTACGATTTAACGTCAATATCTGAATCGGACCATAGTGTAGTTAATATCATGTTTTGTATAATTTGAAATACACAAAATGAAAAAATGGACTGTATTGTTGTCATTTTCTAATAGTGTAAATAGATCGGTTCTTCATATGTTAAGATAGTCAACTAGTCATGGCATATTTGTGTTTCACATATTTATTGATTGTTGAAAAACTAAATTAGTTCATCAATACAAGGTTCTAGAAATCGGACCTAGGCGCCGCTTAGGCGGTCGTTGGTGCCCTGCCGCCGCGACTTCGACAAAGTTGGCGAGCTAGGCGGGCTTGCCGCCTAGGACCGACTAGTCGGTCAAAGCCAGTCCAAGGCGGCTTGGACGGCACTCGGTGAGGCGGGCAATGAGGCCCCGCCGTCGAATCGAGCTAGCCACCGCTGAATCGAGGTCACTCCCACCATCTTCGCCACCAAATCGAGGAAGGGGATGAAGGGGAAGAGGATGAGAGAAGGCGAGAGTAGGGAAGAGAGGATAAGAGGATAGGAGGTAGGGTTGAGGCGGCGGAAGGAAAGAGGGGAGAAGAGGCAGTGGAGGGAAGAGAGGAGAAGAGGAGAGGAGGCAGGGTTGAGGGTTGAGAAGTCCTCACGGGAAGCAGCTTGGGCCTGATGGGCTGGATACTGCTGGACTGGGCAAGGTAAGTTAAGTCTCACTATTTTTCTATTTTTGCTTTTTCTTCTCCTTTTCTTCTTCTCTTCTTCCACATAGCTCAAGTCAGCCGCCTAGATAGCACCTAGACTAGCTAGGCGCTGGTCTGTCGCTCGACTAGTGCCAGATGCTTTCTTGAACCTTGCATCAAGAGTCACCATTGTTGACATCCATGCCACATGAATTTCTCCGTGTGACGAGGATTAAAATCTCTATGTATTACTTTAATACATAATAAAAGACCATATGTCTTCGTGGTCGTAACCCCTAAGGCTAACGACCTTCATGGTCGTAAGGATTCCAGAGGTTACATTGTAGGTACCCTGGTCGGAGAGGTCCTATACCAACTACCCGACCAGGTAACTGCTCATAGAAATAATGAACTAGCACTTGGACTCGATTCCAAGTATATACCTTCTGTGTGATGAATGGAACATGTGCCTAATCACTTCAAACCACATGACGTTTCATGGCTCTAAGTCACTGACAACAACCACTATACAATTGAGTGTTTCACAGACATCAACTGACGATCAGTTACTGTTTTACTAACTGTAACCGACCCTTCGGCCAAACGCATCACTTCCAACAGGCATCTCTTCAATAAGTAACTATCACCACTTCGTTGACTACTTAAAGGAGATAACGAACGGCAGAAAGGAGGATCACATTCCATCAGATTGAAGCACAGCGATCGACATTATATTCATGTTTCAAGCCTGATTCAATAGCATAACAAGCAATACACTCTGTATACTTAGAGTTAGTCCATTGCCTTGTCAAGGGCACCCCCTGTAATAGCCAGTTCATAACAATAAAGAGCAGTCTCATTCTCTCCCAAGAACTCTTTGCCATTTTCCTCTATTTATTTAAGAAGATCGGCTGACTCGATCAACAACAATTTGGCGTCGTCAGAGAAAAAAGGCGTTGAGTTCTTGAAGATTACTTCGCTCAAGCATTCCTCATCCACTTCTTTCTCCCTATCATCGCTCATGCAAACATGGTAGGGACTTGGGATGAGGAAAACTGGTTCGACCTAGCGAACTACTCCAACCTCGACATGGACACATGCAACAGCGCTAGGGAAGAAAACGGGATGTCATCATCCTCCTCCTTCGCCAGCTCGCCATTCATAGAGATTAGCGAAATCAACCGGATGCATGAGGATTCACCGCCACTATCAATGGCACTCTCAGAGGAACCGCTCGTTCCGACCAGTTCGGAACGTCCGAAAGCCTCTACAAGCCCGGTCGATCCAACCGGCAAAAGCAGCAATAAAAGCCCAGCGCTGCAATTAGATAGTCCATGTACTCTCGATATTGTCATGGGCGACCAGTATTCGCCAACGGCTCCTATGTATTCCAGAGGCCAACCAACATCTGGTAAGGGTATCAATGAAGTTATCACCGATCGTAGCCCAAGTGGGTGTAACATCCCAAAGTTCTATTACCAATTTAAAAATTAATAAAATTATTATTTTATTAATTTCTGAGTTTTAAAAAGTTTTATTGCTTTTCTGAAATTCCTTTAAAATAAAAAGTCAAAAATAAAATTTATTGAGCTTCGAGATTTTCTTGGATTTAAAGTTAAGAAGAAAAACTTAATTAATTCCTTGAATCTTCTAGTATTTAAAAAGAGTTTTTCCTGTCTTTCAAAAATTAAAATTAGTTATGTGCAAAAATAAAAGCCAACTTTAAGTTGAAAGTAATTTTAATTACTTCAAACTAATATGTTTGATTTTCAGGCCTTTTCAAAGTTTTCTAAATAAAAATCACTAGTTGATTTTTCCTGATTTGTTAAAGCTTAAACTCGAAATTTTAGAAAACAAAAAATAATTTAAAATGAGGTAATCAAACTTCAATTAATTCAAACTTTGGTTTATTTAAATTCCTTGGGTTTTATTGGTTTCAAAAGTCAAGAAGAGTATTCTAAGTATTTTCTTGTATTTTTTATTTGTTTAAAGGCCTTTTCTTTATTCCTAAAGTTAAAAAATAATTTATTTACAAAATTAAAAGCTAAATTTAAGCTATAAATAATTTTATTAAGTTCAAATAATTCAAGGAATCTCTATGTATTTTCTAGAATTTCTAAACTCTATTTGCTATTTTCTAAAAACCTATTTCATTTAACTCAATTTGTGAAATTCAAAAAGTATTAAAATTCCTGTTTTGCTTTCGGACCGAATCTCTTCGTCCCGTTTTCCTTTTCTTTCCCCGCAGCCCAACTCGCCCATCCGTTTCCACACGCTAGCCCACTCGCCAGCCTCTCACCCACCCAGCTGAGCCACTCCCTCTCTCTCTGTCGCGTGGCTCCCACCTGTCGGCGCCTCCCCCTATTTCTCTTCGTCCTTGCCTCCTTCTTCCCGTTGGCAGCCCATGACGCTCGTGTCAGCGTTCGTCGTCCTTTCTCTACCCCCACCGGCCCCGACCCTTAGTTACTATTTTACTAACTGTAACCGACCCTCCGGCCAGACGCATCACTTCCAACAGGCGTCTCTTTAAGAAGTAACTGCTACCACTTCGTCGACTACTTAAAGGAGACTACGAACGACAAAAGGAGGATCACATTTCATCAGATTGAAGCACAACGATCGGCATTAGATTCATGTTTCAAGCCTGATTCAATAGCACAACAAGCAATACACTCTGTGTACTTAGAGTTAGTCCATTGCCTTGTCAAGGGCACCCCTGTAATAGCCAGTTCATAGCAATAAAGAGCAGTCTCATTCTCTCCCAAGAACTCTTTATCATTTTTCTCTATTTATTTCGTAAGATCGGCGACTCGATTGTCAACACCGTGCCACATGTATTTCACTGTTTAAAATTTAGGTCTGAATCTTACATGCTAATTTATTTTTACCTTTAAAAAGAAATATGCTATGATATTATCCCCAAATTTATCACCGTTAGCTATCAACTACGGTGCACTACACAGTGCTGGAAAGAGTGACCAGTGGTAAAGCCGTAAAGGTTTGCCAGTTTTCATATTACATGGCAGGTACCAGGATTATATATACTGGATAAGGCCCCCAAGCTATAGGCAAGTTACACCTTTCCAAGCCAACTATATAATTGTTTTATATGTTATATGAAAACATGGGGAAAACCATGAACCACTCAATATTGTGAAATCCCGATTCTTAGCCCAGGTAATTTTGGGGGTTAGCATAAAAATATAACCTAGCTCTACATGGACCTCGGTAGAAACTTGGAATTTTTTTTTCAAATAATCCATTTTTATTATTAATTACAACATTATACCTGCAATAATATTTTTTACAGAAATATACTCCTGTCGCTCAACCGTTGAGCGACTGGGTCCAGTAGCTCAACCGTTGAGCGACTGGGACACTTGTCGCTCAACCGTTGGTTCTAGTGTGCAGCTCACTTATCTAGTCGGGCATGTATTGTGCCCGTTGGGCGACAAATGTCCCAGTCGCTCAACCGTTGAGCGACTGGGACCAGTCGCCCAACGGTTGACCCAACGTTGAGCTTATTGTGAGTATATTTCAGAAAAATATTATTGCAGGTATAATGTTGTAATTAATTATTAAAAATGGATTATTTGAAAAAAAAATTCTAGAAACTTGTATAGGCCATCTGATGCTCCCGATCTATAAGAACTTTAGGAATGATGATACACTCTAATAGTACTAGAAAGCCAAACTTCACATTTTTCTTTTCGTTCTTCTTTTATTGTTAATGCATAGATAAGTCTGGAATTAAAATATTTACAGATTGCATTTCCGGGGTGTTTCATTGTAGTCAAACACTCAAGTGAGTCATCAGCTTGCTTGGCATGCTTAATTTGTTTCCTGTTTTTGAGGATGGCGCGCTCATTGCCCTAACTGTGTCCATGGTGGGTAGTTTGAAATCTCACTATCATATATCTTTTTGTTTGTTTGTTATTAAGCTTGACTTCATACATAAAATAATATTCAAAAGCAAGTATGATGAGTTTGTTAAATACTCAGTGTGGACTGGAAAGTAGGTATTCTCCTAGTGAGCAGTCACTATTAGGTGTGCAGACAGAGTGGATAGTTATCGACTGTCCGTCCGTCCGAGCAAATGTGGGTTGTATTCGGAGCGTGAAACTGGATATCTGGAAAAAAAAATTCGGATTTCGGAGTCAGAGCCGGATAGTTTGTCTCGGATTCAGAGAGAAGTAATCGGTGGATTCAAAGCTATCCGAAAATTTTACCAAATAGTATTTGATAAACTCTATCCCGGATATCCAGTAAACTTTAGACCCATGAGTCACGCCTCAGCCAGTCAACCCAGTAGGCAAAGCCCATGAGGTCATGGGCCCATGAGTACATGCCTAGCCTCTCACTTGCCTAGAGTGGGCCAGAGTGAGAAAATGCTCCATGAGGCTTTTCCGGTATTTAAATTAGTTTTTTATTTTTAGAAAATACATGAAATCCATATAGCTAAGAAAAATAGTAAATGAACTCGAAAAAATTCTAGAAAATTTAGAAAAATACTTTTGAACATAAGGAACTTAAATAAAATACTTTTTAATTTAATGGATGTTAGATTTATTCATATTAAATCATTATCATTTCTGAAAATTCCATTTAAGCTTTGTTAAATTATAGAAAATCATGAAAATTTTATAAAACCTTATTTTAAATGAAGTATTTTGAAAAACCCAAAAAAAATTGGGACACTGCAGACTTGCAACCAGTCAACGTTTTGTGTATCCCTAACTGGTTATTTCTATTGGTTTGTAGGCTTTGTATATGTTGTATCTGTCATGTTATGTACTTGACTAGTTATATTTTGGACATCTTTGGTACTGCTATCACTATGACTTGCCAGTTACTACTTCTTTAACTAGCCATTGTAATAGTGTGATGTAGTTAAATTTGCTTGTTGAATTGAAGTACTTGCATTTTGGACATGTGGTATGACTGATTGATCCATATATGCGCAACATATATGGTTTCTGTTTTCGCGTAATATCCGACTAAATATTCGTGACCAAGACTATCCGCATTCGGATCGATATGTATTCGTGACCGAGACAATCTGTATTTGTCGTAGCAGGGCACCGAGGGGTGCCCTGCACCCTAGGGTCGTCAGAGATACCGGTGTGCTGTCAGGGATACCGTACATGTACAAGCCTACTATGTATAGCGTATTTAGGCTATTGTACCAGAATACCCCCTCTCTCTCTTAACATTGTGAGGGCAAGAAGGTAAATGTCCCTTCTTGCCCTCCTATAAATAGAGCCCCAAGGGCATGTATAAGGGGGACTCTCTCTCCCATTTCTACACATATGAGCAAAACACATGTATGGTTCTTGGCTCCTCTCCCTTCAGTCCATCTCCAAGACAAAAGGGTACCATGTACCCACTGTCTAGTCTTTTACTCTGACAGGTTAGCGCCGTCCGTCTGATCCAACAAGAAGCTACATGAGAGGGCCGGCCATCCAAAGACCTTGACAAAAAAAAAATGGCAAGCCCCCCACGCCTCGGCGAGAAAAAAAGGGCAAGCCCCCCACCCCTCGGCGGGGAAAAAAATGGCGAAGCCCCCACACCTCGGCGGAAAAAAAAATGGCGAAGCCCCCACACCTTCGACCAAGTCTGAAGCCCCCATTCCACCACAAAGACCTTCGCCGGAGCCAAGAACTCTTGCCCGCTTTCGGCCCGGAGCCACCGAAGCCGGCCTCGCGCCCCTGGCCCGCCTTCGACCCCCCTCAGGAGCGCCGCCGCCTCAAAGCACAAACCAGCACCGCCGGCACCCTCGCCAGAGGCAGCCACCTGCGAAGCCACCGCAAGGGCCTCGTTCCAGTCCGAAGGCCACCGGAAGGCCCCTCGTTGTCCAGCCGCCATGGCCTCATATGCCATGACCACCCACGGCCACAGCACCTTGGCTCTAGTCAGAAGGCCACCCGGTCACGGAGAATCCTCCATAGCCCCTTCATTGCGGTAGTTGGAGCAAACCCGGAGGCCACCTCTGCCTCCAAGAGCATCCTCCATAGCCCCCGCTCGCCGCAGCCGTCGGAGCAAACCCGGAGGCCACCTCCGCCTCCAAGCTGCTGACCTTGAGATAGTCTCCGCCTCGCCGCAGTCAAGTCCCCGTCGAAGGAGCGGCCCGACGCCGCCTCCAGCCCCAGCCAGCACCACCTCACCGCTGGCAAGTCCCGTCAAAGGAGGCCCGAGCCATGGCGCAAGACACCTCCGCCCGGCGACCTCGGAAGCGCCTCAGAACCCCCGCTGAAAGACCGGCCGGCCACCTTGAAGCCTCTGTCATGCCAAGCCTCCTCGAGACCCCTTCGGTGCCCCTCACCTTCCGGGGCCACCTCGAAGACAGCTCCACCACCTCGCCATTACCGGCCCCTGGACCTCCGAGCGCCTTTGCCACCAGCCTGGCCCCACCTCGAGCACTGCGGGCCGCCGATTCGCCGGAGTGCCTTGAGACGCCCGCGCCTCCGCTAATCTAGAGGTGCCAAGGGCCTTCGCCGCCACCACCACCTTCACCATCAGAAGGTCCCACTGACGCCTCCACGGGCGCCACCTCCGTGCTGGAGCCTCCGTGTGACCATGGCAGCCTTGACCCGAGCACCCAGAGCACCCGGCCTCCGAGGCCTCAAGGCGCCGCCCCTCTCAAGAAATTGCTCCAAAGCCCAGAGGCGAGTACCCCTGTCTAGTGTGTCCTCAATAGTTTTTATGTTTTCAAAGGACAGTGCATTAACTAGAGGCAACCGTGTCTGTGCAAGCAAGCGCACACTGTATGACTCCACGGGACACAGCGTACCTGCCCGTAGGAGACCACTGCACTAATGGCTAACTACCAACCAATCCAAGGGAAGCAATCGGTCTGGGGAGGTTTGCCTACTTCTAGACTTCTAGTGCCCGCAGTGTTGGTGGTTGGGTGAAATCCTCATGGTTATTTCTTCTATTAAATGCTCTTCCCCGTACATAATAGATATCATTCATGTTTACATTGTCACCATGCATTTATATTTCTATCTCAATTCATACTTCGGGAGTGCAATATTTAAATTGGTTAGCAATCATCATACAAAAAAAAGAAGCGAGGGCCCTTCGGCCGGTTTTGCCCTAAAAAAACGCTTGTATAAAAAAGACGTCACGCATGGCCCCGAGCCCTGGCGCACACCGATGCCCTCCGCAGGCACGCGTGTATAAAAAATACGCCGTGCATGGCCCCGAGCCCCGGCGCACACCGATGCCCTCCGCAGGCACGCGTGTATAAAAAATACGCCGCATGGCCCCGAGCCCCAGCGCACACCGATGCCCTCCGCAGGCACGCGTGTATAAACAAGACGCCGCGCAAGGCTCCGAGCCCCGGTGCACACTAACTCACCCCCCAGGGTGTGAAGTGTATAAACAAAGACGCCGCACATGGCCCCGAGCCCCGGCGCGCATCCATGCCCTCCACATGCACGCGTACATAAACAAGACCTCGCGCATGGCCCAGAGCCCACGCACCACGCATGGCCCTAGTCGCTCCGACGACCACACCTCGGCGACTAGGGAGTCTCCCGCCGTCAGGGCCTCGCCCCGGCGGAGAGACATCTCCAATGGCGCTCATTCGCGCAAAACCTAGTCGTTCCGGAGGCACCGCCTCAGTGACTAGGGAGTCTCCCGCCTCGAGTGCCTTGGCTCGGCGGAGAGACCTCACACATTCGCGCAAAACCTAGTCGTTCCGGAGGCACCGCCTCGGCGACTAAGGAGTCTCCCGCCTCGAGTGCCTTGGCTCAGCGGAGAGACCTCACACATTTGGGCTCATTCGCGCAAAACCTAGTCGTTCCGGAGGCACCGCCTCGGCGACTAAGGAGTCTCCCGCCTCGAGTGCCTTGGCTCGGCAGAGAGACCTCACACATTCGCGCTCATTCGCACAAAACCTAGTCCTTCCGGAGGCACCGCCTCGGCGACTAGGGAGTCTCTCGCCTCGAGTGCCTTGGCTCGGCGGAGAGACCACACACATTCGCGCTTATTCGCGCAAAACCTAGTCGTTCCGGAGGCACCGCCTCGGCGACTAGGGAGTCTCCTGCCTCGAGTGCCTTGGCTCGGTGGAGAGACCTCACACATTCGCGCTCATTCGTGTAAAACCTAGTCGTTCCGGAGGCACCGCCTCGGCGACTAGGGAGTCTCCCGCCTCGAGTGCCTTGGCTCGGCGAAGAGACCTCACACATACGCGCAAAACCTAGTCGTTCCGGAGGCACCGCCTCGGCGACTAGGGAGTCTCCCGCCTCGAGTGCCTTGCCTCGGCGGAGAGACCTCACACATTCGCGCTCATTCACAAAAACCTAGTCGTTAGGAGGCACCGCCTCGGCGACTAGGGAGTCTCCCGCCTCGAGTGCCTTGCCTCGGCGGGGAGACCTCACACATTCGCGCTCATTCACGCAAAACCTAGTCGTTCCGGAGGCACCGCCTCGGCGACTAGGGAGTCTCCCGCCTCGAATGCCTCGGCAGGGAGACCTCGCACATTCGCGTTCGTTCGCACAAAACCCCTTCAATGAAAAAGCAACAAGATGCCACAACAAAAAAAAAGAAGCCACTGGGCATAATCTTGGGCTCCGCAAGCGAGCCCAATCAAAAAGAAAGTTGGGGGACGGCCTTCTCGGCTTCGCCTCCCCCTCCCTAGCGTTGGGCTCCGCAAGCGAGCCCAATCAAAAAGAAAGTTGGGGGCCATCTTCTCGGCTTCGCCTCCCCCTCCCTAGCGTTGAGCTCCGCAAGCGGGCCCAATCAAAAAGAAAGTTGGGGGACGGCATTCACGGCTTCGCCTCCTCCTCGCTAGCCTTGGGCTCATGGCGAGCCCAATCAAAAGAAAGTTGGGGGCGGCCTTCTCGGCCGCCCTCGCTAGCGTTGGGCTCATAAGCGAGCCCAATCAAAAAAAGTTGGGGGCGGCGTTCACGGCCGCCTCCCCGCTAGCCTTGGGCTCATAAGCGAGCCCAATAAAAAAGTTGAGGGGCGGCCTTCTCGCCCGCCTCCTCTCTAGCGTTGGGCTCCGCAATCGGGCCCAATCAAAAAGAAAGTTGGGGGACGGCGTTCACGACTTCGCCTCCCCCTCGCTAGCCTTGGGCTCCGCAAGCGAGCCGAATCAAAAAGAAAGTTGGGGGACGGCCTTCCGCCGCGCCCCTCGCCGTAGCGTTGGGCTCAAGCGAGCCCAATCAAAAGAAAGTTGGGGGCGGCGTTCACGGCCGCCTCCCTCGCTAGCCTTGGGCTCAAGCGAGCCCAATCAAAAAGTTGGGGGCGCCTTCTCGGCTTTGCCTCCCCGCTAGCATTGGGCTCATGGCGGGCCCAATCAAAAGAAAGGGGGCGGCGTTCACGGCCGCCTCCTCGCTAGCTTGGCTCTGCAAGCGAGCCCAATCAAAAAAGAAAGTTGAGGGACGGCCTTCTCGGCCGCCTCCTCGCCATCTGGTTGGGCTCAAGCGAGCCCAATCAAAAAGAAAGTTGGGGGACGGCGTTCACGGCTTCGCCTCCCCCTCGCTAGCCTTAGGCTCCGCAAGGGAGCCCAATCAAAAAGAAAGTTGGGGGATGGCCTTCTCGGCCGCCTCCTCCACTGGCGTTGAGCTCATAGCGGCCCAATCAAAAGAAAGTTGGGGGCGGCGTTCACGGCCGCCTCGCTAGCCTTGGGCTCAAGCGAGCCCAATCAAAAGAAAGTTGGGGGCGGCCTTCTCGGCCGCCCTCACCGCTAGCCTGGGCTCATAGCGAGCCCAATCAAAAGTTGGTCAGGCCTTCTCCTGGCCGCCTCCTCCTAGCGTGGGGCTCATAGCGGGCCCAATCAAAAAGAAAGTTAGGGGATGGCGTTCACGGCTTCACCTCCCCCTTGCTAGCCTTGGGCTCCGCAAACGAGCCCAATCAAAAAGAAAGTTGGGGGACAGCGTTCTCGGCTTCGCCTCCCCCTCGCTAGCGTCGGGCTCCGCAAGCGAGCCCAATCAAAAAGAAAGTTGGGGGACGGCGTTCTCGGCTTCGCCTCCCCCTCGCAAGCGCACCCAAAATGTGATCATAATAAGCAATCGCCTCCTTAAGCGGATGAGCATCAACCCTTCACGCCACTCTAGTCATGGGCACAAACCACGAGAAGCGGCGGGAAGGGGGGGCGGTACCGGGCCACTAGTAGGATCATCGCCATACAACGATCCTCAAGAGGTAATCAAATACGAAGGTAGCAACGACAGCCATGACTCACCACCCGCCTCGAGGATGTAGCCGGGCGGCCCCGACGCCGCCCGCCTCGGCCGTGCCTCGGCGTGGCGGCTCGCGTCGACTTCGCCCGCACAGACTCTACCACCGCCACCACCCCGCCTCGGTCAGAGCCTCGGCGGGCGGCCCCGACACACGCCCGCCTCGAGGGTCCGTGCCTCAACAGGTGGCTCGCGTCGACTTCCCCACACGAACTCTGCATTGCGCCGCCTCGAGGTCAGAGCCTCGGCGAAGGCGCACGACGCCACACCCGCCTCGGGTCCGGCCTCGGCGTGGTGGCTCGCGTCGACTTCGCCCGCACAGCTCTCTGCACTTTCGCGCCCACCTCGGTCGTCACCACAGTGTGGTAGCTCGCGTCGACTTCCCCCACCGGACTCTCATCACTTTCGCACCACCGAGGTCAAGACCTCGGCGGGCGGCCCCGACACCCACCTCGAGGCCATGCCTCGGCGTGGCGGCTCTGCGTCGATTCGCCCACACAGCTCTCATCACGCTCGCGCCACCTCGAGGCCATGCCTCGGCGTGGCGGCTCTCACGACTCGACCGCACGCCTGAGCTCTCACGCCATCACGCGCCGAGGTCAGAGCCTCGGCGAAGCGGCCCGACGCCACCGCCACTCGAGGGCCATGCCTCGGCGTGGCGGCTCGCGTCGACTTTGTCTCCCCACGAAGCCGCCGCCAGGTCGCCTCGGCGTGGCGACCAGCGTCGACTTCGCCCACATAGGCTCCGCCGGCCACTCACCGCCCGAGAGGTGTCACCTCATGAGGCGGCCCTAACACTGATCTTCCTCCCAACCTCGACGCTCACATCGGCGCCCACAGAGCCCCTTGCACTCCGCTTTGGCCAGCCCCCGAGCCCTTCACGGCTCACCCACGCCTCCTTAGGGTATCGACTCCCGAGGCCGGGCGGCAGATTGCGTCCGCCGCGCCTCCGGGATCATGGGACACCCTCGCGACCTCGGAACACGCAGACGAGGGAGTTGTCGTGCAGGCACCGGGTGCCCCTGCGCCCTAGGGTCGCTCGAGATACCGGTGTCTGCCGTCGGGATACTGTGACATGTACAAGCCTACTCAGATAGCGATTTAGGCTATTATACCAGAATACCCCTCTCTCTCTCTCTTAACATTGTGAGGGCAAGAAGGTAAATGTCCCTTCTTGCCCTCCTATAAATAGAGCCCCAAGGGCATGTATAAGGGGAACTCTCTCTCTCCCATTTCTACACATATGAGCAATACACATGCATGGTTCTTGGCTCCTCTCCTTCATCCATCTCCAAGACAAAAGGGTACCTGTACCCCCACCGCCTGAATCTTTTACTACTGACAAGATTCGATTCGATCCAAAGATAGTCCATGCGGACTTGATTCTAAGGAAAAAATGTGAAATAGGATACGGAATGAACGATATTTGTCCATATCCGCTCCTATTCCACCCCTATTCACCGGTTTGTCCACTTTAGTAGTGCAACTTTTGCTTACTTGCCTTTCATGGGAAAGTGCACTAAAAAAGTTGGCTAAAGTTAATCCCCTTAAGGTTTTAGATGGCAATGATGTGTGTTTGACCTTCAAATGTCAAAATGGAGTGTTTCACTTGTTTCATAAACATGGCTGAAAGTCACAATGATAGACATGGTGGCCCCCAATGCTTGAGAAAATATGGTTATTTTCCAGTCACGTTGTATTAAGTGTTGGAAATATGGACAATAGTTTAATTCCAGATTTTATTACAAGGCAAAGATCGCATAAAACTAGAGATGCATAAAGCAATACTAATAATAGGCAACTCATTGAACTTCTAAATATGCACAATAATAGGATTATAACATAATAGTTTGGTCGCACAACTAATTTACAGTCGGGCTTGGTGAAAAACAGGAAGCAGCGCAGACTTGAAGCAGTACAGAACATAGATAAAGCAGTGAAGCGAGTGGTCGCGTAGATGCGCTGCCTCGAAACCTTATTGCCGCCCCCGTGCAGCTGAACTCTATAATAATGGATCGGAGGTACCCGCTCATCCTCCTTCCTAGTGCATACCGAGGAGAAGGGATGGCTTAGTTCGACAGCACAACTCTCCAGCACAATAGAACAGAGAGGTAGAAGAAGAACATGGAAGTGAATAAATCGATCTCAGGTCTGGATGTCTCCATATCATTTTAAAGGCCGAGACAATTACTCTCTAGTAACTGAATAACAAAGCACATATTAAATCACTGGTAACTGCTAATTCAAAACCAATTAATGGTAATTAAGCAGTGTTTATCAATTCCTGATTACACATTGGCCTACTGCTTCGACCAATGCATTTCGACCACACTGGTCAATGGATCCAACCACTATTTTTCGACCACTTTATTTTGACCACAGTTTTTCGACCACTTTATTTCGACCACATTGGTCTATGGATCCGACCAGTGTTTTTTGACCACTGTGTTTCGACCACTTTATTTCGACTATACTGGTCTATGGATCCGACCTGTGTTTTTCGACCACTTTATTTCGACCACACTGGTCTATAGCTTCGACCACTTTATTTCGACCACACTGCTCTATGGCTTTGACCATATTATTTCGACCAGTATAAAAGGAGAGAGAGAAATGCACGGTTAGAAAAAGAAAGATGGACTGGGTTCACGACACGTTCACAAAAGTCATAAGTCACGCGAATATATACGCGCGCGTGCGTACGTGTGTATGTATGTGTGACTTTAGCTATAGTCCTCCTCGTGTCACCCTATGTCATGTGTCACATGTTTCAATTAGTGGTAAGAACTCCACCTTATAAATTGTTCTCCCATCATTTGATTAGGCAATATAGGATTAAATCATGCATGCTTTGGAATTTTGATTATGCCTTTGCCTGAGTTTTTTTTTTTTTTTGAAGGGAGTGGAGATGTATTTTTTTTTGGTGTGTTCTGATAATAAGTAGACTGGAATAAGATGCACATTGGAAGTTTGATTAAAGGTCAAACATGCTGGCCTATTGAATTGGTTGACAATGGCGTAAGTGGAACTGGCACTACCAGATGTCAGTGACTGAAAAGCAGGATGAATGGTGGTATTAATGCATGTTTTGAAAACATTTCAAAGCTGGGGTGTTACCTAACAAATAGGAAATTTCGTTTAGTAATATCTACCAGTCTATGTTTCTTGATATGATGTGTAGAACTTTTTGTTCAAATTTATGCATACATATGTCTGCAAATGAGAAATACTGTAAACAACCTTGTCTTCGTCATATCAACACATAATGAGCAGAACCAATTACTAATTACCAAATTATCCATATTTTAGATAGTGCTTTTTTGATATTTTACGAATTCCAGAAAATGGAATTTCACCATTTTATTAGTTCCTTAAGTTATTCTACGTAAACGATCACCTTTCGCTTAATCAGAAATTACTCTTTTGTCAGAACGTGATGTTTCTTCCTGGTCACATGATAACATGTTGAATACTGAAGTACACCTATCATATATTCACATGAGAACCTGCATGAACTTAAAACCATTTTTTGTGCTCATCTTTTCTTAATTTTTCTGCAGGACGGTTGGCAGTATGTGTGAAGGAGATAATATATTCCGCTCTCGGATTTAAGGTCAGTGGGACATCCAGTAGTTGTCTATCGCTTTTTTTCTTTCTTCCGCGCCTTCCTCCACTTTTTGATCTCTTTCATGATCCAATTATCTCAATTAAAAGGAAGAAAGAAACAAAGGAAAAGAAGTGGAGAAATAAAGGTACAGATAAAGGAACCAATAAATCAGATACTGTTTCTGCTGTCCCTGCAAATTCTGGTACAAGAAGAAATAGACATATGGAAACAAGCTAGATATATGCACACAAGTATCACATTTCCAAGGATAAAGTGGACTAGTTTTATGCACTGGAATCAGACAGCAACCAATTGTTCAGAACTTCAGATACTATTGCAGAAAGAAATCTTTTGAGCCAAATATTCCGATCATTATATTATTTATCTACAAATAAGGGAGCTTACTCTCCCTATCTTTCCCCAACCCAAATAGCTATCTACAGGTTATCTAATACAGCTACAGGGTCTGGTTGTAGCTATGTTGTACACTCCATTTCCCATACCTAGTTTACAATCCTCTAATGTACAAAATTTCAGCTGTATCACGCTACATGGTCTTTATAGCAGAAGAAGGCAGCATGAAAAAAAATCCAGATGATGCTCAAGATCCCTCTTGGAAGGTCACTGCGCGTGACAGTGCCGCTGGGTTCCCCTGCAAGAACGGCAAGCTATTGATCACTGTGTGAGTTGCCGTCTTTGCCTCGCCCTTCGGCTCAAAAACCCCTGCAAGCTTACACCCTCTGCCATCATCTGTCCCCACCTTGTCGCCCTTGATCCCAATAAGCGACCAGATAGAGCTCCTGGCCACCTCGTCTGCGTCGTCAATCCGGACTGTCTTCGGCACCCACACCTTGCCATTACCCTTGGCATCTCCTTCCTCATCACCATCTCTAGGGTGCTTTCGTGATTTGAAGCAGTTGGACATTGTGGATACTGGAGAAGCAGCACTAGGCGATGAGCCCGACTGAGATTGGGACTGCGGTGGCCATGGAGTGTTCCAAGCTCCCGGAACCATGCAACCCCAGTAAGCAGCAGCAGCTGGATAGAACGGAATTGCTATGCTTGAGGTGTAATAGGCAGGTGGAGGTGCACAACTGAAAGGCCACATGGTTCCCCCGTTCATGCATGGATGCTGCGCAACATTTGCGGATTTATCTGCTGTAACTTTCTCCTTTAAGTTCACTTGGTTCGAGTCTTCTCCCTTTGCCAATCCTTCAGCACAAGACCGTATTGAAGGGTCATCGGTGTTCTTGATCTGGGTTATCGGGATTTGCTTCTCCTTTAGGTGCTTCATTTGTTCTGTGAGGTCTAAGGTGGACGTGTTGGAGCTGAAGCTCAGCACTGTGCCGTTGGTCTTGACTGGGGTGTACAGAGGATCATCGGGCAGAGCAGCCCTAACCCTCTGAAGGAAGTGGGAAGCGGCTGATGCACTCTTGCTCTTGCGGCGGCCTGCACCCACGGGCACGTTGCGCATGGCGCCACCAGCCGTCCAGTACCTCTGGCAATTCTTGCAGAAATGGCGCGGCTGGTTGATGTTGTAGTTGTTGTAGTAGCAGAACTTGGTGTCCATGCTGCTACACCGGGGGCACGGCAGGATCTTGTCAGGCTTCTTCAGCTTTTCCTTCTGGTTGGCCGTGTCACCCTGTTGTTGTTGTCGATCTTCTGATGAGTTCTTGACAGCAGATGAGTCCTCGGTGTCCGCAACCTCCGGCTGTGGAGGTGAACCTGTGGAGTCCTGAGGGATGTTTTCTTGTACTTTTGGTTCCGTCGTGCTGCTGCCACTGTGTTGAAGGTCCTGGAACCATGCAGAGAATCTTGCTGAGTTCATGGATAGAGTTTAAATTTGCAATTGTATTGTTCGAAATTAGAAGTTTACACCCCAGGGTATGTTCGGGTTATTGCATCTGTGAGATCTATGACTGCACTTGCTTTCCCCAAGTCTTAAGTGTATTTTGGACAAAGTTTGCTTCTTGTTTCAATTCTGATATGTTACCGACCCAGTTCTATATCTATCTAATACTAGAGCACGGTGATGTAACTGGTAGATAGTGTATTATAGCCCACATGTTCTGAACTCTAGCTTATGAAAAGAAGCTAGGGTGCTGTAATTTCTAGTGGTTGATCTAGCTTAGATGCCTCTCAACTTTCGGAGTCCAGTAGGTTAAGAAAAGATTTAGCTGCTTTCAGCAAGAATCCTTGGAGGCAGTGGGAAAAGTTCCAATAAAAAGAGGCAACATGGCCTAGAAACGCTTCAAAAAGGTCAAATCTATTGCCCATGATCAAATCCAAACCAAAGGAACAGCCTCTAAAATCACCACTTCCCAAGCTCAATAAACCAATCGAATTCCCCAAGTTGACCGCCGTTTCGTCAAATCCAATACCCAATTCTGATTGCACCATGGCCAGATCACATCACCCAAGCCCCCAACCGGTATAAAACACAAAGGAAAAGAACACAAAAAAACACCAACCTTATCAACGTCGCCGTCGCCGGCGTCCGGCACGGGGTTGATGGTCTTCCCGAACAGCTTGATCAGGCAGTCCCCTCCTCCTGCCGCTGCCCTGCACGCCCCCATCTCTCCGTCCTATCACTCACCAGTCACCCACTGTCCTGCAAAACTATTCTGTTTTCTTGCCTATTTCTTGGTTGTGTTCTTGGACTAGTACGGTATTATACTTGCAGACAGCAAGTAGCCGGCAACGATGCTACGAGTTCATACGGGAGATTGAGTGAGATTTTGTTTTGGTTATTTCTTAATTTCTTGGACTTGCTCCTGATCGATGGGATTGGGGATAGTTTTAAGGAGGGAGAAGGATGGGTGGGGGCCACGTAGGCAAAGGTGCTTCGGTCGAGAGCCACAAGTTAGATTTGTGGCCTCAGGGCTGCGTTTTTTGATTCTCTCCACCATGTCCCTTTTGCCCCTTGCCCCTAGGTCCCTCTCAACCCTTGCATGGCAATCAAATCCTTCATTGCTGACACGTACATTTTTTTCTTTTTGGTTTGGTGAGTATTTGTTGTGGCTGGTGACCTCTTAGAAGAAGCTTGGGCATGACCAACAATTTGGCTGACCAAAATTTGGTCGATGTCTCGGGTTTGGGCAAATTTGGAGCTCACAAATTAGCGTCCTAGAAAAGGTTGGTAAAGAACCAAACTTTAACCAAGTTCATGTACTGCCTACATTTTGGTAATTTGGTCGTAGCAACTTAGGTAAGTAAACAGGCATGCTCCTTGCCCGGTGCATAGGTTGGAATGCAGAAAACCAATTTGTCAACTGTCTGGTGAGTGTGATGAAATTTATTTTGAGAAAATTGTTCATGCTCAGAGAGCTTGGCGTGATTAGTTTTGCTTTTGACAAAAGCTACAATTTTTCCCCGTTGAAGCTTGGGAAACAGGGAAAGCCGCAGGTTCGAAAAGAACAGTATGATTACATGCTCTTTGGTAAAATTAGTCCATCTTTTTATCATGTGTCTCTGAACTTCTGAAGCTGGTGTTGCTTTCTGTTTAGGCTGGCAAAACAAGAATGGCAGTGTACATGGCTAATTGGTCATCCCCTCATTTGATCTTTTTTCCATTCCCCTCTTTCTTTTGTCAATTTTCAAACTTGGCTAATTTGTTTGTGCCTTTGTGGGAAGGACAATGCGATTGTGATGTTCTTTTCAATATTTACAACTTCATTATTGTTGTACTGCATTCACATTCCTTTACTTGGCAATCAATTTATTTGCTTCTCTGCTAATTAGTGTCAGGGTTTCTTCGTTTTAAGCAAAAGCCTGCATTCAGCTGGAGCAATTTATTCATTTAAAACATCAAGTCCAGCATGTACATCAGGTAAACAAGTTGCAATGCATGGGGAACTGTTACATCTGACGTCATACATAGCTCCACCCTGGGATGATATCCAGTTTCCTAAGTTATGCCTCATGTCTTTTCATGTCTCTATTCATTTAGTGAACTTCATTTAGTGAACTTTTCGTGGCTACCTAACATATTCCTGTTTATAACAACATTTCTCACGTCAGCTGCACGACCAAGCAGCCAAAATCAGCTCTGCGTGCCAGTCAGCTCCACGTCAGATTTTTGTTGATCTCTGTACATAAATCAGTGCAACCTGGCATCTCTCCTCGAATTTTTTTTATTATTTAATCCTTTTTTATTAATATTTTAAAGTTAACACATCGCCAACTTTATTTCTAATTCTAACCTCTTTGGCCACGCCACTCCCCTAGTGTGGCAAAAACGTACTATCACGCCACCCTCATGGCGTGACAAAAAATACCACGTAAACCCTTGTTCGCCCGTCCTGCCAGCGTGGAGGGCCTGCATAGCATCTGTCATGCCATGAGGGATGGCGTGACAAAGTGCTTTAGTCACGCCAAAGTGCGTGGCGTGACAGTGACTACATAAATGCCGCCTCCTTTCGAGGTCTTCAATTTGTTACCGGCTCATTTCTTCCTCCCGACTGCTCCCATCCCTAGATTTGTCTTCGCCGCGGCGCCGTCTTCTCCCGCCGGCCTCATCCTGGTGCCGGCGTCCTCCCCGGCGCCCTCCTCCTCCCGTTTTGGTTTTAGGGATTAGGTTTAGGGTTAGGATTTGGGTTTAGGATTGTTCAATGCATATCAACGTCTATAGTTTAATGCACGCGACACATCGATGCAATAGTCAATTCGATAAAAGGCAACCGTAATGACGCGTCCACCATTTAGTTACATACTTTTATGAGATTGAACATGATTGCGTACAGAAGGGGAGACTACCGAGGTAAAAGCTTCTCCGGCTGTGCCTAATGATAGAAAGTGTCTCGCACTACCCACATAGAGTGTTGTCTAGTGGGGCGCCTCGGAAGCGGTTGGCCGTTGTTGTAGTGGCACGCACATATGCAACTAGGGTTCGCGCAGCAGCATGTGGGATCATAGGAACTTCCTATGTTCACGACCTCCTCGTTGCCCTTCTCGCACTGCATCTGTTGGCGGAGGTCATCATTTTGCTCGTTGATTGTCAATTTGCACCTCCAACTCAAAGATTCGGTTCCACAATGTATCCACGTACATTACAACATGTCGTTCATGGGGAGGATCGATCCAGCGGACAAAGTTGCATTTCGCCATCTGCTGCAAGGGATGGTTAGCATGGAGGATGTATTAGCAATAGCATGAACAAAACCATTTACCCCAGAGTGTGGTCATCGGAAGAAATGTCGTCCACCATCGGAAGGGCCGTTCAGGACCTACACGACAGCGTCCTCCCTGTGTCCGTATTTCGGCCATACCGCTTGAGCACGCTTGTTCAGCATCAACCGGTAGTTAGGACCGAAGTCCTCCCTCCTTTCGAGGGGAAGGTCTTGCTTCGGCGACCCCGGTTAGACTGGTCCCTCGGCATCTGCCATAGTATGTCACTGTACGACGGAGAAGGTTCTTCTTCCTACGGTTTCAAGGGTCGAGTGGTCATTCTTCCGGAGCGTGGGGCGCACATTTTATAGCCCGCGGGGGGAGGCTAAAAAAGCGAGTAATGTGTTAGGTTGCATATGACAAGATCTGACGGGGCTGGCTGCTTTGTGCAGAGATAAGACCAAACGGGGTAGCTTTGCGCGGTGACAAGACCAAAAGAGACAGCCTTGCGCAATGACAAGACCGGACGAGGCAGCTTTGCGCAGCGACAAGACCATACGGAGTAGCTTTGTGCAGTGACAAGGCTAAAGGAGACAGCATTGCGCAGTGATAAGACAAGACAGGACAGCTTTGCGCAGTGATAAGACCAGATAGGGCAGCTTTGCGAAGTGACAAGACCAGACGGGGCAGCTTTGCGCAGTGACAAGACAAACGGGGCAGCTTTGGCGTGACAGGACTTAGCACCAGATCGAGTTTAGGGTTTAGGGTTAGGGTTTGCAGTTTAGGTTTAGGGTTTAGGGTTTAGGATTTAGAGTTAGGGTTTGCAGTTTAGGTTTAGGGTTAGGGTTTAGGCTTTTCAGATCGACTTGACAACCCTGACCGCCTCGCCAGCTTTTCAGAACAAAGAGACATGACTCTGTAAAGAAAGACGTGACAACACTCTGCCTCGCCAGCTTTTTAGACCGAAAAGATAGCACTCTGTAAAGTAAGACATGACTTCTCTCTGCAAAGAAAGACGTGATAACACTCTGCCTCGCCAGCTTTTCAGATCGACATGACAACACTCTACGTCCTTAGCTTTTCGATACCAAAATACAGGACTCTGCAGAAAATTTACCACACCATGCCAACCATGTGACCTATAAAAGGGGGTGGAAGAGATCTAGAAGACAACACTACACAACCAAACCTAACACTACAACACCAGAGCTTCCTCTCCACTCCTCATAGGCTACTACACCAAAGCTTCCTTCACCACGCTGGGATGGACGATAGGCAGAGGCAATGAGATCGGATCCGCGAACTAGCAAGGGCTGCTGGGGAGCGGGACGACCGAGCAAGGGCTACTAGGGCCCGGGTCGAATAAGAGACGCGTGCCTACATGACATCTCTTCGTAATGAAGCCCCCGTAGCAGCAACCCCATGCCGAACGTTCCAACCGAGCGTTCGCCGCAACACCCGCCCGAGGGGGAGACGCCGCCCCTCTGTTGGTGCAGGGACAGATGCAAGTTCTTTAAATCCAAGCACCTGCTCAACCTAGGCATGCGTTACGGGGGTTGCGCGAACTACTCCAGCGACTATCCCGACCGACTTCGGGACACGAGCAGCTATCAGCAGCTAGTAAGGACCGGTTACAGTGTGTTCCCGTACTATTTCTCTTTCAAAATACGCACTAACAACCTCTCTCGTCTACCTGTAGTCCTCGGATCCGCTATGTGGTTACCGCAAGTGGATCGACCACGAGATCCACCCACATGACCAGTGCTCTCTTGACATGGACGAGTGGCATGACCAAAGAGACCACGAGATCCTAGAGGAGCGACGCCGCAATGACGAGCACAACGAGCACATACGTCGGGAGACGCAAGCTCATCTCAAGACGTGTAGGCGTAGGGAGCGCGAGGCTCGCGAGAGGGAGCGCGAGAGGAAGAGGGAAATTGCGGCCAAGGCCAAAGAGACTGGCGAGAAGTTCAACACCGAGCTAGCAAAGAAGGAAAAATGGCCCCGGTCCACGCAGTAGATCGGACCATTCTGTACTAATCCCCTGTCGAAGGTCGAATCTATTTCCATTCCAAAAGGCGCATATGTATCGTAGGAGTACTTCGGTTTGTTGCATCGTGCATGATGTTGTTTCTTATGCACGTAACCAAACCATGTGCGCCATGTTATTTCAAGCTTTATTATGAAGTCTATTTTAAGTCGCAACTTTAAATCTCGTCATTTTTTCGCATTCAATTCTTCGCGTAGCAAGGCATCCAACAACATGAAAAAAATGAGCTATGGAAGTTTACGGTTTGGTCTACGACCACAAAGTTATGTTTTTGCCACCCATCATTGCACTAGGATGTCTACGCATCTTTCATCAGCGGTATTGTCTAGCATATGTGTATAATTGTGCCTCATGTTGTACCACACAATCCACATATTTCTTATTTTTCCAGGATGCATTATGTATCACTTCTGGGACACGCCCTGGAAATATTGTGAAGTATCAAAGGTTTTCAAATCACAAAAAGATTACCGGTCCATATATGTATTTACTCTCATTTAAAATGATGGTCTTATATTTGGTTACGTAGAGAGGTCTCCATTTTCAAGTTGTGGATTGTTAAATGTTACATGTACATGGTGTTATGCATCACCGTACATTCCATTGTTTTTTATCTTTCAAAAGGAAGACCCTTTGTCATAATTTACCACAGGTTCCAAATCTATAAATCCAAATGTAATAACTGTCATAATTTACAAACAAACTAGAAGTAGCCCTTGTCACGCCAATCTGGCTGGCGTGACACAGCACTACTGTCACGCTGTGCTCAATGGCGTGACAAAGGGTACGTTCGGACCGTCCGATTGGAATCGGACGGTCCGAACGTCTCCTCCGCATCAGGCTCTGTAATGCCATAGGATATAGCGTGACATAGCACTACTGTCACGCCGTGCTAAATGGCGTGGCAAAGGGTACGTTCAGACCGCCCGAACGTCTCCGTCTGTTTGGACCGTCCGATTCCAATCGAACGGTCCGAACGTCTCCTTCACATCGGACTCTGTCATGCCATGGGATATGGCGTGACACATGCCACGCAAGCTCCACGCTAGCATGGCGTGCGGCTGAGGGCTTGCGTGGCATGTTTTGTCACGCCGCTTTAGGTGGCGTGACAGAGTTCATTTGCCACGCCAGGTATGGTGTTGTGGCTAAAGGGGTCATATTTGGAAATAAAATTCGCGAATGGTTAACTTTAAAATATTAACAAAAAAGGATTAAATAATAATAATAAATTATCTCTCCTCCTAGTATAATCTCTGTACTACTGTACTTGTGTGATTCTGCATTCGTTAGTGACTGATAAAGCGCATTTTGGTAGTTCCTGATGCTGCATTGCATCTACTTCGAGAGGCTTTTGAGGAAAAGCTATGCTTTCTCGCCTTACTTGGCAACCTGTGTGTGGCCAGTTTTTCGCCTTGCCCCGTTTCCTGTGATGAAGCTTCAGAAAGCGTTGCTGGTTGGAAGAAAGGTCTTGGTTCTTTGCTTCATGTTGTTCATTGGCCCCTGCATGATGTTCGTTAATTTATTTTGGAAATTAAGATGAATTAATCATGTGATGTGATATATAATCACAGGATGGAGTTAGTACTAAATACTGCTATGCGTCGTACCTGAAGTTTTATCTCACCTTTATATTCTACTTTCCCTAATATTTACTACTGCTGCTCATGGGGAAGCTGAACAGCAAGTTTAGAGAAAACACAGCATGCATGATGATGATGCAGCAGTGTATCATGGACGTAGTGGCATTAGCACTGTCTCCATCAACTCATGCAAGTCATCTTTCTTTATTTTTTTTTTGCAAGTCATCTTTCTTTATTTTTGTTGGTTCATCTTGTTTTACAAGAGGTTCCTTTTGTGATGTTAATGGGAAAACATGTACTTTGCGAGATTAGAGTCTTTTGTGACTATGGTATGCTGTTCCTTGGAAATTCGGTGAGATTATGCGAAATTCAGAAGCATTATCCATTTAGTGGGGCCGGCGGAGGGCATAAATGGAAACGGGTACGAGTTTGTGAAGTTGAGTGGCGTTTGGTGGTGTGCGTGACTTGCCAGGCGGGAAAGAGAAGGGGACTTCGCTATCCTCCTCGTCAACAAATTAATACTGCTGCAAGTGCGACGTTAGGTAGACCTAGTTCACACATGCTCGTTCGTGGGCTTGTCATCGCTGGGATTCCCTGGTTTTATATAGCCTTAGGCCGGTTTCAAAAGCGGGATTTTTTTTTCCCTTGATTTTTGCGAGAATTAAATTGTTTCATGTGGAATTTTAGCTTCCAAACAGAAATTTATTGTAGGCGACCAGGATCCGACTACGATAGATTTTTTTAATTAATTAATCTTTTTTTGAATTTTATTTTAAAATTAACCTCCGGCGCACTTTATTTCCAATTCTGACCTCTTTGGTCATGTCACCACCCGTGACGTGACAAAATAACACTGTCACGCGAGCCCATTTCTGGTCAAACTCTTGTCACGTCACTAGAAGTGGCGTGACAGTGTTATTTGGTCACGCCACAACTAGTGGCGTGACAAAAAGTGCTATTTTGAGAACTTATCTTGACGCGTGATAATATTGTTTTGTCATGCCACCATCCGTGGCGTGACCAAAAGAGTCAGAATTAGAAATAAAGTACGTCGGAGGTTAACCTTAAAATAAAATTCAAAAAACGGTTAATTGATAAAAAAAAAGTTCACTACAATATAATATACATTACAAAGACACGTGAGGTCTATCATATTACGGTATTTAATTGATTATAAGTACTTGTAAGTAATTTCACTGAGTCGACTTTTTAGCAGAAAACTATGGATCTACAGGGTGTTGCACTGAGCCTTAGCCAACATGAGAGAGTTCATACAAGAGAGAGAATTTTTTTTTCTTCAATTAATCTACCTCAAACCATTATACTACACGCATAGGACTGTATACAGTGGAACTGTTCTAATTTGTAAATCCTAGCAAACCAATAATGGGCACAAGTTACAACTCGCTGAGTTCTCTTCTAGAAAGTTCTCCGGAACAAAACTTTAACCTTTATTTTCCCCACTCCTCTTTGCCTTTCCTTTTCTTGCACAGTATCGCGCGGTGAGATGATGTGGACATATTTACTTTAGGTTTTCTTGAATCCCCCTTTACGTTTGCAAAGTAGCCCCCATATCTATCCAGCAATCTTAAATATGAAAGCCATCGCTCTCTGTGAATAGTGCCAATCTAGTGCCCAAGGTGGTGCAGAGTATTTTACATCTCATGCGTTTCTTGCTAATTACATCAAATTCAAACACATAAGCACCTTGTGCTTTGGTCGGCGAGTTTGGCATTCTAATGCAACATATTTTAATGTGTACCGTTGTACGTGTCAAACGTTGACGGGAGACTTTAGGTCCTGAATCCCGATTTTTGGAAGAAACGAACGCTTAGTACGTGCCAACATATTTTTTTTGGACGATATCCTCACAAGATTGATGGGATGTGTCTTAATAGATAAGATTATCCTAACCGTGCAGAATTTTTCCCAAGGGCCGATACACGTGGAAGAAGCAGAGGATGTGCGAGTGTTTCGTGTCTTCTTACGTGCAGCCGAGGGAACGCGAGTTGTTAGACGGGGCCACATGTCAGTGTCAGTGGCACGACGAAGGTCACGTCCAAGTGCCTGTCGGTCGGTCTTTTCCCCTATTTGCTCGTGCTCCCGTGGGGCAAAAAGAAAAGAGCGGGCAAGGAAAGGGACCGAAGGGACACTTGGATTGCATTATTGCAAGCGTCCGTAGAAAGATCAAATCTTCTGCAGAAAGTTGGAAATGTAATATGAACAGGTGTCGATCGGAACCGGGCAGCTGCGATCTAACAAACAAAGTGAACCACAGAGGAAAAAAATCCAAGTACGTATATAAACACGAAGAAAACGAACTAGATTTTTTTTTGGTTTGAAAGCAGGTCTGGTTTTTCTTGCTTGTCCTTATGGCTTTCGTTTGCTTCTCTTCGGTTGGAAGAAAACGATGTGTAAAGCACTGGTCATGGCCTTGAGCCATCAGGGTGTACGGTATGCCCGGCACATCCAAAAATCAAAATTTTGTGTAGACATTATTTCTATAGTTATATTGTATTTGCAGCTCGAGTCTTAGTGTGCACCCCTCGATAGCGCAGCCACATAAAAGAATCCCTAACCAACAGGCCACTCACGTCTGCTCCCAAAGGCCCACTCGCGTCCTCCTGAGGCGTATCTGATGGTATAGGCAATTCTTATTTATAACAACTTTCTTCATATCAATTGTAGACAAAGACTAAAGACAAATTTCAAACAATGATGACAGACAATTTCTTTGTCTTTTTAGTTGTCTTTATAAAACACACAATCTTTTAATGTTTTTCTTGTTTCAGACTATAATTAATTTCTGAGATTGTAGACAGCATCTTTCTCTCTCTTCATTCTCTTTCATCTACGTCAGCAAAAATTATACGTAGCAATGACTATAGATGGTTGACATAAGCCTATTATACATGCTCTAATCCCACAACTCCACAGCCACAAGCCCCCACCCAACTACCCCAACCCCCAACCCTAATCCCCCGCGCCCTTATCCATGGCTCCCCACCCCACAACGACGCTCGGTGGGCGGAAACACAGGGCAACACGGGAGCAGACGAGTAGCGACAACAGTAGGGCGACTGCGGGTTGCGACTAACGCCAAGAAGAGCGGCGAACAAATGAGCCGGCATGAAAGCGATGAGGCAAGCAGCGAAAGCGCCATCAAGTCGACATGGGAGTAGCATCCCGCACTCCAGCCAGCAGGCCGGCGTAGGAGCGGTAGCACAACACGGCGCGGAACAACAGGAGCAATAGGGGGCCCTAGGAGCAAGACACGATCTTGGCCGTGGGCGATCTTGACGACGATGTGGGAGCGGTCGAGTGGGTCACCGTCGATCTGGCGACAAGCGCGGACATAGTAAGTTATGACTTGATTTCGATTTGGGATTTGTGGAATATTATGAATGAAAATTTAAAGTTTTTGTTGTGATTTGTTAATGCAGAGATATGATGTTATAAAGTCATTGTACAAACTACAGAATTATGAATGTCAAATATGCACCCATTGAAAAGTTTCTAGCTGCGCCGCTGCCTGGCTTTATGCACGGAGACGAGTTTGACATGACCTGTCATGGCCGGATGGGCTCTCGTCCAAGCCCATATCTCAGCCACGTCGGGCCAGCCAAGTCAGATCCAGATCCACTAGTGCTCACCAAGTTAATTACCTGCAGGTTGCACGGGCTGTAAAATGCAGAGCCAGAGAACATTGGAAGGCTGTTACTTGCTGGGATCTTACCTTGTGCGGCTTGTTCTGTTTCCATCACAGAAAGAATTGCTTGTAGTTACAGGATGCAAATCACGAATAGGGGAAAGAACAAAGAACCCATCATCATCTTGCAGCTGCTATGAACAGGGAGTAGCTGTCCCAGCGAAACCGAACCCCAGCAAAACGAAAGCAAAGGCCTGGAGGTAGATGTACAGATAGTAGTGCCCGGCTCCAAGCACAAAGTCGTAAGAGGCACATACCAGGAGGTAGAATGCGACCAGGAGCTCAGGAACGTAAATCCTGCAGGGGTGAAGGTGAAACCAGCAAGATTATATAGTGTCAGGCATGCGTTTTCACTGTTCTACTAGCAGAGGGTAATTGCTGTTTTGTGTTGAAGTTCTTTTTTGGTACCTCTGGACGCACTCTGTTGGCTTCACTGGTTCAAGGCGGGGGACTTCAAGCTTGTCCTTCACATGGTCTCCTACCTTCTCAGTGACCACCCACTCGTTAACATACATGGTCTCGAGCAAACCAGTTAGGGCTGCGCGCATTCGATGCATGGACATGACGTTCTCGAACAGGATCCACAATGGCATCAGATGGAGAGACCTAGCATATATTGAATGAAACCTGTAAACATGCGAAAATTAACGGGCAGGGCACATAGAGAGCTGTTCTCTGGAGTAAGAATAACATTTTACCCGGGATTTCTGATGGCGTTCATGATGGTAATGGCGGTGGGAATGTAGACCACCCCCGAGACAGGAATGCTAACTTCAGGGACCATGACGGACAGTGGAATCACAACGCAGTAGAACAGGAATGTCAGGATGGGAGCGATGACCCTTCGTACAAAGAAAAAGCTGTACAGAAGATGGAGTTTCTTCCATGCAGATACGCCCTGCATCACACATAGTCGGTAAAGAACCTTTTTGCATGACAATCCTGTAACTTATTTCATTGTGTCGTATTCAAGAACGCTTGCCTTGCTTATAACAATTTCCCGTGCCATTTTTCTGAAAAGGTTGGCAGCACCACAAGTCCACCTATGCTGTTGATGACGGTAGGCCTTGAAGGTACTTGGGAGTTCACTCTTAACCTGTATAAGATTTGTCACCGTAACAGGTTATAATATACACATATGCTTATTCAAGAATCAACGATTTGAAAGTTGCAGAAAGGCATACCCTTATATCACCAACATACAAGAATTGCCATCCCACAAGGCTTGCCCGTACAGCCAAGTCCATGTCTTCCACAGTTGTGCGATCCTTCCATCCTCCTGCTTCGTTAATAGCTGATACACGCCATACACCAGCAGTACCTGTAAAAGGACTGATCAATGCTGTTACGAACAGACACGATCTCACATAAATGGTTCTGACATTGTCTCTTACCATTGAAACCAAAGAACGCGTGCATAGATGAGCCCGATTCCTGCTCTACTTTGAAATGATAATCCAGTGACATCTTCTGTATCCTTGTCATCAGGCAAACATCATAGTTCACTGCAAAATTGCCCGGCAAAGGCCAGGGCAGGAACATCCTGTAATCAGAATGAACAAAAGCTCTCACTTCAAATTATCAATATCACCGCATTACCCATTGAAAAGCTGAACAAATTGCATCAGAACATCAGCAATAGTGAGCCTAATTGTAACATCCCAAAAATTCAGAACATTTGGAACTGCTTAAAAATGAGGGACTTCTAAAAACTTTTTGTTACACTTTATCGATGTTTGAATCTCTAGGTTGTTACTTGAAAACTTGACCTCAAAAAAGCGGTCTGAGTCAAAAGTCACCCGGCCCAGCTCAACTTCTATTTCTCATTCTTTCTCTCTGGTTCGGCCCCCAGCCTAACCGCCGACCTTTTCTTGTGTCATGCGTCACGATACCCTCGACCACGCCACTGGCACCACAACGCCCTGTTCCTGCGCTCCGACCGCGTCACGCACCAACAAGTGCGCCGCGCCATTGCCCGGTGCACCGTGCCGCTCTGATCCACGCCTAATAGCCATATGTGTCCACGCGCCCATCGCAAGCCCCCGTCCTCGCGCCATTGGAGCAGCGCTGTCACCGCGTCGTCACCTTCGCCTGTTCTCGCCTTCCACGCGCCACATGCGTCATGCCGCCCGGCAACACCATTCCCTCCACCCTGTGTGCCCACGACGTCACGTTGCGTCACGCCATCGCCGCCACTAATCGTCTACCACATGACACAGACTATGCTTCGCGTCGCTCCGTTAGACCGGCGCCCGACCACGCTGTTACTGTTCGGCAAGACGCACCCTGCTCCCTTCTCACGGTGACCGTCGCCGGTCTTTGGCATCATGCCCGCGAGTGGCGCGGCTCTTGGCGCCACGTTGCTGCCATCACGCTCGCCGTCGCCCAACCTCTGTTGCGTCCATTGTCACGCCCATCCTGCCACACCGAGCACATCGCTGAGCCTCCTCCATCCCTCTGCCGCCTATAAAAGGGTCATGCCAAGTCGCTCTCATCCTTCCCCTGTCATTCCTCTCCTCTTTCTCCACCGAATGCCAAGAGCAAGGATGGCACAACCTCTTGTTGCGGCCGCCAGAACCGCCGAAGCCATCCTTGCCGTTCTGACCGCCCGATGCACCTCTCCCCTAGCCGAGCGCGTCAAAACGTGTTCCCGAGCCTCCCCTTCGTTTTCCCCCAATCAGTTGGAAGATTCTGCCATCAGAGCATGCCGCGTCCGCCGTCTTCCCCGATTCCAGGGGAAACCGCTGCCGCGACCGCCATTCCTTCTCAGGTGAGCCATTCTCCGATTCCCCATGCATGGAGTATCCCCTCACCCCTCTCATCCTCCCCCAACCCGCGATTGGAGCCTCCCCGCACTCGGCCATCGCCCTCACGACGTCCCTGTCGTGCCACCCTCGAGCTTTCGTCGCCGGCACGTCTCGGTGCTCCTCTTCCCTGGCCAACCGCATGGGTGAGCTCCCCATAGCCCCCTCGTGCCCATGCTCCCCCTAGACCTCCCCCTCTCCCTCTCTGGCGCCACCGCCCCTTTCCTTCCCCCATGGCCGGCCGCCTATCTCTGTCGCCAGGCCGCCACTGACCACCTTGAGCCGCACCACCACCCTCATTGGAGTGCCCTCATCAGCCCGTTCCATTTGGTCCATCCACGGCCGCCAGCGTCACCTCCTCTGCCGGCGCCGCCCTCGTCGTCGCCGCCTGCCCTTGGTCCTCTGTTCTGCTGCCCTTCCTTCCTTCTCTCTATTCTTTCTCTGTGTTGGTATGTTCGAGTAACTAACAGTGGACCCCTCTATCTCTCTATGGCTAGTCCTCTCTCTCTCTCTCTCTCTCTCTCTCTGTGTGTGTGTGTGTGTGTGTTGGATAGGAGTAGCTGACAGAGAGCCCCATCTGATTAAGATGCTCAGCTACTGTGAGTAGGATTAGTAGCTACTGAATGTCTCCAATTAGCAACCCATGTAGTGGTGTAGTTAGCAGCTAATCAAAAAGGCAACTTTGATTAGAGGTCGGTTAACAGTAAGCAGTAAGCCATTAAGCATCAGTTAGTGCTTGATTAGTATATGACTGACAATGGGCCCTCCCCTCATGATTGATTTAGGGTAATGCTAATGTTTGTATAAGAGCCATATACTAACTTAATCAGGAAAGTGTAGTATATCTAAGCACAGTGAACTTACTAAAACAAAGGGATAAGTAGCAAGCATTAGGGATTCGCTTAGTATAGTTAGTTTAGGTAACTAGAGCCCAAGATGGTGTAGACATGTTTAGGTATATGTACCTACACCCATGATCGGACGACCATTGGCCTTAGGCGATGATAGTAGTAATAATAAAACTAATAATGGGACGACCAAAAGCATAAACAATAAGGAACGTCTTGGTGGCTGTTAACCCTAGGTCATCAACAACGACTAAGTTGAGGTATAGCTCATTCCACAAGCACATGATATGATGAGTATGCCTCACACATAACTAGGTTTTACCTGGAACTAGAAGCTAAAAGATAAACTTAGTAGCATATAAGATTACTAGTTCTATTAGACAGTCACGAAGGTTAGCGGTAGCTATGATCTAGCTCCATACTAGTAATACAAGTGATAGGGTTGATCGCTACACAAAGACTAGTAGGCAAGAGCCCATAGACCTCATATCATAGTTATCTACTTAACTAGAAATAGTCGTTAGCAAATGTTGTAGATAAGGATACACCTAGTATGATAGGTATACATTAGTTTGTGGCAAGCCACGTAGGTAGTAAGACTAAGTATAGATCACCTCAAAGATGAAACCTAAAACCATAGACACCACTGAGGGTGTAAGGCTGGTGTCTAGCTAATGCTTGGAAGTTCCAGCTAAGACTCATGGAATTTCCTTGATAAATATAAAATGATAAAGCCAGTCATTAAGTGAACTAGGTCCCACGTGTCGATGAGACTTATGTCTACCCAGAGCGAACCCCGCACTAATGCATAGGTCTTCCTCGGTAAATAGAAAGTAATAACTAAAAGAACCATTAGATCAGCTAGGCACAGCATGTGAGTAGCAATGAGATGTTCCCGAGTGGATGCTAGTAGTTCAACCACCAATCTACCTCGTATAGGCTCTAGTTATCATCCATCATCATCCTTCCCAGTAGCAGAACCCTTCGTGATCCGAAAGTGGATCAGAGAGCCATACCTCACTGGGTGATCGTTCCCATCTAGGTAACCGATGCGGAATATTCCTTGGAATATTCTCTCTCCCGTTGGAGCCCTAGCTCCTTGAACTAGTGGACTTCTCGAGAGCTCGATCCCTCTCGCCCTCACTCTGGATCAAACAGTTGCCTAACGCTAACCTGACTGTCAACCAAAGACCTCACCACTGGACCAAATGAGTAGAGTTTGAATCTATCTACTTTGGTCTGAAATATTTCCTTCATTCCAAACCTCCTGGGATGTACTTCAGCTCATCTGCAATATTTTCTTCATCAACTTCCTTTGAATATACTTCGTCTGCAGTAATTCCTTCAACTCTACTAAGTATGATTAGTTTCATATGGAGTGCTTCTGTATTTCAAGATGTTGTTAGATATGTTTACTTTCATTCGAAGTGTTTCCTTTTGTTTGAATGTATTTGGATTTATTGGATTTCATTTGAATACTTTCAGTCGTTCTTGGGTTCGATCATATTTTGCGTAGTTAGAATCTGAAGCCATGACGGAGCAATCATCCGAGGCAGAATAAGAACAAGATCAGGATTGTCAGAACATCAAGCAAAGCGATTATCGAAACATTGAGCAAGGCGAGTCAACACTTTGATCATGTTGCACCTACTTTTTGCAATTATATTGTTTTAAATTATGAAATTGCATTGCTATGATTTATGCAACTATGTTGGTCTAGCTCATTGTTAATACCTTAATGATAATTGTGTATAAACTTTTAATCCTTGAACTTGGACACTATCCTTTGTCACCCTAGAATTAATGGTTTACATACTAGTTAATAAATCGGTATCTAAGTGTCATGCTTAGACTTGCTTAGATACATTAGCATGTGGACAATGATTTGCCCTGACATCATTAGAAAATTTGAAAATGAGATTGCTTAGTCAAGGTAGGAGCTTGACTGATATGTTGGACTAGAAAAGTATTTCTAAACAAAAGTGAAAACAAAAAAATAAACATATTTAGACTCGGGTGGCTGGTGCTGAGGGGCACGATAGAGTAGGTATGTGGATGTACCTCCTGAGTCAATTAAGGACCCAAATCTTATGATGACCTCTCGTGTAAAAACAATGCAACCACAAGTCTATAATGAGTACGATCTGACTAACTAATTTGTTCGCCTCCTCGTAACTTCACCTTTGGTGGGTGTATGGAGTGAATTAAGGGTAAGGGAGTCACCGATCTACATGGCGCCAGTGGGAGACCTCCTGGGGGCGTGGCCCAAGGAGGTGGTACCTAGCGGCGTAGGGTTGCGTTGAGGTGGGGCATTGTGAAGGCCTTGTGACAATCATCTTAGTTGCACACCTATGGAAGTGTGTCAAGACGGACATTATAAGTTGATTGTCTCTTGTGGGTAAAGTGTACGAACTCTGCAGAGTAAGAAAACTATCTGGATAGCTGTACTTACGGTCATGAGCGGTGCCGAGAACTTGCTTGAAGTAGCTTTCAACAACAACAACAAAGCCTTTTGTCCCAAACAAGTTAGGGTAGGCTAGGCATGAAACCTCCTCAATGTCAAAGAGACGAGAGCCTTGTAAGAAAAAACCTACAAGGCTAAAACCCTAAGTCGTACATCCTGCCATCTGAGCCAAGAGCCTAAAACACCGCCCCTAAACTCTCTTATGGTTCCGGTACGTGGATCGCTAACTTCCATGCGCTCCTATCCAAAGCTAATTCTTTAGCTACATTCCAATCCCTCAAATCTCTTTTATCTACTTCCTTCCACGTCGGTTTTGGTCGACTTCTGCCTCTTCTTACATTTTCAGTACGTCTTAAAATTCCACTACGTACCGGTGCCTCAGAAGGCCTCCATTAGAGATGTCCAAACCATCTCAAGCGATGTTGGACAAGCTTCTCTTCAATTGGTGCTACCCCCACCCTAGCGCGTATATCATCATTGCGGTTTCGATCCCGCCTTGTGTGACCACATATCCACCGTAGCATCCTCATCTCCGCTACACTCATCTTCTGTATATGTTGTCTTTTAGTCGCCCAACATTATGCTCCATATAGCATCACAAGTCTGATCGTCATCTTATAGAACTTACCCTTTAACTTAAGGGACTTTTTTGTCACACAGGACACCCGATGCTTAGCGCCATTTCACCCACCCCGCTCTAATCATGTGGCTCACGTCTTCATCAACCTCACGGTCCCACTGTAGCATCGATCCCAAATATCGAAACGTGTCCTTTCTAGGCACTACTTGTCTGTCCAGACTAACATCTCCATCATCTGCCCTGGCACCGTTGAAATCACACCTCATATACTCAGTTTTAGTCCTACTAAGTCTAAAGCCCTTCGATTCTAAGGTCTTCCTCCACACCTCCATATTCCTATCGACACCTATCCTACTCCCATCAACTAACACTACATCATTAGCGAAAGCATACACCAAGGGATATCTCCTTGTATGTCCCGCGTGACCTCGACCATCACTAGGGCAAAAATGTATGGGCTCAACACTGACCCTTGGTGTAGTCCTATCTTAATAGGGAAGTCACTAGTATCACCACCACATGTTCTGACATTAGTCACAACATCTTCGTACATATCCTTAATTACGGTAACGTACTTTGTTGGGACTTTTTCTCCTTTGGAGCGTCCACCACATGACCTTTCTTGGCACTTTATCATAGGCTTTCTCCAAGTCGATAAACACCATGTGAAGATCCTTCTTTTGCTCTCTACACCTCTCCATCAACTGTCATGTCAAGAAAATCGCCTCCGTGGTCAACCTCCCCCAGGCATAAAATCAAATTGAGTTGTCGTCACGCTAGTCACTCTTCTTAAGCGGTGCTCGATCACTCGCTCCCAAAGTTTCATTGCGTGGCTTATAAGCTTAATTCCTCTATAATTAGTACAACTTTGAGTGTCTCCTTTATTTTTGAAAATTGGTACTAATGTGCTCCTCCGCCACTCGTTAGGCATCTTGTTCGACCTAAAAATGGTATTGAACAAATTAATTAGCCAAACGATCTCCACTTCTCCTAGGCATTTCCACACCTTGATAGGAATGTTATTAGGCCCCAACGCCTTACCCACTTTCAGTATTTTTAAGGCCTCTCTTACTTCCGACTCCTAGATTCTTCGAACAAACTACCTATTGGTGTCATCAAAAACATCATCCAGTTCAATCATACTATCGCCGTTGTCATGATTGAACAACTCGTCAAAGTAATCTCTCCACCTATCCTTGATCTCATCGTCTTTCACCAAAAGTCTCTTAGTGTCATCTTTGATGCATTGATGCATTTAACTTGGTTGAAATCTCTCGTCTTCCTTTCTCAAAGTTTAGCCATCTTGTAGACATCCTTCTTGCCCTCCTTTATACTTAGCTTCTGGTAAATTTCCTCACAGTCCTTGCCTCGTGTCTCACTCACCGCTTTCTTTGCCTTCTTTTTTGCTGCTTTGTATTTCTGTACGTTGTCGTCGCTCCTATCATGATGCATATGCTTGTAGCATGTCTTCTTCTCCTCGATAGCCTTTTGCACTTCCTCGTTCCACCAACACGTATCTTTAGGTTCGCATCTTGTCACTCGGGTCACTCCAAGCACCTCCATAGCCACCTTCCTACTACAAGATGCCATCTCTGTCCACATACCATTCGCTTCTCCCATGTTCCATATCCCTTCTGCGATCATCCTCTCCTTAAACGCCTGTGAGGCGTCCCCTTTGAGTTTCCACCACTTCGTCCTCGTGGCTCTGGCGACCTTAGCCTGTCGAACTCATGTCCTAAAACAAAAGTCGGAGACTACCAACTTATGTTGCTGGACAACACATTCTTCAGGTATAACCTTACAATCTATACAGGCTCGTTTGTCCTCCCTCCTAACAAGGACAAAATCAATTTGGCTAGAATGCTAACCACTACTAAAGGTAACTAGATGAGAATGTCTCTTTCTAAAAAAGGTGTTAGCTATCATGAGATCATAGGCTACGACAAAGTTTAAGATATCTTCTCCCTCTTGGCTCCTATCACCATAACCAAAACCCCCATGCACCCTTTGAAACCCCCCACTAGTTGTACCGACATGACCATTGAAATCGCCTCCTAAGAAAAGCTTCTCACTATTAGGCACACTTCTAACCATGTCATTTAGGTCTTCCCAAAATTGCCTCTTAGCGGCCTCATCTAGACCTACTTGTGGAGTATATGCGCTAACAACATTCAAAACCAAGTCGCCAAAGATTAGCTTGACTAGAATAATCCTATCCCCCTGTCTCCTCACGTTGACGACTCTGCTCTTGAGGCGCTTATCGATTAAAATGTGAACTCCATTCCTGTTTCGTTCTGTTCCAGTATACCACAACTTATAGCCAGTATGCTCTACCTCCTTCACCTTCTGACCCATCCATTTAGTCTCACGTCTCTTAATCGCCGTATCAACTAACTCTATTAACTTACCTGTTAAGGACCCTACATTCCAACTACCCAGACGGATCCTACTCTCCTTGGCTAGCTTCCTTGCCCCTCGCACTCGTCGAGTAAAGTGCGAAGACCCTTGCACATTTTCCACTACATCCGGGCGACGACGTAGCGCGTCACTAAGGGAGTGACGTCCCGGCCCTTGCTCATTTATCACCATACCCGAGTTCCGATATGGCACATCGCTAAGAGGGTTGCACCCCAACGAATTATCAATTTTGGGTTTCATTCCATGAAAAGGTGGCTTGATTTTTACGTTGGCTCGCCAAACCTAACACAACCCTCCTTTTTCCTGGCGGGTTGTGTGGAGTGAGAGTATGGGTTGGAGCTCAGTGATTGGAAATGTTGGATTGGAGCCCAGAGAGTTGAGATGGCCTAGTTGAGAATCAGTGATAAGTACGGGATGTGACCCGAGCATTGGGTGGTTGGAGTCACTCAATGGTATAGGAGGTTAGAGCCTCTACTAGTACTTTACAACAAAACTCAGTTTATAAAAACTTGTGTTGGTTAAAATGCTAAGTCTTAAGAATTGCTTATTAACTATTCTAATTCCAACTTAGCTTTGTGCAAATAAAAGAACCGTGAACCTCTCTTTGATTAGCCTTGCATATGTAATAATTACATTCTGTGTGTTGGCTCACGAGTACAGTTGTGTACTTATGCTCGTTTTAAATATTCTCTTAGTCAGTAAGCATAAACGAAAAAAGTTGTGTGTGCACTTATGAGCACTTGTCAAGACTGGAAATCAAAAAGGCCAAGAACTAGATCGCGGGTCCCAGTTGATTGCCTATGGGTATATCGTGAGAGTTCCACATATTGTATTTCAATCCACTTCCACTACTGATTCTTTAAAGGTATTTGGTCTGGTCGGCCATTCTGAAGACAAACGTCATAAGGTATATTTACGCTTTGTTTATTACAACACAATAGCTTTACATTTTCGTAATATGTGTTTGATATCTAATGATGTAACTGTGGGCACTAGCTACTGATCCACGGACTAGTGTTGTGAATACAGAAGATTCCAAATTGCAAATTTGGGATCTGGCACTAATTTAATGCTTAATAACTTATTAAATTAAAATTGTACAACATGTATTATCAAGAGCCTATGCTGAGGTATTTTGCTAAACTTTCTTTGGTTGTCATTCCATGTTGTAAGTTCTTCATACTTCATTCAACTTGATGACAGGATGAAAACCAACAAGGCCTGAGAGCTAGAGAACCAAATTAGACAAGAACAAAGAGTTGAATAACCAAATCAACAGAACTGCCTTGGACGGAATGCAACTTTTTCAGAAAGTTCAGGGGCTGGATTAGTGCTATACTGCTTCATTTTTCAATCATATCATTTGAAAACGAGAGTAACAACTGTAACAATCGTATTTAATTTAACTAGTCTGACATGACAGAAACTAAGTCATGGAAAACTTGCTTACCAAATTCCCAACGAGTCTGCACCAGAGCAATCTTTGGGTTGTGCACAAGAAATGGTATAGTTTTTAAAAGGAAGTCAGATTCAGGTTGAAAATCCGCATCGAAGATGACAACAAAATCACATTGTTGCACATAACTATGTTTCATGCCCTTCTTCAAGGCTCCTGCTTTGTATCCCTTCCTGTTATCTCTAATCTCATATTTTATGTTAATTTTTTTGCTGGCCCAATCTTTGCACTCAAGCTCCACTAGATCCTGCATTTGACCAAAATTGAAATACAGAAGTCAATTCAAAGTAAAGAAACAAATATTCTATAATATGCTAAAGAAACAATCGTAGTTAGCGTTGCGATTGGATCAAGATTTTGGCAGTTGCAAGAGGGTGATTCTTCCGATGATGAAGAGATCATCTTGGCGGAAGTGGTTGTTGAAACGAAGGCTGGCAATCAGCCAATAGTTTTTTCCGACAGCGTTTCAAAATCTTATCAAGGTAATAGAGTTCAATCTTCTATCTCACCTAGTTTTCGCAGATCTTTACTGGTTGGAGGCAAGGGGGACATTGGCCAAGGGTCGTCGTCAAAGATTGCAAATGATCTGGTTTATGGAGATGACATTGCTACGGGGTACTCGCCAGTGGAGCTCCATGAGGTGGGGATATCACCGGGCCGGAGTAGGCAGGGTGTGGGTGGTAGTCGGCCCTAGAAGGGGCCTATACCGCCTCCTCGCATGTCACCGCCGAGGACAGTCGGCGATGCCATCGAAAGTGCTCGTCGATCTCATCTAGCATGTTTGGTGTGCAACGTTAAACATGCGGAAGTTACGCCATATTTGGAAGCTACCCAAAATTCACATGGCTCGGCTGCTTCGCCGGATTTGACGCTAATTCAAAATCCAGCTGTGCCTTATTTCCTTTAAACAAATTAGAACCGGTGTGCAGTAATAAATATGCGGAAGTTATGCCAGCTTGGGTGGCCAATCAAATCTCGTATGGCTTGGCTGCTTCGTCGGATTTATCGTCAATTCAAAATCCGGCCAGAGCTGTGACTATTGGGCCGAGCTCATCAATGCCATGTTTGACGTTAAACAAATCAGAATGAGCCCACAAGACAGGCTTACCCTGGCTACGTAAATTGCTTCGACGTAACTAGGAAAAGTCTCGGCAAAACACTACAATATCTTCCGACGACTGGTCAGGGATGAACATCGGTGATCGGCGTTCGTTTGCGGAAGTTCTCTATCATCCAAGCGACATGTAATTTGGACGGGATAGTGTAGGCAGTCAGAGAAACGATCTTGTCGGCGGTGGATGGTTCTCCGTCAATGGTGGCGTTGGCGGCCAGGTTGGTGGGCCTGGCGGTGCTGTCGGCTTCGGTGGTGAACAATCCTTGGGCAACAGAGGCGTTGGTCAGTTCCCAGTCAGCGGAGGTGTGGGCGGCCAAATTGCTAGCAGCTTGGCTTCGGGACTTGGCGCTGTTGGATGCGGCAGTGGGCAACTCCCGGGCAAAGGCGCTGTTGGTTTCGGCGGTGGGCAACTCTAGGACAACGGAGGTTCTGGGCAGTTCTCTGTCAATGGTGGTACTGGAGGCCAGACTGCTGGGCCTAGCGGTGTTTTTGGCGGGCAGGGAGGTTTTCCGGTCGTTAGTTTTGGCGGCATTAACTCACTCCCTAATCAACGTTAGGCTCGGGCGCCTAGCAATGGCCGAGGGTGGTTCAAAGACAGCATCAGAGACCGAGGTCATGGCCGGTTTGGAGGGGACAATCCTCGGGTCAACACCGATTCCGCAGGTGCTGTTTCTAACATAGTTTGCTTTCGATGCAAAGGGAAGGGGCATGGAATTGCTAATTGCAAAACTTTATTAATGTGTGATATCTGTGAGGGCGATGATCATTTGGCAAATAAGTGTTTGTTGAGACTGATGCCAAGACCTATTGCCAATTTGTGTGGTTTCAGTGCTGATGGGTTGGGGTTTTATCACATTCCAACATCTGAGACGGAGAAGTTGAAGAAAGAAAACAATAAGACGGGGCTTGTTCGGATTTTTGGTGACCCACTGTCTGAAGACCTTCTGATTGCCGAGCTGAGAAGATTAATTCCAATGAATTGGCAGCCACAGGTGGAGATTCAGGGGGAATATGCATTTTTGGTTCATTTTCCAACTAGGCTCGATATGCTTCGTATGACAGCTATTGGTGACGTACATGTGAAGGAGCACAAGGTGGTGTTACAATTTATGAAATGGAATTCGAGGCCCACACCTAAGTACCAACTTCAGAAAGTTTGGGTTCAGGTTTTAGGAGTGCCTTTTGAAGTTCGTGATTTTCTGAATCGTTGTGCTATAGGATCGATCATTGGTATAACAATGAGAGTGGACATGAAAAAGGTCCACAAGAACGATTTGGTTCGGCTGTTGGTGGGAGTTCTGGACAAAGAAGACATACCCTCGGGTGTTGAGATTATGGTGGGGGAATATGTCTATGATATTTTTTTTCAAAGTTGAAGTTGCGGAGGTGGATATTGCTGACGAAGGAATTATTCGGCGAGAGGATCATGAGGGCGAGGACAAGTCGGGAAGAGACAAAGATGCTGACATGAAAGATCGAGATGCTAAGAGATTGAAGAATAATTTAGATGTTAAATCTCATGCTCCTGAGAACCGCGAGGGACAGTCTACCTCATTTACTAAGGGGACTACTTTAGGGCTTTCGCATTTGGATACCGTTTGGGTGACACCAAGGGCGGTTAGAAAGGAGCTTGAGACTAATGCACAAAAGGATGGTGCAGTTGTTTTGAACATTCCGAGGCAAAGTCCGGTTGTTGACATGGCTGGTTTACACATAGATCTCAAGGAGTTGGGTGACTATTTGGTGGTGGAAGATATACTAGTGGAGCATGAAGTGCCGGATGATGTTGAGGTCGGTCCTACGAGGCAAACCGTGGGGTTGGGCGACACTACCAAAGTGGCTGAAGTCATCGCCTCACCTGCGGTAGTGGTAATGGGAAGTATTACCAAGTTGGCTGATGACATTATTACCGATGTGGTCAATGTCGGGGTTGGCTTTGAAGATTCGGTTGCAGCGAAGGCGGTTGTGGCGATACCTCGGTTGGGTGATTCCGAGGATAACCAACAGGAGGAGGTGGTTGATACAGTACATAGCAAGGGGGCCTCCCTAGTTTCAAGATCAGCTGAGGTTTTTCGGCCAGCTTTGGCCACCATGGTTGATCCGGGAGAGCCTAGATAGAGAAAACGTATCAAGAGGCAGTAGACTGGTGATGAAGATGTGGTCCAATGCAGCGTGCGAAAGTTCGTAACCTTGAACTTGATCCAAGTAAGTCTGGTAATAAATTTTCATTTTTGTCTTTTTCTGATGAGCAAGTTATTGAAAAAGTTACTAGCATAGGAATTTCTTTAGGAGATGATAATGCTGAGATTATTAGTTCTATTAAAAGTATTAAGAATCTTGAATTAGGAAGATTAAAAAATAAAGGAATAATAGATGTTGAGGAGTTGAAAGATGAGAATCAGGATTGTTGTGATATCTCAACCCTCAATCATTTTTGTAGTGATTTAGATAATGTTTTATTGGAGGACGATTTTACTTTGGTAACCAATAAAAAAGGTCATCCAGCTTCAGGATGAAGAAAGGAAAAAATTCTCATAATTGGCCAATCAAACTACAGTTAAAATGAAAGGTCTTTTTTGGAATAGCACAGGTCTAGGAGACTTGGCTAAACATCGTTACATTTGCGAGACGGTTAAGGAGCAGCATCTAGATTTTGTGGTCATTCTTGAAACTAGTAAAAAGGACTTTTCAGTGGCTACTCTTAATCATCTCTGTGGTGGATGGGAGTTTTTGTGGCATTTTTCTCCACCTTAAGGCCAGTTGGAGGGTATCCTTTTAGGGGTGGACCCTAGGGTGTACGATATTGGTTCTATAAATGCTGGTGATTTTTATGTAAAATTTCATTTAAAAAACAGAGAGGATGACTTCCAATGGGTTCTTGTGGCTGTCTGCGGTGCATCTTAAACTCAATTCAAGGAAAAGTTCTTTAATAAACTTGTTCATGCCTGTAGGAGAGAAGCACTTCCTATTTTAATTGGGGGTGATTTTAATATCATCAGGCATTCAGGTGAAAAAAATAATGATAACTTTGAGTATCGATGGCCTTTCTTGTTTAATGCTGTAATTAATAATTTGGATTTAAGAGAAATAGATTTATCTGGTAGACAATATACTTGGGCCAATTCGCTACATAATCCAACATTTGAAAAGCTGGATAGAGTTTTAATGAATACAGAATGGGAGCGTAAATTTTGTTTGGCCACCGTTAACGCTCTTGAAATATCTGTGTCTGACCACACGCCGTTGCTTTTAAATACGAGAGCGGCTCGTTATAGAGGAAGTCAGCCTTTATTTAAATTTGAATTTGGATGGTTGTGTTGGGCGGGTTTTAGGGATATGGTGGCGGATGTGTGGAAAAAGGAAAATAGAGGTCATTCTACTGTTCAAATTTGGCAATGTAAGGTTAGATCTCTTCGTCGATATCTTCGTGGTCGAGCTAAAAGTACCAGTGAGACTTATAGAAAGGAAAAGATAGAACTTAACTTGATAATTGATGAGCTAGATAAAAAGGCTAAGTTTGCTAGGTTCTCTGATCAAGATCTTAATCTTAAAAAAGTTGCTAATGAGAGATTGGCACATGTTTTGAGAGAAGAAGAAATTAAGTGGTACCAGAGGTCCAAAGAGAAATTTCTTTTGAAGGGGGGGGGGGGGGTAGAAATACACGTTATTACCATTTGCTTGCGAATGGGAAGCATAGAATGATAGAAGACAAAGAATTTTTCAGCTCGAACAAGGGGAAGGGATAATTCGGGGTGACGTACAATTGAAAAAGTATATCGCCAATTATTATGAAGGTCTGTTTGGACTACCCAAAGTTAATCATTTATCTATGATTGATGCTTTTACGAATGATATATCTCAAGTTTCGGATGCGGAAAATAATTTCCTTCCAGGACCTTTCACGGAAAAGGAGATGAAAGACACAGTCTTTCAAATGGAACATAACAAAACACCTGGGCCAGATGGCTTCCCAGCCGAGTTTTATCAAGTATTTTGGGAAGTCGTTAATAATGACTTGATGGCCATGTTTCATGATTTTCATAATTGCTAACTGCCTATCTTTAGCTTGAATTTTGGGATCATTACATTGCTTCCCAAAAAAATAGATGCTAAGCAAATACAACAGTATAGGCCTATTTGTCTTCTAAATGTTAGTTTTAAATTTTTTACTAAAGTGGCTACTAATGGACTTATGGGTGTAGCTCAAAAGATTGTTAGATCATCCCAGTTGGCGTTCATGCAGGGGAGATTATTCTTGATGGAGTTGTTATCCTTCATAAAACTGTCCATGAGTTACATAAACAAAATTTGGATGGAATAATTTTTAAGGTTGATTTTGAGAAAGTTTATGTTAAAGTAAAATGACCGTTTTTACTCCAAACTTTGAGGATGAAAAGCTTTTCATCTAAGTGGTGTAGATGGGTGGAAAGTTCAATTAAGGGAGGGAGTATGGGAATAAAAGTCAATGATGATAATGGATCTTTTTTCCAAACTTAAAAGTGTCTTAGGCAAGGGGATCCCATGTCTCCTATTCTTTTTAATCTTGTTGCGGACATGCTTGCCATTTTTATTTCAAGAGCCAAAGCGGCAGGTCTTTTATCAGGAGTAGTACCTCACTTGATTGATGATGGGATTGCCAATTTTACAGTATGCTGATGACACGATCCTCTTCTTGAATAATGATTTAGAACAAGCAAAAAAATCTCAAACTTATTCTATGTGTCTTTGAACAATTATTGAGTTTAAAGATTAATTTTCATAAGAGCGAGATTTTTTGTTTTGGTTTTGCCAAAGACGTTGTATCTTAGTATACGCAGTTATTTGGTTGTGAAGTGGGTGTTTTTCCTTTCAGGTACGAACTCCCATTCACTTTAGAAAATTAAGGAATCATGATTGGAAAGGGGTTGAGAATAGAGTTGAGAAAAAACTTAGCAGTTGGAAAGGAAAAAATATGTTGGTTGGTGGACAATTAGTACTTATTAACTCGGTGCTAAGTAGTCTGCCAATGGTTATGTTTTCTTTTTTTTAGGTTCCTAGAGAGGTTCTCAAAAGACTCGACTTTTATAGATCTAGATTTTACTAGCAGAGTAACAGTCATAAACGAAAATATAGACTGGCTACATGGAGTTTAGTGTGTTCGCCCAAAGAGTATGGAGGTCTTGGCGTTCAGAACTTAGACATAAAAAATAAAAGCTTACTAGGGAAATGGTTGTTCAAGTTGCTTAACGACGAAGGCGTTTGGCAATCTTTGCTAACAAGGAAATATTTGGGTGAGAAGAGTCTTTCGCAGGTGGTTAATAAGCCCGAGGCTTCCCTTTTTTGGTCGGGTCTTATGAAAATTAAAGATCAATTTTTACGCTTTGGTTCATTCCAAGTTAAAAATGGAATGCAAACTAGGTTTTAGGAAAATATTTTGTTAGAAGATTCTCCACTGAAAGGACAATATCCACTCCTTTATAATGTTGTGAGAAGAAAGAATGACACAGTGGCGAATATTTTGAGATCGACTCCTTCAAATATTTCTTTTCGAAGACCTATTATTGTGACTAAGTTACATGCTTGGAATGCGTTAATTTTGAGAATTTCAAACTTACAATTAAGCGCTCAAAAGGATGTTTTCAGGTGGAATTTGAATAAGTCTAGAATATTTTCGGTACAGTCTTTATATGCGGCACTAATTAGCAATCATCCAGCCCATATTAAGAATTTTTTCTGGCAAATTAAAATTCTATTAAAAGTTAAAATATTCCTATGGTATCTCAAAAAATGGGTTGTATTAACTAAAGATAACCTGTTTAAAAGAAATTGGAGGGGGTGGGGCAAAAAGTGTTGTTTCTATATTAAAGAGGAAACAATTCATCACCTTTTTATTAACTGTCTATTTGCACGTCTTGCATGGTGGGCTGTTCAATGCACATTTAATTTATTTCCCCTTACGAACATAGCAAACATGTTCGGGAATTGGTTAGCCGGCATTCCAAAATAAGTTAAAGTCACAACTCCTGGTGGGAGCTAGTGCCTTATGTTGGCCTATTTGGTTATGTCAGAATGATGTTGTTTTTGACAAGAAGATTGTCACTGTTAGAATAGGATTGTATTTCCTTATCTGTATATGGCAACCCCCTTTGAACTCCCTATATATATTGCCTATTGAGCCTCTTGAATATACACATACGATATTCATAACATGGTATCACAGCAAGGTTTCTAACCAAGCTTTTTCTTCATTGCCACATCCATCGCATGGCAAATGCCGCTACTGCCGCCAACGAGGAACCTAGCTTCCCCACGCCGCTGGCCAAGGCTGAAACCTCTAACCGCCGCAAGACACCGCCGATCGCCGCTAAGCCGCCTGACGGACGACGCCATCACCCGACGTCTTCTTTGCCGCTTGAGGCCGACGTCTGCCGCCGCTTGGAGCTCGACGGCTGAGGCGAGCCGCTTCGACCGCCAGAACTGCCGATCGCCAACAAGCCGCCTGACGCTTCGCCGCTTGAGGCCCCGACGATGTCGCCGCCACCATCGCTTCGTGTGCTCGAGCTCGCCTTTGCTCTTGGATGCTTTGTCACGGAGGGTCGCCACGACTTCGGGGAACCCTAGCTCCCCTCGGATGTCTTGCCGTGAGCAAGCCGGGCTTTTAAGCCGGCCCAATCTCACACGTTAAAAAATAACAAAAAAACAGTACGTCGATCTAACCGCCGCGCTGTCCAGCGCCGCCTGTTAGACTTCATTGTCTTGGTCACCGCACCATCCAGCGCCGCCTACCAATGACTTCTGTTCCATCAGCTGCGATCCCATTCTCGGGAACAAAGCTTAATGGAACGAACTACAGGTTGTGGTCTTCACTTATGGAGACCACACTCGATGATCTCCGCCTCTGGGGGTATGTTATTGGTGCCCGACCTTGTCCGTCGTCGGGTTACGCCTTCTCTCGAGACGACCTACTACGCACCTCTGCGAAGATGAAATTGCCAAGAAGAGACAGAGCCGCTATTCTCATTCCGTCTCGCGATGAGGCCTTTCAGTATGCCATAGACGCTTTTGAGCGTTGGTGTGCTGATGAGGCCCGTGTTCGCGTCATCCTAGTGGTCAGTGTCGACGACTCCATCCAGCCAGACATTGTTGGTCTGCGTGCTGCTCATCAGATTTGGGAGTACTTACGCGGCGATACCAAAGCGAGCGATGATGCTCGATTCTTTTAACTTCGGCGTGAGTTGGAGACGCCGCCAGAGGACTCCTCCGTCGGCGACTTCTTCCGAAACTCGGCGATCTCTAATGTCACCGGACGAGTGGCTTCTCCGCTTTGCTAGGAGTGTCATAAAGTGCAGATGGCGAATCGTGATCGCCTTCGTCTTTATGACTTTGTTTGCCTTCCCCGAGTTTGAGCTGTTAGGGCTCAATCTAACTGAGCCGCTTCGCCACGATCGACGATCCGAGGCTCTTCGGCGCTTCATCTTCAAAAACTTCATGCGGAGTTAGCAACCGAGATTTATTCCGGATGTGCTTGCTACCCTTGTTCTTCGACTACACCGAGCGGTTTACGCCCGACTACGATCCCTCATCAAGTGTCATTTACGCTCTGTTTTTGCACCAACGGGGTTTAGTACAATTATTGCAAGAACTTGAGCACGACTACGGCGTTGTGCGGTCTGCGAAAAGGAATAAAGCGCGTGGAGTTGGGCGCTCAAGGGAGGCGAGAGGCCCTTCCTCGGCAGAGGAGAGACAAAGACGTCGGGATCTTCTCGGCGAGGTGACTTTGTTGGCGATTAGCTGTCAAGCTCTAGTTCAAGCAGGCTCTCTCTCGGCTCGGCGAGTTACGCTAGTCTAGCTCGAGCGTCCCTCCGATTACTTCTTGGGTTACGGATTACGGTGCCTCTTTCCACATGACACGAGACTCCATATCTATCACTTGATAGGACCTCTGTTTTTCTATCTCGATTCGAACGGTAAGCGGTACTCCTCATGCTGTCGTGATCGAGGCACTCTTTTGTCCACCGACTTTTACATTCTAGTTGTTTCTCATGTTCCTCGGCTTACCATGCGGCTTCTCTCGATGGGTCACTCACCGATCTCATTTGTAGGGTTGGTTTTGACTCTAACACTGTTTTGTCCAGGCCAAGCCAGAGCGAGAGCAGTATTTGGGATGGCCGGCAGACCGTAGGGATCGTCGAGTCTCTACATTCTTGACGGCCTCCACCTTCCGTCCCACTTGATTGCTCTATCACCTCTACATCCACTGCCACTGCTGCCACCACCTCTGGAGTTTTTGCGCAGTGGCATCATCGTTTAGGTCACTTGTGTGGGTCTCGCCTTTCTTCATGCGGCTTAGTCACAAGATTTGCAATGATTGAGTTTTCTTTTCAGCCATCTTTTGGTTGTAAGACTTCAAGCCACTTTTTACAGTTATGGCTCTTTTGATACTTTAAACTCTTTCATAAATTGGGTTGTGTGCATCCTCGATGCAGAGGCCGGGGGAGATGTTTTGTCTCTTCCATTATCTAAAAAAAGTTGAGCCCTTGGGAGTTTGTTAGGCAGTAACCTTATACCTGTTTTTTATTTTTCTTGCTGATGTTTTACACGCAATTATTCAGTGAAGTCATTTTGTCTATGATGCACCGATACGCAATACCGGTACGGCGGTACGGATACGACGATACCCCATTTTCCAAAAAAATGATACGGCGATACAGATGTGTGTGTGTGTATAGTAAAAATATAAAATACGATATTTGATTAGTTTCAGTCAAGAATTTACCTATCCATGAGTGTTAATTTCATTTAACATAACACTGAAGAATTATTAGCTTTTCCTGTACTATGACCAACGGCAGTAGTTCGAGAGTAATAGTGGAGATATCAATTCATTTTTCCCTCTTACCAATTTACTCATCTTTGTACAGGCAAGGACACTAAGCCCTCACTTGATTCTAAGCATCTCTATGTCATCCACAACTTTTATCAGCAGACAAAACCTAAAAAGAGTTCAAAAACATTATCTTTGCTACACATTAGCATTTGCCATTGCAACCTAATGACCTATGCTTTATTGAATCGAAAAGGAACTCCACACAAGTATAAGCATTGGTAGTGAGCAGGTAAGGAGAAGATGAGGAATCAATCAAACTCGGATATGAGAGGAATCGACAAATAAGCAAGAAGGGCACAAGAGAAGCACTGGCCGAGCCATTGGAATCTTTGGAGTTGGAGTAGGCGCCACTGGCCATTGGAGGTGGAGAGGATGGAGCGCCACTAGCCACTGTAGGTGGAGAGGATGGAGCGCCGCTGGATGTTGGAGAGGATGGAGTGCCGCCGATCGCTGGTCGCCGGTTGCTTGGGGAAGATGGAGGCGCACGGGAGGGACAGAGACAGGGCTGGAGGCTCACTGGACCAACAAAGAGGGAGGCGCAGGGAGGAGGGACCCCTTCGGTTATCGAGGTATCGGGAAGTATCAGGTCTTCGTTTTCTATTAAAAAAAACATAAATGTTTCCGATACTTCCCGATATGTATCGGAGCCGTACATGTATCCGATACGTATCAGAGTACTGATACACTGTTGGTCAGGAGTATTGGTGCATCAGAGCATCTTGTCAATTAAGAGCTCAAATCACATCTATAATTGTATGTTTCTTGTCCGTCAATCAAGTTTTAAGTACTACAGTGGATTGAATACCCAAAGGTACCAGAAATTTTATCAATTAAAACAAATAATTAAAAAAATAGGTACTGCTGGGTACCTTTGGGTGCTGGTACGGCCCAATAACAAACCCTTGGACCTGCAAGCCCAGTCCACGAAGAGATTAACCCTAGCACATATGAAACCCTTGGTGCTTGTTAACTAATCTATGTTTTGTATCTTGATCAGTTTTCTCATCCATCATGTCCAATTAAACCTTGAAAAAGTTATCATTTAAGTGTAGTCCAAAGTGCTTCCTAGTTTGTCAATTTGAGTTCTTGGATAGCTTCGGTACAATTACTCTTCAGTTTCTTCGGCACCATGCATGTTCAAATTTGGTGCCCCCTCGGTCAGTAGTTTTGTGGAAATTGTGCTAAAAAAGGCTGCTAATATATATCTTGTGCTTTTTGTAAACACATATATCTTGTCTTCGGCATCGCGCATGTTCAAATTTGGTGCCCCCTCAATCAGTAGTTTTGTGGAAATTGTGCTAAAAAAATGCTGCTAATATATATCTTATGCTTTTTGTAAACACATATATCTTGTCCTTGAGATGGACTATCATTTGTTTCATCTATTTAATTGTGCTAAAAAAGGCTGTCAACTTATGGAATTTTTCCTCCTTTGAAGCATCATCTGTTTCATCTATTTATTCATCTATTTGCATCTTATGAACTTATTAGTTATCTTTTATATTATATATCTTTATTACTTTTATTATCTATATACTGCCATACCGACGTACCAGAGTTTTTTTTGAAATGCCGTATACCGCATCATAGGGTAGAGGAATCATCACAACAGCACCCTGAGTTCTTAGTCTCACTATCATGCAACAGAACAAAACCGTATGATATAGCAGTGCTAAGCACATTTCTGATCTCCTGTGGCTGTGAAGGTAATGCATATTTTTTGTAGCATAAATCTACATAAAAGGCTCGATTCTCTGAAATATTTAGTAACATTTTATCCATTAATCCCACTGTAAAGTACATGTATGCACTCAATCAAGCTGCATTTACCTGAAAATTGATGGGCCTACATTCATTCATTACAGTGACGGTCCTATGCCTTGTCAAAATTGACCCTTTGTAAACAGTGGCCATATCAGCTAAAGATAACATCATGAAGTAAAAGTTCTTGATGTTATATGTAAAAGTTAAAGTTCTTGATGTTATATGTAAAAGTTATGTGTGTAGGATGTAAGCTGTGCCGTGAATTCTTTTCTAGAAAACAAAAACAGAGCTTCCTAGGCTACCCTACAGACAGCAACTGCAGTAAATAACACGCGCTCTGATGAATATAGATTGTAAAGTACTTTGCATAATGGAATTAGCGCACACATGCAATCTTTACGGTCAAGTTGCATAGCAAACTATATCATACAAAAGAACAAACAGTGCATGCAAGCTTTGTCAACAACCTTGTCCGTAATTACCCAGTATTTTGTTGGTAGCAAATATAACTTTGTCACGCATTGCATTGTTCTTTTTTTGCTTGCAAGTGGGGTGGTTGTCCTGTTCATACATACCGGAGGCCAACAAGATAGAATATGACCTCAGTGTAGTATATAATGGTCCAATAAAGGTGTCTACAAGTTGTAGCTATGTTAACTACTCCATTCTACTAGACGTCTAGCAATCATTAGTATATTAAATATTGAATATCTAGTGCAAGGAATTTTGGGTGTGTACTCTATATCTAACCAAGGCAAAATCCAGGTTATACTAAGATCCTCGCCCTATTTATTATGCTTGGTCAATTCGTAGAAGCATGATGTGGGATGTACCTGATTGATCCACAGAACTATCATGCGTGCTTCCGCATGTCTGCTCTACCGACACCACTGCTTTCCGGTTTCCACCACTCAACAATTTAAACCATTTAATAAGATCGATAACCATTTGCCATAGTTAGGTTTACTGAATTGCTGATGTTGTGTCGATTCCTTCAGACATTGAACAGCTATTCAACATTTATTTATTACAAGAATTGCTAGGTATCACTTGTTTGACATGAGCATCACACGACGGACCACATCTTGATCTAAAGCTTTAGGTATTGCAAGGAGTGACATCTGAAAATATTTGGCTCGAGTAAAAAAAAGATTAAGCTTTTCTGCTGCAGTTTAGCTTACCTTAATGATCGGATCAGTGGAATCATCCAAGACTTGGATTATAATACGGTCCGGAGGCCATGTGAGAGCACATGCAGCTCCAATAGAGAGCTTGTACACCTGCACAAGAATGGCATATGCATCACTTCCACTGCCACATGATGGAAATCAACAAGCAAACCCCTTCAGAACAATGTTTAGTTAACCGCTTGTCAGACAAAAACAATTGCCATTCAACATTCTAGCGTTCCTAGTTAACATCACCACCAAATAGACGGATTGTATTGGACGGTGATTGTGAGCTGCACCTAAAAACAGTTCTGGCTTAATTGGCCCCCGGGAAATTGCTGATCTACAAACAGTTCACAATACTACAAAAAGGCTAATACTAAACGCCTCATCACAGACGGTTGATCAAAACCGCTCAGATATTATCTAATCCTGAGCGGTTTTGGTTTAGAGACCGCTCATTACAGCTAGCGCTAAAAACCGTTTGTGAAGAGGTAATATCATAGTTCATGATGAAAACCGTCTGTGAAGTATTACAAACGGTTCTTAACAATAACCGTCTGTGATATTTCGAAATATCACAGACGGTTTTCAACAAACAACCGTCTGTGATACTTCACAGACGGTTCTTCTTCGAACCGCTCGTCATAATATCGCTCTGAGTTCGGTGAGTTTCGTCATCGCCCGTTGAGTTTCTTCGTCGCCGATGCGTCTCTTCGTCGCATCAATGCCGCTTTGGCTCTCCGATGCGTCTCTTCGTCTCATGCACCGAATTTATTCCTTATTTTATAAAAAGGATCATCTGCCATCGAAAATCATCCCCACATTCTCTACAATATATATACTTTTAAAGCAAAAATGCCCCCCTCTTCTGTTTCTTTGTCGCCGGCATTGATAGCCTTCCTGACCATGCTGTACAAGCACCTCTCCGGCCGTACGTTGGCGAATGCCGTGGAAGGACACTGTAATTTCAACAACGTCCTCACTCCTCTGCCCAAGGATTTGCCGAAGCAGGTGACGGCCACCTTCCGCTGTCTTGACATCATCCTCCGCCGCGTCTTCCGGGTGATCTCCCACTTCCGACGAGTGTACCACGTCATCGCCGTGGTCCTCCACAACGACGTTACACATCTCCAGGAGGCTTGTCATCACTTGGACTACTTAATCGAGGAGGCGGGCGACCGAATCGACCATGCCGAGACCCCTAAAGCAAGGGAAGAGAGCCTATAGGCTCAATTCTTCTTGATTCAACAGTCTGAGGGTCTTCGGGAGACACTCCAACGAGCGCGTCAGCGGGTGGACGCATTTCGAGCTTTGTTCGCTAATTATCATGAATCGTCCGATGTCGACGCCGCCGCCTACGAAGTTTTGAAGACGGAGATAGCAGCCTACCTCTGCCACTAGAAAAACTTTGTTTATTTAGGTTTCTACTTTTTTTTTAATCTTTGTAAGAAGTGACTGGCCATGCTGTTTGGCCATCTGTAAATTCTAAAAAGAAAAAAAAACTAGTTTAGAGGTGGAAGTTACTATATTATAGTTGAACTATATATCACATACAGACGGTTTAGTGGAACAAATATCCGTCTGCAAATTTTTAGCAGTATTTAAATGACAAAATTGACATATAAACATGTAATTTCTTCATGCAATGTAAATGTATACATGATAATTAATATGCTCAAAACAACGGTTCCACGATAGAACCGTCAGTGATATGGTCTCATATCACATATGGTTCCACGATAGAATAAATGCGTGATATGAGACCATATCACGAGCGGTTCCATAATAAGAACCGCTCGTGATAAGTATCACTAGCGCCCATAATAGAACCGTCTATGATAAGTCTCTTTATTAGTAAGAGCCCGCTAGGATTTACGTCCTAACTCGTCACTCCCCAGTGCTCTTACTCTCGTCCGTTCCCCTCCCACCCGAGTGACCCCGTCGCCAACGCCACCCTTCTTCCCGTCGCCGACGGTTGTGACACCATGGTTCACTGCACAAGACACTCGTACAATAAGAGTGTCTTGTGCAGTGTCACCGTCGTGCCACAACTATGGTGACGCTGCCTTCCCCTCTTCCTCTTTCCCCGGCGTCGCAACCGGCTACCTCATGACCTCACGGCTACCTCTAGCTCCACCGACCTCGGCCTCGGCTACCTACTTGCCAAACACCAATGATGTCGATCGAGGTAAGACAGATCTATTGGTTTGTGCTATTGGTATTCATGTGAATCGAGTTGCAATGTGGGCTACCTTGTCGGTTGATGGTCGGTTTGGATACCCTTGGCCTTCTTTGTCTTCTTTGTCTTGCCCTCTGTGGATTTGGTGATTGGATGGATGGATGGATCTGGAGGTAGGGAATGGGGTTGTGTTCGGGTGTGACTGCTGGTATGTTTCTAAAGACATTTTTGTTTTCGATATGTATGATGCAGGGTGTGCTGCTGAAAAAACACATTGATGTAACCTTAAGAAGTGGCAATCTGAGGGAGGCAATTTGGTTGCCTCCTGGAGAGGATCTTAACAAATGGTTGTTTGTTAATAGTAAGTCTATAATCACCATCTATTCTTAGGATAAATAACACTATGTAAGTGTTTCATGTACTAATGCCTTATTTTTTGTTTGTTCATACATGTTGATTTCTTCAACCAGGTGAACATCTTATATGGTACTTTGATGGAGTTCTGCACATCTACCATAGGCCCGATAATGTCGAGTTGGACCCAAGTAAGATATGTGCCTCTTTAAAACATACATGAGACATTTACGGTTTAGGTCTTGTCTGATTCTGTGACCTCCTATTTCATTGGCAACAGATTTTGGATTGTTTTTTAGAAGGAAAATAGTAGAGAGAGCCTTCTTGTTAGAATATACTAAAGTAGGGTAGAAATGTATAGATATATTTACTTTTTTCAAAAACCATCCCAAATCTTAGGGACAAATCGAGCCCTAGCCTTTTGCTACATTGTATCTCAAACAATATGCTAATTTGTAACTAATCTTATGGTATGTTTCTATATGGTATACGCTTTTGAAAGCTGCAATTAACTTTTCAGATTTGTAAATGTTGGACTAATTTGTAAAGCTGCATTTAACATACAAATTTATGGAATTTTTACCTAGCTTGTGCCTCTGATCATCAATTATTTATTAATTGGTCTGTATCCTATTCCAAAACAAGACCAAATGAGTCAAAAACTACTACAACACCTCTTCACATGTCTCTCGCCATTCATTTCACCTTTGTCAATGTAACTGTATTCATGCCGGTCAAGTTCTCCTCCCTTGCGTCCTAAGTACGTCCTACCATTTCATTCCTAATCTCTTCTCTATAAAGTCTCCAAGCAATGGCTGTTTGTGCCTTTAAAACCGGCTTCATATATATATATATTATATATATATTGTTCGTAATCCCCAACCACTTTCAGGGGGCGTGAGGAGGATGAGACAGCAGCCACGGGCAACCTCATCGAGCCTGCAAGTTCAAGAAGCATAGTTGCCAGGAGAGCGCGTGAACATCCAATTACCTGGATGTTGTCGATAGGTAATTGGACTTGATATCAATAAATAGTTGGTTGCTGATACATGAAGCCACTTTCCGGTCAGAATACCTATGCGTCCACACCATGTTCAGAAAGTGGTGTGGATCTTGCATACTCATTGGAAAGTGGCTTTATGTATCGACAACCAACCATTCCTTGATGTCAAGTCAATTATCTATCGATTTACATCCGTAATTGTATGTTCACGCTCCTAGCAACCATGCTTCTTGAACTTGCAGTCGATGAAGTTGCGTGCTCTATCGTCTCATCCTCACAACCACTCGAAAGTGGTAGAGACACGAACAACATATATATACATATGCATACATATATATATATATATATATATATATATATATATATATATATATATATATAAGCCGGTTTTAAAGGCACAAGCGCCATCGCTGAGACTTTATAGAGATCAATATCACGAGCGGTTTCATCTACAAACCGTCGTGATACATCATCCATCACGAGCAGTTTCATCTACAAACCGTCAGCGATACATCACCATCACGAGCGGTTCTATCTAAAACCGTGCGTGATAGGCAACTATCACGAGCGGTTACGAGTTAATAGCCGCGTGGTAGTATACATCACAGACGGTTCAAAAACATTCTGTGATGACCTCATGTCATCACTGACCCATAAACTCAGACGACTCACGAAACCATCAGTGATGACGTTTTTTAACCGTCTGTGAAGACCTTTTCTGTAGTAGTGTCAATAATCTACGAGTTTTTGGTTTATTTGGCACTGTTTGCGCTTGTAATAGCAAATCTAGCCCTCTTCGCAGATTAAAGCAAAAAATGGCACTGCGGACTCAATGGTAGCTGACACGTGCCCTCGTCCGCGTCAGCGTCGGCGCCAGACCACTTGTCCGCGCCGCGATCACCTATATTTAGCATGTCCAGCGGTGGCGCCAACAATCCTTATGAACAGTGATTTTGGCACTATTTGATACTATTTAAAACACTATTTAACACTATTTCTCCCTTTAAAAAATTCGTCCCAGAGCACTTTTTTCTTTGAATTTTTTTCTTCTTGTTTTTTTTACCTCGTGCTCGCAACTTCAAACTTGGGTGTCAACCATCGCCATTGCACCCCTCGGTGGCTTGATGAGTTGATGGACGGTGGTGGTCTGGTGCCCTTGATTCTAGGGTTAGGTTGCCACCTACTTGCTCACGACGGCGTCGTAGTCTCGCTCTCGCAAATACGCACACAAGTCGAAGGCTATGGTTATGGTATTATATGATCTGTATGTCAAGCATTTCCCTCGATTAGTGCATGGACAAGCTTATCTAACCTATGGAAAGTCCGCTATACATGGAAAGCATATGATTGCATGCATCCTGTGTTGTTGTTGGGGAAGCTGTTGCCGCCAAACAGAGCGCATGTATTATCACATGTACCAACGTGTACAAGCCATACAAGGAAATACACATCAAATATGATGCAGATTGGATAATATTTGGTACATGGGATGACACATGGAAAGTCTGCTATATATGGAAAGCGTACAATTGCATGCACCATGTGTTGTTGTTGGGGAAGTCGTTGCAGCCAAACAGAGTGCGTGCAATCATACGCTTTCCATATATAGCTAACTTTATATGTATTATCACATGTACCAAATATTATCCAATCCGCACCATATCTGTTGCCGCCAAATATTATCCGATCCGCGCCATATTATCCATGTATTTCCGCACCATATCCGCACCAAATATTATCATAGGGCATAAGCAACAAATGCAGTAATAGGTAGTGTTTGAATGGAAGGATAGAAGGAACATTAAAGTGGGTTGTAAGTAAGATCTACACTTCTAGCTAGCTTAATTGGTTTTTGTGTGTTCGGCTGAACTCGTCAATGTATTATTATGTTCATAACAATTTCTGTAAAGCAAGGGCAAAGCTTCAATCTCAGTTTGAAGGAGCAAGCACTCAAAAAGGCTAGTTTGAGTATTCCGTTAATGGGATGGATTTTCTTCTTTCGGATGGTGTGATTTCAACGTTGAGTACCTACTAAGAGTTAGTTCTCGATGGGCAATAAATCATATTGATGAAAAATCACCAAGGGGCATGAACCATTGGCATTTCCTGTGGGGGAGTCTGATTGATCCAATCACGACGAATGATGTCAACCCCTCTGTAGCAGAACTATAAGGCTGCTCCCAATGCTCCACCTTGGCTAGTATCTTAAGCATGCCATGTAGGCAAATTGATGATGTGGCACCATAGCTAATGAGGAGAGTAGTACTCTAGTATCTAATTTGGATACCAGTTTGGGCTCGAAATCCAACGCGTAAAATTTATTGTATACTCATGCATGTAATTAAATGAAACAGCCTAAGATACTACACAATAAGAAACCTTGCATTGGAAAGATAGTATCCTAATACTCCTCATGCACTAAGAAACTACACTAAGATATTGCCTATTGGGAGCAGCCTAAACGGGAGCTAGCAATTCGGACCGTATTGAAAAGGTTCCTGAGACACAACATGGAAGAGTCAAAATATTGTGACGCCGACGCAAGCAAATAGACGACAACCTAATCCTAGTAGCAAGTGCACCAGGGCACTATTGTCTATCGACTCACCGAGCTATCGAGGGCAACGAGGGGTGGCGATAGCGACGGTTGACACTCAGGTTTGAAGTTGCGAGTGCGAGATAAAAAAACAAGAAAAAAATGCTCTAGGCTTAATTTTTGTAGAGGGAGAAATAGTGTTAAATAGTATTGTAAATACTATTTACAGGCAGTGCCCAATAGTGCTAAATAGTACCAAATAGTGCTTTAAAAAATGTCAAAATCACTGTTCACTAGGATTATGGGGGCGCGGTCTAGCCGTCTGGTACGCGAACGAGGATATATGTCGGCTACCGACAAATCTACGGTGCTATTTTTTACTTTGATCTTTGGAGAAGACTAGATTTAACATCAACAATGCCAAATAACCCAAAAACTCACAATCTACGGAGTGCTTTGCAAGGCCAGCAATATGGGCCCTACATTTTGTAGCAACTCCTAACCACATTGTTGGCAAAATCCCACACCTGACGAAACCCCTAGTCTTATCCTATTAATCCAAGCACATGGTTATGGTCCCACGAGGCACGAGCCATGACCACATCAGCCCATCTAGAGCCCCGGAAGAACAAATTCTAAAAGTACAAGCAGTTGAGCCTAAAATATCTTCGCCAATGCGTCACATAATTAGGAGACATTAACAAGAGCGAGAATTGAAGCAATGCATTATGCATTGCAAAATGTGACATGGCGAAATTGAAACCTCCTAATGCAAGCCTGCCGCTCCAATCTCTTGAGATTTCGATGAAAAATGTACAAGCTTCCATCCCGAAGCACGGAAGCAGATCGTGCACGAAAATTAGCAGCAACGGATGGGAAGGGAGAGCTCGAACACCTTACCTCTCTTTCGTTGTACATGGGGATCTGCACGAGCACCAACGGGAACGCCTCCCGCGCGGCCACCGCCGCCTCCTCGTCGTTGTCGCCTCCGCTCCCAATGGGAATGGGCTCCCACTTGTACCGGCGCTCCGGGAGGCGCCGCAGCAGCTTGACGGCGACGAGGCTGACGAGGCTCATGTAGGCCACCTCCAGCACCAGCATCACCGACATCGCCATGCACGCCCACACCGCCAGCTGCAGCGCCGGCGCCACCGCGCGCTCCCGCAACGCCGCCCACGCCGCCGCGATCTGGTCCCCCGAGGCCGCGGCGGCGGTCGCGAGCCCCAAGCCCCACAGCTCCTCCATGCGTGGCTGGCTCTGTGCTTTAGCTTTGGACAGTTGGACTTGAGGATGAAGAGGTGGAAATGGTGGCCGCAGCTTGCAGCGGTTGGCTTTTAAGCAGTTTTTGACGTGGTTTTGAAATGGAGGAACAACCCATAGCTTTCGTATGCGGTATTTGCGAATAGACCGGTCCATGATTTAGTATGATCCTACCAATGAATTCGATGATTTAGTATAATATTGCCGATGAATGCTGGTGTGAATTTTATTCAGATTCAGGTCTTGTTCAAAGAGAGTAATAACTTTACTTTTATGTTCTTGTATTAATTGTGTTTACAACATAAAAAAGTCATTAGAACTAGGGATTAATGACTTATGTCTTTTGTTGTGGTTGTCTTGATTGCTTGATCACTTTATTTTTTATTCTTTTCATCTATTCATCGACTTTACTTCTTATATAGCGTATGAAGGGATGACAGTTGTCCACGTCAAGAAATGCATTGTCATTTGATGCAATATGCACGTTTAAGAACAGTTATTGTCATAGACATATTCCCCACGTTGTCTATTGGCAGAGACATATCCCCCCACGTCATCTTACGGTTATGTCAGAGAGAGGTTTAATACGTGCAGTTATCTTCAGGAATAACGACGCATATTAACTATTATGTGTATTAAACACAGCACACAAATGTCCCTAGCCGGTTGGGGTCACATGTCTATAGGCTTTATCGATCATATGGTGGACGTAGCTAACTAGGTCATAGTAAGACTTACGACTATAAGATGATCATAGTAGGACTTACGATCAATAGGTGGTCGTAGAAGAACTTACGACCATAGGGTAATCGTAGTAGAACTTATGACCATATAGGATGACCGTAGAATAGCTTACAACCACTAGATGTGTATGATATCCCTTGTTAATATTGAGAGTTATCTTTCAAGGTTGTATAAGCGATATTATTATCTATAATACTACATATAAATAAATAAATTAATTAAAGATTATTAGACCCTCGTCAAGACCCATTAAATTTTAATGTTGTGTTACAGTTTACGGATTAAACTAATCATAGACGATTCATAAACAGTTAATTCTAAAAATTAATGCGTAGCACGGTTGCCAATCAGTAACTGGTTCAACCAGTGTAGCATTGTGCGCCCGAAGGTGATGTCCCAAGTATCCAAAAGTACACGGTACTCTACGTTTTCGTTATATTTGTCCACGATCCATTATATGCACGTACTAAGAAATACTTAATAAAAAATTATTACGCATATATATATTAAATGTCATACAACAACCACTTACCTTTTCTAAAGCATTTAAGTAGGGGACAAGTAGCCTCCACATGCCAGCCGTCCGAACAAGCCCCTGCCGCGCACATGTCGCTCGGACAAGCGGCTCTGTCGGCCCCTCTCGCCCGGCTGCGCCAAGTATCCCTCATCTACACCTTCCAAGCCCGGACCGCCGCACACATCACGCACGAATAAGGCTTTATCCGGCCCCCCTCGACAAGCGCCGCCACGTGGCCCGCTCCCGCACGCCTTGTGCCGGGCAGCGCCTTCGGATTTCCCGCCACCATCACGTTGCACTGTCTGCGGAAATTGCCTTCGCGCGACTATAAATACCGGAGTCAATCTCGCTCCCCGTCATTCTCAATTTCGTTCTCGTTCTCGCGCTCGTCGCTGAGAACACAGAGAACAGAATAATTTTTTTTAGATTAAAGAGTGTTTGGAGCAGTTCTTTGGACCGTATCAGTATAGAATGGTTCCCCTGAAGGAAAGATAATTTTTTTCTCCTCTACATTTATCGTTATTATTATAGTCGTAGTTAATTAGTCTTAATCAACTAGTCCTAATTAATGTAGTTTGTAGTCGTAATTAAATAGCCAAAAATAATTTAGGCAGTAATTTATTAGTGCTTGTTATTAAGAGGTAATGAATTAGTCGTAACTAATGTATCGGTAATTAATTAGTCTTTATTATTTAAATTTGAATTAGTTAGTGGTAATTAATCGATTCGTAATTAATTTATTGGTAATTAGTTAGACATAATTAATTTAGTGAAAATTAACTAGCCGTAATTAATTTAGTGGTAATGAACCAGTGGTAAATAATAAATCGTAATTGTGGTTATTAGTGGTAATTACTTTATTGAAAATGAAGTGGTCAAATTTACGTGGCCATAATTAATTTGTTGGTAAGTAATGACTTGTAGTTAATTAGTGGTAACTAAATAAACGTAATTAATTACGATTAATTATGTTTGTGCGTAGTTAATCAGCCTTAATTAATTAATCGTAATTAATTCAGTGTGAATTATTTAGATGTAATGAATTACTCGTAAGTAATTTATTGACAAGTAATCAATTTGTTACTAATTAATTAATTATTCGTATTTAATTGCTCGTGTTTAATTGCTTACTTGTATGTAATACGTCGTAATTATTTGTGTCATGGGTAATTAGTGGCAAATAAATTACCCGTAATTAATTAGTATTAGTTAGTTTAGTCATATTTAATTAGTAGTAATTGAAGAAATAATCTCATGTGAATAGTCGTGTACAATTTATTAATTAGTGCTAATTACATACCATGTTAGTTATATTGCGTATCGTAAATCGGGTTTTGTGGCTTTAAGTAATTTCGAACATGCATGACTTGGTAGTGTTTATGGTGACATTCTCATATGAGCTGGCCCCGATGGGTTGGACCTGTCGAGATGCCAATACAAGGTAGTCCAGGCGGAGAGGCTCGATACGATGAATATTCACGAACTTAGGAGCTGCATCCGGAGGGAGTTCGACACGGAGCCAACGACGAAGAAACTTGTCATGGAGGGGATCACTTGCACGAATAGGGAAGGGCAGGGCGTATGGGAGCTGGTCAAGGTGAATGAAAGCGTAGCATGGGGCCAGTACATGTAGATTGCTTCCCAGCTCGGGCGACGATATATAGGAAGCCGATGGTGTACATGAATTTTGTACTCACGATGCCAGGAAACCTTGATGATGCTGGTGCCTCGGGAAGCGAGCAAACACAAGTAGAGCTTGAAGACGGTAGAACGCAATGTGTTGCTTTGGAGAAAGTCCACAAGAGAAGACTTGTGCATAATTTTGTACAAAATGAGGAGGCGGGACTGTGGTGGCCAGCCCGTATTGACTGCCACGAGTATTTATCGGATCAACATCTCGGGTTGGAGTTTGACGAGGACGCTGACCCTGGCTCGGATGGTAGCGAGGAGGATGCACCCCAAGGTGGTGGTCCAACCGGCAGAATTATGTCGTTAGAGGTGCCTTACATGGTATCGAGACTTGATGATATCGCAGTGTGGTCGCTCGTACTACTGCAAGAAGAAGAGTCCCAGTGGGGGTTTGATGCTGACACCCTCGTAGTTGGGCAGCACTTCCCTAGCAAGGCGGTCATGCAACAAGCTATAGCACGGTATGCCTTATCCATCAGCCGTGTGTACCGAGTGCACCGGTCTAACCCAAGACATTACGCAGTGAAGTGCCTGGCAAAAGGCTGCCCTGGAAAGGTCAGCGCTTACCGAGCAAAGCTCTTTGGCTCAGTCTTCACGGTCAAGGCGGTGATCGAACGCACTTGCGATCTTAGCGAGCCCCTGCGGCAGCATCAAAATGTGACTTCCGCATATGTAGCAAGCCTCATCAGCCACCTAGTTGCAGAGGATGTGTCCGTCTCCCCCAAGATGATGCTGTTAGAAGTCATCAATCTGTTTGGTTATCCAGTCAGCTATAGCAACGTCCGACAAGCCAAGCAGAAGGTTATCGAGCCCATGTAAGGGACATACGAAGAGGCGTACAACATTGTACCGAGAATGCTTCACCAGATTACCGAAGCAAACCCTAGCACGTACATAAATAAGGTTGAAAGTGAAGATGATGATGGAGGCCCCCACTGTTTCGTACTGGACCGGGTGTTCTGGGCTTTCGCGCACGCCATAGAGGGCTTCAAGTTCTGTCATCCTGTGCTCACGATGGATGACACTTTCCTCACGGGAAGATTCAAGGGCACCATTCTCACAGCGGTGGCGGTCAATGCGAATGACGAGCTTCTCCCGGTTGCTTTTGCCATCGTAGAGAATGAGAATACATCACGTTGGCTGTAGTTCCTAGCGAATGTGAAGCGGGCGGTTGTGGGAGAACGGCCCAATGTATGCCTTATCACAGACCGCAATGCTGGGTTGTTGTTGGCTCTGAACACCATGAAGAATGGGATGGGACCCTCTCACCAGTGGAACGACATGAAAACCCGGTGGTGCATGAGGCATCTTGCATCGAACTTCTTTGTGTTGTTCCGCAGTTAGGAACTAATGAAAACGTTTAAGGCGTTGTGCATGCAGAACCAGAGATAGAAGTTTGAGTCTATCTGGACAGTCCTCAAACATCGAACTACGAGGCATACAAGGGAGTCCCCTCTAGAGGCACAAGAGGGACAGCAGGCCGTGAGCGAGCAATCCAAGAGCACCATAAGTTTCACGCAGTAGATTAATCTCCACACTCCTTAGTTAGAGAAATGGTCCCTACTCTATGACACAAACGGTGCGAAGTACGGAATTATGACAATCAACATGTTCGAGGTGTACAACAGCATGCTAAAAGGTGTGTGGTGCCTCTCTATCACCGCAATCGTTGAGGAGACATGGACTCAAACGGTCGGTTATTTCGTCAATAGAGCCACTACAGCGAGGCGACAACTGAAAGATGGGAAGCAGTGATCCAAGAACATGCAGAGGTATATGGACCAGAAGATGCAGAAGGCCCGAATGCACGACATCCAGGTGATCGATGGTCTCGGGAGGCTGTACAAGATCAGGCTGAGGCAAAAATATGTCAACAGTTGTGCTAGGGAGAAAACATGCATGCACTATGGGTGATGTGGCTACGTGCACCTACAACAAGCCATGCTCGCCTATGTACAAGGCGTGTGTGCAACTGAGGAAGATGTCGACATCGTATATCTCCGAGTACTACGACATGCAACATCTTTTCGGTATATGGAGTGCATAGTTTCACTCGTATGCGTGGACATGAACTATAGGGATCTTTGGACGAACATGATGAAATAGGGCCCGAACAAGGCCTTGAAGTCAACTAGGAAGGGACGACAGCAGATACAACGCTTCCAAAACGACATGGATAGCAGCCAGCGTGGGGCCTGAGCCGCACGATGAAGTGCAGGATATGCAAGACCCTTGGCCACTCCATGAAGGATTGCCCCAACAAACTAAGCTTGTCTAGTAGTCATTTTGTGTCATAATTTATTGTATTGTCTGCCTGTACGGGGACCACCATGTCATGTAAATGGGTAGTCTGCTCGTATTTGTGCATATCTTTACGTCATTCTTTCTTAACGCGTATGTATCTTGATATTTTGTTTGCTCTGAACTGACTCGCCCTTGTTTTGTGTGCAACAGCAAAACATTAGGCCAGCCTTGAATATGTCAGACTCCTCGTCGAACTTTTATGATAAGATACTGCAGAAGTGCAAATGGCTTGCGAAGAGGTCTAAACCCTACCCAGATTTTTCTATGAAGAACATGCCGGTACCACCAGAGTTTCGACGCTCGCAATGTGTGTGCGAACAGCCGGCAAAGATCATTTACTCCACACACCCGGCCACCCCCGCTCAAGTGTACTACACATGCAGGAACGTCCTTGTAAGAGAATCTTTTTCACACCCTACGATGAATTCCGCAAATTTCCAACTTCATCCGCTCATAATGGCAGCCCGATATGTGTTGTAACTTATTCCAATGGGTCGACAGTCCTGAGATGTACAATAGGGCATTCATCCAGCAGAAGTACATGATGAACTACGCGATGCGAGCTTTGACCTTCCAGCGATGAAAACCTGAAGTACTGGACCCTATTGAAAAGGCACCGGAGGAGCCTAGGACAGTAGGGTGGTGGAGGACCCCTAAATAGGAAGCTGGGTACGACAAGAGGAAGACTCCTGCAACTGAGATCGGCGGTCATCATAGCTTTTTCCATCGCCCGGGCACACTCCATATCGAAGAGGTGAGTTATGTACAATTTGTATCCAGATATGCATTTGGCCTTTCGTTCTGCTAACATCATGCAATCGTCCAGCTCGTCTCACAGAACATGGATGACTTCGACACTCGTCGCCGATGTGGGCAGTCCCGACACAAGGGGAAGGCTCGTGCTCCTGAGACTCACGGCCATCGTAGCGTTTCCAGTCGCCCATCCGCACTCTATCTCGAAGAGGTGAGTTGTGTATAATTCCGCACTCTATCTCGAAGAGGTGAGTTGTGTATAATTTTCATCTTGATTATGCATTTGGCCTTACGTTCTGCTAACATCATGCAATCGTACAGCCTGTCCCGTAGAATATGGATGACTTCGACACTCTCCGCCACCGTGGACAATCACGAGACAAGGGGGAAGGGGCTGATGCGGCGCGAAGACTAATTTCGATCCTCCTTTGGCCATGCGTGTATCTTGGGTGTACCAAACCACGCGTCACATTTAATTCACAAATTACAAAGTGTGTTCCTAAATTTGTCAAAAATATTTTTCAAATTTTAGATTGCAACTACACATGAAATGCCCAAACTCTCGTGACTCTCACCTGGTATAGGGTTTCATGGTTTCGTGTGAACCTCGGCGTTTTCTGATTTCATGCAAATCTAGAACTGATCTACTCCGACAATACACACATAACACACAAAACATGCATACAAATATAGCACAACAAAAGCACATAACATCTATGCAATACAATTACACACGGGATACAATATGGCTCACTCGTCTGAACAACTCTTTGCTCACTGCATCTATGTCTGTGTGCGCGTCCTGGTTTCGCATTGAGCATGTCCCGTGGGATATGTTAACCGGTCTGGAGAGCGTGCATCGGTTCGGAGGGGGTACAGAGACCGTTGAGTGGGGCGGAGGTGCATCAACAAGCTGACTCTGGCCTAGCTAAGTCTGTCCAACGCCAATGTCATCTAGCTGAGTCATGCCAAACTGGTTACCACCTGCAATCATGTCATTAATGAAGGAATCAAGGAATTCACGCCGGATAAATGCGCTTTCAGTGCGCTGCGTCTGCGCAAGTCCTTGGTGCGAAGGAGCTCTCGCCTTGACCGTGTGATGTGCCAGTGACCCCGGAGGAGCTCTACCCTTCGTATGGTACTCTGTACTGATCAAAAATACGACAGGGGTGGGTGCCCTGAGTGCCACGGTCCAAACCCTGGCAACGTGTACTGCTCCCTGGCAGTACGTGGAATGACCATATCCACATCGGTTGACGGATGACCGTCACCCCCACACTCAACTGAAGGCTACAAGATGGAATGATGTTAGGCCAAATAAATATTCAATATGTAAACTAAACATGTCATACCTCCCGGATGTGCAGTGCGGATGACCGAGGGGGAGTGCCAGTCTGAGTATGGGGTGCGAACGATAGAAGCGATGCATCCCGACAGACGCGCGATTGCAAAACGACATGATGTTAGCACAACATAAGGCGTGATAAAAAAGGGCATAACTTTGTACATAACTTACCTTCCCGTCGATCTACAACGTGGATGACCGACGGAAGTGCTCTGACGCCCCGGATGCGACTAGGTCGTCTTGAGCCTAGCGGTGAAACACGATCGGCGCGATCGGTCTTGCGGATGTACAACGTCATCTCTCCAATGACTGTAGCTCATGTTCTTTATTACATTCCTCGACTCCACAAAGATGTACTTCAAAGTGCTCAGAAGCCACGGTACAGTGTGCTCTGGGCTGCGGATGGCAGTCTCCGATACGCTTGCAATCCGCTGCAGCATCTCGAATTGAAGTGACAGACAACACTGGTTCAGTAACAAACAGTACAAATATCATCAATGAATCGAGCAAAGGTTGTAAGTGTTTTACGGTGTCGTCACGCCGCGAAGCGTTGTGTCGATCAAACGAGTGACAGAGCCTCTCCTGGTGCGTCACCTACTTCGGACGCTCTGGTAGAGTACGGGTGAGTCTGGTGCGTGACCGTGGTACATACCACTCGATGTACTGATGGTATATCCGTACGTCGTATGGTCGCTGATCCTACAGGATCTCGATGGGTGCCGTCTCCATCCAAGCCGTAATCCACTCATGCTGGACTGCTTGCCAGTCCTTAGCATATCGGCCTGCCCTCGATCGCCTGCATTCAAGAAGGATTGATGTTACAACGGCAGATGTATGTATGAAGTGTAAACATTACTTGGATGGAGTTGGACTCACAAGTAAACGGCTCGCTGCAGGATCCTGCCATCGGGAGGGGGCACAAATGTTGGGGTACGGGTAGGCTACGATAGCAACAATTCAAAAAATTCTACCATGTAAACCAGGAAGCCAAGCAAGAAGATGACCACAGATCGTTACCACCAGATGCGTAGAGCAGCGGAAGAAGAGTTGGAGCAGCTTGGTCCAACGTAGAGCGTATCGATGTAGTAATCGTAGTCGATCGTCCAACGTCGAGCACATCGATGCAGTGGTCGTAGTAGATCGTCTGCGTCCTCGCGAGTCGATCGCCTCCTCCAGCAACCTTTGCAGTTCCATATGAAGATCGCGAATGGTCCTCAAGCGCAATAGCAACCGCAGTAGCGCCTCTACGGTATCCACACGTCCAGGGAAGGAACAACCGTACATCGGTGTGCTAGCACCAAGCCGCACAGCAGAGCACTCAGGAAGATGGCGAATAGGGTTTCGGTGGAGCAACTCAGTTAACTCGTCTCTCTCCCAATAGCCTCAAGCATCTCCTTATATAGTGCTTGTGACGGATCATATCCGAACACGTTTGACGAATTGTATCTGTACTGGTTTGTTCCAACCCATTAAGTGTGTGACCCATTAGGTTTATGCGTATTCGGTTGTGACTCGGAAACCCTTTCTGACCACGAGTCATTAGCGGTTCCTAGCAGAACATAGCGATTCTCGAATACACACAAATTATATTGGACGAACCTAAATGCAATATGATCTACGACCAGATCCTCATCACTTACGACCAGGCCCTATCTCTATACGACCAGTTCGTACTTGGTCACGACCAGTTCGTAACTCCTTACGACCAGGTTACGACCACTCTGTGATTCCGTTCGACCAGTCTGCGACTAGCTCATATCTCCATACGACCAGTCTGTAACTAATCGAACTAAACGACCTACTCGTGTATTCTCCCTTTGCCTCACGATATCTGGTTGAACTCCAGGTGATATGTTGTGTCATCCATGGACTGTTCAATACTTTCTCGATCGAGTGTCGGATAACTTCACGTGGTCGAACACTTCGACCACTAGTGGCATGGCCATGCACTTACTTTATCCGACCACAACAAGGGGCCCAGAGATATCCCTCCTGTTATGTTAGGAGGGGCAAATCCCATATCTAACCAGTCACATTCCTCTGCATGTTTCATAGCATACCCGAAAGCTACCTTTATAACTACCTAGTTACGAGCAGTGTTTGGCAACCCCTAAGAGTGTTATTACACATATAGAAAACCATGCTGATCTCAGGTCTAAGGATTATACACCATCATTGCTTGAGACCAACTAACGACACATAGAATCATAACAATCTCAATAGTGCCTCAAGGTGGGTCTTATCCAACACCACGTTCTCTAACATGTGTCCATATTATTGGTTTGATATCTCTATATCCATGACCTGTAAAACATAGTCATCAACCAATATATATGCTAATCTATTCATATGTGTCCTCATATGTTTTCGACCAAGGAACGTTTAAAAATAATCATCGCAGAAATATAGAGTTTCACAATCAAGTCACATACTTGATAATAAATATTAACGATATTATTCTAGGAACAAGATAACATATTATCCAATATTATGAACATAATGAAACATAATCATCTCTATGATTGCCTCTAGGGCATATTTCCAACAACAAACTGGTACAAATCGAACTGTAATATTACACGCTGCGGCACGTAAGGCTCCATCATATGGGTAAACACCAGGTGGCACGTCATCGCCCATAATCTGGCGTCCTACTTGCTTTGCACTGACAACCCGTGTGGCGCTACTGTGTTCACAAAATCTAGGCTCCATGGAGCCCATATGATGTCGTTATCATGGAACGACTCGAACTCGTTGTGGAACAACGAGTAGCACCTCGCTGGTCTGTCTTTAGCCCAGTGTAACTGGGCGGTAGTCCACCGGTAGCCCATAGTGGGCCCGTCTATTGGGTTGTGTAATTTGGGGTACGGATGCACTGCTTTCTCGAAGGAAGGCCGCCCAACAGGGAAGTGATCCAACTCCACAGCTGTAGGAGCACGTAGCAGACGGCAAGGACTGATTTCACATCGGTGTCGCGTCGCGAAGCGTCACACAACCCCATATATGTAGGGCAAAGGACAGCTGATCCCCAACTGTACTAAGGCATCGTCCCAGCCTCCGCGTTAACCAAAGACTCGACGATGCAGACAAAGCTAGGGTACACATAATCACCCTATGTGGATGGAAACATGGCCGAACCCAAGAGATGAAGAAGGTAATCGACGAGGTGCGTCCTAACAACCTCGTCAGGAACAAGTGGCTGTCCGAGGGACACCATGGGCGCTATCCGAGATAGGTATGCCGAACTGATGCCCCAACTGAGCCTTCTAGTCCGTCGGCGGACAGCCTGGAACAAGTGGCTAACCCCTGATCGGGAGATCGGTCAAGAATGAGATGTCATGGAGAGTAATCGTCATCTCTTCCCACTGAAAGTGGAAGGTGCGCTTCTCGGGTCTCCACTTGTCGACAAGTGCCTTGTTTCACGTGAATAAAAGACGACTGCACTCCAACAGCAAAAAGCTTGTCACTAGTGCCTTATTTCGCGTGATGCGCTTGTTGCTTCGTGAGAGGACGACTTCATTCTCTCTGCTCTTTCACTCTCCTCCATGTCATCAGAAAACCTATATGGCAACCTTAGGGTCTGTTTGGATGGAGGGATGGGATGGACTTGTACTGGATGATTCAGGAAATAGGCTAGTTCACCTGTGTTGGTTCGGTGAATGGGACCAATCGGTTCAGTACCGAGTCGTTCCATCGACTCGAATATTCAGCTAAGACCCTGTACCGTCGCGTTTGGCAAAAAATCATGAACCACGCGGTTCACCTTCTCCTTGTGAAGCAAGCTGCGTGCGGTCACTCTCTTCCCCCACTGCGCTCATCTCCCTTCTTCCTCCACCCTCATCTCCTAGATCCGCCCAGATGTTGCACCCTCACTCGGAGAACTCGCCGAAGCCTTGGGAGGCGCTCGCGATGTCGAAGGTGGACGTATTGTCCCTCCCGCCGCCACCGCCGGAGGTAGCCCACCTGGTGAAGCAGCTCCAGCGCCACCACCTAGCCCCTGACACCTCCCTCCTCTCCAACTCCGCACACTCCGATCTCCTCCAGTGCGTCGCGCCATTCCACCCTCTGTCCGCTCCCCTCCCTTCTCTTACCACTACTTCCGTCTCTCGTGGCGTCGCGAGTCTGAGAGGTCTTGCAGGTTCTCAGCAGATCTTGTGCGTCACGGTAAGCGGTGTATCTTGAGGCGGTGGTGATGGTGGAGAATCTGCCCTGCGATGCAGCAGTGGTGCCGCGTAGGCAAGAAGCTCAATTGCTCCCCACAGGTTCCACTTCTCCCATTCTCTGAAAAGTTCTCATCTTACGGCGATTCGTGCAGATAGAGGTAGAGATAATTTGTCAAAAAATGGAATCTGGTGTTTGAGCCTACTTTGTTGGGACTGATTCAGGTGTACGAGTCTTTGGACCACCATTTAGTGGTTGCAAAGGCGGCACAGAGTCTTGCAATCACATCGGATTATCTCTATCAGGTGCAGCAAGAGCAACCAGCCATGACTGTGGTATGTATAATGATTGACGCATTTGCAATCGAAGTTATCGTCTGAACTAGAAATTAGTGATTTCAGAGTTTATTTTAGTTGATACATCTTGTATGTTTCTTGTGGAAATGTGGACGTGTTCAGTGCTTACATCCTATGTGTAACATCCTGTTTTTCAGTGCCTTTTTGAAGATTTTCAAAACAAAAAGAACCATTTGGTTTTTATGAGAGTTCTAAAAATTAACTTGAGATTTTGGAATTAAGGTGTTTTAAAATTACTAAATCAAACCTTAACTAAATCAAAAGTTTGTTTTGTTCTGGGTTCGTAAGAGTTCTATAGTGTTGTCTTCCCTTTTCTCTGTTCGCTCTGTGTTCCCCTCCCTTTTCGTTTGGACCTCTCCCTTGGTCACGTGACATCCCTTGGGTCACGACCTCCCCTTGGTCACGTGACATCCCCTTTGGCCGTGACCTCCCCTTGGTCACGTGACATCCCTTGGGTCACGACCTCTCCTTGGTCATGTGATACCCCTTTGGCCGCGACCTCCCCTTGGTCACGTGACATCCCTTAGGTCACGACCTCCCCTTTGGTCACGACCACCCCTTTGGTTTGATCACCCTCTCGAGTTTTGACTAGCCCCACCTGTCAGCCCTGTTCAACTTGTCCTTCCCCCGTTGCGTCACTACTGACGCAATAGTCTTCGTGCATTAAATGTTGTCGCTTCTGCCGTAACCTGCTCCCCCTCTTGTCGCTTCCCCTACCTGCCCCCATCTCCTCCTTCACCTACCTTTGATCTTGTGTGTACCTCCGAGTCTTTCAGTGGCACTCTCTGGCTTCCCTGGCTATATAAGCCTAAGCAGCCCTCTCTCGTCACCTCTTTACTTTTAATTCCCTTACACTCGCCCGACTCCTCAGGTGCTTGAAGTTTCGCCTCCTCATTGCTGAAAGAAGTTCGCGGGGCGCCATTGTCGTCTCGACCCTTGCCCGCCGTCCTCTCCCTCCTCCTTCAGTCTCTCTCCCTCGGCCTTGGTGAGCTTCTTCATGCCCTGTTCCCTTCCCTTATTCCTGTGACTACGTCGCGTAGTCGTGTCCTCCTTACGACTACGTTGCATAGTCATATCCTTCCTACGATCACGTTGAGTAGTCGTATCCTCCTTTGGACCTCCTCCTCAGGATCTCCTCAGGACCTCCCTTGCCGTTGGTTTTAGTTTGGTTTGTTTTGGAGTTCATTTGGATTTTTTATTTGTTCTTTATTTGATTTTGCTTCGTTCTCACGTGTAGATTTCGATGTCTCAGGAGAGCTCGAGTACTTCGAAGAAGACCCTCAAGCTTTCGAGCAAGACAAGTTACACCCTTGATCATGTTGATCCCAATATATCAAATTATTTAAGTTCTATTTCAAATTATTATTGCATGCTTATTTGAATTTAAGTAATTTAAATCCCTGTTTTAACTTTATAGTTATTCCTAATGCCTTTGTACATCCGAATTTGATTATTGATTCGACCACCCCTTGTGACCATAGTAAAGCGCTAGTTGGTACATTAGTATGAACTAGCATGTTTCAAAACTCTATGCTTAGTCAAGCGTAGACCCAAAAATATTGATTTGGGAATTTTACTGCCAAAAGATCAATGTTGTCAAAATGTTTAACCATAACATTGGGTTGTCATGGAAGTTTGCAAATGTTTTTGACAAGCAAAGCAAAAAGGAAAATTGGTTTGGACTTGGGCGAGTTGGTTGTCTGGAAAGGTGCATGTCCATGCACGGGCTCAACTCGGGTAGGGTTGAGGCCCAGGGTTTTGTGGAAGTCGCTCAGGTCAGTTAAGGACCGGTCTTCGAGTGTATTTTGCCATGTTTTACCGTACTACCACATGTTCTGAATGGGCAGAACCTGGCCAACTAATTTGCAACGTTCAACCGTGGTTGTTCCATCCGGTTATGTGGGTGTCTTGATGACCTACTTTTATGCATTCCCACCTGGCGCATGAAGGGGCCTAAACCCGGTAGATGGTTAGTCTAAAGGGGGTGAAACCTTAGCGAGGGGGAACTGTGGTGGAATGGTGAATTGTAAAGGCCTTGTCATGTGCTCTAGACCACTCACCTACGGTAGTGAGTGGTGGTATCGACGGATGCCAAACAAACTAGAGAAGTCGTGTCATGTGGGTAAAGTTGTACACCTCTGCAGAGTGTAAAACTATTCGAATAGCCGTGTCCACGGTCATGGACATGCTGGCAAAGCTGCTCCAAGTTAGATTTTTGGTTTTGTTTTCAAAAGACCTCTTTGATATGGTTTTGGATGTCTAACCAAATGGGAAGTTGGGCAGAGAGCCTTGTGATAGGAGGGTATCCCTCACCACTTGTTGATGAATATTATCCAACTATAAAACTGAGATTTGGAAATGTATACCTGCTTTGGAACTTAGTACATGTATTTAGAAAGAAACATGGCTTTATGCAAAGACAACCCTATAAGACCTCCTTTGAGATATCCTTGTATGCATTGCATTCTGTTACTTGACGGGTGTGACTTGCGAACACGGTTGTTGTGCTTACTCTTGCTTGATTCTGTTGAGCAGGAGAGGACGTCAACGAGGAGGATGAGGACCAGGACGTCTAGGCTGCGCCCTCCAGATGACTGCTTGTGGCGAGTCGTGTGGTCTACTGTTTTTGGTCTTCCGCTGTGTTTTGTTTTGTCGGCTTTTAAGCCACTTTTGTAATCAACTCTGTTATTTATTAATAAAGTTGTGTTGATGGATGTTACCACCTTTGGTTACTGTGCGAGCTAGCCGCTGATCCGTGGGACTAGCTCGGTTGTGCATAGGGGATTCGGACCTCCCGGGTCTTTAGACCTCTCGAGGGGTCCGGTTCTGACACTATGTTATGTTGTTCTTCAGGTTCTGGGTGATGCATTGTTAGGGAACATCATTTTTCTGTTCTAGAAGGTGAAATCCTATCAGAATTTCACATTTACTGGGTTCTGTTGTTCTTCATGTTCTAGGTGATCCAAGCTCTTTAGACGTATTCTGAAGCGAAATGGATTTAGGAATAGACCACCTTTAAGAATGCTTGGCCTCTTCGTCCTTTGGTTTGCTCTTCTTTCTCTTGGTGTAACAAAAACATGAGCAACAAGGGAACTGAAACAAGAACTTCATTGTTTGAGATTTTGCCAATACTATGTTTGTATCATCTCTCCAATCAAACACAAATTTGAATCATCCTATTCACCCTTATCCCACCAATCAAACATCAACTCGTGCCATCCCATCCACCTAACCAAACAAACAAGCAACCTTGAATCACTTAAGAGCATCTGATAGTTTATTTCTTGGCATTCTTAAGAGGAGAGAAATCTTCAATCTAATAAAAAGAAACAACCATTCCAATGGATTGTTTCTTAAGTTTATATCTAAGACTTTAATTCTATAAAACTTTTTGGTGGCGATGGGACCCATAAAATGAGTGTTTAGGTAACAACTAAGCCTTCAATAGAGTTTTTTTGTTGTTTTTAACATGTCTTGGTATTATGATATGATAGTTTAACCCGTATAAAAGCGAACTTTCTTTCTCTCATCATCTTCTCTCATTCATATCATCTAAAAACTGATGTGACAACCTCTTAGTAACAGCTGAAGTGGATTATTATAAATACTCTAATGATCCTATCCACCCAAAACCTAGATGGAATTATCCCATTCACCTACTCCGAAGTGGCACTGTAAAGATGCCATAATTCGAGTTAGCTAATTAATGACCGTGGTTAACTATGTTCACGTGTGTACTGCGGCACAGCAACCAATGGAGATGCCCGCGATTTTTTTCTAATCGGAGATTCGGAGGGCGACGCGTGTTGAGATATCCGGATGCTATTCGGAGACTGCGAGTGCTGAGCAGTCTGCCGTTGTTCGGTGGCGTGCGGGTTGGGTGTACCTGTCCCCGCTGTCATCCTGACGCGCCGGGCCCGTCGTCATCGGCGGCGTGCTCTTTTCGCGTCCCTTCGAGTCGACGCTCTTCTCTGTTGCGATTGGGTGAGCCGCGAGCGCGCGCACCAACTGTAGCTAGCGCCTCCACCGAGCTCCCCCAGCATCTCGCGCGGCACCTGTTCGACGAATTGCTCCCATCGGCCATCCAGGTATCCTCGCGCTGCCATGGCGCTGCTCGGCCAGCCGTTCTCGCCGTGCCCCGCGCGCCCAGCCTGCCGCCCTTCGGGCTCTCTAGGCTCCGGGCAAGGCCTCGCTTTTCCACTCCCGCACCGGCCCGGTGAGCAGTTGTGGTGGCATCAAGAGTTCTTGTACCTTCTCTCCGTGCGTGCGCTATAAGTTACCCTGCTCGGCTCGGCGATGTCAGTGAGTTGTTGTTTCCGTCTGGCTTGTGCAGGCGTCGTCGCGCGCCGGAGCGCGTACCCCAGGATCGACGCTACGGCGAGGCACGGGGCGCGGAAGGAGAACGCCAAGGTCAGGAACCGTCGGCTGCAGAGGAAGGTACGGCTCGTGTCATTTGGGATTCGGGACGATGGTAGTAATACAAACTGATCGCCGTTTTGCTGGGTCGTACCGGTTCTTGCCGCTTGCTTACCGCAGTTCAATGGCACCGCGACGAAGCCCAGGCTCTCCGTCTTCTGCTCCAACAGGCAGCTCTACGCCATGCTCGTCGACGACCACAACAAGATGATCCTCTTCTACGTCAGCACGGTGCAGAAGTCCATCTGCGGCGACCCGCCCTGCAGCACCGTGGTAAACCCTCCTGTTCGCCAACACGCATCTGAATAAAAACCGCGCAGTTAATCTCTCGAGTTGAGCTGTTGTGGTTTGTTGTTGCAACAGGAAGCGGCTCGAAGGGTCGGGGAGGAGCTCATCAAGGCGTGCAAGGAGCTGGACATCTCCGAGATCTCGTCCTACGATCGCAACGGGTTTGCACGAGGGGAGAAGATGATGGCGTTCGAGGATCCGGTCTCGCAGCACGGGTTCCTGCCAAGATAGCAAAATGTTGGTATAGTGATGCCTCAGAATCAGGTGGGAGGCTGTACTGACAATTCACCGTGGCAGCTTATTGACAGGGCGAGAAAGATTTAGTCGTTTACTTGTGAATTGGTGAATGTACGATTCATCGAACAGCATGTAGTTTTCATCGCAAAAATTTATAATAACGTGCAGTTCGTATTTCACAACAGTTATTAAGCCAGACACCGCTGGCAATGAAAAAAAATTCTCTATTTCACAACAGTTATTAAGCCAGACACCGTTGGCGATGAAAAAAAAAAACTCCACTCATATAATTCAAATAACCAGCTGCTCATCTCTCCTTACAATTTACATCCTTCAAACTTATTCACCTGGTGGACTAGGTAGGAGGAGGCAAGATATCGTCCTATGCTGAAGCTGCTACTCTTGTTCCATCTTGTAGAGGAACCATGGACTCATGAATGATGTCTGGGTCAATGAAAGTTTGTATAAGGAACGGCACAGCTTTATGACCAATCAATTCTTTGCACCAATCCACTCAGTTCAACATGCTGGATCAGGGTCCAGGACCAGAGCACCTGTCAAGAATGCCAATATAAGGCGTCAATACCACACATGCAATGTATTAATCAGTGAGTCATGATTATAATCAAGACTCAAGAGCAGCTCAACAAGAATAGAGTGATCAATTGACAAACTTATGGAAACGTGAAGTTTTCTTAATTCAAAGTAACATCGGATGCATAAAAAATAAAGGAAAGAAAAAAAGATTGATACCGGTACTCGTAGAAGCAAGCAGTTTGTTCATTCTCAGGTTTGTCCCAGTTATGCCACCTAGCAGGCTGTATGCAGTGATCCATGAAAGTTTATCCAAAAACAACCTTCCCGAAGGGCTCCCACGGCTGCGGAAGGTGCCATATATGCAGCCTCTGCATGACCAGTAATAATACACCTGAACGGGATCGTTTTGTGTGGTTTGTATTAAGTACGAAAATAAAATGATAAAACTCAAATTTGTGTGGTTTGTATTAAGTACGAAAATAAAATGATAAAACTCACATGCTCAAAGAAATTTATACATTGAGGGCTTCTTTGGGAGACCCAATCCCATCCGGGATCCCACCTAATCCCAGGGAAAATCCCACCCGTGGCAAAATTCCTGAGGTTGGACTGCTAGTGCATTTGGGTGAGGCCTCGGAGGGGGAAATCCCAGCCCATCCCAGCCAAATCTACGGGGAAGAAAAAAACTCCTCCGCAGGTCGGGAATATTTACCCTGCGCAAGACGCAAAGCACGACGCCTCTCTCCTCGCCCCTCTCAGTACAACTCCCCACGAGCGCGGGCAACCGCCGTCGCCGCCGCCTTCGCTCCGTGCTGCCGCTTCGTCGATCTCAGCGAGCATCGTGGAACACCAGGTCGGGGAGGTGCCCGAGTCCACGCCCCGTGTGCGGTGGCCCACAGATGGGAGTCTAGGAGGCTGCGGCTCTCCAAATCGAAGGTTGCAGCTGCGCTGGGCGTGGTGGTGGTAGCCGGATGGTGATGAGGAAGACAATCGGCTAGGTCGAAGGGCACCAGATCTGGGGGCCTCCTCGTCGTCGCAACGAGCTCCATTGTGACACCACGGCGCTGCCATCACCAACCTACAGATCTGGGGCTCCACGACATCACTGTTGTTAGCGGCAATAGCCACGGCTTTGGTGTCCACGAGGACTCTGCTGCTACGCCAACGTCCCAGCCGCTGAGTGCCGCCAGCAAGGGAGCGTGAGCAGGGTGGTTTTCTTACTCTGATTTTCCAAATGACCAGAGGGATTATTTTTCTTGGAGTTTGCTATCCACGGGGATCCTATATGACCAAAAAATCCCCACTGGTATTTTGCCCCCAGGGAAAGTCTCCCCTGTTCAACCAAACAAAGCCTAAGTCCTAGTACGAGGTAACTCAATTTTGAAGATTGACAAATAGGCTATAAGTGACTAGATAATTGAATAGTATGGTTTACTATATAAGTGAGAACAATGGTGGGTAGTGAATTCACTTCAAGTATACAAACCCAGTTGATTCCGAAGAGGATTTCCGACCATGAGTGGTAATATATCCCGCCAATTTGCAGTGGATATGGCAATGCTCCAAAATGGCAGTAGAATTCCCAAAGATGATGTCATAGATACCTTCAATGTAACAGTTTTTTAAGTATTGCTTTCCACAACGCAAGTGTAAGGTTTCCTGGATGATTTTTTTTCATAGCAAATTAGAATATCTTCAAGTAGTAAAACTCGAACAATGATTATTGTGATTAAATATTCATCCTAATTAGCAACCAAAGACATCAACCCCCATCCAATGTCATACTCCTATGTACTATGAGCACACTACATTTCTAGTATTCTACTAAGCTACTACCAGATGTGACAGAATGACAGGCTAAGCGCCTAGAAAAAAAAAATTGTTGACAAACTATTTGCTGAAGCTCAATGGTTACATAATTAATGTACTTTTCCATCACACAGAAACATAATTAACGTACCGACTCAAAATAAAAGTAAATATGAAAATCAACATCACTGTTACAAGAAATTCAGGTAAGCATATTCTGCCACAGGAAACACTTGATTAAACATGCAAAATATGAAGCATCTAGAGTGGAAAAAAAATCCCTTCCCAAAGCACAATGAGATACTATAACCAAGAAGCAAAGAAGGAATCAACAATCATAGAAGGCACACCTATGACCTATATGCTGTCATGCAGAATGCTACTTCTTGCCCAGACACCTATAACACAATAGTACACATCAACACTCACTGAGCAACATCCGCCACATGAATAAATCCGCGAGGATGATACCTGGGGAGCTGAGTTTTTAAAAATGACATCGATGTTGCCGTCCCCTTCCACAATAACTGTTGCACTGCCAAATGTTCCCGTACCAATCACATGTGACGACTAGCAAGAGAACAGTGAAATATTTTGATTACCTGAATGCTTAGTTGCTTGCAGCCTTACACCGTTGACATCAGTCATCACACCATCAGCAGGAAGACTAAGACCTGTAAACAATACATAGGGATCGTCTGGTGTGAAGTGAAGATAGATTGGTATATGCCTTATGGCGCGATACGCGTGATCCCAAGGCTGGCCAGACAGGGCGTTGGGAAACTATGGCTGAGGCAGAAAGGTAGTACTCCAGCTGCTCTGGCCTGTAGTCTTCTGGATCCCGCTCTCATTCATGGCCCGTCTAATATCTGTGGCCTCTGCTGTCCTGCCAGCAGAGGTGTACATATCACTGAGCAAAATGTAATACCCACCCTCCTCTGGGTTTAGGTTCCTTAGCTTCTGCACTGCCCGCTCTGCCATGTTGATATCCCTATGTATCCGACAAGCACCAAGTAGTGCACCCCAGACTACATCATTGCTCGGAATCGGCATTTTCTCAATCATTTGGTATGCCTCCTCAAGTTGCCCTGCCCGGCCAAGCATGTCTACCATGCACCCGTAGTGCTCGATGGTGAGCTCCACTTTGCCATAATCGCCTCTCCGCATTGCATTGAACATGGCACGCCCCTCCTCAACACAGCCCTTGTGCGCGTACGCCATGAGCACTGCAAGCAGTGTCACCCCATCTGGCTTCACAGTGTTCCCTTCTGCCAGCATCTGAAAGAACACAGCAATTGTGTTGTCCACGTCGCCATGTGACGCATATGCTGAGATCAGTGTGTTCCAAGATGCCAAGCTCCTCACCATCATCCCGTCAAACAAAGTGCGTGCTTCAGGGAGGCACCCACACTTAGCGTACATGTCCATGAGTGCATTGCGGAGTGACACCATCCACCCAAAACCATTAGAATCAATGTGCCTCCGCACACGCTCCCCAGTCGCAAGGTCCCCAAGAGCAGTGCAGGCTGACACAACGCTCACCATGGTCACCTCGTCTGGCTGCACTGGCATCGCATCGAATAATGCCAAGGCCTCTTGCGGCCGGTGTGCCCTGGTATACGCAGAAATCATGGTGGTCCACGAAACAACGTCCCGGTGAGGCACCTGGTCGAACACCCCGCGCGCAGCATCCAAATCATTGGCTTTGAGGTACACATTGAGTAGCCCTGAGAAGGCGACCACATCCCGAACGGGCATTTCGTCAAACACCCTGCGCGCGTCGTCCACGGCCGCCCGAGAGGCGTAGGCGTGAAGCAGTGCATTGTGGACGTGCGTGTGCGCGCTGAGCGCGCCGAGGCAGCCGTGCTTGATCGCTTGGGCGTGGAGGTCGGAAGGTGACCGCCACAACGAAAACCAGCGAGAGCAAGACTTGAAGACGAAGGTGAAGGAGAAGGCGTCAGGGGCAGCGCCTGCGCGGCGCATCGTGGTGAAGAGCCCGATGGCGGCGCCGGGCGAGGAGGAGACGGCGAGGCCGCGCATGAGGGTGTTGTAGAAAAAGGCGAGGTGGGAGGAAGCCGAGGAGATGAATGGGAGGTGGAAGGATAGGATGGCCGCGGCTTGGCGGAGGTCGCCAGCGGGGGAGACAGCGGCGAAGCGGAGGAGCTTGGCTAGCGCTGCGACGGCGTCGGCGGCGGGGAGGAGGTGGCGGCGACGGAGTAGAGCGCCGTGGAGGACGCGGAGATCACGCTTTGTGGAGCACCGGCCGGAGAATGCTACTAAATCCCCCGGCGAGATGGACGGCGGCGGTGAACGCGGCGTCATCGCGTAGTCTGGCTGCGCGCCATCTGTTCTCCCGCCGTGGAGCCTGTGCTGGCTTCGTTGTGTGTTCGACTGTTTTCTTCGCTCAATAGGGACTACTCCTGAAATTCCCCACATCCTCTGTGTTGGACAGTGAGAAGTGAGGGGGTGGAAACGAGAATGGGATACGAGGTGGAATAAATTTAGCCGTTGTATCTTACTTGTATTCCAATCTCATTCCTACCTCTTATATCTCAGTATCCAAATAACATTTTAAAGTTAGAAAACGATACTGTTTATATGTTCAGAGCGAGAAAAATATCGGACGATAGCTACACGTGTTTCAATCTCCACCACTTCTTTTTCTACTGGTCCCCATTCGGACCTAGCTTTTTCCCATCGCTCCAACTCCAAAGTCCTCATCACAAACCCCAAACCCCTCACTCCTCAAGCTGCGCTTTGCTCTGATTTCTTCCCCTTCTACTCCACTCCTCGCTGCTCTCCTGAAGCCAAATATTGATTTCCTGCTAGTTGCTTGTTGCTGGTGCTAATTAATTGTCATTTCTCTCGGGATCGAAGCAATGGAGAAGGAGAGGAAGCAGAGGTTCTCTTCGCACGCTCAAGGGGAGGTGGTCAGGGGCCTCTCGCCAGCGAGGTCGCAGGGGAGGTCGCCCGGCATTTCTTTGCTCTCAGCGTAGCCAAGAAGACACCGCCATCGCTTCTTGCTTGAGCAGCTCGGCGATACTGTCGGACTGCTCGTCGCCCGATCTGGAAGCATCCGCTCGCTCAGGAAGCTTTGTGTGCAAACCATGGGCATGGTGAGTGTCTTGCTTTGATATGTTGCGACCCGTTGAAAAAAATATTGTATACTATTTTTTGAGATGTTGTGACCCTTTGAAAAAATGTTGCATTTGTAGAAAAAAAAATGTTGCATATTGTTCACGGTGATGTTGCAAGATTTTTCATTTTTTTTTTCAGATGCTTTGTTTTGATTTTGAGCTTTTTTGAGATGATGTTCATGGTGATGTTATTTGAGATGATGTTAACGCGTCTGTTCACGGTGATGTTCTTTGAAATGATGCATATGAATTTTTGATATGTTGTGTACGTTCTGAATTTTGTTGAGTTTAGCATATAACGATGTTGCGCTCGGGCGTACGGTGTTGGCGATCGGCTCGTACGTCCGAATGCTAGTCGCGCTCTTGAAAGTTAGACTTAGAACACATTTATAAAATGGTATCACTTACTTTATATGTTACAACAAAAATATGTTTTCTAAATCTACCTGCAAGACCATTTTCCTAAAAACCGTATTTAACATCCTCATACGACATGTAGGCTCCAGTGAGGAAGCTAACTAGCGGACGGTTTTGTAGTATTTGGAGTCAAATGTGAAGAAGAGCACGCCATGTTGGAAGTTAGAGTCAGCGAAAGATCTCAATTTCAATTGCTCTATTTGATATCGAGGTTCATTTTATCCTTTTTGGTATAAAGGTCCTTAAGCTGGTATATCAGTTTCTCGTGCTTTTTTGGGTTAACGAGCCTTTCCCTTTTTGTTTTATTTCCAATTTCTTCGAGTTATCCGTTTTCTATTTCTTGTAATGAGCACTACATAATGGGCGGATTTACCATCCCTCTATCCTGGGCAGTTGTCCAGATTTGCTGGCAACACGTTATAGTAGCCCCGGTGAAGTTCCACGACGACCACGACCGAAAAATGACATCCTGCCTATGCAAAACAAGACGACCAACGTCTCCTCGTGCTCTTGCTCAGATTTTAAAAAAATTCTTGCTCTACTACAGCTACACATAGAACTACCCTAGATAGCATTTCACTTGGAACGAGGGAAACCAACATGATACTACTTTATTTGATCAATTATTTTAACTGCTTCTACCTAAGTCTAAACAAGGTAGACCACTCAGCGAGGGCCCTGGAAGTTTGGAATGTCCTGTGGACTCATGCTCACCACTAGGATAATTACTTATATTTCTATCTCACACATTTCTATCTCACACTCGTTGACATATCTAACGAACAAGAGGTAATTTATAGATAAGTAATTTGTGGACATATGGAGTGGGACGGCTGATATAGAGAATGGCCTTGTGTTCATGTTCAGGAGATATGTTGCCCTCTCACTCTCACGTCACCAACCAAATTCCTAACCTGGCCTCGCCACTCGTAACAAGAGGAAAATAACGAACCAACCAAAAGCCAAACGGAAACAGTCACAGAACAGCAGAGTCTCGCCACGACTAGACAACAAAATCGCAGCTCCCCACGGCCCCCCTCCCAAATCTTCTGGAACCTTCCCGAGCCGTCCGCCCCCGCCTCCCCAAATGCCGGCGGCAATCGGTAGGCGGCGACGGCTGTAGGCTGCGATGGCGCGGTCGAGGCCTAGGGTTTGGCTCGTGGCTGGCTGCGCCGCCGTGCTGCTGTGGGCCTCCGTCGCGCAGCTCGTCGCCGTCGGGCGCCTCCTCTTCCTGTTCGGCCTTTCCGGCGATGCCGATCCCTCGCCGCCGCCTTCCACGCTTCCGCCCCCGAGTGCGTGATTTCCGGATTGCCTTTTTTTCATTCTTCGCATTTGATTTAAATTTGTTCTTATTTTGAGGTGCATGATTTTTTATGAGCAAATAAGAGTATAAAAAAATGCGGAGTTAAAAATGGTGAAGGATATTGGAGATGTAAGAGTGGATGCATTTGTTACTGTCCTTATTCAACTCGTTTACTGTCCTTCTCCAACTCGTTAAGTTGCAAAGGTTTGCTATTGAAAGCATCGACGCGATTAATGGGGGGAGGGGGGGGGGGGATGGTCCGTTCTGGAAGGCATGTGACTCAAAACACATATAGATGTATTGACTGATTGATATCCTCATTTTTTGTTGAGATGATTATTTAAAAAGTTGCAAATACCCTCATGTTGTGTTGACATGCATTATTTAAGAGATTATAAAATTTTTATTGGTATGTTATTGTTTCAGCCAATCACCACTGGAATATGGCAATTTTAATTTTATTTTTTTGTCAGGAATCTACAAGAGCAATGGTTATCTGAAAATATCTTGCAACGGGGGCCTGAATCAGATGCGTTCAGAGGTCAGTTGTTGTCTGCTTACTCGCACCGTACAATCCTGGATTTCCCTTTTCTTTAACTTTTGTTGTTATCTTGAACCTCATGTATTTCAGATATGTGACATGGTGGCAGTTGCGCGTTTGCTAAACCTCACAATGGTTGTTCCGAACTTGACAAGAGATCATTCTGGGCTGATCAAAGGTATCTTCCGTTTTCTTGGAGGCCCTCTATGTGACTAACCATGTTGATATCTAAAGCAAGTGGTATTGTGTATACTCTGCAGCAATTTTGGAGACATATTTGATGTGAGCCATTTCATTGACTCATTAAGAGATGAAGTGCACATTGTTAAACAGCTTCCAAAGAGGTTTGGTCAAGAGGATTCAAACAATATACTTAAAATGCCTCCTGTGAGTTGGTCAGATGAAAAATATTACTTGCATCAGGTTTGTAAACTTATCTGGGTTCTACCATTGTTTTCATGGTACTTGCACTACTGTATACTCATCATGGCCTCTCACATGTGCAGATATTGCCACTGTTCAGAAAATACAGTGTCATCCATTTTAAAAAGACAGATGCTCGGTTAGCCAATAATGGTGTCAGTACAGAGCTTCAACTGCTTAGATGCCGTGTTAATTTTCATGCGCTGAAATTCACTCCTCAAATTAAGGCATTGGGGAATAAACTGGTACACAAACTTCGAGCCAAGGGATCATTTGTGGCCTTGCATTTACGATATGAGATGGATATGCTGGCCTTTTCTGGTTGCAATCATGGTCTTTCTCCTGTAGAAGCCGAGGAGCTCAAAAGAATGAGGTCTGAAGCTAATACTGTGCAGTCTTACTGAGTACCATAAAGTAGCATTTTGGATATGACTCAAGTATTTCTTACAGAAAATGCGGAAGATTATTGTAGTAGTTGAGTGGTGTTTATAATGTTCATGGTGACCATTCAAGTATGGCAAAAAGATCCTTACCTCCACAACTCTACAAAAGCTAGTACGATGGCATAGATTCTGTGTCTATTAGTCTGTCTACTGCTGTTCTCCATAACACTTCCATTTTATATTTCTGGTGTTCATTTGATGCAGAGTCTTTTTAACATCACTATCAATTCTTAACAAATTGCACAACTTTTTGTACCTGGTCCTTTTTTTGGCTTCTTTTTTCATGATGGATTCATTTCAATGGAATGGGAATGAAATTGTTCATTCATTCTTAGCATTGTCAAATTAGCCAGCTTATCCTGGTCTTACCCTTATTCCTGTGAGCTGAGCATTAGCAAACTATTTATACTATTCTGTAATCTGTATGCCTTTCTTAAGACTGTCTGTTATTGGACTAAGTCTGCAAGGTATAGTAGGTTGTTGCAGTAGGTGCCATTTTTCAAGAAGCTAACTTTTTCGATCAACCAGATATGCTTACCCATGGTGGAGAGAAAAAGAAATCGATTCTCAAGCTAAGAGGTTGCAAGGACTATGCCCACTTACACCTGAGGAGACATCACTTGTTTTGACAGCTGTGGGCTTTCGAAAGGATACTCTCATATACATAGCTGCTGGTGAAATTTATGGGGGAGAGAAGAGATTGGAACCATTACAGGTTGCTTTTCCTAAGCTTGTAAGTGTGCTTTCTTTGTCAAATTTCTGTCAATTACATTACCTTTTTCATGTGTCATGGTAATAATTGTGGTGCAATTTTCCAACGTTCCATTGCATGTGAGATTTTCCCTAGGTCCGCCAACACTGCATTGCAGTTATCCAAAATTGCATGGCATGTCTGGGGACATCACTTTTCCCCTATGTCCACCAACCTCACTTATAAGCAGTGCCGAATATCTTTCAGGTAAGAAAGGAGATGCTTCTGGACTCAGAAGATTTGCGTCAATTCCAAAATCATTCTTCTCAGATGGCTGCACTTGATTTCATTGTATCCACAGCCAGTGATGTTTTCGTTCCTACTTATGATGGTAACATGGCAAAACTTGTCGAAGGTCACAGAAGGTACGAACTTAAAGCCAGATGTCATCTGATGAAATCAGATTGCTTTTTGAGAATGGACATACAGAATGCCAGATGTCTTATGCAACCAGATTACTTCTTTTAGAAATTTGATACCATCTGATTATATGATATTTGTTTGCATTTGAAATCCTCAGATTCCTGGGTTTCCGAAAAAGTGTGCTGCTAGACCGACGGAAATTAGTTAAACTTCTAGACCTGTACAACAACAGGACATTCTCTTGGGACAACTTTGCATCTTCTGTCCAGGAAGCTTATAAAAGTCGTGTAGTCCAACCATCCTGTCGACAAAAACTTGAAAACAAGCCAAAGGAAGAGGATTACTTCTATGCTAACCCCCACGAATGCCTGGCCAATTCAAGCTGGTGCAGTGAAATCAAGGATCCAGTTTCTGGAAGGTGAGCAGACGTGCATGAAATCATCTGCAATCCTGCCGAGGCCAATTGTCGTTGTAATGTGCAGTGGACTGAAGCCAGCGGGCACGGTCCATCATGATCGTTTAACTGATAATATTCTTGATGTTCTGTTTGTATAGATCAGTTTTTTTTTGCTGTGCTATTGATTCATTTGTTTTCCAACATGCTGAAAATAGGATGGCCTTCTAGAGCGTGTAAATTGGGTTTGTTGTTTGCCGTTCATGTTCATTGATGATTAATACATGCAACATTTAATGGAATTACATGCGTGTGTTGTGTACTCCAATCAGGGATTTGCATCTGATGGAGCTACACGCATCAGGGATTGCGGGTTCCAATACCAACCATGACCCAAGCCTCCGGTTAGGCTGGGTTGGGCTAGTTGTTCTTGGATTGAACTCTTATTTTTTTTATGATTTTCAAGATATTTTTTGTAGACTTTTGATCGCAGGTTTCGGACTATTACTCCAGCTGCCCGAGGCACATCTCCACCCTGCGTGCGACACGGGGCGTTCATTATACAGGTCGAAAGAGGTGGGTGGGAAGAACACGCCTGTCCCACCATGAGGCTGCTGGGCCGGAAATGTAGTCGAACAAGGATAACGTGCGATAGCTCTGGTGTCACTACAGGCCCGTGTGCCGACATCACAATTTTGTTCCTGGGCTGTACCGGTGTACCCACAGGTCGGCCTGGCCGCGTGGGCCTATCCTGGACGTCCGTCAAATCCACCCTCGTGTACGTGTACCTTCCTGGTCCACATGTATTTGGATCACTTTACCTTTTCGTATCCCCACAAGTGGATGCAGCCAGCCGGCCACGCCACGCTACGGAGAGGAGAGGAGAGGAGAGGAGAGGAAGAAAAGAAAGGGGATACCTCGTCGACACTCGAGAGAGAAGATAACCCTAGTTCCCAAATCCAAATCAGGCAGTCTCCCACCCAAATCCTAAAGGGATGGAGAAGGAGTGGTACGTCCATGCCGTCTCATTCCATCGCCATCCCTGCTGCCTCCAACGGCTCTCTAGCTTGGGTCCTTCTTGACCGACAAGCCTACGTCACCGACCGCAGGAGAGGGAGCACCGCTCTGTTGGAACTAAGCCAGGATCACACACACAATTTTTCTCATGGACACACATTTTCACAGGAGAGACGACGAACATAGAGAAATGGCGACGCTACCGCTACTAAGCGTCTTTTCTGATTTCTATCATTCAACTCGTTGCTCCAAGAAAAACAAATAAGCCGCACACCACCTATAGAGATGTGGCCGGCTCCAAATCGCAAGATAATCTTTTGCCTAACAATCAAATCACTAACTGATCTCTATCTTGCTAATTAAACACTAATTGATCTCAAATCACTAATTGATCTCTATCTTGCTAACAAAAAGGGAACCTCTAAACAACCTGAACATGTCACAACAAGATTAACTTAACATTCTCCCCCTTAATCTTGTTGCTAGAGTAGCGCCGGTTTGTCGTCGACATCCGTCTCGTTGAGAAGCGCCTGCTCCTCCTTCTTGTGGCATTCGGAAGCAAAATATTCATAGTTGTTGCAGTTGTAGCATCTTACTTTAGCCTTGTCGAATTTACAATTCCCGCGACTTCGGCCACCATTGCCATCAGAGTCTCTAGGCTCGCCATATCTATTCTTCGCTGATTGAGCCTCCCATTTGGCGCGCGTTAGGAGAAGATGTTCATCGTTGCTGTTGCCGCTCATACCGCATAGTCGCTCCTCATACGCCTTGAGACGGCCGATCGCTTCTTCCACCATCATTGTCTTCAAGTCCTCAAATTGCTTAATGGTTGAGACAATCTGCAGATACTTGCTTAGGACGGCACGGAGAAGCTTCCTCACGACGTAGTTCCCCTCCATTTTGTCACCAAGATCACGAATCTGGTTGACGAGAGTCATCAATCTCACGACGAAGTCGTCCACTGACTCCGTTTGTTTCATATGCAAACCCTTGAACTCGCTCTTGAGGGTCTGCATGTGAGCCTCCTTGACACGGTCGGTGCCGACGTACATCGTCTTAAACATGTCCCACGCAGCTTTTGTCGTTTTCTTTTCGGCGAGTCGGAGGAGGGTCTCCTCCGGGATTGCTTGGAAGATGTTTGCAAGGGCCATATGATATTTGCGCTCATCAACTTTGTCGGTCACCACAGCTTCCCAAACACCTTAGACCTTCATGAACACCTTCATCTTGATTTCCCACGCGCCGTAGTTGCTCTTGCTCAGCATAGGGTATTGAAGAGAGACATTGCTTTCTCTTCCAGATACCCTCGACAAACCACCGGTCGACATCGCCTCGTCACCGGTGACACCACTTCCCGAAGAGCGCGATATGATCTTGGGTATACATGGATCAAGAACTCAGGCTTTGATACCAATTGTTGGAACTAAGCCAGGATCACACAATTTTTTCCGTGGACACACATTTTCACAAGGAGACGATGAACGCAGAGAAATGGCGACGCTGCCACTCCTAAGCATTTTTTCTGATTTCTATTATTCAACTCGTTGCTCCAGGAAAAACAAATGAGCCGTATGCCACTTATAGAGATGTGGTCGGCTCCAAATCACAAGATAATCTCTTGCCTAACAATCAAATTATTAATTGATCTCAAATCACTAATTGATCTCTATCTTGCTAACATAAAGGAAACCTCCAAACAACCTGGACATATCACAACAAGATTAACTTAACACGCTCAAGCCTTCACTTTCGACGACCAGCCCGTCGAGGTCTCCTCCTGGCCCGCCGACCTAAAACAACCCCAGAATTTTTGGAATTTCAAATTTTCTTGAAATTGGTTTGAATTTGAACCCTTTCCCAATTTGGCAATTGCACATCCCTTTCCGCTTCCCTTTTCTACCCATCCCGTTTTCTTCCACCGGAGGTGCCTTCACCCCAAGCCGCCACCGCCGCTGTTCTTTGTGCCGAGCGTCGCCGCCGTAGTCGTCGTCCTCAAACCACCTTCGCCGCCTCGCTCCATGCCAGCACTGCCACCTCTCTTCACCTTCAATTTGGCTTCTGCCCTGAGTCGCCAGCGCCATGTTGCCCCACCAGCCTCGTTTTGCTAGTGCGCCGCACCGCAATCGGATACCTCGCCGCTCTAGCTCCCGCCATTGCTCCAATGAGGGAGCACCGCCACCGCGACGTCGCCTATTGCACGCCCATGCCTCCACCTCCCTCCTGCCCGGCGCAAACCTCTCCCGGTCGCACACCTCACTGCACACGCGCCGCCAGCGTCGCGCCCCTCCATTGCTCCCACCCCCTCCATTAGGCTATAAAAGCCTCGCCGCTCGCTCCTCCACTCTCACACCAAACCCTAGCAACTCACCTTTGCCCCTTCGTCTTAGATCCCGGCTAGTTGTGCGGAATTGCCGCCGCCTTCGTGTTTCCTCCGGTAAGTCGAAGGTGAATCGCCGCCCTACTACTCTCCTCTCCCTTCCAACCCCACCATCATTACTGCCTCCCTTTCCGACATTCCCCCCAACCTCCGGCCTCAATTCCATCGGAGCCTCACCAGCGTCACCCTCCCCTTCCGCGCCATCCACGGCCCTCGTGGCCAGAGCTCCTCAGTGCACCTCAGCCCCTACCGCCACCTTCCTTGAGACCCCTTCCACTCCCTCTTACTCCAAATTTCAACCAAATTGGTAGAGACTGCTGCCTGCTGCACGCCAGCCGCCTCTTCACCTCCCTCCTCCCACTCAAGGCAAGCTGAAGAAGCGCTCGCCTTCTTGATCGAAGGCCAAGGCCTTAAGGCACGTTTAAATGGGCCGGTGGCCCAATAAGGTTGTTGGGTTTAACCCAACACTATTTAGTAGCTCTTTATTGTTCATTCCAGTTTCGACCCATACACTGCGCATACCGTTCATTCAAACAACTATTCATAATTTAAAAATAGTAAACTTGATTACTGTTCACTAATTGAAAATAGTGCCTACACTACTGTTCATCATCTGTTTTCATATATGAACAGTAAAAGAAATACTATTCATCCAAACTCTAAATTGACATATTATATCCATTCTGATCGTCTCGAACCTAGAAAGCCCATTCTAGAGTTAGTTCAGCTATATCAATCTCCCATCAAATCCTTTTTATCATTTTGTCTTCCTTTTATTTCTTTTTTTTTGTTGTACTTGGATTCATTTTCAGGCTCATTCCTTGTTGATCCGGATATTTATTTGGTTATTATGTCTTGCGCTAGGTCCTGACTTCGACAAGCCAGCTCAGAACAACACCGAACAAGACACAGGAGCAGCAGGACCTTTCGAGGACATCGAGCAAGGAGGCAAGTTGCATACCTTGAACATATTGAACCTATACTTCATATAATTTATGCTATTACTTTCATTAGTATATTTTAGCCAATTATTTCAATAAATAAATAATACCTTGGAATGCCATGTTAATTAGATAAAGCCATTTACCCCACATACCAACCCACCTATTCTTGTAGGCCATATTCACCTTGACAAGTTTAGTCCACATAAAATAATAGTCAATATTTCACAATGTCATACAAAACTCCTTTTTAAACATTGATAAGGAAGGTTGGCTATACGCCAATAGGTTTTGGTGGAAAGTTGAGGGTTGAGATCAGAAGGATGGATAACCCAATATACTTTATAAAAGTAAGACATCGGTGAGATCTGGAGGTGGACGGCCACGGGTTGGTAAATGGTCAATCGCCTCACTGGATGTCAAGTAAGGACAAGAACCTTGTGCCAAGTAACAGATACAGATCTTGCAAAACAACAGGCGTGGTTTATCCAACTTGGCTTAGTACACTACTCTCTCAATTAAATATCTACACGCTGTCAACTGCTCTTATGTGATAGAGCAGCCGCAGAATAGGGTGAGTCAGGAGTAGGCCTAATGGGGCACTCACGAACCGCACAACGGTATGAACCCATCAGCCTTAGAGTGCGGATTCCACTATTGACCGGTGGTCTCCCGAGGCTATATGGACCTTGAACCTACCGGGTAGATGCTAGAATGGTTGAGCAGTGGAAAAGACATTGTTATCTCAACTCAATTGCACGCTATCGTGTTCCATGTATATTGTATGACGGTATGAGTATGAGATATCTTGTGGGTAAAGTTTGGCAACTCTGCAGAGTGTATAATTAAGGATATTCGAATACACCGTGCTTCTGGTTAATGGAGTTGTGTTCATGGGTTATTCCAGTATACAAGGAATAAGTAGGGTTTTACAGATGTTAAATGGTAATTTCAAATGTTGTAAACCACTGTTGTTATACATATTACTGTTTTACTGTTTTCAAATACTACACTACTTTTAAATTCAACTTTTGCATTCCACATATACCTGTAATGGTAAAACTGTACCATTACTTTGATAATCCTAGCTTACAGTTAGATAGAACTTCCTATGCAACTTGCTAGGTATGGTTGTACTCATTCTTGCTAAACATCAACAGAAGAATTTTGGGAGGAAGCAGGTGATCCTTATGATCAGGAGGAGCCTCTAGACGGTGACAACTATTGGTATTAGGGTCTCTTCTACACCCAAGCTTGCCTGTGGTTTCTGTACACTTTTGTGTTGTAATATATTATAGTTGGGCTTAGACGCCCGCTTCTGCTTTCAAACTAGCCGTTAAGCCTTAACTGTTGTAATAAAAACTTGTCTCTTTTTGTAAACGTAAGTTTGCTTGTGAAGCCACGACTTTACAACTGGGCATCATGAACAGTTGTAAAGGATCTAGCGGTCCTATTTTTGGGGCTGTTACAAAGTGGTATCAAAATCAGCTTGATCGTAAGCTGAGACCTTAGGTTGGTTATAGGATTGAAGACCTTTAAAATACTAGATTAAAAAATTATAAAAGTATTTCTAAAAACAAAAATATAAGTAATACTTGTTGTCCTTTCGCTTCTTTTGCTACCTCATCTTAACTGTAGATTACGAAAAAATTGTGTTGTTTTCCTCAAAGGATTTATCTCCTCTTAACTAATATTCAACTTTTCACCTGTTAGGAAGATGCCGACCTCTTACTCCACCCTTGCAGAACTGAAAGGATGGGCCGAAAGACTATGGAGAATGATGCAGTATATGAGTGCAACTGTGTGGCAGCTGCCTATCTTTCATACTGAAGAACAAATGATCCACGGCAGATGATACCAATGGAAAGCATGGGTGACTTTGATCTCACTAGCTTACAGACCGGACACTGAATGTCGGTTTGTGGGCTATCGCCACAGGGAAAGGGATGCAATTCAAGATGCAGCAAGACTGGCCATCCTGCACCTCCGACAACATTACGATGAAGAATCTGAGTTCCAGCTCATTCCGCAGGAAGGACATAATGGGTTCAGTGTCCTTGTTTCCTTGCCATATGACGATGAAGATCGACGCCTTCATGAAGCTGCCACTCACATAGTGGCCCAAGAAGCTCTGTATGCCAGAACCTTGAGTAAATACCAAAGGATGCATCAGAAGTATTATCTGGCCCAATAGGAAATACGTGATCTACAAAGGGAACTTCTTCACACGAATGTGCTGGAGATGGGAGCATGATCAGTTTGTGATGAGAGTCCTAATCCTCCATCTGAACCAGTACCAGACTACACACCAGAATCACCTGACTATACACCCAAGTCACCAGATTATACACCAGAGACACCCGACGCCCGCCCACACCCCATGGGTATAGCGCGCAACTTTCGTTGCCTGTTCCGAGGATCCTCCGAAGGGAAAGAAAAGGTAGAAGACCCAACATCCAGCCATCAGGAGGATAAGATTGAAGAAAAGGAGGAGGAGGATCCAGAGGAAAGAATCATCTACACCATTAGTCATTCTCCGTCCAAAGGAGAGTAAAGGAGGTCCTCTTCAGCCAGCGGAGCACGTTAGTGTATTGTAGGATCACCCTAGTTAAGTATGGCTTTTGCTTGTATTAAAGGTTGTGTAATATACTCTAAGTAGTATATGTCCAGCTTTTGTAAGATATTTGTGTAACCTATGTGAAATATAATAAACTTGTTTTCCCTACCTATACCTGTATATCATTCTTGTCAAAATTCTTTTCCTTCTTTTCGTCTTAATCCTTACCTGTTTTCTTCTTCACTTAACCTAAGTCTGAATCTTACTTATCTTACTGTGTTTGGTCAAAACCGCTGCAGAAGTACATTTCCAAGATGCCAGGAATGAGAACAAGAAACAACACCAACAACCATCAGAATGAGACTGATTCAGCAGAACATCAACCAAGCATGGCTGAAGTAATGGTCATGATGGAAAGGAACAGATATCAAACTGAGCAGAAAAAAGCAAGGATGAAGGAACAACACACTAGGCTCCTTGAGCAGATCGCTGCCAGGCCACCAACTGGACCCTACTCTGGAACCAATAATGGGGGAACAACACCAGGATTCAGATGGGCAAATTTTCAGAAAACAAAACCCCCAATATTCTCAGTATTACCAGAACCCTTAGCAGCCGATGACTGGATAAGGGACATAGAAAGAAAACTGGATACCATACAATGTAATGACATATTTGCTTCTCATCAACTACAAGGACAAGCAGCAGCCTGGTGGATGAACCATCAAACTCTTCATCCAAGCAGAGATATACCCTAGGTAGAATTTAAGGAAGCCTTCCTCAAAGCCCATGTTCCTTCGGGCACAATTGCCACCAAGCGTCGAGAGTTTCTTACTCTCAGGCAAGGGGGGCGTACTGTGACAGAATACCTACACCAATTTAACCAATTAGCATGGTATGCCCCCACAGGATATAGACACAAAAGCCAAGAAAATGGAAAAGTTTTTAGAAGGATTACAGAAGTCACTGAAGTTCCATACTTCAGCTTTTGACTTTAATGATCTATCATCTATGGTGAATAAATTGTTGATCTTAGAAGAAGCCAGAGGTGAAATGGAAGAGACAAGAAAGAGAAAGATAAAACAAATGGTACCATCTGCAAGTGCACCAAGGTGGAGAATGATGCCACCGCTATCCTTCAGATTCCAGCCAAGACCACCCATGAATCCAATTGCAAGACCACCTTTCAGTGGGAGTCGACCAACCACAATTCAATATCACATTTGTGGAGGAAATCACTATCAAAGGGACTGTCCTTAGAAATCCTCAAATTGTTATCATTATGGACAACCTGGTCACTTCAAGGGACAATTGCCATTAAATAATATGGCACCAGATGCAGCTACAGCCCAAGCAAGAAATCAGACACAAAGCAACTGGACTCCTCCCACCTTCTAAGCCAACAGAGGAGGAATGCTACAGCCCAGAGGCCAACCTAGGAAATCAGAACAATTCTCGGGAGAAGGGCAATCCACACCGACACCAACACAAAGAAAAATTAATCATATCACCACTCAGGAGGCAGCCGAAGCCACTGATGTCATTGTCGGTATGTTTCTACTCCATGCAAGATCAGCTTTAGTTCTTTTTAATCCAGGAGCTACCCATTCAGTGCTTTCTTTGGATTTTGATATGGAAAGTTGTTTGCCTTTTATTGCTTTACCAAATCCATATGTGTTGCAAACACCCGGGACTAGAATGAAATCTCAATATAAGTGTAGTGGTCTAAACCTAGAAATCCAAGGGGCCAGATTCAAAACGGAGTTGTTAGTACTTCAAATGAAGGGCATAGATGTTATTCTAGGAATGGATTGGCTATCAAGGTATAAGGCCACAGTTGATTGTGAGAAGAAGACGATATCACTGAAAAATTAAGAAGGCCAAGAGGTTTCAGTTATAACAGATAAGTCGTTGATGAAAGAATAGAAAAAGAAGATTAACAGTGCTATTTCAGAAGCCACCATGCAGGTGTTAGTGATTGAGGAATATCCAGATGTGTTTCCCGAAGAACTGCCCGGAAGACCTCCAAATAGAAAGATTGATCTTGCAATAGAATTGGTGCCTGAAACCAAGCCTGTGACTAAAGCACAATACAGAATGGCAACTAGTGAACTAGAAGAACTCAAGAAGCAGTTGGATGAATTGGCAAAAAAGGATTTCATATGACCCAGTGTTTCGCCTTGGTCTACAACAGTTTTGTTTGTCAAGAAAAAGGATGGAATTTTGAGAATGTGTGTGGATTACAGAGCCTTGAATGCAGTGACTATTAAGAACAAATACACCCTGCCAAGAATTGATGATTTATTTGATCAGCTGAAAGGAGCTAAGGTATTTTCAAAAATTGATCTCTGATCAGGATATCATCAGCTCAAGATTCGAGAACAAGACGGAGAGAAGACTACTTTTACTACAAGATACAGACCGTTTGAGTTCAGTAGTACCTTTTGGTTTAACCAATGCTCCAGCATATTTCATGAATCTGATGAATCAAGTTTATATGGGATATCTGGATCAGTTTGTGGTAGTATTTGTGGATGATATATTGATATATTCTAAAAGTGAGGAGGAGCACAAACAACATCTACATCTGGCCCTGACCAAGTTGAGAGAACATCATTTATATGCAAAATTATCAAAGTGTGAATTTTGGATGAAAGAAGTTTCATTCCTAGGACATATTGTCACAGAAGGAGTAAAAGTCGACCCAGAAAAAGTCAGAGCGGTACAAGAATAGAGACAACCAAAGACAGTGACTGAGATAAGAAGTTTCTTGGGTTTGGCAGGATATTATCACAGATTTATAGAGAACTTCTCAAAGATTGCTCGCCCGCTCACTCAGCTTCTCAGGAAGGATATTCCTTTTAAGTGGATAGACAAATGCGAGGAAAACTTTCAGGAATTGAAAGTCAGACTAACCACTACCCCAGTACTCATACTTCCAAACCTTGAAAAGGATTTTTAGATTTACTATGATGCTTCAAAACAAGGATTATGATGCGTACTGATGCAAGATGGAAAAATTGTGGCATATGCTTCAAGACAATTAAGAACTCATGAGGAAAATTATCCTACACATGATTTATAATTAGCAGCAGTGGTTCACTCCTTGAAAATTTGGAGGCATTTTCTAGGAAATAATTATGAAGTATTTTTTGACCATAAGAGTCTGAAATATATATTCACCCAACCAGATCTAAATCTCAGACAAAGGAGATGGCTAGAGTTAATTAAGAATTATAATCTTGATATTCAGTACCACCTGGGAAAAGCAAAGGGTGTGGTAGATGCACTTAGCAGAAAGGCATATCATACTTTGAATACATTACAGAAATGTCAGTCACAGCTACTAATGGAAATGTAGCAACTAAACTTGGAAATAGTGGAACAGGGGTCAATACCAGCTTTAGAAATACAATCAAATTTAATTGATCAAGTTAAACAAGCACAGCAGGAGGATCAAGGAATTCAGCAACTCTTAACAGCTAATCAAGATAAAAAATCAATAGAGTTCAGAAAAGATGAACAAGGAACAATACGGTTCTGAGACCGTCTATGTGTACCAGATAAAAGGGAATTGAAAGAGTTGATTCTACAAGAAGCTAACTCATCCCAATTTTCAATACATCTAGGGGGAACAAAAATGTATCAAGATTTGAAGAAAAGATTCTGGTGGAAAAACATGAAAAGAGAGATAGCTAAATACATAGCTCAGTGTGATATATGTCAGAAAATTAAGATAAACCATCAGAAGCCTGCAGGATTGTTGTAATCCCTACTAGTGCCAGATTGAAAGTGGGAGGAAATTGGTATGGACTTCGTCATAGGATTACCAAGGACACAAAAAGGATATGATGCAATATGGGTAATAGTAGACCGACTAACAAAAGTGGCACATTTTATTCCAATCCGGTAGATGTATGGAAAGAATAAGTTGGCAGAATTATACATGACTAAGATAATATCACTGCACAGAATTCCAAAAAAATAGTGTCTGATAAGGGAGCACAATTCACATCTAAATTATGGAAGAAACTACATGAAGCAATGGGAACAGATTTAGCATTCAGCACAACTTACCATCCACGGACTGGGGGACAGACAGAGAGAGTCAATCAAATATTAGAGGATATGTTGAGACCATGTGCATTAGCCTATGGAGCAACTTGGGATAAATGTTTACCTATTGTAGAGTTCTCTTACAATAACAACTATCAAGCTAGCATCAAAATAGCACCTTTTGAAGCTCTGTATGGCAGGGAGTGTAGAACACCACTAAACTGGACAGACACTGGAGAAAGATAGTTACTAGGCCCTCAAATTGCACAAGACTCAGAGGATCAAGTCAGAATGATAAAAGATAGAATGAAAATTGCTCAAAGCCGTCAGAAGGAATGTGCGGACAAACGTAGAAAGGATCTGAGTTTTGAAATAGGATATTTGGCATATTTGAAAGTCACACCTTTTAAAACAGTGCGGAGATTCCAAGTAAAGGGAAAATTAGCCCCAAGATACATTGGCCCGTATAAAATCCTGAAAAGAATAGGAGAAGTGGCATACAAGTTACTCCTGACACCAAACCCCACTGGTATACATGATGTGTTTCATGTATCTCAACTCAGAAAATGCTTGAGACAACCAACTGAACAAGTACCACTTGAGGAGATAGAACTGCAGAATGATCTGACTTATGAAGAAGAACCCCTTCTAATACTTAACACTACAGAAAGGCAGTTGAGAAATAAGAATGTCAGATTTTGCAAGATTCTCTAGAAAAATCATACAGAGGAAGAAGCCACATGGGAAAAGGAATAAAAAATGCAGCAAGATTTTCCCAACCTATTCCCCAGTCCTAAGTGAATCTCGGGGTCGAGATTCTTTTTAAAGGGGGTAGGTTGAAACAACCCTAGAATTTTTGGAATTTCAAATTCTTGAATTTGGTCTGAATTTGAACCCTTTCCCAATTTGGCAATTGCTCATCCCTTTCCGCTTCCCTTTTCTGTCCATCCCGTTTTCTTCCACCGGAGGCGCCTTCACCCGAGCCACCACCGCCGCTGTTCTTCACGCCGCGCCTCCCTGCCGTAGTCGTTGTCCTCAAACCACCTTCGCTGCTTTGCTCCACGCCAGCACTACCACCTCACCGCACCACCTCTCTTCGCCTTCAATGTGGAGTCTGCCCTGAGCCGCCAGCGCCATGCCGCCCCACCAGCCTCGTTCCGCCAGTGCGTCGTGCCGCAATCGGATACCTCGCCGCTCCAGCTCCCGCCATTGCTTCAGTGAGGGAGCACCGCCACCGCGACGCCACCTATCGCATGCCCATGCCTCCACCTCCCTCCTGCCCGACACAAACCTCTCCTGACCGTACACCTCACCGCACACGCGTCGCCAGCACCGCGCCCCTTCACTGCTCCCATCCCCTCTATTGAGCTATAAAAGCCTCGCTGCTCGCTCCTCCACTATCACACTAAACCCCAGCAAGTCACCTTTCCCCTTCATCTTCGAGCCCAGCCAGTTATGCGGAATCGCCGCCGCCTTCGCGTTTCCTCTAGTAAGCCGAAGGTGAATCGCCGCCCTGCTACTCTCCTCCCCCTTCCAACCCCGCCATCATTACCACCTCCCCTCCCCGACGCCTTCCCCCACCACCTCCAGCCTCAATTCCGCCAGAGCCACACCGGCGCCGCCCTCCCCCTCCGCTCCATCTATGACCCTCGTGGCTAGAGCTCCTCGGAGCACCTCAGCCCCCACCGCCACCTTCCTTGAGACCCTAACAAGAAAGTATCCATAAGAGATACTACCTAAAACAACTAATCCTATCTCTTGCCTTATCTGTAAATAGAATCTAACTTGCCTTCCTGGTGTGCAAGGAAGATCCTTGCCAAATATGTTACGGCTGATTGCAGCTGGTGTACGCTTAGCTCGGCGTTGGTATGTCTCGCCAAAGAAAGGGCCCATGACACTTCTACAACAGTTATTTAGAAGCATCATGGAAACACACAGCTGGGAATCAGCAGCTTATATATTCTAAACATGTGAACACTCCGGTACCCTAACAAGAAAAAGATGCTTCCATATGGAAAGTAGAATTGCTCTACTTATTCAAATTCCATACAAAAGAAAGCAAAAGCTCCAACCATCCCATTAATATTTAACGACAAAAAATACAAAAAAATTCCTCAATTCACACTCAGCTTGTCAGGTTACCTGTCCCCGAAAAAGAACCCATGTACGCAGCACATAACCATAAAGTTACTGTATGGGGTTTAATCTGTGTGCCAGATTAATCCCGATAAATCGGGAATGGAAGGAACTGAAGAAATGAAGGGCTAAACCCGGTTGGGAGGTGGCAGGATCGTGTGAGGACACTCGGCAGGGGCGGAGCTGGTCTCGGGCGTTTGGGGCTTTGACCCATGGTGCAGGATCAAAAGCCATGTAAGAAATTCTTGAAAAATCAGTAAAATACGACTTTGAGCCAAAAGCAGCCGGGTCGGCCCGTGGCTAGCTCGGCCCCTGATACTCGACGAGGAGTAGAGGTGCAATCGGAGCGAATACAGACGGATATCATCCATGCTGTATCCTATTCTATATTTTTTCTTGGAATCTTTGTCGGACACGGATAGTGTCGGATATCCATTTCTCCATCTTGTATTCGCTCCGCGAGCCTGTACCCCTACACAGGACATTAGACAATAGGGTGCATTCAGAGCGAATACGGAGAGACTAATCACTGAGATGTCGAAGGAAAAACACTCAGTATCCTTTGTCTGCTTAGATGTAGTAACTCATCTATCTGTTATCATGTTCCTAAGTGAAGCCACAACATGTTTTTCTCGTACCACCTGATATACAGATACATACGGACGGATATCGCTTATCCCTTATCTTATTCTATATTTTTTCCTCAGAGTCGGACATGGATAGTACCGGATACTTGTTAATCTCTTTTGCATTTGCTCCATGAACCTTCGATCGATTAGTCGGTTGGGAATTATCCGCTTCGTTTACACTTTACACCCCAGTGAGTGAGGAGTACGATCAGTGGCGGAACTACCACCAGGCAAGTCGGGCGGTGCCTGTTTCCGGTGAGGCGACCCCTCCACCAAATTTGAGATGCGCCGAGGCAGGGAGCCCAAGGCCCAAGCCAGCAAAGCCCTAATCCCCAAATCCGTAATTCCGAATTGGGGAATCGGGCATCGCCGCACCCGCATCGGCCATTCCCCATTCCTCCTCTTCGGTTTTTCCTCCGTCGCCTCTGGCGCCGACGAGGTCATGGTCTTGGCAATGCAATGAAGCTTGGCATTGCAGCAGCAAGGCTTGGAGCACCGCCAGCAGGCACACCAATCAAATCGTGAGAGCAGGGCTGGGGCGGGGGCGACACAGGTTAGGGTTGGAGGCGTCTGGAGGAGAGGACTAAGGGGAGAGGATGTGGGTTTACGGGTTTGCAACAGGGTGGCTGTGCCATGTTTGGATGGGCCATGCAGTGAAGAGGGAGTAGAACTGCGTGGAGAAGGGGGAGGCGGACGGAATAGGGTTGAGAGGCAACGGCGGGCTTACCTTGTCGGGAGCAGGTCGACGAGGTAGTCGGAGTGGGGCGCCGAGGCCGTCCGCGTCGCCCTCGAGTGGTCTTCTGCGTCGTCCTCGAGTCGGTTGGGAGTAGGGATGGCAACGGGGCTATTCCCCTCGGGGAGTGGTGGAACATCCCCATCCTCGAGAGAATGAAACATCCCCGTTCCCCATCCCTGTCCCCGTCTTGGGGTGCTACCCTGTTCCCCGTCCCCGTCAGGTTATCGGGGCCCCACGGGGACCCAGACCCGAAAATTGGATCTCCAATCTCTCCTATACAGACGACAGAATCAGTGTTCCAAATGATTTAAAGAGTGCTTATCAGTGTTCCAAATGAAGAATTCCAACAATATTCTTAAAGATGGTGTCCCAACTCCCAAGCAAATAAGTAAGAAAACTTTTAAAGATTTAAACAATGCAATAGTGGGGCTAGTGGCCCACATGTCATAGAGTTATCTGGGCCCCATGTGGGTAGCGGGGATGGGGAGTAGGGGAACGGCCCCGACCCCATTTCACCCGATGGGGAATTGTATTTGCATATTAGCATCCCCGTGGGGGAAGAAATAGCCCCAACCCCGGCCCCTAATAGATGAATTCCCCGTCGGGGAACGGGGAATAGGGCCCCATTGCCATCCCTAGTTGGGAGAGTGCTAGGACGAAAAACTTTTTTTTTATTAATTAACCCTTCTTTTATTTTTTATTTTAAAGTTAACCCCGACGAACTTTATTTCCAATTCTGACCTCTTTGGTCACAAAACAACGCTGTCACGCCATAGAATAAGTCCACTAAATAGCATTTTTGGTCACGCTACTGGTCGTGGCGTGACCAAACAACACTGTCACGCCACGGGTGATGGCGTGACAAGAGCTTCTCTAGATACAGGCTGGCGTGATAACGTTGTTTTGTCACGCCACAGGTGGTGGCGTGATCAAAGGAGTCAGAATTAGAAATAAAGTTCGCCGGTGGTTAACTTTAAAATAAAAATAAAAAAGGGTTAATTAATAAAAAAATTCTAGGACGAATGGGTGCCACGGTTCGGTTTGGGAAAGAAGGGAAACGATATGGCCCGTGCGTCCGAACGGGCCGGACGGACAGAAAAAAATCAGACGCTATGCTGCGTCGTCCACGTAAAGGAAAGGAAAATCATTTAGACTCTAGGGTAGGGGGAATTTCCATGCAGTGTTCCATTGAGGTGACCTCTAATGACCTCACGGCAGCAGGCAGGCAGGCTAGCCTCAACAGTGAAACTATTTTGCCTAAAAAACAGTGAAACTATTTGTTTTTGTTATTCGAGTCTTGACAAGCACCAATTCCAATGATCCAACCAAAAGTTTTTCTTAGCATTGAAAGCTATAGGTTTGCCTATCCACAAGAACCATTGGGTTGGGTTCGGTTCATAGTTATGGATTCTATTCGGAGGCATTTCGGTTTGCCTCTTGATATAGAATACGTCGGTATAGGTCTATTCTGGTGTACCGTTCTATATTTATTTATAAAAATATATTGTCCTATGATGTTACAACCGTTGTCCGAGGATGCTGCAACCGTTGTCCGGGGATGTTGAAACCATTGTCCTAGGATGTTGCAACTGTTATCCGAGGATGTTACAAGTGTTGCATCTATAGAAAAAAAATGTTGCATACGGTTCACGGCAATGTTGCAATTTTTTTCCAACGCGTTTTTTTCCATATGCTTTTTTTATTTGTGATGTTGCAACCATTGTCTGGGGATGTTGCATCTATTGTCCGAGGATGTTGCAACCGTTATCCGGGAATGTTGCAACCGTTGTCCGGGGATGTTGTAACCATTGTCCTAGGATGTTGCAACCGTTGTTCGAGGATGTTGCAACCGTTGTCCGGGGATTTTGCAACTTTTATCCAGGGGATGTTGCAACCGTTGTCCGATGATGTTGCAACCGTTGTCCGGGGATGTTGTAATTGTTGTCCGGGGATGTTGCAACCGTTGTCCGTAGGATGTTGCAACCGTTGTCTGGGGATGTTGCAACCATTGTCCTAAGATGTTGCAATCGTTGTCCGGGAATGTTGCAATCATTGTCCTATGATGTTGCAACCGTTGTACTAGGATGATAAGGTGAGGACGTCTGGGAATGTTGTGACCGTTGTCCTAGGATGATAAGGTGAGTACACCCGGGGATGTTGCAATCGTTGTCCTAGGATGTTGCAACCATTGTCCTAAGATGTTGCAATCGTTGTCCGAGGATGTTGCAACCCTTGTCCGAGAATGTTGCAACCATTGTCATAGAATGTTGCAACCATTGTCCTAGGATGTTGCAATCGTTGTCCGGGAGATGTTGTATGCAGCGGCGTACTTCTTTGCGATGTTGCATCTATATAAAAAAATGTTGTGACCCGTTGAAGAAAATGTTGCATCCATTGGAAGAAAATTAAACAATGATGTTGCAAAATAAAGACTAATGCGGCTAACTAGCTAGGAGGGAACAATTAACAAACAATTAGGTTCGTGTATATAATGACATACACGTGTACAGAGTCCGTCACCAACTATAGGGTGACTTTGTGAGCAAAATCCATGAAAGAAGTCCATTTGGATGCTTGCTATGACACATAGATGCATGGATTGGCTACAGCTATACTTCATGGTCAAGTTGGGGCTCATGCAACACAAGGAGACGGGCTTGCAGTAGGAGCGCTGTACTAATCTCTTGTATATTGAGGATGTACGATGAGATTTATTTAATCAGACGTACAGCTGCTAGTTGTACCCGGGAAAGAAAGCACTACGGGCCACGGCTCCCCGCAAGAAGACAAGAAGGCCGAAGAATAACATATTGGGCTACTGATCCCATCTTTTTTGGAGCTAATAGGCCAAACGAGGCCTAAATGCCACTTCAAACCCGTGGAAAATAGAATAAAGGAATAAAAAAAAGGACCCCAGGTCTGCACCTCGGTTCAATTGCGTGCAAACAGTAACCGTCTCAGAAAAGCAAAGTAACATGACATAGTGGCCTACAGTAACCCATATCGCACAACAACGGATAACAAAAAATAACACTCGGTTAATGCCTTCACGAGCATTCGGTCTATTATCATGGACCTCATGGTACAGACGAGAGGATTTGCGAAGAAACATGTTTATTATGAAAAATTCAGCGTTCGTGCTAATATCACACAAGTGACACAACACTGTGGAACATGGTACTAGACATGCGGCCCCCTTGACAAGAAGAAAACAAAAGGACCTTTCTTCACGTGCTTTCTTTGATTTCGCCAATATATCGTACGGCTTATAGGCATCGATACAAACTGCAGGAATGGTGGAAAAAAACTTGCACATCGTAAATGTGTATGCTCCGGTTCCTCATGCTGGTACAGCTACAGGTCTTTGGCTGGTTTTAATTCCTTCAATAGCTGCAAAGTTGCAGGAGGGAAAAAGATAAGAATTTTACCATCGGTAAGATACTTGATGTGAAACCTATCATTTCTGAAATTGATATTTAAGAAATTAGAATGGTAGAAGATTGATAGGGGATATGCAATTGAAAAGAAGGCATGCCTTCAGCATAGTCTTTAGCCCCAAAAACCGCGGAACCAGCAACAATGGCATTCGCTCCAGCTTCAATGACCTGTCATTTAATGAACGGAAAAAAATTAGCACCTTACTGGGCCAAAAGGTTAGTTCATGATAGATATGCACATGTGTGGAGATAGAAGAAGATAAAAGCAAAATGCCAGCATGGAAAAATCTGAACAAAAAATAGAGGCGAAACAGTAACAGAAGTACAAATTGGGTCACCTTGTAGGCATTGTTGGGACCAACTCCACCATCAACCTCAATCCAGGGGTTCACTCCCTGTAAAACAAAGAAATTGAATTGAACGCCTGAAACATCAGGGCAGTGAAAATACAATCAAGCAGTAAGGGATATACCCTCTCTGCACATAATCTTCTCAAGTCCGCAATTTTCTTTACTTGACTCTCGATAAAGCTTTGCCCACCAAACCCAGGATTCACCGACATAATCAATACCAGATCAACAACTGCACACGCAAAAAAAAAGTAGCTTGCCACTTGTCAGTACATGTTGGACGATCAAGAAAATAATGAAAAAGTGGTATATGCCTTGTTGGGTTAGTGGTAAATCAAAGAAATATGCAGTGTAAAGTACACTAAGAAAGCCACTTGGAAGTTATTTACTGTGAGCCCCATTAATCTTATCCAAGGGCCAAGGCACACCATGTGACTACAAGCAGGATATTCAAGGAAGTCAAGACTGTCATGTGGTCAAAACTGTCATCAAACTCTCACCATGTGACTACAAGCAGGATATTCAAGGAAGTTGTCACGGGCGGCACTGTTCACGCGCGTGAACAGTACGCGTGTTACTGTAGTGGCGCGTACTGTTCATGGCGGGCCCACGGATGCATTAGTGGTTGGAAATAGAGATAAGAATAGTTAGTTTCCTTGTTAGTTGAGTTTACTTCCTTAGAGATATATTCCATCTAATAGAGATAGTTTCCTTAGAAATAGAGATTGTTTCTTAGGGGTCAAATCGGGTCGTCCCTATAAAAGGGATAGCATGTATCGATTATCAATCAAGCAAGAAAGATGAATTAATCTAGTCTCTCTCCCAAGGTTCTATCATCCCAGTCTATAGTCTAATCTCTCATCCCACCAAGCCGACGCCGTCCGGCCTTCTTCCTGGCGGTGTTTACCCCGTTATGAACTAAGGTTCATGACAAGAAGATTGCGGCCATCTTCCTCGACATGCATGCCACTTTGGAGAAGATGATTGTGGATCAGAAGGAAAAGAAGGCGCAACAAGAGGCGGCGGCGTTTCCAGCAACCACAGTGACGCTGTCGGAACTTGCCGCGGCACTACCGCATCCTGCCATGCCAAGGTTGTTGTCATGCCTGCCGCAGCAACCGGTGAGTTTGCCGCAACCGCGCGTGGAGGCAATGATCTTCAAAAACTCATATCGTCATCACAACCTCTCGTCAACATGGGGTTTCGTAGGGCTTCAGCCATGGCCACCACCACAGCTCGAGGACGAGCTGTCGCGAAAGGAGGGGAGTAGTGTCACGGGTGGTACTGTTCACGCGCGTGAACAGTACATGTATTACTGTAGCAGCGCGTACTGTCCATAGCGGGCCCACATATGCATTAGTGGTTGGAAATAGAGATAAGAATAGTTAGTTTCCTTGTTAGTTGGGTTTACTTCCTTAGAGATATATTCCATCTAATAGAAATTGTTTCTTAGGGGTCAAGTCGGGTCGTCCCTATAAAAGGGATAGCATGTATCGATTATCAATCAAGCAAGAAAGATGAATTAATCTAGTCTCTCTCCCAAAGTTCTATCATCCCAGTCTATAGTCTAATCTCTCATCCCACCAAGCCGACGCCGTCCGGCCTTCTTCCTGACGGTGTTTACCCCGTTATGAACTAAGGTTCATGACAGAAGTCAAGACTGTCATGTGGTCAAAACTGTCATCAAACTCTCACCAGAAGCAGCACAATTTGCCTCTTGACTAAAACACTGTTATGGTTATGCTGATAGAGAAAAAAAAATACACAATCAGTAGCTGAATGATAGGATTGATTAGTCTGATTCACAGAATCACACGCATACACTGAATAGGTTGTGTGCTTCTTCCAACATCAGCCCTTCACCAGTCACCATTTAGTACTAACCATACCATAGTTACCAGATTCGCTATAAAACCCCGTGAATCGTGAACTGGATTCGTCGAACCCGAACCGGTTTTGGGTATGGGGTTCGTGTTTGTAGTGGAAATTGGAAGAAACAGTGGCAAACTACGAACCCGAATCCTATACCGCGACTCGGACGAACCGCATTTCTGGTAACTATGGTACTAACTACTAATTTCCGGAGTATAGGTTACTCATTCTATCTTTGCAAGATTATATTCATATATCAAAACAAAAGATTCTCAGCAAACACAACTCATGAATCTATCAGGCCAAGTTTGGAACCTAATTTGGCAAGAATGGATATTCCAAACCTAATCTGGTAACATGATAGATTTTCCAAACCTCACGCACATGTCAAGATACCATAAATATTGGAGTGAGAATAGTAATCTTACCATCAAGTACATAATCTATCGCACTGAGTGGGGTTGCAGGATTCAAAACAACTCCAGCCTTTGCTCCTAGAATTTTAATCTGACAAAATATGAGATGACTACATCACTTTCAGATTTTCACCATGACATTAAACTATAATTACTCACAAGCATTGGTCAATTAGTTTTGATCCTGAAAATGAATATGGTATGAAGTGAAACTAGAATTATGCAGGTGAGCTTTATTGTAGCAACTATTGCCATTTTATGTGACTTGTCCTAGGAACTAGCTGCTAATAATTACTTGAAAAGGAGAAATACACCATTATGCCTAGGATATTAAAAGATCTAAAAAAGAACTTGGTCTAAAAAGTAATCCTACATTACAGCACATAAACATCAAGGAATGTATTGGTTGTAGGTCTAACACTAGCAAGTTGAAACTGTGCTCCTCCAATAGGAGCCTAGTAACAGTCCGGCTTCAGCCCTGCCAGATACCAGTAAAGCTTAAATACCATGAAAAGCTCACTAATTGGAGAGGAATCCACAATGTAGTGTCGATTCATGAATGGACAAATATACAGTGATGTTGCAAGTAAAATATTGACTGAAATCATCAATACTAGTAACGAAAAATGCACACAACAGGGAACAAGAAGAATGTCAGTGATTGAAATAGACTCCAAAGAAAGTTGAAGTTATTCACATTCAACTCTATTATCCGAAACATTAACTTGTTAAGATAGCTGGTGTGAATGTTTACCTGGTTGACTGTTCGGTGTAGATGGATGGTTGACGATTGCTCACAGTGAACACTAACAATATCAGCACCTGCCTTGATGAAATCTGGAACTCGCTGATCAGGTTCCACAATCATCTGCAATTAAATTCAGAAACCACCACATTCAGGAGGGGTCAAAGGGGAGAAAGTACAACACATAAACACCTAGAACTTCACTAGGGCTTTTCAAGAAGTACCAGATGCACATCCAATGGAAGATCAGTCACTGGACGCAGAGCATCAACAACCAACGGTCCAATCGTGATATTTGGCACAAAGCGTCCATCCATGACATCAACATGAATCCAGTCACATCCTGCCACCTCCACAGCTTTTACCTAGTAATATTCAAACAGTATCACAAGATGAGTGTGAACTATTCACCAAATGTTTCATGGAAAAAAATTATAATGATCTGAGCAAATTGCAGACACAATTTTTATGATTCTTTGCCTCATGAACGTGTTGGCTACATATAACCAATACATTATCAACCTATTCTTCCAATAGTAGCCTAAAATGATTCTTCTACATATTCCCAAGTCATGGTCAGTGCACTGATTATCTAAATACTACGTGATTTGGTGGATGCTAGTATCTTAACAGACCTGATCGCCAAGCTTGGCAAAGTTTGCAGATAGAATGGAAGGGGACACAATGATGTCATTCTTTGAGTACTTGTCAACCCGAGCCGACGCCTTCACTTGGAATGCCTTCCTGTAAACCATGACAAGGAAAACAGAGGGAACCTTCGGATCACACTTAACCAAGATAAGAAACCAACAGAGTTCTTCAACAAGTGACCTATCCAGAATGGCAGCATTCTTTTTCCCCTCCCATTCTCTACTCACAAGTTACAACGGAGTAACATAGACCACGGATCACACAGGAAAAAGCATAGACAAATAGCAACAGTACAATTAAGCATATCCCACAAGTGCTAGGCTCCTCCATATGCTCACAAGTCACAAGCCTATCGTGACAACTGCTGCAATGCTTAGTCAGTTTGACTTGTACCCATAGCTCAGAGCTCATGACACAAACGGTATGACGAGCTCTGTGGTGTCGAGGAATCTAGGCTGTTCAATCCTGGAGTGCTCGGAGCTCAACAACACCAACTAGGTGCGCGCGCGCACACCAAGCACAGGCTGCACAGCGACAGCCGGCAGCTACGAGAGTCAGCAATTGCCATCTCGCGGCAACGGCAGAGGAACAAGGATCTCTAGCTACGGGGCACGGGCCGAGAAGCAGCAGAAGGCCACCAAACCGAATCAGGGCAAGGTCGCCCGATACAGAGGGGAGGAAGAGTGGCGGCGGGGCGTGGACCGCCACCTACCTGGGGGAGGAGAAGGCGACGCGGCGGCGGTGGCCGAAGGAGGCGGCCCGCGGGGAGGCGAGGCTGGAGCACGGCGACGACGACGGCGACGCCATCTATGTATCTGCCTATCCACCAACCCTCCTGACCCTTCACTTGTACGAGCAGCTTGCCTTGGAAACGTATGCCTCCGGCTCTGGCTCCGCTTCGTTCGTTATCTGCTCGCTGCCCCCAGCCCGATCGGGAGCCGCCGGGCCACAAAAATCGCAGCGTTTCCTCTCCTTTTGGGCCCCTCCGCACTGCGATTTCGTTGCTTTTAGCAGGTTTTGGTTGGTGGCGGCCGAGCCAGCCAAGGACCGCGGTTTCGTCGTCTACCAAACCTGCACCGCAGGCGGCGGGTCCCCTCTCGGCTCTCGTTGCCCTGTCCTTGGATGCGTGTGTGCGTTTGGGCTGCCTGACCTGTGCCGCGCACGGTACCTCACCAGAAACAGACAAGCGGCACGAAACCGACCGAAACAGCATCCAGATCTCAGTGGCATCTGTTTCTTCCCTGGTTTCTTCTCCCCTTCCTTGCCACTACGACCGGATATGCTTCCAGTAGCTTGTGCTGATTTTAAGGGTTGATACAATATCGTCGTGTAGAATAACCAACGAATCCATTTGTTCCTTTTCCATTGGAAATGAAGCAAGCATCTAGTTTTTGCCTCAATGTAAGCCAGCACCGACCACGGTTGATGGAAAACATTTGCAGCGTCCTGCAATTCAGATTGCCATTCCGCACAAACCTTGTTTTCTCATGATCGCCTCTAGGTCTGACACAGTTTCTGATGATCAAAACATAAGGCGTCCTACTGGGACTACTGAAAGGTAGCAACAGACAACAGTTATCTCAGAACGCTACCACTCATGCCAAGAGCAGCATTAAGTTTGACATGGAATTGTGAGATTCAAACTAGAGTTGAGTGTACATTGATTAAATGCTCACGAAGGGAGCAACAGCCGAATACAAAATGAGATCTGAGAACTTCATGGTATTATGATGTTCAGCCATAGCTTGATGTGCAAACTTAAAAAGGGAAACAAAACATTTATGAGCTTGAATCGCCGGGGTTCCCTCTTTCTCCACTGCAACAGTAGAAGTGGGGCAGCTTCACTCGACCACAGCACCTGAAAGACACAAAAGCGCATACAGTTATGCCTTTGGCAAAATAACAGAACAGGGACGTGTAGCTTGTGTACCATGGAATGATGCTCATTAGGAGTGTTCACAAGGTGAACCATTTTCTGTGTCAGCATTCTGGAAAGTTGCTCCAGAACAATGATGTGAAGAGAATTGCATGAAACAAACAGAAACAATAATTGAAGGATAACAAATCTGAAAACTGAAATGAGATAGCAGTTTTCGAATCATCTGGGAAGAACTGATATACCGTGGTACCATACTCACAAACAAAAATGTTGTTTTAGGGCATGTGAGATGCCAGGATCACACGCTGTACTGTCTGAAGCTCTGGATTTTTTAAGGTCCATTAAAACCTAAAGTTTGTAGCTATTGGTACAGTTACATTCTAAAGGGTGAGGGTATTGCTAAAAGCATAGCGCCCTACAGTTTTATATCTAAACAGTCTAATAGTTGTCGAAGTCTATAGTAAAACAATTAGAATCAAGCATACTATTGCATAAGGAACATATGATATTTATTTACATACAAAGATACCTTATTACAATGTTAGCAAGACTGCAAGAACATGACCAATTAGAAGCACTGACAACCATATCTTTTAAGTTTTAAATGTACCTGCAACGGACAATCACTGGAACAGGCTTCAGGGCTTTGGGTCCATTCCTCAAACCCTTCTTGTATTTCGAGACCTGAAATGCACAAGAAAGTATGAGGCCATCAACCATCATTACCTACAAAGGCAACAAGCACAAACCAAAGAACACTTTTCTCAAAACTCAAATCCACAACTGAAGCGTCTGAGGCCAATGAGATGATGCAGATACTTCTGAAGAACACATAGACAGCAGGCCTAAATATGATGGATCCTGTGTTGAGGATTTGGGGTTATAGGTTCATAGGTTACGATAGAAGGTATGAGTCGTTTATTACACCCAAAGATTCTGGCTATTTGCACATATGTGAATGCCCAAATGTGTTATATGATCAGAACTTTTGTCTTCAATCAGCATACTTTCTGAATACTTGTTCGATTGTCGTTGTTTTCCTGCTTTATCACATTTGCATAACAGTATGATGTTCAGCTACACATATATTGACTTTACCTCTCAAATCATCACTCATACAACAAACAGCTTAGCAGGTTGCTTGCTAGAAACGAAGCTAAGATTAGTTCTGACAACATCATACCGTCTGTATTTAAAAGTAAAATAAAATTGCATGAACAACATATACAGCCACAGTTGCAAAGCAGCTTAAAACAACATATCCCTGAAACCGCACCTATTGGACTTTCTGCTCCAATTGAAACTAGCTTAAACACAAAACACTATTTATCACTAACCTACCAAGCAATCAACAAACAGGTAGTGTACACCATATACCTATCGATCTCTATGTTCCACTGGTAATACATTTCGAAAGGTCGCACCTTTCTACCCACCAGGCAATTCAACGAACACCTAGAGTGCACCATAGTAGTACTACAATACATCATCGACACAGATCACCAAGGCCAGAGCACGCCTATGTAAGTGACAAGGAGAACCACGAAATAGAATGAGGGATAAGCGAAGAGACCTTCTTCTTGGGGACGGCCATGAGTTCCATGGCGGCCCCGGTGGCGGCGCCAAGGCCGGGGAGCACGAGCGACTGAGCCTCGGGGAGAGGAACGGGGGGAGGGGCCTGCATGAGGGGGAGTCCGGAAGGCAGGCGAGGCAAAGAAGCCGCCACGACCGCTCGCCTGAGCCAACCCGCCGCCGCCATGAATCGCCTTCGGAGTACGAGGGCTTGGTAGGGAGTTTTCGGCGAGGAGAGTGGGAAAGGCGCTGATCTGACCGTCGAGTTTTAATCGGGCGGGTTGGATGGAGAGGGAGAGGAACCAGAAGGCGGAAAGAGCATAGTGCGCAAACATTTTCGCTACACGGAATTACGGTTTTGAAGTCGGGAACTCGGAAGGTAGGTACGTAGGAAACCCTGAACAGTTACTTCAACAGCACAAATACAAAGCTAAAAGGGTAATAGTGCTGTAAAATCGTCCGTAGTTCACGGACACTCTCCTGGCCACTTATTTCCTATCACTTTCCCTAGCTGGCTCATCCCCATCCCCTTCTTATCCCCAGCTCGCTCAGCTCCACTAATTTCCTATCACTTTCCCTAGCTCGCTCAGCTCCACTCATTTCCTATCACTTTCCCCAGCTGGCTCATCCCCATCCCCTTCTTATCCCCAGCTCGCTCAGCTCCACTAATTTCCTATCACTTTCCCTAGCTCGCTCAGCTCCACTCATTTCCTATCACTTTCCCCCGCTGGCTCATCCCTTCTTCCTCTCCCCCAAATCACCTCCGGTGCCCGTAGTCGGTCACACTGGCTTCACAGCCGGCCTCCTCGGTCGCCTAGCTCATGGCCACCAGGCTTCTTCCTCTCCCAATCGCTTTGGCAAGCGACTTCGCCCAGCGCCACCACCCCAAATTCAAGTCAGACTCGACCACTCTCATGGTCGTGGGTATCCATCCGTGCCCGGCCTCCTCACCACTACCCCCAAGCCCTCGGCCACCCAAGCTCCACCTACGGCTGCCGACCGACCTCGTCCCACCCTCAAGTCCATCTTGACCACCCCCATGGCCCCGCCCTCCACCTTGCAATTGCCGACGACCATGGCCCTCGGCCATCCCCGAAGCTCGAGCTCCACCTCGCGGCGCCGACGAGCCCTTGGCGCCTCCGTGCCCTCACGCCACCCCCTCTCTGGTGCCCCTCGCAAGGCCCATGGCGTCGTCGCGATTGCCATGCTGTCCGGAGCTCAAGGCCGAGCACGCCGGCGCCGTCGTTGAGGGTGATGCCGATGAGTTGCAGGTGTTGCATGTGCCCTAAAAAATGTTGCATGTTGCAGTTATAGGATTTTTTTTTGTTGCAACAGGTGATTTGAGATGTTGGGGAATGTATTGTTTAGTGTTGCAGTAACAAATGTTTGAGAACGAGATTTTTCCAGAAATTTTTTGAATGTCGCGGGATGAATTTTGTTGCAGGTGTGGCATGTGCTCAGATCGTGTTGTTGTTGTTGTTGCTGCGGCAACATTTTTTTAACCCTTTTGTTTTGTGCACTCCGTCCTGAGATGTTGCAACCAATGTCCGAGAGATGTTGCATACAGCGGCGTATGAAGCTAGCACTCGGACCGTACGTCCAAGCGCTAGTCGTGCCCAAGCTAAAAATATTTGAACTTTAGAAGGTACATGCAGTTTACATCGAGATTTTCTAAAATGCAATCCGAGCTGTGCTTTTTTTTGCAACCATTTTTCAGTAAAAAACGAAATCAAACCCTTTAGATCAAAAATCAGTGTCAAGGATGAAGATTAAACGAAAAAAGCATAATGTATTGCCCTGTCTCCCCTTGTCTATCCGTCGGCAGTGGCGGACCCAGGTTTAATATTTAGGTATGAACGTGTCGCAAGCGTGAACCAAAACGTATTACCCAAAAGCAAAATAACCCATATGTAAATTATATTGCGATCGCACCAATACGAGCATAAGACACTATATGGTATCAACAAGCAAAGATAAAGGTAGGATATCGAGAAATACCTCACTAATGAAGCAACGCCAGGCACCGGCGTCGCCACATGCCCACGCGCCCACGCCACATCGATAAGAACTGCAAGATAAAGGGAGTGTCAATTAATATTTTGCGGTTTACCGTGAAAATAGAGTTTCTAGAAAGTAAATATCTAGTCAAGAGAAAATGACTCAAATGAGCACAATATGCGAAGATTTCCATGACCAAAAGATATTTTAGTTAAAACTAGAAGATGCAAATCAAGAATGCACTCTCATTAGTCGCATCGAGCACCTATTGATTTGTCCATGAGTGGACACTTATCCCGCTTCCCACTAGTTGCATCGCCTATCATTCTCAAAGCACAATGTTGATTTACCAACCGCAACATATATGTTCTTTTTTCTATTTTGAGAATTCATATAACGGCCCAAGAAACCAACCTACCCTCCTCACTGTCGCCATCTCTTGCTCCCTTACTCACCAATGCAAAGAAGAGTAAAGCACCACTCATCCACAACTAAAACCAAACAACCGCTCCTCTGCTCTCCTCTCTATATATCACCAAATCACCAATCTCAGATATATAGCTAGGTGAGGTCAATCAGAATTATGCAGCAGCAGCACTCATCCACATTCCACAACCTCTCTGTTTTTTTGCAAGATTCACTTGTTGGCGACAAAAGAAACTTATCAAACTGATACTGCCTATTAACGACCATACAATTTCACTGACATGGCACACTATCAAATTCACAAATCATCATATTCATTCATCAATAATCATTTATAATTTATAAATTATAATCACTGTGAGTATCAGGCATTCACAATTCAATTCTTACCTTTTTCTTTAGACTTAGGAGGAGCCATCTTCAATTTTTATTTTCTCAAATTCACCAGCTCCTCACCTCCTCACTCACCCCTCTCTATTTTCTCTCAAATTCACAATTTCACCTATCTCCTGACCTCACTCACGGGCCGGCTCCTCCCCTCCCTGCCACCTCCGGCCCGGCGCTGCCTCTGAGCTCCTCCCATGATCAGGCTTGGCGCCGCTCCTCCTCCCATGGTCCCACCCGGGCCACCTCCTCCTCCCACGGTCCCGCCTTGGCGCCTCCTGCGCCTCCCCAACGCCTCTGGGCTCCTCCCGACTCGGCCGGGCTCCTCGCTCCTCACACACACGATCTTGTGGTGCCACCAGTGGTGCCGCCGCCAGCCAGTAGGGTTGGAGATTTTGAGATTTTGAGTTTTTGCAAATTGGGGATTTGGGGAACCGGGAGAGGAAATGAGAATAAAGCACATGGGCTTAGCTGGTCAAGTGGTGTGGCATCCTCTTCGACATAGCCTTCCCAGCTTCTCCTCGGCTCACTGGACCTCACCTCTTGCAGCGCCCGGACTGCCATGGAGGGGGTGTCGCCAAGACCGGACCTCGGGCGCCTTGACCTTGCCCTATTGCTGGGGCCACCCCTGTCCGTCGGTGACTTGACAAGAATCATGTGGGATTTATACTATTTCCCCCCAAAATCTTGCAACATGGACAGATTGCATTTCAACTCTTCCCCCTTTCTTTCACCTTCTTTCTGTCGTAGCAAGAAAATACTAGACAGTAGGTACATAGTACCATTTGTCTTGGGAGAAGAGTGAAGGGGAAGGAGCAAAAAATACAAGATGTGTTGATATTGTATTGAATGTATGAATGAGAGGCAAGCAGGGACATTTACCTTCTTGCCCTCACAATGTATAGAGAGAGAAAGGGCGTTTAGGTATATTTGTCTAAGTACACTGTATGGACTTGATCTACATATGTACAGTATCCCCGACAGGACACAGATATCCCTGACGACCCTAGGGTGCGGGCCACCTCTTGGTGCCCTGCAACGACAACTCCCTCGTCTGCGTTGCCCGAGGCCGCGAGGATAGGTCCCGCAATCCCGAGGGGCGAGTAGATGCAATCCTGTCGCCCGCGGCCTCTCGGGAGTCGGGATACCCTGGGAAAAATCGACACGGGGTCGTCCCATCGAGGCATAGCTCTTGAGGTAGGCGATGCGCCGTGGCCGCCTTGTTGAGGGTATGGCCTCAAAGCGGGCGGCGAGCCAAGACGGAGCCCGTGCTGGCAAAGTCGTCGCGGGGTCGCCACATCGAGGCATGGCCTACGAGGCGGGCAGCACGTCGAGGTGAAGCACGTGCTGGCGAAGTTGACGTGGGGCCACCACATCGAGGCATGCCCTACGAGGCAGGCAGCACGTCGAGGTGAAGTGCGCACGGGTGAAATCGACGTGGGGCCGCCACGCCGAGGCATGGCCTACGAGGTGGGCGGTGCGTCGACATGAAGCGCGTGCGGGCGAAGTCGACGCGGGGCCGCCACACCGAGGCATGGTCTGTGAGGCAGGCGACACGTCGAGGTGAAGCCTGCGCGGATGAAGTCGACATGGGGCCATCACGCCGAGGCATGGCCTGTGAGGCGGGCGACGCGTCGAGGTGAAGTGCACGCGGGCGAAGTCGACGTGGGGCCACCATGCCGAGGCATGGACTACGAGACGGGCGACGCGTCGAGGTGAAGCCTGCGCGGGCAAAGTCGAAGCAGCGCTGCCACGCCGAGGCATGGCCTCCGAGGTAGGCGGCGCGTCGAGGTGAAGCAAGCGTGGGCAAAGTCGACGTGAGGCTGCCACACCGAGGCATGGCCTACGAGGCAGGCAGCGCGTCGAGGTGAAGCCGTCGCTGTTCCTCGTTGTGTTGACTAGTTCTACATTTGTACAGTATCCCCGACGGCACATCAGTATCCCTGACGACCCTAGGGTGCAGGCCACCCCTTGGTGCCCTGCTATGACAACTCCCTTGTCTGCGTGGTCTGAGGCCACAAGGACAGGTCCAACGATCCCGAGGGGCGAGCGGATGCAATCCTGTCGCCCTGGCCCCTTGGGAGTCGGGATACCCTAGAAAAAATCGACACGAGGCCGTCCCATCGAGGCGTAGCTCTCGAGGCAGGTGATGCGCCGTGGCCGCCCTACAGAGGTATGGCCTCGAGGCGGGCAGCGAGCTGAGATGGAGCCCGTGCTGGCAAAGTCATCGCAGGTCCGCCACATCGAGGCATACCCTACGAGGCAGGCGGCGCGTCAAGGTGAAGCACGCACGGGCAAAGTCGACGTGGGGCCGCCACGCTGAGGCATGGCTCCGAGCCCCGGTGCACATTAACTCACTCTCGCGAGTGTGGAGTGTTTAAATAAGACGTCACGTATGGCCCCGAGCCCTGGTACACGCTAACTCACTGTATAAATAAGACGCCGCGCATAGCTCCGAGCCCCGGTGCACACTAACTCACTCTCGTGAGTGTGAAGTGTATAAACAAGACGACGCGCATGGCTCCGAACCCCAGTGTTTGGGAGTCCAAAGCTAGCGAGGAGGAGGCGAAGCCGAACGTCGTCCCTATACTTTTTTTATTAGGCTCGTTTGGGAGCCTAAAGCTAGCGAGGGGAAGGCGAAGCCGAACGCTGTCCGCAATACTTTTTTATTGGGCTCGTTTGGGAGCCCAAAGCTAGCGAGGGAGGTGAAGCCGAACGCCGTCCCCTACGAGCCCAAAGCTAGATAGGAGGAGGCGAAGCCGAATGCCGCCCCCTATACTTTTTTATTGGGCTCGTTTGGGAGCCCAAAACTAGCGAGGGGGAGGCGAAGCCAAACGTCGTCCCCCATACTTTTTTTATTGGGCTCGTTTGGGAGCCCAAAGCTAGCTAGGGGGAATCGAAGCCGAATGCCATTCCCTATACTTTTTTTGATTGGGCTTGTTTGGGAGCCCAAAACTAGCGAGGGGGAGGCAAAGCCGAACGCCGTCCCACATACTTTTTTTTTATTGGGCTCGTTTGGGAGCCCAAACATAGCGAGAGGGAGGCAAAGCCAAACACCGTCCCCCATACTTTTTTTTGATTGGGCTCGTCTGGGAGCCCAAAGCTAGCGAGTGGGAGACGAAGCCGAACGTCATCTCCCATACTTTTTTTATTCATGCCCGAAGGATTAGGCATGCTGGTGCGTGATTCGCGAGGTGTCCCCGTTGAGACGAGGCCATCGGAACAACGGGTTTGTGCGTTTTGAGCGCGATGCCTCTCCGCCGAGGCAAGGTCTCAAAGCGGGAGACTCCCTAGTCGCCGAGGCATAACCGTCGAAATGACTAGGGCTTTGCGCATTTAAGCGTGATCTGCGAGGTCTCTCCATCAAGGCGAGGCCTCGAGGCGGGTGTCTCCCTAGTTGCCGAGGCGCGACCGTTGGAACGACTAGGGCTTTGAGCGATGAAGCACGATATGTGAGGTCTCTTCGCCGAGGCGAGGCCTTGAGGCAAGAGACTCCCAAGTCGCTGAGGCACGGCCATCAGAATGAATAGGGCTTTGCACGAGGAAGCACGATATGCGAGGTCTCCTCGCCTCGAGGTGGGAGACTTCCTAGTCGCCGAGGCACGGATGTTGGAATGACTAGTGCTTTGCACGCGATATGCGAGGTCTCTCCGCCGAGGCGAGGCCTCGAGGCGGGAGACTCCCTAGTCGCCGAGGCACAGCTGTCAGAATGACTTGGGCTTTGCACGTTTGAGCGCGATATGCGAGGTCTCTCCGCCGAGGCGAGGCCTCGACCCGGGAGACTCTCTAGTCGTCGATGCATGGCCGTCGGAACGACTAGGGCTTTACGCGATAAAGCGTGATATGCGAGGTCTCTCTGCCGAGGCGAGGCCTCGAGGTGGGAGACTACCTAGTCGCCAAGGCACGGCCGTCGGAACGACTAGGGCTTTGCGTGTTTGAGCGCGATGTGCGGGGTCTCTCCGCCAAGGTGAGGCCTCGAGGCGGGAGATTCCCTAGTCGTCGAGGCACAGCTGTCGGAACTACTAGGGCTTTACACGTTTAAGCAAGATATGCGAGGTCTCTTCGTCGAGGTGAGGCCTTGAGGCGGGAGACTCCCAAGTCACTGTGGCACGACCGTTGGAACGACTAGGGCTTTTCGCGTTTGAGCATGATATACGAGGTCTCTCCGTCGAGGCGAGGCCTCGAGGCGGGAGACTTCCTAGTCACCGAGGCACGGCTGTCGGAATGACTAGGGCTTTGCATGATAAAGCACGATATGCAAGGTCTCTCCGCCGAGGCGAGGTCTCGAGATGGGAGACTCCCTAGTCACCGAGGCACAACCATCGGAATGACTAGGGCTTTGTGCGTTTGAGCACGATATGCGAGGTCTCTTCGCTGAGGCGAGGCCTCGAGGTGGGAGACTCCCTAGTCGCCGAGGCACGGCCGTCGGAATGACTAGGGCTTTGCGCGTTTGAGCGCGATATGCGAGGTCTCTCTGCGCGCGGTGTCTTGTTTATAAACTTCACACTCGCGAGAGTCAGTTAGTGTGCGACGAGGCTCGGGGCCATGCGCGACGTCTTATTTATACACTTCACACTCGCAAGAGTGAGTTAGTGTGCACCAGGGCTCAGAGTCATGTGTGACATCTTGTTTATACACTTCACACTCGCGAGAGTAAGTTAGTGTGCACCAGGGCTCGGAACCATGCGCGACGTCTTATTTATACAGTGAGTTAGTGTGCACTGGGGCTCGGGGCCATACGCGGTGTCTTATTTGTACACTTCACACTCGCAAGAGTGAGTTAGTGTGCACCGGGGCTCGGAGTCATGCGCGATGTCTTGTTGCCCTCATTTGAGTGCTAAGTGATTTTATATGCATCTGTAGCAGTTCTAATTATGTAAGCCTTCCAGCCATTTTTCCTTTGCAATCAGAGCCACACGTTACTAGTTTTGGTGTAGTGATAAAGCATATGGGGTGGAACTAGCAATTAGTGTGGTGACCCTCCTGTTCACGTACTGCTATGCCATACTATGTGAAATCATAAAGTGCAGGCTACCGGCTCTAGCATCTTATTTTTTTATAACTGCTTGCTCAGATAATGCCGCCTCTAGCAGTCTAGCATAACTTTCTTGTCTTTTTAAAGCACAAGATTATGCGAAGACAAGAGTACTTGCCTGTGAGCCTTGGAGCTTTTGTCTCCATACCATGCGCTCGTGGGTCTCCAGCGGCCGCGAGGTGACTGTGTGTTGGTGAGGCTGGAGCAGGTGGAGTGAAGCTGGAGCCGAAGGAGGTTGAGGCCGTGATGCACCGAAGCAGTGTACACGGGCGAGGCAGCACCTTGGCGGTGGTGAGGTCCCCATAGGGTGCTTCGGGGGTGGCATGTGGGGCTCCGAATGTGGCGATGGTGCCAATAGGGCGGTGTCATGCTCTGGAGGGTGGCGACTAGGGCTGGAAACGAGCCGAGCTCGGCTCGGCTCGTTTCCAAAGTAGGCTCGGCTCGGCTCGGCTCGAAAAAAAAAGCTCGAGCCGGTTCGAAAAACTTGTTCAAGCCAGTGACCCCCAAGCCCAGAAACAGAGGCAGAATGTGATTATGTGAACCATTCATCCTAAATTTATAATCCAATCATCATAAACAATAAAACAAAGCCAGAAACATAACAGTCCATAATCCATACAATTATTCACCATAGATTCATTCATTCATAATCCATTCAATTGAAAGACTGCCAGAAACATAACAGTCCATAATCCATACAAGCATTCACTATAGATTCATAATCCATTCAATTGAAAGACTAACACTTAATATTTAACAGTCCATAACTCCATATATATAACAGCCCATAACTCCATTGTCCATATAACATAACAGTCCATCCATTGAACCATCATCCATATAATAGTCCATGGATCTATGCTAAGTAGTAAGCACTAAGCACTTAATATACAAGAGTTCAACATAACAGTCTAAAGTCTAAACTCCAAAATAAAAGGTCCTCTTGGCCCGATGTCATGGCGTATTAGTGCCATCTTGTCATCCAAAGCATCCAATGATCCTACAAAAACAAAGTCAACATTGGTTCATTATTAGTTGCCTAAAGTGAGCTTAACACCATCAAAGAATCCATTTAAGTGGCCAAGTTTCGGTTGTTCATTAACATGCTATTGTCAGTCAATTCTCCATGTCAAGTTCCTGCCATCGCTTCTCTACTAGCAATAATACTCATTTGGTTTACAAGAAGCCTTGAATATACACTCATCGCACCAATTAAACTGAACTGTATGAGTATGACATGACGAAGTGGGTGGAGCTGGGCGAGGGGGAGGCGGCGGGTGGGGCGGGTGGAGGAGGTGGAGGCAGCCGGTGGACTCCTGAAGCATGTTTGGCTAGTGGTCTGTGGATAAGGCAAGGGAAGAGATTGGGAGTGGAGGAGGGATGGAAGAAGAAATGAAATGGGGAAGAACTAACAGAGGGAGGCAACAAAATGGAATGGGGAAGAATTAGAAGTCAAGGACTCGGGAGAAATAACAGAGGGAGGCAACGAGCCAAGCGAGCCGCTCGCGAGCGGCTCGAGCTTGGCTTGAACAAATTGCGAGCCAGAAGCAAGGCTTGGCTTGGCTTGAACAATTGCGAGCCCGAGCCGAGTCGAGCCGAGCTGGCTCGCGAGCCTCGAGCTATTTTTCCAGCCCTAGTGGCAACGCCGAAGGGTTGTGCCCGAAGGGTGCCAGCGCCGAGGCGACTTGCGTGTGGGTGGTGCGCCCGAGGGGGTGCTCCTGGGGGGTGCTACCCCGAAGGGGGCTAGAGCCGGAGGCGGAGCCAGCCTGATGCGGGCCCGTGGGGAGCGACGTCGAAGGGGCTGGAGCTGGAGGCAAAGCCAACCCAAAGTGACCCCGAGGCGAGCGACGCCGAAGGGGCCGAAGTTGGAAGCAGAGCCAGCCCAAGGTGAGCGACGCCGAAGGGTGTCGGCGCCGAGGCGACTTGCATGTGGGTGGCACGCCTGGGGTGCTCCTGGTCTGACCAAGAAGCTGGAGCAGAGGCGAGCTGCCAGCCAAAGCTGCCCCATGAAGCAACGCCAAGGGGCGAGCTAGAGGCGAGCTCGACAAGTGACCCCACGACGAGCGACGCAGGCTGGGTCAGAGTTGAGGCGAGCCGGCGAGGCGATCCCACGGCGAGCGACGCCGAAGGGTTGTGGCCGAAGTGTACGGCGACTTGCGCGTGGGTGGTGCGCCCAAGGGAGTGCTCCCGGGGGGTGCTGCCCCAAAGGGGGTTGGAGCCGGAGATGGAGCCAACCCGAGGCGGCCCCGCGGCGAGTGACGCCGAAGGGGCCGGAACTGGAGGCGGAACTAGCCTGAAGTGACCCTGCAGCGAGCGACGCCAAAGGGGCCGGAGGTGGAGGCGAACCACCAGTGACCATGGCGAAGCGACGCCAAGGGTCCAGAGTCGAGGCGAACTAGCCCGGTGACCAGGTGGCCCATGAAGCGACGCCGGCGGGCCGAGCTAGAGACGGAACTAGTTCGGTGACCACATGAAGCGACGCCAAGGGTCTGGAGTCGAGGCGAATCACCGGCCGACCCGGCATGCGAAGCGACGCCAAGGGTCTTGGCCGGAGGCGATGACTACGAAGCGACTCGAGGGTGGCCGAAGGGGCTCCGGAGGCGAGTCAACCCAACGGGGCGTGCACGAGGAGGGCCCTGGCTTGATGGGGATGAAATGATATGCGAAGGGTGACCTTGGTGGGCTTCGGCTGGGATGGTGTGCTTTGGCCGAATGTGTACCTCGGCTGGTGCTCGCGGGCCTCGAAGGGGTCTTCAATCCGAAGGTACTTCGTCCTAGGCAGGACATGCTTCGGCTGGGTTGGGATGGGCTTCGACTGGTTGTGGGGTGTCTTCAGCTCCTCTCATGCTTAGCTTCTTGTTCGATCTGCACGGACGGCGCCAACTATCGTAGCAAGAAAAGACTAGACAGTGGGTACAGAGTACCCTTTATCTTGGGAGAAGACCGAAAGCGGGGGAGAGAGAGAAAGAGCGTTTAGATATATTTGTCTAAGTACATCATATGAATTTGGTCTATATATATACAATATTTCAAACGACACATCGGTATTTCTGACGACCCTAAGGTGTGAACCACCTTCTTAGTGCGGTGCTACGACACTTCCATTGCTCCAAGAGTTCTTAAATTCAGTCATTCTGACACCCTGCATATTAACGCACAATAAAACACCGTGAACTACGGTGACAGCTCATAGCCGTTGCTACTCCAACAGTCCAGATCCGACCGTTACATTCCAAAGCATTCAAAACTTTCCAACCCAAACAAACACCCCGGCATAGCCGCCACAGTGCATTACTCCCAGCTCAAACACCAACCAACTCAAACAAAAGGCATTAATCTCACGGCGATGGCCGGAATCCGAGACGGCCTCTACGACGAATCGCTGCAGCAGCTGCGGAGCCACGCGACGCAGCTGCTGCTCAAGGAGGACTGGAAGGGGTACATCGTCGTCTACTCCCGGATCATCGCGGCCTTCGACGGCCCCGGCTCCGGCGGCGCCAAGGACCGCCGGGTCCTCTGCTCCGCGCTCGCCCACCGCGCCGACGCCCGCGGCCGCCTCGGAGACTCCCCGGCGCACTCGCCGACTGCGACGCCGCGCTCGCAGCCGACCCGGCCCACCCCGGCGCGCTGCTCTCCAAGGGCGCCATCCTCCGCGGCCTCGGCCGGTACGCGCTCGCGGCCGACTGCTTCCGCGCAGCGCTCGCCGTGGGCGTCACCGACGAGGTGCGGGAGCTCCTCGAGCAATGCAGGCGTCTGGAGGCTCAGGCGAGGAGTGGGACGGTGGACTTGTCGGAGTGGGTTCTTGCGGGGTTCTCCGGGAAGTGCCCTGACCTCGCGGAGTACGTCGGCCCAGTTGAGGTGCGCCGGTCTGCGCACGGGGGCCGAGGGGTTTTCGCGGTGAAGAGCATTGAGGCTGGGACCACTCTGATGATCGCCAAAGCGGTGGCGATCGGGAGAGGGGTGCTTCCGGACGCCGCCGATAGCGGCGAGAAGATGGTGGTGTGGAAGGACTTCGTCGACAAGGTGTTGGACGCCGCCGAGAAGTGCCCGAGGACGGCGTCTTTGATCTATACTCTATCGACTGGTGAGGAGCGGCAAGACGAGCTTGCCGTCCCGGACATGGCATTGTTTAAGCAAGAACCCGATGATCTCAATGACGGCACCAACATGGTGACGGAGACAGGGAGGCATGGGGTCCTTGATGTGGGCAGGATCTTGAAGGTGCTCGACGTGAATTGCTTGACCGAGGACGCGCCGTCCGCCAATCTGCTCGGTAACAATGGCGTCGTCAACTGCGGCGTGGGGCTCTGGGTCTTGCCGTCGTTCATAAACCACTCATGCCACCCCAATGCCCGGCGCACTCACGTCGGGGACCATGCCATTGTTCATGCATCAAGGGACATCAAAGCCGGGGAGGAGATCACATTTCCCTACTTTAATGTGCTTATGCCGGTAGGCAAGCGCCGGGAGGCGGCAAGGGCGTGGGGGTTCGAATGCCGGTGTGACCGGTGCAGGTTTGAAGCCGAGGATGCCATTCTTAGGCAGGAACTTGTAAAATCGGAGAACGAGCTCGTTAATGGAGACATGGGAGCACTGGTGGTGCGGCTTGAGGACAAGATGAGGAAGTCCATGGTGAAGGAGAGACGAAAGGCATTCTCGCGTGCATCCTTCTGGAGCGCGTACTCCGCCTTGTTCGATTCCGATAAATTGGTCAGGAAGTGGGGGAGGCGAGTTCCAGGTGAGGCCGTTGTTGCAGAGAGTGTCGCCGATGCGGTCGGTGGCAATGAGAGAGTGCTGAGGGCGATGCTGAGGGGTGCCAACGATGCCAATGGCTGCAGCAACCGGCTAGAGGTGGAAGACAAGGTGGTGAGGATTGGGAGGGCTACTTATGGCAAGGTAGTGAAGAGGCAGGCAATGAGAGCTCTCTTCAGACTTACATTAGATGCTGACAACAACAAAAGCCTCTAGATTTTAATCTTCGTTCGTTCGATACTCTTTATTCATTAGCTCAGCCACTTTCGACAGGTTTATGTTACGAAAGATGAGGAAATTCTTCAGCAAATATTCCTGTTTGCATAATGTTTGTAATAAGAGGATGGCCAAGAATCGAGATCATACATGAGAGCTCTATTTTCATGCTCTCTTGGTCTTGGTTTCAGATTGTTCTTTTAGTGTTTGACATGAACTCTACCCATTTTATCCATGTCATTTTAGGAGTGATGTTCCTTAAATTGTATGGATTAGGACTTAGGTGTGAAATCGTGCCTTACACATCATTCACAACTGATATGTTAGTATCAGCAGAAAAGGAAATCAATTGTGACAACTTGAAAGTTTAGGAATGCAATTGTTCAAAAAAGTTTACTTGGAAAAGTACTATTGAATATAACATAAATGTGAACGAAGTCCCTGACTTGTGGATCATATTTGGGTGATTGAAAGTAATGGGAAATAGCCTTGGCAGTACATTATTACATATTTCCACAAATTGCAAGGTTATATTTCATCTGTTTTGTTTCTGTTAGAAGGTTTTAACTAGAAGGCAACCACTTTCATCAATATATTCTAGAGATTTGTGATTTTCACTTTTTTGGGAGAGGCGGATAGCATTAAAGCACCTCTTGATATTCTCTCATTTCCAATTTCCCAACGTACTCTACTTTGGGTTCATAAAATTTATTTTGACTGCGATGTGTGCTATTTCACTTGAAGTGTCATTTAGGATCAAAGAATGTATCATTGTACCTTAATCAAGTAATTATGCAGCAGTTGGCGCAGTTTCATTAGTGACCAGATGGATAATAACAATGGGTACAACTCTGAAATAGACATTTGCATATACCTAATTGTCATCAAATGCTTCAACTACATGAAGAAAACAGAAAGAAATGCAGAATGCATACATTCTGAATTATGCATTTATGCATATAAAAGTGAGTCATTCTTTTCTCGGTGAACTCACAAAAAGGAAACAAACGCTAAGCTACACCTTCTCAGGGGGGTAGGTTAGGAACATCATATGAATGAGGCAATCTTAAATCTCGGTCACACCAAGATTGTCTCAAGGTTGGTAGCATCAATGTCCAATATATCACCTAACTAAGCCATCCAATGCTACATAGCATCTCTTGTAGACTGAACCCTTCATGAAGAGCCCCATGGAGGAAGCTCATGCCATGCCGGTGACATCGTTCTTCCCACTATTAGGGTTCCAAAAGTACATCGCGATCGTCCTGGTTCTTCTCTCGTGGATCTTGGTCCACAAGTGGAGCCTGAGGAACCAGAAAGGTCCAAGATCATGGCCAGTCATCGGCGCAATAGTGGAGCAACTAAGGAACTACCACAGGATGCACGACTGGCTTGTCGAGTACCTGTCGAAGTACAGGACGGTGACCGTCGACATGCCGTTCACTTCTTACACCTACATTGCGGACCCGGTGAATGTCGAGCATGTCCTCAAGACCAACTTCACCAATTACCCCAAGGTAAATGAACCCCCCAACGCTCAAGTCTTCTGAAAGACGTCAAGCTTCAGTTCTGACACTGATACAAATGTCTGAAAATATGTAGGGGGAAGTGTACAGGTCCTACATGGATGTGCTACTCGGTGACGGCATATTCAACGCTGACGGCGAGATGTGGAGGAAGCAAAGGAAGACGGCGAGCTTCGAGTTTGCTTCCAAGAACTTGAGAGATTTCGGTGCTACTGTGTTCAGAGAGTACTCCCTGAAGTTGTCAAGCATACTGAGCCAAGCGTGCAAGGCAGGCAGAGTGGTAGACATGCAGGTAACTAACTGATTTCCTTGCCTAGATACGTGAACATTTCTTGGACACTTGTTGATCAACATTCTAACACAAAAACTAATTGAAATTCAGGAACTTTTCATGAGGATGACACTGGACTCGATTTGTAAGGTCGGATTTGGGGTTGAGATCGGCACTCTGTCGCCGGACCTCCCCGAGAACAGCTTTGCTCGGGCCTTTGATGCTGCCAACATCGTCGTGACGCTGCGGTTCATCGACCCGCTGTGGCGTCTGAAGAAATTCCTGCATGTCGGATCGGAAGCCCTGCTTGAGCACAGCATCAAGCTCGTGGATGAGTTCACCTACGACGTGATCCGCCGGCGCAAGGCCGAGATCGTGCAGGCTCGAGCCAGCGGCGAGCAAGAGAAGGTAACTGTTTCTGATCAGAAACTCTAGTGAATGGACAGTGTGTTTGTGCAGATCGTTTGTTGTAACATTGGCGTGCAAGGGCAATTAAGCAGATGAAGCACGACATACTGTCGCGGTTCATCGAGCTGGGCGAGACCGGCGACGACGGCGGCGGCGGTTTCGGGGACGAGAAGAGCCTCCGGGACGTGGTGCTCAACTTCGTGATCGCCGGGCGGGACACGACGGCGACGACGCTGTCGTGGTTCACCTACATGGCAATGACGCACCCGGCCGTGGCCGAGAAGCTGCGGCGCGAGCTGAGCGCGTTCGAGGCGGAGCGCGCGCGCGAGGAGGGCGTCGAGCTGATCCCCTGCGGCGCGGGCGCCGACGACGAGGAGTCGTTCGCCGCCCGCGTGGCGCAGTTCGCGAGCCACCTGAGCTACGACAGCCTCGGGAAGCTGGTGTACCTGCACGCGTGCGTCACCGAGACGCTCCGGCTCTACCCGGCCGTGCCCCAGGACCCCAAGGGCATCCTGGAGGACGACGTGCTGCCGGACGGGACGAAGGTGAGGGCCGGTGGGATGGTGACGTACGTGCCCTACTCGATGGGGCGGATGGAGTACAACTGGGGCCCCGACGCGGCGAGCTTCCGGCCGGAGCGGTGGCTCAACGGCGACGGTGCGTTCCGCAACGCGTCGCCGTTCAAGTTCACGGCGTTCCAGGCGGGGCCGAGGATCTGCCTGGGGAAAGACTCGGCGTACCTGCAGATGAAGATGGCGCTGGCGATCCTGTGCCGCTTCTACAGCTTCGAGCTCGTGGAGAACCACCCCGTCAAGTACCGCATGATGACTATACTCTCCATGGCGCACGGCCTCAAGGTCCGCGTCTCCAGGCTCGTCTGATACTCTCATGCGAATGCGATGTAATGCACATTACGTACGTTCGTGGTGTAACTCTCGATCTGGTCGTTTAATTAGCAAATAATGAACTCCCATAAATATGAGTTCGAGTAGGGGTGGAGCTAGGGGTGATATCTGGTACGCACCGACACAAAAAAAAAATCAACAACCTGCAGAGAGTATGTAGGTATTAGGGTCTAATTGTTTGCCCCTTTAGACCTTGGTGGCGATTATTACACAAGACTTTATACTTGTGTGTGTTATGAATAGCGTTTGTATTCATCGTAAGGCCAATGAGTCAATATATATACAAGTACATGCATGCCATATATGCAGATAACCTCTTATACAACAGGGAAAATACACAGGTAAGAATACACATCTAACACCCTCTCAAACTTATAGTGGATCAACAACATGAAGTTTTGAGAGATAGAAGTTGTGCTGTGCTCTGGTCTGTGCCTTTTTGAAGAAGTCTGCCAACTGAACATCTGAAGGCATATACTGAAGAGCAACAACCTGGTCTTGCGCCTGTGTCCGCATGTAGGAAGCATCAATACCAATATGCTTTGTAAGCTCATGCTCCATCGGATCTTTAGCAATGCTAATAGCACCTGTACTATCAAACCAAAGAGGAGTTGATGTAGAAACAGAAACATCAAAATCCTCAAGTAACCACCGTAACCAAGTAACCTCTGCAGTCAACAAAGTCATAGCTCGCAACTCAGTCTCAGCGCTCGAATGAGAAACTGCGGTCTGCTTTTTAGTCTTCTAAGCAATGAGAGAATCACCAAGAAAAACACAATAGGCAGAGAGAGATCGGCGATCAGAGTGATCACTAGCTCAGGTGGCATCAGAATATGCATGGAGATGTAAAGAGCTAGAGCGAGTGAAAAAGAGACGACGAGTGATGGTTCCACGAAGATATCGTAGAACATGAAGAAGATGACTATAGTGGAGCTGAATGGGAGCAAAAATAAACTGACTCAAGATATGCACAGGGTACGAAATGTCACGATAAGTGACACTCAGATAAACTCCCAACAAGGTGACGATAAGGAGTAGGATCAGTAAGAGGCTCATCATCAGTGGGTCAAAGATGAACATAAAGCTCCATGGGAGTCTCAGCTGTGCGTTGATCAGTAAGAGAAGCATAATCAAGAATATCCTAAATATACTTTTCTTGGGACAGATAGAAGCCCTCGGACATAAAAATAACCTCAACTCCAAGAAAGTAGCAAAGAGGACCCATATTAGACATGAGAAACTACTCGCTAAGACGCTCCATGACAAAAATGATGTACTGATAATCATCTTCAGTAATGATCATATCATCAATATATAAAATAAGAAGCGTCCGACCGCGAGGCGAAGTGTGAATAAAAAGACCAGGATCATGAGCACTAGCAGAAAATCTAGCTATAGTAACAACAGAAGAGAAACGATCAAACCAAGCACGAAGAGATTGCTTGACACCATAAAGAGATCGGCGAAGGCGACAAACGATATCCTCACGAACATAATACCCTAGCGGTGGCTGCATATAAACCTCCTCAAGCAGCTCACCATTGAGAAAAGCATTCTTGACATCAAGCTGAGAGATGGACCATGCCCGAACAAACGCCACAACAAGAAGAGTGCGAGCGGTGGTCATGTGAGCCACAAGAGCAAAAGTCTCATCATAATTACGACCATACTCCTGCTGAAACCCATGTGCCACGAGACGAGCCTTGTAGCGCTCAAGAGAACCATCAGAGCGGGTCTTAACCTTGTAGACCTACTTGTACGTGATAGGAGTAACACGCGCGGGAAGAGGGACAAGATCCCACGTGCCAGTACGCTCAAGGGCAGCAATCTCTTCTGCCATCGCATGCTGCCACTCCTGATGAACAACAGCATCACGATAAGAGGTCGGTTCGGCAAGAGCAGCAGTAGCAAAACAAAAGTGTGCAGGAGGCTGAATAGACCGGCGATCATGAAGAGCATATCGAGGAGGATAGACCGAAGAAGATGACACATCAAAAGAATCCTCAACTCGTGGACGATGAGTGTAGTAGAGATGATAAGAAGGAACAAGGCCAGGAGGAACTCTGGAGAGGGTATCGGTGGCAAAGGAGGCGCCGACGGTGAAGGAGGCACCGGAGAGGCCAATGGTTGTAGTGGAGGTGTGGTGGCTATGGGGTGGCAGGAAAAGTCAAGAAAGAAAGTGGCTCAACAAAAGATATTGTAGTAGTGGAAGGAGAAGGATGAGATTCATCAAAAGTAACGTACCGAGAAACTCATATTCGTTGGCCAACAGGATCCCAACAACGATATCCTTTATGCTCAGCTCTATAGCTCAGAAAAATGCACTCCACGGACTAAGCGGTTAGCTTGGTGCACTCATGAGGTGCAAGAACATAGCACACATACACCCAAAGAAGCGAAGACTAGAATAATCGAGAGTCTTACCACAAGTACGCTCAATTGGGATCCCACCCTAAAGAGCAGAAGAAGACTAAATATTAATTAGGAAAGTGGCAGTAGAAATGGCCTCAGCCCAGAAGTGTGGCGAAACAGCAGAAGTAAGCATAAGAGCGCGGGCTGTCTCAAGAAAATGATGATGCTTTCGTTCAACCACACCATTCTGGGCATGAGTACCAGAACAAGAAAACTGAGAGAGAGTACCCTGCTCAGCAAGAAAACCATGAAGGACTCCTGACAAGTACTCCCCAACGGAATCAGCCCCAAAAAAATATGGATAGAAGAGTCAAACTGAGTACAGATCATGGTAGCAAACTTCTTGTAGATGGATAGAATCTCACTACAAGATAAAATAAAGTATATACATGTGTGCTGAGAAAAATCATCAATAAAAAGTATATAATATCGACGACCTCCTTTCAAAACAGAAGGAGCAGGACCCCATACATCAGAATGAACAAGATCAAAAAGACACTGTGATACTAACTCACTAGAAGGATAGGGGAGTTGAAGCTGTTTGCCAAGCTTGCAACCCTGACAATTTAAAGAAACATCATCACACACAGACCCTAGGAGACCACGACGAACTAAAGAATACAGACGCGACCCGCAAAGATATCCCAAACGATGATGCCACTGAGCAAAAGACGCAGTGGAGGATGCAACAGAAGCAGAGGAAGTGGTGGAGGCGAAACAAGATTGACAGGGGTAGCGAAAGGAAGATGAAGCTAGTCAAGATCCTAGAGACACTGTGAGTCATGGTGGCAAGGGCCAGTACCAACCAGAGTCTCCGTGTGTCGATCCTGAACACAGCAAGAATCAGAATCGAGAATAACATGACAACCATGATCAGTGAGCTGACCGGCAGATATGAGCTGCATGGTTAGTTTGGGGACATAAGAAACAACAGGAACATGAAAAGAAGAATTTGAAAGAGTGCCTCATCTTGCGACAAAGAGAGAGGTACCATATGTTGTCTGAACAGTGATAGGAGCAACTAAAGGACGAATGGAAGTGAGACAGGTGGAATCAGATGTCATATGAAAGGAAGCACCAGAGTCAAGAATCCAATGTGATATACCTGAGGAAGAAGTAGAAGGTGGTCTCTCACTAGAAGACTGTGCAGTAGAACCGGATGGTGCAAAAGCAGCCATGTGACGTAGCAGTGTGAGAAGCTCTTGAGTATCAGAAGCACCAGAGCTCCTCTCAGATGAGGAACCACTGGTGCCCTTTGGAGGGCGGCCACCACGACATAAATCCTTCTTCTTCCTGTAGCAGAACTGCTCCACATGTCCATCCTTGTTGCAATAGGTGTAGTGGAGTCCCCTACCAACAGCAGCTATCACTAGAGAATGCACCACTGATGAAGGAGTAGCTGGAGACGTAGCAGGTGTAGAAGCTACCAGAATCGAAGGAAACGACGGTGACGACAGCAGACCCTCAGCACGAAGGCAAATCTCCTCAGTACGAACAGATGCAAGGGCCTCCAACAGAGTCACACGAGGGTGGCACGCCAGCTACTGAGCACAAGTCTACTCATACTCATCCCGGAGACGTGTCAAGAAGTCGTAGATGCGACGAAGCTCTAGGTGGGACTACTGACGCTGACAGCAATGGCAAGTGGCAAACATCCGGTCCTAAAGAGTCAATCTGACGCCATACCGTAGACAACTGGGCATAGAACTCATCCACAGTGTCATCACCCTACTGCAATGACTGCTCCTGATGCACAACAGCAAGATACAAAGAATTACCAGACAGCTCGTAGCGGTTGCGCAAATGTGCCCACATCAACTGTGCTGAAGCTAAGCCAACCATATCCCCAGTGAGATGCACTTTCATGCTAGCAACCAAAATAGCAAAGGCATGAGCATCCTCATCAATCCATGTCTTATAGGAAGCATACTGAGTTTGAAAAGTCTCCATAGCATCCTCAAAACCAGCAGATGCCTCTTGACGAGTGTCTTTGGAAGCATCCTTCGGGAGCACGGGCTCAACAGGTGGAACAGGTCAAGGCGGACAAGGCAGCTCGTTGGTGGGAAAATCCCAAAGATGCTGACTACATATGTGGAGGCGTATGTGCTGAAACTAGTCCCAATAATTGAGACCATCGAAAAGCACCGGGCAACGAGGAATAGAAACAGTGCTAGAAGACATTTTTTTTGTTTTTTTCTTGAACCAAAGATTAGAAAGCTCTGCTTATCAGAACCAGCAAACCCAAAAACTCTGAAATCATATCAGAGACAATGGAGGCGGCGACTGCAGTAGCTCCCTGGCGGCGACTCGGCGACCAGGCAGTGGCCGAGCTTGGGCGGAGGCGCAGGAAACCAGGCGTCAGCCGAGCTTCTGGTGGCTCTGGCAGCGGCGCGATGGAGCATGACAGATTCGGAGGCTGGCGGTCCAAGCACGTGGTGGTGTTGATCGGAGTGACGTCAAGCAGATCGGGAGGCGACCTCGAGACAGCGTTAATTGGAGCGACGTCGAGCAGATCGGGAGGCGATCTCACGGGTGACCATGGGATGAGGACGACCACGGGCTCGACTGTGCGACGCGATGAAATGAAGCAGAGGCGAAGAGGAACCAGTGGCGGTGGCTGGAAGAAGAACCGTGGCTTGAAGAAAACAAAACCCTAGAGGGCTCTGATAGCATGTCATGAATAACGCTTGTATTCATCATGAGGCCATTGGGTCAATATATATACAAGTACATGTATGTTATATATACAGATAACCCCTTATACAACAGGGAAAATACACAACTAAGAGTACACATCTAACAGTGTGAAGTGTGTACCTTCATTGAAAATTTTCTAGCCCCACCACTGAGTTCAAGCGTGCATCAATCTGCCATGGACGTTCGAGCATGTATCAATCTATCATGGACGTTTCTGTACCATGGCGGCATGCATGTATATGCTTCTCAATCGGTTCATGCTTGTTATCAATGTTAGTATGGGATTCGATCTTCTTGGTACTAGTGAATTGCCTTCACTTACACATGTTTCACTTACACATGTTCATTAGCCTAAATGTGTGCAGTTCTTTCATTCAGGGACCAAGTGGCATCATTGTGCAAGTTTAGGAAAATCATTTAAAATGCAATGAAGTAGGTAAATTATGCACAGTAGTTAGTCAAAACTGAGATGAAATGGAAGAAAAGTGGTTAACTATGGTTGAAGTAGAGAATGGACAAAATATTTGGGTTTAGGGTTGTCACGTGTGATGTTGTCCCGATATTGGGGGGAAAAGAGATGTAATTTGTTGCATAAGATATCTGGACTATTGTTTTTAGTGCCCACTTCCACAACATGTCTTTTGGGCCTTTATTTTTATGTTGTTCCCTGCCTTTCTACAACAAAAATTGAATTCCAAAAGAGAACGAGATTCGAAATAGGTGGCTTTACAATGCCGTTGCAAATTGAAATAGACTTTATAATAAAGTTGCAAATTACACAGCACTCATGGTTTGGTTACGTGCATAAGGGACGATGTAACATCCCGATTTTTGAGGCTTTTTGAAAAATTTTAAATTAAAATTAACCATTCGATTTTATTGGATTAATAAAGCTTAAACTTGAAATTTTAGAAAGTAAAAACAATTTAATATGAGTTAATAAAACTTTAATTAATTAAAATTTTGGTTTATTTGAAATTCTTGGGTTTTATTGGATTTTCTGGAATTTAAAAGGGGCTTTTCTTTTTGCCCAAAAGCCAAAAATAATTTAATTGCAAAATTTAAAACCTAAAGTTAACTTGTAAATAATTTTATTAAGTTCCAAATAACTCAAGGAATTTTTGTGCATTTTTCTTGAAAATTTTGGACTTAATTTTCTATTTTTTAAAAAGCCATTTTGGTTTTATTATTTTCCATAAATCAAAAACTAATTAAATATCCAAAAATCGCTTTGGGTCGAAAGCATTCGCCTCCGGCCCATTTTCCTTCCTTCCCGCGCGTGGCCCAGTCCTTCGGCCCATCTCCTCCCGCGCCAACGTGCTCGCGTCTTCCTCTCTTATGGACCGTCCGATCAAGATTGGACGGCCTGATCAAGATGGGAGGTTCGGACGGTCCGAATGTTCCCAAGCATTGTGGACCATCCGATTGAGTTTGAATGGCCCGATCGTGTTTACATGTTAGGATGGTCCGAACGTTTCAAGACGGTTTGGATGGTCCCAAACGCCGCACCTCTATCACCACCCCTTCTCTCACTGCCAAGGCGGTCCCACCTGTCGGCCTCCCCTGTGCGTCATCTTCCTCCCCGCATTTTTCCTGTTGGCACCCTATGCCGCATCGGCGTCAACAGCGCCTCACTGCCCATCGCCTTTGCTCATCCTCGCCACCCTTTTCAACGCGCATTAAACACCTTGACTTCCACTGCGCCCGTTCCTCTCCTTTTTTCCCCGCCTCACCTGCTCCCATCCCCTCCTCGCCTGCCCTCGTCACGATGGACAGAGCTTCGCCATGCCACTCCCATCCTCTGGCCATCCCCGAGCCCTTTAAAAGCGAGAACCCGGTGCCCCTTGAGCCCCTCTCTCTTTTCCCCCAACCCACTCCCTCTCTCTCGCCCTTTCCTCCCCGTGCTTCAAGATCTCCACCGCCGGCCACCGAGTAACGCCATCGCCTCTTGCGTCGCCGTGCGAGCCCCTCTGCCTCCGCTGCCTCCACCGTCGGCTTTGCACAGCCGTGGGCCACCTCGTGCGCGCGTCCACTCCACCGGAACCCTAACGCCGCCAGTAGCCAGATCTCACCGCCGCCTCTCCCGCTCGCCGCCGGCCATCTCTTTGCCCTTTGTCGCCAAAACCGTGCGCGTTAGGTTTGCCTCGCCTCTCTCTTCCTCGCGGTGCACTCATCGAGGCTCGCCGTGGTGCGACTGTGTCGCGAGTCGGGTTCACGGTGGACCCGCATGCCACCGTGGACCTAGTCTACAGCCGTGGGGCCCACCTGTCAGCGGCTCAACCCTTTTTCTTTTAGAAAATAATTCCGAAAATTCCCTTTTTCATCATTTCATGTATTTTCAAACTTCCGAAGGCCTGTTCTCCTCCGTTCGAACTCCGATTCAAGCGATTCAAATTTCTAAATTCATATAAATTCAAAATATAGCTATCTACACTAAAATTATTTGATTTGGAGTTTATTTGATTTCATTTGAATTTGTTCTGCTTTCATGTGTAGATTTCGACAACTCCAGAGAACCCGAATACTTCGAAGAAGTAGATCCTCAAGCATTTGAGCAAGGCAAGTTACATCATTGATTATATTGAATGCCATTATTTTAAATTATTTAAATTCTGTTTTAAATTATTATTGCATGCTTATTTAAATTCAAGTAATTTAAATTCTCATTTCAAGCTTTATAGTTATTCCATATTCCTTTGTATAGCCAAACTTTGCTGTTAAATCAATCATTCCTTGATGCCTTAGTTAAAATCTAGTTGATACATTAGTATGAGCTAGAACATGTTGAAAAACACTATGCTTAGACAAAGCTTAGACCAAAATGTTTACTTTGAGAAATTTAGCCACAAGTTCAACTATGATTTAAATAATACTATGGTATTGTCTTTACCCTAGAAATTTATAAAATGATTAACTTGTTAAATAAAATGGAAATTGGTTTGGACTTGGGCGAAATGGATGTTTGGATGGTGCACGTTGATGCACGGGATCAAGTCATTTCTATGACCGATGCCCATAGGTTTTACGGAAAGTCGTCCAAGTCAATTAAGGATCGTTCTTCGAGCCGCATCTTGCTAAGCCCCATCGTACTACCATCTGTCTTGTGTGAGCGGGACCTGGCTAAATAATTTGTATCATTTCACCGTGGTTGTGCCATCCGGTTGCGTGGGTGTCTTTTATGACCTACTTTTATGTATTCCCATCTGGCGCAAGAGGGGGCCTGAACCCGGTGGGTCTCTATCCAAAGGGGGCGAAACCTTAGCGAGGCGGGACTACGGTGGGATGATGCATTGTAAAGGCTTCGTGATAATGACTTAGTCGCACACCTTCGGTAGTGTGTCAGACAGATATTATAAGTCAATTATCTCTTGTGGGTAAAGTTGTACCACCTCTGCAGAGTGTAAAACTATTCGAATAGCCGTATCTACGGTCATGGACATGCTAAGTAAAGCCACTCTAAGTTAGATTTTGGTTTTGATTTCAAAAGGCTTGTTAAATAGTTTTGGATTTCTATTCAAATGAGAAATTGGGCAGATAGCCATGTGATAGGAAGGTATCCCTCACCACTTGTTGATGAATGTTATCTGACTATAAAAATCAAAATTTAGAAAATGAATTTTAGCTATAAAGTAAATTACTTTAGAGCTTAATATGAATATTTAAATTGAAAAATGTTGCTTTATGCAAACCGAGCCATATAAGCCTCCTGTTGTTAAATCCTTGCATGCATTATAATATGTTAATGGGTGTAACTTGTGGAGTATATTCATTTTACTCACCTTGCTTAATAAATTGTTGATTAGGAGAAGATTACTACGAGGAGAATGAGAACTTGGACGACTAGGCTACACCCTCCAGATGATTGCCTGTGGCGAATCGTGTGGTCTACCTTACTTCTTTGCTTCCGTTGTATTTTGCTTGTCGGCTTTATGCCCCTTATGTAACAAACCTTAATTATTATCAATGGATGATGTGTTTTATGGTTATGCTATCCACTTTTGTTGACTGTGTATACTAGTTGTTCTTAGACTAGTGTATGAAGCACAGAGAATTCAGGATCCTTCGCTCCTGGGTTCAACAAACGACCACATGCACGATGCAACAAACCAAAATATACCTATGATACATATGTGCCTTTTTTCGAATGGAAATAAAGTCGATTGGAACAAAGATCATTAGTTTCGGCGGCCTATCGCTCCCTCCCCCTTGTCTCCTTGCTACCTACGGCGGCGGCGGCCAGTCTCGATGTCATCCATGTCCTGCGAGATGGGCCGGACGGTTGAATGATGTTAGGATAACACAACGTCAGATCAAATTAATAATTATGATGCATACTAAACATAACTTACCTTTTCGATCCGGAGTGCGCCTGGGCGACGAGGAGCGTTAGTACGGCCCATGGTCTCACTTGCAGGGGCCTTCCCCTTGTCCGCTTGCTTCCCGTGGCGGCGGTGGCCGGTCTCGAAGTCATCCATGTCCTACGAGATGGGGTGGACGGTTGAATGATGTTAGGATAATGCAACGTCAGTCCAAATCAATAATTATGATGCATACTGAACATAACTTACCTCTTGGATCCGGAGTACGCCCGGGCGACGGGGTGCGGTAGTACAACCCACGGTCTCCCTTGCAGGAGCCTTCCCCTTGTCCACCGCTAGCATGACCTTGTCGTACTCATATGCTTTATTGGGCTCGTCTGAGGCCTTTTCAGTTGGGTCAGGGTCGGGTACGTATGGTGTCCAGTGCTTGAAGGTCTCGGCTCGCCATGAAAAGTTCAACATATACTTTTGCTGGATGAACACCCTATCGTACATCTCCGGGTCGTCGATCCATTGGAAGAAGTTGCATTGCATCTTCGACTGCCATTATGCGCGTGTGTAATCAGGGATTTGTGGAATAGAACGTATGATGTGAAAAATCTTTATGTGTGCAAGACACGCTTATGAGGTGGTGGCTGCACGTGTAGTACGCCCGAGCGGACGTCGCCGGGTGTGTGGACTGGATGATCTTTGTTGGTTCTTCGCACACACATTACGGGCGTGGGAACTCCAGTGATACTGGCGCATCCTTCATAGACTTATCCGGGTAGGGTTTAGCCCTCTCGGCAAGCCACATGCACTTCTGCAGTATTCTCTTGTAGAAGCTCACCGAATCCTCTATCTCCTTCCTCTCAGTTGTGTGAAGCAAGCTTTGGTGTAGTGTTGAGTGTGGTGGTGTAGTGCTATCCTGCAGCTCTCTTCTCCTCCACTTCTCTTCTCTCTCCTTTTATACAGGGATTTTTCGGCCTAAAAAGGAGGGGGTGGCAGTGTGTGGTCATCTCAGAGTGCGGTCTTGTTGTTTTGAAAAGTTAGTGTTGTAGTGTGTTGTCATATCGATCTGCAAAAGTGGCAACGTTGGAGTGTGGTCTTGTCGGTCTGAAAAGTAAGCATCGTAGCGTCGCAGTGTGTTGTCATATCGGTTTGAAAAGGTTGCGTGGGGGAGTCAAGGCTAGAAAGAGGGTGGTGTGGGGTGTCCCGATGCTGACTTCCTCATATGGTCACGGTGTGCACGCAAAAAAGAAATATCGAAATACGAGACTAGCATAATAATAGTTGTACAGAAATTAATATTTACATGGCATGACTGATATTTAGAAGAACAAATATCTACTCGTGGCACCTCTTGGGGCGTACCCTGCGTGTCACCCTTGGCCTCGTCCGAGGCGACTGCGGGTGTTGGTGCGAGTACATCAAAGGCTTAGACGGCCGAGGTAACCGACCAGTCTTGAGTAGCTTTGAGGGGTGTCGTGAGGGTCCCTCGTCCACCGTCTGGTGTGAAGCCCCACGGAGACACAGCTACCACGCCGGTGGTCAGTACAAGTCCTGAGTGTGACTCCTCGTGCGACACGTCCGACTCATCCCAAAGCGGTGTACGACCTGTGAAACATTACGTTGTGCATGTAAACATGGCGAAAACCAGGAAATAGTAAGTTATGTATGCAAGCAAGATAGTCATACCTGGTCGCACGAAGCCAGAGGACGGCTCCGCGTACACCTGCCCCGTGTACGGGTGGTACTCAGGACCTGTCAGAGAAAATTATCGTTAGTAACTAGTGGAGTTCGATATAAGGAACTGGACATGAGTGTTTCATGCTGACCTACAAACTGTGCCAGGGTACTCTCAGCACGGTGCCACGAGGACCCACTAGCCACGTCCTGGTGAGGAGGCCTAGGGCGTGATGCACCGTGGCTTACCCCCTGTCCACGCACAGGTGGGTTGACCGGGTCCCTCGGCGTACGCCAAGACGCGATCTGGATCCCTTGTCTCGTCTTCTCGACGATCTACTCTATGACCTCTCTGATGTCTTGCATCGTCATGTAGGAGCGCTCCCCGAGCGTCAACTGATGCACAAAAACCGCCAACTCATGCACCTCCCGGTGCAGATCGACCTGTACGCATAATTAACAAGTTAGAAACCAAAATCTTTCAAATAAAAAGTATGGACCGTTCAATACGTACCACGCGATGGAATGCGGAATCAAGCTGGGTCGAGTACGTTCCGGACGTCGAAGCCTCGCAAGTGATGGAGGTCTGCCGTCCTCAAACTGCGTCAAAAATGATTAAGAACAAATGTTAGTCCACCCAAAGTAGTCAGACTGCAAATGAGTACGCGAAGGTCACAACCGCACATACCTCGAAACCCAATGTGGGTCCACCCTTCACCCCCCATGGGCGTGCGCAACTGCATCGCACCAAGCTCAATCGCTGCCTCGCCCTCGTAGGAGAGGATGGTGCACGTCAATAACCGGGTCAAGCAATGCGTACGACCACTGCGCAACGTGTCTTGGGTCTACCATACCTTAAAATTCAGTGTATACATTGTAAAAACTACGAAACATATACAAAAAGTAATAAGAAGCGTCATTAACAAAATAATTATCGTGCACAAATAGAAACCAAATGTAAGTTGGGATTATTTTGATTAAGCTATACAAACCCTACTAACATGATCTGTAATTTTAACAGATATTTCATAGGAATGTTGCTATTTCCCTAGTTTAAAAAGTATTTTCGACACTAACAGAATGACTACTCGTGCAAACGACATTCAAAATAATGTTGGGATTATTTCAATTAGGCTTTACAAACCCTACTAAGCTACTCTGTAATTTTTACAGATTTGTAATAGGTATCTCTCTACTTTTCTTGTCTAAAAAGTGTCTCCAGTATTTTTTAAATATTATCGTGTGCAAATAAAAATAAAAATAAAGTTCATAATATTTTAATTCAGCTCTACGTACCTATGTAGCAACTCCGGATTTTTTTTTTCAATTCTTAGATGTGCCATGCTATTTTCCATATTTAAAAAGTATTCTCGGCACTAACAAAATAATTACCGCGCACAAACGGAAATCAAAAATACGTTGGGATTATTTCAATTAGGCTCTACAAACCGTACTAAGCTACTCTGCAAGTTTTACAGATTTTTAATAAGTACCTTGCTACTTTCCTTGTTTAAAAAGTGTCTCCAGTATTTTTTAAATAGAGGATTTTAGTATTTGCCACTATGAACAGATGGATTTCAGGATTTACCCGAAATCCATCTATTCATAGTGGCAAATAATGAATTATCTATTTTTAAATATTTACCATGTGCAAATGGAAACAAAAATAAGCTCTATGTAACATATGTAGCAACTTCATTTTTTTTTTCACAATTTATGATGTGTCATGCTATTTTTCTAGTTTAAAAAGACTTTTTGGCATTAACAAAATAATTACCACGCACAGATGGAAAACCAAAATTAAGCTAGGATTATTCTGATTAAGCTCTACCAACCCTACTTAGCTACTCTCCATTTTTTTTTTAGATTTTAAAAAGACACCTAGCTATTCTCCGAGGTGTCTTTCTATTTTTGCAGATTTATTATAAATCGTTCGAGTATGCAACAAATATAATATCTGCACTCTGAACTAAAGTATACACAGCTCAAATGATGTACTATATAAAACAGCTAAAATTATCTAATCTATTATATCCTATGTCGCTATTTTTATTTGCTAAACGATAAGGTTTCAAAATAATATACAAAGTTGCAAAAACATATACATGCAAAATGATTGACTAGATCTGATGCGCCAACTGTCTCTTCCGCTACGAACTACCAGAGCTTCGCCACGTCTCTTCTACCCCTCTCCTCCTCTCTCTTTTCCCACTCTCCTCTTTTTTCTGGAATTAAAATAAGATTTCCACCGATTTTTGGGCTTTAAGTACACAGTTCCTGTCACCCGTTGAAATGGCGACATAAACACTGTTCACTTACTTCCTGTCGTTAGTCCAAATGCCGACATGAAATTGGACTGGTAATAGACAGTCAACAGGTCCCTGAAATGGCGACAGAGACATAGTTTTGTAATGTTTTTCGTTCATTTAATTTTGTAATTATCTTTTAAAACAATATTATTTTAAAAAAAATCCACACTTTTCCCGTGCTTTTCTCCGGTGTGCGGTGTGCGCGCGCGCGTGCTGTGTCGCACTTGACGCGGAAATGCTGCGGAAGTCGGGCACCCAGCGCCGGCAGCCGCCGCTGTGGCGGCGGTGCCGCAGTCTCCGGCACATCAAGCAGGTCCACGCGCTCATGGTCCTCCGGGGCTTCCTCTCCGACCCCTCCGCGCTCCGCGAGCTCCTCTTCGCCTCAGCCGTCACCGTCCGCGGCGCCATCGCCCACGCCTACCTCGTGTTCGACCAAATCCCCCACCCGGACCTCTTCATGTACAACACCATCATCCGCGGCGCCGCGCACACTGCCGCGCCCCGGGACGCTGTCTCCCTGTACGCGCGCATGGCGCGGCGCGGCGGCGGGGTGAGGCCCGACAAGCTCACCTTCCCGTTCGTTCTCCGCGCGTGCACCGCCATGGGCGCGGGTGACACCGGGGCGCAGGTGCACGCCCACGTCGTGAAGGCTGGATGCGAGTCCGATGCGTTCGTCAAGAACGCGCTCATTGGCATGCACGCGAGCTGCGGGGATTCGGGCGTCGCGGTTGCTCTGTTCGACCGCAGGGCTCGCGAGGATGCCGTGGCGTGGTCGGCGATAATCTCCGGGTGTGCAAGGAGAGGGGACATTGGTGCCGCACGGGAGTTGTTCGACGAGTGTTCTGTGAAGGACCTCGTGTCTTGGAACGTGATGATCACTGCGTATGCGAAGCGGGGAGATATGGCACTGGCGAGGGAGCTGTTCGACCGGGTACCTGAGCGTGATATCGTGTCCTGGAACGCCATGATTTCTGGGTATGTGAGATGCGGCTCGCACACACAAGCGATGGAGCTGTTCGAGAAGATGCAGCGCATGGGCGAAAAGCCAGATGTTGTCACAATGCTCAGTTTGCTGTCAGCTTGTGCCGACTCCGGTGATCTAGATGCTGGACGGAGGCTGCATTCCTCTCTTTCGGAGATGTTTTCAAGAACTGGTTTTACTGTCGTTCTTGGAAATGCGCTGATCGACATGTATGCAAAATGTGGGAGCATGAAGAATGCACTTGAGGTGTTCTGGCTGATGCGAGATAAAGATGTCTCAACTTGGAACTCGATCATAGGAGGATTGGCATTGCACGGGCATGTCCTGGGGTCCATAGACGTGTTCAAGAAAATGCTGAAAGAGAAAGTCAGGCTCGATGAAATCACCTTTGTCGCTGTCCTTATCGCGTGCAGCCACGGCGGGATGGTTGACAAGGGACGTGAGTACTTCAACTTGATGCAACAACAGTACAAGATTGAGCCCAATGTCAAACACTATGGCTGCATGGTTGACATGCTGGGTCGCGCAGGGCTGCTGAAAGAAGCATTTGAGTTCATTGACACCATGAAGGTCGAGCCTAATTCTGTCATCTGGAGAACGCTTCTTGGGGCTTGTAGGGTCCATGGTGAGATCGAACTGGCTGAGCATGCGAACAGGCAACTGCTTAAGGTGAGGAGTGATGAAAGTGGGGACTATGTGCTCCTCTCGAACATCTATGCTTCAGTTGGGGAATGGTCTGGGTCGGAGAAGATGAGAAAGTTGATGGATGACAGTGGTGTCAACAAGGAAGCAGGTCGCACGGTTGTAGATGGCAGTACGAAGGATCTAATGCAGTCTTTTAGACAGTCGAAATCACGTTCTGAATTGCAAGGATTTATTGATTGAGCATGTCAGCTATGGAGCTCCCAGCGTCTGGGTCAGAAATTGAACTTGTAGTATGGAAATTTTGAAACGAGGATGTATCTGTGGGCGAAGAGTAAAAGGCTATCCTGAATACTACTTCTGATGCCAAAGTAGTAAATTGTCTCTAACCTGAAAAGGCTTGCTAGGACTGTGTGTGGATGCAAAACAATGTTGGAAAGTTATTTCTACATGGATACTTAATTTTAACCCGTGGAGCTAACATTGGAAAGCAATTATCCATGGGGCCCAGGATGATACGCTCTACCAAATTAACCATTTACATTGCGCGGCATTTCTTCTGATGTGGTACAAAAAAATCACACCTTGTGCAACACAAAGAATGGAGCTGTCATCCGTGCCTGCACTGAGTTGTGGACAGGCATGGGTTGATGCTTCTGCAAAAAAAAGATTAATTCTGCAATGAGCTGAAGCAAATTGTGAAAAAGGATTATGCAGGAATTGCGCATCTGCCCAGTCGAGAGAAACAGCTGTAACTTCAGAATTAATACAAGCATACAATAATGTATTCTTGAGCAACAACAAGAAGCAATTTTGCTCTGTACAATTTTTACCGTGTATTCTGAAGCTGATCTTGGTCACTGCAATATGCCTAGCAGAATATTAATTATTCATAGCCTAGCTGTACTTGTTTGTCAAAATTATAAAATACTGCAACTCCAGAGCTGAACGCTCGCTCACCTTTACTACCACCAAAGCGCGAAAAGGAAAAAAAACACATTTGTTACATTTCCTTACTACAACTATTTCATATAAACTGTTGTTATAGCATGCGTGCTTGCAACAACCAAGGTTAGTCATATAAGCGGTGTTTTTACTGATGGTATTTTCACATTGGGTCAAGTTCTTAACCGGAGGATTACGGCTTATTTTCACATTGGGTCAAGTTTTTTTTCCTCTTAATACAGCTCCGGGTGTGAAGCAAAAGATTCAAAGCAATGGTTGCATGATCACATATTTTCGACGTGGCTACCGGAAATTTAGTTTCAATATTAGGCTCTAATATATCATGAGTGGGAAAGGACAATTACCAAAGCCGAAAAAAATGTAAGCGCCTAAGGGGTTTGTAACATATCAAAATTTAGCTTTTCAAAAATCTTTTTAGTAGTTTAGGTCCCTGAAAAATTTCACCAATTTTATTTGATTTAATAAAGCTTAATTGGGAATTTCCTAAATTAAAAATATTTAATTTGACTAATATAAACATCAATTAAATAAAAACTGGTGTTATTTGGCTTCCTCGTGTTTCAAGAAATTTTCTGGTATTTTCTGAGATTTTTTTTGAATTTGTTTGCTATTTATTTGGCCTCTTTGATTTTTGGGATTTTCTTTAATTCCGAAAATCCTCTTTTCTCTCTCCTGCCGTACTGCTACAGTACCTCGCGGGCACTGTTCACGTTCATATCCAAACCGACCGATCGTTCCAGCCGTTAGCCTTGGCCTGGTGCTCCTCGTTTGTGGGCACGTGAATCAGCCGCAACCGCGTGAGAGCACCAGCACCAAGTCAGCTTGAGCGAGCCTATTTCCTTCTTTTCCCGTTTCCCAGCAGCCAGCCGCACCAGCCGTTTCACTTTTCCTGTGCGCGTGCGTGAGTTGGACGAAGCCCAAGTCAGCAACGGCCGGTTTCCTTTTTTCTGGCCGCTGTGCCATCCGTTTCGCGTGGGGCAGGCAGCCCAGCCGCACGCCTTGGCCAGCTAGCCCAGTCCACAGCCGCGCGTGAAACCAGCCGCCGGCTCATTCGTTTCTTTGCGCGTGAAGACCCAACCGTGAGCCAGCGCCGCTTTTCTTTTGTTCTTACGCTGCCGGTGGGACCGCTGCTAGCACACCTGTGGATCGTCTTCCTCCAGGTCTCTTGCTGTCCATGTCCGTGACGAAGCCGCACACTGCTGCGTTGTCCTTCCTCCAAACTCCTCCCTTCCGATGCTATATAAGCACATCCAACCGCGTCGGTTTGTGCGCATCCTCCCCCTCCACCAAAACCCTAGATTAGTTTCCGCGATTTCGGTTCCTTTGTGCTGGATTTCGTCAAGCTCCGAGCCGCCGCTGAAGCTCTTGTGCATCGGATTTCGTCGTCGTTGGTCCGTCTCTGCCCAAGCCGCCACCGCCGTTGTGATCGTCTCATCGAGGGCTTCGCCGTGCTTCCTCCATCTTCGGTCAAGGATCATCGATTCGCCATCGCCTTCGTCGTCCCGACAACCGGCTGCGCCACTGTTGTCGATCTGCACGCCGGTGAGATCCCTAGCTCTTTTGTGCACGTCATCTTGTATCCCCTGCCTTTCTCATCTAATCCCCTACCTCCTCCTTGCTCTTTTGCCACCGAGGTGTTGTCGCCGGCCATCTTCTTGTCCTCCGGTCATCCTCGGATTGCCGCTGCTCCGATCATCTTCCGGTCGTTCCGAGCCCGCCTCAGCGATCCTCGTCATCTCCCCGTTCCGGTGCTCACATTCGTTTGCCACGGACGCCATCCAATCGCCGAATCCGCCGCACCCGAAGTCCCCCCACCGCCATCGTCGCCGACGCCGACAACCCGCTGTCGCCCCTACTGCGCCGTCGCCTCCCAGAGCATCGTCGTCTTCTCGGGGTCTCGTTTTGCTACTTGGCCGCCCCTCCCTCGCCTCCGTTCACCTTCACCACGTCGTCCTTGTTGCCGACCAAAAGCTTCTCTGTTTCTTCTCCTTCGGTTTCCTTCCCTGCCACCTCACCCTTCCACATCATGTGCCACATCACCTTCTTGGCCCACGTGGCATTCCCGTGTGGCAACCTTGTCAATGCCAGATGGTAGATCCAGGTTCAAGCCCTAAACCGAAGTCCTGAACTCAGTCCATCATGGACCAAGTCTTTGTCATGTGGGGCATATCTGTCAATCTCTCTCTTTCTCCCTCCAACACCCTGGCTCACATGTCATTCACTATCCTTGTTCTCTCTCTCACTTACCGGTGGACCCCACTTGTAAGTCTCTAATTCCTTTTATTCTATTTAATCCAAAGGAATATTCTTCGAATATTCTTTATCTCTTAATTTCATCATTTCATGTGATTCTTCCGAGAGTCATATCTTTTGCATCCGAACTCCGTTTGAGTCCTTTCAAATTCCTAAATTCATCTCAATTCAATATCTATTAATCTGAGATTATTACTTAATTTTTGGAGTTTATTTGCTCTCTGTTGTTTATTTATTTGGTTTATTTGCTTGTTCGCGAGTAGACGTTGATACTTCGAGAAGTTCTGATCAAGAAGGAGCTGAAGATCGAGACGGTAGAATATTAAAGATAAATAAAGATCATTATTGCTATAGCAAGACAAGTTATACCTTTGATCATATTGAACCCAGTTTTCAAAAGTTATATTGATTTAAATTATTGCATTTACTTTAATTATTTATTTCAATGCTTTTGGTATTAGTTAATATCTAGTTTGTTATGACCTCCTTGTCTAATCGTATGTCATAATCTTTTGTCACCTTAGTTTTGTTCATTTAGTTGGTGCTATGGTATTACCAACGTGGGTTGGTTAGATACGATTAGTTTGCTTAGCCATGCTACGAGTCACCATCTCATGTAGTTGCAAATATAAATTTGACTAAGTGACTATGGAACTATGTGATAGAAACTGTGTGCGCTATGTGCTATTACTCGTTGATGGCATATGTTGCACTTAATTAACAGGGTGGGAAAGGATTTAGACTGGGGTAAGTGGTGGATACTGTGTGATATTTTGGTGGAGCTATGTGCGTGGGCTTAATAACCTATGTGCATAGGGATGTGTAGTTTATTTGGAAGTCTTGCCTTGGTCAATTAAGTACTTAACTTTGTGCGCCATTGAACTGAGCCTCTCGTACAACCACATGCCTGGTATGGGACGGGCCTAACTTAGTAAGTTATGGAGTCTTGACATTGATTACTCAAGTTGTAGGTTCGGCTGTGTGCATGGGTGGAGGTGTGCTACCAAGTAGTCACATCACGGGGCGGTTCGCCGTGTCCCTGTCCAACGGTGTGTGTCGGACTGACTTCCTGTGTGGGGTTGTCTGGCGGTTTGTAAGCACACTGGGAGTATCAATGCTTAAGATAAAGTTTCCGAAATGTTTTGTTGTGATCAACTCTGATCCAGTTGATTGCATCTTGTGGGTAAAGTGTACAAACTCTGCAGAGTGTTAAATCAATCTATTCGGATAGCCGCGTCCGCGGTCATGGACATGCTCGGGGATTTCACACGAGGGGTAGATTTTCATAAAAACTTGGGATGGGACAACTGTGTGAGGTAACTTATGCAGCTATGTGAATAACTTGATTAGGCTATGTGTCTTTGTGAAAACAAATGATAAAACTTATTATTGTCTATTTGTTTTGAATTATACTTTCAATCTATTATTCATATTCAAATTGCAAATGCTGCATTTCTGCAAAAGAACCACAGAAGCCATTCCTTTGGAATAAGCCTGCATCTATAATTGCATTTCTGTGGTATGACTTGCGAGTACAGTGTGTACACATGCTTGCTTTATTAAAACAAGCAGAAGTGAAGGAATCGCCAGTCAACAAGGTCTACTTCAAGGATCGTGGAGAACTAGGTCGCGCACCCCAGCCGATTGCCTGTGGGCATATGGATGGACTTCACTGAAGTTATTCTGTTTCGTTCCGCTGCAGCTTCATTGAGCTATCTACCCTCTGAAGCATTAATTGTAAGTTTTGACATTAAGGTCTTTACTCTAATGTTTATTGTTATTTGCCTAAGTTATCTTTGCATATGGAAATGATATTTCACTGATGTTGCCACTGTGTGCACTAGCGTGATCCTGAACTAGTGCAGTATACACAGATAGTCCAAAATTACATATTTTGGGTCCTGACCGGGATACATGATAAGTTTTATCAAATACCTAACATTGCGTGGATCATGCATTGTCGCAACAAGCGACACGCCAGTGATTAAAGATAAGGATCCACTCAATTTACTACCACGCGTAAAGTATCACGTGGTGGTACAAATGGGGAAAACAAGTATGCTGGTGAGTACGTCTAAATTTGAAAGTATCATCACATAGAGTATTTTTCACCATAGATCCCTTTATTTTGTTAATTTCTTCAAGTGGATTTTTTTTAGATATATAAAAATGGTTTTTAAGTCCCCTATTTGGAAAGGTTGGGTGCAATCAAGTCCCTTTGTTTCCAATTTTCACATCTAGATCTACCTAAATCTTCCTAGTTCCAAAGGATTAGTTGTCACAAGTTGCTTATTGTAAATGGAATCCCATCTATACTTGCCGGTTATTTTATGATTAACAGGCTGCGAGTCAGTTCATATGTAAAATCTTAAAAGTACAGGTTGTAAGTAAGGCAAAACCAATGTTAAATTCGCATGGCCGTGTGCATCTCATGACAAAATTCAAGCGATGGATAGGTACGAGCAGAGGGCAAGACCTGCCGTAATTTTTGAGGAACAGATAGAGCTAGGATAACGTAAAACAAGGAGATTACACAACCTCGCTGCAATGTCGGACACACCGACCTTCCATCAAGAAATCCAGCAATGCCGTGCATACATTCGAGAAAAGCAGATTTAGATGAAACGTTTACACATGTTTTCACACATGCACAATACATTAGGATTGACAAAAGAGACGAGTCTTGTTCACAAAAGGCCCACCTTTCTATCCAAGTACGCATCAGCTTCCTCCACTCCGGAGCGTAAGCCGTGCCGCCTCAGAGATAAGTCAGCATAGAGAGTAAGAAACACCAAAACTTTAGTTGCAAGATTGGTAACTGAGGAAATAAAGCACCCAGCTAGTCCAAATATGATCACAAGGAACAACACCTCTGACTTGCCCTGTCTGCATTTGGTTAAACAACATAACTACTTTTGATAGCGATGAACAATAAACTGAAAAGTGCAAATAGGGGTTGTGTAGGTTGGCTGAGGTATCCTTCGCTTGTGGGACAAAATTTTCTTCAGCTATAAATACCTTAGCATGGACCATCCCCATTTCACCATCACAAAAATTTCCAGCTCTTGAAAAGCTTGTGCAGATAGGTTGTGGTATGTTTTCTTTTGAAATGTTCCCTTTCCTGCAGTATTTCATGAAGGTGCTGATTTGTTTCATGTTCTTTTCTTTTTGTCAGTTGACGGATGTCAGTGGCTTCTGCTCTGACGAACAATTGGGTTGTTGCTGGTTCATCTCATCATGGATCCAAGAACAATAGTTCTGGTGGTTGCTTCAAGGTGTTGGCTTGGAGCCACAATGTGATCAAGGGAAAGCACCTCTTGCTCAGAGAAAAGGTTGCTACAACTGGTTGGCAGATCACCAAAGCTGCACCGAAAATGCCCATCAATGTAATTTCCTTACCACTCAGCAATTGATTATGCATGTGAAATTTTTTGTCTTTCTTTTACACAAGAAAAGAAAAGAAAATGCTGCACTTTGCTTGCTTGGAGATAATTGAATTACAAAAAAACACTGCTTTCAAGAAAGACAGTCCTGCTAGTTCAAGGGCAAAACAGAGTATTCTTTCCATGTCAAGTATTAAATATCCAGTGCAGTTCCTAAAAGACAAAAGCCACTTGAAACTTATTTAAAAAAATTTGAACGTTGCCTCTTTATCTTAAACAGAAAAAAGGTGTGCAGATTTCAAAATCCACTGGCTACAGTTTTCCAGATTGCCAAGTGTCATTTAATATAGAGAATGAAATATCTTATTTTTGTTTTTGTTGTTCAGACTTAAGAGTTGCAATGTCATTTACAATCCACGGGCTTACCTTTTTTTGGATTTCGGAACACAAATGGGAGTATTTATTTTAATTTAATTTCACTATATTGCTTCATGTAACATTTTCAAGCCTAGTAATGACTAAGCTACACAAGTGCACTACTTTGGAAACGGGGATATTATTTTATGAGGTGGATTATATTTTTAAGAGATTTGGTTGCTTGGTCAGTGTAACATCCCAATTTTCTACGCTTTAAAATTTTTTTGTTTAGTTAGTAGTAGAAAATTCACCATTGGGTTTTTATTTGAATTTAATTCAAAAGCTTAACTTGGACTTTTAGTACCAAAACAATTTAATATGATTAAAGTCAACATCAACAATGGTCAAACTATTTTATTTGGATTTGATGAGCTTGGATATATTTTCTAGATTTTTCTAGAATTTTTTCAAGTTCATTTGCTATTTCCTAATTGCCTTTTGCATTTTCTAGTATTTATAAAATAGAAAACCTAATGAAAATCTCAGAATAGTTCTTGGGCAGAAACCCAATCCTATTTTCTTTCTTAATAGCACCACGCTGACCAATGGGCGTTGAGATCGCTGTGTGTCGCCACATCAAATCAGACACGGGGGCCCGCGTGGACGTTCGGACCGCTCGAACGCATTTCATATTCTTAGTTTCTCGGCCGGTGGGCTCGTCGCTGCGTCGTCCTCCCCGCGCCCATCTTCACCATTCGCAGCTGCGCCTTCGTCCGCCATTGCCACCTTCTAGAAGACCTGCCCGACAAAACAGATTCGCCAAATAAAAGATCCCGGAAAATCCTACCGAACTTAATCTTTATCTCTTCCGCATCTGTTCAAATCAAAATTATATCTCAATTTCGTTTCTATCTCTAAAATCTACGGAGTCCGAGATTATCCCAATTTGGGGATTCCTTATCCGAGTCCGATCTCGGGGTATGAATAGTAACCCCGGGTGCGCATTGGTTCGCTCATCCCGAATTCCACCCCCATTGCGCCTCAAGAACCCTAGAGCGGCTGCGATTGCCATATTAGGTTTTCGGAGCCGAAACCCTAAAGCTTCAATTCCTTTGCCGCCTCGTCGACGTTGAGCACACCGCGAGGTCCGCCGTCACCAGAGCCACCCCCAGCGCCCATCCGTGTCGCCGGAGAGTCACCCAAACCCCTTCCCGACAACAACCGGTTCTTCTCCGCTGCTTCGAGCTCGCCGCCGGCCACCACAGTCAACCTCAGCCACCCGTGAGTGCATCCTTGAGATCGCAATAGCCTCAGCTACCTTCTGGTACCATCCACCGCTGGTGGATCGCCGCCGTTCGCCGTTGTCGTGTGCATCCGAGGCTCACCGCCGTCGATCTGATGTGGCGTCTCAGTCAACTAGCCACCTCAGCCTTCCTTGCGTGCGTGTCACCAATGTGGCGTCCAGTCAGCGTCCACGTGCGTGCATGAGTGGCAGTCCAACTGCACCCTAGATCCAAAGGCTCGGTGAACTTGGTTCACTGTGAGCCGAGCCACTGACATGTGGGTCCCACATATCAGTTTTTCTTTTGTTTCTTTTAATCCCGTATTCCCAGGGCTGACGTCAACATTGCATCATATTCCAATTTTTCTGTTGGAAAATAATTCGGAATATTATGATAAATCCTTTTTAGGGTATTTTCCTTAGATTTGAACTTTCAAAGCCCATATCTTTTGTATCTGAACTCCGATTGAGCCCATTCAAATTTTCTAAATTCATCTAAATTCTAGATCTATTTATCTAAGATTTTTATTTAATTTTTGGAGTTTGTTCTCTTCTATTATTTATTTGTTTTTTTATTTGATTCGTTTGCGAGTAGACGTTGATACTTCGGGGAACTTTGAAGAAGAAGGAGTGTATCAAGATCAAGACCAGTATCTAGACCTATTCCAAGGCAAGTTATACCTTTGATCATATTGAACCCAGTTTTCAAAATACTTTGATTCAAATTACTGCATTTACTTTAAGTATTTATTTAAATGCTTTTGGGTGTAGTTATTAATCCAACTTGTTATATCCACCTTGTTTATTGTTATGTCATAATCTTTTGTCACCCTAGATTGGTTCATTATTTAATTGGTATTATCATAGCACCAACGTGGGTTGGTTAGTTACGAGTAGATTGCTTAGCCATGCCACGAGTCATCGTTTCATGTAAGATGCAAATATGAATCTGACTAAGAGATTATGGAACTTTGTGATAAACTGTGTGTACCGTGTGCTATTACTCATTGATGGCATGTGTTGCACTTAACCAACTGGGTGGTAAAGGATTTAGACTGAGGCAAGTGGTGGATACTGTGTGAATTGGTTGCTGTGTGATTGGGAATGATAATATGTGTGGCATAGTTAGAAATTGGAAGTCTTGCCTTGGTCAATTAAGGACTTAACTTTGTGTGCCATTGAATTGAGCCTTACTGTATGACCACATGCCTGGTATGGGACGGTCCTAACTTAGTAAGTTATGGATTCTTGACATTGATTACTCAGGCAGTAGGTTAGGCTATGTGAATGGGTGGAGGTGTCGGACTGGCTTTCTGTATGGGGTTAGTCTGGCGGAAAAGCACATCGGGAGTATCAATGTTTGAGATGAAGTTTCTGAAATGTTTTGTTATCATTAGTGCTAGCTACACTGGTTATATCTTGTTGGTAAAGTGTACAAACTCTGCAGAGTGTTAAACTAATCTATTCGAATAGCCACATCTGCGGTCATGGATATGCTCGGGGATTTCACACAAGGGGAAGTGTTCATAAAAACCTTTGGGAAGGGAGTTGTGTGATCTAAGTCATATGGATGTGTGAATAACATGTTTAGGCTTTGTGTTCTTTGTGAAATCAAACTGTTAAATTAATATTGTTTATTTGTTTTACATTGTGTTTTAATCTATTATTCATATTCAAATAGCAAATGTTGCATTTCTGCAAAAGAACCACAGAAGTCATTCCTTTGGAATAAGCCATCATGTATAAATTGCATTCTGTGGTATGACTTGCGAGTACGGTTGTGTACTCATGCTTGCTAATCAATCAACAGAAGTGGAGGAGTCTTCGTCTGCCTTTGAGGAGGAGTTCTACGAAGGTGCTGATTGTTAGGGTCTTGATCCCAGTTGGTTGCCTGTGGCGAATTGATGGTATTCCATTGGAGTTTAGTTTTGTTCCACTGCTGCTTATTTCTTTATTACTAGCCCTGCGTGGCTTAATAAATGTAAAGTCGACCATAAGGTCAAAATGGTTATTTGCTATCCAAATTACTCGTTTATGCTATTAATCGTCTTGTGTGGATCGATATTCATCTATGTTGAAACTGTGTGCACTAGCGTGATTCTGTACTAGTGCATTATTTACATAGGGTCTAGAATTGCATTTTTGGGTCCCGACAGAGGTGGTATCAGAGTCATACTGACTGTAGATCTTGACCTTAGTTAGATCGGCCGTCTTAGAGTGTCTAAATTATTTTCTAAAGCAAAATTAACTTGTAAGATTAGTTGAACTACTTAACTCCTCTCATATCTTTCTTGACTCAACTATTGCTGGAATTTTCCCTCCCCGTTGTTTTTAAGTTGTTCTTACCCTCTTATGCATCTTCTGAGATGCCTCGTCTTGAAACTATAGTGGCGCAAGGAGGACTTGCCACTGAGCTCTGGAAGTCATGCAAGTGCTTGGAGGCTTCGATCGATTCGATGTCTTAGTGGCGAAGAATCGGGTAGTGAACGGTTGAGACCGTGGAGTGATCCACCGTTTGACTATCTACGCCAGGAGGGACACCAAAGCAAGCCAACCCCTGAACATCTCAGCTCGGAGGATTGTATGGACCGAAGCAATTCAAGAAGCTTCGCGCCTCGTCATCTTAAGGATTTGCAACATCTACGCTCGCGAGCTGCAAGACACCGTCTTCCGCTACCACCCCTGTGCCTTTGCAATGGACCTTCCTACACGCTACCCATCTACAGATGGAGAGAGCAACGCCACCGTGGCGCACCTTGCCCAGTTCGCCGCTGCTCAGGAGGAGTCACTAGAGTTGGCTGCCACGGAGCTGGAGTGCATCCACAAGACCTTGCAGATGGCAGAAGAAAGGATTGTTGTGCTAGAAGAAGCCCTCTACGGTCAGCACGAGCATGAGGAGGATCAAGAAGAGGAAGACCCTAAAGAAGAAAAGCCAGAGGAAGATCCAGAAGAAGCTGAGGAGCCAGCAGAGCCGAAGGAGCCAAGCGTACTCGCACGAGGATGCATGTTCTGTTACACGATCTGGGGCACCGGATCGGTTCTTGTGGATGCTAGCTCACTTCGAGTCTCTGACGAAAGCGAAGCACCGCCGTGGTTGTGGAGGCTACCTCAGCGATTGAGTTCACTAAAGTTTAAGTTTGGTCGGGCTTAGTTAGTTTAAGGTTAGCAGAGTCGCCCTTTAGGCGGTAGATTGTGTGTTTAGGTTCATTCTGGTTTCTTGTGTGCGAGCATGAGCTGCAAAGGCCCTTAGGCATTTGTTGCAGCCATACTAAGACCTTATTAATAAAAGTATTTTAGTTGAGTTTATTGAGTTGTGTTTGTTGGGTTTAACCTGCCCTCTCTATTAGTTCTTAACTCATCTTGTGCTTGCTACCTTATCTAACCCATGGAGCTTCATTAGATGGTTAAGACTCGTCATGCTGCTGCAAGTGGTTCTGGCACCCCGGTGTTAGAAGAAAATGAGCAGACTCCCGCAGGAGCAGTACCGCCACAAGCACCCCCAATCGACCTGCAGAATTTTGGAGCTTTCATGGCAGCTCAGACCCAAATGATGTACACTATGATGAATCAAATTTAGAATATGAATAATCAGAACATCAACAACAATCACCACAACGGATCCCTAGTCGCTCATGGTCACCATGGACCATCTAAGCTAGTTGAGTTCATGAGGACTCGCCCACCCACCTTTTCTGGGCATGCCTCACCAGTTGAGACCGATGATTGGCTTCGTGTCATAGAAAGAAAGTTACTAATCACTCAATGCAGCGACCATGAGAAGGTTATGTACGTCACTCACCAGATGGAAGGCATCGCTGCCGAATGGTGGGAGAACTTCTATGCAGCGCACGAGACACCGCAAAATATTACTTGGAAAGAGTTTTCCACAGCCTTCCGTCAGTACCGTGTGCCGGAAGGAACAATTGATCTGAAGAAGCATGAGTTCCGCGCTCTCAAGTAAGGAGGCTTGTTAGTGACTAACTACCTCAATAAATTTTCTCAGCTAGCTCGCTATGCCGTAGAGGCTGTCGCCACCGACAAGGCTCGCCAGAGTTGCTTTCTGAAGGGATTGAATACTGGATTACAAGTCAGTTTGATCGCTCATACCTTTCCAGATTTCCAGGAGCTGGTCAACAAGGCATTGATTCTTGAAGATAAATGCAAAGAACTGGAAGACAACCGCAAACGTAGGATGGCTCAGCAAAGAAGTCACCAATCCCAGCAGAAGGCAAGAATAGTTCTGCAGCAGTTTAATCGTTTTTCGCCACAGAACTCTTTCAGGACACCTGCACCAACTTTAGCACCTCGTCCAGTTGCTCAGAACTTTCATAATCCTGCACCAGCCAACCCCAATCCAGGGAACAACCAGTAGATTGGATCAAGAGTTTGTTATACTTGCCATCAGCCAGGACACTTCACCAACCAATGTTCTTAGAAGGGAACAATCACTCCAGTATGCTTCAATCTGGGAGCTACACCTGCCAAGACACCAGCACAGAGCAACAATCAAGGAGCTGCTCAAGCTACCGGTCAATCTGGAGGAGCACCGCAATCTGTGGTAAGAGGTCGTGTCAACTACGTCACTCTGGAAGGAGCTCAGGAAGCACCGACGTTGTATTGGGTAAGTTTCTAGTAAACTCAGTACCTGTATCAGTTTTGTTTGATTCTGGAGCTTCGCATTCGTTTATTTTAGGAGTTTTTGCAACTAAGAATAACTTGAAAGTTATGCGTCTTAAGCATACTCTGTTAGTCCAGTCGCCTGGAGCAGAGCTAAGTTCTAAAGTGGGATGTTTAGGAGCTAAGTTACTCATAGCTGGAGTTGAGTTTCTAGCCAACCTTATTGTTTTAGACACCCAGACCTTAGATGTCATTCTTGGCATGGATTGGTTATCAAAGCACAAAACTGTGCTAGATTGTGGCCGAAGAGCCGTAACAATCGAGGATACTAAGGGAAACAAGGTAGAGTTTCTAGCCATCTTAGTGCGTGATGGACATCTGTTAGTAAATAGCTTAAAGGTCGTTACTTTGGAAGATGTGCCTACTATCAGAGAATATCTAGATGTGTTTTCAGAGGAATTACCAGGAATGCAACCAGACCGTGACATTGAGTTTGTAATCGATCTAGTGCTAGGAACAACACCGATCTCTAAGAGACCCTATCGGATGCCAGCCGATGAGCTAGTGGAAATGAAGAAGCAGATAGAAGAACTTCTTGAGAAGGGTATTGTGAGACCTAGTTCGTTGCCATGGGGAGCACTAGTTTTGTTCATCAGAAATAAGGATGGAAGCACGAGAATATGCATTGATTATCGATCTCTCAATGAAGTTACCATCGAGAACAAGTATCCATTGCCCCGAATTGATGACTTGTTTGATCAAATGAAAGGAGCCAGAGTGTTCTTGAAGATCGATCTACGATCAGGTTACCATCGGTTGAAAATTTGCCCGAAGGATATACCGAAGACCACTTTTTCAACGCGGTACGGACATTGTGAGTTCTTAGTCATGTCCTTTGGTTTGACAAATGCCCCTGCCTATTTCATGAACATGATGAATAAAGTATTCATGGATTATTTGGACAAGTTTGTAGTAGTGTTCATTGATGATATTTTGGTTTATTCCAAGTCAAAAGAAGAGCACGCTGAACACCTGAGGTTAATCCTAGAGAAACTTAGAGAGCATCAATTGTATGATAAGTTCAGTAAGTGTGATTTCTGGAAAAAGGAAGTTGATTTCCTTGGTCATGTGATGACAGCCGAGGGAGTAGCAGTTGACCCCGGTAAAGTTAAGGCAGTATTACATTGGGAACAACCCAAGACTGTTATTCAAATCAGTAGTTTCTTGGGAATGACAGGATACTATCGCTGTTTCATTGAAGAATTATCAACGATTGCTAAGCCTCTTACGTAATTGTTGAAGAAGGAGAAAAAGTTCAATTGGACCCCTAGCATGTGAAGAAAGTTTTCAAGAATTGAAGAAGTATTTGACTTCAGCACCAGTGCTAATTTTGCCAGATATTCGCAAGGATTTTGATATCTATTGTGATGATTCATGTCAAGAATTATGATGTGTGCTGATGCAGGAAGGAAGAGCTGTCGCTTATGCATATAGGCAATTGAGACCTCATGAGGAGAATTATCCTACCCATGATCTGGAATTAGCTATTGTAGTGCATGCTTTAAAGATTTGGTGTCATTACCTCCTTGATAATCGCTGTGAAGTTTACACAGATCATAAAAGTCTAAAGTATATTTTCACTCAGTCTGATCTGAACATGAGACAGAGAAGATGGTTAGATTTAATAAAGGATTATAATCTTGGAATCCACTACCATCTTGGTAAGGCCAATATCGTTGCCGATACTTTAAGCCGTAAGAGCTACTGCAATACTTTGGAAGTGAAAAATGTTTGTTCAAAACTTCAAGAGGAATTTTAGAAACTGAAGCTAGAAGTTGTATCTGAAGGATTTGTTGCCAGTCTAGAGGTACAGTCTACTTTGGAGAAGCAGATTCGTGAAGCTCAACCAAAGGACTCTGAGTTTTCAGACATCAAGAAAAAGATGGCAGAAGGAAAATTCAAAGACTTCACCAAAGGTGATCAAGATATACTGTGGATCAATGGACGTATCTGCGTGCCAGATGTTGATGGTCTGAGATAGCTAATTTTGAAGGAAGCCCATGACTCAAAGTATTCGATTCACCCTGGAAGTACTAAGATGTACTAGGATGTTAAGAATAAGTTTTGGTGGCCAAATTTGAAGCGAGAAGTCGCAGAGTTCATTGCCTTGTGTGGCGTGTGTCAGAAGGTAAAAGCAGAACATCAGAGACCGGCAGGTCGATGTTGATGGTCTGAGATAGCTAATTTTGAAGGAAGCCCATGACTCAAAGTATTCGATTCACCCTGGAAGTACTAAGATGTACCAGGATGTTAAGAATAAGTTTTGGTGGCCAAATTTGAAGCGAGAAGTCGCAGAGTTCATTGCCTTGTGTGGCGTGTGTCAGAAGGTAAAAGCAGAACATCAGAGACCGGCATGTCTGTTGCAACCTCTAAAGATTCTAGAGTGGAAATGGGAAGAGATCAAAATGGATTTCATTACCGGTCTACCCAAAACTCAATCGGGTTACGATTCGATTTGGGTAATAGTGGATCGTTTGAGTAAAGTTACTCATTTCTTGCTTGTCAAAACCAGTTACTCAGGAGATCGTCTTGCAGAGTTATATATGTTAAGAATTATTAGTTTGCATGGTATGCCTAAGAAGATAGTGTCAGATCACGGATCTCAGTTCACCTCTCGTTTTTGGCAAAGTCTGCATGAAACCTTAGGGACTTATCTGAATTTCAGTACTGCTTATCATTCTCAGACAAATGGACAGACTGAAAGAGTTAATCAAATATTGGAAGATATGTTGAGAGCCTGTGCTCTAGCTAATGCTACCAGTTAAGATAAGAGTTTGATGTATGCAGAATTCTCGTACAACAACAGTTATCAAGCCAGTCTGCAAATATCACCATTTGAAGCTTTGTATGGTCGTGCCTGCAGAACCCCTTTGAATTGATCAGAAACAGCTGAACGTTTGGTGTTCGGGAATAGAAACAGTGCTAGAAGGCAAAAAAATTGTTTTTTTTCTTGAACCAAAGACTAGAAGGCTCTGCTTATCAGAACCAACAGACTCGAAAACTCCGAAACCGTATTAGAGACGATGGAGGTGGCGACAGCTCGGAGACAATGGAGGCGGTGACGATGGCAGAGGCCGAGATTGGGTGGAGGCACTGGAAACCAGGTGGCAGCCGAGTAGGTAACCAGGAAAATCATCTCAAATGCAATGGAGTAGGTAAATTATGCACAATAGTTAGTCAAAACTGAGATGAAATGGAAGAAAAGTAGTTAATTATGGCCAATAATTAGTTAGCTTTGGGTGAAGCGCACACACTTTACGAATTTTTTAAAAAATAATATTTTTTTAAAAAAATAATTACAAAATTAAATAGTCATTTTTTTTAAAACAAAACTAGGTCCATGTCGCCATTTGAAATGGCGACAGGAGGGCTCTGTCCTTTTTTAAAAAATTTATGTGTCGCGAATGTTTTTAATTTTTGTAATTTTGTTTTTAAAATTTGGTAATACGTTGAAGTGTCCGTGTAATTCAGAATGCAAAATCGGAGAAGACAATGTAATGTGAAGTAGAGAATGGACAAAATATTTGGGTTTAGGGTTGTCACGCGCGATGTTGTCCCGATATTGGGGGAAAAGAGATGTAATTTGTTGCATAAGATATGTGGACCATTATTTTTAGTGTCCACTTCCACAACATGTCTTTTGGACCTTTATTTTTATGTTATTCCCTATCATGCTACAACAAAAATTGAATTCCAAAAGAGAACGAGATTTGAAATGGGTGGCGTTACAACGCAGTTGCGAATTGAAATAGACCTTATAATAAAGTTGCGAATTACACAGCGCGCAGGGTTTGGTTACGTGCATAAGGGACCACCACATGCACGATGCAACAAACCAAAATACACCTACAATAGATATGCGCCTTTTTGGAATGAAAATAAAGTCGATTGGAACAAAGATCATTAGTTTCGGCAGGCCATCGCTCCCTTCCCCTTGTCTCCTTGCTACTCGCAGCGTCGGCGGCCAGTCTCGAAGTCATCCATATCCTGCGAGACTGGTCAGATGGTTGAATGATGTTAGGATAATACAACGTCGAGCCAAATTAATAATTATGATGCATACTGAACATAACTTACCTCTTCAATCCGGAGTGCGCCCGGGCGACGGGGAGTGGTAGTATGGCCCACGGTCTCACTTGCAGGAGCCTTCCCCTTATCCGCTTGCTGCCCGCAGCGGCGGTGCCCAGTATCGAAGTCATCCGTGTCCTGTGAGATGGGCTGGATGGTTGAATGATGTTAGGATAACGCAACATCGGTCCAAATCAATAAATATGATACATACTGAACATAACTTACCTCTTGGATCTGGAGTGCGTCCGGGCGACAGGGTGCGGTAATACGACCCACGGTCTCACTTACAGGAGCCTTCCCCTTGTCCGCCGCTTGCATGGCCTTGTCGTACTCATATGCTTTCTTGGGCTCGTCCGAGGCCTTTTCAGTTGGGTCAAGGTCGAGTACGTATGGTGTCCGGTGCTTGAAGGTCTCGACTCGTCATGGAAAGTTCAATATGTACTTCTGCTGGATGAACGCCCTATCGTACATCTTCGTGTCATCGATCCATTGGAAGAAGTTGTATTGCATCTCCGGCTGTCATTATGCGCGTGTGTAATCAGGGATTTGTGGAATAGAACGTATGATGTGAAAAATCTTTGTGTGTGCAAGATACGCTTACGAGGTGGTGGCCGCATGTGTAGTACGCCCGAGCAGACGTCGCTGGGTGTGTGGACTGGATGATCTTTGCTGGTTCTTCGCACAGACATTGCAGACGTAGGAACTTTAGTGATACTAGCGCATCCTTCATAGACTTATCCGGGTAGGCGTAATATCCCGATTATTCATTAGTGAATACAATAATGTTTAGAAAATGAATTAAAATAAAATTCCAGATTTTGTGGGAGGATTGGACCTTAGGCTTTCGGCCCAAGTCATCCTAGCCAAGTTGGGCCGGCCATTTAGTGGGTCAAGAGGCGCCTTCCCTAACCCTAGCCTTTCACCATGCTTGCGGTGTCACCCCAACCTTCTTTGCAGCTTCCCGTCTCTCCCTGCACAGCATTCTTCTGCATTATGCCCAGCATGCGTGTGCTTCTTGCCTCACGCGTGCATGCATGCTTCTGTGCTTGCCTAGTCCCTGTCGCTAACTTCGATTCTTTGCTAGCTCTCAAGCGCGTATTGTTTGCATCTTTGTTGTCTTTGTAAGATTCCTGCACCATAGAGAGAAAGAGAGAGAGAGAGAAGAAAAGGAAGATGAGTTGCTTTCCGTGATCCCCTACATACGTGTGTGTGTATGGCTAGTGCTGCTGCAAGCATTGGACAGAGAGAGGGAGAGAGAGAGAGAGAGAGAGAAAGGATGGTGCTGTTGTGTTGCCAATGAAGGAAGAACGGAAGAAAAGATTAGGAAGAGAAGAGAAGGGAAAGCGAGGATTAGATCGGAGTTTTGGCATTTGTCACTTGGTAACGATCTGGTTAATTCCTCTCTGTTTTCCAATTATGTTAGTAGAGATTAGAGCCCGGATTAGAGAGGGCATTAATAATTTCTAGTCGGGAGAAATTCATTTAGCAAGATCGGTTAATCTGCTGTCTGTGTCGCACTGAGGATTCGGAGATTAATTGTGTAGAATCTACGATTTTCGTAGCCTAGAAAACTGTGGAGTATTTCGTTAGCTTTCCAGAAAGTATTAATTCATAATTTTTGCATGAATGATGATTTAGTTATGAGTTGTGCAAGTCTGGGTGCTTATTCAATCTCAGGATTCGAGCAGCGAGTTTAGTTCTGCGAATTAGGAGTTGGAGATGGATGAATTTGGTCATTTGATCTGCATGAGATATGTAGATATCTTTATGATGATTCGAGGAAGGTAGAGTTAATAATTTTTGGACATTTAGAACGAAAGATATGAATTTTTGAAGTTAATGCTATAATCTGTCCTTCTTTTGTGGACAGTAGAGAATACTTGGCTGTTTGCAACCTTTGTTACATAGTGGGGATAATTGTGATTAATTTATTTAGAAATTTAATTTTCTGTAGTTTCCAGAGAGTCTTAGAACAATGGGTTTGGATGTACCAAATAAAAGTTATGAAATTCCCAAGTCAGAAATACTGAAGATGATAGAACGGTCTTCGGGGTTAAAAACAAAGGCTTAGATGAGATAATTCGATCTTTTGGTCACCTGATAAGTTGTAGATATGCTTGTTTAGATTCTAGGAAAATTAGATTCATGACTTTTGGATTTTTGACTCAAAAGTTATGGATTTTTCTTTGATAGCTGTCTGTTTGGACAAAATTGGGTTTTTGGGGGGTATATCGGTTAATTTTCGGGTTTCAATTAGGAACGATTGATTTTGTTTTGTTCCATTGCTATGCTGTGCACTTTTGATTGATATACTTAGTATTATTTACAGTTGCCACGTGGTGGTGAGCACTGGGGCTAGAGCTTTCCGTCGTCGTCATTCGTCTCACGGTTGAGGCAAGTGCAAGTAGTGTAGAATGAATTGTGATATTTCATTCATGTTAATTACCATGGTTTACTTATGAAGTTTTATGTTTTGATAATATCGCTGAGCATTATAGTTTCATGATGGATTGAGAATGTGAGTTTCAATTTGCATCATGGCATTCATTTTTGAACCTTAGACTACGTGGTAGCCAAGAATTGTTTCTTTGAGGTCCCCGTCATGCATTGGACGGGCATTTGATCCTCGTCATGCATTGGGCGTGCTTGGGTCCCCACACTCTTGGAGTGTGGGCATGAGGTCCCTGTGCCTAAGGGCACAAGCTTGAGTATGCATCTACGGTGCACTACTCCGCATTACCGGTAATTGCAGAGAAGAAAGAAAGAGCATTATTGACATATGCATTGCATACAAGCATAAGAGATTTATTTATGGTTTATGGATGATGTTCATATGAGTAATGGTTTACTTCATTTGTTGGTCGTGATGACATGTTTAGTACTACTGTTGTACTTTGCTAAGTCGTGGACTCACACTTGTTGCTGTTGTTCTTTTAGGTACCACTCGAGGCAGTGACATGCATGGGAAGGGGTAGTAGTGATGCACCCACACCTTTCACCCACGGCAAATAAATTAGTTCATTTATCTAAAACTTCGAGTTCATATAATTCCTTTAGATTCAGACTGTGTCCATCCTTCGTGGTGGTTTATTCGATTGTATTCATGGATGTTCTGTTTATGCTTTAAACCTCAGTTATTGGTTTATTAGTTCGGTTTGATTGAATAGGATAGACGTTTGATTTGGAATTGGTAGTTAAAGATAAAGATCCATGCTTAGATTCATTATAATTGATAGATGACATTCTTAATCTTGATTATTAATTGTTGGTGCTAGATCTTAATGATTAGAATTGTGTCTTTCATATATATGTTTTGCTGAAAGATTATTAATAAATTGAAATAAATCGGTTCTGTAGAGTAGTTTAGTAGCATCCTAGGCTCTATGTTGGGCTGGGGTGTTACAGTTGGTATCAGAGCGGGCTTTAGGTCTGTGGTAATTGAATAATTAAATTGACACACTGTGCACAGTAAAATGGGAATGGGTCAAGCATTGCATTTACGTTTTCATTATGTCGCATTGATAAATGCTGTTATGAATTAATAATGAATGCTTATGATTTGATTATTACATTGGTTATGTGTGGTAATAGTTGAAGTTGAGATGTTGAGGTCGTGGTTGTGGCCCTGAGCTTTACTAGGTTACACCACCAATCTTGGTATGGAAATAGGGAAGTAGTTACCCTGACTACCCTAGTTATAGGTGTTGAGGGTGAGTTCCTTTAGAAAAGTTGTTCTCTTCTTGAGCTTGATTTAGGCCAACTCTGGTTACAGTTGCTATTGATGAATTTTCTTGAGTTAGTGCTTACACTACAGCTGGTGAAGTTTTTGTTGGTCTTCCTTGGTCCATAAAGCGATTACTTGATCTCCTGAATGCTGGTCTATTGTTTCTTGTGTGATCGTCAGTTAACAACACCATTGATCTTTTCATGGGAGGTCTGCCCTTCTTATTGGAAAATATGAATCATTTATTTGCTTGGTATTCTAGATACTAAAAGTTTCCTGTTGCAAGTTCTTTAACGTGTGATAACTTTGGCTTTAGGTTTTTTTTGGGATTATTTCAAGTGTTGAAATTTAATGCCCTTTGTTTTGAAAAGAATTAAAATCCTTCTGTGATGCCTTGTTATGTTTAAGCGAGAGGTGGTAATCATAGAAGTTCGTTGTTAAGGTATGAGTTATCAAGTCGGATCTGTAGCATGTGCATGATTGTTCTTAACCCAGATCATTAGAATTGAAGTTGATTAATTTGATGTTGTCATAGAGTAATTACCTAATGGGTAGTGACTATGAGTATGTCCATACTTAAATGGATTCAGAAGGGTTATTAAAAGTATGGAACATTGATGAATTAGTTTGATCACTATGGGTGATATATATTGGGTAAGCTTTATGGGTAGATTGGATTTGTGGGTCCCAACGTGTTAGTTTAACCCTTTGGGATGGTTGAGTCTAGAAGGTGTTAGATTATCGTCAAAATGACTATTAATCTTGGAGTTATCTTTTATGGATATGTACTGATCATATGTAATTGCTAGGTACAATTATTATGTATCGAAGTATGGTGTTGAGCATCCCTAAGAGGTGAACTGATAGGATGTAAATGAGATCTATGTTTACATGATGGTGGAGTGGTAGGATAAAAGTATGTTTTGATGAGAAGGTTGATTATTAAAAATGTTTAGTTTGCTAAACCTGTTGGAATACTTGATTCCAATGGATTAATTTAACTGTGTAGGAAGGGAGAGGTAAAGATGTATTTGCCTGTTGTCTTAGTGGATAATAACATGGAAGTTTTCTTTAATTTGCTGCTTGATGATCTTATATTTGCTAGTGGGAATTCAAATAGAGAAAGAACCATAAATTCTTCCATGACTGAATAATCGTTAAATGTCTATGATGACCGCTAGATTAGAATTGGTGTGCACTAAATTGATGTTGAGCATTGCTAATAGGTTAATGATTGGAATTTAAGGGTGTATATATATATATATATATATATATATATATATATATGTGTGTGTGTGTGTGTGTGTGTGTGTGTGTGTGTGTGTGTGTGTGTGTGTGTGTGTGTGTGTGTGTGTGTGCGTGCGCGCGTTTTACGAGGGTGACCTAGGCAGCATGCCCCTGTTAACAGATGGTTTACTTCGATAGTGTGGATTGTGCATTAGATATTCTCTTGACTAAGTTGAGTACTGCAACCTATTAGAGAAAAAAAAGTTAATGTGCTTCTCTTGGAGAGGTTGATGATGGTATAGTAAGGTTTGTTGGTTCCTACCAGGAGTGCATTATATGATGTTAGAAAAATTATCAGTATATGGTTGTGAGGGTGATGTTGATTCCTTTAAGAAGAGAATACTTTTATTGCCTTTCGTGAAATTCAGTAAATGAAAATGTTTCGAGTTTTGCGGTCGAGATCATTTGAATCTCATGATTTATGTCGTAGTTGAAACTGTTCCGAGCAAAATGACGTGTTGAAAGATTTTATTGGTTCTTAAGTGGTTCTTGTGGTTTGGTCTTAATAACTTATCTTGTTTGAGATGGCAAAGTGTTGTTGTAGTCAAATGATTATTTTCTGTGTTAAAGGAAATATTGTAGTAGGAGTATTCGAGGATTGGTGTCAGGTTTTGTAACTTGCAATTTAATTGAAGCGTGCCTAAACTTTCTGCTTTTTTCGCACAAGAGTTCTCGAGTTTCAATAGTAATGTCTTATTCTTATTGGTTGAGATTTGATAATCTCTTTTTGAGGGGTATGTGCCCTCAATTGTGATCTCATCTTTTGTTTTCTAAGATTATCGCTATTGGATTATTTCTTTTGGTCTCGTGCTCATTGTGGGGAGCAACGTTTTCCTGTATGCCGAAACTTGTCCTTGTTCGTCTCTTCCTTTTGAGAAAGGATCATCAAATTTGTGTTGCAAAGTATTAAAGCGTAGTCTAGCAACTGTTTGGTGGTGGTCAAGTAAATGTAGTGGTGAGATTTTGGTACTGAGTTATTGGAGGAGTAGTAGAAGATGAATTGGTTTTGACCTATAACTCTTGAAGAAAATTTGATTCAAATGGAATGATTGTCGTTGAAGTAAAAACTGATTAGTGTTATGACTAAGTAGAATCTATGGTAAAGTGTAATCCTAGAACCTTAGTTCATGTTGAAATGTTGGGAATTATCGAAAGTATGGAAATCTTGGTCAAATTTATAGAGTAACGCAATCGGGTAATATTGCGAGGTTGTGTGGGTGATTCATGATGATGTTAATGAATGAGAATGTTGGAATTGTGGGAATTTTAGGGATTTTAATCTGAGGATTTCCCTATCTGTTATATGATAAGTTCGTTGTAGAGGTCTTGGAGGTTAAATTTGGGCTTTGCATTTTTATGCTAGATTTTTGGTCGCCCAATGATTGTGTGTAAAGAAAATAGAATAAGGGTGTATTCTGAACACTGGGATGATCATTGATAGAACCTTTTTGATGTAGTACATGAGTGTGTGTACTGAGAATTCTGAGTGGTTTATTCTTAAAAGTTGAGGTGATGTGATTGCGTGAGATCTATTTTGAGGTGCACTGGGTGCCATCTGTCTAATTAATTTCGTTAGTAGAAAGAGTTGTCTAGAGTATTTCGGTGGGGTCAATAGAGCCTCTCTACCAAGGTGTGGATGACGTATTTCGGTTTAAGCATAGTTTTGAGGATGCCAATCTAAGATATTTGTGCTCGTGTGGTATGTGATGAATTCGAATTCTAAAGATTGAGAGGAATTTTATCCCTAAAAGAGAAACTGAGAAAAATAATGTTTCCCTGAGTAGTGAAACGTTTCTTGATTCTCGTTTGAGCTATGTGTTTTGACAGATGTCTTTCACAATCTGAGTTTGGCTTTATGTTGGCATGTGTGATCCTTATCAGTTCAGAAAGCATAAAGCAAATATTGGATTTGGGTATTTGAGTGGTTTCTCTTTTAGCTTTTGTGGTGTTTATTTGTAAACTGCCAACTTGGAAAGTGAAAGTGATTTCATGATAAATTTTCGCTTTTGAATTTGACCTTTTTTGGGGTAAAAATTATCATATCGTGGTTGCGTTGAGAATCCGTTATTTTTAATTGGATTCTGGTTATAAAAGAGTTGTTTAAAGCGAGTTCTGTTGTGTGTTTCGGGTTAAAGGAGGTGCTCCTTGTTAAGATGAAGAAATCGATTGAGAAATGGGCCAAGAGTTCCATGTGTGTCGTGCATGTTGTGTGCTTTAGTACCAAAGGGGAAGTTGGCCCAAGGTACATTGGTTCGTTTTCGACAGTTGTGGAAATTAATAAGTGGGCATATCGCTATGGCCGTCTCGGGCCCATACGCAAGGTACGCATTGTCTGGTATGTTCTGGTGCTGAGTGAGTACCTGAGTAGTCCGAAGCTTGGGTTCTCGTTAAAGCTGTTGGCCAACGAGTAGGACCTTATCTTTGAGTCCTGCGTGTAGAGAGAACCTGCGAAGGTCGAGACGAGTGTTGAGGTGTAAGCTGTTGGTATCCATCATTTGTGATGTGGTTCCATATGTATGAGAGGAAAGCGACTTGGAAGCAAGAGTCTCGCATGTGCGAGCAATATCCGGATTTGTTCACGTCTGGAACGTGTTAATTGTTGTTTCGTTTCAGAGGCAGTTGCCCTTTGGTTTAATTTGACATGTAGAATTCGGGGTCAAATTCTGTTAAGGGGGGTAGAATGTAATATCCCGATTATTCATTAGTGAATACAATAATGTTTAGAAAAGGAATTAAAATAAAATTTCAGATTTTGTGGGAGGATTGGACCTTGGGCTTTCGGCCCAAGGCATCCTAGCCAAGTTGGGCCAGCCATTTAGTGGGTCAAGAGGGGGGCGCCCCTTCCCCTAACCCTAGCCGCCCCTGCCATGCTTGCGTAGTCACCACCCTCTTGCCACCGCCTCTCCCAAGCAGCATTCTTACGCATTCGCCCAAAGATTCGTGTGCTTCCTACCTCACGCATGCATGCATGCTGTTGTGCTTGCCTAGCCCCTACCGCTATCTTCGATTCTTTGCTAGGCTGCTGCGTGTGTATTCTTTGCATCTTTCTTCAGAAGATTCTGCACCATAGAGAGAAAGAGAGAGAAGAAAAGGAAGATGAGTTGCTTTCCATGATCCCCTACATACGTGTATGTGTGCTTCATGCGTGTGTGTGTGTATGGCTAGTGCTGCTGCAAGCATTGGACAGAGAGAGGGAGAGAGAGAGAGAGAAAGGATGGTGTTGTTGTGCTGCCAATGAAGGAAGAACAGAAGAAAAGCTTAGGAAGAGAAGAGAAGGGAAAGCGAGGATTAGATCAGAGTTTTGGCATCTGTCACTTGGTAACGATCTGGTTATTTCCTCCCTGTTTTCCAATTATGTTAGTAGAGATTAGAGCCCGAATTAGAGAGGGCATTAATAATTTCTAGTCAGGAGAAATTCGTTTAGCAAGATCGGTTAATCTGCTGTCTGCGTTGCACTAAGGATTCAGAGACCAACTGTGTAGAATCTGGGATTTTTGTCTCTAAAAAATTGTGAAGGATTTCGTTAGCTTTCTAGAAAGTAGTAATTCGTAATTTTTGGATGAATGATGATTTAGTTATGAATTTTGCAAGTCTGGGTGCTTATTCAATCTTAGGATTCAGGCAGCGAGTTTAGTTCTGCGAATTAGGGGTTGGAGATGGACGAATTTGGTCAATTGATCTGCATGAGATATGTAGATATCTTTATGATGATTCCAGGAAGGTAGAGTTAATAATTTTTGGACATTTAGAACGAAAGATATGAATTTTTGAAGTTAATGTTATAATCTGTCCTTCTTTTGTGGACAGTAGAGAATACTTGGCTGTTTGCAACCTTTATTACACAGTGGGGATAATTGTGATGAATTTATTGAGAAATCTAGTTTTCTGTAGTTTCCAGAGAGTCTTAGAACAATGGGCAGGTGGTGGTGAGCACCGGGGCTAGAGCTTTCCGTCGTCATCATCCGTCTCACGGTTGAGGCAAGTGCAAGCAGTGTAGAATGAATTACGATATTGCATTCATGTTAATTGCCATGGTTTACTTATGAAATTTTATGTTTTGATAATATCGCTGAGCATTATACTTTCATGATGGATTGAGAATGTGAGTTTCAATTTGCATCATGCATTCCTTTCTGAACCGTGGACTACGTGGTAGCCAAGGATTGTTTCTTTGAGGTCCCCGTCATGCATTGGACGGGTATTTGATCCCCGTCATGCATTGAGCGGGCTTGGGTCCTGTCGGTGTTTAGAACCGATCTTACGTAAAGATTGTTTGATTCGGGGGGTCTCCTAGAATGGAATCACGCAGAGAGATTGACACCGGTATTTTTATACGAGTTCGGGCCTTCTCTCGGAGAATAACAACCCTACTCCCTGTGTGTATGGTATTGAGTGTATCTTGTACAATCGAGAGAAAAGACTAAGATTATTACAGAAGATAGTGCCTGTCTTCCCGATTGCTTGCTGTGTTCTCTGATTGCCCCTCCTTTCTTCTCTGATCGCCGCCTTTATATAGTCATGAAGGAGTAGCCGTTTCTCCAGGTGAAGAGGCGCCTCATCATGTCTCAGAATCGCGCATGTTTGCAGTAATCACCGGAGTGTTAACTCCTTCATGCCGCCTGGCAGTTATTTGTCAGAGATAATGGGGTATTACGTGCTATTACTCCGTAGAATAACAGCATATGTTGATTGCTTGGATTCCTTAATCAATTGGACCCACTCGTCTGTAGATTTTATTGATCATAAAGTGGTCGTAACTGACCTGGTCGTAGAAAAGCTTACGACCATAGGGTAGTCATAGAATAACTTACGACTGGATAGTGATCGTAGAAGAACTTACGACCATAAGGTAGTCGTAGCAAGACTTACGACTATGGGGGTGGTCGTAGAAGAACTTACGACCACCTAGTAGGCTTCTCCCTTGTAAATATAAGGGGTATACCTAGGGACCACATGACATCATATTTACCCATAATAAGAATTATAGATAAAAGATAAAATTAGGATTATTAGATCCTTGTCAGGTCCCCACACTCGTGGAGTGTGGGCATGAGGTCCCTGTGCCTGAGGGCACAGGCTTGAGTATGCATCGACGGATGCACTACTCCGCATTATCGGTAATTGCAAAGAAGAAAGAAAGAGCATTATTGACATATGCATTGCATACAATCATAAGAGATTTATTTATGGTTTATGGCTGATGTTCATATGAGTAATGGTTTACTTCATTTGTTGGTCGTGATGACATGTTTAGTACTACTATTGTACTTTGCTGAGTCGTGGACTCACACTTGTTGCTGTTGTTCTTTTAGGTACCACTCGAGGCAACGACATGCATGGGAAGGGGTAGTAGTGATGCACCCACACTTTTCACCCACGGCAAATAAATTAGTTCATTTATCTAAAACTTCGAGTTCATGATAATTCCTTTAGATTCAGACTGTGTCCATCCTTCGTGGTGGTTGGTTCGATTGTATTCGTGGATGTTCTGTTTATGCTTTAAACCTTAATTATTGGTTTATTAGTTCAGTTTGATTGAATAGCATAGACGTTTGGTTTGGAATTGGTATTTAAAGATAAAGATCCGTGCTTAGATTCATTATAATTGATAGATGACATTCTTAATCTTGATTATTAATAGATGGTGCTAGATCTTAATGATTAGAACTGTGTCTTTCATATATATGTTTTGCTGAAAGATTATTAATAAATTGAAATAAATTGCTTATGTAGAGTGGTTTAATAGCATCCTAGGCTCTATGTTGGGCTGGGGTGTTAAAGTAGGGTTTAGCCCTCTCGGTCAAGGTAGTCAGAGTCGAGATCCTGAGTCGGATCGATTTGCCTCCGGTAGGATCGAATCGTAGTATCGAATCGTAGAATCGGCGATTCTACGGATTTGTAAAAATACACATATTTAACATCTATACTATAAGTTTGTATGATTGTTATATGGTTTACCACTTGCATGTTCCTTAAAAGTAGCTAGACATACTCTAGGAATAAAAATAGCTTATCATTATCAAGCTCAAGATTGCTCATGCCATAATATAGATATTTGTACTAGCATTACCACACTGATACAATATTTTGCATGCTCCTTATTTATTTATAGTTTCATTCTCATAAATTAATATCAACAAATTTTGCTCTAAAACAAAATATCAGCAAAGCCTGGCCTCTAAAAAAAATTGCCCTAAGTCTCTACGAGTAGGATCGACAAGGAGATTTGGATCGACAGTCGTCGTGGGTTCAGAGAACCGTAAGACTCTAAGAGTAGGATCGCGATCCTACCGACCTTGAGTAGGATCGGATCGTGAAGAAGACTTGGATCGACAGGCTGTCGTGGGTTCGTAGAGTCATAAGACTTTAAGACTTGGATCGCGATCCTAACTACCTTGCTCTCGGTAAGCCACGTGCACTTCTGCAGTATCCTCTTGTAGAAGCTCACCGAATCCTCTATCTCCTTCCTCTTAGTTGTGTGAAGCAAGCTTTGGTGTAGTGTTGGGTATGGTAGTGTAGTGCTATTCTGCAGCTCTCTTCTCCTCCACTTCTTTTCTCTCTCCTTTTATACATGGATTTTTTGGCCTAAAAAGGAGGGGGTGGTAGTGTGTTGTCATCTCGGAGTGTGGTCTTGTTGTTTTGAAAATTTAGTGTTGCAGTGTGTTGTCATATTGATCTACAAAAGTGGCAGCGTGTGGAGTGACAGGGTGCGGTCTTTTCGGTCTGAAAAGGTCGTGTGGCGGAGTGCGATCTTGTCAGTCTGAAAAGTAAGTGTCGCAGCATCATAGTGTGTTATAATATCGATGTACAAAAGTGGCCTCTTGTGGCTTGACAGGGGCCGGTCTTTTCAGTCTGAAAAGGTCACGTGGTAGAGTGTGGTCTTGTTAGTCTGAAAAGTAAGCGTTGTAGCATCACAGTGTATTGTCATATCGGTTTGAAACGGTTGCGTCGGGGAGTCAAGGCTAGAAAAAGGGTGGTGTGGGGTGTCCCGATGCTGACTCCCTCACATGGTCATGGTGTGCACGCAAAAAAGAAATATCGAAACACGAGACTAGCATAATAATAGTTGTACATAAATTAATATTTACATGGCATGACTGATATTTAGAAGAACAAATATCTACTCACGGCACCTCTTAGGGCATACCCCGCGTGTTGCCCCTGGCCTTGTCCGGGGCGGCTGCGGTGCCAATGCGAGTATGTCAAAGGCTCAGGCGGCCGAGGTACCCGACCGGCGCGAGTAGCCTGAGGGGGTGTCACGAGGGGGTCCTGCGTCGGTTGGCTCGATCTGGGCGCACCGTGCAGCTGTGAAGCCCCCACAGAGACCTGGCTACCATGCTGGTCGAAGTAGAAGTCCCCGGAGCATGACTCCTCGTGCAACATGTCCGGCTCGTCTCAAAGCGGTGTATGACCTGTGAAACATTACGTTGTGCATGTAAACATGGCAAAAACCGGGAAATAGTACGTTATGTATGCAAGCAGGATAGTCATCCCTGGTCGCATGAAGCCAGAGGATGGCTCCGCGTACACCTGCCCCGCGTACGGGTGGTACTCAGGACTTGTCAGAGAAAATTGCCGTTAGTAACTAGTGGAGTTCGATATAAGGAACTGGACGTGAGTGCTTTATGCTGACCTGCAAACTGTGCCGGGGTACTCTCAGCATGGTGCCACGAGGACCCACTAGCCATGTCCTGGTGAGGAGGCCTAGGGCATGACGCACCGTGGCTCACCCCTTGTCCATGCATAGGTGGGTCGACCGGGTCCCTCGGTGTATGACAAGGCGCGATCTGGACCCCTCGTCTCGTCTTCTCGACGATCTACTCTATGACCTCTCTGATGTCCTACACCATCATGCAGAAGCGCTCCCCGAGCGTAAACTGATGCACATAGACCGCCAGCTCATGCACCTCCTGGTGCAAATCGACTTGTACACATAATTAACAAGTTAGAAACCGAAATCTTGCAAATAAAAAGTATGGACCGTTCAATACGTACCACGCGATGGAATGCGGAGTCCGGCTGGGTCAGGTACATTCCGGATGTCGAAGCCTCGCTAGTGGAAGGAGGTCTGCTGCCGTCAAACTGCGTCAAAAATGATTAAGAACAAATGTTAGTCCACCCAAAGTAGTCAGACTGCAAATGAGTACGCGAAGGTCGCAACCGCACGTACCTCGGAACCCAATATGGGTCCACCCTCCACGCCCCCATAAGCGTGCGCAACCGCATTATACCAAGCTCAATCGCCGCCTCGCCCTCCTAGGGGAGGATGGTGCGCGTCAATAACCGGGTCAAGCAACGCGTATGACTACTGCGCAGCGTGTCCTGGGTCTACCATACCTTAAAATTCAGTGCATACATTGTAAAAACTACGAAACGTATACAAAAAGTAATAAGAAGCGTCGTTAACAAAATAATTACCGTGCACAAATAGAAACCAAATTTAAGTTGGGATTATTTTGATTAAGCTATACAAACCCTACTAACATACTCTGTAATTTTAACAGATATTTCATAGGGATGTTGCTATTTCCCTAGTTTAAACAGTATTTTCGACACTAAAAGAATGATTACCGCGCGCAAACGGCATTCAAAATAATGTTGGGATTATTTCGATTAGGCTTTACAAACCCTACTAAGCTACTATGTAATTTTTACGGATTTGTAATAGGTAGCTCTCTAGTTTCCTTGTTTAAAAAGTGTCTCTGATATTTTTTTAAATATTATTGTGTGCAAATAAAAAAATAAAGTTCATAATATTTTAATTCAGCTCTACGTACCTATGTAGTGACTCCGAATTTTTTTACAATTCTTAGATGTGCCATGCTATTTTCCATGTTTAACAAGTATTCTCGGCACTAACAAAATAATTACCGCGCACAAACGGAAATCAAAATTACATTGGGATTGTTTCAATTAGGCTCTACAAACCGTACTAAGCTACTCTGCAAGTTTTACAGATTTTTAATATGTATCTTGCTACTTTCCTTGTTTAAAAAGTATCTCCAGCATTTTTTAAATAGAGGATTTTAGTATTTGCCACTATGAATAGATAGATTTCAGGATTTACCCGAAATCCTTCTATTCATTGTGTAAATGGAAACAAAAATAAGCTCTATGTAACATATATAGCAACTCCGGATTTGTTTAACAATTTATGATGTGTCATGCTATTTTCCTAGTTTAAAAATACTTTTCGGCATTAACAAAATAATTACCGCTCACAAATAGAAAACAAAAATTAAGCTGGGATTATTTTGATTAAGCTCTACCTACCCTACTTAGCTACTCTCCATTTTTTTTTCAGATTTTAAAGAGACACCTAGCTATTCCCCGAGGTGTCTTCCTATTTTTTGCAGATTTATTCTAAATCGTTCGAGTACTGCAACAAATATAATATCTGCACGATGAACTAAAGTATACACAGCTCAAATGATGTATTACATAAAACAGATAAAATTATCTAATCTATTGTATCCTATGTCGCTATTTTTTATTTGCTAACCGACAAGGTTTCGAAATAATATACGAAGTTGCAAAAACATGTACATGCAAAATGGCCGATCAGATCTGATACTCCAACTGGTGCAAAATGGTCGACCAGATCTGATACTCCAACTGTCTCTTCTACCCCTCTCCTCTCTCTCTCTCTCTCTTCTCCCTCTCTCCTCTTTTTCTGGAATTAAAATAAGATTTCCACTGATTTTTGGGTTTTAAGTACACAGTTCCTATCGTCAGTTGAAATGGCAATAGAAATATTGTTCACTTCCTGTCGCCAGTTCAAATGGTGACATGAAATTAAACTGACAACAGACAGTCAATAGGGTCTCTGTCGTCAATTGAAATAACGAGAAGAGTCTATCATCATTTAAAATAACGACAGAGACCTAATTTTGTATTATTATTGGCATAACCGCGGCGTCCAATCTTGGGTTCTCGCCTCACGTCCGCACTGGAATTGATATCAAACAAATTAGCGCACACGGACCAATAGGAGCAGCAATGCATCTCTCTCTCTCTCACACACACACTAGACAACACCGTTGACGGATTGCTCGGCGTAACTGCCACGCCTTCCACATCTAATCCGATCAAAGCTCCCACCTTGAACAAGAACCCTCACGCCGCATCCGATCAACTACTCCCAAGTCTTATCGTTGGGCGTAAACATGGTGGGGACAACACGGCTGCCACGTCGCAAATCCGGCCACCGGTAGGTCGCCGGAGCAGTGGCACGACGGGAGAAGAAGACAGAAGCATGCGGCCCATGAAAAATCCAAGTAGAGACACGGACAACGGCCCAGGAGTAATGTGTGGGCCTCAGTCAAAGCCCACTTTGAATAAGCCCAGACCAATTAAAGCCTGCCTCTGTGGCATTTTGTCGAACAACTCGCCGGCACACGGCGCGCGGTGGGTGGCACGCTCTGCTGGGCGATGCTATCGTGGTGAAGCTGGCGTAAGCAAATTTTATAGGATGGGGACCTTACGGTGAGACCCCTCCCTCAAGCCATCTAAGCCCTTGATTTCTAGCGGAGGGCTACGCCACGCCATGGCTTCATCTGCACTCTCCGCCGGTTATGCTGCCACAAGACCAGAACGGCTTCCTCGCCGACGTGTGGCTATGAGTGGTTCCCTTCGTCGTCCCCAAATCCTTCTCTTTTAGGAATATTAAGTATTGCTGCTTTGTTTATTATTACAAGGTAGTACATGGCACAGAACTGTACTTTCTGCTCATGTTCCGGTGAATTTTTTATAGATGCATTATTCTTCATATATAGAGTCTGCACATGCAATTGGTGGCGCGCGCACGAGAGAGAGAGTGGTTTATACGATAAAATGATTTAGTTGCTCTAGCACCAGTGCCAGAAAGTAGCTCTCACGGTAATTTAGGAGCTTTAACCAATTGTAGAATGTAATGTGGATGTGAATCTTAACTTAATAAAGATTAGGGTTTATCCCGCACAGCATCGTCCCACTCACGTCAAACCCAGGCCTAGTGGTGTAAGTGGGTCGGGCCACGAACAGCCTGCGCTCACCCACACTGGCTGCCAAGCCTTTTGCGGCTACTGCTGGCCAGCAAATGCAACCCACCATACCTTAGGGCCCGCAAAGAGCCCGCCAGCTAGCTTATGCTTAGTACTAATACACGATACAACCAGCTTTTGCTTAGTACAAGAATCTCATCTCAGATTACAAAACTTCTGCACACTAACCAAATCAAATCAAATCAAAATATTTTGTCCAGCACAATATTGAATCTCATCTCAGATTACAGTCAAACTACATCAAAACATTTGTACTGGATTACAGTCAACACGCATGGTCAGAATTCAGAAACTAACAAACCAACCATTTGGGGTACCCTGGAACACTGCACCAGAATTTCTTGCCTTGCCTACACACACGCACTCCCGTAGCAACGAAAATGATACAAAAATCTCGAGGTCTACACAAAGCAAGGTTCCACCTTCAGATTTTACTCAGCACCATCACCCGGATGCCTACAAAGACAAGATGCTATCATCAAAAACAAATAGCTAAGGCCAAGGGAATGGTGCAAAGCAAGCAAGATAACAACCATCCTACCTTTAAGATGTTGATGCGCGCAGTACTTCTTCAGATAGATTATCAGCATCATATCTCCGGTTGTAATCATCTTTCCTCGTATTGGAAGCTGAGGACCCTCCTCTTCGATCTGAATGTTCAAAGCGCTTGTTTTAGAATTTGATTGTCAGCAAGATCTACCCTGTCTCTAGGATCTCAGGAAAGAAATGAAGGGTATGTGAGAGTTAATTAGTAGGAATGTGTAATGGTGTACATATAGTACATTTGTAGCCAGGCATAACAAGTTATACTTGAACTGGGACAGACTCATACTGCACCATTAGAGCGGGTCACATTGCCCATGTTGCTCTCATCAGAGTGGGCAAACTCTTTCGAAGATCCTCTGCAATGAATATTGATTAGCCACACAATGTATTCTAAATTGGATGAGATCTCAATAAATAATTAGTCGCACATTTAGATCGATCATTTACATCATCCACATATCTGTTGTGAGTGACATCCTAGAAGTTGAGGCCATCAAAACCTCTCGTAGAGCTAACATTTGTTACTCATACGCACTAATGCAATCACCCTTGATGGTAGTTCTAGAAACAAGTCTAAATAATGAATTTAGACTAGCCACAAAGCTCTTGAATCTAGGGTACTCAACTATGCTAAAGCGCAACTCATGCAGGACGATCAACTTCATAAGTTCTTGCCGAGAGACTTCTTGGTCAAATTTCCAATCTTTCAGAGCAGCAACATAAGGGGACAAATTAGAAGAGTTCATCTGATCTACCATCTGATGCAATCTAGCTCTTTCCTTACAACTTTCCAAATGCCTACAACAACTACTTGTGCCAACATCACGTGTAGCCTTAAACAATTTGTTGCAGTGAATGCACTGAGCTTCTACAAGTTTCGTACCAACATATATAGGCTCAAAATCACTCCAAATATCTGATTTAAGTTTGCATCTTCTAGTTCTACCCGAAGATCCTAAATCATTAGCATGGAAACATGTATTACGATACGATCAAGTATAATGAAATCATTTATTTTTATAAACATATATGACAAACTAGTAGCAGCAGATTGGAAAACTTACCATGCCCAATATCACTTCTTGTTTCCTCAAGAGCAGGAGACAATGTAGATGGGGACCTTGCCCGTGGCACAGATGGGGACCTTGCCCGTAGCACAAATGGGGACCTCGCCCGTGAAGCAGATGGGGACAACGGCCTTGGAGACATCATGAGCCTTATCCCTGGAGACCTCACCATTGTCACTACTGGTGAACTTAACCTCTTTGTGGCCGGGGGATTTTGCCGCTTCGTCATATGGGCTTTCCTTTTCATTACCGACAAATTGCTCGAAGAAACTCCCACTTCTTGGCTAGCTCCTAGCCCTCCCTCTTGAGCCTCTATAGACAACACCTACAGTGGCACAAAACCTAGGTCATGACACGTAAGCAAAAATTCTGAAAGGATTTCAGGCAAAAAAGCAAAAAACAGATTGATATGATCTGCAACCACAATTAGAAAGCCTAGCTAAAAACATGGAACTGTCGACAATCTATCTTATCTCTATACGCGAGAGATTTGAAGTGCTCTCCTGCGTTCGTACAAATTACATCGACCCAGTCGCTCTGTTTTACTTTGGACTCGTGGCGTTTCGTTTGTTCACGACGCTCTTCGCGAGGCGACACGCAGACACGTTGGCCGTCCTTGCCTCGATTGAAGGGTTGCGTCTTGCATCGTCTCCATCGCCGCGGCATATTTTTTGCTCCGTTTTGCCGTCCCCACCGTCCGCGATTCTTCGCCCTTTCTCTCTCGCTTTCGCGGCGCGCGCGTCGGGCGATTCATGCGGAAGCGCCGCCATTGCTCTTCGGGTTCGCAGTCTCCAGACGTCTCGTTCCATGCTTACAAGGATTGCCGCTGGCTGCGTGTGTAGCTTCGCTTTCTCGATGTCTTCTTCTTTCCTCGTTCCATGCTTACAAGGATTGCCACTGGCTGCGTGTGTAACTTCGCTTTCTCGGTGTCTTCTTCTTTTTGGAATGTATCGCGGCTTTTGGGTCACGACAGATTTTTCTATTTGGTATTATGCCAGAACCATCCCTTTAGATTCCTTCTTCCTCATTTTTCCCCACCTCCTCTCTCCTCTTCACTGCTTTCCTCGGTTTGCTCCTGGACCTTGCTGCTCCGCCCAGCCAAAAAAACCACAATGCCATGGCTCAAAGACCGCCATGGCTGATCCTCGCTTGCCGCCTCCTCCAAAGACCGGCGCGGTCGCTTTCCTCGGTTTGCTCCTGGATCTTGCTGTTCTGCTCAGCCAAAAAAAGCAAAGCGCCATGGCCCAGCACCGCCGCCGCCGGATCCCTTTGCTCCTGGATCTTGCCGCCCGCCACCAAAAAACACAAATACCATGGCACAAACCGCCGCGCCGGATCCTCGCTTGCCTCCTCCGCCACCACCGCGCTTGTTTGCCGGCAGAAAAATCGTAGATAGCGGCATGGCGCAGTCCCGCCGCCACCAGCTCCCTAATTGGTTGCTTACCGCCTTCTCCTTGACCTCGCCTCCGCTCGCCGCCGCAGTGGCGATCCTCGTCCCCTCGCGCAACGGCCTCGCTTGTTCGGCCGGCGGTTTGCATGCCTGACCGGAGCTCCTCCCCCTCCCCCCCCACTTCCCTTACCGAGATTTAATTTTGGGTTCGCAATTTTTTCTCTGATGTGTTTTTTTTGACTGATGCATGTGCGGCAACGGGATTGTGCGTAGAGTCTGATTTGTTTTTTTAGTGAGGTTCCCCGCCGATGCCGGATCCCTGCTTGCCGCCTCCGCCGCCAGTGCCGCCTCCGGTGCTGCTCGCCATGCCCGACCGTCAGTCCCGTGCGTCGCCAACGCACCTCACCTTGCCCCGGCTGTCGACGCACCTGGGATCAATTTTTTTAGTATGTACTGGTTGACACCAACCTGGGATCTTTTTTAGGATGTGCTGTTTGAGACCCCCGCATTTCGTTTACTGCATTTATTATTGCGCGTGCATAGGTTTTATGATGTTACTGTGTTTGTGATGCTACGCATGTTGTTCATGCCTATGTGCCTTAGTTCTATTCTGCTGCTGCAGGAGTCCGGTATTCGTCAGCAAAATCCGCTTCCTCTCTGTGATTTCAACGCGCATAGTATCCGAAACATTGTTAAAGAGGTTTGGTTTTTGACGGTCTATTAGTACCCTCTATGCTGGTCATCTAATTTGTACTCCATCATGGTTCGGTTGTGCTTTGCCTTCTATGTTCGCGTTGAGCTGCACAATATTTGAGTAGTTCTCATCTTCTGTTAGGTCTATCACTGCCAGAGGTGCATCTGCTTTTAGCTTTAGCTACTGGTGCGTGAACAGTTTTTTGTTTCATGGGTATATTCTTACTCATGTACAAAATCTTTATATTTTGTTACGCTTTTGTAGGAAAGCTGTCTCTGCCAACTGTTTATCCAGCTTGTATGTCCCACTACCTTCACCAATATTTCCCATCTCATATATGTGATTTCAACGTGTCTGTTATCAGAAGACCACATACAAGGTACCTTTATATGATTAAGATCCTTTTGTGACTAGATTTGTTTTAATCGTAGGTTATAATTTTTTTCACCATTAGATCAACATCAAATCACATGCCACACCAAGCTGTATACAGATTTAGTGGTCAAAAAAATTTCTTCATCTTAAAAAATTCATCCAACTTAGTAATGACAGATCCAAAAAAAAAACATATAATGTTGTTGGTGGAATTATCCGAATATTTGTTCGCATCCTGTCGTGTGGTTGTCTCTATTCGTGCTACCTCATAATACCATATGTTCATTTTAGTTACCTCTTTTGTTCACGTATTTGTACGGTATTTCGTATCCTTTCAGATTTTATTACATGATATGCATTTGATTTAGTACCCTTTCATCTTCTATTATGTAACATACGTTTCCTAATTTTTCCCTGCTTGTTTGGATGTATACATCCTAATTTGTTTGTTAACTTTATGGATATCTGTATTGCTATATCTTGTGTCAGGATGTATGTATATCCTGATTTTTTCCTACTTCTGTGTGTACTAATTGGATTATGTGTTTAGATCCATCAGGCAAGATGCCGAGAACACCATCTCATCTCTCTGCCTCTGGTTAGCAATATATTTTAAGTTCATTCTTTAGATGCTTGCCAGATCTGTTCGTTCTATGATCGTCTTATCTTTCTTTCTCTCTTCGTTCTTTGTGTTCCCTCTCGGCAGAAACTTCTCCTGTAGATGACACGGGTGATGTACATGGACTATCTATAGTGCCACTTGGTATGTTTATGTGCCATGCATATACCATACATTCTTAATTACCTATTCAATCATATGTTGTCCCTAACTTTCCAGTTGTTGCTATCACCAGCACAAAATGACTACCCTTTTCGGCCCTACACTTCCATGTATTGCTCCATGCCTGCTCCATACATTGAGTGCTTCACACAGAAGAAAATATATTCCTTTCTTTCTACAAATTTTTCTGATCCCCGACTCCTGTTTTCATAACATCAACAGCACAGCCTGGTGCTTCAGCTTTTCCTGGATGCCAAATGATCAGTTACGTGTCCTACCCATTTCCTTGGGAATTCTTCCATCTCATTGTTATACCTTGTACAACATGGACATGGACTCTCTTTATTCATTGCTGCTGTTTTCTTTTCATTATCATAGGAGACCATTTCTGCCCTATTGTCCAACGTAATGTTGCCAGTGAAAATCGTCATCGATGTCTTTTCGCAAACAGACAACGTTTGTTGGTTGCACAAGGTTGCCTTCACTGTCTTCTATCATCTGACAATGTTTCCTATGTTGTTTCGTCCAGTTCATTATTTATACACCAGTTCTAACACAGCGTGCTCATTCTATTTTCCTTTTTTTGGTCAATTCTCTACAAATCAGCAAATGTACCATCCTGTGGCCCACATGTATCCAGTATATTACCATTCAACCCTGAATACATTGCGGCTCTTAAAGGTTAGCTTTTTGTTTTCTTCTCTTCTATGCCTAATATCTCTGGTCACTTACCCCACTTGAAGTTCTCATTTCACTTCATATTAATTCATCACATGTTTGAGGTGTTTCACATCTAAACTCCAATGTTTTCACCACAGTTGCATATCCAGCCCGGTCCTATTACGGTGGCCCAGACTATGTTTGTTCTCAGTGCTCTGCTGTATTCTGGTACGAAGAAAGGATACGTACACAGAGCGCATTCACACAGAACCGGATTGCTTACCATTTGTGCTGCCGTGGTGGCCGAATTTCCTTGCCCACCTATAGACCGGTGCCTTCATTGTTAAATGCTTTGATGCGACCTGATGGTACCCCGCGCTCTAAACATTTCATGCGCCTTATCAGAGAGTACAACTCTCTCTTTTCATTTACCTCCCTTGGTGTCAATGTCGATAGAAGCATCAACACTGGTGACGGTCCATATGTCTTCAGGATTAATGGTGTCGTGCACCATCGAATTGGCTCATTGTTACCAGCACATGGAAAACAACCTCAGTATGCACAGCTATATATATATGACACATCGAATGAGTTACAGAATAGACTAGATATCTTTCAAAATGTCGAGAGACATCGTGAACAACCTGATCCTTCAATTGTTTCTGCTCTCATAGCAATGCTTGATGAGCATAATCCGTTGGTTAGGCAATTCAGGATGGCTCGTGATCAATTGTTTTCTCCCAATTCACCTGAAATATCTATCAGACTTCTTGGATCAGATAACAATTGTTCAGAGCTAGCAGCTATTATCGTCGGCGACCTCACCATGGAATCTTCAAGGTTTGATGTTATTGTCCAAACCAATGCTGGAGATCTAAAAAACATTTCTCCAATACATCCAGCTCTTATGGCCCTTCAATATCCTCTATTGTTTCCATACGGTGAGAAAGGCTTCCACACTGGTATCAAATATGTGGAGATTGATACAACATCTCCCGATCCGCTGAATGTTTCCATGCTTGAATATCATTGTTACCAATGCCATTATCGCAAAGATGCACCAAATCCATACACATGCTTTGGAAAACTATCGATCAATTATTGGTAAATTCTTTCTCTTGTGTGGAGGCAAGCCGTTTGGATTTTTTTTGTTTAATCAAGACAAGCTGCGCTTAGACTCCTATCAAAGAATAGATGATGCAGTTGCTGGGGGCATTGATACAGGCAAGGATATTGGTATAAAAAAGATATTGCCTGCTAGCTTCACTGGTGGCAGACGTTACACGAGAAAGAATTACCATGATGCTATGGCACTTTGTCGTGTCTATGGTGCTCCAGATTTGTTCATCACATTCACTTGTAATACAAAATGGCCCGAGATTACAGATGCACTTAGGATGGAGCCTGGTCAACGTTCCTGTGATAGAGCCGACATTGTTAGTCGGGTCTACCATATGAAAGTACAAGAATTTTACATTGATGTTAAGGATGGTACGTCTTTTGGTACCATACGTGCAGGTACCTTTGTTTCTTTCTGTATCTACCTTTTTTCTTTACCCTATGTACTAAAAGGGTCAGATCAATTGCTTACACTGTGTTTAATCATAGTTGTCTACAGCACGGAGTTCCAAAAAAGGGGACTACCTCACATTCACATGCTTGCCTGGCTTGCAACACGTGGAGGTGACCCTTCACCGTCATTCATTGATAACCTTATTTCAGCTGAGTTACGTGATCCATCAATTGACCCTCTAGGATATTCCCTTGTTGAAGAATTTCTTATCCATGGACCTTGTGGAGACCTTAATCCAAGATGTCCTTGCATGAAAAATGGCAAATGTTCAAAGTTTTATCCCAAAAAATTCTGTGCAGAGACAACTATCAGTGAGGATGGTTTCCCAGTTTATCGAAGACGTGACAATGGCAGTTTTGTTATGAAAAATAGCATCCGTCTCGATAATAGATGGGTTGTTCCTCATAACCTAATGTTGCTTAAGAAATATCAAGCTCATATCAATGTCGAATGGTGCAACAAAACACATCTTGTGAAATACCTTTTCAAATATATTACAAAAGGCTATGATTACACTGCCATGTCCTTCACAAATCCAAACACAAATGGCACTACCAGTAGTACCAGTACACAACAAGGTAGTGATGAGATTTCTGAATACAAACTATCCAGATATTTGTCCGCTTGTGAAGCATTGTGGCACCTCTTTGGCTTTGAATTACATGTGAGAAATCCATCGGTAGAGCAGCTGCCTGTTCATTTGCCTGGCATGAACAATGTCACTTTTACTGATGAGTCTATTCTCGAAGATGTTCTTCATGAGCCAGATATTCAAAAAAGTATGTTAACAGAATGGTTCGTTGCAAATCAACGACACACTTCTGCAAGGAATCTTACATACTGTGAATTTCCAACCCAATGGACATGGCATGTTGACAAAAAAATTTGGACTAAAAGTAAGAAAGGCACCAAAGTTGGTAGAATGATTCAGATTCATCCTAACAGTGGCGAGCCTTACTACCTACGTATGTTGCTAATGGTTGTACGCGGTGCCTTGTGCTATGAAGATCTAATGTCTCATCAGGGCACAACATATGCAACTTTTCGTGAGGCATGCCAGGCTCGTGGTCTTATTGGTGATGATACTGAGTGGTCCAATCTTTTTGATGAGGCTATTGTGTGGGCATCTCCAAGTCAATTGAGAAACATGCTCATGACTGTTGTCTTGTTTTGTCATGTTGGTGATGTTAGAATGCTATTTAACAACTACTGGAAGTACCTTGCTGATGACATCGCATATAGCATGCGTCACTCATCAACTCTTCAGTCATGTGCATTATCTGACAGCTTGCTACAGACTCAACTACTACATCAACTGTCCGCACTTTTTGCCAAAAATGGCTTTTCATTGGAATCATACAATTTGCCTGTTCCGCCAAACATGTCTCAGATTGCTCTTACCAGTAGATTAATTGTTGAAGAGTTAGAATATGATACTCATCAACTTTCTTCACAATTATTGTCTACCGTGCCTAGCCTAAATACTGAACAGCGGATCATCTATGATACAATCATTGATGCTGTCTTATACAACAAACCATGCTTCTATTTTGTCTCCGGCCATGGCGGTACTGGAAAAACATATCTATGGAATGCAATCATAACCGAGTTAAGATCACGAGGTCAGATTGTTCTCGCAGTTGCCTCATCAGGTGTAGCTGCATTACTGTTACCTGGTGGTCGTACTGCTCATTCTCGGTTTCGTATTCCAATTGATATCGATGACCAAAGCCTTTGTGATGTGCATCGTGGTAGCATGTTAGCAGAACTCATTACAAAGTGCTCATTGATCCTCTGGGATGAAGCTCCTATGGCACATAGAAGATGTTTCGAGTCACTAGATAGAACTATGCGTGATATTCTATCTGCCGAGAATGCTGCTAATGCAAACAAACCATTTGGTGGCAAACCCATTGTGCTTGGTGGAGATTTTAGACAGGTTTTACCGGTGGTGCAGGGTGGTGGACATAATGAAATAATTGGCGCTTCATTACTGAAGTCCAGTCTTTGGAACCATGTTCAGATACTACATCTTACTATTAACATGCGCCTCCTTACACCCGGCATATCAACTCAACAACAACATGTCCTTGCATCCTTCGCGCAATGGGTACTTGATATTGGAGAAGCACGTGTACCAGCACAGATGCGACCTTCGGAATCAAAGGCAACATGGATAAAGATTCCAGAGGATTTACTGGTTCAACCTGCAAGTGATAATATCCTTGGGATAGTACATGCTATCTATGATGATTTCCCTAATAATTATGACTCTATTCCATATTTAGCAAGCCGTGCCATTGTCTGTCCAGTTAATGTCGTTGTTGATGAAATCAATGATATGATTTTTTCCAATGTACCAACAATTGAAAAAGAATATTTAAGCTACGACACTATTTCAGATCCATTGGACCAACCAGCCAATGTGGATGTTCTCTATCCGCCTGAGTTTCTTCATTCTGTTGTAATCAATAATTTCCCAAACCACAGTCTTTGTCTTAAGATTGGCATACCAGTTGTTTTGCTTAGAAATATCAACCAATCTATAGGCCTTTGCAACGGTACTCGGCTTTTTTTGGTTAGGCTTGGGGATTATGTATTAGAAGGAAAGATAATAACAGGGACACATGCAGGCCAAGATGTTTGCATACCAAGGATTATCCTAAATACAAAGAGTCAAAAATGGCCTTTTACATTGCAACGACGTCAATTCCCTATTAGAGTTTGTTACGCCATGACTATCAACAAGTGCCAGGGCCAGACTCTAGAAAAAATTGGAGTATATTTGAAAAATCCAGTCTTTACTCATGGTCAGCTATATGTTGCAGTGTCAAGAGTTACATGCAGGCAAGGATTAAAAATATTGATTGAAAATGAGGATGGATCAAGTGGGTCAGAAACAAGAAATATTGTCTATGATGAAGTGCTTAGATTTCTATGAGATCTTTATTGTGGCCCTCAAAATAGAGAACAGCTGACCGAAGACAGGCCAACTACATTATGCTTTGTAAAAATAAAGAACTTTGGTTGTCATCTTTTTTAATACATTCTTCCAAACTTCTTGTACATTCAGATCACGGTCACCAAAACCTGTGTTATGTATATATGTACAAAGCTTTTATATACATTTCCATCTGTATGTTTTCATCTACTATAAAGCATCCTGTAAACCTATGATCTACCTTGTGTGCACTGTTATTTTTTCTTGTCATTTGTTTACACAGTACCATGTCTACTTAATTATTGACTATTACCATCTGTCCTTTATACGTAAACATGGCATGCAATGCCCCAGAATCCCATAGAGGCAATGTTGTTCAGAAATACCACACTTGCTTACCATTATTGTTGGATAATCATACTTATGTTCAAATGTATTTAGTTTCTTTAGTTCCTGGTTCTTACAAATAGTTCTATCACTCTGTATGCATCTTCCAGTACCACACTATTTCCCCCCCTATACTATATGTTTTTCAGAGGAACCACACATTTTTGCCTACTGGTAGTGCTTTGGTTGCTCCTGCACATAATTCATGTTCACTTCGAATGTGTTTAAACAGATGGAATACTCTTTGCTAAAGAATGTGACACAGGAGTCACACCGATGGCGTGTCCGTGTTAGAGTTACAAGAACTAATGAATATATTGATGATGGGGCAGAAAAAAGGATCCTACGAATTAGCTTTGTTCTGCTTGATGAAGAGGTAAATTTCCAGAAAATTTATCTACCTATGTATGCTCACTACAATTCTAATTTATACATGTCTTATCTTAAATGTTTTATTCAGGGTGGTACAATGGAATGCCAGATACCGCACCACCATGTAGCCTAGTTTAAAGGAAAACTCCATGACAACCATGTTTATTACATCGAATACTTTGAGGTTACTGAGGCCAAAAGAACATACCAGGCTGTTCATCTACCAATTATGGCGAGATTCACGGATACACTACAATCAAAGAGATCACACTGCTCTGCACACTTTTCCTAAATATGCATACACACTTGCTTCATTTGAGGTCTTAAAAGCCGATAGGCCATAAAACTTTTCTCTCAGGTGATTTCTTTCAACCTCTGTACTTTTCTATTGCAAGATAGATACATTTCAAACTTTATCCCATTGAGTTTTTTTTAAACAAAAAAAACCTATGAGCCAATCACGCTAGCTACTCTGTTAGGTTCTATATTCTATATGAACTGCTATACATTCCAAACTTTTTTAAAAATAAAACTACAGCTTCAGGCCAGTCAGACTAGCTGTTCTGTTAGGTTCTATATTCTAAACAAAACACTATACATTCCAAGCTGTGCAGGTACTAAAACATTTAGAGAAAAAAAAACTCTCTTTTCTATTTATAGCATACTCCTTTAGATCAACAATTTAAATACATGACAATCACCTAATACAGTTATAGACTCTGTACAAATAAAAAATTACTCACATACAAAACAGTGATCATTTAAAAAAGTCTTTTTCATCATTTACCTTCAGATGCTAATTTTTGTTTCCATTATTTTGTTACTAGATATCATTGGTGTGATCACAGCCATAGCACATGTGAAAGCAGTCTATCCAAAAGGCATCGAAAAGTTTGTACGCAACATACATATTAGTGATGGAAGGTATATACTATCACATAAATTAGTTTGTCACCTTGCTGCACAGACTATGTAAGATATCCATACATGGCTATACAGTACATCAACCCATTTCCCTTCCATTTTTTAGATATTTACCTGTTTTTCTCATATCCTCTAAATACCATGCATGGAAAATTAAAGAGAGACAGCTGTTGTTGCACTATGGGGACAGCATGCAGAAGAGTTCGATGCAACTAGGATTCAAGCATCAAGCTAGATGGTCCAGTTGCTATCCTATTTGTGGGCCTAACAGTTGGACTATATGATGGTATCCTTTAGTGTTTACAGATGCATTGCCTCATTGTTTGCCTACTACCTACATACAGCCTTGCTTCTATTACAGGAAAAACTTATAGTGTTTTGTTTCATTCCATACTAGGAAAGTTATCCCTTCAAGGAAGCACAATCTGCCAGTGGTACACAGATCCTGCTATTCCAGAAATTGTTGCTCTGAAGAACAGGTCTACTCATAGAACCTATTTGATTACTATATGCCATTAAAACTAAAACATACTTTTCGTATTCCATCTTTTCTTTAGCTTCACCAGTATACCTCATGAGATCTCATGGATTGGACAAAAGCCAATGACCAGTGCACCTGAAAAAACTACTGTTGCTGCCTTATCCACACTAAATGCGCATAATGTTGTGGTGCGTGCAGATTTCCTTACATTACTCTCACACACGTCATCAATTATTGCTAAGGATGCTTTGCCTTGTCACAGGGACTTACCTATATTGTAGATGTCTCTATAAAAAATGTAGTCCCACATGAAAATTGGTGGTACATGAGTTGTTCTTCCTATAAAAGAACAGCTGAGCACGTGGACAATGAATATATCTGCCAACGATGCCCAAATATGACTGCAGAACCAAGGCAATTCCCTCCTTCTATTAATACTTCTTTATATATTGCCACATAGCCTACCACATTTGTAATCTGTTTACGTTCAATCGATATTCTTATACATTTCAGATATAAATTGGCGCTCCTTGCAACTGACCCATCTGATATTTCTAAAGAAGATGCACCTATGGCAGAGTTTGTTCTATTTGGTGCAATGGCTGAACAATTAATTGGTGCTCCTATTTTTGCTCTAACAGCATTAGCTCCAAATATAGATGACATAGTCCCACCACAGATAACACATCTATACAATATACAATACAATTTAAAAGTTAGTGGTTCACGTGGAGCTTTACAAAGGCGTACACCTTCTTTTCATGTTGATTCCATAGCACCACTTGCGATGCCACTGCTTCTAAAAACACCAGACAAAACAGTTACCCAATCTGCTTCCTCATCAATGATTGCAATCCAAAGTCCAGATATTCAGCCTTCAACAAATGTCAGTACTCCAATTCAAGCAAGTGACCAATCAGCTCATACATCTCCACTAAAACATTCTGATAAGGTATTGATTGTTATCAATGTACATAAAACACCTTCACCAAAAGAAAAAAAAATATTATTCTGTTCGATTTGATAGTAACAACTATTTGTCCTAAATATTTTCAGCCCACTCAAGAGACACCTACAGATGTCGAACAGGTTACTGCCTCTGTCTACAGATGTCTATCACTTTTGCTACCTGCTCCTTATATATTTGCACTAACCATTTTTATTCCTATTCATGGACAGCCAGAGACAGTTAGCTTAGTCCCTGCTAAACGCAGCACACTTGAAGATTCAGTCCTTGCACCAGATTCCCGTGCAGCAAAAAGGTCCAACAAATATGTTATCACTTTACCATTCTACTCCTTTTCTTAGTACATTATTTTGTTAATACCATTGTTCTATCATTTCATCCACATCGGGATAACAGGCCATCAGCCATGAAAAAACTACAGATGAATGAAGAAGCAAAGAAATATTTTCCAGAGTATTTTCTTACTCTCTTTGTTAAAACACAAAAACACAACAAACAGTATATACACATTTTTTACTCCCAAGTGTCCTATCACAAAATAAATAGAGTTTGCTATTCATGTTGCAGGGATAAAGCATAAAAAGAAAATTCACAAACAGCTGGACAACACACGAGCCCATGCTACTTTCAAATGCAATGCTACAGCAGCTGCCTTTTGTTCTTGTAGCACACTACATTTTGCTATGTACATAGCTTAGTATCCATGCCGCAGACTTTGCCACTGCATCCATTATGCATACTACTTGGTATGTTCAGAACCAAGATAGTGCCCAAAAAAAAGATGTGGACTTCACACTGGAACTCATGTAGCAGACTACATTGGGTTATGTACATAACTCAAACATCCAAGCTGGAACTCATGTGGCAGACTACATTTTGTTATGTACATAAACATCCATGCCGTAGACTTAGGCACTACATCTATTATGCATAGTACCTATTATGTTTGGAACAAAAACAATGACAGGAAAAATTATGCAGACTTCTATCTTGAAACTGGAACCTAGAAATATCATGTGTTGCCTAGATAAATTGTTGTTTTATATTTCCAATAATATAGATCATATAACTCCTATCTTTGTTTATTCCTTCCTGTTATCCCATCAAAAAAGTAACATACCCAGTTAGCTTAGGAATTAGCAAAACTTTTTCAACATATACTAGCATATTTCAACTTTTAGTACTTACAACGACACTTTTTTTTATTAACATGGCATCAAACATTAATGATCCCTGACTATACTAGGTTTTTTCCTACAAGGCCACATATGGTTCACAATAGGAAGAACTAGCTATACAAGATATATGATAGTATACTCTGTTTTTACTATGTACTTATGTACAGACCTATTCAATGTACCACAAAATTTATTTCTTTAACCACTACTATATACAGACACATTACTAAATCTATATTACATGAAGAAATAAAATATGTAACAAGCGGGCGCAGCATCGCGCGTCTTCCCATCTAGTATCTTCTTATACAGACAAGCTTTTGAGTACCACAGACCAATCAGCATCAGATGGCACGGCTACTTAGTGGAACATGGAACTGTCGCCTAGCTAATCCACGATGAGAAAGCAAAGGAAAAGGTAGCAATGATTCTCTGAGCTAATCATTAACACAGAATCACACAGCATTAGGTAGAGGCTTGCGTGGTAACATCTCCACATAATAGAAAGTTGCACAAGTTTTACAGTAGCGGTAACTGCGCTGATCAGGTGTAATAAACCACTCGATTTATCTGTACTTTATGATCTAGATCTCCTTTTCTTAATAGATAGAAGCATTTTTCCAGAAGTCAATGCAATGGGCATCTCCGAGAATGTACAACGGCAACATATTATTGCTGCAAACTTCCATTATTTGAGTGGGACACAAAGGGATTTTGAAAATTTGCTGTGATGATCAGAAAATGACTCATAACTACATATATTTCATGAACTACCTACAGATCATGAGCTTCGAAACTCAGAGCACATGCCACATTGTGCTCATTATTACTATTATCAATCAGACTGACTACATATGGCAAGGGAAACCCTCTGAAATTGTTTAGACTTAACAGAAACACAGATCCAGCACAAATCCCTCTGAAATTTAGCAAGAGAAAAATGCTTAAGCTCAAATGCCACGGCCGCCAAGATCCCCCTTTCCACTCCCCAAACCAGCTCTAACCACACAGATCAAGCGCGCATAATGCTAATTGCAAACTCTACCGCTACAGGAGTAGCCAAGAAACACACCTAGATGGTTGCGGCGACAATGGGGCGACGCTGAAGGAGGCAGCCGCGCCGAAGATAGGGGCGAAGGCGGTGGAGGCGGCCGCGCCGAAGATGGGGGCGAAGACGGTGGAGGCGGCCGCACCGAAGATGCGGGGCGAAAGCGGAGGAGGCGGCCGCGCCGAAGATACGGGCAAAGGCAGAGGCGACGGCCGCCCCAACGATGGACCGTCGAGGGGCGAGGTCGCGACTGCAGGCGGGCGCGGTTGACCCAGCGGGCAAGCGGGCCAGACGAAAATTATATACGAGAGGCTGACGGGCCGATAGGCTAAATTTAACGGGCTGATTTTGCGGAATGGGCTAGCGGCTTAACGGGCTAGCCAGCCTCACTCACCTCTACCCAGGCCTACGGAAGAAAAAAATTGTCACATTCTCTAGCCGCCGCCATAACCCTCCCTCCTATCCGTGCCGCGACCCCCTCGCCCGCCGCCGCGAACCCCTTGCCAACCGCTGCAACGCCCCGTCCCCGCATCCCCAACTCACCCCTACCTCTGCCGCCTCTCCTTGAATCTTCGCCGGCGATCCGCCTCCCGATCCAGCGCCATGGCGACGGTCCTGGTGAAGGCGCATCCGCCGTCGCCGCTGCACGCCGAGGAACCCGAGGTGGAGCGATGGTCGGAAGCCACCACGATGAATGAGGAATCTTGATCGAAATGTTGGGATTTTTTTGCGATTAGGGCTCGATAATTCGGGTTTCTTTGGGAAAGGAACCACCTTTTGGCCTTCAAACCACAAGCTCGCTTCGATTCCTTCGTGTTGCGATGGATAACTCATTCCTGCAGCTGAGTCACAACATCTGGCATATAGTAGCGCAACAATTCGTGTTTGTTTGCTTGGCCTGAACTGCGTGTTCGATTTGTTTGCGTTGTCAAGGTTATTGTTGAAGGTGATGTAGAATTGAGTGTTTGCCGATGCTAATAAGCATAATTAGCTAATTATTACTGCATTATTGTATCTGGGGCCTAATGTTACAGCTGGGTTTAAGAAGTATGTGCTTAAGTTGTCTAGGAGCATTTATAGGTGTTAGCAGATTGGTATCTTTTTTATCCAAGAGCTCCTATCTCGCATCTCTTTAGAAGAAGGAAGCATGCTGAGTCATTGGGAAGGCCTAAGAACAGTTTTTTTATTTAATTAGGATCGCTTGGGCATCAATTCAGATATTTATGAAGAATATTGTTGGTAGAAACACCATCCGCTGTACTCTAGCTTAATATTTCTCCTGGAACCATGAGGGTATTCATTTTGTAAATTTTTGAGGGTTTCCAATTGGTACTGAACAGTGGTACTGAACAACATCAAAGCTTTACTACTAAACTCAGTTCTATACCGACATTTTGATGTTTTACGAGCATTTTTAGTTGAAGGTATACTGTCTTGATTTGCATAAGTTGAAGACGTAGGATATCTCTGTTGCTGTCTGAATTGGGTTTCAATTCCTTAGTTCACCGGTTATTGTGCCAAAAGAAGTGCAGTTTGGTTCATTGGCTATAGAATCACCACACTAGATTCTTGCAATGTTTTTACCCATTTCTACTTGTGTAGATGGATAAGATTGCTGAAAGTAAATTCTCATGTAATGCAATTATTGTAACATGTGATCAGGCGTCATGTAATCTTCATTTTTCTATTTAATTTCAGAACATCTTGGATTGCTAAAACACAATATTCCATTTCATCTTTCTGAAATCTTACACCAGTTTCCATTTTATTACTCACAAGTCACAAGTGTCGTCTTTTCTTATATCCTGTAGATTGGTTCGGCAAATTATCGATGCTGTTTTGATTCTAAACATTGGTTATCTTCCCTGCGCTATTGCTGCAGCAACTCTTTTATTTGTTTTGGCAAGTGATGTGAGTACCTCTTAATCACAATTGATATTAAAAAAAATTTCTTCTCTCACAAGCCACAAAGATAATCACCTTGTAACAAAGTTATTTATCTCTACTATATATATTGTTACTTATTTTTCTTGTAGAAGTATTCACCTTCTTTCACAAGATTGACGTGTGATAAAGAAGATTAATTAAGCAAGGCCATGCTTTTATTTTTCATCATTTTCATTGAAAGTTGAATTAGAATTTATAGTGTAAATTTTAGGTAGTGTTGATATTCAGCTTTTCATTAGTTTTATATATATCTCACTCGTTGAATGCCATTTAATTGGCCAACAATTGCTACTCTTTTAATACCTTTGATGTATATTCCAGTACTCCTGCAGCTTCAATTTTGCTTATTTTCAATCTCCCCTTTTCTTGTTGTTATTCAGGTCCAAGACAATCATTAGCTGGATTCAGAATCTTGTATCCTTTTTCTTCTTAAATTATTAAATCCTCCAATGAATGATGTTGATGCCAAAGCACCATCTATTGGTTCCGAACTTCTTGGAATCAGTAAAGTTCAAATGCTTAATGGATCAAATAAGGATTCCGATTCCAGTTCAGAGGATACCATTTCAAAAGTTGAAGAAATCCTCTTAAGCTGTAAAGGGATCAAGCCACTCGACAAGGATGACAAGGGAACATCAAGGCCAGAATTGTGTTCAAAGTGGCTTGCTTTGTTGACAATTGAAAAGGCATGCTTGTCTGCTGTTTCATTAGAGGGTAAGTTTTGTAATCATTTTTTTTTATCATGGTTTCCACTTATGACTGTCATTATGTTGATCGCCAAGCTAAATAAAGTATCAATTCATAAGTTAAGTAGTAGCACCTGTTTACAACTTGGCATGGACGCCGCCCTTGTTTGGCCTGCTTTTGACTGCTGGCTTGTTTAGAGTAAATCGGTTTTGCATATTTTGAATCCATCTGCACTAGCAATAATTTTGGTTATCGTCACTGAAATGTTATCCTTTTCAATTGTTTATTTTTTTAGAGACATCTGACATGGTGACCAGAGTTGGAGGAAATTTCAAAGAAACATTAAGGGAGTTGGGTGGTCTTGATAATATTTTTTAGGATTTAATTGATATATGCCACTGCAAAGGTGATGTTTCACAAATGCGCCACTGAAAAGTTTTTTCTTCTAAAAATATGCCACTGAAAAGTTTACACTAGGGAGTGGTATTTTTAGAATTAAAAACTTTTTAGTGGCACATTTGGATCCGTGAACTCTGCAATAGCATATATCAAATTTTCCCTATTTTTTATGTTATGGTGAATTGTCATTCAGAACTGGAGCTAAGATCTTGTTTATTTTCTAACATGTTTATACAAAAATATTTAAGTTGACATTGTTTGTTATGCTAAAGGATGGTTGCAAGTTTTTGCACTGAAGGTGGTTGACCATTGGTTTTTGAACGTGGGTGGTAAATTTATACATTAGATGTCTGACTTGTTTGGCTATTGAACCTCATGCCGGTACCACAAGATTGACACTAAGGCATGGCCAATGCTACAATTCTTCTGATTCCATTTGCTTCTTAAAAGTTTAGTTAAAGGACACATATAGGTATACGCTCAATCTTCATGCTGTTGGATTACTGTATATTTTCAGTTGTCAGATTAGAGATATATTGGAATGTAATCATATTCCGTACTCCTTTTACATGACTAGATTAGAAAATTTTCAGTTGCCAAATTGTAGTTATATTGTAACATAGTCGTTCAACATTTTCATATAATCAGTCTGTTTTTACTTGTAACCAGATGGAACTTGTCATATCATTGATCCTTATCGTTAAGTTTTATCAAATTGGTCAATTAGAAGGTAAAAATAGGAAAAAGGTTTCCAAGTTACTTATGTACTGATTTGAATTGTTGCGCTGCAGCTAAACCATAGAGCAAACAGGACCTAAAAAGGCAACAATTGCTTTTATGTGAATTCTCTTTACAACGGAAACAAGAATGGTACTGAGGAGCCAAACGGGGCTCACATGTAGGCAGTCTTCTATGCTACAAACTTTATCATTACATGGGCACCATTTTTGTGCAAATATAAGGAGCTGAAGGCTATGGTCACAAGGAAATAGTGGAACAGATGAACAGTACTTTGTTAGAAAGGGCTATCTGAAAATTTATGCCAGTGTGTTGCAACAAAAACTCATACTATGCACCAAAAATTTTCAAAAATGTTTTTACAGTACGCAATGTTTGGTAATTTGATTCATATCTGATGTATACGGCCGGGTTGCTAAGACTATTCTACGTTTCTTGTGTTTGTATGTGACATGAGAAGCAACATAACATGTATCCTCATATTTTTGCTGTGCTCCTCTGATGTATTTAGAGTATGTATAGTACTATTGGTTTCTTCAGGAACCGGTAACAATTGTGGCATTGTTAATTCAATTTAACTGGTAACTTCGTACTGTTCATAGGCTACCTTTGATACAACATGATGAGCACACATAACATGCACAATATTTGATGCAATATTGAGGTTTCTATTGCAACGCACGGGTACTCAACCACCAGCTCAACCAGTAAGAAGAATAAGAAGTGGTGAGTAGCACGAATGGGATAGGAACACTTAGGTTCTCGCAATCTACGCATTCATTTGTCACTTGCTAGTTTTTTTACTCCTTTGAAAGGGATTTCCCTTGTAGTTGGCTTACTGCCCTATCAGTTATTCAGAACGTGCAGTATGTTCAGCAGATGCTTTAAAATGGAGCAGTTACGATCAAGAATATTGTTAGCTGTTGTAACGATTGTGATTATTTGTGAATATAGTGTAGGATATTCTAGGTCCAATTTCTGGTGTTAGTTGACTTAGTTCCAGAAAGTCAGCAAACCAGCCGGAGGATAATATTTGAGTAACTTAGTATTTGTAGCAAATCTCAGTGATTATAGCAACGATTTGTTACAAAGTACTGACAGGGACATTTGATGCATGCTTCTGGTGCATCTGATTATTCTTTTCTTCACATGGTTACTGTATGTCTGTCTGACTTTCAATTGGCCATCTTCAGCAGGACCTCGAATCTAAAACATTTATATCTAATCAGCATTCAATCTTCTGCTAATCATTGACTTAATCATTCAAATTCTACATTTTAGGTCAAATGTCTGACTAAGCAAATCACAGCCTTGAGTCATGGCGACATAAATAAAGCAGGATGGTTCAAAAGGAAATGAGAGGGCCAAATGATTGAAAGAAGAAAGTAGCCCAAGCAAAAGGAATGTAGCCCAAGCAAAAGGAATTTTTACAACTCCTATTGCCAGTTCTTACTCATACCAGAAGGAAAAGCGCTCACAAGATGATTGTTGAAGCTTTTGCTGAGAAATATATCAAATTAATTGCAGAAGTGGTTGAGACTAAGGTTGCAGAAGTGCTGGGTGTGGAGGATGAACTGCAGAGCCTGCAAGAGAAGCTGGAGGATCTAATAGGCCACCTTTGGGATGCTGAGAGGAAGCGCCTCCGTGATCGTGATGTTGGCAGGTGGGTGATGTTAAGAGTGTTGTACATTCTCTATAGAGTATTGTATATTATACATTCTCTCTCTCTTACATGTAACTCATAAGGCACATGTAACAATATCTATATATATACCCAATTAATGAATAAACTGTACAGTCGTGAATAGCAAAACCCCTCTCAAATTCTAACATGTATCAGAGACTCAGAGTCTAGGGTTAGGGTTAAGAACTGACCCGGTCTGGCCGCCGCCATCTTCGCCATCACCGGCGAGCCGCCGGCAAGCCACCACCAGCGTGATACCTCATTTCCTCTCCCTCTCCCGTAGTTTGTCCAGATCTAGGTCCTCTGCCTCTGCTCTGCTGACGCTGCCACAACCTCTTCTTCGTCTCCGCCTTCACCCCGAAGACTCCCGACCGAGCCTCTGGCGACACACAGATCTCTGCTCTAGGCCGCCGTGATTTGAGCGGACAGGCCTCCCGTGACGCAGGCCTCCGGTGACGCCTCCCCCGGCCAGAGCTCCTCCCGGCCGGGCCTCCAGTGATGTCGTGGGCCTTCGGCGACGCCTCCCCCGGTCGGGTCACCAGCGACGCCGCCCGTGGATCCTCCAACGACGCCTCCTCCGGCCAGAGCTCCTCCCGGCCGGGCCTCCAGCGACGATGGATGTTGATCCTCTGCTCCCGGTCGCTCGCACATCGCTCGATTCGACCGGACGGGCCTCCAACCGGCACCGGCTGCTGATCCTATGCTCCCAGTCGCTCGTGCACCCCTGCCTACTGCAAGCCTGGGCACGAGCTGATCAAGGTGGAAGGTGCCCCCCATCGAGCTGATCCGACCGGAGATCCCTGCCTACTGTTATCTATTGTTTGCTACTGATCCTCTGCTCCGATGATCTCATAATTGGTATTTATCTGCTGTTTGGTACTTGCCACTACTGTTGTTCTACTATTGTTGCTCAGCACTGTTGTAAGATGCAATTGATTGCTCGGCTTGAGTGATGCTTGCTCTAGTTGCTATTGTGCGGCGGTTGTGTGTTAGCTAGTTGTGTTGTGGATCATGATCTCCTGCTATTGCATGTGGTGTTGGTATTATCGAGATTGTTGATTGGTCCTAATGTACTTGATCCTATCACGGCTCTTGATGGTATTCTTGGTCCTAGACCTATTTGAGGGGATGTTGCTATTGGTCAGATTCAGACTCAGATGAGCAATCTTGAGGCCTAGTCATGTCGACTGCAGGCATGTTCGAGTGCATCCACTGATTTGACTGCACCATCATGTCTTATGTCGGGTGCTTCACTCCCATGGTTGTTGGATTTAGATGCTTCTTTCCATGTGACATCTGATGCAACGCAGCTCACATCATATCATCCTGCTGCACAAGGTATCAAGATTCAGACAGTTGATGGAACGCCATGCACAGTCACTCATCAGGGGACTCTTTTCACCTCTTACTTCGCAGTTTTAGATGTCTCGTTTGTCCCCACGCTCTCCATGAATCTCATCGCTGTCAGGCAGCTCACAGATATGAACTGCTTTGTTGGGTTCGATGATAGCTCCTGCTTTGTGTAAGATCGTCAAACAAGAGTTGTCATTGGTACAGGTCATCGTTAGAGAGGTTCTGCAGGGCTCTATGCTCTTGATCGTCTAAATCTCTCTTTATCCTCAATTTCTGGTACTGCTCTTGACCCTATTCCTTCATCCTCTATTGTTGGTTCATCTACCCCTTGTCCTTCTGCATCTACTTGTGTTTGCCAATCCTTTCCTCAATGGCATCATCACTTGGGGCACTTGTGTGGTTCACGCCTCTCTATCTTGGTCCTGCTTTTTTTGATAAAAGTTTTTAGTGCAAGGTTTGTAGAGTTGGCAAGCAAGTACAACCCTCATATCCCTCTAGCATTTCTTGCTCTGATCGTCCTTTTGATTTGGTCTATTCGGATGTTTAGGGGTCCTTCTCCTTTTACTTCGAAGGGTGGTTACAATTACTATGTCATCTTCATTGATGACCATACTCGATACACTTGGATCTACTTCATGAAACATCGTTCGCAGTTGATTTCTATCTATTAGTCTTTTTCTCAGATGGTTCATACTCAATTCTCTTCTACCATCTGTGTTTTTCGTTCTGACTCTGGAGGAGAATATCTTTCATCGACCTTTCATCAGTTTCTTTTTTCTAAGGGTACTCTTCCTCAGCTCTCGTGTTTTGGTACTCATGCTCAAAATGGTGTTACTGAGCGCAGGCACCGTCACATCATTGAGATTGCTCGTACTCTTCTCATTTCCTCTTTTGTTCCCTCTCACTTCTGGGGAGGGGAGCAGCCTCCACGGTAGTCTATCTCATCAACCGTCAGCCCTCTTCTAAGCTTCAGGACAAGTGTCCTGGTGAGGTCCTGTACAGAGCACTTGCTCACTATGTTCATCTTCGTGTTTTTGGTTGTGTCTGCTATGTCCTTCTAGCAACTCGTGAGCGTACAAAGCTGAGTTCTCAATCAGTTGATTGTGTTTTTCTGGGTTATAGTCATGAGCATAAGGGCTATCGTTGCTATGATTTCTCAGCATGTCACATTCACATCTCTCGTGATTTGACTTTTGATGAGGGTCGACCTTTCTTTTATCATCCTTCTACATATCCTACTCCTTCTTCCACAGATTCCACTGCCTTCTTGTGTCTACCTCTCATTCCTTCATCAGACTTGCCTTCTCTAGATACATCTTCTCCACCAGTTTTACCTTCTAGTGTGCCTCCTCCACCAGCTCTACCAATTTCTGACACTTCCAATTTTCCTTTTCACTATAGTCGTCGATAGAGAGTTCCTTCTGATCCTTAGACTTCCATTCCTCTTGAACCTTCTGATCCCCAGTCCCCCTCTCCTCCACTTGACCCTCCAGCTAGTACCACAGACTCTGACGATCATTCTACTACATCACGGTATATCCTATGTGATCGTTCCTCTCTTCAGGCACTAGAGAGATGGGGTTTTCCTTGTGCTTGTGCAGTATCTGAGCCGAGTACATATCAGGAGGTCATCGGTATACCTGAGTGGCAGTTGGCTATGACTGAGGAGCTTATAGCATTAGAGTCTACAAGCAGTTGGGAACTTGTTCCACTACCATCTGGAGCTAAGCCTATAACTTGCAAGTGGGTGTACAAAATAAAGAACAAGTCAGATGATTCAATGGAGCGATACAAAGCTCGGCTTGTTGCAAGAGGTTTTCAGTAGACTTATGGTCGAGATTATGGTGACACTTTTGCTCCAATTGGTCATATGACTACAGTCCGCACTCTCATTGTTGTTGTAGCTATACACTCATGGACTATATCTCAAATAGATGTCAAGAATGTTTTTCTTCATGGTGATCTACATGAGGAGGTTTATATGCAGCCACCTCTAGGTGTTGAGACTCCTACAGGCTATATTTGTCGTCTTAGGCATGCTCTATATGGTCTCAAGCAGGCTCTTTATGTTTGGTTCGAGCGTTTCAGTTCTGTGATTCAAGATGCTAGTTTCACTCCGAGTGAGCATGACTCTGTCTTGTTTATTCACACTTCTCAATGTAGTCGTACTTTGCTTCTACTGTATGTAGATGATATGCTGATCACAGGAGATGACATGGACTGTGAGGCTTTTGTCAAGAAGAAATTGAGTGAACATTTTATGATGTCCGATTTGGGACCATTGGGCAATTTTATGGGGATTGAGGTTCATTTTGATAGTGATGGCTACTATCTCTCTCAGCATCGCTACGTTCAGGATCTACTTGCTCGTTCTGGTATGAATGACACACGCAATGCTGTCACACCCATGGAACTCCACCTACAGCTTCGGCCTACAGACGGTGTACCACTGACAGATCCTTCTCGCTATCGTCAGCTCATTGGGAGTCTTGTTTATCTCACTATCACCAGGTCAGACATTGCTCATGCTGTTCATGTGCTCAGCCAGTTTGTCAGTGCTTCCACCTCAGTCCACTATGGTCAAGTTCTTTGTGTGCTGAGATACTTGAGTGGGATTATGACCAGATGTCTATTCTATGCTAATTCGAGTTAGCTCTAGCTCCATACTTACTCTAACTCCACATGGACGAGTGATCCTGCTGATCGCTGATCTATCATTGGCTATTGTACCTCTCTTGGTACTTTGCTCATTGCCAAGAAGTCCAAAAAGCAGATTGCAGTGTCACACTCTAGTGCAGAGGCCGAGCTTCGAGCTCTTGCTGCTACCGCCTCAGAGATCATTTGGCTTCGATGGCTCTTGATTGATCTCGATGTCCATTGTGACAATCCTACACCTCTCTTTTGTCACAATACAAGTGATATTCAGATTGCTAGTGATCCAGTCAAGCATGAGCTGACAAAGCACATTGGTGTTGATGCATCCTTCACACGATCTCATTGTCAGCAGTCGACCATCGTCCTCAAGTATGTTCCCTCAAAGCTTCAAGTTGCAGATTTCTCCACTAAAGCTCAGACTCGAGAACATCATTGGCTTCATCTACTCAAACTCAGTATATCAGATCCTCCTGGTTCACCTTGAGTTTGAATGGGGTGTTAAGTGTGTTTTATATTCTCTATTCTCTCTCTTGTCCCATGTGACCCATGTAGCCCATGAGACCCATGTAACAGTGTCTATATATACACTCAATTAGTGAATAAGTTACACAGTTGTGAATAGCAAAACCACTCTCAAATTCTAACAGGTGAAAGGCTGAAAGATATCATGTACGATGTTGATGACCTTGTTGATCTTTGCAAAGTCATGGCACAGACATACAAGATCATTGGAGAATCAGGCATCGACATCACACATTAATTGGTTGGTAAGGAGTTTTCGCTCTATGATGTCTTATATCATATACAACCATGATATATCTATATAACAGCCCAAAAATTTTGTAAGAAGTCCCATGAATAAAAATACAGGATTTTTTTTAAAAAAATTATGTGTTTTCTTTTGCTGCCTTAATTGCGTGCCTTTTTGAAGATCTATTGGTCGCGTTCTTTATCTAACAGGCCTAGAAAAGCCAAAACCCTAAAACCAAAATTTTAAAAGCAAAGCTAATGGAAGTATCATCTGCAAGTAAATCATCTGAGCAATTCTAAAGTCAAATTCTCAAGTGAGAGCACACTCTAAAAGAATCAAGCCATGAAATTTTCTCCCCTTTTTCTCTTTTCTTTCTCTTCCTCATGTTCCTTTGGCCGAGCTAGCTTGGGCCACAGCCGTTGCAACCCAATCGTTTCCCTCGGTCAACCCCGGCTCACCAGCGTTTCTTTCTCTTCCTCCCGACGACACGCCCCTTCTGCTCTCTCCCTCTGGGTGACACGTCGCCCCGGCGCTGCCACCATGCCCGCAAGTGACGCAACCATCCTGGCGCCATGTTGCTGTGCTCATGCTTGCCCGTCGCTCGTTCGTCGCCTCGCACGCCACACCGAGAGCATCACCAAGCCGCCTACTCCCTCCATTCCCTTCGCCTATAAATGGCTACCCAGAGCCCCTCGCCCTCCCTTGCCATTCCTCCCCCTTTTTCCCTCTCCACTGAGCCCAAGACACAAGAGGGAGCGAGCCTTGTTTCGGCTGCCGCGCCGCCATCACCATTTTCGCCACCTCAGTGAGCTCCTTCCCTCGCCGTGTGCATCAGCACGTGTTCTGGGACACGAGCAGTCTTTCCCCTCTACTAATTCGGCTTTTCGTTCTCAGGAACGCGCCGGCATCGTTGTCTTCCCCGCCCCGGGCTGAAACAACCAATTCCGCCGCCGTGCCACCTCCGGTAATCCCCTTCCCGATTCCTTCCGCCTCAAGCACCTCGTCGACATCCTGGTGCTCCTCCAACCATGAATGGCCCCTTTATCCTCTCAGGAGATCACCCCCACGGGGAGGCCTTTTTACCGCTTCAGGTCGTCGCCGCCAGCCACCCTCCGAGTGCCTTCGCCTTCCCTCTTCACTCTAGAAGGTTCCCTACTACTCATAGATACTCATGCATTCGGATTCTAGCTTAAAGCATTGCCGAATTGTCATAGTTGTCGTAGGCCAAACGCCGCTGCCGCGGTGAGCCACCATGGCCCTCGCCGCCGGCCCCCATAGGACCGCCTGCTGGGAGGTTTCATTTTAGCCTCACCGCCGCCTCGTAGTCTGGCTCATGGTGTGGCCTTGACAGGAACCGCTCAGAGCCTCCTCTGTTTGGTCGGAACCGACAGGGCTTCGCTACGTCTCTTCTCCCTCTCTCTCTCTCTCTCTCTCTCTCTCTCTTCTCATTTTTCCGAAATTAAAATGACTTTTCCACCGAATTTTAGATGTATATGTAGCCAGTTCATGTCGCAAGTTGAAATGGCGACATGCAGTAAATAGGTGTCTGTCGCCATTCCAAATGCAGACATGCGCCTATTTTTTTGTAATTTTTTTCGACTATTTTTTTTTGTAATTATCTTTTAAATTAATAATATTTTTTTCAAAAAAAAAACATCATCCTGTATTCCTGTGTGGTCTGTCTACATCCCCAACTGGGTCTAATTACGTGTATGCTCATTGGTGTAAACTCAGTTTCTGTAGTCGTTGCTTTCATCTTTGTCTCAGCTATTGTTTGACATAATTACTCCCGTATTCAATAGTCTGCACTCTGGGATCGTATTTCTAATGGAAAGTACAAAATTTTCCTTTGGAATCTTCCTCTGAAGCATGGCAGTTGACCTACTATGTTAGGTACCGGCTAAAACCATGTAGCTAGTTAGTCATATATGTCTGGCATAAGCTGTGTTTGTCTTGTTAGTAGTAGTAGATTTGATCTCTGCATCGAAAGAATATCAAAACTGTCTCTACAGTTTTGGAAAACCAAACACAGAATTAGCAGACGTTTTTGCGCATGCTTGCACAGCCGTGCATGCTTGTGTCTTTTCGGTGGTTGTCAGGTTGGAACTTACGTGCACGCTGCAAACTTCAAATATCTCAGCTTAGTTTACCCTTCGTTTAACCTCCGATTACCTTTGCACAACCTCATTTCCCTCCAAAAAAGAGGTCAATTTTGTTTAATAACATGAGGGAAAAATTTTGTATAACATGTGTTTTTAAACCCTCTGCAAGGAGCAAGAGCAAACTACTACACGTAACCATTCTACAGCTTGTCTGTGATCTTCACATAGTCACATCTATCTCAATAACAGCGAAAAAAAATCATGTAATGATGTGCACTGCTCCTGGAGCTGAACCAGAAAAAAGATCCTAATCTTTTCAGTTTTGTGTAGCCAACTAGCCATCGTGCGATTGTGTTAGTGTCACTTCATTTATTTATTTTTTGCATGGTTGCACCCTTGGTTGATTGCAGGGCTACAAGCCTACAAGCCTGCAATATTAATGTCCGGCAAACATCGTCAGAGAAGAGAACGTCGCAGTTGAAATGAAACACTGGAAGTTGAACCCCCGGGCTGTAACAACCAAGAAAAACTTCAGAACTCCTAAGACTTAGAAGAAACGGCCTAGAGGGCCTACAGACAATGTTGCCTTTCCTTGCAAGAGTCCTCAACTCTGCATGCCTTGTGGAGATTACTTATTGGCCCAGCAATAAAGTAGGGAAGCGACTTATTGGTCTAGCAATAAAGTAGGGAAGCGAACAAGTCACAACTCCCAACTAACTCTGAAAAAGAGTAGAAAGAATACCAGTACAGGGGAGAGGAGAGGAGATGGCATTGCTAGGCCTCACTCCATACCGTCATGCAGTTCATCCAGGTGCCTAGCTTCACTAGTACAGCTGTGCTTGTATACATGAGAGGTTTGTAACAGTGTACATGGGTGCAGGTAGGAGCATACAGTGCAGTGGCATCAAGGTGGTACCACTCAGATCACGGGGGGAGAGATCAAGATCAAGATCAAGAAAGGACTTTGATCTGAATGTTTCGTCGTCGCGAGCGCTCATCGCCACTTGCTCTCTGAAGACTCCTTCATATGGCAAGTCGAAGAGGATCAATCCTAGAGATCTGTTCACCTTCTCCTACAGGTTTAGCACTGAAATCCCCATGAGTGAAACTCCAGGGGTAGGTTGTGTGATCGATATATGTAGCCTCCAGGCTTTTGGGATCTCACTTTACCCTTTCAGGTGATCTTATTCCCAGAGTTTCTTTATGCAGGCATCCATCGATGAGTACCTTAAGAACAGGACTAGGATTGTTGGAGCTGTGTTTCCTGATCAGCGCAAACGAACCAAGCTTAGTGATGTGAGTGATCTAGTCATTTCTTTCTCCAATTTCTGTTCTGAATTCTGAAGTTGCGAGCTGAAATGAGCAAAACATGTTTTCAACAAAAAAAAAGGCTGAAACTTTACTGTGATTTGTTTGTTTCATTTCACCGGCTCTGAAGCCTGAAATGTCACAACAATAAGTCACGATCTTCTTGCCGGCAACCATGTGTTCATTTTTCCAGGAACTAACTGCTTCTGTGCACCGTCCATGTGAAAAATATACGCAAACCTAACAAAGTAGCTACTCCTCCATTGATCTTACAGGAAGAGTGGAGCGTTCAGCTCCTCCCCATTCAGTTCCTCTTCCTGTCGGCGTCTCCGGTGATCGTCATGCGCTTCGTCAGCAAGTCCAACGGGAAGGAGTACCCGCCCAACGTGCCCGTCCACGCCACCAGCCTCCTCCTGATGGAAGTGGTAAATTGACGACCCATTCCTCATTTCCATCAGATTCAGACGTCTGAAACATGAATCATGAATGTACGTACCGTAACCCTGTCGTGCCGTACGCAGACGGACTACAAGCTGAACGGCCTGGACAGCAATGCCATGCCGTCGCACCTCGCTCTGACCGTCCGCGGCACGCTGTACCCGCAGCGGGAGGGCAAGAAGATCCTCAAGGGGCACGTCGAGATGTGCGTTGGGTTCGACCTCCCGCCGGTGTTCGCGCTGGTCCCGGAAGGCATCATCAGAGGCGTCGGCGAGACGGTCAGCATTTTGAGCAGTTGCTCGTGTAAAATCATCGGTGTTTTCTTCGGAGGACTGACGGGCGTTTTGATCGGTGATCATGGTGCAGGTGCTGAGGCAGCTAGCAGAGCAGATGAAGCACGACTTCGACACAGGCCTGGCAGCAGATTTCAAGAAGTACAGGAAGGAGAAGCTAACTGAAAAGCGAACATCACCCTGAAAATTTTGAGAACATACACTACCCAGTAGCAAACTAGCAATAGTACTAGCAGTCGTTACACCAGATTCTTTGGAGCTCATCGCATCATCAACAGAGTGCAACATAATTGTATTGTTCATCAGCGCGTCGACATGACTGAAAAGATAATGGAATCTCATTTATTCATTGTAAACTGGAGCATTAGAATGTACATAATTACAAGAATATTCAGTTTTACAGAGATTGATAATCTCAAGCTATTGTATGTGTTTACTGTCAGACTCGACTTCATTCCTTTTTCGGCTATCGTGGAATCTTATGTACCATGTAGTATACAAGGCCTAGGGCCTTTGCTTCAACAGCCCAAAGATCCTAGTCTTCCAATGACCGCTTCCTCGCCCTTAAGTCACGCTCAAGGCTTTGAGGTAATGGAGGAGTCCTTCCACGACGGAAAAGGACAGCTAGAGCTTTCATTTTATAGCAGATGTTGAAAACCTACAAACAAGCACGACTATGATCAGTTGTCAATCACAAAATGGTACTTATGAAGGTCATGTCCATGTCCATCTATTATCTTACTGATGACGCCTCTAGCTCTGCAATTCCTTCGCATCCTTGACCACCACCCTGTAGAAGGTCACAGTATTTTACAGCATCATCCTCATCTTCAAACACCTGTAATAAACGATGGTTCAAAAGAATACAAAGCAAGTAGTTATGTAAAAAATTGCAGAAAACTGGTTGTTAAGAAAGTGACAGTAACTGGAAAACACATGCTCACAAACATAATATAAGTACCAACAGAAGAGCACACCCTTCAAAGTGCACTAATGCACCTTAAACGATTGCAAATTAGAACCATCCAGCGCACATCAATAGTCCCTTATGTTCTTGGATCCTTGCTCATAGGTACCACTTTGGGCATTTATAGTTTCACGTGCAATATTTATCAGTACTAGGTTGGAATCATGTTTGCCCCATTAAAGAAACATGAACTAACAGATTACTCATTTCTGGAGGTACAAAAAAGTTGTTTAACGTTGAATTGTTCACATGATCGTATCATAAAGCTTCTAGTCCATGTATGTCGCCAGATGGTATGTATAAAAGATTCAGTCCTGAGACCAATCTATACCACTCATTTTGTACAGTCTATACCACTCAATATTGTATATTCCTTTTGGACCATCAACAGACAAACAAATTAATTTCACTATGGTATATCAATAGGGAACCTTACAGTCATGAACAATTCGCATAAACCTACCGTTCTTCAGCATACATAGGAATCACCTTATTATTAATTCTACTCCATTTGACCATTCCCTTCTCACGATTCCTTAAATGTCTGATTATAAATCAGGCAGCATGTTTCATATATTGATTGTGCATGGACCCAAAGTATGTCAAGATGATGGACTTAAAAAAGTTAATGCATTAAACTGCCCCCTATTGTCCTCTTTAGATGTTGCATTTCCCCATATTAATCCAAAAAATGCACTAAAAGACCAGACAAAAAGCAGGACAGTTAGCTGGCTTTCAGGAACACATTACACATCCACAAAAATACACTCCTTTTACTAGCTACTCACCAGTACTCCCTCTCTGATATCTTCAACAAGCATGTTAAACTTGGAGCCAGAGCACTTTGATTTAGTCCCAACTCCTGAGCCCCCTCCCTTCGAGAAAAGCATTCCAAGCTCCCTTTCAACTTCACTGCAGAAAATGGTACAGTACCATGTTCATAATTTTCAGTTAACCACTCAATTATGACAAACATCCTGTAACAGTGGCAAAACAATTCTCACCTGCGGCTCCAGCGGGTTTTCATTGTCCATAGATGATTATCTCTTCTAGCAAGCACATAGACTGGCTTGGAGTCTTCTCTCCATGGGTTTGTCTCCAATACTGAACCATCATGAAAACATTACAACAGTTACTAAAATTTCAAACTTCCACATTAAAAAAAACCATTTACGTTTAGTTCATGATACACACTATGTAGAAAACCATAAGAACAAAGTCATTTCTAACGGGTAACGGCTTAACCTTTTGACATGATTGGTGAGCATGAGTGCATCATAACCGTTCAGATATTAAGCCATTTAAGCACTGACTAGTTTGTGGTCCTACTGAAGGCAGCATAAGCACGACCATAGCAGACATGCCAATTCAGCACTTGATGCAAAGACAAGAAAACATTGCACTATCCAGGCCAAAGCCTGAGGAAATAGCTGGGGATTGCAACATTTAATCATCGCGTGCACACCTGGTCATATATTGGCCCACTTCAAACTACACATCTCACCAAACAAGATAGGCGTGAACGCACAAGCCTAACATAGTTGGTGCTGATCGCCAGTTCATCGCAACACGCAATACTCCCGTACACACAAAGATCACATCTTTGGCCACTTTGGACTACGCATTTCATCAAACAATACGCGCGCGAGGGCACCTAAAGTCCTACACCCTACCAAGCCCAGTCATTTCCTGCTATTGACCAACCATTAAAGTTGCTAAACCCCTAGTAAAGACTAAAGCCCTAAGCAAATCGAGCCAGAGAATACGATCCAGGGAGAGGGTTAGGACATCTCACCATCGTAGGCGAGGGCGTCGAGCGACTCCATGAGGTGGCGCCGCATGCCGTAGGCGCGGGAGGAGACCTGGCGCAGGAACTCGCCGGAGGTCCCGGGGATGCCGCCATCCATCCCCATGGCCCTCTCCACCTCCTGCTCCTCGCCATCTCCCTCCGGAGACGGTGGAGGCGGAGGCCGGGACGAGGCCGCGGCCACGACCGCCCGGCGGTGCGCGGCGGCGAGGCGGGGCGCGGCGGCGGGAGGGATAGAAGGGGAGGTGAGGTTCCCGGCGAGGGTGGCGGTGGTCGCCGGCGACGGCGGCGGCGGCGGCGGGAGGGACGGCAAAGAAGCTGCCATTTTTACGTTCCCAAGGACTGGACTATTGGAAGTTGGAGCGGACTGAGAAAGGTGAGAAATCGAGAGCGAAGTTGGGGCTCAAACGTGGAGGTGGGACCTTCTTGTTTTTTTTGAAGGAAACGTGGAGGTGGGACTTGGGAGAGTGGAATGTGGACACGGCAGCTCCAGTCTCGTGGAGATCTTTCCACCGCGGCAGATGGGTTCGGCACGTACGTTTCGCACGAGATTCCATCGGGCTGACGGGATCGTGCCGTGTCACTACTCACTAGCGGCCGTGTGATTGGCTACAGTCCATTTGGCGGACCGGTTTCTCGGCTGCCAAAGACGGCAAGTAACATTACACGGTAGTGGCTTAGCTTCTGCGTATTTTCTACACCGTTCGATCAGTGGTTTTTTTTTTTAAGCAACAGTATGACCAAGCTGGTCGGAGTGAATATAATCTTTATCTTTCTTTACCATTTTAAAAAAAATACTTGATAATGGTGGTGAGTCTGTCATCTATCTCTCCACCTCTTGAGTTAGTGGGATCTTTTGTGGTTACATATGTGCATACATGCATATGTTTTTATAAGGATCTACTGTGGACAATTAGATTATCTACGCATGTGGTTTGTGATAAGACTCTTTGTGGCTTGTTGATAGGATATTAATTATGTATGCAACTTTTAGATGTAGAGATAATTACCTTATATGTATTCGTTTTCCAAGTTTAGAACTTATATATGTTTATTTGAGATCCGTTGTAATGCACAGGCACTCGACTGGTACTACTTAAAAAGACTCTAGTAGTGGTGAGTGATGTATTCTTCTTCCCCTCTCCTCCGCTCATAACCCATCCATACCGACAGGTGGGACCAGTGCGCGCCGGCCCTCTCTGTCTCCATGCGGCTCCACCTCTTCATACCCCTTCCGCCGACTTCTGGACCCTCGTCTCGCGTGCCCCCCGTCTCCATCCTCTCTCCCATGACGATATCCCCGCATGCCAGGCCCCCATCGCGATTCCTCATTCTGTCATCCCGTCCCCAACAACGTCCTCGTGTACGCCCTCTACCATCAATGTTGTGTTTGCCATCACTGTCAAACCATCGTGACGCAGTGGTCGCCACCCTCACGTCGTTCCTCGACCCGCACCATCGCGGTTTCTTCCCGTACTCCACAGGCGAGCTCGAGCTCCTCCGCCGTTGCCGTCATGAAGTTGACAGACTTTGCGAAGCTCTAGGCTCACGGCCCCAAATCAGCCCGACGACTCGTTGTTTCACTGCCCACCAATCACTCGACGAAATGTCTTGCTCATTATTTTCTTATCTGATTGCTCTCACCTCTCCTCGACATCTAATCTCACTCTCGCTCTCCTTTCTCATAATGGCGAAAAGCATCTGGGAGTACTGCACTACTGCGTCGATGGTGGCGAGCGAGCCAAGGGCGAGGACATGTGGCATAAGCCTTGGCTGGCGGCGAAAACCCGCAGCGACACAAGCACAACAGTGAGGCGTGCACCATGACCTTGAGAGCCAAAGCGAGAACTGTTATCGGGCTTACGGTGAGATACGACTCCCTCTCTCCTTGTCTTTACCTCTCTGCGTGGGCATGTGGTACGTCCATATTCAGTCGTGTTAGCTCTCACTAAGCTTGTTGTGAAAATTTAGGAATTGTTATTTTCACTTACTCATACGATGATTGTGCATTTGCTTCCAATTTGGATTGAAATGATACAAAAGCTAATATGATATTAATTCATTAACTCATGAAGTTTGATCCCAGCAAGCTAACATTACTTAATATTGAAAACGATTGATGAAATATTTATTGGGGCGATGTGTGCGAGCAGTTCAAAGGACGCTTGCGGCATCCAAAAGCCACACAGGAAATTAAAAGACCTTGAACACAAGTTGGTAGAAGAAAATGATGTACATGACTCAAATATCATTGTTTGTCAGCAAGGCCTTCAACAATTGAATTTGTTCGATGACATAAAAATGAAATCTCTGCATGTCTGATTGCCACCACCACTAAACGTGATGATGCATTTACTATATTGTCATAATTGGACTATGTTTGTTGATAATTTATACAATCATGTCTTCCAATTAGTAGAACACCTGATGCAACCTTTTGCCCATCTTCTAATTGGTTAACTATGCCTTTCATAAATTTGTATAATCTTTCAATATATGTTTTTTATCTGTAGCAACGCACGAGCATTCAGCTAGTAATATATTAATAGTTAAGGGAAAAGTTAAATACAAGGAAAAGAGGAAAGGAATGTACAAAATATAGAGATAAAAACGTAAAAGAAATTATCAAACCACTCCTGGATATGAGGAAACATCTTTTTATTTGCCCTAGGGATAACCATGGCAAACTCCATGTTGAATTTTTGCTTCCAATTTTGTTGAGATGGATCAATATTCTCAAACATTTTGTTATTTGTGGTGATTGTCGGGACCCAAAACTACGGTTCGGGACCCTCTGTGTTTAATGCACTAGTCCAGGATCATGCTAGTGCACACAGTGTCAACAAAGATGGCAATCATTCCATACAAGCGAATAATAACATAAACGGTTAACTTTGATTAACAAATAATGGTTTTGACCTCAAGGTCGAGTTTACAAATCTGAACCCACGAGAACTAACATAGGAAATAAGCGGCGGAAACATAAGCGGTAGTGGCACCCCATCGATTCGCCACAGCAACCGATCGGGATCAAGACCTCACGATCGGGCACCTTCGATGTACTCGTCCTCAAATCTTTGGTGAAGACTCCTCCTCTACTTGATTCGTCAAAACAAGCGTGAGTACACACCGTACTACATAAGCCACACCACGTAAATGCAAATATATACATATCTTTGGCTTTTTACAAAGGAAGGCATTCATGGCTCTTTTGCATAAATGCAACTTTTGCAATTGAATACAATTCAATAGATTAAAGGCAGGTAACACAAATAGACAATAATAATTTTAACAAGTTATTTCACAAAGACACACCTGACCCTAACGGGTTATTCACATAGCTAGATGATTTGTTCACATAGCTCCTTCCCACACAGATTTTATGAAAATCTACCCCTAGTGTCAAATCCCGAGCATTGTCCATGATCATGACGCTATTCGAATAGATTAAGTTACACTCTGCAGAGGTTTGTACACTTTACCCACAGATACAATTAGTGTAGCTAACACTAATCATAACAAAGCATTTGGATACCTTATCTTACTATGCTAGGCCTGTCTCAAAACAGACATGTGGTCGTGCAGAGCTCGATTCAAAAGAGCACATGGTAAGGTCCTTAATTGACCAAGGCAAGACTTCCACAAGCTAACCAAATCACACAGACACACAGATTATTATAGTTCACATAGTCCACACAGTTCACAGTCCACCCTTTCACACAGTTCCCACCACTTGCCTCGGTTCAAATCCTTTTACCACCCCATTGGTTTTAAGTGCAACACATGCCACAAAGACACATAGTACACACAGCTTTTATCACATAGTTGCATATTCACTTAGTCAAATTTATATAGCAATCTACATGACAAATGATTAGTGGCATGGCTAAGCGATCTAATCGTACTAACCAACCCACGTTGGTTCTACAATATTAACCAACTAATTATCAACTAGGGTGACAAGGAATCAAGGCATAACAATTACACAAGGAGGCATACCAATTTGGATTTAACTCTCGCACCCAAAAGCTTTTAAATAAATACTTGAATTAAGATGCGATAATTTGAATTAAAATACTTTTATAAAACTGGGAAGCAAAATGGTCAAGGGCATAGCTTGCCTTGAAAAGGATCTAGGAATTGATCTTGGTCTTGGAAAGGTCCTTCTTCTTCAACTCTTCGGAAATAATCGAAGTCTACTCATGAAACGACACAAACAAACAAACTAAATGAAAACCAGAAGCAAATAACTCCAATAAAATAAATAAAAAGCTCCAATAGATAGATCTGGATTTTAGATGAATTTAGGAATTTGAATGGATGGATTTGGAGTTAGGATTCAAAAGATATGAATTTTACAAGTTTTAACCTAACTCTTGAAATTTAAATGAATTTCTAAATTTAAACAAAATCAAATTTAAATAATTTTGGTTTGATTAGCTAGATCTTAATTTTATATGAATTTAGAAATTTGAAACACCCAATTTGGAGTTTGGATGCAAAAGTTATGAATTTTACAAATTTAAACCTAAATCATTATTTAACAATTTTCCCGAATTGTTTTTCTAAAGGAAATTCTAATTATTGCATAAGGTGGCGTCGTGAAGGATTTCAGAATTTAAAAGAATTAAAGAATTAATCGACATGTGGGACCCACATGTCGGTGACCCGACTCCGATGGACCAAGTCCACCGAGCCATCTGATCCGGGCGGCTGGGCGCCACGTGGGCACTCACGTGGCGCGCCTGCGCCGATCTTGCGCGCCACATGGCGGACACGCAGCACGGCCGAGGCCGGGCCAGCGTGGGCGGCGCGAAGCGGCGGCGCCACGGAACCAAGGTCGTGACAGCGGCTTCGCCGGCGAGAATGGGTGGTCTGAGGAGATAGAGGGAACACGGGATCTCGAGGGTGTGCTCATCGGGTGCGAGAAGACGGCAGTGGCGGCCGTGGCGAGTCGGGCGGAGGAGGTGGTGCAGGCTCGGCGGCGGCAATAGAGAGGGCTCCTCCGTGGCGGCGAGCACCGGCAGCGGCGACACGGCGAGTCCAGCGGTGGCGGCGGCGGCGGCGAGGGCAACGCAGGCGGCGCAATTCCTCGTCGAACAGCGGCGGCGAATTAGGTCCTCAAGCTTCTGGCGGCTCAAGGGCTCGGGAGGAGGTGAGTTGGGGGTTTGGGAAAAGGAGGCGGTGCGATCCGGGGTGCCTTTATAGGGCGGGAGCTCCGGCGGCGTGGCTACGTGGAGGTCGTGGCGGCGGCGATTGCGGAACGTGGGCGCCAACCGGCGCGAGGATGAGAGGGTTGCGGGGTGGCGGCGTGGTCGTGGAGGTCGTGCGCACACGCGAGGAACGGGAGGTTGAGGCGCCCGCGTGAAGCTTCGGCGTTGACCGCTCATGGCGATTCGTCTGCAGCGTCCATGAAGAAAGCGGCGAGAAGACGGCTCGACAAAGCGGGCCCACTTTGGCGGCGAGCAGGGAGGCGAAGCAGCATATGTGAATCTGATCGTCACTTCGCGATCGGACGGACCAAGGAAAGACGGACGGCCAGGCTTCAGCGGAAAAAAGGAAGTTGGGCGAGAGATTCGACCCAACACTATTTGGAGATTTAAATTAGCTTTTTCTTTTTAAGAAAATACGAGAAATTCAAATAAGCATTGGAAAATAGCAAATGATCTTGGAAAAATTCGAAAAATTCTAGAAAATATATCCAAGCTCATAGAATCCAAATAAAATAGTTTTGACTATTGTTCATGTTGGAATTATTCATATTAAATTGTTTTGTTACTAAAGTCCAAGTTTAAGCTTTTGAACTAAATGCAAATAAATCCAAATGGTGAATTTTCTCCTTACCAACTATTCAAATGATTTTTAAGGTTACGAAAATTGGGATGTTACAAACCTCCCCCTTAAAGGAATCTCGACCGAGAGATTCGAGGCTAAATGGAGAAAAGGTTGAGAACTCGTCTTTCAACTCTTCTTCACGCTCCCGTTGCTTCACCTTCTCGAGTGGTGACTCCTTTGCACCTTGCAAAAGCGAACCGTCTTGCTTCGGTTCGGCGTTACGTGACATCGAGAATCTTGACCGGTTGCTCTTTGTAGGTGAGGTCTTCTTTTAGTTCAATTGACTCTAACGGTGCTTGTTCTTAGGCACATGAAGACACTTCTTCAAGCGAGAGACATGAAAGACATCATGGACTCCGCTAGCGGCTGCGGCTCAAGCGATAAGCTACTTCTCCACGGCGATCCAAAATCTTGAGCGGACCAACATCTGAGGGGCAAGCTTCCCTTTGGCATGGAACCTTTTCACACCCACGAGTGGCGAACTTCGGAGATACACAAAATCTTCGGCTCGGCGAGATCACGGCGGCGATTATCGGCATAACTCTTTTGCCTCGGCGAGCTATCTTTAGTCTCTCTCGATCATGGACACTTGCTCTTACGCTTCTTGAATAATATCCGGACCAAAGATATGCGTTAATTTGTTTCGACCCGGTTCAGCGGGGTTACGCAAGCACGACCATACAAAGCTTCAAGCGGTGACATTTGCAAAGCGGCTTGATAAGCTGTTGTTGTCGAGAATTACGCATATGGTAGCTCTTATCCCAGCGGGTAGCATTTGCTAGAGCACGGGCTCTCAACATATCTTCAATATCTGGTTAACCCTTTCGGTCCATCCATCTGTGCGGGGTGATCGCAGATCTTGAAATTCGGTGAGTCCCTAAGGCTTCGTGCAAACTCGCCAAAATCGGGAGGTGGCGAGATCCTCGATCGACACTATCTTCTTAGGTACACCATGCAAGCCGACAATCTTTGACATGTGCAGCTCGCGGACGATCTCTGAGTGCGTGGTTTTGGTTTGGTAAGAAATGGGCAACTTTAGTCAAGCGATCCACTATTACCCAAATCGAATCGTAACGAGTGAGTCTTGGGTAAACCGTAATGAAATCCATTCGATTTCTTCCCACTTCCATTCTGGAATCTTCAAGGGTTACCATGAGACACTGCGGCCTCGATGCTCTGCTTTAACTTTTGACACCGTCGCACAAGGCGACGAACTCTGCTGACGTCTCGTTTGATTCGACCACCAAAACCTATTCTTAACATCTGATACATCTTAGTACTACCGGGTGAATCGAATACTTTGAGTCATGGGCCTCCTTCAAAATTAGTTGTCTCAATCCATCAATATTTGGAGCAGAATCGTCCATTGATCCACAAGTATATCTGATCATCCATTGTGAAGTCCTTGAACTTCCCTTACATCATCTTCTTCTTAATGTCGGAGAACTCGAGTCTTTAATTTGAGCTTGCGAATCTGCTTCTCCAAAGTAGATGCACTTCCAAGTTTACTCTGAATCCTTGAGACACTACTTCTAGCTTGACAGAATTCTTCTTGTAGTTCTGAACAAGGCTCTTTCACTTCCAGAGCATTGCAGTGACTCTTACGGCTCAAAGCATCTGCAACGACATTGGCCTTACCAGGATGGTAATGGATTCCAAGATTATAATCCTTTATCAGCTCTAGCCATCTCCTCTGTCTCATATTCAGATCTGTTGAGTGAAAATATATTTCAAGCTCTTGTGGTGCATGTATACCTCCACAGCGATTACCGATGAGGTAATGGCGCCAAATCTTCAAAGCATGTACCACGGCAGACTAATTCTAGATCATGGGTAGGGTAATTTTCTTCGTGTGGTCTTAAGCGCCTTGGCGCGTGGCGGCGGCTCTTCCTTCTTGCATCGGGACACATCCTAATCCTTGTGTGAAGCATCACAATAGATATCAAAATCCTTGCGAATATCTGGCGAGAATCGACCTTTGAAATGAAGTCAACGCTTCTTCAATTCTTGAAAACTTCCTTCACAAGTCAGGGGTCGAGTAAACTTTTCTCTTTCTTCAACAATTGCGTAAGAGGTTTAGCAATTGATGAAAATCCTTCAATAAACGGCGATAATATCCTGCTAATCCCAAGAAATCTGCGAATCGAGTAGCGGTCTTGAAATTTTTCCCAATGTAATATGGCTTTTACCTTCTTTGGGGTCAATGCTACTCTGCATTGTCATTACATGACCAAGGAAATCCACTTCCTTCTTCGAAATCACACTTGCTAAACTTAGCATACAACTGATGCTCCCTGAGCTTCTCCAGGATTAATCTCAGGTGTTCAGCATGTTCTTCTTCTGACTTGGAGTAAACCAAAATATCGTCGATGAATACAACTACAAATTTGTCCAAATACTCCATGAATACCTTATTCATCATGTTCATGAAATAGGCAGGGGCATTAGTCAAACCAAAGGACATGACCAAGAACTCATAATGTCCATACCGCGTTGAAAGCGGTCTTAGGTATATCCTTGGGACAGATCTTCAGCGATGGTAACTTTGATCGCAAGTCGATCTTCGAGAACACTCGGCTCCTTCATTTGATCAAGCAGATCATCTATCCGAGGCAATGGGTACTTATTCTTAATAGTGACTTCATTGAGAGGCCGGTAGTCGATGCACATCCTCATGCTTCCATCCTTTTTCTTGACAAACAAGATGGTGCTCCCCATGGCGGCGAACTAGGCCTCACAAAACCTTTCTCCAAGAGTTCTTCTATTTGCTTCTTCATTTCCACTAACTCATCGGTGGCATCCGATAAGGTCTCTTCGAGATGGGTCTTTGTTCACGGCACTAGATCGATGACAAACTCAATGTCACGATCCGGTGGCATTCACAGTAACTCTTACGGGAATACATCTGGATACTCCTTGACGGTAGCACATCTTCGGTATGACGGTCTTGAGCTATTGACTATCAAATGCCCATTACGCCTTGAGGTAGCTAGGAACTCCACTTTGTTTCCTTTGGTATCCTCGATTATAGCGGCTCTTGACCACAATCTATGCGGCTTTGTGCTTGGTTAACCAATCCATACCAAGGATGACATCTATGGTTTGGGTGTCTAGAATAATTAGGTTAGCTAGAAACTCAACTCGACTATGAGTAACTTAGCCCTAAACAACCCACATTAGAACTTAGCTCTGCTCCAGGTATTTGGACTAACGAGTGCGCTTAAGATGCATAACTTCCAATTTATTCTTGGTTGCAAAAACTCCGAAACAAGCGAATCTGAAGCTCTAGAATCAAACAGAGCAGGCAGTCTTGAATTCACTAGGAACTTACCCAAGTCTGACGTCTGGTGCTTCTGAGCTCCTTCAAAGTGGCGTGATTAACACGACCTCGACAACGGACCGCGCTCCTCTGGTTGGTGGTTCCTGAGAAACTCCTTGGTTGTTCTGCGTTGGGGTCTTGGCGGTGTTGCTCCAAGGTTGAAGCGATTTGGAGTGATAGTTCCTTCGAGGACACCGATTAGCAAAATGCTGGTGACGGCAATTGTAACACACTCTTGGTTCACTCTGCGGTTGTTGTTCCTGGGGTGGGGTTGATTGGTGTAGGGTTGCGAGAATTCGAACAAAGGGCGAGTCTTTCAAGGCGGTGCAGTGTCTGAAAGAACTCTGCTTGGTGGACACGAGTAAACTAACGTGCACTATCCTTGCCCTCTGCTGGTGGCTGCGTGGCTTCCCCCGTTGAGCCATCCGACGCTTGCGGTGATCCTCCAGTTCTTTGCGTTTGTCCTCCATAACCAATGCCTTGTTAACCAACTCTGAAAAGTGCAGGAAGGTGTGGGCAAGCGATGACTTGCGTACCAGTTCAATCCCTTCAAGCGACTCTGGCGAGACACAGCCGAGCGACATCCTCTGGAGCATAGCGAGCTAGTTGGGAGAACTTATTGAGATAGTCGATCAGCGACATGGTCCCTTGCTTGAGGCGCGGAACTCATCCTTCTTGAGATCCATAATGCCTTGGTACATGAATCTTGGCGAAAAAGTCGGAGAATTCCTCCCATGTGATATTCTGCGGTGCTCCATGTCTTCTTGAAGTTCTCCCACCACTCGGCGGCCTCGCCCTCCATCGATGGGTGGCATACAAAACCTTCTCATGATCATTGCATTGGGTGATCGGCGGCTTCCTCTCAATCACGCGAAGCCAATCATCGACCTCTCTTGGCGTGACATGTCGAGAGAAAGTTGGCGGACGGGTCCTCATGAATTGACCAACTTGGATGGTCCTGATGACCATGAGCGATGGGGCTCCTCCGACGATTGTTGTTGATGTTGTTGTTGTTGTTCATAGTGCGCATCTGGTTCATCATCGTATACATCATCGAGTTTGTCTTTGCCATGAAAGCTCAGAAGTTACGCAAGTCAATAGGAGGTGCTTGGGGTGGCACTACTCTGTGAGGGTTTGCTCATTGCTGCGATCCTTGGGCTCCGGATCCACTTGCGGCGGTATGGCGATCTGAACCATCTGGTGAGGTTCCATGGGTCGAGATAAGGTAGAGAGCACAAGATGAGTTAAGAACTAGGCGGGGAAGTAGATTAAACCCAACAAACCTGACTCAAGAACTTGAATGAAATAATCTTCATTAATAGCTTAATAGCATGGTTTGCAACAAATGCCTAAGGGCTTTTGCGGCTCACACTTACACAGGAAATAAAGCGAACCTAAGCACACAAGCTACCGCCTAAAGGCGACTCGAAAAAGGAAACCGCTAAGCGACTAGGCTGGAACCTAAACTAACTACTCCTCGAAAGCCTCCAAAAGCCACGGCGGCGCTCTGCTGGTGTATACCACAAGTGGTGGCATCCTCATGGCGGTTACGATGCCGGGGCTCGTGCAGCGAGAGGCGTGCGTCTTTGGCCTTGCAGTCTGGTAGCTCCTCTGGTTTGTCTTGAGCTCATTGGATCCTCTGGAATCTCTTCGGATCTTCTTGACTTCTTGGTTCTTCGGATCTTCCTCTTGATCGTCCTCTAGCTCATCTTGGCCGTAGAGCGTGCTCTAATCTGGCGATCCTTTCTCGGCTTCTTCCGGGCGATAGGCGCACCTCGGCTCGGTGGCGGCCATCTCCAGCGACTCCTCTGGCGGTTGTGAATCGTGCGAATGCACCATGTGGCATTGCCTTCCCGTTTGTAGAAGCGGAAAGTCGCGGATAGCTCCCCAAGCGGCTACGGATGGTAGCGGAAGGCGGTGTTCTGCAGTTCTTCGCGTAGATGTGGCAGAACTTCGAAGTATGGCCAAGCGTGATGACTCTGGATTCCTTGCGTGAAGGTGATCCTCTGGACCGAGATGTCCAAAGGTGTTGCCTCTAGTGTTCCTCTGGCGTGAAGCCGTCGGTGAGGAACCACCACGATCTCGTCCGTTGACCATGTACTTGCGCCCACGATACATTGGGCGATCGAAGCCTCAAGTGTCTGCGGCGGCTTCCTGACTCTGCGGCAAGTCCTCCGTTGCAATCTCCAAAGGTGCGAAGGTAAGGCATCTGTCAAGAGCAGACAAGAGGTAAGAACCACGTTAAAGCAATGGGGAGAGGAAAGAAATTGTAGCAATAGATGAGTCAAGAGAGATATAAGAGGAGTTAAGCAATTCATTTAGTCTTGTAAGTTAATTTTCTTTTAGAAAATAATTTGGACACTCGAGCAGCCAATCTAACAAAGGCCTAGACCTCTGATCGGTATGGCTCGATACCACTTTTGTCGGGACCCAAAACTACGGTTCGGGACCCTCGTGTTTAATGCACTAGCCGGGATCATGCTAGTGCACACAAGTGTCAACAAAGATGGCAATCATTCCATACAAGCGAATAATAACATAAGCGGTTAACTTTGATTAACAAATAATGGTTTTGACCTCAAGGTCGAGTTTACAAATCTTGAGCCACCGCAGAACTAACATAGGAAATAAGCGGCGGAAACATAAGCGGTAGTGGCACCCCATCGATTCGCCACGAACAGCCCGTGGGATCAAGACCTCACGATCGGGCACCTTCGATGTACTCGTCCTCAAATCTTTGGTGAAGACTCCTCCTCTGCTTGATTCGTCAAAACAAGCGTGAGTACACACCGTACTACTAAGCCACACCACGTAAATGCAAATATATACATATCTTTGGCTTTTTACAAAGGAAGGCATTCATGGCTCTTTTGCATAAATGCAACTTTTGCAATTGAATACAATTCAATAGATTAAAGGCAGTAACACAAATAGACAATAATAATTTTAACAAGTTATTTCACAAAGACACACCTGACCTAACGGGTTATTCACATAGCTAGATGATTTGTTCACATAGCTCCCTTCCCACACAGTTTATGAAAATCTACCCCTAGTGTCAAATCCCGAGCATTGTCCATGATCATGACGCTGCTATTCGAATAGATTAAGTTACACTCTGCGAGAGGTTTGTACACTTTACCCACAGGATACAATTAGTGTAGCTAACACTAATCATAACAAAGCATTTGGATACCTTATCTTACTATGCTAGGCCCGTCTCAAAAGCAGACATGTGGTCGTCAGAGGCTCGATTCAAAAGAGCACATGGTGAGGTCCTTAATTGACCAAGGCAAGACTTCCACAAGCTAACCAAATCACACAGACACACAGATTATTATAGTTCACATAGTCCACACAGTTCACACAGTCCACCCTTTCACACAGTTCCCACCACTTGCCTCAGTTCAAATCCTTTTACCACCCCATTGGTTTTAAGTGCAACACATGCCACAAAGACACATAGTACACACAGCTTTTATCACATAGTTGCATATTCACTTAGTCAAATTTATATAGCAATCTACATGACAAATGATTCGTGGCATGGCTAAGCAGTCTAATCGTACTAACCAACCCACGTTGGTTCTACAATATTAACCAACTAATTATCAACTAGGGTGACAAGGAATCAAGGCATAACAATTACACAAGGAGGCATACCAATTTGGATTTAACTCTCGCACCCAAAAGCTTTTAAATAAATACTTGAATTAAGATGCGATAATTTGAATTAAAATACTTTTATAAAACTGGGAAGCAAAATGGTCAAGGGCATAGCTTGCCTTGAAAAGGATCTAGGAATTGATCTTGGTCTTGGAAAGGTCCTTCTTCTTCAACTCTTCGGTGATCGAAAGTCTACTCATGAACGACACAAACAAACAAACTAAATGAAAACCAGAAGCAAATAACTCCAATAAAATAAATAAAAAGCTCCAATAGATAGATCTGGATTTTAGACGAATTTAGGAATTTGAATGGATGGATTTGGAGTTAGGATTCAAAAGATATGAATTTCACAAGTTTTAACCTAACTCTTGAAATTTAAATGAATTTCTAAATTTAAACAAAATCAAATTTAAATAATTTTGGTTTGATTAGCTAGATCTTAATTTTATATGAATTTAGAAATTTGAAACACCCAATTTGGAGTTTGGATGCAAAAGTTATGAATTTTACAAATTTAAACCTAAATCATTATTTAACAATTTTCCCGAATTGTTTTCTAAAGGAAATTCTAATTATTAGCAAGGTGGCGTCGTGAAGGATTTCGGAATTTAAAAAATTAAAGAATTAAGCGACATGTGGGACCCACATGTCGGTGACCCGCTTCCGCAGTGGACCAAGTCCACCGAAACCCACTGAATCCGGTGGCTCAGGCGCCACGTGGGCACTCACGCGGCGCCACGCTGGCCTTGCCGCGGCGCCACATGGCGGACACGCAAGCACGGGCCGAGCCGACGCAGCGTGGGCGGCGGCGAGATGCGGCGCCACGAGGAACCAAGGTCCCGTGACAGCGGCTTCGCCGGCGAAATGGGTGGTCTGAGGAGATAGAGGGAACACGGGATCTCGAGGTGTGCTCAGCTGGTGCGAGAAGGCGGCGGTGGCGGCCGTGGCGAGTCGGAGCGGAGGAGGTGGTGCAGGCTCGGCGGCGGCAAGCTAGAGGCTCCTCCGTGAAGGTGGCGAGCACCGGCCAGCGGCGACACGCGCGAGTCCAGCGGTGGCGGCGGCGGCGGCAGAACACGCGGGCGGCGCAATTCCTCGTCGAACAAGCGGCGGCGAGATTAGGTCCTCAAGCTTCTGGCGGCTCAAGGGCTCGGGAGGAGGAGTGAGTTGGGGTTTGGGAAAAGGAGGCGGTGCGATCCGGGGTGCCTTTATAGGGGCGGGGAGCTCCGGCGGCGTGGCTACGTGGAGGTCGTGGCGGCGATTGCGAACGTGGCGCCAGCCGGCGCGAGGATGAGAGGGTTGCGGGGGTGGCGGCGTGGTCGTGGAGGTCGTGCGCACTCGCGAAGGGAACGGGGAGGTTGGAGGCGCCCGCGCGTGAAGCTTCAGCGTTGACCGCTCATAAGCGGTTGCGTCTGGCGTCGTCCAGCCTGAGAAGAAAGCGGCGAGGAAGACGGCTCGAAACAAAGCGGGCCCACTGGCGGCCGAGGCAGGGGAGGCGGTAGCAGCTGAATCTGATCGTCACTTCGCGATCGGACTGACCAAGGAAAGAGACGGCCACTGGCTTCAGCGGAAAAAAGGAAGTTAGGCGGAGAGATTGGCCCAACACTATTTGGAGATTTAAATTAGCTTTTTCTTTTTAAGAAAATACCGAGAAATTCAAATAAGCATTGGAAAATAGCAAATGATCTTGGAAAAATTCGAGAAAATTCTAGAAAATATATCCAAGCTCATAGAATCCAAATAAAATAGTTTTGACTATTGTTCATGTTGGAATTATTCATATTAAATTGTTTTGTTACTAAAGTCCAAGTTTAAGCTTTTGAACTAAATGCAAATAAATCCAAATGGTGAATTTTCTCCTTACCAACTATTCAAATGATTTTTAAGGTTCTGAAAATTGGGATGTTACAGTGATCCATAAGCTCCAGCATGCCAATATAATAATATGATAAAATTGCACTATAGGTCCTTGAACTTGTGTTTTACTTTCTCAACCATCTGAATTTGTGAGATTGTGTCATTTAGCTCCCTAAACTTGTATTTTACTTCTCAACCCCCTGAACTTGCGAAGTTGTGCCACTTAGCTTCCTGAACTTACGTTGAAGCGAAGTTCATCAGATGCGATTGTAACACCTTGATTTTGGAGCCTTTTTGAATTTTCAAAATAAAAAGAACCATTTTGTTTTGATGAGAATTCAAAGCTTAACTTGAGAATTTCATAATGGACTTCAATTGACTAAAACCAAACTTCAACTAAAAACTCTCTTTTGGTTTGTTGGAGCTTTGGTGATTCCTCCCCATCTGAGCTTGCTTCGTTCTTCTCTAGACCAGACCTCCTTAGGTCTAGACCTCCCAAGTGCTTGGACCCCCCTTGGTCCAAACCTCCCTTTTTGGTCCTGTTCTGGCCTAAACCTCCCTAGTCCTAATCCTTCCCCGGGTTCATTTGAGTTCCTTCTACACTCTCCCGAACCTCTCTGTGTTCGCGTGGACTTCCTCTTTGTTTTGATCCATATAACTCTCTCTGGAAGTTCCCTTCTCTGCCAACCCGTTATTACCGCCCCCAACTTGTGGTATCAATGTCCTCTAGGACCTCTTTTTTGTTCATTTGGACCCCCCCCACCCACATCCTTTAGGACCTCCCTGTGCCCTTTAGGACCTCCCCCTCGTTCATTTGGACCTCCCCACGTCCTTCAGGACCTCCCTGTGTCCTTTAGGACCTCCCTCTCATTCATTTGGACCTCCCCTTTATGAGATCTGGCCGTTAAGACCTCCCCTTTGGAGATCTTAACCGTCCAGACCCCCCCCCCCTTGTGAGATCTGGCCGTTAAGACCTCCCCTTTGGAGATCTTAACCGTTCAGACCTCCCCTTTGTTGGATCTGACCGTTAAGACCTCCCCTTTGGAGATCTTAACCGTTCAGACCTCCCCTTGATTTGATCTGACCGTCAGGACCTCCCCCTCGTTGTGTCCTTTGGACCTCTGTCCATGAGACCTCCCACAACGCTTTGGTGGCCCCAATTGGCGATCCACAGACCTCTTTCTTTATCTTTTGACCGTGTCCTTTGCATGGGAGTCTCCCACATTTAATGCTGTTGTATCGCATTAAATGCTTCTACTACCCTACTGACACCGTGCTATCCGTTTGTCACATCCTTTGCCTACTCCCATTGTCCTTTTCACTAACTCTTGAACACGCCTACCCTTGGAAATCTAGGCAGCTCTGGTTATATAAGCTTGGGCAGCCCTTCCTCTTCACCCTTTGCTCATTTCCACTCCCTGGCTAGAACCGACTAGCTCTTGGACCTCCCCCCTAATCACCTAGCCTCTCTGTTGGTTTTATTTCAGTGTTTTATTGGAGTTTCCTTGGTTCTTACTTGAGCTCTATTTGAGTTCTTTTGTTTTCCACCGTGTAGATTGCGAAGGCAGTGAAGAACAAGAGCTCCTTGAGGCAGAAGAGGACACCCAGGCCTTTGAGCAAGGCAAGTTACACTCTTGATCATATTGCACCCATTATTTCACCATATATATGTTCCATTTCAATGTTAATGCATTCTTACTTTACTAAGTTATTTCAATACCTGTCTTTAAATCCATAGCTATACCTAAATCCTTTGTATGGCCACTATTGACCTTGAACCGAACATCTTGTCACCATAGGAAAAACTGGTTGGTACATTAGTATGAACCGGGATCATTTAAAAAACGTATGCTTAGTCTCGCTTAGACCAAAAGTATTTGATTTAGGGGAAATTTTACCAACATGACCAACTGCTGTTTAAAGGTTTTAAGCCATAGCATTGGGTTGTTATGGAAGCTCCTAAATGTGTTTGAAAAGCAAATGAAAGGAAAAATTGTTTGGAATGGGGCGAATTGGTTGCTTGGTTGGTGCATGTCCATGCACGAGCTCAACTTGGGTAGAGTTGAGGCTCAGGGGTTCTGTGGTTGTCGCGCTAGTCATTTGAGGACCGGTCTTTAAGCCGCAACTTGCTATGCCTATAATGGGCTTTGCCTCACCGTACAACCACATGTCTCCAGAATGGGGCGTGGGACCTGGTTGAATAATTTGCAAAGTTTCACCGCGGCTGTTCCACTTTTATGTGTGGGAGGTCTTCTATGGCCTATGGTCTTTTATAACCTATGTTTCCCATTGGCGTCGGAGGGCACCCCAATAACTTGGGAGGTTTCTATCAAGGGGTCTGCGAAACCTTAACGAGGAGGGGCTGTAGTGGAATGATGCATTGTAAAGGCCTTGTGGTGATCCCTTAGTCGCACACCTTCCGAAGAGTGTGAGTAGACAGTATATGGGGATCATCTCATGTGGGTAAAGTGTACAACCTCTGCAGAGTGAAAACTATTCAAATAGCCGTGTCCACGGTCATGGACATGCTAGCAAAAGCCACTCAAAGTTATATATTGGTTTTGTTTGCAAAAGGTTTTAGATAAACTGATTTTGGGATGTCTATCCCATGGTTGGGCGGGGAGCCTTGTGACAGGTGGGTATCCTTCACCATTTGATGATGAATGTTATCCAACTGAAAAATGGAATTTGGTAAATGAATTTTAGTTATTGTATAGCTGCCTTGGAACTTAGTATATGTATTTGAAAGAAACTTGGCTTTACGCAAATCAACCATATTATGCCTTCCCTTTGATATCAATTATGCATGTCATTCTGTTATTTGACGGGTGTAATTTGCGAGCACAGTGGTTGTGCTCATTCTTGCTTGATTAATGAATTGAGCAGGAGAAGACTTCTTTGATGATGATGAGGACCAGATCAATTAGGTCGCGCCCTCCAGCCAATTACCTGTGGTGTATTGGATGGACTTGGTTTTGCTTCCGCTGTATATTTTTGCTTTGTTCTCTTGGCTTGTAAGCAACCTTGTAATCAGCTCTTTTACTGTTAATAAAGTCTCTCGTGGATGTATGTTACCACTCGTGTTTGCTGTGTGAACCAGCCATTGATCCTTGGGACTGGTTCGGATCATAGGAGGGTTAGGCCTTCTACAAGTCCCATGACCTCCCCGGGTTGGTCTCTGGACCTCCCCCAGGTTTGGTCGTGGCTCTTGGGGAGGTCCTGAGTCTCAAGACCTCCTCGGGTCAGTTCCCTGGACCTCTAGGAGGTCCGGCTAGACCTCCTGGGAAGCTTGGGAGGACTGCCCGAGAGGTCCTTGGGACCTCCTGGGAGGTCCTGGTGGACTCCCAGGGAGGTCTCGGAGGACCTCTCGGGTGAGGCCCCTGGCCGGGTCATCACAGCGATGCTGGCAAATTCGTCCCCATTGAGTCTGGTAGACTCATCGCCGCTCCGTTCCAGTCGTGTTCATCGTCCTTGACACCTCTCGTTGACAAAAACGGATTCTTCGGGGCTGGAAACGCTCTGTGCTCGCATCTTCGCCAGAGCTGCACCGTCACAGCTTGCCGCCACCCTTGCTCTTGTCTCCTCTGAGTCATCCGTGAGAAAGAAGTACATTCCCCATGGGTTCTGTTCACCATGGTACTGTTTACACGTCTGCTACAGCGCCTCGCGTCTTGCTCCATAACAGGTTAATTCTATTGAGACTGAAAAGTTGTTCTGAAACAATCATTCGCCAGAGAAAACTGAATCTGCCCAAACAATTAACACGCCTCCTGAAGCACCAACTGACGGTAAAAAAATAAATTTATTCAATCTTGGTGTACATAATTTTCTGAGATAGGATTCATCAAAATAGGATCTCTTTGTTTCTTGCAAACAAAGAACATCGTAGTTGGTTTCCTCAATTTTGCTTCTAATAGCGTTCCATTTGACATCAGAGTTAATACCTCTGGTTTTCCAACAAAGAACTTTCCACTGTTAATTCATTAGAGAACCAATTAAGAAATAAAACCCTTTGATAGAAACCAGTTCCACCAAGACAAATTGAGGCATTCAGAATATAATATAACCCGTCCGTGTCACAAACTAAGTTTTTTATTTTTATATAAAATAACAGAGGTAAACCCCTCTGGACCATCATTTCAAAATCTCCCAAATTCTTGTTCAACGTTCCATCCATTTTCCAATTTTAGTAAATCTAGAGCCTGGCTAGCATTTGTGCAATATTCGCACTCGAAATACCCTAATCAACATCATATATTGCCTAAACCATAACTTATTGGCTACAACAATAAGGATACCAATATTTCAAGAAGAATCGTGCATTGAATAGGATTATAACTACCGTTATACCCAAATATAGTAATTTTAAGCAAACATACAAGCATGCATAATAGATTTTACAAAAAAAATACAATAATTCAAATAGTAGGATCAACATGGTCAAACAAGGTGCTTGCCTAGCTCTGGTTGCTCTGTGTAAGAGGATGGAAGATTGTTGTAAATTTCTCTCGAACAATCGATGTCTAATCAAAAGAACCAGAAGGAAATTAAATATAGAAAAATAATTTCAACAGTAACAAAATCCAAATATTTTTGCATATTAAGATATAGCATGATTTTAGATGAATTTATAAAAAATATTTATTTAATTTGGAGTTCGTATGCAAAAGTTATTAACAATTAAATTTTCTTCAGTTTTGAAAATCCATAAATTATTAAAAGGGTGACATCGAAAGTGTATTCTCTGAGGTTTACCTTTTCCAACAGAGAAAGAATATTTTTCCTATGAACTGAAAACGATTTTTCTCATTTTTGTTTCGAATTTTATTAACTTACATGTGGGGCCTACTTGTCAGTGACTCATAGTTTTCTTTTCAGGGTTTTTATTTAAAAATAGATGGGGTCCCACCTGTCATAGACTCAATATTTATTAACTAAATGATTAAACCTATTTTTTATTTTAATTATCTGATGACTGGGGTCCACATGTTAGTCTCTCGGGTTTTAAAACGTGTCTTAAAATCGAGAATAGTACGTGGTCTCACATGTCGTGACACATTCACTACGTTTGAAATTAGATTTTTGTTAACCTTTTTGGTTGGTCCCACCTGTCATACACTTATTACTCTTAACCACTGTCATTTAGTGTTAAGCTAATACTCAACCGAGTGGGACCCACTGTCAGAGAGAGAAAGAAAGAAGCAGTAGAGCTACGCGACCGAGCGCCATGGCGAGCTCGCCACTGGCGAACGACACGGCAACTCAGCTCGGGAACAGGCAAAATGGGTTCTGCTCTCAACGGCAATTCCACCGGGTGGTGGTGGTGGAGGCCGGAGAGATGGACGGAGGTGGCACTACGTTGGCGAGGAGCGGCGGAGTGCCTCAGGTCCAAAATGGCTTTCGCGCATGGAGCAAATCGGCGGCAAAAGATGGTGGACATAGGCTTTAGGAGGTATCTACGATGCTACAGGAAGCGGCTTGGGGACCAATGGTCATCGGAACGGCGGCGACAACGCCTCTCGCGGCGGCACCATGGGTGGCCACGGTGAAGTCTACTGCACTAGCTAATCGTCCAATCTAATACGCGCAAAAGCTCTAGGGGACTACTAGAAGCTCACCAAGGCCCTTGATGGCGTCGGGGAATGGCCAAAGTAGCTTGGCGACGTTGAGCAACGGTGGCGCAGAGGAGGCTCATGGTGACGGCATGCAACGGTGATGGAGATGCTACAAGGAGGTGTGCATTAGCTTGCATGCACGCTAAGGATGGTAAGGATAGAAGGAATCAACTAGTGACTCATTGAGATCACAACAACCGATGAAAATGGTTGCGGCAGACGGATTCTAGGAAGAGCTCGATTCCGGTGATCCCCTGAGCTTCGGTCCACATTAAGGAAGGAAGGAGCATTAGTGGAGTATGGAACGCGATATGACATGGTTAGGTGAGGTTCAAGCTCACCAGAGTGTTGTTAATGCGAAGGTCCGAAATGGGGTGTACGTCGCAGGTGAAGAAGATGACGACGCGATCACGCTACAGGGTTCCCGGAGCTACATCAAGCAAAGGAGTATTAGTGAGGTAAGGGACACATGGTGACGCGGGTGGAGAGGGTAAGGAAGCTCACCAAAGCAAATGGCGGTGTGAGGCTTGCTCACCAGCATCGAGAACGATGCTCTCATTCTCTGCACTTCAGGGAGCTAGAAGCTCAAAGAATGCGTGAGATGGAGCAAAGGGTGAGTTTGAGAGATGATGACGCGCATGGATGCTTAAATAGCTATGAGAAACGCGCGAGATGGGTGGCGAGAAAATGCGGCCGCAGTGAGAACTCATGGGCGTGCTTTGGCATCTCCGCCAGCGTGGGAAAAAGGTGGGGAACAGGCATAGGCGCGGTGATGTACGGCGCACGCTGACATGATGGGAGCAGTTGGAGCACAAAATAGTGGGCGGTGGTCATGAATTGGGGGTGAAACATGCGAGCGCGCTAGCGAATGGAGGCGGACACGAGGTGGACGAAGGGCCCTGACACATGGGCCCGGCGTGTCAGCGAGCATGGGAGCAGGAATGCTGGCGTGGGCTGAGGCGGTACAAGCGAAATTGGGCCTGGTGAAATCAGCCCATTTGGCTCAGCGGGAATTCAAATTAGGTTTGGAATTTCCAAAAAAAAAAAGACCAAGTCTTTGCCAAAGTTTTAAACCTATCAAACAGGCTCCAAATTTTTTAAATTTTTTTTGATTGCTTCTGGCACCGTGTAGTTTCTTATGTAAATTTTTAGGATTTTATCTGTTATGTGATTTTCTCACAAATTCTTACAAGCTACTATTTGCATGTAATTTCACTATTTGATTTATACAAAAGTTCAAAAAATCATGCAAAAATCGTTTCCCACACAAAACATGCTCAAAATCATTCTCCCACTTATTTTCATTACATTTTCCCAAAATTGAGATTTTTGGGATGTTACAGTAGGGAATATACTCGGGGTCAACGGAGAGAGTGTGACGCGTATCCCTAGCTGGGATTGGCGATGGTTGCTTGTGTATGCACATTGATGACGTAATGGTTAGTGTCGATGACTTAGTATCGATCTTATAAATGAATGCTGGGGACTTTCCTAGAGCGAAATCACGCAGAAAAGGACTCGAAAATTTTATACAGGTTCAGACCTTCTCCTAAGAGAATAATAACCATACTCCTATGTTACTATATTGATTGTATTTACAACAGGGAGGAAGTCACTAAAACTAGGGCATGACAACTTCTGTCTCTCGTTATCTTAATAAAGCAAAGTCAAAAGAAACCACCACATTCGCTCTCAAGAGCTAGAAATCCCCACATTAATCGATGCAAAAAGATAAAGATATACACTGTCAATCGTGGTGGGTCCAGATTATAACTGTCTAGATTAAAAGAAATTGTCCATACCAAGTATAATAAAACTGAAATTTGGAATAAAAATAACTCAAAATCAGCAATTTGATTTCCATATGAATTCCTAAGTAAAAGAGTCATTGTCAAGTACAATAAAACTTAAATTCAGAATAAAAATAAAAATAAAAATAGCAATTTGATTCCATATGAATTTCTACGTAAAACCCCTAAATAATTATAATTGAGAATAAAAAATAAAAATTGGAAATTACATTTTATCCAAAATCCAACAAAACATAAATGAAAATCGGAATAAAAATAAAATAAAATTAGCAATTTGATTTCGATCACAATTCCAAAGTAAAACCCTAAATAAGCAGTAATTCATAATAAAAATTAAAGAAAAATTAGCAATTGGATTCAGATACGAATTCTAACAAAAAAAGAACTGAAATTCGTGATAAAAAAATAAAAGAAATTTTGTAATTTTATTCCCATACGTGTCCCAAAATGAAATCCCCAAATAAATTAAATTCTAAATAAATTAAATAAATTTAGCAATTTGGTTTGTATACGAACTCTATTAAAAATAACTAAAATATTGAATAAAAAAAGGTATAATGAGGATGCACGAATGAAGTTGGGGGAGACACAAAAGAAGCTACCACATTCGTTCTCGAGGTCATGTGTTTTTGTTGTTACTTCCTATGGAATAAAAATAAAAAATTAAAATTTTGATTAAAAATACAAGTTATAACATGGGTAGAATGAATGGTGTTGGAGGAAACCACAAAAGGGTGCAATGACATTGATTTGTCCTATAAGAAGACATTGATCCAAGGGGAAGTGAAGAACCGAGGTGACGACGACGGAGATGAGGATAATATCGTGTTGCTCGCTGGAGCTATTGAAGAGAAAGTCTAGTGTTGAAGGAGCCAAGGGTTATGATGATAAGTGGTGAGCGTCGGCGTTGTTGAAGAAGTTAGTGGCTAAAGAAGCTCGATGATGGGGAAGCCCTAGCAGAGAGGAGATGAATCTTTGCATTGAATATGAGTTATGGACAATATGGGGCCATCAGGCAGCTAGGAGCATGCCATCACTGGTGAGGGGCACGTTGTCGCCGGCAATGGTGAAAAGATTCTCCATATCGTTATATAACGACTAAAGCAGACATGCCGACATTAGTAAAGATGGGATGTCACCACGGTTAGTGGGGAAGTCACAACGTTGAGTTGTCCAATGTCGAAGAAGAGGGGAGATTGACACAAGAGAAGATGACGTCGAGCATGTATAACATCATGCGTGTGTATGTACATGCATGCATCCGTACGAATAGAAGCGCCGGCGTACAAAGGCAGGGAGCAAAAAGCTTGGAGTAGAGATGGTGCAGTCGTAGGGAGGAGTCACCAGAGAGAGCGTGACATGTGTCCCTAGCCGGGATCAACGACGGTTGCATGTGTATGTGCATTGATGTCGCAATGGTTAGCATTAAGCAATAATTGGGAAGAAGTAGAAAATAACTATGTGGTAAAGTATTTCATTGGATGGGGTAGCAGCTGAAAGGGGTCGATTAAGATTTGGACTTACTATTGGAGGTTGAAGCAAAAAAACTGTGACGACGAGAAGATATAGAAGTCACACGGTTTGGTGGAGTAGCCAGTGTGTGAGGGAAGATAAGTTCAAGATAGGTCGCCCATGGTGCATCAGTGTATGCGTGAGCAAGATACTCTAATACATTATTTCATATAAACTAATAAGATAATTTGCTGCACACATAATCAATATATTGTTGGAGATTAAATAGAGATAAATGTGCATGCATACAATTTGAAAACAAAAACTAATAGGGTAAGAATAGGGGCATGCAACTACATGACCTATGCATGATAAAGAGCGATTAGTTTCTAAGAACCCTAACGACTTATTATGCTCAATGATTTTCTACCATTAAAGCACATACTTCAATTATGTTTCTTAGGTTGTAATTTCTTTCAAGCTTCTATTTGCTAAGGGTGTTAATGGTATTGCCTATTGTACTAGGGTTTAGTCTTGTGTCCCCTTTGTACCCTATATATATTGCCCATTGGGCCTCTTCAATACATACACAATATTCATAACATGGTATCAGAGCAAATGTTAGGGTTAGGGTTTACTGTTTCAGCCACTGCCTAGCCTCCGCTTGTCCTCCGCTGCCGTCGCCCCCGGGAGGAGCTATCTCTGCTCCCTAGGGTGGCCTCTCGTCATCTAGGCTCATCCCCGCCAGATCATCGAGGTCGTCCCCTTCGGCTGCTGCTGTTCCCGGGAGAAGACCCTAGAGCACTGGACGCTCATGCTCAGCCACCGGACGCAGATCCTCTACATCGCCACCCCCGTCGAGACCTCGGGTTGCCACCGTTAGTCTTCCCCTGCTTGAGCCGCCACCGCTGTCCTCTTCTTGGACCGCCGCCACTGCTTGTCTCTTCTCGGCCGTTGCCATCCCAATCCAATCTAGATCGGGCCGCCGCTGCCTGTACCTTTGGCCTCCCAAGCCATTGCTGCTCTGTGCTCATCGCCAACGCTCAGATCTAGCTATCCCGACTCGGATCCACGCCAAGTCGCTCCAGGCTTGGTTGCCGCCTCGCCTTCCCGAGCCTCCGTCGTCATCGGATCCCGTTAGATCCAAGCATGAGGCCTTGGAGCTCCTCGATGTCGCCTTCTTCGCCTTGGGCTTCTTCCCTACCGGTGCCTTCTCCGTCTTCTCCTCGCCGGCCAACTTCTTCTCCGTCATTTTCTTCTAGGCCTTGGGCACCATTGACCGGGATTGGAGCGCAGCTGCATCTTTGGCTTATGTGCGTGAGCGAGAGAGAGAAAGGAGAATGGGAGGAGGACGGGCCGACTGCATGCTTTTGCTACTAGCTATTCTTGCTGCTGTCAATGGAGATTGGGTCTGTTGCTAGCTATGCTAGTTGCTGTTGGTGGAGAGTGTCGGTGGAGAGGAGGCTTTAGATGGACTTTGGCTGCTCATCTGGTCTAGTGTGCTGCTGTTGGAGGATAGTGCGATTGCTTTGCTCCTGCTAGTTATGCTTGAGTCTGTTGTTGCTACTAGTTATTCTTTCTTAGTGTTATTTTGCTTTCGTAGCGTCCATCCAAGTCCGTACCATTTTATCTTTGAGTTCGTCTAAGCCATGCAAGTCCACAAATTTATTGTCAGTCGTAGAAGCATATGAATTTCTTTTGCATAGCAGCAGCTGCCGCTCTTCTCTCAGAGCCGCTGTAGATCATCGAAGTCGTTTATGATGCCGCTGCTTCTCTCTTAGTCGCCGCCCTGAGCTTCTAAGGCCGCCGCGCTTATTCCGCACTGTGCCTTCATTGCGCTTCTTGTGCACTGCGCCATCACCGTCTTGGGCTTCGATCTGCGCTGCTATGCTTCTATCTATTCCTCTTCGGTTTGATTTGATAGTTTTCTCTATTCATGTCGGTTTTATCATCTTCGTCGTCGTGTTGTCGCGGTTAACTTTGCTCCCACTTCTCTGCTTCGTCAGCCCCTACACTTTGTGCTTTATGGGTTGTCGCACGACCCCGGATGGGAGGAGATCGTTTGATACTCGACATGCTTTCCAAGAGCTGCAAGCTACGACGATATTATCAAGACTCGGATTTTGGATTTTCTCTATTGTAGTGTCAACCCTTTCCAAATGCAATGCTATTGTATACGCTTTGCATTTGAGGGGTGGTGCTAAGGGTATTAATGGTATTTCTTATTGTACTAGGGTTTAGTCTTGTGTCCCCTTTGTACCATATATATATTGCACATTAGGTCTCTTCAATACATACACAATATTCATAACACTATTGTCGTTTTTAATATTTAGGATATCTTAAAAGTCAAAATAGCCTACAAGATACATAAATATATTATAAAATATTTATACAAACTTTGAAACAAATCTAGCTGTGCAAATGCGCGGGGCACCCTGCTAGTTAATTATCACTCTTCATTTTAACCGGCACCCATTCCATCCCTTGAAAATTAAACCAAAGATATATTCAATGGATCATCATTCATCAATGTTACTCTTAAGTCTTACCCCTTGCTGCACCAATACCTGTTAAAATCAAGAGTTGATGACCTTACCTTGTTCTGGCACCACAACTTATTCCTGAAAAGTTATAGTAGAATTCACTCAATTGAATGTTTGTCTATCTCTTCCTTTCACATGGAGAATTAATTTCTGCAACCTCTTTTTGTATATTTTATTATTTATTTTTTTGGGCAGAGAGGAAGCAATCAAGCTGCTGAAACTCCAACCATAGTGAGTGATGAGGATGTTCTATCTGTTCAAATGGAACATCATGACCTATTTCTAAACTCAACAAGATCTCGGTTGACAAAATTGCAGGTCCGTTTTTTTTGTGTGTGACGTGTAATTTTAATGTTACCAAAGAAAAAAAATTATAATGTAAACTATTCTCCAACCATTTGTGTTATGTTGACTAATCAGACATATGTTCCAAGCTATTGATAGAAGGGAAAAAAGATATATAAATATGTTATGTCCTATGTCGTGGTGTTCCAGATCGTGATAGGTTTCATATGATATTTCATACTGAAATATGGTTACTTGAACGAGCTACATAGCTGCTTATTGCAATCTCAGACTTCTCAGCCCGTGTTGCTCAGTAGAGTAAACCGTTGAGTGTTGACTGATAGGTTTTTAAAGTGCAATTTCTCAAAGCTCAAAGGTTGTATCTTACTGTTTTAAGTAACTTGCATATTGTTCATCAAATGTGGGAAATAAATGACATCAGGGGTGTTATCGCAGTGATGGAGAAGATGTCTGATCATGCTGTCAGTACTTTGCAACTTTTGTCTTCTCCATGCCATAATTGGTATATTGATGATTAATAATTTCTGGTAACTGCAGGTGTTGGCTGATATGGCACAAAGGAAGGCGTTTCATTTTTCACTGGCCCAAAAGTGGCTGATATGGCCAGTAATACAGTCAACAAGATCAGCTGGTCCATATTCTGTTGGTGTAGATCTTCAAGCAGAGCAAAGGTATTGTTTCAGTCTACTGCTCTCCTAACATGCCATTACTAGAGTATGTAATTTGATTTTACTTCGGCTTCCTTCCTTTGTGTTTTATGGCCCATCTGTTGTTTTTTATCAATGAGTGTGTCTATAGTTAGGACTTTGGATGCAATTTTCGAGCGCATTTTGCCTCGATACTTTGGATGCTTGGCCTGTTTGTTCAGTGTGGAATCTTGTGTCCTACTAAAATTTGACCAAGGGTAACTTTTTATTAGCAGACAGCATGAAGTGATAGATTACAATGAATGATGGAGTTCTGTATTCTGTAAATACCTTGATCATAACAGCTCATTTCTAAAGCTTGTTAATACCAGAAAATAGTCAAAATATATTGCGCATTCAGAGAGAACGATGCTTCATTTGTCGTGTGTAATCTTCAATATTCCAATTTTATTTTGTAGAGCAAGATGACCCGTTGAAACTGTCAGGGAAGACCAGACAACTAGGCCTCATTGTAAGTACTCTTTTTAATGTTGAGTTTTAACTTGTGGATTCAATCATTCCTCTGTTATTTTGATTATTTTGATAGTGGATGTTATCCTTCATATTTTGCTGATGTTGAATTGTGACATACGGTCCATACTTAATCTTCTCAAGAACTAGTATTCCACTATTCCTAGTGGTTTCTTCTTAGTATCTTGTACTTACCTAAATGAAAACTACATGATTGTTAGGCGTAAACCACTCATCTGCTGTTTTTTGGGATCTACAATGTCTTGTTTCCTCCTTGTTCCTTTCCATGTGTTTTGCTTTTGCAATTGTTGAGGTGATCTGTCGTACATCTAATACTTTGTCTTACAGGAGTGTAGAGGCACACCAGTCATGCTAGTGTCACCAACTGATGGAACTGATGAGATCACCAATCCTTTTCTCACAGCCGATGGGGCATCATAAGCTCGCGGTGGTCGATTAGTTAAGAAGTGTGTTATCCAGGTGTGTTTCAGACGTGCTTCTATTCCATTGGAACCCCCATCTCATGTATTAATGTATCCACATTTGACATGTGCTGATGAACCTTGTATCCACTATTGAGCAACTTAAAACATCGATCCTTTCGCAGCAGCCATGGTTGCATGTATCTTCTTTTTTAGGAGAATGGTTGCATGTATCTTGTGTTCTATCTTATGCTTTTCTTGCACTTATTAATTTGGTTAAACATTGAAATGAGTCAATTTCTAATAAAATTTGATTTCGCTCTAGCTCCGCTCGTTAGTTCATCTATCACAGCGTGAATAGTACAAAATTTGCTTATACACAGTTGTAATCCATCATGAAGTGTAAATGCAATGTAACTTGGCATTGTGTATAGATACAACATATATACATTCACATGGTCTAAACAAATTTTTTTTGGGGGGGGATCTATAATTTGTGTACAAATACATAGGAGAAAGATGCAAATACAATTGAATTATTACAACCAGGGGTAACATGGTCTATATGCCTCTAATCCTCCCTCATATGGTTTTTGGAGCCAACCTACCAGCCAAACGCTTTCAATAGACAGCTCCAGATTCTCAGAGAATCAGGAGCAAAATCTAGAAAATAAGAATCTGGAGCTCTACCAAACAGGGCCTTAGACGGGAGCGGTGCAACTAACAGTGGCTCGGGTGGCGGAGTATGACTCATTAATTATCGATCTTTTTCTACTCAATTACCGTAATCCGGTAACGTATGGAATGGGTGCCGGTTACCATAATCTTCAATTCACAACAACAAGACTGGAATGTGAGTGAAAAAGAAGTGAGCATTTTTATCTTCTTCTGTAAGACTTCGGTTTCTTGTGAAATTCAAAACTCTTCTCCTTTTTCCCAACTAACAGAAAAATAAAGACATTTCATAATGCTTCAGATATTCCATTGGTTAATTTCAGGACCTCCATTAGCCATATGGACTTTCCAAGAATTGTGGAGAGAGGGCTCAAACAGATGCAATAATTATTTGGTGATGACAATGCACCATTTGATGTTTTTATCTTTACCTGTTCGAGTATTGGTATACCACTTGCCAGCCATGTACATTTTGAAGTGGCTCAACCATATCTATTTTGGCTCTTGGCATTTTTCATTTGTTACATGACCAGTTGCATTTCTCCTCTTTTCTTAGACCTTTGTTCCTCATAATATATATCCTATGTTTGGATTCAAGTTACAAATGAAGAGAAGGCGAGGAGCATGTTGGGGGCCGATGTACATTTGGTAGACCACTTATTTTAGTTGAATTTTGGTTCATGTCGTGCCTTGGGATTTAGTTTCAAACAACTATGCCTATGTCAAAGCAAACGACTAGAAGTACCATGGCTACTAAGGATTAGCAGTGCTCTATGGTATTATATTATACTGTTTAGCAATAGGGAAAAGCTAAATAACGCTATAGCATTAGATCCGTTTCTAACGGGATAGCATCCAACCCTTCGATACCACCAGTGTCACACAAATATTGTAGCTGTAGCGCTCAGATGCACTCTTCTCGCTATCTCTCGATCCCCACTCCCCCATCCCGACACCCCCACTCCCCATTCCCCATTCTCTCATCGAACATGTCATGTGCAGGTGCAGCAAGCGAGGACAGATGGCGTGCGGGTGCGGCGAGCTTAACGGCGGTTCCGGCAAGATCCTGCAGCGGTGCGGCCGGGGAAGGCCAGATCCGGTTGTCCTCCTCGCCACCATTGTTGGTCTTCGACTCCACCTCCCTTTGACTCCGCCGCTCCTCCCCTCGCTTGAGCGCTCTAGCTCACTTTGTCCCCTGTCTTCTCGGAGCTCCGGCAAGATATGCGGTGGCTCCGCTGCTACGGGTTCACCGTTCCCCACTGGTTGTAGAGGGAGGCCGAGGAGGTGGCAGCCCGTGATGGCGGCAATGAGGCGGTGGCGGTGGTGGAGGAAGGCACGACAAGCGTCGACAGAGAGAATTTTAGGTTAGGCGGGGTGAGGGTGGCGGGGAGGAGGCAATGCGGCGGCAAGGTTACGCCCTCTGCCAGCAGGGGAGGAGGGGGTGGGGGGAGGTGGAGGAGGGCGCGGAGCTGCGGCCGTGGGGGAGGAGAGGGAGAGGAGGGGAAGTTGCGGTGGTGGATTGGAGGAGAAGAAGGGCAGGGGGGAAGTGCCGCGGTGGTGGACTGGAGGAGAAGGAGGGGAAGTTGCCGCGATGGATGCTATACCGTCGGGAGGCCTCCCGATGGTATAGTGTGTGGTAGACGCTCCCTTAGCAATATCGTTGCCTGACCTAAACCTCATTGTTACATTTTTGCAGACCTGTTGGTAGAAAATGAAATATGGAATTTTATAGTCTTAACAATGAAAACTGTAGTGTATTTTTTCCTGACATTTTGTTTTAGAGTGCATATGAATATGCAGTGATGCACTGATGTATAACAAATCCTCTAACACTTTCCCTAACATTGGTAGACCACTTATTCATATGTTCTTTTATGCGCTCAGATGCAAGAAACACACTCGTCACACTATCCTCTACTCGAAAAGACTTTTCGAATCATCGGCTACTCCAAAACTGGTTGTTAACTCTATCATGTTTCTCTTTGGTATTGCCCTAATACTGATATTGCATTGAAATATGCACATATCACATTAAAAAAAATCGCCGGTTACGTTAGATTCTACCTTATATTGTTTTAATGTATACCCAAACTATGTGCCCATTTACATTTAAGTACTTACATATGGATTACTTACCGGACATGGGAAGCGAGTAGTATACAGAAGAAAATACCTTCACCATTGACAGGACAATTCCGTGGATCCTCCTAAAAAAAGTTAAATGCGCTGTAAGTAGTTGGTGGCATTAGGTTGTATGTTACTATATGCGGATTTCCATCTTTTCCATACGCTTTCTATGAGCTGTGCCCCAATGCATTACTTCTTACGACCCAATGCATTAATTACGTCTTACTTCCTTAATATAGGTCGCTCTAGGTAAAAATCAACAAATCGGCCTAGGTTAGCATAGGTAAAAATCTAAATTATTATTTAGTTATGTTCTTGTTTACTACTATTTACCTGCTTTTTCAGCATGCTTAACTTCAGTTTCACATAGATTTTCCCAGAAATTAGGCTCTACTCACGTATGCTTACATACATATATCATAGTGACCATTAAGTTAAACTCTGTTTTGCGCTTTCCTCATGTGTTGCTAAATCGACCTGCAAATTTCAACTTCCGAATATCTTTGTCATATTTTTCGTCTTGTAAATATCTTTATAATACAACCAACTATTTAAGTAAAGAATATAAATCCAGCATAATTATCCACTCCTACTCTTCCCCGCGTGCCAAGGCGCACTCAGACCTCTAGTATCATTAAAAAAACATAAATATCTTGATCCGCTTGGACGAAGCAACTTCACAGGAACAAGGATAAGTACAAAAATGCTAACTTTTGAGTCGAGGATGTTATCAAGTTGGATCACGTAGATTCAAATAGTGAATTTGCCTCATCGCAGAAAAAACCCAAAAAAAAAAGTGAATTTCCCTGACAAATAGAACATAATCAATCTTAGCCCAACTAGTGCTAAGTTTAGCGCAACACCGAACGTGGGCTCAGACAGACTGAAGAAGCAAACTATGGGCTTGTTTGGTTTGTCATCAACATCAACTAACCAAATTTTGATAACGCTAATGAAAATTAGTTATGATTTTATTTGCTACCAATATTTGGTGGTGTCAACAAAAATTTAGTAACGTCAACCAAATTTATTATCGCACGCGGGCAATCTAAGAATGAGGAAATCGCTCACCAAAATTTTAGCAATGCCAAAATTTGGCTTGGTTGCAATCCAAATGTTCTTTTTGCCAAATTTTGATTTTGTCTAAGTTTTGGTTAAACTAAATTTTGACTTGATTCATCAGGCCATGAACCAAAACAGCCCCTACAGGCAGGGGCGGATTCAGCACCCCTCCAGCCCGGGCAGCTGCCCGGGCTTTGCTCCAAGCGCCAATGGGCCTGCTGCTCCCGACCGCATTACTGGGCCGCGTCCGCGCGTGCGCGTCCTGCCTTGTGCCCGGGCTTTGCCCCTACCTCCCTCTGCTCACTGCTAACTACTGAGTTCCTCTCGATTCTTTTCTTCCCCAGTTCCCTTCCTCATTCCCAGAAGGCGGCGGTGGCCGTGAGGCAGGAAGCGACTGAAAGGCAGCGGCCAGACGGGAGTAGTAGCACGAGAGGCGGCCGGGCGGCGGAGCAAAGACGAGCGGCGATCGGCGGGGCTGGGAGCAGCACGAGCGACGGCCGTCGGGACTCGGGGCAGCACAAGCGGCGGCGGCCAACTAGTGGCTGTGACTCCCTCTGCACTCTGCAGCCTGTGACTGCGAGCACTAAAATTTCTCCCCAATTTCATGATTTCTTAATTCTTTAGTGCTAGTCTGTTGAGCTAATTGATTGTGTCATTGTGTGGGATCACAGTGTCAAAAGATATTTCCTCCATTGCAAGTCCGTTGAGCTTGCTCTTTTAGCTTTCTTATAGTTTTATGTGCACCATGGAATCCCTCATAATGATTAATGTCACATTTTTGTAACATTCTTTGGCCAACTTCTGACCCATTGGGAAGAATCTTATGGAAGCTCTTGTTATACTATAGAAAGAGATGTCTAATCTTTTATTTCATGTGGGCTGGTGAACACAGCATATGACTGACGAACTTCTCTATTTTGTAGGATTTTGTATAAACACTAATTTTCACCAAATCCAATCAATCTCCAAAAAATAACAAGTTGTCATTTCTCGTCTTTTATGTGATATATATATATATATATATATATATATATATATATATATATATATATATATATATATATATATATATATATATATATATAGACACACACAGAGAAAGGAGATAGAGGAAAATTTATAAGCCAGTCAGACAAACAACACGTGATTAAAAAAGGAAGCATGATACGATTTTCGGTTAAAAGGTATGGGCTGATCTTGGTCACTCTTTTTTGTCATTTCAAATTGCTTTGCTCAATGTTTTCTTTGCTAATTTGATACACATTTTTATCAAATATCAAATACTTGTATGATTTGCCTATGTTAGTTGCACTCAGTGTTCTAAAAGGTAGCCGCCTAGGCTCCCCTAATCAGCGATTAGGCGCTAGGTGCGCTAGCTGTAGGTTGCTCATGCACCTGTTTATTTTCTAGTATGTTAGAAAAATTTTTCCCCTGCTGTTCTTATGAGGGGTGCCTCAAAACCAGCCATTCATTACAACAACAGTACACTAAAATAACATGCTAGGTAGAGGCAATCAGTGGCGGAGCCAGCTCTTTGCTTCGAGCTTCGCGGCCAGATTTAGGAGACGAGCGAACGGCCATGAACTCATGACGTGGCCGTAGCCATGGATTTGCCCAGACTTAAAAAAATTCTGGCTCCGCCACTGCCTACAAGCCTTCTCTTCTGTTTCGTATCACTCATGGCCGTCCCCGTGCACGAGTTCATGCTATCATCTCTCTGCGTTGGCGACCCAAGGGGTACCACATATTCACATCGCACGGCCAACCCAACCAATCGGACCACGTACCTGCGTGTTGCCGCCTTCGCCGGCCCATCCTCATCCGTAACGTACGCCGGGACCAAAAGAAGCCGAATCGACTAGAACCAGCTTGTCACCCAAACCCATGCTGCGTGCCGCGTGCGTGCCGACCGGACGACGTGTCGCGGCAACGTGCCACATTAGCCGGACACCCGTCACGCCACCACCCGCCCCGCCCCAACGAGCCGCTCCACGCGTCCAAACCCTGCTCGCCCATAAAACCCCGCGCCCCCAAAACCCCAACCCGATCACTCCACTGTTCGTTCTAGTCAAGGACACGAATAGCACACGACCGATCGGTGGTCGCCACATTCTAGCTTGGAACGAGCCAATGGCGGTAGTGTCGCGGTCGAAGAGGCTCGCGGCCCCCGCGGCGCTGCTGCTGCTTGCGGTAGGATCGGCGGCTGCAGTGGGCGTGGCGGCGAAGACGGACGCCGGCACGGATGCCGTGAGCAAGGAGGACGAGTCGTGGACGGGCTGGGCCAAGGACAAGATCTCCGAGGGGCTCGGGCTGAAGCACCGTGTCAACGACGTCGACGAGGAGGAGGCCGCGCGCAAGGCCGGCCACACCATCAAGTCCGCGCGCGAGTCCGCCCAGCACACCGTCTCCGGTACGTGAGCCACCCACGCACCGTGCGCCCGCGGCATCTTTTCTCATGTGAGTGATACTAATGCGCGGCATGTACGTCCGTGCGCGCGCTCGTGTGTCGGTGTATGCAGAGGCGGGGAGGCAGGCCAGCAAGAAGGCGGGGGACGCCAAGGCAGCGGCGGAGGAAGCCGCCACGGGTGTGTCCGACAAGGCGGAGCAAGCCAAGGATAAGACGAAGGGGGCTGTGGAGGGCACGGCCGGCGAGGCGTCCAAGAGAGCCGAGCAAGCCAAGCACAATACCAAGGAGGCGGCCAGCGAGAGGGGCGCCGAGGCGCACGAGCGGGCGAAGCAGGGCAAGTCCAAGGCCGAGGAGAAGGTCAAGGAGAAGGCCGGCGAGGGATACGAGAGTGCCAAGCACAAGGCCGGCGAGGGCTACGAGACGCTGCGGCACTCCAAGGACTCCGCCGCGGAGAAGGCCGGCGCGGCGAAGGACGTGGCGTGGGAGAAGGCAGGGGCCGCGAAGGACGCGGCGTGGGAGAACGCGCAGGTGGCCGGCGAGAAGGTGCAGCAGTCGAAGGAGGCGGCCAAGGGGAAGGCCGGGGAGAAGGCAGGGGCGGCGAAGGATGCGGCGTGGGAGAAGGCAGAGGCCGTGAAGGATGCCGCGTGGGAGAAAGCAGAGGCGGGCACCGAGAAGCTGCAGCAGTCCAAGGAGGCCGCCAAGGACAAGGCCGGCGACGGGTACGAGGCGGCCAAGGGGAAGGCGAACGAGGGGTACGAGAAGGTGAAAGAGAAGGCGCGGGAGACCGCCGACGCGGCCAAGGAGAAGCTGGAGGAGGTGAAGGAGTGTGTGACCGGCGCCGACGTCGACGGCAAGGAGAAGCACTGGAGGGACGACGAGCTGTGAGCGACCCGGCCGGCGTTCGATCCTTCTTGCCGTAGTTGTTAATGTTGTTTTCAGTGTGTTCCTCTAGTTTTTCACACGGTCCTGTTTGTTCCTGCCACGATGCTGTTTGTACGTTGTACAATAATATGATCATCTGTTGAAAACCTTGAACGAAACAAGTTTTTCCCCCTTAAAACTTTACTCAAAACTGGAACTGTGATGATACATGATTAACATAACTAGTACAAAGAAGCCTCTTTTCAAATCTAATTGAAAAGAGCTGTATTACTACCGGCGTTATGACAGCCGATGCACTAGCTCCAAGCTAGAATGGGACACTACAGCTACGTACACATTCCTTCCTTTTCAACCCTAATTGAAAAGGAGATCTGCATTTCGTCTTACTAAGATACATTCATACATACAGAAATGTGAGATTACCAGTTCCTGAACATAAAGTATGCAGCAGCAGTATGCTTCAGACGAGCAATGGAGCTTCCAGTGCAGCAGCAGCAGCAGCAGCTCTTGGGATGGTGTCCTGCAGTCGTAGTGTGGAGGTGACCAGCAGGGAGAGGACGGCGAAACACGAGGGGATCAAGCCTGTCCCGTACCTACTGACGGTGTTCAGCCCCCTCGTCTCACCGCAGTTCATCGTGTCTGAAACAACGAACATGGCATTGCAACTGTTTAGTTCCTCGTCACTACACTAATTTCATCAGAAAATCACATTAAAGAATAAAGCTTCTTATCCTGGATTCAGATCAGTTTAGGTATATTCGTAAAGGGTTTTTACTATTCTGGATCATTTTGTTCGTACCTTCGTATGATTCGAGGACGAACAAAGCGATTCCACAGGAGATCTTGTCCAAGAAGCTCAGTGAGCCGTAGACGAAAGCGCAGCCGTTCAAGTCCTCACCAACCAACACGCTCTCCAGCCCAACTGTCGTGACCTGTTCAGAACACAAAGCGTAAGCAAACTCACAGAGCATAACAAGCAGCACCATGTCAGACAGTGCTAAGTGCAGTGCCCATCTTTACCATCACGAAAGCGTTTGCAACGCCGATGACCATGGCAAGAGGGTACATCAGGTTGTGCATCTGGCTCGGGAGGACGAAGACCGCGGCCCCAGAGATCACCCAGAGTATCGCCCCGATGGTGAGGAGCGACTTCAGGCGACGGCTGTTCCACTTGATCTCCTACATTGTAACAGTTGCAAAAACGTGTGAAAAGATTGCAGCTTTCGATGTGGAAAATTTGGAACAGGGTGTTACTACAAGAGTAGGAGGACCTGCAGAACAACGGACACCAGGAAGCTGCAGCAGAATATGATGGCTGGTATCTGCAAAGAGAGGTCAGAGATCTTAGGTGTAAGTAAAGAAGCAAAGGTACCAATGAACCCAAGAACTTACAATTGCTTTTGAGTATTCGTTCATTCTCAAATCTCTGGTGACATAGAACGCGATGAGCGACTGCAAACAACAGAAACAAAAAAGATTATATATAAGAGAGCATATCAGGAAAAACAAAATGACATAGCTAATTCAGGTTGGTCACTTGGATACTTAAGCAAGAGCCTTTGGAAAAAGAATTCTCCACAAAGCATATTGTGTTAAACCTTATTTGTTACAAACAGATTTAGACAAGGAAAAGATGATTGCAAAGTGTATGATCTTCGCTTTTTGACAAAAGTTATAGATTCATAGTAGAAATAGATGAGCAGTAAAATAAAGAATGAATCTTAGGGACTTATGTTCAGAGAAATCTTATTCCTTCAAACAATGTTCAGAGAAATCTGAGGTACTGAAGTGCATGACAGATGGATCATGTTCAAGAATTCGGTCACATGGCTATGACAAAGCATGCAGTGTGCATTTTCATGCTAACTAAGAACATCTACTTTTCTGAGAGGGCAAGGTGTGTCAACCTGAGAGACGTTAGTGATCAATCGTGCAAGCATATACAGGAGAGCAACTTGGTAGTACAAGGTCTTCTTGAACCAGTAACCCCAGGATATCCGAGCCGGTTTCTTACAGTTAGATTCTGACTTCAAGCTGCAAAACCACAGATTTCAGCAAACATTTACAGCACATACGTCGGTTCATGCAGTACTCCATGCTGAATATTCTATCAACGTACGTTGGCTCCTTTGTTCCGACATGAAACACCACCAGGAAGCAGCATCCAACAAAAATGGACACGTACGCAATCCACCGGTACTGCAGGTGAAGAAATGAAGACCATTTTAGCAAAAGAAACGTTACTAGCATTTTTCTCTCTTTTTTCTGGAGTGACCAGCTATCGCAAGAAGCTCAAATCTAATGACTGACAAGGATAGACTACCACCTGAAGAACAATGTCTGAGCATGTTTTCGCATTCACTGCACCAAAGACTGCTAAGGCAATCGCATATAAACCAAGATTCGCCACCTGTATTTGCAATTTGTAGTGAGCATCTTCCTCATGTGAACAATTGATTCGATGGAACAAGACAGAGTTGATATGTATATAAAAAAGTAGGCATAAATTATTTGAACAAAACAGTTTGAAGTCACTTTCAGACAGAAAATAAAAGCGGTAAGAAGATATCTTGTTTTGTTTAGAATTCATTCACTTTGTCATGTACAAAAAATTAGTAAAATAGCAAGATTGTGTAGAATAAGTTCAACTACATAATTCATAGAATTCCAGTAAAAATAAGTTTTCATAAGATGTCCATGTATCCACCGATTCTTTGGCTGAATTGGCATGTTTTTATTCGTAATAGCAAAAGTACCCCCCACTGACACAAAAATGCAAAAATGGCACCGCGGCAGGCTAGGCAAGCGCCGCGTGTTACCTGCAGCGCTCCCAGACCATGGCAGGATGGAGGCACCACTGCAATATCAACCGAGCGCTGGTGGATGACATGGCGTCACGGCAGCAAACATGCCACACTCCCATATCGCTACAGGTTCCTTCCGCGCTATTAGAGCGCTGCAGGCTCCTACCGCGCTTTTAGTCCGCGGAGGCATGGTGCACGGTTTTGGCTTTTGTCCTTTAGTGATTAAGTTTTCTATCCTTAGTGATTAAGTTTTCTGTTGCATGCACCGGTGCAGGTTCCTTCCACGGATTGGGAGCGCGGTAGGAATCTACATTGCTCCCCAAGCACATTACGTGGCCTCCTCCATCCCATGTCATGGTCTGGAAGTGCGGCAGGTAACACGCAGCGCCTGTCTAGTTGCCACAATGCTATTTTTGCAATTTCGTGTGAGCGGTGATAGTTTAGCCAAAAACTCTACTCACCATAGTGAATGCATTTCTGGAGCTTGCTAAGGCTACCCGGCTTGTGGGATTCAATGTCATGCAGTTCACCATCGACCTAAAAGGAAGAAAACGCATCGATCAGCACTGAAACTTTGTCAGATAAAAGGCTCGGTCCAAGTTCAAGAAGCAAAGGGTGTTTACATGTGGGAAACTTGTGTGGCTGCCCAGCCGATGTTGAAGACCGCTGCGAAAAAGCTGTAACCAATGGTCTTCAGAAGGTATGAATCGGTCCCCAAAATGGTGCAAAGCAGACATCCACCGAAGACAGAGGAGAAGGAGATGCCAACCAGGATTGATCCTCCAATGTGCCACAGCTTGAAACGACCAAACCGGTCAATCTGATCATAACGCATTGTTCACAGATCAATTACTAACAATTCATAACCGGCAATAACATACAATTTCAGTTCTTCTAATACCATCTCGCCTGCGAGAATCGTCATTAGTCCATCTGCAACCTGACCAGAAAGCATCACAACAGCTGCATCCCTGCAAGAAGCACAAGCCATAATTGAGTCAGCAGCAGCCAAAGTACTTTGCTTCAGAAAATGCAAAGCTTTACACTGACCACTAGTGTTATGTTGTTTGTAGAGATAACACTACCTTGGAGCAAGCCCGATTTCTTGCAAGAAAAGCAGCAGGTACGTAAACCAGCATGCCGAGGTGATGTCATTCAGCATGTGGCCAACACCATACGACAGTATCGGCCACCGCCCCAGAGGCTGGGCAATCTGCACCTCGGCTAACACCTCATCACCCTTCGCATCAGCCATGGCGTGTACAGACTACAGAGTAGTACTAGTTTCTGAATGTCTTCAACTAGGATTCTGAATATCCAAACAATGAAACAATAGCATTCGCATCAGGATTCAGAAAAGCGGCTACTGTGCCTTGTGAAATGCATGGAAAAAAAGCAACAATTTGATAATGGGGTAATGTTTTGTTCAAGAAGGAATTGGCGCTTCTCTCTCTGCTTGTAACTGAAACTGAGGCATCCAATTGCTCACAAACAAGGCTCTGGGACTGGGATTGGCAATTTATGCAGTTTAAGCTAGGCAAGTAGCTCGCAGACAGTACCAGATGAGAGCTTTGATTGAATTCGCCCGAAAAAAAATTCACAACAATGTTACTCAAGACGAGCTATCCGTAAGAAGATCGTCGGAACACGACACACCGCACGGTGAATAATAAGGCCTCGAGCCCTAATTAAATCACAACAATAAAATCCCATTTTACCTCTGGCTTCGAAAGAAACAGATAGTCGTTTTTTTATATAAAAAAAGAAGCAGATAGAACCAAGCACTCAATGCGGCTCTCCGCATCGGAAGAGGCCATGCGCACGCGCACGACGGCGCCGGCACATCAAGATTCAACAACAAGAAAGAAGATATCAAAAGGAAAAAAAATTCTGGAGGAGAGCTATCATCGCATATCTGCAGGCACGTACCCTGTGACGAGAGCTGATCGCGGCGAATGCACGGGACAGCCCGATCGGATCGGGCGGTGGTATATTTATAGGCGCGCGCGCTGCTGGCGAGTAGGCAAGTAGGAGCCTAGCCTGTCTAGGGCAGTAGTTACACGCCGCCACCGCGGCAGGACAAGTCGAGCGCACGCCAAGTCTGCAATTGATTTAGCTTTTTTTTTTTGTCTCTCTCTCTCTTCCTCCTTCTATCATCTCTCATTTTTTAATCCCCTCCCTGTTCTTTACTGGAAAGTGGTAACGGGTCGCACTTCCCGTGCGTTCACATTGGCGTTGGCGTATGGCCTTTCACCAACCCTTTATTGGCAAAAGAGAGAGGAGGTAGAAGAAAATTTTGTTTGCTTTAAGATTAGTGCGACTTGCAGTGTTTGATGCACGCTGGTACTAGTTCTGTAGCTCCAATTAGGATACTGCAGAATTTTAGATAATTCATTTTAAGATCAGGATTTTGCAAAGTCACATGCCGTGCTATGGGATCTTGGGACATATGAAGTGTTTTAATCAATTGAAAAAAAAAATATAGCATGATGGAATATCAATTGGTAGATCTATGATATAACGCCAACGTGCCAGCTACTGTACGTCTATGTATTTCAATCGCCCAAGTCCTAATGAATCTCGTTCAATCTGAGACACAAGAAAGCGAACGAAACGAAAATTATAAACATGGAAATGAGGTCCTCGTTTTTTTTCAGAAAAAAAACGAGATCCTAGTTGACTTGCCACAAACAAAAAAAGAAATAGCAAAACCAACGACTAACTTCAGAAAAAAAACAAAGATGTTGTGTAGGGCTCACTGTCGACAATTGAGTCGCCAAAAAATGTCAAAGAGTTTTTGGAAGAGAATGTAATTGCTCTTTATTGTTATGAACTGGTTATTATAGGGGGTACTATTAACAAGGCAGTGGACTAATCATAATTATAATGAGCATAGTGCTTGCTATGCTATTGAAATCCAATCGTCGGTTGATCTTCCGAGTTGGATTGCCTTCAGCCGCTCGCGTTCTCCTTTAAATAGTTGATGAAGTGGTGGTAGTTACTCCTGGAAGTGACGTCTGTTGGAAGTGTCGTGACTGGTCGGAGCGAGTCAGCGGTTGATAAAGTACCAACCGTTGGGCGATTGTGCGTCTATGAAACACTCAACCATATAGTGGTTGTTGTCAGTGTCTTAGGATCATGAAACGTCGCGTGGTATGAAGCAAATATAACATGTATTTCATTCATCACACGGTAAGGAATATACTTGAAGTTAAATCCAGATATCATTTCATTGCTTCTACGAGCAGTCATCTGGCCAGGGCCTGAGTACAGGACCTCATCCGATCAGGATATCCATTATGTAACATCTAGAATCCTCACGACTATAGGGGTTGTTAGCTTCAAGGGTTACAACCAAAAAGACATATAGTCTTTTATTATGTATTAAAGTAATACGCAGAGATTTTAATCCTCGTCACTCATATATAACAAGGTGAAAAGAAGGGAGCTCCCGCTTTCTGGACACAATCCTACAGGGGGGACGCAGTTGCATGGGATTACGAAATATTTTAGGCTGAGGGCGATACGGACTATGAGTCTGAGTTGAACATATAATCAGAAGAAGAGAAAAAATTCCTTGTACGGACGAAGCCGCCACGACTCGGCTCCTAGGGATGTAGCCTTTACCGAATCTCGTAAACAAATTCTCGCGTCTCTTATGTGCTTGTTGTGATTGTTCTCTCGCGCAAAGAACGATCGCCGGTTTCAACAAAAGATTAATTATGTGTTTATTACTTTCTTTGTTCTCATTTCATTGGTTGTATTGTTTTAATCCATATTAGCATGTGTATTACAAGAAAGCAGCGCACTGCCAATCAATTAATCAGAGGTCAATTCGTGCGTGGCTATTTGGAGCAAGAAAAAGTAGGCCATGGCTGCCAACTAGGGCGGGATATCGAGAGCCGAGCCGAGCCAAAGTGAAATATAATTTTATTTAAAATTGACTTATTTTAATATTTAACTAAATAACGAGTCTAATTAAAGCAATTTTGAACCGAGACAATGAGCCCTGCTAACTAACTTTTTTTTCACCCTACTGCCAACTTAGCATAGCGACCTTGCCAATCGAAGGTACATACTATTGCTCACTTCGTATCATTTCACCTTTCAAGCAATTAATAAAAGTGGTGTTCTAACTGTTGCTGGTCAACAAAATAATGTGAATTGGAGAACATTTTTTTCTGTCTTGATTCCTGAGGCCATAGATTGGGACAAATCTCTCGTGAAGTCATGGCAGATTTGGTCATCCAAGAAATCGGGAACAAAGCCGCCTACCGTAAATTCTGAACGTACTAGGTATTACTGATGCTGCAAGCACATTTTGTCATCAAACTACACTGTCAGACTAGCAGACATGCATTATTCTTCACCACTAGCTTTCATGTGATGTAATATATTCTCTAAACTCAATAGTACTAGTAGCGAATTGGCTACAACTATTTCATTACGATAAACTGCACCAACCAAATCAATGGAGGCATCAGGTCAGGCATCTGCCTTGATTCATGATGCAGTCATATCTTGCAGCAATCATGCAAACATTATTATTAGGACATCAAAAAAATCACCGGACAAAATTAGGGTTCTTTTAGCAGAAGAAATCGAGTGGGTAGGTTATAAAACTATGCCAAGTTGTCAACCACATGGACCAAGTTGGCTGGGGCATAGAGATGCATCCAAAGGGCTAACGAGATAGGGTCAGAGCTCTTCTATAGTAGTATTTTTTCTCTTGACCACATTAGCAGCCCATAGTATATGCTTTTGACAAGAAGGGCAAGGGTTTAGCAGCCCATGGACATCTGCACTTGTTCCCTGGCTGACTTGCATACCAACGAGAGGTCAGATATTCAGATCAGCGTCAAAATATCAGTACTTCATCATCATCATCATCATCTCTTTCTTCCTATGACAATGATCGATCTTCAAACAACCGATAAACTTCTATGTAGATATACTTTCCTACGCATCAATGGTTATCATGTTTCACAAAATTTGACAAATTATTTTCCTGTCAATGTTTTATCGGCAATTCAACATCTGTACAAGGCAAAGATATTTGTTAGGTATATGATATCAATAATTGCGTGAGCATCAGTGAATCACTACGCACATGGACAAACTTCTTGTGCAAAATTTCGGCAGAGCAGCTGAGTAGGCCTGGATGCATGCAGAGAATAGAGTCTCGGCAGCTGTCACAAGATTGCAATTCATACACACGAGGGAATATCTATGAAAATCATTTTCAGCCATAAACACCCATATCCGCATGTCAGACATCAAAACTTTCCAGCACATAACAACCAGGCAGGAAGGATTTCAAAGCATAAACATAGATTTATTCCTTTCTTACTTTTTTAAGTCTAGTCTGCTGCTACAACATAGTTTGACATGCCTAATAAGCCAAAAGGAAGAAAGCACGGTGATGAGGATCGTTAGATGTGTATTATTGCCTATGTATTTTCTCCGTTGTATAAGAGGTTATCTGCATATATGTCATACATGTACTTGTATATATATTGACCCATTGGGCTCATAATGAATACAAACGCTATTCATAACATGGTATTAGAGTGTGCCTAGGGTTTTCGTCAAGTCACCGCTGTCGTTGGTTCTCTTCTCCACCAACCGCCGTCGCCTGGTTTTGCCCGTCGCCGCCGCTGTTCTTCCACAGCCGCCGCCGCTCTCCATCCATGCTGCTGCCATTGGTCTTCTCCAGTCGCTATCGTTCTCCATCGACCGTCGCCGCTGCTTGTCCAGTCGTCGACATCGCTGGTTGCACCGACCGAGGCGTCGTTGCTTCGATCCACCGGTCTTTCCTCGGCGCCGCCTCGATCCGCCGGTCTTTCCTCAGCATCACCCAACAGAGTTCTTCGAGCATCGCCTGAGCCCGAACCCGGACGCTTCTACCACCCGGTCACCCAAGCCCGAGCCCGTTCACTTCTTCTCGGCCACCGCTGCCCTGGACCTCGAGCCCAAGCCACCACCGCCCCGAACTGTTGCGCCTTCGCTTGGATCCAACCCGAGCCGAGCCTTCTACACAAGCCGCCGCTGCCGCTAGGGGGAACCCTAGTCCTCCCCGCATGAGACCGCTGCAGGCCTTTTTGTTTTAGTGCAAGCCGACCCAGACCGAAAAGAAAAAAATGTCGTCCTCTTCGGGCACTATTTCTGTGTTTCGTTGCCCGGTGATCTTCGATGGTGTCAATTATCGGGACTGGTTTCAGCATATACGCCTCCACATGCGTGGTCAGCGTCTTTGGGATTTTCTCACCGACGAGCTGTCTTGTCCGCCTTGACCTGTTCCACCTGTTGCGCTTGTGCTCCCGAAGGATGCTTCTGAAGACACTCATCAAGATGCAGCTGATGTTTTTGAGGATGCCATGGAAACTTTTTAGACTCAGTATGATGCCTACAAGACATAGATTGATGAGGATGTTCGTGCCTCTACTATTCTAGTTGCTAGCATGGAAGTGTATTTCACTAGGGATGTGGTTGGATTGGTTTCAGCACAGCTGATGTAGGCGCATCTACGCAACCGCCTTGAGCCGTCTGGTGATTCCTTACATTTTATTGTTGTGCATCAGGAGCAGTCGTTGCAGCAGGGAGATGCCACTGTGAATGAGTTCTATGCCCAGTTGTCCACGGTATGACATCATATTGACTCTTTGGGACTGGATATTTGCCACACTTGTTAGTTCTGTCAGCGTCAGTAGTCTCACCTGGAGCTTCATCGTATCTACGACTTCTTGACACGTCTCCGGGCTAAGTATGAGCAGACTCGTGCTCAGTTGCTGGCACGCCACCCTCGTGTGACTCTATTGGAGGCCGTTGGCACACCACCCTCGTGTGACTCTATTGGAGGCCGTTGCATCTGTTCGTGTTGAAGAGATTCGTCTTCATGCTGCGGGTCTGTTGCCGTCACCATCGTTTCCTTCGATTCTAGTAGCTCCTCTAGCTTCTACACCTGCTACGTCTCTAGCTACCTCTTCACCAGTGATAGCTGTTGTTGGTAGGGGACTACACTGCACCTATTGCAATAAGGATGGACATGTGGAACAATTATGCTATAAGAAGAAGAAGGATTTACGTCATGGTGGCCGTCCTCCAAAGGGTATTGGTGGTTTCTCCTCTCAGGGGAGCTCTGGTGCCTCTGATACTCAGGAGCTTCTCACACTGCTGCATCTCATGACTGCTTTTGCACTGTCTAGTTCTATTGGTTCTGCTGCATAGTCTTCTACTCTTTCTTTCTCATGTATACAATATTACAATCTTGGATTCTTGACTCTAGTGCTTTCTTTCATATGACATCTGATTCCACCAATCTCACTTCTATTGGTCATTTAGTTGCTCCTATCACTGTTCAGACAACAGATGGTACCTCTCTCTTTGTTGTGGGATGAGGCACTCTTTCGAATTCTTCTTGTCATGTTCCTGTTGTTTCTTATGTTCCCAAACTAACCATGCAGCTCATATCTGCTAGTCAGCTCACCGATCATACTTGTCGTGTTATTCTCGATTCTGATTCTTATTCTATTCAGGATCGACACACGGGGACTCTGGTTGGTACTAGCCCTTTCCGTCGTGATTCACGGCGTCTCTGTGAGTTTGACTGGCTTCATCTTCCTTCCGCCGCCCCTGTCAGTCATGTCGCCTCCGCTTCTGCTGCATCTTCCACTGTGTTTTTTGCTCAGTGGCATCATCGTTTGTGACATTTTTGCGGGCCGCGTCTATCTTCTTTAGTTCGTCGTGGTCTTTTAGGATCTGTGTCTAGTGATGCTTCTCTAAATTGCCAAGGTTGTAAGATTGGTAAACAGCTTCAACTCCCCTATCCTTTTGGTGAGTCAGTGCCACAACGTCCTTTTGATCTTGTTCATTCTAATGTCTGGGGTCTGACTCCTTTCGTTTCGAAAGGTCATCGATATTATATAATTTTTATTGATGATTTTTTCGACACACATGGATATACTTTATGTCATCTCGTAGTGAGATTCTATCCATCTACAAGAATTTTTCCACCACGATCCGTACTCAGTTTGACTCTCCTATTCGTGTTTTTCGGGCTGATTCCACTAGGGAGTACTTGTCATGAGTCCTTAGTGGTTTTCTTACCGAGCAGAGCACTCTCTCTCAGCTTTCTTGTCTTGGTGCTCATACCCAGAATAGTGTGGCTGAACGAAAGCATCGTATCTTCTTAAGACAGCCCGTGCTCTTATGCTTACTTCTGCTGTTCTATCACACTTCTGAGCTGAGGTTGTTTCTACTTTCACTTTTATGATTAATATTCATTCTTCTTCTGCTCTTCTGGGTGGGATCACAGTTGAGCGTCTCTATGACAAGACTCCTAGTTATTCTAGTCTTCGCATTTTTTGGTGTATGTGCTATGTTCTTCTTGCACCTCTTGAGCGCATCAAGTTGGCCGCTCAGTCTGTGGCGTGCATTTTTCTGGAGCTATAGCGCTGAGCATAAGGGATATCGTTGTTGGGATCCTGTTGACCGACGGATGTGGGTTTCTCGGGACGTCACTTTTGATGAGTCTCGTCCTTTCTACCTTTGTCCTTCTCCTTCCACAACTACAGTATCTCTTGTCGAGTCACTTTCTTTCCTGACTTTTCCTGTCACCCCCATAGCCACCACACCTCTACTACAACCTTTGGTCTCTCCTATGCCTCCTTACCTGTCGGTGGCTCCTTCACCATTGATACCCTCTCCAGAAGTTCCTCCTAGCCCTGTTCCTTCTTATCCTCTCTACTACACTCGTCGTCCCCGAGTTGAGGATTATTCTAATGGGTCATCTTCTTTGGCCTCTCCTTCTCGATATGTTCTTCGTGATTGCCAGTTTATTCGGCCTTCAGCACGGTTTTGTTTTGCTGCTGCTGCTCTTGCCGAAGCGACCTCTTATTGTGAGGTTACGGTTCATCAGGAGTGGCAGCATGCAATGGCAGAGGTGATTGCTGCCCTTAAGCATACTAGCACGTGAGATCTTGTCCATCTTCCCGTGTGTGTTACTCGTATCACGTGTAAGTGGGTCTACAAGATTAAGACCCGCTCTTATGGTTCTCTTGAGCGCTACAAAGCTCGTCTCGTGGCATGTGGGTTTTAGCGGGAGCATGGTCGTGATTATGATGAGACTTTTGCTCCTATGGCTCACATAACCACTGTTCGCACTCTTCTTGCTGTGGCATCTGTTTGGGCATGATCCATCCCTCAGCTTGATATCAAGAATGCTTTTCTCATTGGTGAGATGTGTAACCTCATGCAGCCACCGCCGGGGTATCCTGTTCCTAAGAGTATGGTTTATCACCTTCGCCGATCTCTTTATGGCCTCAAGCAAGCTCCTCGTGCCTGGTTTGATCGTTTCTCTTCTATTGTCACTGCGATTGGTTTTTCTGCTAATGCTCATGATCCTACTCTTTTTATTCACACTTCGCTTCGTGGTCGGACACTTCTTCTTTTATATGTTGATGATATAATCATTACTGGATATGATTCTCAGTACATCGCTTTTGTCAAGGAGCGTCTTAGTGAGCAGTTTCTCATGTCTGATTCGGGCCCTCTTCGCTACTTTCTTGGGGTTGATGTTATTTCTACACTTGAGCATTTCTATCTGTCTCAATAAAAGTATATCTAGGATCTTCTTGATCGTGCTTCTCTTTATGATCTACGCACCGTTGAGACTCTTTTGAAGCTTAATGTTCATCTTCGGCCCACTAATGGTGAGCCTCTTACTGATCCTACTCGCTATCGTCACCTTGTTTGGAGTCTTATTTATCTGGGTGTCACTCGTTCTAACATTTCTTATCATGTGCATATCTTGAGTCGGTTTGTTTCTGTTCCCACTCAACTCCACTATAGTCATCTTCTTTGTGTTCTACGATATCTTCGTAGAACCATCACTCGTCGTCTCTTTTTCCCTTGCTCCAACTCTTTATAGCTCCAGGCATATTCTGATGCCACCTGAGCTAGTGATCACTTTGATCGTCGGTCTCTCTCTGCCTATTCTGTTTTTCTTGATGGTTCTCTCATTGCTTGGAAAATTAAGAAGCAGACCACAGTTTCTTGTTCAAGTGCTGAGGCTGAATTGCGAGCTATGGCTTTGTTGACTACGAAGGTTACTTGGCTATGGTAGTTACTTGAGGATTTTGGTGTTTTTGTTTCTACACCAACTCCTCTTTTGTCTGACAGTACATGTGCTATTAGCATTGCTAAAGATCCGGTGAAGCATGAGCTTACAAAGTATATTAGTGTTAATGCCTCCTATATGCAGACACAGGTGCGGGACCAGGTTGTTGCTCTTCAGTATATGCCTTCAGAGCTTCAGTTAGCAGACTTTTTTACAAAGGCATAGACCAGAGCCCAGCACAGTTTTTATATCTCCAAACTTCATGTTATTGATCCACCATAAGTTTGAGGGAGAGGTGCTAGATGTGTATTATTTATATGTGTATTTTTCCTCTTGTATAAGGGGTACTCTGTATATATATCATACATGTACTTGTATATATATTGACTCATTGGTCTCACGATGAATACAAGCACTATTCAGTGCAAGGATGAAAGGTGGATTATCCTTTCTTTCCAAACATGTGTAGCAACATGGCATCCATCAAATGCATTTGCTGCCTACCGCAAGAGCATCAGCTCACCAAAAATCCTAAAGCATCAGCTCACAGAAACATCAATGCTACGGAAGATTCCTTTTCCTCCCCTGGTTACCCCCTCAATTTTATAGACAACCGAGGTTCCGATCTCTCTGACAAATAGCATGCAACTTTGCCAATATCAGAGAGAATTTCTAGGGATGAAATCAGTATATGTTCATTTAGGCAACAGGCTGTCTCTTTGCTGTGGTTCCGGTACCCATTTCAACTTCTAATTGAGGGCTTCTTTCAAAATCTGAGTATGTTTCCACTTCACAGACAGCCATACTCAAACTTGGAGCACTTGACAATGGATAATGTGGATCTTCAAATTACGACCTGCAATGACTGACCACAAGTTTGCCATGAAAGACCTGTGCTGGCCCTTCCGAGCAAAAGTCTCCCAGATGCGGGCACTGTCGATCTCAATAACTGTTGTTGGGTCCAAGACATCAACGAGAGTGATGCTCATATTGTTGCGGATAATGCAGAGCTTTCCATTTAGTGAGACCAAGGCCGCAGCTTCGAAAGCTCGTCAGCTGCCCAGATGGCGCCTGCTGTCCATGAATGTGGTCCATGATCCTGTGTCTTCATCGTAAACTCTAAGCTTGCAGCCATCCCAGCAATCCACTGAATAAAGACGGCCATTAAAAGAAATGCTTGGATTCCGCCAGCCCGTAACCATTTCATCACCAGTTATTGACCACATGTTGGATGTTGGCAGATAGACCTCGCTCACGATCTGGCGATGAGAATCAAGCCCTTTTAGGAACCACTTGCCATCATATACAACTCCAATGAAAGGCACCATTCCTGTGATCATTTCAGTAATGCAGGACCATCTATTCCTGCTTGGATCATAAAACTCAGCAGACCTTAGAGTTCTTTGTATCCCTTCACACTCCCCACCAGCAACATAGAGGCAGTTGTCTGTGACACAAGAACCAAAGAAATGCCGCTTCCGTATCATATCTGGAACCCAATGCCATTTGTTTGTCTGAGCATTGTAAAATACAACACGCCTCATAGACCCTCATACTGGGTCTTTGCCACCAAATTAGTACAGATAGCAGCCACTAAGAACAGCAAAACCAAAGCCCACGGCTTCTGAATACTCTGGTGGAACTGGAGGAAGTGACTTCCATAGCTGGTGTACTGGATCAAAGGCATGCCAAGATATCTTCCGATCGCGGCCCCTTTTGAAGACATAATGTCACATACCGGCCTGGCTTGGAACGGGCTTCGTTCGTTGGGCCGTGGACCAAGTGGCGAGTGGGGGATCAAGACAGGAACTACAAAGGGGTAGCGACAGCAAGGAAAGGGCATCGAAGAAAACTACCCGAAGGCTCCTGCCTCTGCTCTCTTCTTCCTCCCGCAGTCCCGCTGGTTTCTCCCCTAATTTCCTCTTCTCTGATTTCTCTATCTAGTTGGCTTCTAGTTCCTGGTCTATTGCTTCTTCCCAATCCTTACTTCCACTTCTCCGATTTGTAATTGGTTCATCTGGTTGGGATCCCAGTGCTTGTACCTGTGTTTGGATTGGCAAGCAGACTCTTGTTTTGGTGTCGATTTATGTTCAATCAAGAGGGATCGTAACAAATGGTATCAGAGTCTTCAATCCTGATGGTGATGTGCTCCGAGGTGGCCATGACCGACGCTGAAAAGGAGAGCGAAGCACGGTGCAAGGAGATGTTGAACCAGTTAATCTCCGTCGTGAAGAAACAAACATTGGAGATTGAAGATTTGGCAGAGCGCATGAATGAGCTCGCGGTCAGCTTGAAGGCCGTCGTCTAGCTGCTAGAAGCAACCGATCATACCTTGCCACCGACCGTGACCGCACCGACGACCACCCTTGTCACCACGGTGGACCATGCCATGGCGGCAACTACTCTATGTGCAGAGGCCGCTCTTGCCCCCAAGTCGCCTACCAAGTGCTCGACGTTGGGCCCCGACCCCAACACCGGCTACGCCAAGGTCGTGGCTGTGCCCCTGCTCCAGAGGGGCGCGACCACAACCTTCCGGGCACATACGGAGCCCGTGAACGTCTCCTCGGCGAAGTTGTTCGACACCGAAAAGCTGGACATCGTGACGCCCACCAGGTGTTCGATGGCATGTCACAGCTGCAACACCGACGTCGCCATCACCAGCCATGCTCCATCCATCGGCGCACCTAGTGTGTGTGCTGACACCTGCATCATCACCGCACACCAGGTGTTTGAGGCAATGCCAGGGAAGAGGTACGCTTCTTCGGACGACCAACGACAGCCAGTGATCGCCTGGATGAGCGATGACAGCCGCGTTACCACCAACACTATGGACTGTGCACTGTGGGGCACGGCTAGCTACCAGCATGCCGCAATGGGTTAGGACGAAGCCGTGCTTGCCATTGACGGCCGCGATAACTCATGGATCAACTACAACGCCCGGTTCCTAGATTTCTCCTCTGGTGTATTTGCCGTACAAGTGGTTTCGGCGATGGAGGTATTTGGTAAAATGTGTGATAGAAACAAGAGGAAGCAATATTTTGTAGACATGGTTTGGGAGCAGTGGCTAGAACCATGGCCATCGTTCAGGTGTTATCAAGGTGGTGTGCAAGTGCAGCTAAAATTCCAATGGCCACCGCCTGCGCAAGTGGAGATTGCAAGAGGTGGAGCTGAGCTACGGCCAATGCCAAGGCGGTTATTCAACTGCTATCAAGGCGGAGTGCCGTGGATGCCCCCATGGCCACCACCTCAAGGACATAGAACTTTGCTCGAGTTGTTCACTAATACCGAAATGGATGTGCCAACCGTAAAACTTGCAGGCCTCTTGCATGACAGTGGACATGGCCCCTTCAGTCACCTATTGGAGTATGAGTTGCTTCATCGTGTTGTTCCGAGATCAACCTGGTCCCATAAACATATGTCTACACTACTACTGGATAACATTGTTGACAAGCACACTATAGATATTGAAGCTGATTATCTCAAAATTGTCAAGAACCTGAAGCCCTTCTTCAGCAAGTTCGGCCTCATCAGATACCGTGTCCTTGTCGAGGTCAAATGGTTGCTGAAACTTCCACAAATTCTTGAGATCACTGAGGTGACACCATTCAGTGAGGAAGCCCAGCTCTTCTTGGATAGGATTATCCAGGATTTTAGCATTGATGATGCGAAAGAAGTGAAAAATATTGAGAAAAGAACCAATCATGACGTGAAAGCTGTTGAGTACTTTTTGAAGCAGAAATGTATCTCAAATCCAGAGGTTAAAAAGGTGTTGGAATTCTTCCATTTTGGATGTACTTCTGAAGATATCAACAACTTGTCGCATGCATTAGCTATAAAAGAGGGGATAAATACAGTTATGTTCCCTGTCATGATTGACATATGCAAAGCACTATGTTCCTTAGCAACACAAAATGCGCACATCCCTATGTTGTCTCGAACTCATGGGCAGCCAGCATCACCAACAACTCTCGGAAAAGAGATGGCAGATTTTGCAGCCAGATTATCTGATGTAGGAAAGAGTTTTTCTGAGGTCAAGATACTAGGAAAATTTGCTGGTGCTGTTGGAAATTACAATGCTAACAAGGTTGCATATCCGGAAATTGACTGGCCTAAGGTGGTAGAAGAGTTTGTCAGATCCTTAGGTTTGGAATTTAATCCTTATGTAACTCAGATCGAGCCTCATGACTATATATCAAAGCTCTTTAATCTATTCATCCAGTTCAACAATGTCTTGACTGATTTTGACAGAGACATGTGGGCCTATATATCATTAGGCTACTTCAAGCAGCTACCAAAGGCTGGTGAAGTTGGATCTTCCACCATGCCTCATAAAATCAATCCCATCGATTTTGAAAATAGTGATGGCAATTTAACTGTGGTGAATGGTACTTTATCTTCTTTAAGCATGAAGCTCCAAGTTCTGGTCTTGGAACTGCACTGAAGATTCTGTTCTCTGTTGATGGAGAGGACCATTTGAACCAGCCATTTCAGCTGCAGAGAAATGATGTCATTGCACTGGTAAATCTTCTGAATAGGCTGTCAGAATCTGTCAAGTTCGTACATGAAAAAGGATCTTCAATTAAGGAAGTACATATGAGCGGTCGGATTGCTCAAGAATGGATGATCAAAATGGAAGTGACTGCAATTCTCATTCTATATGGTCTCTCAAGACTGTCAACAGTTTCAAATATGAAGCTATGGCTCATAGCAAATTGCAAGATGAAAGGAGCCCCACACCTTGATTTGTGCTGTCTTTGCGTGCTAGTGCAGCAAAAGCATGATGGTGATTATTATTTTGTATCAGCTTGGGGACAAGCCGCATTTCAAGGAGGAAGGAATGCCACATACCGGCCTAGCTTGGAACAGGCTTCGTTTGTTGGGCCGTGGGCCAAGTGGCGAGTGGGGGATCAAGACAGGAACTACAAAGGGGCAGCGACAGCAAGGAAAGGGCATCGAAGAAAACTACCCGAAGGCTCCTGCCTTTGCTCTCTTCTTCCTCCCGCAGTCTCGCTGGTTTCTCCCCCAATTTCCTCTTCTCTGATTTCTCTATCTAGTTGGCTTCTAGTTCCTGGTCTATTGCTTCTTCCCAATCCTTGCTTCCACTTCTCCGATTTGTAATTGGTTCATCTGGTTGGGATCCCAGTGCTTGTACTTGTGTTTGGATTGGCAATCCGATTTATGTTCAATCAAGAGGGATCGTAACACATAAACCCATTCTTCTGTCATTCCAAATTTCTTGTGTGCAATGAGTAATAGTAATTCCCAGATAAAAGTCGGTTCCATAGTCTACAGACTAACCGAAGATTAGGGTGCCGCATGAGACAGGTAATAGCCAGGTCATCAGGAAGGCCAGGCAGAAGTGGCGCCTGAGTTCGGCACCTCTCCTTGCGTGAGCTCCTTGACTTGGGCTTGTTTGGTTTGATATCAGGTTGCATGCACAGCTTGGCACCAGGGACAAACTTTCTAGCACTCACAACAGTTTTAAGACCTCCATCTACCCTGCAGTAGCAGGAAACAGATTCTACCTGCAAATGTGTTGATCAATCAAGTTAAGATGCTTATGTTGACCTGAATGCAGAATAACAAAATTTTGAAACAAAACCACAAGGACAGATCATTCTTGTCCACCTACTAGCAAAATATTGGAGATGAAACTCAATACTGGAAGAGTAACCATGTTCAAATTCAGCATTACTTGATGTTTATCATATGAAATAGAGGGAACGGATCATTCAGCTGTACAAATTGGAACTAAATATTTGATAACTTATGGATATAATATCCGATGAGGTGAGTTGGCTTAGAAGTTAAAGCCCTGGGTTTATTCTTGCTCCATTGAATTCCTCATAAAAAAAATAGAAGTACGGTTTTATGAATATAAACATAGTTGAAATAAGAATTACTACTCAAATTAAATTGGTACAGGAGCATATTAAGTTGCTTCATCGACATATATAAATCTATCAAATGCTCCTAACATATAACTTTTCCATGCGGAAAAGAGATGGAGTCGTCCTAAATGTGTAATGCTCATACGGAATTCCCATGCAATACTGTTTCTAACCGAGGAAGTAGCACCTGCACAGCATCTCTAAGATAATAAGATTAAAGAAACACTAACAAGTTACCCAAATGATTTAACAAAAAAATGATACCAAGTTACCAACCACCTCCATGTTTAACTTGAACCCAAACTCAAGAAACAAACCCTAAGGAGTGTATCCGGTATTATCTGTGTCCGACTCCAACTCCACGAAAAAAACATACAGAATATAATACAAAATAAGCAATATCCGTCCGTGTCCGCTCCGATTTCACCCCTACTAGTATCTATTACCATTTAATGCGCATATACTTTTGTGCTTTATTGTGAAGTTTTGCAAAAATAAAATTAAAATGTAGAAGTTCGTAAAATTGGTATCGCACTCAGCAAACTTTGCCAACATCAGAACAACTGGCATTACTAAATGCCTAAGAACGCCAGCCTGTCCCGCCTTACTCTTTTGTTTACATCATTATCCCCTGGTTCAACTATTACGCTAATTATGTACTAACGCCATTATATCAGTGTTATCAGTTATGCTAGCGTTGCTAGGCAGGATTTTTTTTAATAAAAAAAATGTACACCATGCTCACAATTCATACGTACGATGTGATCTCTATTGGTATGTATGACCTTAGAAATGATATATATTGCACATGATGTCTAGCGAAAGATCAAACACTTGTGACTCATGAGCTGTCTAGACGAGGCTCTAAGACTAGCTTGCTACAATTTGACTTGGATTGGGGGTCCTAGACTCCTAGTCAATAAACTGAGGATGACCTGGTAGTTTGCTCCTTCCTCCGTATTTAAAAATGTCTGAGATACTGGCTTTTAAATGGGGGCTAAAAAAAAGGAGCCGAGCAAATTTTGTGATGTCATACTCATATGAAATGTCCATGTAATAGTGTTCCTAAACCAACAAGAAGTGGCATCCGCACAGCACCGCTAAGATTACTTACAGCGACACTAACAAATTAGAAATTACCCAAAATATTTCACCAGAAAATACTACCAAATACTTAATGGATAATTTGGACCTAGACTCCACAACCAAGCTGTAAGGACCCAGATCGAAACTTCAACATCGCAAAACCCACAAAGCTCCAAGCTTTGAGCAGGAAACCGCCAGATTTAAGCAGGAAGATCTCAGGTTGAGGCCAAAGGTAGCGCCTTTGGCCCAAGAACATCATCTCCGAGCAAAATTTACGCGATTTGTAGCTAAAACGAGCACGTGGTGTTGGAGGCCAAGAACAGTGGGGATTGGAGCTCACCAATGGAGTGCGGACGTGCCCCCCTCGGCAGCCGCGTCTATGGCCGGATCGAGCCGAACAAGCGAGGAACCCCCCTCGATTTGACCTCGAGAAGGGAAGAAGCCTCCTCTCCAGTCTCCACGAGGATTTACTTGTGAACAAAACCCCAGAAGAGGAGGGCTTGATTTCAAACAAGTAGTAGCATTGAAGGCAGATGGGCGGTCCGGCCCGGCTACTATTTGTACCGGGCCGGGCTAGCTTACGGGCTACGGTGACAGTCCAAGTACGGTCTATCGTCCTTTCATATCATGTCGGGCCGGTACGACCCGTTTAGCCCATCGGATCAAATGTGTCCTGTTTAGCCCATTTGGCCCGACAAAATGAAAAAATTCAAAAACAATCCAAAAAAAATATAAAAATGTGTAGAATTCAGAAGTTGACATAAAAATTGGAAAAAAATGAGACAACCATATTGAAAATGTAATAGAATTTTATTAATGTTCAAATAGCTAGCTCGTTAAAATATTTGTCATTTAGCTCATAATACATGAAAAATTGAAAAACAATCCTAGAAAACATGTATATATTTAAAAAGCCAAAATAAATTTATATATACTTATAAAATGAACTATATAAAATTTAAAAACTACAAAATAAAACCATATAAGTATTAAAAATGGAAAGAAAACCATATAAATAATAATAAATAAAAATAAAAATATATATGTATATTAAAAGCGATTAATAGTGCCTAATCAGGCGTGGACGTGTCGTCTTAGTGCTTGGGTCGTCTTGGTCATTCTTCTTAAGACTATTCACATCATCTTATCTTGGCTTACCATTGTCTTGGGGTGTCTACCGCTATCGTGTCGTGTCGGCCGTCAGTAATAGTGTCGTCTTGCGTCTTGGGCCGTGTCGTGCCAATAGTGTTGTACTGTGTCACCCCCATCGAGCCTGACCCATGTGACACAACAAAACCATGGAGAAGCTATGAAATGCATCTAAGAAAAAAAAATAGCGTTACTTGTGTATTTATCACTTCGAAGGTGATCATTTGAAGTGCCTTTTGTCTTCGAGAACTTATGCACCTTATTATCCACACTGAATGAGAATGGCACCAAAAATACAATGCAAAAGGCGCTAGCAAACACATTTATGCATTTAGTTAGTCCCTAGGGCCACAGGGCACATCTTATCTCCGGATGAACTAATAAGGCTTTAGAAAATGCAGGAGTAGATAACAAGCACCACTAACAGCTTCATAATAGTAGGTCCCGCTGGGAGTATAAACATGCTGGTCCGAATTAAATGCACAATGCATTCATGCATTTTTACATGGCCAGTAGCTTCCACTGATCAATGCACCAAAAGCTGAAAAACATAAGGAGCTTCAGTGTGCAACCAAGTTTTCTACGTACAGAACAGGCACCCACCACAAGAATAACAATCGTAGGTCACTCAAATCACAGTAAGAACCAGAAACTAACATTAGGGAGGAAGCTAGAGGAGTTGGTGCGGACTGCAATGTCATAGGCACGGAGGCTGGAAAATTCTTGACGCCGCTGTCCACATCTCCGAGGTCCCGAGCATGTGTGTCCACAACCTTGGCAGTTGCCTCCACCACCGCTCGGAAAGTTGCGCCGACGTAGCCTCAGGCCCTCGTTCGGTGCCACTCGCGCCTGGAGCGGGAAACCTTGTGTCATTGCAGTGCCTCGTGGTCGTCATCATCATGCGGCCTCATGGGAATGCGCCGCCATTGCTCGGTTTGTTCGCCAAGCCACGATCATGGAAGGCGGAAAAGCATGGCAGAAAATGAACGTGAAGGTGGCGGCCAGGGGGAGGAGGAGATGGCTGGCTGCGATGGGGGCGACATGAAGTGCTAGAGGAGAGGAAACATTCAAACCACGGATTACCTCATGGAACTAATTAACAAGAACCAGTGGCAAATACAGAATAAAAAATGTGGGTGGGCTCAAAGTTTCAAATGACTAAACTAATTTGTAACAAACATAGTCTTATATTCTTATGCAATCAAATTCATACATGAATAAAAGCAAAGCAAAAAAAAAGAGAAATATAATGAAGGTACCTCGCTAATAGAAAGTGCATCCGCAAACCGCAAAACATGTAAATATAGTTCCAGCACGTAACAACCTGTACATCAAAATTAGAAAAATTAGTGATACAATAGCAAATTGTACTGAAATGATCATGAAGATTCAAAATAAAAGAATCATACCACTAAGACACTAGCTTGAATCATGACTTTCGCGAGGTAAATTCATTCTGCGAGATTTCATGCATTTGAAGGATTTTATGATTCTATCATCATCAATAGATCTAAATATGTCTCGCTCGGTGTAGCACACCATCAAATCATTTAGCCACTCATCCAATACCTTATTGCATAAATCTGCTTTGATAATATTCATTGCCAAAAATATTCTCTCAACAGATGTCGTTGCCACTGGAAGGATCAATATCAACTCGATGAGGCGATATACCAATGGAAAAGTTCTATCTTTTTTGTTTCAACCATCAATTGAGCAAGTTTTGAAATATCATGACATCCATGAAATTCCTCACTTCTCCTAATGTTGAGAATGAAGGTTTGAAGCTGATTTCTTAATAAGAATCGATCAGCCACCGTGAAATCATCAGCATAAATCTCAGCAAGTCGAATAAGCTTATCAACATTAAACTTAGAGAATGAGTCGCTTGGATCAAGACAAGACATGCATACCAATAACTCCGAGGAAACTTCATTAAATCGATGATTCATCTCATTCATAGTTGCATCAAGAGCAGCATTGAAAATGTCAACTTTGTAATAATGATGTTGAGTCAACGTATGCTTCCGACGTACAGATTTATCCATAACTCCAATAACATCATTCATATTTGGCACATCAATCCCATATGCCTCACAAAAGCTTTTGACTTGATCAAACAATAGCTCCCACCCATTGTACCTCATATCTTGCAAGTGTTCTTTCACATCCTGTATCAAACCCATAGCTTCAACGATATCTTAATGCTTCCTTTGTAAAGCAAGTGATAGCTCATTTGTTATGCTCAACAAAGTTTATCAAAAAATGCATGATGAATACAAAGTGAAATGATTCCATATTTTTTATTAAATCTGCTGCTCCACCATGACTTGTGTTTTGACAAGCATCTTCACTTATAAGTTCTAGCACATCCACAACTGTCTCCCATATTTGGTATATACGAAGTAAGGTTTTGAGATGTGTGCCCCACCGAGTATCTCTAGATCTAGCTAGGCCAAATTCCTGATGCAGCCCTCTCCCAGCAGATATCAAACCATTCTCCAACTTGTCCAACAGGATATCATGGTGCTTTTCAATCAACGCATATTTTCTCTTGCAAGATGCACTAACAACTATAATTATCAAGGAAACATAGTTGAAGAAATCAACAATAGCTATACTACAACTTGCAACAGTGACAACCACCAATTGTAACTAGTGGGCGAAACAATGGACATAGAAAGCATTTGGATTCTCATCCCGAATAAGTTTTTGCAAGCCATTAAATTCTCCTCTCATATTTGAAGCTCCATCATAACCCTGCCCACGAAGCCTAGAAATAGGTAAACTATGATGATCAAGCAAACCAACCAAAGCATCCTTCAATGCCGCAGATGTATAACTTGTGATATGCTTGATAGCAAGAAACCTTTCCATTACCTTCCCTCGATTGTTTACAAATTTGCATGCCACAAATTTTGCAAAGTTAGAACAATAGTATAATACAACAATGTAAAAATTGTATGACTAAAAAAAAGATGTACAACAAACCTCACAATCACCGCCATTTGCTCTTTTATTGATACATCTCGAGACTCATCAATAAGCACTGCGAAATTCCTATCTCCAATCTCACCCTTAATCACTTTCGTTACCTTTTGTGCACAAGCTTTGAAAAGCTCTTTTTGAATATCTGCACAAGTCATAACTGCATGCCCGGGAGCTATATCAAACACATAATTCACTTCCTCCTTCTTATCCTTGTACCAATACAACAACTCTTTAAAATTACCTTTGTTGATGGAAGTGGAGGATTCTTTATGTCCACGAAAAGTTTCACCTTGCGCCATTAGATATCTTGCACAATCTAAAGATGCAGTCAAATGAATGTTGTATGCAATTTCGGCCTCCTTACAGTAAGTGCTCATTTTACTAGATATACTTGACCGTTGATTCTTGAAGTCATCACACTCACCCCTTGTGATGTTGTGGAAACTATTTGGACCACCAACATGTTTATTGAAAGCATCTATCGCCGTCTTCCAACGAGAGAACCCAACTTTTGTAAATACATCATTACCAAATATGTTGGGTTGTGACGGTTTCTTGAAAAGAAAACAATAGAAACAAAAAGTGACATCCTTTTCCACACTATATTCTAACCAATCAAACTTATTAAACCATGATTCTTGAAATAATCTTCACACTTTGCCATCCAATGTCTTTGGAAAGGCATGCCCAATTGCTCAAGTTGAGCCATTCAACAAATATGTTCTCCTCACTTCATTTCTAATTTCATTGGCAAAATATTCTATTGGTATGCGATGCGCCGGATTGGCAATAATTTCATTCAGATTAAATTCTAGTCGATACTTCTTTGGTTGAGTTGCGCTCTCATCGGTTGGGGGAGTGCTACTTGAATTGCTTGTGAAATAATTACGCAAAGTTCATTTCTCCATTATTGCAAACCTACGAATTAATGGCTAATTGAGTATTGAGTATATATATATACCATATTACCACACTATATCAAACTTACTAACAAATAACAAATAACAAATTGGTAATTGACTAATTGAGTAACGAGTATACCAGCACACACTGAGGCACAGGCACACAAAAGTCAACAATTAATAGATCAATAGTTCGGCTTCAGCAATCGGCATTGAGGCTGTTCAGCACTTCATCAGCGAGTAGCCCATGCCCAGCACTAGTAGCCTACCACCCACGTGCAATTGCCCAAGAGCAGATCAGGATCAGCAGAGGCACATCCAGATCCACTAGCCAGAAACTCCCTCCGGCCTCCTCCTCGCGACGACGCAACCTCGCCTCCTCTCCTCGGTGGCTCCCAGCAGGGCGTCCCTCCTCCCTCGGCCTGCTAGTCAGCCTCCTCCTCTCCTCAGCATCGTCCCACCCCTCGCCTCCTCCAATCGGCCCTCAGCCCCTCCCTCACGCATGCGACAGTGCGGCACGCTAGCGTCCACGCGACATCCAAAGGCCAAATCGCCTCCCGGGCTCCTGGCTACTGCTGCCCTCCTCCTCCTCCAGGTTCCAATTGGACCGACGGCAACGCGCCACCGCGGCGCTCCCTCTAGTTGCCCTCAGGTCAGGTCATCAGGACGTCAGGTGTGCCGTGCGCTTCTCCTCGCTCGATTGATTGGCCGATTGGGGATTTGGGGTTGGGGAATGGGGAATTGATTGGGGAATTTTGGAAAGGGAACAAGCAACAAGGGAACATGGGACTGTTGTGTGGGACTGGTGGTGGTGGAGGACGTGGGTAGGTGTGAGTTGGGCCTGGCCGCCTAGGCTTCGCTGCTTCGGGCCTTCGGCAAGGGCCTCTTCTTCCCGTCGTCCCTCTCCGTTGCATTCTTCTTGTTTGGCACAGCCATGGCAGCTGGTGGTTGAACTTTGGGGGGGTGGTGGGTGTTCGAGTGCCAGCAGAGGGTGGGCTTCAGCCTGATGAAGCCCCCCCGGTGGATTCGCCCTTGACAAGAACAACAAACTCTATAAAAAAAGAGATAAAAAAGATGGTTTCACTCACTGTGAGTAGAATTAGTACGAGCGGGCACCAAAGCTAGGTTCGAATCATCCTCCTCCTCTTGCGCCGCCACACCGATGTAGGCTTGAAGGCTTCCTCCTGTCTGCGCTCCTCACGGTGTCCTCCTCCGCCTCGATCTCGTTCTTTAGCCTCAGTCTTGCCCGCTGCGTGCTGCTCCCGAGCCCCAAGGTCCAAGGTGCCGCAGCTAAGCCACTGCCGCCACTTAGGATCAGTGTCATTGAGCCCACTCTTGTAGGAGTCCCTGCCGTTGCTCTACTATTGCATCGCTGAGACACCGCTGACGATCCATCTCGCCTCAAGCTAGGTTTTCTCCTCGAGTAGGAATTGCATCATGTGCCCCAGGGATGCGCAAGATATTAGCGTCGGTGATGCATGGACGACAGGCTCACAGGAAATCAAAGTGGGTAGGGAATCTAGGAGGGGCCACGAAACAGAAGAAGAGGAGATTCCAAGATTGCCAGAAAGAAGTCACTACTACAGAAAAGGTCTTCACAGACTATTTAAAAACGTCATCACAGACGGTTTCATGAGCCGTTTGAGTTTATGGGTCAGTAATGACATGAGGTCATCACAGACAGTTTTCGAACCGCGTCTGTGATGCAAACTATCACAGATGGTTATTAACTCAGAACAGTCTGTGATAGTTGACTAGTACAGACGGTTTGTAAATGAATCTATCTATGATAGTTGACTATCATAGACGGTTTGTAGATGAAACTGTCTATGATAGCTGATGTATCACAGATGGTTTGTAGATGAAGTTGTCTGTGAGAGCTGTCATATCACAGACAGTTTGTCCTAAGTAACTGTCTGTGATATTCTTTTGTATTGCTAAATCTATTTCTGTTTATTAGCTAGCCTCGAGAAATGCTAGCTATGCCCTCTGAAACAAGCAGAAACACAACAAGTACATGTATACATCCAATTCACATTTATTTCAGAAACAAGCACATCAATTTCACAAATTGATTAACTTAAATGAACTAAAATTAACCATTCATGAACAAATATATACACACATGTACCATTAAGTTCAATCTTATCCTAATCAAGTTCAATATATATTGTGGAACTTCCCATCTGGATTTTTGACCTCACGGTTCAAGAATAACACAAACTGTCCTTGAATGTTTATGAGCTAGCCCTGTTCCAACGCAGTTGTAGCAATGCTCGTAACCTGTCGCTAGGAAGATTAAACTCATACATATATAAGTTGATAAGTATGAAATAATTATTGCAAGATTGACAAACCTAAGGATCATTTTTTATCGTGGAACCGACAAGTAGTGCTATGTTGTGGCAAACATAATATCCACAGGTGTTGCCCGGCGGCTCCTGGTGTTGGATAGGATTAATGTAATCCTCGATGAATTTTTCATTCTCCTTGATGCTTTGCATGGAGACCAAGTGTGGGTCGAGGAAACCTACCGGTGATTTCCTTAATTCGGCTTCAGAAATTATGTGTGTATGTTGCATTCCTCGGATCCAAAATATAGGTTGAATTCCACCAAAAGGTTAACTTGAATATGTGCATATGTTTCCATTACACATTCGTGTATGCACACATGTAGGGGGAGTTCACTCTATATTTTGAGGTTTCATTAGTATTGATCCATATTCCTTTGTCCACATATATTTGGGATCTTTACTTTGAAACGTATCCTTTGAATATATTTAACTTGTGTAGTTAATATATTCATATGAGTATATGAAACTTGTGTAGTTCATATATTCTTGAATATATTTAACTTGTGTAGTTAATATAATCATGTGAGTATATAAGACTTGTGTAGTCTCAGATATACTTATATTTATATGTGAGTATAACATAACTTGTGTAGTTCATGTGCACTCACATATCCTTGAGTATATACGACTTGTGTAGTTCGTATACACTCATGTTGAGTATATATAACTTGTGTAGTTGATATATACTCATTGTCTATCTACATTCAATTATTTGTTATTGAAGTGATTATCATCAATTACCAAAGAGGGAAAGATTGTGGTATCTTGTCCCACCATTATGATTTAATGGTATGACGTGGTAATTAATGATAATCATATTGTGGAACTAACATTTTCCATGAGTTGGATAAGCAGGTTAGGTTCCATGATAATGAAGACTTGGGATGACATCATGTGTGGATTGTCATCAAGTCAAGAGGAGTTCCATCATGTGTTGATGGAAGTCAAGTGAAGGAAATCATCGTGTGTCGATGATGTTCAAGAAAAGGAGATGATCATCAAGTCAAGATTCTTGAAGAAGAGGAGATCATCATGTGTTGATGATGTTCAAGATGAGGAGATGATCATGTGTTGATCATCGAGTCAAGAGAAGCTTCATCATGTGTTGATGAAGGTCAAGTGAATGATGCATCATGTGTTGATGCATATCAAGTCAAGGACCCGGACTTGAAGTGAAGATGTGTGTCATCAAGCTTCAAGTAGTTGTGCAAGGCAAAGGTATGACTAGCTAGGGCTAAGGATGTGTTCCTAGTCTTTTACCGGTCTCGGTGTTTGGTTGGGAGACCAGATTGCTAGTATAGGTTTATCGTACTATTAAGAGGGGTCTTTGACTAGTAACTTGAGTTAGTCATGTGTTGATAGCTCGTTGTGCTTGCTCTAGCTCGTGTTAACATGTTGTCAACATTTGCGAATATGTTTTGCAAATAGTTGTGGCTCATGGATAACCCTTGTAGCATGTGACTATAGTTTGCAAATGTGTTTTGCAAATGGTCTAGATCCATGCACCTTATCCTTGTGGCATGATGCTATTGTTTGCAAATGAGTTTTGCAAATAGTTGAGGCTCATGCATGTTCCTTGTAGCATGTGACTTTAGTTTGCAAATGGTTCAAGTCCATGTACCTTTTCTTTGTGGCATTGATTCTAAAAGTGTGCAAATGTGTTTTGTAACTTGTTGAGAATCTTGCCTTTGAACCCTTGTTTGCATCACTTGTCAATTGTCAAATGTGTTTAGCAATTGAATTTATTTTGAATGCAAACTGCTGTTCTTCTCGGGAAAATCGGTTGTACCGACGTGTTATGGGCGGTACGACCGTGCTGCGGTTCAACCGGATTTTGGTGCGGTATGACCGCATATCGGTTGTTCCGATTTCCAGTTGGCGGTTCGATTAAAACAGTACTGATGTTTTTGGGACCGTGTCTCCCCTTAACAATCGGTAGTACCACGCTCCTTGAGAGGTACGACCGGCCTCAGCGGTTGAACCACGTGTTGGTTGGCGGTCGTACTGCACCGGTGCCCAACGGCTAGTTTTATAACCGTTGGAGGAAGTGCGGTCGTACCGCACGCTAGTTGGCGGTCGTACCGCATGTGCTGATTTTTCAGCAGACTTTTCCACAACGGCTAGTTTTTGTGTGGGGGCTATAAATACCTACCTTGGCCATGTGTGGGCAGGGAGTTGGTGCCCCTAGACAGTTCATTGAGCAAAGAGCAAGCCCTCTACTCTCTTGTGTGCATGTGTTGCACTTAGTGAGCTTTGAGAGGCAAACCCTAAGTGCATTTGTTGCCTTAGGTAGTGGATTGTGTATCCACTTGAGCTTAGACACTTGATTAGGTCAAGTGAGGGTCTAAGACTTGTTACTCTTGGTGTTTGCCGACACCTAGACGGCGTGAAGGCGTCATGCGTCGGTAATCTTCTCAAAGAAGCTTGTGAGAAGACCTGAGCGGTTTGTGAGTGGTGTGGTACTCGCCATCTCCGAAGTGGAGGAAAGAGCAACCCTAGTGGAGCGAGGTGTTGGTTCAGTTTGGAACTGGCCCAAGTGGTTGGACTTACCTCGGAGGGAGGCTTAATTTGTGGAGCCGGCCCAATTGGTTTGGGTTTACCTCAACGTGGATTAGGGTAGACCAGCAAGTCTCCGAATACCACGGTAAAACTTCGACGTGTCAATTATGGCTGGCATTCTTGTGCCTTACTATTGCATTTACATTCATTGTGTATGAATGCTTGCTTTAGCTTGTGCAATTTACATTGCTTGAATTGAATTGCTTATAAGTCTTGCTTAATTGCTATATTTATCAATATACTTGTATAGTTGGTGCACTTAGTTGAACCTAGTTGTTTTAGGCTTTAATTGTGCAAAACCGTATTTGTATTAGCTTCCACATTAGAAATCGGTTTTAGCCAAAGAAGTTTTTAAAACGCCTATTCACCCCCCTCTAGTCAGCCTCCTCGATCTTCTGTTAGGCGCCGTGGGAGGTTGCAGAGGCACCGCCAGAGCACGAAGCACGGGCGCCCGGCAGTGGAGCAGGGCATGAGGGCGCCAAGGTGCCAAGGCCTCGCCTCAGCGTGGTGCCACAGGTCTTGAGGGCATCGTGGAAGCACAGGCGCACGAGGAAGCAGGAGCACAGGTGCGCGGGAGTGTAGGGTGGCCGCGGGAGCATGGGCACCTGCAAGGCGCAGTGAGGAGGGCGGCCGCAGAGCGCCGGGCGTCCGCACGGGCACGGGGCGTCATGGGAGCGCGGGCGTGCTGCAAGGCGTAGTGAGGATGGCGGGGGTCCTGCAAGGCGCAGCGAGGAGGGCGTCTCGTATAACTAAATTATTCAATTAATTCCTTAAAGTTTATACCTACTTCTTGATTAAACCAATCCGCCGAAACCATCATCACTAATTGTTATGAAAATCCATCCTTTTTGTATTCCAATCACCGCTTTTACTGGATTAAATTTTCAATACAAATTCCCCAACAATTACTTAAAATCTATTCAAATTCGCCAAGATGTATTTCTATAATTCAATCCAGATTTATTTCTATACTCCCACAAAGATACACTTCTATAATCCAACAATAACATATTCCAACCTCCAACAAATGTATTTCTATAATCCAACAATAATATATTTCTAATAATCCGGTGGTGATATAATCCTATAATCCAACCATGATGAAATCCGATAATCCAACTCCAACAGTTATATAATCCCGCAATCCACTCCTCAACAATAATCTAGTTCTATAATCCATCAATCCAACAAATGTGTTCCTATAGTCCAATATCCAACATTCATTTTTATATCCAACAATAATCTAATACACAATAATTATGTATTTCTAATAATCCAATATTCAACAATCATGTAATCCTTGAATCCGATATTCGACAATTAGGCAATCCTTCGTCAGGTTGCGCCCTCTACACTTCACACGTCTACGGGTTATGGCAACAAGCTGTTACTAGGCTATGGGTCTCTGGAAGGGTGGGTTGAAGGTTCTTGGCGCAGGTGGTCCATTTCGAGGTGGTGGTTGTGGTGGCATGTTTGGACGAGGTCCATGGGTAGGTGGTGGACGGGGGCTGGCTGCTGGTATTGTGGTTGTTCTGGATTGGTCAGACGCTATCTCATTAAGGTCTGCTGGTGGATTTCCCGTTGGTGTGTTATGCGGAAATAGCCCCAATCTCAGCCCCAAGTTTCGATCGCTTTGTCCTTTACCTTCCATCATGCGGGGGAGATGTTAAGAAATAGTTTGCATTAATAGTTGTGTTGGTGGCATTTTAGTTTTTGATGAATCCTTCTGTTGGTTGCACTAGTTTTTCATTTCTTCAGCAGTGATTGTGGTAGGGGAACTAGTATCATCTTTATCTGGCAGAAGTTACCCTCGGGTGAGTTGTATTAATCACACACAGTAGGCAAATAACACCAAGAAACAATGAGATGCAAAAAGATCCAAATCCTACGCTACCTAAGTTTCTCGTGCTCAGTCACGCTTGAGATCCTGTTCTCAAGACCGCCCAAACCACGTGTTTGGGACCGCTCAGAGCTCGCCTCTGAGTGCGACCTACACTACCCTGGATCCACATACCCAGGTATGCTCGAGATCCCATTCTCGAAATCGCCCAACTACATGTTGGGAAACGCTCAGGGTTCATTCCTGAGTACGCCTAGGACTTCACTTCTGGGTACGCCAGAGCTACACGCTTAGAGTGCCACGAACCACTCGTTCGAGAAAACTGATATGCAGAAATGGGATAAGTCACACTTTTACATCGCACTACTACAGGAAGCCTCATCACAGACGGTTCGGAACCGTCATCATAGACGGTTTCCGAACCGTCTATATTTGTTGGTCTGTGATAACAGGCAGTTATCACAAACGGTTCAAAACCGCTCGTGATACGCACTATCACGCAGCGGTTTTTGTTGAAACCGCTCAGAAGGCTATTATCACGCGGTTTTCATCAAAAACCGCTTGTGATCCGAGAATATCACCGACGGTTTAATTTACAAACCGCTCAGTGATGATGCCACGCATTTCGGTTCTTGTTCGTAACCGCTCAGTGATGAATTCCTGAGCGGTTCTTGTTTAGAACCGCTCGTGATAGCCTTTTCGGGCAAAAACCGGCAACGGCTAAAACTTGGAGGCCGTTTAGAGACCCTAAACGACCTTTTTGGGGTTTTCACTTTTTCAAGACCTCGCGAGAGAATCGACCTTGACTTTATGATGATTTTACCGAACGATGCGCGATCTACCATCTATATTTTTGCCCAAACCAAATAACTCAACATAAACTACACACATCACAAGAGCATCACCCACATCACAAGAGCATCAACTCAAGAATCCACATCACAAAGCAAAGGGGAGTAGAGAGAGTGAGGTCGGGAGGCCGGGCGACGGCGGAGGGAGGCCAGGCGGCGAGGTCGTGGGAGGCGACGATGAGGTCGGGCGAGTGGAGGAGGCCGGGATGATGGTTCGGATGAGGCCGGTGACGATGAGGCCGGACGAGTTGGAGGAGGTCATGGCGACAAGCTCGGCCACGTGAGGCCGGGCGCAAGGTGTGAGAGGAGAAACTAGCAGAGGAGGAGATGGAGGTATGAGCTGTGAGGAGGAGAGACCGCAGAGGAGGAGATGGAGGTTATATAAAGCGAGTTTCGACACCGCCCATTATGTTCAAATTTTCGCTTCGCCTAACAATCGAAACGGTTCTTGTTAAGAACCGCTCAGGACATAGGGCCTCGAGCGGCAAGGCTGGCAGAGGCGCAGATAGTCGCGGCGAGTATCGTTGGCGAGATATCACGACGGTTCTATTAAAGAACCGCTCGTGACATAGGGCCTTCAAAGCGGCGAGGCGGTAGAGGCAAATGGCAATAGGCGAGGGATAGCAGATATCACAAACGGTTCTTAATTAGAACCGCTCAGGATAATTAATTATCACTGCAGCGGTTCTTATTCAAGCATCGCTCAGCTATCCTGACGGTTCTTATTGAGAACCGCTCGTGATTGGTCGGATTATCGCTGCACGGTTTGTGAATAGAACCGCTTAGATAATTCCTGACGGTTCTATTAATGAACCGCTCAGGATAGATGACTATCACGACGGTTCAAAAAATACCGTCTCTGATAGGTCGCCTCGCCACCCGCAGGTCCGGACAGACCCAACACAGACGGTTCCAAAGGAACCGTCTGTGATGGGGCGCTACTATAGCCTGTTTTGTAGTAGTGTCGTCAGCTTTTATGTGTTTTCTTTAAGTATACTTGCTTTCTTTTAGAATGTTGATGGATAAATTTAGTGATACAGATGAAGAGATAAGGAATGCTATGAGTATGGTCCATACTTATCCAACAAGTGGAAAAGCGGTTCCATGCCAGGATTCTACTTCATGCCTCTAGTCCAGGCACTATGATCTAAATCTTATAATGGTTCACCCTCACTTATATTTCCGAAAGAACTATCCTAGGTTGAATTGCTAGCCTGACATTATTTAGCAGGAGTTAACAACATGAATCCTATGACGAGGCACGCGTTCCCCCGTACTCTCTCGGACGAAAAATTGAACCTAAACCTCCTATGAATGAATGGTTCTATGTCAGTAGACTGTCACTTTAAGGAGGATGAGCTTTTAATATATTACTTTTGAAATGGGGGTTGGAATAGGAATTGATATGGAGGCAAGGATTAATAACGTACTTAGTGCCATATAGTAGGAGAGACATGCATTCTTAAGTTCTACAACAGTTTCTATTTTATTAGCGTGGCACTAACCTTATTGCTCTGATACCACCTGTGGCGCCTCGTGTCATTACCCCAGGGGTAATCACACTTAGGCATACTAATTACTATTTGTTTGCTCAGTAGAACACTGCTCCAACGAATAGTAAGCCTTTACTAAAGTTAACGCAGCAGAACAATAAGACAGAAACTGTACTTTTATTCCAGTTAGCCACGCAAGGCTATGGTTCTTACATAGTACTTTACAACTACAAAATGAGACTAAGTCCCTTCTCTTGCCTTCCTTGCTCCATCGATCTTCTACTCGTCCCCCGTGCCGAATATGGGGCCCATCTTGCCCTACTCCTCGTGGTAAGCGCCCTCGTCTCTTGCGATCTCATCGGTACCTGCGTGTCCCTTGTCCCACTCGGGATAATTCCCAGCCGAACTAGGATCTAACAAAGCAGAATACTAGTAAGGTTGAGTACAAATATACTCAGCAAGTATTAATAGCAAAAATGCATTGGATGCCTCATCTATGTTGTCATTACATTTTCTAATTCATCTCTTTTCTGAAAATAAACAACTTGTCAAAACTTTAGGCAGCAAGTTTTAATTCAAAAAATGCTACTTATCATTCGGAGAGAGGATATGCCCCTGACGGTTCCTGTAGACCCCATTCCAGGAGATAGGCATGAATTCATGATTTTGTATAGCACTGTGCAGGCTTGTACCACTTTACCCATAGCTATTTTGAACCCAAAATGAGCCAGGTCCCCTGCATTTTCTTTTATGCGGGTTCGCATTCAGAATACAGAATGTTTTCCAAGTTACGTGATTAAGTCTCCACCCATTACTTTTCGTCGATGTTGACCTTGTCATAGCGCTGACATAGTCATCCACTGAGTTCCAGAAGTGTTGGTTGGGACGCTAAGCCAACACTCCACCATGTGTTACTATAATGCCTGGATCCCCCACTTCCGGACTTTTTCTACAGGTCCTGGGTTCTTCCCTAACTCAACCCATGCAATATGACTTACCCGCTGTGGAGAGGATAACCACGTAACAAGGTAGCACTTTCTGCCTGCTAAAACGGGAAAATGGTTGGCACTTAAAATACGGCCTCTGACCGAGTAAGAGTTTGGTTGGTCTTCATATTTTAACCATATGTAAAGGGGTCCCATCTCTTACCTCATCATCATCATCGTCACATTCCCCTGTCCGGGCCCCCTTTACCAACCTAGCAGTTCTCTTTCCTCATCTCATTCTCATTCCTTATCTTCATCTCATTTTCATCTTTAATCCGATTTGATTTTGAGAAATAGTTTTGATGCAATACATATATGATAGAGCAATATACGGTTTATATTTAATATAGCTATATTTATGTTCAAGAGAGTAGCTTGCCTTCGTAATTGGTGAAAAGATCAACGTCGATGAAATCTGTATCAACTACTCCTGCCAGCATCAGCTCGTCTGCCGCAATTACGCGATGGAGCGAATAATAAATACTTAAGTAAATACTTAGTGGCATTTGGGTGTTATTAGTGTACGGTAGTCAGTTGGTCCTTTTTAGCTGATTTTAAATAATAACTTTTTTTCGAGTTCTTCGTCAGGTTAGCACTCCCCATTACGGTCGTTTAGTATACTGGTTCTAGGGTAAGGATGGTCGATTCTCATGTTTTATCGCACTAAAAGAATATACTACACATGATCGCATTCTATTAAGTCTAACAAATTTTATTCGCGCACATACTACTAGTTGATTTTATTTAAGCGCGTACGTAGTTATTTAATTCTCTAAATAAACTCAGGGTTGATTAATTTAATTATTCTAGTAAGGTTACCGTAATTCTAACATGTCAGACTATTTGACTAAATTTATAGGTTTGATACGCCCGAGAACTAACCTTTTAATAACAATATTTTATGGTATTTTATCTTATTTCATTTTATTATGCATCGGTCTGACTTATGACCGCTAAACCCTACGTGACTTAATTAATTCCGTTTGGCCGAAAAATTACACAGCGCCCAAATTTACTAATTTTATTGCTACTTTTACTGCTACACACCTCATTTATTAAATTTCATTAGAATTTACACATTTTCCCTAATTTGCTTCCATCCTTTTACTTAACTCTTTAATCCTAATCCTAATTTCACCTAACCCCTACTATTTTCTTACCCCTCTCTCTCCCCTTATCTACCCACAGTCGAAACCGGCTCGACTCCTCTTTGCCTTCTTTTTTTCTCCCCCAATCCCCTTCTTCACCTCAACTCTCTCCCCCTCCATTCTTGGCGTTGCCACCTGGTTTGGTCCCCTGGTGCCGCCTCCAAATGGCGCAGCTCCATCGCCACCCCCCGCGTGCTCCCCTCGGCCGGCTGGCGCCTAGTGCTGCCTGCTTGCGTCGTCCCCTCTCCTGCGCCGTGACTCCTCCCTCCCCCTGGCTCGGCCCTCACACGTCATGCCGGCGTCGCCTCTCAAGCGCAGCACGACGCCACAGATTCTCCTCCTCGGCTCCGCCTCCATTGAGTTCTCCTCCAGCACCACCTCATTTCCCTTGACGGCCGCCCGCCTCCTTGCAGCTAAGGCTTCTCTGCAGCGTCGTGTGCCGTGCACTCCTCTATTGCAGGTGCCTCGGCTCCTCTCCCCGGTCCCGACGCCGCCGATCGACTCCTCCCTGCGCTACCACCCGCGCCCCTCGGCTCGTGCGCTCACCCCCGGCCCAGTTCTCCCATGGCCAGCCCGGCCAAAAGCCACCCGAGACTCCTTTCCTCCCCATGTTTTCCCCCTTTTTTATGCTTGCTGTGAGGACCCGCAGATTTAACCTAAACTAAATAACAGTAATCGGTAATTAGCGATAATTAAAAACACTTTAAAGCCAGAACATATGGTAATTTTAGAGTAAATATCAAACGCATAATCATTACATCTGGCAATAAGAGGGTTATAAAAATAATTTCTCCAATAGCATTATCAATCAAGATTCAAATACAAAAATAAATCCATTGCAGGCATATGTGGATCTTTGTCGAGAACTCAGAACATATTTACATCATTCAGTATAACCAAAGAATACACCCATGTGACAACCTTGCAAGCTTTATATCAATCCAATCACAAAACAGAAGTAATTTATTACAAACCCATTGCTTGTTTCAAAATTAATTTTACAACCAACTGCAGTATTCATAACATCAATTAATTAAATTGTATCCGCTTTTTGCATTCTAGTAGCAGCAGCTATCCTTGCCACCTTGTACCTTGAGCGCCAGTCCATAAAGCCATCTCACGATCCATTCCCATCGCCCGGTAGAAAAATTAGAAAGTGGTTAGCAAGCCAAAGCCAAGTTGATATTAGAAAATAGAAATTAGAAGGTTGGAAGTGGCCGTCAGAATTTTCCCAAGCTCACTAGGGTTCCCTGATCAACTCAAGCTAGCCAGCCCCTTGATCTTCAAGGTACCCAGACTAGCTAGAGTTAACTGGCACCTCTTTGCTTTCATAGGTTTCATGATGCGGTGTTTAATTTAATCCGGCACCCACGTATATTGAATTACTTAGCCACAGAAAATCACACGCATAGTAATTTCCCAACCACAGACCAAAAAGCCCCCAACGAAAATCTTGCCATGAGAATAAGAGCAAGGGCAAAATGGTCTTATGTTTGGGCAAGAGAGTGCATAGCCAAAGCCACCTCCATATAAAGACTATCATTCACAAAGCCACACATTGCCTCCCCCCCCCCATTTCATTCATGCACCAGCCGAAGCCACCTCCCCTTAAAGCCTGGCCCTTCACAAGCCACCACTACAATTTCATTCGAGCACAACCACAGCTAGCACAAGCCAAAGCCAAAGCCAAACAAAGCATCACCAACTTTCATTTTCATTCATAGCCAAGAGAGCAAAAGACCACACCGAGCAAGCCTCTTCCCTCACCAGCAAAACTCACAAGCTCCAACCCAAACCTCATTCTCCCAAACAAAGCCAAGAACAAACTCACTCAAGCAAGCTTCACAAAACCAACATCCCCACTCGACCAGCAGCCCTCCCCTCAACCGAAGGCAACCAGCAAGGGAGACAAGGAGTCCAGGAGCCAGGGAGCTAGGGAGCCAGGAAGAAGGGCGAGCCAGAGAGCAAGGGCGGCAGCGGCGACGGCTTCGAACCATCGACGACCACCAGGACCCCACGCCAATCAGCAGGACAGGAAGGACCACAGGAGCAAGAGGGGAGCACCAGCGAGACCGGCACTGCCACCCTCAACCCAAAAATCAGCAAAGCCCAAATAGAGGTAAACCTTCCATGCCCCCCCCTTGTTCTCGCTGCCCAAGCTACACCCACCGCCCTAGCACCCTCTTCATCCATTCCCTCACAAAGCATTCACAATACCACCATGCATCGCAGAGCAGAGGAGGGTTTGGGCTAGAGAGCGAGGGGGAGTATACCGTAGAGCGAAGTTTTAGCACTACCACCATCACCATCTTTAGCAAGATCCTTAGCCACCTCAGCACTCATTTCTCATGCATAAGCAATAAACCCACATCAGTAATATGCACCAATCAAGCACCAGTAAGCAAAACGAATAAAATCAACCAAAACAAATAATTATCTAGATCATCAGTAAGGGGGAGAGGAAGAGGAACCGAGGTGCAGTAGTGGCACAAGCCGGCCACGGAGGCTGTTGTCGAACCATGCCGAGCCGAGGTGGAGGGGGAAGCCAGAAGCGAGAGCAATGCCAAGACCAGAGGCGGGCGACAGATCCGAGCCGGGCCGGGTCCTTGGCGGCGGCCATGGGAGATGGGAGGAGGAGACCGCAGAGGCGAAGCAAGGGTCGCCCAGGCCGAGAGGCGCGTGGAGGCGGCCGAGTGCTGGCTGGCCTCGGCCGCGCCAAGAGAGAGAGAGAGGAGGCGGCAGAGAGTGGCGGCGGCACCCGGTGAGCTGGGCGGGAGGAGGAGGCCGAGGAGAGATGCGGGCGCCATCGCCGGGTGGGCGCAGGCACCACTGCGACGACGGGGCGTCTGGCAATGAGCTAGGAGGCGGCGACTTCATGGAGGAGAAGGAGGAGGCGCCGTGGGGGAGCGCCGTGGGGGCGGCGCCATGGAGGCGCCATGGGGAGGTGGCGGCGACCGGGCGAGGGAGCCCCAGACCCCAGAGGCGACGTCGGGTGAGTGGGAGATTTGAGGAGAAGGCTTGGTGAGCGAGGGAGATAAGGGGAGAGGTTGGAGATGGATTTGGTTGGGGCTAGGTGTGTGTGCGTGGGTGGATTGAGTTGGCTAAGAAAAGAAGGAAAGGGGAGGGAGGTTAGGAAACATTAGATTTCTAGAACTTGTGCTAACAAATTAGAAGCTATTAACGTATGTATCCACAATATCACTCAAAATCAACTATATATTTATTTATATTACTATTCGTGCTGCCATATTGCTACAGAAGACGAACCAGCATCGACGGGAGTAGCCAACCAGAGATTCGTCGACACCGACCCTTCCTACGTATACGAAGGCAAGCGATCCTCTTGAACATGAATATAGCTACTTTAAATGTAAACCGTATCTTGCACTATTATGTTTATTGCATCAAAACTGTTTCTCAAAACTTAAATTGATGAATGAGATAAAGATGACTAAGATGAACTCGAATAAATGAGAATGATGAATGAGAATGATAAATGGGATAAGAATGAGGAAAGAAAGTAATATGAGATTATTGTGGCTGGTAAAGGGGGCCCTTGGCAGGTAAGACATGAGACCGGAAGTGGGACCCTTTACATATGGTTACAATATAAGGACCAACCAACTCTTGCTCGGTCAGATGCCGTAAAATCAGTACCAACCATTTTCTCGTTTCGACGGGCAGAAAATGCTACCCTGTTACGTGACTATGCTCTCCACAATGGGTATGTAATAGGTGTGAGTGTGTGTGATGGAGGAACCTAGAACCGTGAGAAGAGACCGGAAGTGGGGGATCCAAGGCGCTATAGCGCTAAGGTGGAGTGTTGGGTGCAGATAGAAGTCGCCTCAACCAACATTGCCGAACTCGGTGGAGGATCAAGTGCGCAAGACACCGATTTTAAAGTAATGGGTGGAGAAATTAATTCACATAACTGGGAAAACGTTCTGTATTCTGATCTCGAACTCGCATCAAAGGAAATGCGGTGAACCCTGTTTACAGAGAGTTCGGAATAGCTATGGGTAAAGTGGTACAAAGCCTACGCAGTGCTAAATAAATCGTGAATTCATGACAGTCTCCAGAATTGGAGTCTACGGGAACCACAGGGGGTCTATCGTCTCTCCGAGTGACTAGTAGTGTTTTCAGTACTAAAATCTGCCACCTAAAATGTTTTAATGATCTACTTTCTAAATGATATGATTTAGAAATTGTGATAACAATTAGAGGTAGTGCATCCTGTGCATCCTTTGCTATTAATGCTTGCTGAGTACACTCGTGTATTCAACCTTGTTAGTATTCTCCCTTGTAGATCCTAGTCCGACCGGGAACGATCCTGAGTGGGACGAAGGACATGCAGGTACCGAAGCAACCGCAGGAGGAGAAGGTACAGGCTACGAGGACCAAGGTGAAATGGGCGTCATGTTTGATGCATGGGACGAATAGGCGGCCGGTACTTCAAGGTTGGCGAAAGAAGCGGAGAGGTTCCGTTTGTAGTTGTATAATGCTTGTACTAAGAATCATAGCCTTGCGTGGCTATTACTGGAATAAAATGTACAGTTTCTATCTTATTGTTTTGTCACAGAACCTCGGTAAAGGCTTACTATTCGTTGAAGCAGTGTTTTACTGAGCAAACGAATAGTAATCCGTATGCCTAAGTGTGATTACCCTTGGGGTAATGACACGGGGCGTCACACTTGCTTACTTTGATTTGGTTAACAGAATATGCGCTCGGTATGCTTGCTGATGTTGATTCATTTTGTGGACTTGTGTTGATTTACTTACTGATGTGTGTTGCTTCTTGTTCAGGCATGAGGAATAGGGGTGGGGTGAGCTGCTACCATGGTTGCCTCGGTTTGCACTTGAGGTAGACTACCACCGTAATCCCTCTCTCTACTCCTCCCCCTATTGCTCTGTGATGAATATTGAGAGCTTTTTGCTACTGTGGGATGTTCTATGTGTATGTGTAGTGCAAACTGAGGTGTAACTGGGGTTACCTCTTGTTGGGATTTGGGGTGGGGGAAGAGGATGGCAGTGCCGGTAGTGCTGGTGCTCTCCTCTTGCTCTTGTGGTCCTATTTGCCCTGTTGGTTGGCGTGGTGTTCGGGTGGTCGTCGATGGTTCGAAGCCGTTGCCCTGGCTCTGTCGGTCTGGCTCTTCTCCCTTGCTCCCCTTCTCCGGTTGGGGGTGGTGGTGATGCTGGCCTGTGCTTGCTCGTAGATGGCAGTGGTGTGGTGCTTGTGAGTGCTTGTTCTTGTAAAGGAGAAGGGCTTGCCTTGGTGTTAGCTGTGAAATGTGAAAATGTTGGGGGAGCTCTTGGCTTTGCTCCTCCTTTCTTTCGGCTGTGAAGTGTGGCTTGGTGTGGCTGGTGTTCTCTAGGTCCTGGTTGTTTGTGGAGGGCAGTGGAAGTTCTTGCTCTTCTGTTTTGCCCTTGGTTTGTGGATGGCTTTGCTAGCTCTTGTTTGTTGTGCTTGTTGGCTAATGACTTTGTGGATGGAAGAGGGCCTTGTGATATTGGTTTGCTGTTGGTAGGTGGAGCACCAAGCTTATATGGGGGAGATGGCTCCTGGGGGAAGTGCATTCGGCTGCCCTTATCATTGCCCTGTGCCTTCCCCTTTTACCATGGTCCTATCCATTTTTACCATGATCCTATCTTTTTTGCATTCACTGTGAACTAGAAGCTTGAAATGTTTGTGTTGGCTTTGGAGTAAGGAATTGCTTCGGCTAGGCTCGTGACTGGAGCTTTGTGGTGTTGCTTGTGAGACCTTGTGATGCTCTTACTGAGGGTATAGCTTATGGAGAGATGTATGGTGGGATTTTATTAAGGTTGTGATAGTTTGGGAAATGTGGGTGCTGGATTCTACTAATGCCGGATGATGAAACTCGCAGAACTGACAGGTGCCGAATGACCTCGGGTGGTTTGGATATCTTGACGATCAATGAGCTGACTAATTCCGGTTGGTCTGGGTATCTTGATGGTCAAGGGACCGACTGCTCAGGTTATTCCGGGTATCCTACTGCACTTTGGGGAATATGACGGCAACCTCTGTATTCTAATTCTATTCTAACGCGTTTGGTTCTCTACTTGTTTATTGGTCAATGGCGAGCGATGGGTTCTCTACTTGTGTACAAGGAGGGCTTCGGCGGAATGCAATGCAAGAATTTATATTGTAATTTAATTAAATGTTGCAATTTAGGTTTTGACCTATTGTAAATCAATCTTGTAATAAATGTCAAGTTTGTAATGTATTACTTTTGCTTTGTAAATAATTTCTTGTATGTTGTTGTAATAATCTTTTACTTTCGCTTGTAATTAATTTGAGAGTAACAATGTTTTATTATCGCTTTAATAATTCATACCATAATTCTGGAGATGGATTCTTGTAATTTAATCTGCGCTTATTTTTAATGTTCTAATTTTGCTTGACATGAATTCTTGATAATATATTTTTGTATGAAATTGTTTGGTCATGCGTTCGATATCAACTGAGCTTATGTTTTATTTTTATTTAGGTGAACTTTATTTACTGCCAATTATTGATTAGCGTTGTTTTAGTTTAGTCAAAATTTTCGGGTTCATAAATCTGAGTTTGAAATGACGATGAAATTTAAGTTTGTTCTGTGTCCAACTCGTTGGTAATTACTGTGTTGATTAATTTATTTTACTGTGCAATACTGTTTAACGTTGCTTAGCTTAATTAGATTGTTAGGGTTCTCACATTAACTGCTAAATTCAATGCTTGCAATCCGTTTTTCTTTTCAAAACTCAATTTTGCAAGGTGCTTTGACTTGACAATATACATGTAGGCGCACGAGGTGCGGGCGCACGGCGTGTGCAATGGCGCTTGCAAAGCGTCGGGCAAGCAAGGACGACGCCGGGCGCTGCGAGGGCGCAAGGATGTGAGGGCGTGAGGGCGCGAGGCCACCGCGAGGGCGTGAAGCCACGGGGTGCCGCAGGGCACGAGGGCCGCGAGGCGCGAGGCCGCCATGAGGGCTCTGCGAGGGTGCGAGGCTGTCGCAGGGGTGCTAGGGCGCGAGGGCACTGCGAGGGCGTGAGGGTGCCACATTGGCGTGAGGATGCGAGGGCGCAAGGGCCACGAGGGTGCATGGGCGCGGGGCACCACAAAGGCGCAAGGGCGCGGGGACGCGAGGCCACCGCGAGGGCGCGAGGGCACTGTGAGGGTGTCTCATCCTCGGATCACATGCCCCCGAGGCCTAGTGATCGCTCTTTTTACGCGCGCTTAGAAGGTCTTGGGACCGAGTCCTGAGGTTCTACCAGCTCTCTTCCTATTCTAGTGTGCTGAAGTGATGTCCCAAAGGGAAATGCTCCTAGACGTTTGGAGCCGGCCCAAAGAGCTAGCAAATGGGTGCCACCTGTGCGGGTTCAAGGCACGACGGTTGGGGTACGAGCACCGTGTACACGTGTTGGACGTGGCCCGACGCGGGCGTGCGGAGCTTGCGCGGTGTTTGGACTCCAGGGCACTCGAGACACGCGTTGAGTATGTAGAAGCTTAAGCGTAGTAGGCCGCCTGGTCACAAACTCGGGGGAGCTTGGAGTGATGAGATGTCGGGGCGTGGGCCTTGGAGTGGCGACGGGGAGCTACAAAAATATAAACCTAGACAATAAATATGTTGTAGGTGTAAAAACCGAACACGAGTGAGGGGGTGAACGTCGGTCGTCTGACGGGCCATCGTCCACGAGAGTAAAAAATGAAACGAGGGTTTATAAAGGTTTGGGGGTCCGAGAGGACCGCCTTACTCCTATCGGTGAGCCAACGGGGGTTGGGGAGGGAGCCTCGAGGGCTCACCAGTTTAGTATGTTTCTTTATTGCTCAAGAGAGCTTTCCTTCAAATAAGGAATATATGAGGTATTTATAGGCTTTTAGGCCTGTACAAATGACCAAAATACCCATTGGGGGATAGCTACACTATGAGTACAAGTGAGAGGTACAATCGACCTTTGCAACATAGTTACATTTCTTGATCTGTTAAACATGTGTTTTTCCTGAGGACTCGGTCCCACTAGTAAGGAGATGAAATATTCTTCTAACAAAATAAATAAATTTGGCGAACCCTACAAAATAGAAAGACAGAAAAAATTAAACTAGACAAAAGTAAATCTAGGTGAACCCTACAAATACAAAAAAAAAAAAAATCTAGACTAGACAAAAAAAAATCTAGGCAATTCTTCAAATACAAAAACAAATAGAACTAAAAGTTACAGTAAAGCTATGCTAAAATCGTACTTCACTTGGTAATATAATTTTAAGCTTAGTACTATACAATTATAGATGACTGAGTGATAAGAAAATTTTAGTCAACTAAAACTTAGCAAACCCGTTTTTTTAGCAGTAGAGAAACCTCCGTCGCAAATAGTACAGGCTAATTTGATGTGCAGATCACTCGTCGAGAATTTCACCTCCGACACGTGGGCCCATTATGCAATCCTAAAGGGTAAAGGGGCGCGTTTTTTGCGTGACCACAGCCGGCCACGTCGCGCGATTTTGTTTTGCCCGTCCGATTCGGCGCAGCTCTAGCTCGGGATCGTTGGATTTTTTTTTGGTTTTGTGTGCCCGTGGATCCTTCTCGTCCTCGCTGCCGTCTTTGTTCCCTTCTCGCGTGGTGCGCTCCTTCGCGTCCTCATCTTCTCGCTTATTCTTTGCTTGCTTCCGGATCGTCCCCGTGCGCGTTCGTTTGTCCTTCACCGCTCGCCCTATCATCCCCTTCCCTTCCCCCGTCTCCGCCCACATCCCCTCTCCCTCCCCCGGCCCCCGCCCCCATCCCCTCTCCCACCAGGCCGGACCATCGGCGCCACCACCCACCATTCCTCTGGGACCTCTCCTCCCCGGTTTCCTCGTCCGTCTGCCTGTCCCCGTCGCAGGGGGAGGCCGGGGTTGTCTGCCCCGACTGCGACGGCAGCTTCCTCGAGGAGATGGCCGCGCCGCCGCACCGTGCCGGGCCGCAGTGTCCGTGTACGTCTGCCGCCGCACTCCACCCCCGGGCCCTCCACGGGAACGAGCTCCACCCCCGCCGCAACCGGCGTGTCGCCAACTCTGATGACCGCTCGTAGTTCATGGTCGACCTCCTGGTGCTCGTGGCGGGGGCCGCCTGCCTCCTCCTCATCGACCTCAAGTTCCACCGCGTCCTCGAACTCGCCGCTGCCGACCTCGCCTTCTCCTCCCCGTCCTCCTCCGAGCACCTCCCGCGTCTCCCCAGCTCCTCCTCCTCCAACAGCAACGCCACCTGGCGCAGCAGCTCCGCCCCGGGTGCTGCCGCCGTCGCACGCGCACCACTGCCGCGGCCTCTGCACCGTCTCCAGCGCCGTCGCAGCAGCTCTGGCCCGGGTGCCGCCATCGCCGCGCGTGCACCACCGCCGCGGCCTCCACCCTGTCTCCAGCGCCGGCGCAGCAGCTCTGGTCCGGGTGCTGATTGTGGCGTGCTTGACGAATTCCAAATTAAATTTAGCTTGTACCTCTACAAGATTTGTGGGATCTGTTTAATGAATTTATCTGTGTTTTTTGTACCCGCATTTGGTCTCTTTTTGGTTAATGTTGTTGATAGATAGATAGATATGGGATTGAAATTCAGGTGATGCTGTTAGTGTTGTAGAACAGCTTTGCTTTATTCATCTGTCTTAACTCTACCGTTAATATTTTCTGCAGGACATCCTCGCTAATTGATAGCCAAAGAATTGCTTCAAAAAAAATGCGTCTAGGTCATTGGATCCCAGTAAACACAAATGGATGAGCAACCCAACTAAGGAGTGCCCAAGGTGCAATCACGTCATTGATAATAGTGATGTAAGAGCTGTGCATTCCTATTATGTGTAATTGAGCTAGCTACAATTTTTCCTGTAACTTGTATCCTTCGTATTTCATTGTTACTATGCCTGATTCATACTTATTTTTAATCAAGGATTAAATAATCAAACCACATATTACTATTTAAGTGCGTAATCCTATTGTAGTATTGTTATCCAGCTTTCTGTTCATAGATTGCTCTATCTTAATAAGCCAACCACTTGTTCGTAAACCTGGAATGGATTTCTGTTGTTACAGTTAACTATTTTGTCACTTCGATTGTGGTTCTTTTGTTCCAGATCAAGTGTTATGCGAATGTATTATTTCTAAAGTGCTTTCAGTTTTCTGTGTAAGAAATGAGCCTTATTTGCGGATACTTTTAGAGCTACGGATCAAGATTGATTAGTAATGTCCAGTAAGGTGTTATGTAAGTGCAATCCTCTGATGAATAAAGGTTTCACTGCAGGTTGTTCACCAGTGGCCTGGTTTGCCGAAAGGTGTAAAGTTTGATCCATCTGATCAGGAATTGCTTTGGCATTTCCTGGCAAAACATGGCAAAGCAGGTCCAAAACCTCATCCATTCATTCATGAATTTATTCCAACAGTTGAGGAAGATGATGGTATCTGCTACACTCATCCACAGAAACTTCCAGGCACCCCTTCACTTCCAAGTACCCAGATATCTCCCGTCTTAAAAAAATAGTATATAACTTGCATACAGTTAAAGAATATATGTTTTTGTTTTGTCATTGTAAGGAATTTTCCAGTATGCCCGTATATACATGGCAAGAGAAATCAAGAACTGTTGAGGTAGGTTCTTTATGGTGTTTCTTGCCAATTCTCTTAACAAAACAAATTATTTAGAGCTACTACTATGTATTGCCTTCTTATTTCAGACTGATGTGACCTCCTTGCTTGATAGGTCGAAGAGGATGCAGAGCCAAAAGAAGGTGAAGAGGCAACAGAGGTTAGTTATCCATAATTGCCTGCTTATACTTTCCCTTATGTTTCCAGTGACTTTGCTTCTTTTGCTACTGATACAACTTTCACGTATAGGGTGAAAAAAAACAGAACAAAACCATTACTGAGAAATACTGGGACTGGGAGCTGGCCAATGAAACAAAGCCTATATGGGTAATTCTGCGGTTACTTTTGCTTGGCCATTGCAGCTTGTGTCATTCATGATTTGAACTGTACCTATTTCATATTTGTGTTCTCTCTCCAGAAAAACAAATGCATGTGAGATGTTATTTACTAATAAAGAAAGCAGATAGTTGAATTTGATTTCCTCCATGCAGATGAGACATCCAAAGGAAATTGAGAAGACCGAATACAATGAGTTTTATAAGAAGACATTCAATAAGTTCTTGGACCCTCCTGCCTACACTCACTTTATAACAGAGGGGTGTGAATTTCTCAAGCATCATATTGTTGAACTTACGTACATTGAATATTGTGTACAACATGATCTTTTCTGATAACAGGGTGAGGTGGAATTTAGGAGTGTTCTTTACGTTCCACGAATGACACCACTTAGTAATGAGGAAATCATGAATCCCAAAACCAAAAAAATATCCGGTTATATGTCAAAAGAGTGTTCATCTCTGATGACTTCGATAGTGAACTTGTAATTATCTCGCAGCGCACAAAATAGTTATCCTGGAGATGCATTTACATTGTCTTGGCATTATTTTTGTACTACTTGATTAAAGTAGAACAAATTTCTTAGTTCAACATGTATTTTGCAGTTTCCCCGATACTTGAGCTTTGTAAAAGGTGTAGTTGATTCAAATGACCTTCCCCTTAATGTTTCTCGTGAGATTCTTCAAGAAAATCGAATTGTAAGTTATGGAAAATACCTGTCAGCTCTTATACTTGAAAATAACAGATTCTGAAGGTTTGCGTTATTTGTGATATTTTTTATGGACATTTGGAATTAATTTATGGTGTTTATTACTCAGGTAAGAGACTCAAAACTGAATGCGTGCTATATGACCAAGGCAGACAACGATACTAGAGGATCCTCTAATTATGTATTGATTTACTGTCTGTTTGAATTGTTGTTTCACGAAGCCCCTTTGTTTGTGATTTTACTAGAGGATCCTCTAATTATATATTGATTTACTGTCTGTTTGAATTGTTGTTTCACGAAGCGCCTTTGTTTGTGATTATTTTAATCCAATCTACCGTGTTGCATTCTGTATGCAGGATGTTGGATACTTTTTGTCGGCATTTCCCGAAAATGTGACACTGAGCATTCCTTTCTCCATTCAAAACTTCACTCTCCGAACTTTTGGTGCAATTACTCAGGTCAATATTTAATTAAATAAGTAATATTGATTAGTACTTAAATTGTCTAGTACAGAGATATGCTGCTATTGCCTCATTATATATTGATAGTTAACCACTGACATGATATACTACACCGTTAGTCCACATTAAATTTACCTATCAATATGTCCTTACTTACAGTATAGTGACATATTTCTTCCTGATTATACTACATCACCCCACCCAAACTAAACCTATATTTCTCTTCCATATCTTAACGTTTTTAGCTCCTCTATGCGTATTCTGATTTCGCTCTTCGTTGATATCTCAAATCCACTCTTCAACTTGACTTTTCTTCGCTCCTGTATACAACGAGCGCGCAAATGCACGCCCCGGTACCTAGTAACTACTACTAGCAAAGCGTGCAGTCCCTCCCGGGCAGTAGACATCGCTGGAATGTAGATCCCAAAGACCCACATAGGTAGGACTGGATATCGAGTTAGGTAGTTGTCTTATCGAGTTTTTCTCGAAATCGACATAGATTGATTTAATATAATTTTATTTATAGTTTAGAAGTATTTTTAGAATCGAGTTAACGAGCTGAGCCGAGTCGAGCCAAAGTGAAATCTAATTTTATTTAAAATTAACTTATTTTAATGTTTAACTAAATAACAAATCTAATTAAAACAATTTTAAATCGAGCTAACGACCCACTAACAAACTTTTTATTTCGTCCCTACACAGAGGCACAGATATCCGGTGGGTCGACCACGACCCACCAGACCAGACCAGAGCCGCCTCCCGTTGTCCTTACCATCGTCTAGCCTTCCTCTCCTGTCTGTTCATCTCCGGTAGCCATCCACTCCATTTTATCTGACAGGTGGGCCACACATCCCTTCCCGCTCTCTAAAATCCCGTGGGCTTCCTCTCCAGTTCACCTTCCCCTACCGCCCACGGATCTCCTTATTACACTGACAGGTGGGACCAACTCACCGTCCAACCTGTCAGCCACTGACAAGCGTGGTTCTTCTCAACCACTTGCCACAGCACACGCGGCGCGCAACGTGTGGGACCCACGTGTCAGGCAGGCTTCCCGTCCAGTACTCCTCCGTCTCTCCTCTCCAGTACTTCCCTCTCCCCACTCCCACAGCTTCACTAATCACTCTCCATTCTGCCGTTCCGCCCCGACCCCGAGCGCTCTCCCCCCTCCCCCTCCCCTCTCTCTCTAGCCGCCGGCGACGAGTTCGAGCTAGTGTTTCGTCTCGGAGGAGGCGGCGGCGGCGGGGATGGAGCCCATGAGCGTGGACAGCGGCGGCTGCGGGGGCCTGGACGCGCAGATCGAGCAGCTCATGCAGTGCCGCCCGCTCGCCGAGCAGGAGGTGAGATCCCGTGCCGATGCGCCACCGTTTTGTTTTTGTCTCTCGCTCGGTCGGCGCCAGTTCCCCGGGGCGATCTAGCGAATGGTGGTTTTGATTTGTTACGATGGCGTCTCTAGGGTTTTTGCCCGACCTGTTGGTTGGAGCCTTTGGATTTGGGGTGTGATCCGGTGATTTGGGGGAGATTTGACCTCCCTTTTTGGTGCTTGGTGATTTGGTGGTTTAGAAGGATGATATGATGAGCGGTTTGTGGCTGGCGAAGGGCAATTTTGAATCATTCTGATGCTGTGGTTCAGATTTGGTTTCTGGTGGTAGATCTCTAGTAACAGTCGCGGAAAAGCAGCATAAAAATACGAAATTTACAAGCTCCTGTCGTCATTGCAACCTTTTGTTAGAAGATAAATTTCGTCACAATGGCATCTTTAGAGTCAAGTACATCACCTGTAGGATGACATATATACATTTGGGTCGATATGCATGGTATGTGGGTGGTTGACCAAAAACAGGAATATTTGATGCACATAGATGTCTATAGAGTTGATGTTCTAATATTCCTGGAATCGGAGATTCTAATTGTGTCCTTACGGGCCCCACATGTGCAGGTTAAAGCACTGTGCGAGAAGGCCAAGGAGATATTGATGGAGGAAAGCAACGTCCAGGTATCACATACTATCAGTTCTCTCCTCGCTGTTGTGCAGGGTATCTTTCGTTATAGATGCGCTAGGATCTTTATTCCTGGTTCCAAAGGTTGTTTGAACTTGTATTGTTTAGGGTTTTGACATTGCATTTGAGCAACAACATCTTCATTGTGTTGCTCCAGATAGTTGGGCCCAGGGAAAAAATTCCCGGCCGGTAACCGCCGGTTACCGGTTACCGGCCGGGGTCTGGGATACAAAATCCTGGCCGGTTTTCCCTGGTTTTGCAAGTTCAAATTCTAAATTTCGAATTTCGAATGGTTTTTAATCAAATTCGAGTGAATTTTATCCGGGTTTTTACCGGGAAAACCGGTAACCGGCTGGTTCCCGGCCAGCAACCGGGAAACTGCACTGCTCCGGTTATGTATTCCTTGGTTGAGCCTTCCTTTTCCAGTACTATGTATCAAGGGTGTTCTGATCAAGAAGTTGACCCTTCATGGTGCGTTTGGTTGGTGGGATGAGGTTGAATGAGATGGGATGGTACAGGTAGGATGAGATCGTCCTGGATGAGATGATAAGTATGGTGTTTGGTTGGTGGGATAGGATGATACATGATTTTGTTTGGTTGGTGGGATATGATGGTCCTGGATAGTTCAAGATGGTGTTTGGTTTGATGAATGAGGTTGTATTTGGATTGCACTAAACTTTGAGATGTTATGACACATGGGGCCCACATGATATTTTTTGCACTAAAATATGCCAAGAGTTGTCTTGTTTTGTTGATTAAATGACAAGGAACACAACGGTTCAATCGGATACTCGGTTTAGGAAATATGGTCATTTGAAGCTCGTAAATCAAGCCGCCACGTCACCAAGCGCCTTGGAATTCGAGTGAACGGTATGGTTCGGGATTTTTTCCCGAACGGGATGATACAGTATAAACATAGAATATTCCTATTTTTTGAACCATCTTATCCCGAATGGTTTGGTTCCATTCAACCGACAAAACATCTGAACGAGCTCATTTCCCGTACCGGATGGTTCATGACCACTCCATTCAACGAACCAAACGCACCCTAAATGTTTTAGTTCTATGTTTCAGTGATTTTCAGTTTAATCTATAAACTTGCCAATGCTGATGACCAAAATAAACATAGCAATTTAAGGTCTTCGCCCGTCCTTTCCATTTCATCAACTTAATCTTTAGCTCCTCTTGTATGTTACCAAACCAAATGGAACAAAGATCCATTCAAATAGCTCAAACTTTGCATTCATATAATCTTGTTAAGGTCTCCGCACAGTTTTTACATGTTCTGTACCCTGGAAAGGTGCAAGGGCTAAGCATTGGCTTTAAGGTTTTGGGATTTTTGTTATGCAGCCCGTCCAAAGCCCAGTGACAATTTGTGGTGATATTCACGGACAATTCCATGATCTTGTTGAGCTTTTCCGAATTGGTGGGAAGGTACTAACTACTTTGACTGATATTTGTTTTTTTTTTCTTTCTACCCTACTTTAACATCATGCATTCAGCCATCCATTCTCAAATGGCTAACGGATTTGTTCTCTGTTGTTTCAGTGTCCAGATACTAATTATTTGTTTATGGGGGATTATGTGGATCGTGGTTACTACTCTGTTGAGACTGTTACTGTAAGAATTAATCTACTTCTTTTTTTTATGAGCACTTATATATAGTTTGACAAAAGCTATCGAGTTTCACATATTTTGTTATTAAGCCTGCAAAAAAAAAACTGATTCGTGGAGTTCTGCTTTCGAATATTTCTTGTGATCTTATGTTTGAATTCGTGTTATATGCAAGCATTACTTAATGGTATTCCTTATCCAGCTTTTGGTAGCACTGAAGGTGCGCCACCCACATCGGATTACGCTCCTTCGTGGAAACCACGAGAGCCGTCAGGTACTATTAAACATTGTTTTCTCAATGTCTATGCCATGATAATTTTTTTGTCTTTCATTATCTCAGATTAGTTAGAAATTTGAGCAAATGACTCTAGTCTTGAAATCTCACATTTCCTATTTACTACATAATTTGCTTTATTAGAATTTAGATGCTGTCCCTCTTAATGGTAAACTTGTTATGTTTTCTATGTTAAGTTGAAAGTCTTGTTTTACAATGATTGCAGATCACACAGGTGTATGGATTCTACGACGAATGCCTACGAAAGTGAGTTTGTTTAAAATCTATGCTTGCTCTATATGATCCTAGTGCTGTGTTAGCTTTAGAGTTCTTGTCTTAGTCTAATATATAGTCGTGCCACTTTTGTCGTGCCACTTTTGCTGGTATATGATATCTATTTGGCATCATGTGCCTTTTCTGTCTCTGCATTGATATTTTTTTAGACTATTATAGACTTTGTGTTGATTGTATACTAGTGTGTTGTCAAGTGTCAACCTAGTTGTATGATTCTTCTTCTGATAGTACACTATCACTTTGCTCAGGAGCTGCTACGCTTTAAGCAAATTTAAATAATTATATTGTTTTTAAATGTCATATTATGTATAAATTCCTTATTTCATGGAAGTTGATTACAACAATGATTTTTTACTACGCCTGATACATAGCTTGCTATTACTGTTGTTGACTCTTCTTTCAAACCAGGTACGGCAATGCAAATGTATGGAAGATATTCACAGATCTTTTTGATTATTTTCCATTGACAGCGCTGGTGTGTACTCTGAAACTGGGACCTCTTTTTTTTTTTCTAATTTATATTTTATTCCGCCTTTTCTAAGCATCTCTAGTATTTTTTGCATGAAGCTTTAATGTACGCATATTGTTTGGTACACTGTTTAAGTATGGAAGTCTAGTTTGTTTGGCAATTGGCACCATGCTTATTAAGGCGTCGCCTAAGCGTCGCTTAGGCGGTAAGGCGCCGCCGGTATGCTAAGGCGTCACCCCGCCTTGCTGCGCATGCCTACGGCGTCACGCCACGGCCTCGGGGAGGTGGAGGCGGGCTCGATGTGGCTGGCGGCGATGTGGATCCAGCGTCGGGAGGTGGAGGCGGGATCGATGTGGCCGGCGGTGACGTGGATCCGGCGTCGGGAGGTGGAGGCGGGATCGATGTGGCCGGCGGTGACGTGGATCCGGCGTCAGGAGGTGGAGGCGGGCTCAATGTGGCCGGCGGCGACGTGGATCTGGCGTCGGGAGGTGGAGGTGGGCTCAATGTGGTCGGCGGCGACGTGGATCCGGCGTCGAGAGGTGGAGGCGGGCGATGGGGAGAGGAGCTTTGTGGGAGATGGCCAGATGAGAGGAGAGGCGGTGGAGGCGGGGTCGATGTGGCCGGCGGCGACATGGATCTGTCGTTGGGAGGTGGAGGCGGGCGATGGGGAGAGGAGCTCTGCGGGAGATGGCCAGATGAGAGGAGAGGCGGCGATTGAGAGAAGGAGATGAGCGATGTCCTCTGTGGGAGATGGCCGGATGGGGAGATAAGCTCTGCGGTGACTCGGTGTTGGGCTTGGGCGAGCTGGGGCTTACATGATTGGTTGAGCCAGGCCGCGTGGAACTTTCTTCTCCTCTCCTTTTCTTTTTATTTCCTGTGTGTAACGCGTTCCCACGCTGTATGCGGCGTCGCCTCAGCGTCCAAGGCGGCGTCTCAGCGTCCAAGCGGTGCCATGGCGCCATACCTCGCCTTAGCGCCTAAATAAGCTTGATTGGCACCTGTATCATATCAACTACTGTTTGTACCTCACCAACTCAGACCTTGGCAGCTTAGAATATATATCCTTGGGGGCATGACTAATCTGAGAGAATGTGACAATCCATAAATTCTGTATTTATAAATTTACAGTTGGAGATTTCAGTAATGCGGAACACCCTCTTGGACGACTGCCGCCTGAACTGTTAAGCGATTCCTGCAGCTATAGAATTGAAATATCATTGAGGATTGTGGGCCATTAGGGAGTCGTATGACATGATGCCAAACTATGCGTCTCTCTCTGGTAGATCTTTAGATTCCCAATTTTATGGATGGATTGTTCGAAACATTGAAAGTGGTCAGCAACATAAGCCGATAATGTACTCACAAACACTTTTTTGTTCATTCTGTCTATATAACAAAATCGATGTTAACTGTACCATAAAATAGCTGCACCCCATCCTCTCAATAACCAAATAAGGTTTTCTTGCATTTTTCTCAGCATGATGTATCCACGGACCATGGGCTATATTGACATTTTATTTATGTTCTTGTAGGTGGAATCTGAAATTTTCTGCCTCCATGGTGGTTTATCTCCGTCAATTGAGAATCTTGATGGTGTGCGTAGCTTAGATCGTGTCCAAGAGGTTCCACACGAGGGACCTATGTGTGATCTTTTATGGTCTGATCCAGACGATCGATGTGGTTGGGGCATATCTCCACGTGGTGCTGGCTACACTTTTGGCCAGGTACTGCACAGTCTTGCCTATTCACCTATTTACAGACTTTTTAGTTCTAGTTTGTTCATTATTTCTCTTCTTTTTTTTCCAGGACATTTCAGAACAATTCAATCACACCAACAATCTCAAACTTGTCGCTCGGGCTCATCAATTAGTTATGGAGGGATATAATTGGGCTCATGTAAGCTGGGTTGAACCTTTAGATACTTTATCATCTAGTGTTGTGCAAGTACTATGTTTTGATTATTCACTATGCATATACAGGAACAAAAGGTTGTTACCATATTCAGTGCTCCGAATTATTGTTACCGATGTGGCAACATGGCATCCATTTTGGAAGTTGATGACTGTAACAGCCACACATTTATCCAGGTGATGACCACTTCATTTTCCCCTGCTACTTTCTGCCCTTCAGGGCTCATTGTTCATTGTAATGTAGATCGTGAGTATGGTCATCTATGCTCTAATGGTTTTTAGTTTTTTACTGTAAAGTGATTGAAACTTGAAAGAGAAATGTTAATATGGCGCTTCACTGATTTTTTAATAGACATCTTATGATAACTAGATTCATTGCATATCCTGAAAGAGGCTTCTCATGTGTGCTGTAAAATTGTTATATATGGTTTGTCAAGTGGATTTCCTATTGTTGCAGTTTGAACCAGCTCCAAGGAGAGGTGAGCCAGACGTGACACGGAGAACACCTGATTATTTCCTTTGAGTTATTGGTGGTATCATTTCTCAGCCTGTATTGCGATTAGCCATGCTCTGGCCAGTGACATTCTGCTGGATCCAAATCTGCACATGGGCCAACGAACAATAAGGGAATACCAAAGCCCTATGTAAAACTTGACCCCCATTGGTCAATGCTAGAGATGCCGCTATCCCGAAACAGAACAAGTGTGTCATGCAGCCGTGCCCGAGTTTCAGGTGATAAAAGGGCCATCCATCCTCCCCCTCCCTTGTAGGCATTTTACAAGGGCATTCTATTGGCAAAGACTGAACTTCTATTTGTAGCGTAAGCTTGTATCGATAGGCTTGTAATTTGTATCATCAATGGCAAGACAGTTAATCTTCTTTCAGTATTTCAAATTTTGGGGCTTAAAAAGAATCTGGTTATAAAAAAAATGCTAATCTGGTAGTACTAGCTTATCGTGACTGTATCTGCGTTGTGAAATTGTTTGTCTACCCTACTGGTTATTTTATTACATTTTGTATTGCGCCGTTAGATTTTGATGTATATGGATCAAGTGGGTAGCCAGTGAACAGCTGTTCTATTTGCTAAACTATATCCTGAGTTAATATGAATCCTTTATGAAGTTTGGTAGACTGATTCCAAGCTTTGGTTTCTTAGAACATCAGAATACAACAAGGAGAGGATAACAAATATTTCTATAATGTAAAACAAACACGTCTATAATGTAAAACAAATATGACCCACCGACATAAACCTTAAGTATTGCTAGTATGAACCAATTTAATTCTCCAGGGATCACAACGGTTGGGATCACGGAGCGTAGCACACAAGCAAGACTGGTCATGGCATAACTAGGGTGGATAACGACTAACGAGCCAGGTAGACGTCTTACCGAGCTTTTCTCAAAATTGATATAGTTAAATTTAATATTATTTTATATATAGTTTGAAAGCATTTTTATGACTGAGCTAACGAGCCGAGCCAGGTGAAATCCAATTTCAATATTTGATCAAATAACAAGTCTAATTAGAGTAATTTGGACCGACCCAACGAGCCTACTAACGAGTTTTTTTTCCTACCCCTAGGCATAGCAATATAGTATACACGCCACGGCACATCTCTTGCTCGGTTCGGCCTTCACAGGGAGGCGCCGGCGCCGGGGTTTGTCGTGGACGCGGCGACGCCCCTGCCCTTCATGACGTGCTTCCGGAGCCCCGGGATGTGCACGTTGGTGATGTAGTCCGTCCAGTCGATGCTCCGCACGTCGAAGTGGAACCGCGCCTTCTCCTCCGCCGACATCTCTGCGATGAGCCTCTCCGTGTTGCCGTTGTCGAACCTGCCGCTGTAGAAGGTGTAGGGCTGGTAGATGCTGCCGAGGTGGATGGTCTGCTCGACGGACTTGGAGCAGAGCTCCCGCATCCGCTGCCGCTGCCGCTGCGAGAGCCTCTCGCCGGCGCTGGCCGCCCTGGCGCTCCGCAGCCGCGCATCCGTCTCGACGTATCTGGCAAACTGCTCTATGCTGTCGAACAGACGAGCCGGCGGCACGTGGATCGGCTGCCCTGCCGCGTCGCTGTAGGGGGAGCCCTTGAAGTGCTGGAACACGAACTGGATCAGGTCGCCGAACACCAGCGGGTTCACCGTCGACGACGCCACGTGGTACACATGCATCCCCGGCGGCGCCCCCTGCCCCCGCCCGTGCTTCGCCATCGACGCCAGCGTCGCGTTCACCACCATGTCCGCCGGAACCTTACCAAGAGACCACGATCATTGCCATTACCAGGACAGCAAGGTAGGTTGTACAACTGCAACTGCATGGTTTTACTAGACATATACTCCTACGAGAGATCAAAACATCTGCTTACCACATCAAGAACACCTTCTGGGTCGGCAAGGAACCCGCTCAGCTGGCCCTTGCCGTAGTACAGGACAACAGGATCCATCATCCTGAGTTCAATACGCCAATGGAAAAGAGATCATAAAATGAACCTAGTTGATGAACTATGTGTGCAAGATTCTATCACAATCTTTACCTGTTTCCTTCCATCCAACCCGGGAAGGGGTCCCTCCAGGTGCTCTCTATGACGCTTGGCCTGATCGTCACCACCGGTATGTCTCCTCGCATGCTGTTGATGACCATCTCTCCCATGGCCTTCGTGAAGACGTAAGTATCCTGCCATCCGTGGAGTTTTGCCCTACCAGTAGCCAGCAGTGCAAATCGGATTATTGTTGCTTCATTATGCATGCAGTTAATTGCATTGCATCTTCAGACTGAGATCAAGGAAATAATAATAAGAAAATATACACTAGCATTATGTGTACCTCTCTAGGCCTAAATCTTTCATTTCTTGAGAAAAAGATGCTGAATCATCGGAGTGCCTTCTGGAGTCAAAAGCCAGCTTGATCTCTTCCTCGATATCCAGCCCGGTGCTCCTATGTTCTGAAGAATCTGAGGAGCCTAGCTCCTTTGCTATGGTGTCTCCCAAGCGAAATGGCTTCTCTAGCACCACACCTTGCCTCTGTCCATTAACATATGCTGTTTGGCAAACATGGCATGCAATCACAACAGTCCAAACACACAAGTTTTTGGTAAGTAACAATAGAGGTTTCACCGCAATAGCTTCCATTTGGCTTTCTGACCTGTTGATACGTGCAAGAACAGCTTCAGCCTTCGAAATCGATGCACGAAACTCATTACCCGGAATGGCCCCACGGTGTTGATGTCCATTGCAACATCGTACCTGAAATTGAAATTGCAGTACTTTTGTTGGCCATGGAGGGATTGAAGCATGAATCTATGGAGCAATTTTAGTATAGTACCACGAACCTCTCATCAAATGTGGTATTCGCTGCTGAGTTAACGATGATATCCACTTGTTCGGCGATCTCGTCGGCTAGCTCAGGGGCAATGCCAATGTTGGCTTCTCTGACATCGCCAACTACAGGAACCAGCTTCCTTGATACAAAGCTGTGGTAGTCTTTCCCGTATATTTCTTGCAAGCAGTTGAACAAATCTGTGTCTACTACCTGCATATGGCGGACAGAAAATTTATGATCATTTGGATGAAGAACAAAAACCAGTCTGGAGTACGTGCTCAGAAGTCAGAAGTACAGTTACCATACCTCGTTTTGCAATCTTTTCAATGCTGTTTCACTGTCCTTGGCCTTGATCAACACATATATCTTGCCAACATCAGGATTTGTCCTCAAGATTTTCTCGATAAGAACTGATGCACAGAAGAACAATGGAGATCAAGCACAGAATTAGGATTGCAATAACATGCTAATTAATTAATCAAAAGAAGGTAGAGAAAGAAAGAATCAATACCTTTTGCCAGGAATCCAGTTCCACCAGTGATGAGGAAGTTCTTGCCCCCAAGGAACTGCGCTATCCCAATGCCATCGATGTGATCCGCCGCCGCCGAACCGGCTCCGGAATTCTTGCCGTGCACCGAGAAGGAAGGCCTTGATCCACCGGAACTGCTCAATCGCTCATGCATACGGCACGCTACGCTAGCATTGGCGTGCTTCCACAGCGACCCTGCAGTCACGCTTCTACCATGAGCATGGCCTCCCTTGCTGATGGCGAAACCCGGGCGCTTCGCAGCGACAGCACGGGAGTGGTTCACGCATGAACTCCCCATGGCCGCCGAAGAGGCAAGGTACGGTCTAATTACAACACAAACAGCAATCTTGCAGGTTTGCAGTGCACAAGGAGATGATGAGTAGGCGGGTGTGTGTTAAAACCAGCAACTTCCTGCCAGTCAATCACCTGGGGGAATGAGATGGGGCAAGTCAGTCAGTCACCTACAAAGCCCAGTTGGATCGGCCGCGAGAGCCCGGGTTGGAGGGAGGCTGCAAGGAAGCTAGCAGGGGCTCTAAAGTTAGTGAAGCGTTGAGGTTCAGGAGGCCATCTTCATGCCGACGGTCAAGCAATTTATAGCGCTGCATGGAGAGAGAACGTGCGTGCGATGTAGAGGTGAGGGGATTAAATGAAAAGGGAGCTGAACCACCCCCAAACTCTTTGGCCTATCCCTAGGGAACTTTTTTTTAATTAATTAATCTTTTTTAAAATTTTATTTTAAAGTTAACTCCCGGCGCATTTTATTTCTAATTCTGACCCCTTTGGTCACTCTACCATCCGTGCCGTAACAAAACAACGCTGTTACACGGTAGAATAAGTCCGCTAAATAGCATTTTTTGTCACGCCACTGGTCGTGGCATGACCAAACAATACTGTCATGCCATAGGTGGTGGCGTGACAAGAGATACGGGCGGCGTGACAGCGTCCCGTGGCGTGACCAAAAGGGTCAGAATTGGAAATAAAGTACACCGGAGGTTAACTTTAAAATAAAAATTAAAAAAGGGTTAATTAATATAAAAAATTCATCCCTAGGCAAGGAATGCAAAGTTTGTGCACTTCTTGAAGCAAGTGTCCTAGGGAATTTGAGTACTAACTAGTAAGCTCGTGTGTTGTAACAGAACCCTAAATCTTACAGAAATAATATTTTTTAACACATAAAGCGAATCAAGTAATTAAAAGATGATGATATGTACGAGTTTCACATTAGTGTAACATGATATAATAAGAACTTTGTGTGACAATTCTGGCAATAGACAGTAGGAAACAACATTTTTTCTATAGTTTACTTCAATACATAAATAACTGACATATCATCATGTAAATTAAGTACAAACCAACAGATAAAGTAGATATTATCGTAATATAATACCACCACTCAAATTTATAACTCCCTACTTGGAAAATTACTGTAAAGATGTAAACAACGCTGTTAACCAACAATAACCTCCACGCTATTGGAAATATGCCCTAGAGGCAATCATAGAGATGGTTATATTTCATTATGTTCATAACATTGGATAGTATGTTATCATGTTTCTAGAATAATATCGATAATATTTATTATCAAGTATGTGACTTGATTGTGAAACTCTGTATTTCTGCGATGATTATTCTTAAACGTTCCCTAGTCGGAAACATATGAGAACACATATGAATAGACTAGCATATGTATTGGTTGATGACTATGTTTCACATGTCATAGATATGGAGATATCAAACCAATAATATGGACAGATGTTGGAGAACATGGTGTTGGTTCGACCCACCGTGAGACACTGTTGAGATTGTTATGATTTCTTGTATCATCAGTTGGTCTCAAGCAATGATGATGTGTAATCCTTAGACCTGAGATCAACATGGTTTCCTACATGTATAATAGCACACTTAGGGGTTGCCAAACACTACTCGTAACTGGGTAGTTATAAAGGTAGCTTTCGGGTATGCTATGAAACTTGCGGAGGAATGTGACTGGTCAGATATAAGATTTACCCCTCCTAACATAGCATGAGAAATGTCTCTGGGCCCCTCGTTGTGGTCGGATAAAGAAAGTGCATGACCATGCCACTAGTGGTCGAAGTGTCGACCACATGAAGTTATTCGACACTTGATCGAGAAAGTATTGAACAGTCCATGGATGACAAATAATCTCACCTAGAGTTCAACCAGATGTCATGAGGCAAAGGGATAACACACAAACAAGCCGTTTAGTTCGACCAGATAGTACGGCTAATATCCTTTCTCCACGTGTAGGGATAACCGCTTTCTAGGACCTCCTCTGCCTGGAGTGGTCTGGGAGTGGTCCGGGAGAAACCTATTGAGGAGGTCCAATAGGACGTCTTGAAGCTAGTCGATGACTGGTCGTATGGAGATACGAGCAGATCGTAGACTGGTCAAACGTAATCACTAACTGGTCGTAAGGAGTTATAAACTGGTCGTGACTAGATACAAGCTGGTTGTAAGTGATAAAGACCTAGTCATAGATCATATTGCATTAAGATTCGTCCGATATATTCTATGTGTGTTTGGGAATCGTTATGTCCTACTAGGTACTGTTGACGACTCGTGGTCGGAAAAGAGTTTCTGAGTCACAACCGATTACACATGAACCTATAGGGTCACCCACTTAAAGGGCTAGGATTTGATTTGGATAGTGATCCGAATTCTTATAGACCACGAGTTCCTAATGGGCCTCAAGTTCGAGACCCATTATGGATGCCTATAAATAGAGGGGCGGTGGCATGGGGTGAAGTAAGCTTTTGAAGAATTCTTGAAACCCTATTAGCCAAGCCTTCCTCAACCACGTCGCCGGCGCTAGCACTCCAGCGCGTGGTGTCCCTACCTCGTACGTGTGGATACCTTGGAGATGTTGTTGCGAAGCATCAGCACCAGAACGATCCGCAACTCGTGACAATCATCGGAGCAGGAGCAGAAGACGTGCGGCAAGTACAACTACGACCGCATAAACTCGCCACATCGACTCTACTTCCGCTACGAGTCGGCGCGTCTAGTGGTAATCTCGTGATCTATTATTAGCAGAGGTTCCTTGGTTGTACGGTAGACATTTTTGTTTTGTGCTATCGTAACCTACCCGTGACCCAACAGTGGTATCGGAGCTTTTCCTTCTAGTTTTAGATTCGGATTAGATGCATATTGTGATATGTAGGAGTTATAGATGTGATCTATTTCTGTTTTCTGTTGGTCACTCTATATGATAGATTGTTTTTGGCGATGGTTGATATGATCGTCCATGCACGGTGGTCGTAAGGTGGTTCATGATCGTTATTCTGTGTTCGTGTTTTCCTGGTCATATCACGACTTGCCTCTACCGGTCGGTTTCCGCCATCAAGGCAAACAATGATCGTAAATCCATGGAGCACGCAAAGATCAATCTGGTTGATCGAATCTGAGTTGCGATCGAAAAGGGGTTAATGTGATTAATCCAATGCAATTTTTATGGATGGAACAGTAGATTGGATCTACGTAATCCGAAAAAAATTCGCATACAGGGGCTGCCACACTTGTGACCCCACTCCACTCACTAGCGAGCGGAACTGCCGAAAAGGACCTTGGTATATGGATAGGGCTACCGTCCTTCTAGTGCGGGTTGCCACCCCTATGGGCTAGGATCATAATTGGTTTTGGTATTGCTAGTTCTCGCCATCCGTTAGATAGAATGCGATTCTATGCCTAACTTATTTATACAGGATTTGTGAATAGTATGACCCATGATGTATGAGGTGCATGTATGTGTGTAATGTTCATGATCTGCGTGTCATGTTTATTGCATCCCAAGGCTGTCCATATTTGTATAACGGTCTGCGTGTCGACTTGTGATGCTTCTTCACTCCTTGTAATTTATTACTAGTGCTATTACGGAGTAATGGTTTAGTAGGAGTACATGGAGGAATTGGCCACTTGAAGACATGGCGAACAGGAAGCACGGCGATGGAGATCACCATGTGGAAGGGTCATACTATATCACGATACAATGTGATTGTCTGTGAATGCCTTTACATTCCTGTTTACTTATTTCTATGCATGTTATTTAATTGCTTTAAATGCTTTTAAACATGGTAGAAGTAAAATTCCCTCACATAATATTTAATTAAATTGATGCCCTCCCAATTAGCTGCACCATCCAAAGTCATGTATTTTAATGGTAGGTCTGGCTAAAGCAGAGTGCCATTAACTTTCCTTGACTAGATGGGTTTGTGTCGGACACTTACATGCAAAGCATTGGTTTAACTTGACAATGTCATCATAACGGTTATGGACCTTGGGGCAAAGGGTTGGGTGCCGGAGTATAGAGATGCTGCCCAACAATAAGAGTCATATAGATATATGATTAGCAAAGGGTTGCTTACCAAATTCACCAATCTTCTAGCAGTGATGCCAAAGCTCACTAGTAGATTAACTGATTGTGGGTCTTGAATCACTAAATGTCATAAGAGGGATATGGTACTTAGTGGGAGTATCTTTATTAAATTGTTTAATAGAAGTTACTTTTCTTGAACATATGTCTTAGTTTTGCATATTTTATGTTGTAGATCATGGCACCAACTGCTGTACCTACATCCAGGTTTGCTTTACGTTCGATACTTGATAAGGAAAAATTGAATGGAATAAATTTTGCGGATTGGTCCCGCAACCTAAGAATTGTTCTTAGGCAAGATAAAAAAGGAACATGTTCTAGAAGAACCAGTTCCAGATGTGCCTGCTGAAAATGCTGCTGCTACTCTTAAAACCGCCTATAAAAGGGCATGTGATGAGTTCCTTGGTGTTAGCTGTCTCATGCTTGCTGCGATAAACTTAGACCTTCAGAAGCAGTTTGAGAACATCGAGGCCTACGATATGATCGTGGCACTCAAAGGCATGTTTGAGACACAAGCAAGAACTGAGAGATATGATATCTCAAAGAAATTGTTTGGGAATAAGCTAGTTGAGGATAGTCCGGTGAGCCCACATGTGATCAAGATGGTTGGTTACACACATAGCTTGGAAAAACTTGGTTTTTCACTTAGCCAAGAGTTGGCTACATATTTGATTCTTGGTTCACTTCCTGCAAGCTATAGGCATTTCATTCCGAACTTCCATATGAATGACTTAGATAAGAATCTCACCGAACTGCATATGATGCTCAAGACTGCAGAGGACAACATTAAAAAAAGCAACAGTCATGTGATGATGGTGCAAAAGAGTACAAGCTTCAAGAAGAAGGCTAAGACTTGGGTCAAAGGAAAGGGCAAGGCTAAAGTTTCAGATGGGATCCAAACTAACAAGCCTAAGCCCAAGACTAAGTCCGGCCCGACTCAAGAGAATGAATGCTTTTACTGCAAAGAACCAGGTCATTGAAAGAGGAACTGCAAGAAATACCTGGCTGATCTGAAAAAGAAATGGTGGGACTAAACTTTATAATTTAGGTATTAATATTATAGATGTTTTTCTTGCTGACTGTTCTGTTAACTCTTGGGTATTTGAAACCGGATCGGTTGCTCATATTTGCAATTCGATGCAAAGTCTAACAAGGATTAGGAGAATTGCAAGGGGCGAGATGGATCTTCCCGTCGGGAATAAAGCAAGGGTTGCTGCATTAGCCATCGGGATTTTGCCATTACTTTTGCCCTCAGGATTTATTATGGAATTAAATAATTGTTATTACGTTCCAGCCATAAGTAGAAACATCATCTTTACCTCATGTTTAATGGCAGAGGGTTATAAGTTCATTATTGAGGACAATGGTTGTTCCATATTTTTGAATGAAAATTTTCAAGGCTATGCTCCTGTTTTGAATGGGTTGTTTATTTTAAATCTTGATGATGCACCCATCTATAATATTAATGTGAAGAGGATTTGGCCTAATGATATGAATTCCACTTTTATTTGTCATTGTTGTTTGGGTCACATAAGTAAGAAACGTATGAAGAAGCTCCACGATGATGGAATTCTATACTCATTTGATTTGAAATAATTTGAAACGTGCGAATCTTGCCTACTCGGAAAGATGACCAAGACTCCTTTCATTGGTTGAGCTGAGAGAACGTCCGACTTGTTGGTACTCATACCTATTGATGTGTGTGGACCAATGAGCATGACAGCTAGAGGTGATTTTCAGTATTTCATTACTTTCACCGATGACTATAGTAAATATGGATATATCTATTTAATGAGGCACAAGTCGGAATCCTTTGAAAAGTTCAAGGAGTTCCAGAGCGAGGTACAAAATCAACTTGGCAAGACAATAAAAATTTTACGATCTGATCGTGGAGGTGAATTTTTGAGCCATGAATTTGGTGATCATTTGAAGTAATTGGAATTGTTCCACAACTTATACCACTGGGCACTCCACAATGGAATGGAGTGTCCGAGGGGCGTAATCGGACCTTGCTGGACATGGTTCAGTCGATGATGAGCCAATCGGATCTGCCATTGTCTTTTTAGGGTTACACTCTAGAAACTGCCGCTTTCACTTTAAATAGGGTACCATCTAAATCGGTAGATAAGACACCATATGAGATATGGATTAGGAAGAGTCCTAGTTTGTCTTTTCTAAAGATTTAGGGATGTGATGTCTATGTTAAACGTTTAACATCTGATAAACTCACACCCAAGTCAGATAAATGCTTCTTTATAGGATATCCTATTGAAACCAAAGGATATTATTTCTACAACCGAGAAGAAAGCAAAGTTTTTGTTACCCGAAATGGTGTCTTTTTGGAGAAAGAGTTTCTTTCAAAAGGAGTCGGAGCGAGCAAGGTGCAACTCAAAAAAATTCGAGAAATGTCTGAAAGTGTTTCAACTCCTACTAAACCTCTACAGGATAAACAAAATATTATTGAACCTATAGATGAGGTATCAGCCCTACGTAGATCTAAAAGGCCACGTCAATTGCCTATAAGGTATGGGCATGACATATTATTATTGAATAATGATGAGCCTAAGACTTATGAGGAAGCAATGATGGACCCAGACTTTGATAAATGGCTTAGAGCCATGAAATCCGAGATAGACTCCGTGAGAGACAATCAGGTTTTGAACCTGGTTGATCCAATTGATGGTGTTAAAACCATTGAGTGCAAATGGATCTATAAGAAAAATATTGACATGGATGGAAATGTTCACATTCATAAAGCTCGACTAGTCGCAAAAGGGTTTCGGCAAGTTGTGGTCGGATAAAGAAAGTGCATAGCCATGCCACTAGTAGCCGAAGTGTTGACCACATGAAGTTATTCGACACTTGATCGAGAAAGTATTGAACAGTCCATGGATGACAAATAATCTCACCTGGAGTTCAACCAGATGTCGTGAGGCAAAGGGATAACACACAAACAGGTCATTCAGTTCGCCCAGATAGTACGACTAATATCCTTTCTCCACGTGTAGGGATAGCCGCTTTCTAGGACCTCCTTTGCCTAGAGTGGTCCTGGAGAAACCTATCGATGAGGTCCAATAGGACATCTTGAAGCTGGTCGATGACTGGTCGTATGGAGATACGAGCAGGTCGTAGACTGGTCGAACGTAATCACTAACTGGTCGTAAAGAGTTATGAACTGGTCATGACTAGATACAAGCTGGTCGTAAGTGATAAAGACCTGGTCGTAGATCATATTGCATTAAGGTTTGTCTGATATATTCTATGTGTGTTCGGGAATCGTTATGTCCTGATAGGTACCGCTGACGACTCGTGGTCGAAAAAGAGTTTCCGAGTCACAACCGATTACACATGAACCTATAGGGTCACACATTTAAAGGGCCAGGATTTGATTTGGATAGTGATCCGAATTCTTGTCGGCCACGAGTTCCTAATGGGCCTCAAGTTCGAGACCCATTATGGATGCCTATAAATAGAGGGGCGATGGATGGGGTGATGTAAGCTTTTGAAGAATTCTCGAAACTCTAATAGCCACGCCTTCCTCAACCACGTCGCCGGCGCTAGCACTCCAGCATGTGGTGTCCCTACCCCATATGTATGGATACCTTGGAGATGTTGTTGCGAAGCATCAGCACTAGGACGATCCACAACTCGTGACGATCATCGGAGCAGGAGGAGAAGATGCGTGGCAAGTACGACTACGACTGCATCAACTCGCCACATCGACACTACTTCCGCTACGAGTCGGCGCGTCTAGTGGTAATCTCGTGATCTATTATTAGTGGAGGTTCCTTGGTTGCACGGTAGAAATTTTTGTTTTGTGCTATCGTAGCCTACCCGTGACCCAACACATGCTCCACAGTAGGAATTAAAAAGAGATGATAATGCAAGACTGTCCCATTTATTGGCAAACCCTAACTCGATCTCACCTCTCTCTCTCTGTCTCTTTCTCTCTCAAAGAAACACACACGCACATAGCCTTGCGACGGCGGTGGCAGGCCACGGCGCTGAGAGGGAGCGGCGAGTGGGTGAACTCGGTGGCTGGCGGTTGCGGGTTGCAGTGGCCTGGGAGAAGGGGAGGCCGAGAGAAGGGGAGGAGTGCCGCGGTAGCCTGCTCACCTGCTCCGAGCGACCTTTCTTCGAGCGCAGCAGCCAACAGGGTGGAGCCGACCGGCGGGGCAAGGCATGCCGTGCGTTGCTTCGAGGACCAAGGTTCTAACTCCAAGCGGGTGGCGCGATGGAGGCCGTCTGGCGATGGACCGGAGCTAGCAACTAGGGTGAGCCGTGGCGGGGCTGGCCGGCGACAGCAAGGGGGCAAAGTGTGTGGGCATGGCCATCTAGGCGATCGAGTGATGGAGCCGGCGAGCCCCGACCCCCGAGCACAGGTCCTAAGGAGTGAGGACTGAGCCACTGAGTTGAGGTATCTAATCCCAAATCCCTAATTCCCAAATGGCCAAACCGGTTTGAAAAATGAATTATGGTTGATGAATCTTGTATTTATGTGAATTCTGGATCTTAGAGCTTTGAAAAGGTGTATAGGGTAGTTCAGATTATTACATTATTGGCTGACACCAAAATGAAGCATTAGATTGCCCTCATGAAATTTAATCTTGTATACACAAATTATACTTTTGAAACTTTCAAGTATCCATATAGAGTTCTCATTAGATATGAAAATTCTAAGCAATAACAAGCTAATTGTAGCAGATAATGGAATATCTAGACCATTTTCAGCCAAAGCAACTAAACTTTCAGCTTAACTGAGAGCATGAGACTAATAGATAACTCTAGATTTAAGTTAGATTAGCAGGTTGTAGCAAGTGATGGTGGCATACTTCAGCAATATGAATATTGTCAACGTCTGGGACTCTTGTCACAGAACGAACAAACAAGAATATAAAAGGAAAAATGGAGATTACTACCTGTTCGCCAAAGGACTCGAAATGGTGAATGTGTATTGCAAAGAGTATGATCTAATTACAGGGAAAGTGGCTATGAATACTCGCGGATTAGGGCTTGGATGTGAATCTATATTACAAAGGCACATAGGCCGGACTATTTATAGTTTTACAAGCATCGGCAGTTAGTAGCAGTGGTGCCTCTTCGCGCCAATGGTTGCGTCTCTTCACGCCAATAGTCGCGTCCCTTCGCGATGACTATTATCGCCGATATCTCCACGTGTAGCTATTATTAACCACATGTGGGTAACCGCTTTCTAGGACCTTCTCTGCGGGGAGAGGTCCTGGAGGAACCCATAGAGGAGGTCCAACTTGGCCTCCGGAAGAGGTTTTAGGAACAGTCAAAGAAAAGACTTTTAGGCCCCACCTTCCGTCTGTTTAATTGATCTTGGGCCCAGAAAACTAACTTAGGCCCGGTAAAAATCTAGCTTATCTATAAATATGCAAATAAAGATATACTTGGATAATTGACTAGTCAACAATTCTCGTCAGCTAGCCCCTCAACTTCAAGTGAAAATAACTTACTTGAAGAGGTTTTTTGACCAGAATTAGACTTAGTCAAGAAGATAGTTTTACTTGAGTTGTAAATAACTATTTCTCTCAAGAAGCAGAAGCGTCGGCCATATATTTATGAAAGCAATTCCTGAAGGGACAAATACGTTTTAGTCTTCCGTGATTTATTAGGAACAAACTCTGATAAAATCTCATCTGTTAAACTTCCGTCTGGTTTATTTAAGTTTACCATAGATTACTGGTCTTATGAATAACTACCAGAAGGGCAAGAAGAAGAAACATTCCTTTAGAGACTTCCATCAAATCTCTATCCTCAAAGCTTCTCAAGAGTAAGAACTCATATTGCTTTGGTATTTCTCTTCCTATGGTTGGAGCATACAAAAGACAACATCCACGGACCAAATTGACTTTTCGACCACCTTTGTTTAAGGTGGTCGGACAGTCAATTTGCTTTATGGATCAAAGTCTTGAAGGAATTGATAAAAGGAAATCCCGATGATTAGGTGATCGTATATCGAGGTAACTTCTATGTTAAACAGTTTTTGTACCTTTTCACCCACGATGGATACGGGGTGAAGATAACTTTGAGAAAAGAAAAAAAACTTTACAACTACTTTTTCTTACACATCTCTGATGCGCGTAACAACCTCCTTGACCGAACGTGAGTTGTCGTGTCACCGCTAATTGAGGCGCAGTTGTTACATCCTTGAGGTAGTGGGTTCTAAATGCACCAAAGGTATATATACGAATCATTTACATCTCCTTAGGCACATTTTTACCCTAGTTTCTTTTCACTTTTCCTTTTCACCGAGTACCTTTTGTCCTCCACGAACCTTCGAAAAGAAGGATCCCTTGGTCTGCCATTGAACCAAAGCAATGGTGGGATGGTAATCGTCAATGCTGATAACGGAGGAGCTTGAAGGACTGGAGAAAGATGGGCATCTACCGGAGAAGGCTCTTATCGAGTGGCATGCACTGGGGAGGGAGATTGAACCAAATCCTCCAGTCGGTTTCATGGTACTTTTTGTGCCCTACCTCCGGGCAGGCCTTCGCTTACCCGAGAGTGATTTCCTGATCGAAGTTCTTAATCATTACAGGGTTGAATTGGTTCACCTTGTACCGAATTCAGTTCTGGTACTTAGTGTTTTTGCCCACATGTTTGAGGCATTTTTAGGGATAGCCCCTAGTCCGTGTCTGTTTAGGTTTTATTACCAAATCATTCGCAATAAGAAAAGTGCTGGTGCTTTAGGCTCTTTTTATTTTAAATTTGAAGATGCCAGCAAAAGGATGTTCCCCTTCTTGGCTACCAAAGATGCCAGTCAGACATGGAGTAAGGAATGGTTTTATTCCGAAGTTCCGAAAGAAAGTAGGATCATTTACAATCTCAATGCACCACCGGAGTGGTCCACCAAAAGTCGAGCTGCTGGCAAGGAGATCAAGCTCTCAGATGATGAAAAGAGAGTGGTCTTGGTGATCAACAACCTAGTAGAGGGAGATTTAACTAGACGAAAGGTTGTCCATGACCTCCTCAAGAACAAGATCTTCCCTCTTTAGAACAAGGAAATACTATCTTGCAATTGCGATGTCCCTGAAAATGGTAACATCTTATTCATATTTTTACTCAAACTGGACTTTCATAGTTAAAGTAAAGTAAATTTCTATTATACTGCAGCTCTTTCAAACGATGAGGTCCTAGCTAGGACCTCAGTTCTGTTAAAGGATCAGGTTGCAGACAAGGAACCGATCAATATAGAGGAGCAGCCCCCAAGCTTGATTGGGGCGACTTTATCACTTAGGAAAGATCACACAATGGTAAGTTTTCATAGAAGTTAACTAGACACAAGAAGTGAATCTGCTCATGTCTAATTTATATGTTTCTGGGCAGATGACATCAAAGAAATGTCCCATCTCAGATGTTGATATGAGCTCTTCTCCTTCTTTGGCAAAGAGTGCAAGGATTTCTTTTAGACCTCTTATTGCGTCAAAGAAGATAAAGCCCACACCTGGTTTAACTTTAGCTTCTCCAAGACCTCTTGCTTTAGTTCCAACTCTTCCAAGATCTTCTACCCGAGAGGTATTGAAAACAAAAGTTAAGATTTCTATTTCCCGATATGTCTTTAACCCCCAACCAATGTCTTCTATATCAACTTTCTTGGCTGGGGTGGTCTAGGGTGAAGGATCGTCAGAAGAGTCCGAAGAGGAGGTCCCTCTTCAAAGGGTTCCAAGGCCAAGGACCTCCCTGGCCTTGGTTTCCTCCTCATCAGAGCAAAGGAGAGAACCTACTTTCACCGTGAATGAGGACTTTATGTCGCTTTTTAGCGAAAGTAGCTTCGAGATCGAGTAAGTTCTTCTATTATAATTTTGGCTCAAAAAATGATCAATCCTCTCTTTTCTCTTTAGCCTTTCTTTGTTGTCAGACCCGAAAAGGGGATAACTGACTGCTCAAGAACAATTTTCGCCACCAATTTATTGGCAACAGAGGAATCCTTGGCAGAGAAAATTCTGCCAATGGAAGGACCTCTTAGGACCACTAAGGAAGTGGTCCAAAACGTCCTAGCGACAGCTACGGGGACGTCCAAAGGTACTCCGCTGGACATGGAGGTCCGAACGGAGAGGACCTCCCCAGAGGATCAGATGGAAGAGGTGGTCCATGAGACCATCGAAACTGAAGATGAAGATGATCATACCTTGGTAAGCTTTTTATCTTGATATTTTTTTTTTAAATTTATAAGTATAAATCTCACTCATAGGATGTCTTAGGAGCCGCAAAATACCAGTACTGATCCAACTAGAGGAGTTTTTTTTGTCTAGTTCAATTGGATCAACCCGAAGATGACATTTCTCTCGGAAGTTCTCCTTCCAGAACAAAAAAAAGGACCTCCAAGACCTCATGACATCTGTTAAAAGGTGCTAGAGAGTCAACATTGACATGGTAGAGGAGATTAAAACTTTTGCAGAGGAGAAAGAGAAGCAAGTACAGGAAGTTATTATTCAATCGTAAGATTCTAACTAAATAATTAACTTATGCCTCTGTTCACTTCAAAGGGAATGCTTACTGGCGAAAGCCAGACAAGAAAGTGCTAAATCTGCACTTCATTCTCTTAGATTGAAATTATCTGAGGCAGAGAAAAGATCTGAGACGAGTGCAGTGGTCATGGCAGAGAAGACCGAAGAGATCCGCCTCTTGACTCAGAAAAATGAAAAGTTACAAGAGATCCTGAGCATACAATCTAAAAAAAAGTCATAATCTCTTTGAACAGAACAAGATACTCTTTAAGGAGAAACAAGGTAAATAACCTCTTTTATTTCTTACAGAGCATTTAACCTATTATTTGCAATGCAAAAAATTTTATTCTCTTTTTTCATTCCTTCTTAGAACTAGAAAAGACAAAAAATGATCTTCAGAAGACCTCTTCTAATAAAGATCTTCAGATTCAAGACTTGAAGGAAGTGGAGAAACGGAGTTGTACTGCGGTACAAGAACTTGAAAAGAAGGTAGAAACCTTAATGAAGGCGGGCAAGGAAATTACTGCGGTTACGGGAAATAGCTTTTCTCGGATCTCGGCTTCTCTACGAGAAATGGCAGAGCAACTGAAGGCTCCAGTAACTCCTCTCACAACCAAGATGACCTTGGACGACCTTAGGAATGGCATTTATACTCATATTACATATATTCAAAAACACATACCTGCTATGAAGACTACCATATATCAATCTTTAACGAGAGCAATGGGTCAAGCTTTAAACCGAGTCTTGTTAAGATTGATCTCCTTTATGGTGATTTTATCGATCTTTAGAAGCTTTTCCCCGCACCCAAGTTTAAGACAAAAGAAGCAGGTATTGCAGCCCAAGCCAAGATCACACCAGTGGTGGCAGAGATCATTAGGAATATTGAAGCTAGTACTCCCGCCCTTCCCTCAAGTGCTCCTAGCTCAAGTGTTCAAAAATGACATTGTAATGATACATATGCTTTGTTTTAAATCATATGGGATAATGAAAAGATTTGGTGTATGATAAATATGATTATTTGTCGAAAGTTGACTGACTATGATTTGCAAATTAAATTTTTGCAAGTCGAAAGTTGTATATTATGCTATGTGTACCCCCCCCCCCGCGCACTTGGAACACTGTGTTTGGCAATGGGAGAAGTGTTTCGGGCGAACAATTGTGCTAGGATCAGTACATCTGTTATAAAACCAATGATCTGAACCAATGTGTATTCAGGAAGATGAAGTCAGACTGTTGGGCCCTTATGCAATGAGAATTGGCTTATAGAAGAGGTCCCAGACAGTTGTCATTTTCTAAATGTATACCGATGATCATTTGATAAGTAAAGACACTATGATCCATGAGCGAAATTGATCAACCGTAGGCACTTACAAAAGATGGTGATCATGTGTGCAAAATGATACGAAAAAAATTTATATTGAAAAAGTCAATATAATAATGATAACAAAATAACAGCTAAATTTATATAATATTAAAAAAGATACTTATACATAGAATTTTCAAAGATGTTCAATGTTCCACGTGTTAGATAAAACATGACCATCCTCCATAGCTAATCTAACTGATCCTGGCCTAGCGACAGAGACTACAGTATATGGACCCTCCCATCTGGAGAACAACTTGTTCAAGTTGGTTTGGTTCTGGATGCATCTCAGGACCAGGTCACCCACATGAAGTGTTCTTGGATGAACCCTTCTATTGTAGTGGCATCTCAGCCCTTACAGATAGGTAGCCGATTTCAATAGTGTGCGACCACGTCTTTCTTCTAGCATATTGACGCCATCTTCATGTAAATCTCCCTGGTTTATTTGATCTAGGAAGTCTATACGTGTAGAACCTAGCTGAATCTCACTAGGTAGCACTGCTTCTGCACCATAGACTAGTGCGAATGGTGTTTCACTAGTTGCTCTACTGGTCGTAGTATGCAATGCCCATAGGACAGAAAAAAGTTCTTCCATCCAACTTTTTGAGCATGCCTTAAGGTGATTAAAAACTCTCTTTTTAATACCTTGTATAATCTGACCATTGGCCCTTTCTACTGCTCCATTGCTCTGTGGATGTGCCACGGAAGCAAAGCAGATTTTAGTGCCAATTTCATCACAATAATCCTGAAACACGTCACTAATAAATTGGCTCTCATTGTCTGTGATAAGACTACTGGGTACTCCAAACCTCGTAACAATGTTTCGCACAAGAAAATTCTTTCTTCTTTAAAATGTTATTATCTGACGACTAGCTCAGCTTCTATCCACTTAGTGAATGTATCGATGGCCACAAACAAGAATTTATACCCATTGGGTGCTTGCGGTAGTGGTCCAACTGTATCAATGCTCCAAGTCGAAAAAGGCCATGACAAGGGAATGGTTTGTAATTGGTAAGATGGTTGGTGAACTTGCCTGGCATGGAACTGACACTGCTCACAGATCTTAACAATGTGCATGGCATCTTGTAGAGTGGTGGGCCAGTAATAGCCTTGCCGAAAAGCCTTGCCAACTAATGTTCTATAGGATGCCTGTGTACTACATAAGCCCTCATAGATTTCTTTTAGTAATTTTATCACGGAGTCCTGGGATATGCAACGCATAAGAACACTATGTCCTCCTTTCCTGTATAATGATCCCTTGACCAGCTTGTACTTGCGTGCTCTTCGAATCAACCTATCCTTCTGTTGAGGATCATCGGGCAATGTCTCTGATGCAAGATAAGTGGTCAATGGTTTTATCCACTCCGCATCTTGCTCGATGTCCCCGACCTCTGAGGTGGTCGAACCCATTTCTATTGAAGGTTTTGTAAGGTATTCGAGAAAAACACCTGTTGGAACATGCGTTCGTGAGGAACCCAATTTCGATAACTGGTCCACTAAGGAATTTTCCTTGCGTGGTATATGCTAGACTTCGAAGTCCTTGAAGTGTTTTTCCAACTTCCTCACTTCACCCAGGTATAGAGCCATTATCTCATCGGAATAGCTTTATTCCTTTGATGCCTGGTTTACGACTAATTGTGAATCTCCCTTCGCTGAAAGCCGACGGACTCCGAGGGATTTGGCTGCTCGAAGCCCGGCTAGAAGTCCTTCATACTCTTCCACGTTGTTAGTGGCAGGGAACAGAAACTGTATGACATATTGAAGTTGATCACCTTATAGTGTTATCAACAAAATTCCAGCCCCAAAGCCTTTAAGCTCGCGAGAGCCATCAAAATACAGTATCCAATGATCGTCTGGCTCTGGACTCTCTTGAGGTTGGTCCTCGGTGTGAAGAATCTAGACCCGCCATTATGAGTTAATAGAGTATTTTGGTGATTAATGACAAATCTAAATGTGAGACTAATATGTATATTGACTATGATATTGTGTAGTCTTATTTGGATGAAAAGGTGAAAATCAAAGATTGTCCCAAAGGTATCTCTCCTAAGCCTATCATATATAATGATCATTATTTGCTTAGGAAGGATAAAAATGGCAATGTATTTGCTAGATGTGTTAGTTCACCAAATGTTATTACTAGAGCCATTTGGGTGCCCAAATCTCTTGGGACTAAAATTCAAGGACCCAACCGAGTTTGGGTACCAAAAGATGCTTAAATGATAAATAGGTACTTTGAGATACATTGGAGGCTTGGCTTATTCATGAAGACGTGGATTCCACCATGTGCAAAATTGAAGCTAAGCTTAAGAATGATCATTTCATATCAAGAACCAATGCAATCTCGGTAACAAGTAGTTACATTAAAGTATCTAGCCCTTTTACCTTGTGTAGGTTGCATTCCATGAAAATCTTTTTTTTAAAAAAAGGGGGTTCTTGCTCTTGTGCTAAATCTTCCTTATTAAAATCTTGAGCAAGATGGTAGTGGCACATTAAGGGGGAGTGCTAAGTCATAGTCATGTATATCACATCCCTAAGTGTGCCAAAATATATTAAGTGCTAGTAATGTTTTTCAAAATTGAGCCTTTTAGCCAAAAGTTAAAAATTTCATAACTAATAGTAATCCTTTGAAAACCTAATTGCAAAATGTATACAAATGCTATTCAAAGGTTTTGGCTTAAGAAAAACTTATTTAAAGTGAAAATGAGTTTTTAGCTAAAATTCTAGATAATAGTATCTTGTTTTTGACATAAACTAGATTTTTGTGTAAAATCTATTCTAAAAAGAATTTAAAAATCATCCCAAAAGGAAAATCCTAGAGTTGGCTATTCTAAACCTTTTTGGTATTCAAAAGATTTTCAAAAGGCCAACCTAGCAAAAGTTATTTGATTTTGAAACTCGCTCAAATCCTAGTTAGACCTAAAATGGTCACTTTCTAGCACTTAAGTGAGTTTTGTCATTTGAGCCAAATTTATTCATATGAATAGGTCTATAATGGTATTTATGACTCATACATGAAATTGGATGCCTTAAATTTCATCTCTTGCTCAATTTGGCTCTTTTGAAGAAATTTCATGAAAATAAAGTTTCGTTTGCAAAAACAAAAGCTTAATTCATAAAAACTATTTGAAAGTTGGATTTCTAAAGGTTATATAAGTTGGAAATGCTCCAAATATGTTTATTTGGATGATTGTGTGAAAATTTGAAGCAAAATACAACAATTCCTTCTTTTCTCCAAAATTCAAAACTGAAATCCGCTGACAGTTTCAATCTTAGCCGGACTGACCGGTGACCATCATCCAGTCTGATCGCAAGCCTTCGGTCTAACCACAATCTTGCTGCTGGTCTGACCGGACCTAGAGATATTTGCCTGGTTTGCCAAAATTGTAGATTTCAAATCTTCTTAGGCACACTCTTTGCTCCATAAAGTCAAGTTGATCCTTTCTATCCTTGCTAGCTACCCTCAAGAACCTTCTTGACTCCATATGCCATTTTGATCATATTGTGATGTTTTTATCATAAAAATGGTATTCTTTCTTTAATTGGTAGCTCCTTTTGACCATCTTGACCTCGGCATGGAATTTATCTCTACAAGTGATATGATCTTATCCCTTCAAAATGGTATCTAATTTCAGTCCTTGCCGATCTTACCTCTCTTGACCAAGCTCATGTACTCTCTATGCGCAAATGGATTCTCTCCTTCACTTTTCTCTTTGGATGCTTTCTTTGAAGATCTTTGTGAGAGAAGTTCAAGCGCTTTGCTATTTCAAGTCTTGTCAACATATGGTTTCTTCAAGTGATGTTCAACGACTATCTTTCAAGTGTGATCCACATATAGACATTTTTTTTGCAAATAATGGTCAAAGGAAATAGGTTCAAGTTATCATGAGTTTTGAATGACAAAGGAGAAGATGAAAAGAAGGAAGAGAATCCTTTGTGTGTCAAAGGAGAGAGAAAAATTTCAAGAGGAACCTTTGTGTAAGGGGGAGCTTTTCCTAAAAGGAGTTTTTCTTAGCAAAAATGAAAAACATTTTGGGCTTTGTTTAAAATGGGTAAACTCTTATATGGGAAAACTAATTTGTATTTTGTCCAAAATGTTTTACGGATCTTGTGAATGCATGTTTTTTATTCTCATTTGCTTCATTTGTTATTCTTGGAGTGAAATTATCAATAATATGCAAGTTTAGCTTTTTAAAGAGGCTCTTTGGTCAAAAGTCAAAAATCTTGCTTAAAAGGTTCAAATTTGTGAAAAACTAGATAAGAGTACTTAAATATGTATTTTAAATGTTTTCCAATGCTTTTGGAGTAAAAATTCCTATTTTAGAAACAAAGTATCAAATTTGGCCTCAAAATGATCTTGTATGATCTTGATTTTGAATTAAACGACATATTTCCATAAATCAAAATCTATTGGGTTTTTGAAAAAGTTGCCAATACCAAACTCGAAGGGTTGGTCATTTCAAACTTTTCTCTAGTTCAAAGTTTTTACAAAAGACCAACCGTTGAAAAACTATATCAATTTGAAGTTCAACCAAAAACAAGCTTTTACCAAAAATGACATATTCTTGCATATTGTGAGTTTCGCTATTTGAGCCGGATTTTTTTTTTGTGTATATTGTCTTGAAATAGTATTTCTAACTCATACAAAGCCAAGAAAGTGAAAAACTCCATGAAATTCAAATTGGTTTGTATTTTGTACCTTCAATGCAAAATCATTTCCTTTATGTGCCTACAAGCGCATTTTGTCTTATCTTTTGAAAGCAAAATCCTTTTTCAAAATTTTTTTTGGCAAACATTTTAATTAGTCCAAAGTTAAAATCTAGAAATTTTCAAAGTATTTGGACTTAATTTGAAAAGGTTTTGCCTTTTTCTTCTCTTTAAGCAAAAATCTTGCAAAGAAAGTGCATTTTGGCATGTCTTTTGAACGGAGACCCCTTTTTCAAAAATTATTCTTGGAAAAGTTTCTTAGGAGTCCAAAGTTTATTTCTGCAAAATTTGAAAGTATTTCGACTTGATTTGAAAAAGTTTTGACTTTTTCTCTCTTTGTTCAACATGCTGAAAATTCAGACTTTTGCAAGTTTTGAGCTGATTTGTGATTTTTGTATCTCCAAATGTATTCATTATTTGAGGAAGATATAATTATGAATTTTTATCCTCTATAGTTGCTCTATGTTGAAAAATTTCTCAGATTTATTGGAACTGTTTTGGCCTATTTTTCAGCTATCTTTCGAAGCTCAAATGGAATATCAAAATCTGAAAAACCTGAAATTTTCAGTTTTCTGAAACTTTGTGATTTTCATATATTCAAAATGGTTGATATTTGGTTAAGCCTCCCAAAATGAAAATTTTGTGTTTTTACAAGGACTAGCTCCATGTTTTATTTCAGATTTTTTTTTGAGCTTGTTTCCATACCTTTTTGAAATGTTCTAAGAAAGTTGTGAGCTTAACATGATTTCAATTTGTGAATTTGTGAAAATGAGCATGGTATCTTCATGAAGAATGTGTTCCAAATATCATCTCTTTTAGTTGAACTCCAATATGGCCTCATTTCGAGTTGTTTTGCTCTTTTCGGCCATAAAAGAGGAGTTTGTGACCTGTTTTGGTTTAATGGGGAGAATGATATATGATCAATAGGTTTGTGACCTATTTTGGTTTTCCTCGAATATCTTGAAAACACAACCTTACTTCAAAAGAGGAAAAATATTTCCATGATCAAAACAAAATGAATTATATTGCCAAGCTCATTGTTTTACAAAAAACTCTTCTTGGCTTAGTTTTTGGTGTTTAATGCCAAAAGGGGGAGAATATTTATATGATCAATATATTTTCATTTGGATTCTCTCATGTGATTTCACCTTATTTTATGCATGTCTGAGGAGGAGCATCTCATTCATACATATAGCCTCCTATATGCATCATGTGCGTAAGCTTGCCATTCTCATATGCATAATGCTTGAAGCTTTAAATTGCTTAGTGACATGTATGGATATAGTTCAATAGCTTAAATTCTTATTTTATGATGATTTATATCTAAATGTTGTTATTGATAAATGATTTGTCATCAATCACCAAAAAGGGGGAGATTAAAGAATCTAGACCTGTCATTATGAGTTAATGGAGTATTTTGGTGATTAATGACAAATCTAAATGTGAGACTAATATGTTTATTGACTATGATATTGTGTAGTCTTATTTGGATTAAAAGGTGAAAATCAAAGAGGTATGCACTCGACATCATATTCTTATATCTTATTGCATTCCTCAGATCCAAAATATAGGTTGAACTCCACTAAAAGTTTAACTTGAATATGTGCATATGTTTTTATTACACATTCGTGTATGCACACACTTAGGGGGGGTTCACTCTATGTTTTGGGGTTTCATTAGTATTGATCCATATGATCTCTACTTTGAAACATATCCCTTGAGTATATCTAACTTGTGTAGTTCATATATACTCATATTGATCTATATTCAATTATCTGCAAATTGAGGTGGTTATCATCAATTACCAAAGAGGGAAAGATTGAAATATCTTGACCCACCATTATGAGTTAATGGTATGTTGTGGTAATTAATGACAATCACATTATGGAACTAACATTTTACATGAGTTGGATGAATAGGTTATGTTCCATGAAGTTAGTGACTTTGGATGGCATCACAAGTTGATAGTCATCAAGTCAAGGTTGAAGTAAAAGAGTGCATCATGTGTTGATGCACATCAAGATTCCGAAAAGAAGATGGTCATGAGTTGATCATCAAATTAAGAGAAGACTTATCATGTGTTGATTGAGGTCAAGTAAAGGATGCATCATGGGTTGATGCATGTCAAGATGATGACCGGACTTGAAGTAAAGATGTGTGTCATCAAGCTTCAAGAAGATGCTCAAGGGAAATGTATGACTAGCTAGGGCTAAGGATGTGTTCCTAGTCTTTTACCGGTCTTGGTGTTTGGTTGGAAGACCGGATTGCTAGTATAGGCTGTCGTACTATTAAGAGGGGTCTTGTCTAGTAGTTTGAGTCTCATCATATGTTGATAGCTCAATCTCGCTTGCTCTAGCTCACCATGGCATGATGCTATTATTTGCAAATGTGTTCTGCAAATAGTCGAGGCTCATGCATCTAATCCTTGTAGCATGTGACTATACTTTGCAAATGGTTTAAGTCCATGTACCTACTCCTTATAGCATGATCTAAGTTTGCAAATGTGTTTTGCAAATTGTTGGGATTCATGCATTTTTCCTTGGTATGGTCTAAGATTGCTTGTTGCTATTTCTTTGCACTTAGACCATGGTGTTGGCTCTTTGGAGTTGTGCTTTTTTATTTGATTAAATATATTTGAGATCAATCAAACAGATGGGTTGTGTCGAGGGAGATGGCTGGGGCACTGCAGCTGCTGCCATGACCGTGCAGGCGCTCGACATCGCCAGGCAACATTGGCGCCGAATTGGGCTGGACAGGATGAAAGGGAGGTTCTTGTTCCCCATCGCGGGCATCGGGGACGAGCACTACATCGTCGATGGGTGGTGGCGCCTGTCCCAACCCTAGGTCGCACGTGTGTCGCCGCCGACGTCTCCTCACCTAGAACCGGCCACTGTCACCTTTGCCTCGCTTTGACTTGGCCTCTGCGGAACTCACCTCCGTCGTCGTCTACCCAGGGCGCTACCTCTGTTGTCTCTCCCAGATCCGGCCTCCGCACACCTCTCTTCGCCGAATCCATCCGCCACCAACTTCGTCGTCGCCTTCCTCTGCCCCAATGCCCTTCTTTCCCTGCGCCACTATCTCCCCCGTCCGTGCTGGATCCAAGGCCACAAGATTCGTCTCATGTGCCGACGGTGGGAGAGGAACCCGATGAGGTTGTCGTTATCGGGAGAGGGAGGAGGGAGCCGAGGGGAGGCGACGGAAGCCATCGGTGGTGCCGTCGGGTCAGGTAGGGAGAGAGGGGGTGGGAGAGTGAGGAATGGGGGATTGGGGACTAGACTGTGGAGCCACGGATACGCACATGATGAGTTAGAGCCCCGTGTACACGTAGTCCAAAAAAAATAGGTGTGGATCGATCCACCAGAACCTAAGGACCAATAGGTTTTCAACCTGTTGCCCCACCTTTGGGAAGGGGCCTCATCTCTAGCCCATCTAGCTAGAAAATTAGGTTCGGATCGAAGATCCATTGGAGCTGGCCGACCCATTCCCACCCCTAGCGATGAGTAGTATGAGAGACCGACCACAGTGGTGCGTGTATGAATCCTAGCAGAGGTATACTTTGTTGTACACATTACAGAGGTATACTTTACTGTACATATTGAAGACGGTTCACTGTTGTGATCGAATTAATTGCGGCCATATGGGCTCCGGAGCATATAGGTGGGTAAGCACAAGAAGCACTATGGTTAATATTAGGGATGGGAATGGGTCGGCCAGCTCCAATGGATCTTTGATCCGAACCTAATTTTCTAGCTAGATGGGCCAGAGATGAGGCCCCTTCCTAATGGTGGGGCAACAGGTTGAAAACCTATTGGTCCTTAGGTTCCCGTGGATCGATCCACACCTAATTTTTCTGGACTACGTGTACACAGGGCTCTAACTCGTCATGTGTGTATCCGTGCCTCCACAGTCTAGTCCCCAATCCCCCCATTCCTTACTCTCCCACCCCTCTCTCCCTACCTAACCCGACGGCGCCACCGATGGCTTCCGTCGCTTCCCCTCGGCTCCCTCCTCCCTCTCCCGACAACGACGACTGTTGGTTCTCTCCGCCGAGACATGAGATGATCTTTGGCCTTGATCCGCACGACGGGAGATAGCGCGGGAGAGAAGGGCGCGTGGAGGAAGGCGACGACGGTTGGCAGATGGATTCGGCGGCGGCTGAAAGCGCGGAGGCCGGATCCGGGAGAGACAACGGAGGCAACGCCCCAGGTAGACGACGACGGAGGCGAGTTCCACAGAGGCCAGGTCAGAGCGAGGCAAAGGTGACAGCGGCCGGTTCTAGGCGAGGAGACATCGGCAGCGACGCAGGTGCGACCTAGGTGTGGGACAGGCGCCACCACCCATCGACGATGTAGTGCTCGTCCCCGATGCCCGCGATGGGGAACAAGAACCTCCCTTTCATCCTGCCTAGCCCAATTTGGCGCCAATGTTTCCTGGCGATGTCGAGCGCCTACACGGTCATGGTAGCAACTGTGGTACCCCAGCCATCTCCCTCGACCCAGAATAGGAATAGCCACAACATTGTGATTTACCTATCGTCGTTGATCTTGCTTGTTGTTGACTCATTGATCGTTCTTGTTGTTGCCTCGTTGCTTTTGCTTGTACGCTGTTGTGTGATGGACTGATGGGTTAGCTAAAAGGGGTCGACCCTAAAGATCCAACAGGTCCTAAGGTTCTTTGCTTGCTTCTTCTTTGGGTCGACCCGTGAAACTCTAGAGGGTAGTCTGTGGTAGACGAGGTAGGAAAGGGTCGGCTAAGTTCGAACCACTCCCACCCCTACTCATCGCACTACTACGGCTATTCATTAGTTGTCACCTCAGACGGTACAAAAGGCATGCATACCGTGCGATCAAACATGCAGTAAGCACATGTGAACCGTTTGATCGGAAATCAGATGGCCAAGCAAGCTAAGACGCATGCACGATTTCTATCTTCTAGAGGTTCTTGTGTCGCTCGATCTTCTTTGTCTGAGCTTCGACAAACTAATCGCTATATAAAACTCATTGACTCGTAGAACCACCTCCAATCATACATTCTTATGTAGGTCTTAGGGCATCTCTAATAGTGCATTTATTGTCATCTCTTAGCTATGCCACATCAACAAAATCCTACGTGGAGGAGAGAGTGGGAGGAGAGAGAGCACATGTCGTCTCTTCATAAAGAGACTATCGCAGTAAACAAAACAATACGATCGTTAATCTACTTTAGTTGATATGTGAATTCGTTTCAAAGAAAAAATTATAAAATATAAATATTAGAGAGTGTCATTGTAAACTATCTATTAAAGATGTTGTCTCTAAAAATGATATAGTATATATTAAAGATAAAATTATCTCTAACTATTAGAGATACCCTTAACAAACTCCTTGTATGTGTCAATCCATTCGGCCATTGATAAGGTCGTTGGCCGGCGGCGACAGCATTTTGTGTTGACGTGGAGAGGGGGTGTCTAGTCGCTCTTGAAGTTGTACAGTTGGGAGATTGGCGGGTGAGGTGACCACTGCCTCACTAACCAGAGCCGAATTCGAGTCAGGGCTCAGGCATGGCCCATGGTATGATCGTGTCAGACCATCCTGGCTAAAGCTCAATTTATTAGTAAGTTGCGTGATGGATGAGAGTGGAGCATACCCAATGCTGGGCTTTTAAGACTTCATGGTGCCTTTCATTTGAGAAAAGTCAAATATACAATTTTTTTAGAAAAAGAAAATTCAAATGTTTAATTTGTCACCCCTCATATGAGTTGATTAGTTAGGTCAGGAGTCAGATCATCGGATATGCACAAGAGAATGTGTGGCTTGCATTGTGCTGGCTGTCCGAATCACGAACGTTTTGACGCGAAGGAACAGTGTTCGTCCGTATCAGATATACACAAGAGAATATGTGACACATGTTGTGCTGGCGGTCCGAATCAAGGTAGTCAGAGTCGAGATCCTAAGTTGGATCGATTTGCCTTCGATAGGATTGAAATTGTAGTATCGAATTATAGAATCGGCGATTCTACGGAATTGAAAAATACACATATTTAACATCTATACTATAAGTTTGTATGGTTGTTATATGGTTTACCATTTGCAGGTTCCTTAAAAGCAGCTAGATATACTTCAGGAATAGAAATAGTTTATCATTATCAAGTTCAAGATTGCTCATACCATAATATAGATATTTGTACTAGCATTACCACACTGATACAATATTTTGCATGCTCCTTGTTTATTTATAGTTTCATTCTCAGAAATTAATATCAACAAATTTTGATCTAAAACAAAATATCAGCAAAGCCTGACTTCTAAAAAAATTGCCCAAAGTCTCTACGAGTAGGATCGATAGTGCGATTTGGATCGACAGGCTGTCGTGGGTTCGTAGAACCGTAAGACTCTAACAGTAGGATCGCGATCCTAACTACCTTGAGTAGGATCGGATCGACAGTGAGATTTGGATCGACAGACTGTCGTGGGTTCGTAGAATCATAAGACTCTAAGAGTAGGATCGCGATCCTAACTATCTTGGTCCGAATCACGAGCGCTTGGACGCAAAGGAACAGTGCTCATCCGCAGATAACATATGCACAGTGCATGTCCGTATCAGGAAGGTGCAGATAAGGTGTCTACAGTGCTATCCGCACCACTCTAGTGCGGACCAGGGCTGTTCGAATGCCCATGATGTGAATATGCCTGAGGTGTCGGCACTACCGGCGTCCACGCGGCTCTAGTTCGGATTTGAACGCTAAATTTGCCATTTCTGCTAATTCGGAAACAGGACCATTTCGGGAAAAAAAAATCGCTAGACAGGTTGCCTTCGCTGCAGGCTTTCTGCCGCATTCATTGACCGGTGGTGTGCAGCGTGAGCGTCCCGAGTCATCAATGGGCATGCAAGGACAGTAATCTCTGCGGTTGCAGGAATCCTGGCCACATGGCAACGGGGCGGGGCATTAATGACATGATGGTGTCAGGCCAGTCTCAATGGAGGTTTCATGGGGTGTAATGCTGCATTTATTAGGGTCTTCATCAAAAAAAGAGAATCTTTGCATTTAAACTAAGAGAGAGAGAGGAGAAAGTTTCATGGGGATGAAACTTATCGCGTTGTTTCCAAAACGTTGGTAATCGTGTGAAACTCCCATTGATGACTCAATTCGTTTCATCACAAAGACCATACTAAAATGTGATTGGGGCGATGGGACCCACGAATACTAAAATAAGCTATGAAACCGTGCAATGAAACTTACATTGAGAGAGAGCCCTGTTTCATATCAAAATTTCACGTGTTGGAAACTGGAAGATGAAACTTGGCATTGAGACTGGCCTCACTACGTCTACGTGGATGCATAGTATTCCTACGTAGCAGGATGAGAAGATTCTTTCCGCTGTATCCTTAAGATTTATTGAGGAGTACTCGAATTTTCAACCATTTGATGGACAATTACCGTAGATTAAACCGCGTGCGTTTTTTTGTCGATCCACCCGCACTGAAATGGGTCGGATTTTTCTTCGTGGGCTGTCATTTGACAAGGGCCGGCTGCTCTTAACAGGTTTGTGTGTTCGGTTTGTTCAGGCGCTGATTTTTTTTTTTTATAATGTCGGCCTAAACAAATACATTGTAACCTACAAAGCCCATAGCTCCAATCGATCAGACCCCTTCACAAAAAAAAACACTGTACCAAGTTGACGTGCAAGACAAACGTGACAAAAATAAAGACTAACAAAACAACACGTGCTGGGATGTAATCCTCCAACTTCCAATTTTTGCTTCACTTGATCATACAACCCCAAAACTTATTTATTATGTAGTGTTTTTTTATGAAATTATGTCATTTGCTTTTTTTTTAAAAAAAATGAAAGTCCTTAGTGTTGGAGGCTTGGGTGAAGTTCGCATGGTAGTTCCGGACATATTACCTCCGGATCCAAATAGATGACGTACGTGCGTGCAACTACCTACTAGCAAACGTCGTATATAAAAATCTGGAGGGAGTACCACTTTTCTTTTTATGCTTGGGCTAAGAAGCAGTATGTCATGTGATCTTCTCTCAAGTTGTGCTCAGTTACAAAATCTGCCGGGGATGATCTGCATACAAAGCAATACTAATTCAATAAAAAATGATGATATATCAAGGTTCAACAATAGAAAAAAGAGATTTTACAATTTGTTTTGGCATCCAGTAACCCCCGCGGTGTATCACTAACTACATGCTCTCAAGTCAGAAAAAGAGTGAGTCTTGGATGTTGACACGGACCCCAAAATGCAACTTTAACTACAGCTTTCTATTAAAATATATTTATAAAACACAATAAAACTATGAAATTATGAAAGTACTTTTCAGGTTATTTCACAGGTCATCTTTTTCCAACTTAATTTGGATATCAACTTTTACACGATTGTCAATGTACAAAGGTTACCGCCGGCTTAGTTAACACTACGCGCAGCACCATGTTCAGCCATCCATATAAAGGGGACTTGTCGCCAAATTGCACACATGTATTTTTTATAAAAGAATATTACAAAATTTATATAATGTAAAAAAAGTTAAAAAAAAGTATTAATATGTTATATAAAAAAGTGATGGGCATGATAACATGTCCCAAGTCTTACCATGGACTTCAGAAATGCATTTGCATCCTCAAATTACACAAGGTTGTTTTCAGATATATGTGCAACACAAAAAACAGAAAACACAGTTGGTAATGTTGCTTTGCTGAGTAAAAATTTCTAAGAAAATAAAATTATGTAGAACATGGTGGCCAATGAAGAAAAACGACTAACAATTACAACTTTAGCAGCATAGATTATGTAGCCGCATCCTTTGAAAACTTTAAGGTAACAAACAAATATCAATTATGTATAACTGTTTTTGGTATATATATTATTTGAGTGAGTGCGATGTTTTTTTCTTTGGTAAAACACTTATAGGGTCATGCTTCATTCACAAACCTACTACATCATGTTAGTGGGTTCCAACCAACTGTTATGCAAGTAGAACAAACACAAGTAGTTTTTTTTACATAATGTGCTATTTTTATATAAGATCAAGGCAATTTTTATGTATTTTGTAATGTGTAAAACTAGTCTGTGTTTCATGTAAAAATAATGTTTTATGCTTGTTATGTTGACTGCTTTGAATCCAAGATTCTCATGATGGTGACAATGACCGTCTTCTGACTATGAATGTAGAGGTACAAGAAACGTGTTACAAAAAACACATGTCACCTTCATTACAAAAACAAAAGTAGGGTTCGAAACTAGTTAAAGAAAACATATGGTTTGACCATTGATTATGTTAGTTAGCTTGTAGCAGAACAACATGTTTATGACAAGCAAATATGTCACTAGGGCAGACCTTATGCTTTTTAGCGTAACTATAAACCGACTACAAATCCAAAGCTTACTTACCAGTTCATTCCCCATGTAACCCTAGGTTGGAATCAAACACCACTCCTCTCACTCATCAATTCAAAAAAATCACAAAAGAAAGAAAAAAAATCGAGGAACTGATCACCCTGAAGATTTCAAACTAGTACAACTCGGATCAAACACCACCCCAACGAACAAATACACATATCAACTGCTATTTCAAAGCTACACGCTACCCCCCTGCCCCGCTGGCATTTCATAGCTTTTGTATTGCTATTAAAAAAAGACATATGAAACTAACCATTGCACTATTGCTAGTTCATTATATTGCTAGTTCATATCTCTCAACTGCCCCCATTTTTTCACACTACTGTTGTAAGAAAAAAAACTAAACAAAAGAGAAAATCAATCTAAAACTTACTGCAAGTAGATCAACTTTCTTATTCCTCCACATGAAAAATAAATTAAGATGTGTATACCTTTGATACAAATGAATTAACTAAATCCAGTGGGATCTCATTTTCTTGATGGCGGAGCATCCTATTCAATAGTTGGATCCTTATGTTTGGTATGTCTAGTTGGTCAAGTAATGCGAAAGCGACTCTTGGGCTCCATAGTTCAATAAATTTCATGACAAAAATGTCGCAATCATAGCTGTGAAGCAATGGAACAAAAGAAGGGAAAAAAAAAAGTAAAAACACGAATACGAGAATGCTCGTAAAAATAGCGTATTTTAAAAATTGCTATTGGATACGAGAAAAAACTAACACAGACAAAAAAAAAGCATTATGTACGTGGTAGTCTGGTTGGGGATAGGGGGAACTCTATTTCAAAAGGATCAAGAAAGTGAGGTGACATAGGTGTGTGTATTAGTATGCCACTTTTCATATGTGACTTACATATATCTTTGCTATGTCTATTCCAGATGGAAATGGTGGTGTAGAATAAGCCACACTTTATCATAGTTTTAGTTGCATAGAAGCTTTGTGCCCTTTTCTTGATACAAAGATGCATGGAAAATTACATCTTACATGCATGTCTGCTTGCTTTTATCAATACATTTGATTTAAGGAGGCAGCAAGTATGAAGGGTAAGAGTAACCTACCATTGCTTTGCAAAAATTAAAGGCACAAAAAAAACTAAGAAACCTATAAAAAAAAGAATACATTTTCCCATGTTTTTGATGTTGCACGATGATCAAATTTCCTTTTAAGGGATTTAAGAAGCTACAAAAAAAATCAGGAAACAATATATAAATAAGAAACAAGCTATGAATGATGAAAAAAAGGAAAACAAGACAACTAATTAAAAAACAAAAAAATGTAAACTTACAGGTTTCAACTTCTTTGGATTGATTTCAAAATCAGGCGAATCTTCAGACTGCCGTCACTGTAATCTGCCCTAGAAGATGCATCACAGTGACTATCTGCACTAGAACTGCCGCTGATGTGATTCTTGTCGCTATCAGAGCTTCTCTGTTCAAATGCTTTGTGGGTGGCCCTATGATGCCTTGGCATCTATACATATTACAATGATTAAAAAAAGATCCAATGTGTACATGCTAGAATAATGAAACAAAAGATACCAATAGAAAACTAAAACTAAAAAACAGCAGGGGAAAAAATTGCACTAATATATATTAAAAAGAAGCTTCATATATATTGAAAATTCTTGACCATAGCAACACGTTACATTTTTACTGGACTACACTTCCCCATTGCATAGTAACCTCCCATACTACCCCCTTTTGCTCCTTTCCCCATTGCATAGTAAGCTCAGATAGATGCATGTGCATATGAAGTTATGAACATAAAAACATACATACAAATTATAATTTATGTGCTACTACTAGCTACTCGATTCGTTCATAAATGAAAAAATCTTAATAAGAATAAAAGGATTAAAAAGTCACACGTCCGCTTAGACCACGCCTTAAAAAGTCACACGTCCCCTTAGACCACGCCTCTCTCTCTCTCTCTCTCTCTCTCTCTCTCTCTCTCTCTCTCTCTTCCACCTCTAACCTCCTATGAATACTACTCACTTCTCAGTCTCTCAAACTACATATCTATATCTCTATAGGCTACAAATTAATTACATATCTCTCAAAACTACATATCTATAAAAAAGACTACAACAGTACAGACTACAAATTAAATATATGCTCAAACTACAAAGTTAACTACAAAACATATTGTGGATATCATGGGGATATGCTCACGATCTTAATGTGATGGTACAATTGGCAATAGCTTCTTTGGTTTGTCGAAACGATCGTTTTCGGTTTTGTTGTAATCTGTTTTCGACAAGTGTCGGGATAATCGGTAGTCTGCGCGTGTAATCTGCGGTACTACCGCTGATCTTGATAGTACCGGCTTGTGTTTGGCGGTAGTACCGCTGGTCGGTATTACCGCAAGCAAAGCGGTATGGTTTTTCCGAGCGGGTGTAATTTGTGTTTTGGATTTCTCGATGGCGGTAGTACCGTACTATGGTTGCTTGGTAGTACCGCGATGATGAACGACGATCGCGTGTGGCGGTATGGTTTTTCCGAACAAGTGTTTTTGGAAGTTTTGGATTTCCTTGAGGTCTTGATACGACCAAGATTATGGAGTCTTGATACTACATGATCTTGATAATCTGTACCGCCATAACATGGCGGTAGTACCGATTTGGTTTCGAGTTTCGTTTAACTTGGAGAATTGTTTTTGGGTTATGTCATTTCCATGTTTGTTAATGCATATATGTTGCATATTGCATGTTTTGAGCTAACGTGGGTCAAGTTGTGAAGAACTTGTTCCCGAGATTTATTTCTTGGTCTATTCTTTGTGCGGTGGCTTGCGTGTCAATGACGGTCAGCGGCGAGAGGATCGGGACTAAGCTAGGAGAGCCGAGGTCCGAAACGATCATGGATGCGGGTGAGGTCAGTGACTCAAGCATGGCATGAATGGACGAGTGGATCGAACAAGCGATTCGATCTGTTGGTTGGATCAGCGGCGGGGGTCGGTGCAAGTGCCTTGGAGGTTCGATGGGATTCGGACGGAGAGACTTGCCGACATGATGAGAGCCGTTGATCAACCTACACGTGGCGGAGCGGCGATTGCTTGACGAGATTGACTCGGTCCATGGAGAAGGATCGAGAAGGGTATTTTGGTAATTTCACCAAATACCACCTTGGTAATCTAATGCCAACCACAAGGCGCAAGGCGGTGCGTCAAGAAGTGGTTTAGGTTAAGAAAAGTGAAGACGGCGCTTTAAAATGCGTGCGTGTGTGTCCTGTTTGTTATTGGGCCTAACAGAGCCCATTAGGGTTAAGTCTTCTAGAAGCTCTAGGCCTCATATAAATAGAGAGGGTGCTGTTCATAGCAGTCTAAGCACTTCATTTGCAAACCCTAGTTTGGTTTTTAGGGTTTAGGGAAGAAAAGAGAGGCATAGGCTCTAGAGAGATGGATTGATGTGTATGCTCTTGGATGGAGCTCTTGTCCTCCTTGAGGGAGTGGTCAGAACCAAGAACATCATGAATCAATCTATGGATGTTCTTCCAAAGATGAGCTCCTCTTGTGTTCTTCCTTCTCTTTTGATGATTTTGGGTGCTTCCTTGATCCATTGGTTTTTGGTTGTTCTTGTGCACTCTTACTCCTTGCTGTGACATGTGGGAATGTATCTAAGGTCACCTAGATCATCAATCTCCCACGAGCAAGAGTTGGATCAAGTTTTTCGTTTTGCTCTCGCTTCTTTGCCCTTCTTAGGTAAAACTGAAAAAGATCGAAACTTTGACGTAGATCTGGACGATCGCCACTTGGAATAGGTTCCTAATACCCATAGGAAGGTGTGTTCCAAATTTGGTGGAGTTTGGCCTTACGGTTTAAAAGTTACGTCGATTTTCGATTTTGTTTTCAAGTCATTTTACGCTTCATCGTCGGACAATCGGTAGTACCGCACTTTTGCTCGAGGTAGTACCGCGATGCGGTAGTATCAAGACATTTGCTCTAGATAGTACCGCGATCGTAGTACCGCACTTACAATGATGGTAGTACCTTTGTCCCCGATTTTTGAGGATTTCTTGAGGAGTTTGTTGCTATGCTTTGAGGGTTTAGGAGTGGATTCATTCAAGTCTTCCAATGTGTAAGCATTCATCTTCATAGCTCTCATAGCTATTGGAGTGATTTGCGATTTTGAGTTGAATCCATTATCTTTGCAAAAGATTTGGTGCTCCTATTCACCCCCCTCTAGTCGCCTTTCCGGTCCTACACATATCGAACTAGATATCAATGTAAGTGTACCTTGATATGATTGTTAGAATAGGAATTCTTTTGTATTTCCTTATATGCCTTTTGTATTTCCTTATATGTGTATGGCATATTCCCCCTTTGTACTATTTCTATATATATATTGCCCATTGGGCCTCATGAATACATACACAATATTCATAACACGGTATCAAAGCTAGGGCACTAACCTAACTCCTTTCACTGCCATCCCACCACCGTCGTCGAAGGCCTCCACCCGGATCGGACCTGTGACCTGCACGCAAGCGCCGCACACACATCATGTCACTGTCATGCCGCTCGCCGCCCACACGCTGCTGGCTACCCGTAGCGCCACAGCCGCGCCTCCATGCATAGCCTCACCGTCAAACCATGCGCCTCTATGCACTGCCTCGCCGGCCGACCGCCGCCACTAGCTGCTTCGACCTGCACCACCACCAGCTGCTCCGACTTTCGCCGTCGGCAACCACCTCCGTCGCCGTCTTCTCGTTGTTGCGTTGCCGCTTAGTCTCCACCGCCGACTTCGACCGGCGGTTGCCTCTCATCATCATCGCCTCCATTGCCATCGGCTGCCATCACCCGCTGAGACTGGTATCAGAAACCATATCGGTTTTAGAAATCGTATCGGTTTCTTATAGCAACAGGTTTCAACTTTCCAAAAAAAATGTTGTTTCGTCGCCTGTTAGACTTTGTTGCGTTGGTCGCCGCGCCATCCAGCGTCGCCTACCGATGGCTTCCGTTCCATCAGCTGCAATCACATCCTCGGGAACCAAGCTTCATGGAACTACAGGTTATGGTCTTCACTCATGGAGATCACGCTTGATGGTCTCCACCTCTAGGGACATGTCACTGGTGCTCGACCTTGTCTGCCGTCGTCGGTTCAGCCTCCTCCCAAACAGCCTACTTCTGCACCTCCTGCAGAAGATGAGACCACCAAGAAGGAGGTAGAGGCCATTGCCACTACTGGTGAGGTCTTTCAGTATGCCATAGACGCCTTTGAGTGTTGGTGTGCTGATGAGGCCTGTGTTCGAGCCATCCTACTGGTCAGCGTCGACGAATCCATCCAGTTAGATATTGTTGGTGTGCGTTACACTCATCGGATCTGGGAGTAGTTGCGTGAGCGATACCAGCAGGGTAGCGATGTTCAGTTTTTTTCGCTTCAGCGTGAGTTGGAGACGCTTCTCTAGGAGGACTCCTCTGTCGACGAGTTCTTCCAAGCCCAGGCCAATCTCTGGCGCCAGCTGGACGAGCTGACTTCTTCGCTCTGCCAAGAGTGTCATAAAGTGCAGAAGGCGGATTGTGACCGTCTTCTCCTTTATGACTTTATCTGTCGTCTTCGCCCAGAGTTTGAGCCTGTTAGGGCTCAACTGCTGAGCTGCTCACCCCGATTGACAGTCACCGAGGCTCTTTCAACGCTTCGTGCTAAGGAGCTTCGTCGTGGGTTAGCAGCATAGTTTGTTCGAGTTGTGCTTGCTACCCCTTATTCTTCAACTACACCGATGGCTTCTGCTTTGACTACAGTCCCTCCTCAGGTGTCTGTTTTCGCTCCTATTTTTGCACCAACTGGGGTTCAGTGCAATTACTACAAGAACTTTGGGCATGATTATCAGAGTTGTGCGGTGCGAAAAAAACGAAAAAAGGCACGTGGGGGTGGATGATCCAAGGGAGGCAGGGAGGCCCTTCCTCGACAGGAGAACAAACCAGCACATCAGAATCTTCTCAACGAGGTGACTCTGTTCGGCAGTTCTGCCAGGCTCTACTTCAGCAACTCTCTCACAACTCAGCAGGTTCTGCTAGTCTAACTCAGACATCTCCTCCAGGTACTTATTGGGTTCTGGATTCTGGTGCCTCTTTCCACATGACATCGGACTCCACATCTCTCACTTCAGTAGGACCTCCTGTTTTTCTTATATCTATTCAGACAGCTAATTGTACTCAATTCATTCATATATGAGATATATATTCAAAACACATATGAGCCATAACCCAGCTGCCAAAAAATCATGAACAAGATGGATAGATATCATATTTTGATAACCGAAATAAGGCCAATAGGATTAAACACTTACTGTGTATCAGTCTAACAAAAAAAATCCTATTTAGAGATTGGAACTAAAATGAAAATGACATGAACAACAATCTGGTTATCTCTAAGAATCTTACTATGTCCTAACCCTGCAGTTTGATTGCAACAAAAAAATGAACCATATGCTCCAAAAAAAAATGCATTTGCATGTGACCTGATTGGACATCATGGTAAAAAAAAAGTTCCAAAAAAATGTATTGTTTGGCAAAACAAAACTGAATTCCTTGTACCAATGAATCTTCCACTAATACCGGGTCAAAAAAGCACCAATGGAGTTTTTTTGGCACTTAATTACTATTTCAGATACCCATTTTCTCTTACAGTAGCTAAAAAGAAAAAGCTCTCACTCACTAGTTCGGTGCTCACTCCCTCCTCTTCCTGAAGATTTCAAATCACAGGAACACCTATGAGCCTTGCATGTAGTCTTGCTGCACGATTGAGAAAAACAAAACGATTACAAAACTAGCTTAAAAAATCAAGCTCATGTGTGATTTGAATCAAACACCTTTAGTAATAGAAAAACCCACCACCAAATTAGACTCTCCTATCCATGGCAAGCAACTAAAAAACTTAACAAACCTAGCCCCTCCTAAATCAAATTGCCTGAACTGCTCCCAGTCTTGGAAAAAAAGAGAGAAAATGATATAAACTAGAATAGCATAAACCATTGAATCTAAAACAAAAGGCAATTATCAAAAAAGAGTTCAAAATCGAACACTGCTGTGTGAGCGAAAACACAAAATCGACAACAAAATCGCACGGGATTTGCCCCACCACCGCTCAAAATTTAAAATCTCTATCTCATTCGCTAGTGGATTTGCACGAAATCCTTACGTAGGTGGAGAACAAACAAGGTCCTCTCCTTTTCCCAGAAACCTTCCTCTCTACTGATCTGTATCCCTTACTTCCCTTCCTACCTTCTCTCTCTCTCTCTCTGTCGGTGGCAAGAGAGAATAGAAATGAGCATAGATGGTAAAATGTGTGGTGGGGAATTGAAGAGGAGAAATAAGGAGGCGCAATATTCAAGGATGCATTGTTTCAAATTTTTGGACGGTTCACACAACGAAAGCAGGTCTTAGTTTTTATCGGGTAAGCCCGCCCCACCCGTTACGCATTCTTTAGCACACCCACGTATACATAAACACAGTGCGAATCGCAAAGCATATCCAATGGATACAAAATCGAGTACTCGCATACCACATAAATACTCGAGTGCCATTTAGCAATTTCCCTTCTTGAAAATGAGCGTCGATCGGTGGTGCTTACGTTCAAACAACAAAACTCCTTGCTGGCATAGCCGGTCACATACTCACAGGACGTAGACTAGTATATTCTGCCCATGAATTTCCAGTGTTGTTTAAGGAAACGGCAAGAGTGCCATTATTGCATTAAAGATTGGAACAAGTCACAAACCAAACACAAGGTAAAAAGAAAACAGAGAAAGGAAGAGAAACACACACACTATTTACCCAATAGACAAAAGGAGAAAGAAAAAAAAGGAGGAAATAGAGTAGGAAGAGGAACACACACACTATTTACAGGACTTCCCTGATCAGACCAATCTGCTAACAAGAGCACCCTCCCCATCTTGCAGATAGATCTGCAACTTGGTTGCACCGCTTTGAGTCCATGCCCAGGCCTCTTCCTTAATGATTGCCTTTAGCCCTAACGGAGCCTATCTAAGGTGTTGAAAAATCCGTCTATTTCTCTCTTTCCAGATGTGCCAAAGTGTGACTATTATCAGTGAGGCTTGGCCCTTCCTGCAAAGGCCACTTCCGGAATGGAAGACATCAATCCACCAGTCAACCATTTTTAGGCGATATGTCCAGTTTATAGGATGTAGAGTCGGACGTTGCACCCAAGCTGCCACTAGAGACCAAGTATGTCGGGAGTAGGGACACTCCACGAACAGGTGCATAGCTGATTCCGGATTGCTTGTGCATAATGGACACCAATGGTCGTTTTGCATATGACGGCAGGCAAGAACGTCTGCTGTCGGTAATCAGTGTTGAATGAGAAGCCAAGCGAAGATTTTGCATTTCGCAGTGCCCAGACATTCCAAATAAACTTTTGGAATGGGGCCTCAACTGCCCCTAGGAATTGCGCATAATATGTCAACTTGGTTGAGTAACTGCCTGAGGCCATCCATTTCCAAGATAAGTCATCCTCGCTTTGAGATAGCGTGACCTGGCGAACCATGGAATTTTTTTTGACAAAATCCGGTATTAGATGCACGTTGATTTTTCTTCTCAAGTCCGCTATCCATTTTTCTCCGTGCATTGCATCCTGTACCGTACGATTTTTCCTAGCCGCGATGTGAAATAGCTCTGGAGCAAGATCTTTTAGCGGCCTTGTACCTAGCCATTTGTCCTTCCAAAAACTCGTTTTGCCGCCGTTGCCAATGTGTATCGTTGTGGATGCCCGAAAAAGATCGTGGTCTGTCTGAGTTATCGGTAGTGGCATTCCATTCCATTGCTTTTCAGGCGCCTTCCATTGATACCATAGCCATCAAAGGCGTAGTACGCGGCTGAACTGTTCCAGTGCGAGAACCCCTAGTCCGCCACACTATTTTGGGCGGCATATCATGGTCTAGTTTACCCAGCAGCTCCCTCCATAGCAGGTGTCCTCTCCAGTCCAGAACCAAGCTCTTCGCCGCCTGTCTATTTGCTTCCTAACCCAAGACAGTAACTCCATAGCTGTTTGGAGATATGCTGGTACGGCTGTGATGACCGCATTGAGTACCACCAGCCTCCCTGCTCTATAAAGCATACCCTTGTTGTAACCGCTTAATCTCGCCTGAACCTTGTCCAGTAAAGGTTGAAACAAAATCTTCCCAGGCTTGCGGCATGAAAGCGGCAGGCCGAGATAATTGCAGGGAAGCTGCAAGCGGTTGGCCGGAAGATTTTCCAGTATTGCATCTAAATGAAGTGATTGGCATTGGATTGGAATGATGGCGCTTTTGGAGATATTTATGTTGAGTCCCGTTACCTCTCCAAAAACTCGCAAAATCTCTCTTGTGTTATCGACGTCTTCCTTAGTAGGCGACAAGAAGATCATTGCATCATCAGCGTACATAGACAGTATTGCCTTCATGAACTGCCCACCAAGTGGCGTTAGCCATCGCTGCTCGTCTGCCAATTCGAGGATACAATGTAGAGCGTCGATTGCCAAGATAAATAAATAAGGTGAGAGGCAATCCCCCTGCCGTACCCCACATTGGTGCCTAATGCTTGGTCCCTGAATGCCATTTAGCACGATTCTTAAGGTAGATGTGGCAAGCAACATTGCAATCCAAGCCCTCCATTTGTGGCCAAAGCCCTTGTATTTCAGCATGTCAAGCAGGTATGGCCATGAGATGGAATCAAGCGCCTTTGCTATGTCCAATTTGAACAGGAACATCGGTGTCTTGGACCAGTGGTAGCTCCGGACGATGTTTTGCACATAAAGAAAATTGTCTTGGATAGTCTACTTCTTTATGAATGCACTTTGGCTTATAGAAATTAGATCATCCATGTACTTGGAGAGCCTTAGGGAAAGCAACTTTGTTAGGATCTTGACAATGCTGTGGATTAAGTTAATTGGCCTGAAATCGGATATCTCAATTGCTTGGCCCTTTTGTGGAAGAAGTATAATATTGGTTGTGTTAAGTTTCTTGAAATGTACCCCGTTCAGGGTGTGGATCTTCTGGAGCACAGATAGCATGGTTTCCTTTATGATATCCCAGCTTGCTTGCCCGGAAGAAACAGTGGTGTACCCATCTGGACCTGGGGCTTTATTAGGCAGCAATTCATTGATGACCAATTTAACTTCATGTTCTGTGAAGGGTCGCTCTAAATCATTAGATGCACTGATTGGTAACTCCTTCAACCCAAAGGTGTCCCAGAAGAAAGTGGATGTCGTCAGTTTTATAGTGCTTAAGATTTCTGTGTAATGCTTGGCCAAAGCCTCTTCCTTCTGTGAGTGTAGTACGAATGTATTCCCCTAATGCAATAAGGTATGAATTAGCTTCTTCCTTCTCCTAAAGCTCTCCTTTAAATGAATTTTTTTTGAGTTGGCATCACCGAGCCGTAGCCCATTCAGTCTAGAGCGTTGTTTTCATTTCATCCTCTGCATGGCCACTAATCCCAGGATTCTGAGCTTAAGTGCCGCGCGCAGTTCATGTTCTTCCTGTGATAGCTGGCGTTGTTCTTGTGCTCTATCAAGCTGAAGGATTACCTCAAGGACTATCTGCATGTGAGCCTTAAGGTCACCAATTTGTGTTCTACTCCAAGCCCTGAGGGCTCTTGCAGTTCTTTGCATTTTGGTTAACAGCCTCTTTATCGGGTCCACCTCTTGTACTGGCTGAGACCAAGCCTCCTGAACCACCTCGCTATACCCAGTCATGAGCGCCCAATAATTCTCGAAATTAAATCTTCTTGGTGCACTAACCCGCACCATTTCAGAGATTAGCAAGGGGCTATGATCAGAAATGGAGGATGAGAGTGACCATAGAAAGCAATCCGGAAATGTTTGGTCCCATTGTGGATTACAAAAGGCTTTGTCAATCCTTTCCGTGGTTGGGTTTTGTTGGCCATTGGACCAGGTGAACCTGCGGCCTTGAAGACGAATCTCTTTTAACTCACAGTAATTAATTGCCGCACGGAATTGGCCCATTCGCCTACGGTTCAGGTTCAAATTATTCTTGTCCGCGACCTGATAAATGAGATTAAAATCACCAATTATCAACCACAGTCTGTCGATCCCGTCAATAATCTGCTTTATCTCCTCAATGAAAGCTTGTTTTTCCTGATCAGCGTGCGGGCCATAAACGACAGTTAAGGACCAAGGATGAGCGCCGTCATGCAGATTGAACCTCATTGTGGTGGACCTGTTTAGTGTGAGCTCATTATCCATTCGCGTCAGCGTTTGGTCCCAGCAAACCATTATGCCTCCCCTGGTTTCTTCTGTCGGCTTAAAAAGCATGCCCTGAAGTCTTCCTCCTGCAATCTCAGCTACAAGACCCAGTGTAATCGCTGCTAGTTTCGTTTCCTGTAGGCTACCAACTCCCTGACAGTCTCCCTCCGTGCCAGCGCATTGAGGCCTCTGACATTCCAATTTAAGATTTTGCAAAGTCTGGACATGAAGCTAATAAAGTAACACTCGATATCCCTGGAACATGCAGCATAGATATGAACTCATGCCTATCTAGTACAAAGCATTTTGGGCTCCTACAAAATACCAGCACACCCCATGTCATGCCACTCTAGCATTGTAACCCACCATAAGCTAACAACGCCCTACAAATAGAGAAAAGGTGTGGCGGGCTACCAGCGGGCATGAGCCTAGATAGCTTACATCCTAAGGGGAAGGAAACCCAAAATGCGATCAGCATGAAGAGACAGCACTGCATACAATCCTAATACTACTAGGCATCACACGCAAGGTGTTCATGCCGTTGCCACCTCCTGGACCAGGGCTGAGATATCCTCGGGAGAGAGCCCCATGGCCGAAAGATCCACCTGCGCTTTGCCGTCAACACCGGCCAGGGCCTTGATAGCTTGCAAGGTCTCCGAGTCGAGGGTACTGCTGAGAATGTTGGTGAAGCTCTCCTTTGCTGCACCAGTCAGACAACGAGTTACGGGATCATTGAACCTCTTTTGTAGTAGGAGGGAGGCCTGCCGCGTGCCACCCACCTCGGAGCTACCCTTCTTCTTTGCTGCAAGGCGTCCACTACGACGGACAGGAAGAGGCTCGGGATTGTTGATGGAGCTCACATTAGCAGGCCCAGAATTGAGGCTGGACGGGGGCATGCAAGTTTTGCATGCAGCAGGGGACCCTGAGGCTCGGCCTCACTGCTCTCAAGTGCCCCCCAATCGCTGGCGTCTTCCAAATGTGCTTCACCAGTCTTGAGGTCGGGTCTGACCTCTGCTGCAGACTCAAAAGGCAAGAAGACAACCGATTTAGAGGCAGTGAGCCTCCTCGCCAAGTTTGGCCTTGCTCCCCACCATAGCAGCTTCAATCAACATGGGGTCTACATGGCGGCTTGGCGCAGCCTGCATTTGACTAGGCATGGCGTCTTCCGCGCCCAGCCTGAGGCTGACGAGAGTGAATAGGACGCCATCTTGACCATCCTGGTCATGATGCGGCACCCAACCCCCCAGAGAGGTCATGCAGGGTTCCGAAGTGGCACGGCTCTTGCTAGTAAGGTGGTACCTGCGTGGCGGTGACCTTGTGTGGCTGTAGCCGTGTCGATCGCCACCAGCCCCAATACTGGGGCATCGCCTGTAGCGACCGAAGGGGGACCATAACCTACGCTGACCCTAGGGACCCTGGTGGGAGGATCCCCCACGGGATGAGGACCGCCCTCGGCCCTAGCCAAGCGCGCGGTTGTGCTAGTCGTAGTAGGACTTGGCACATCCGCCCTGTCATCACGATCTTCGTCTCTGTCATCATCATGCCTTGGGCCCAACCGAGAGAGGACCTCGGTGGAGATCCTTCGCGGCAGGCGCTCCATCCCATCAGGGACCCCGGTCATCCAAAACAAATGCTCCCACTTGGGATACTCTTCCTCAGGCTCAGCCTGCTTTTCACTCTGGCTGTGGCCACTGGTAGGAGTGCGGGCACGCGGCGAAAAGTCTTCCAGGATGCTCAAGTGCACAAGCACACGGTATCTGTGACCCTCCCTTAAAACGCCAGAGGGTGGTTGGCCCATCTCAAAGACGATTTCCACAGGAGGGTCAAGGAGTGTGAGGTGGGTGCTCTTTGGGAGTGCATCAGGATCCCGCACCCACACCCACATTGCCCAAATGGAGGCACTCCGCTCCCTCTCCCGAGAGAGGTCATCCACAAAGTCAAACTGGCAATTTCCTCTTGCCACACACTTGGCCAGTGAGGGTCACCAGGCAAAGAGCGGGACACCCTCCAAGTAGAGGAGAGCGCGATACCTCTAGATGTTGCGGTGGGAGCCAGCCTTGAAGTCCCACTGCTGGGACTAGAACTTGAAGCCATCAAGAGAACAACTGCCTATCTCCATGGCGGCGTCATGCTGATGCTGGGTGTTGAACTCAATGAGGAAATCCTCAATGAGACATCGAGAAACGTGGATGTCTCGTAGCGGAATGCGGAGCCTCACTTGAAGATCTCGCGCCACCAGGCTCAGTGGTGGGTTCCGGTGAGGACCCACCGCCGAGGCGATGACCGTTGTGTCCCAAAGATGCAGGAGCTCAGCCTCCATGTCTTGGGTGATCGTGTGAGCACAAAATCCCTCGCTTGGCCGATTGATAACCTGACCGGCGGCGTAATCCTCCATGTTGCGAATCTAAGGACAGTGGGATGAGGTGTCTATAGACTGCGCTGGTGGTAGGACACGAACGGGTGAATCTTGAGGATGTTTGCTGCGAAAAGAAAAACCGAGGCTTGCACTTGCTTTTTTAGGGCAGCAGCGAGCCAAGTGGCTAGTGGGTCTACACCTAAGGCAGCGAATCGAGGACGTGCATTGTGCTTTCTTGTGGCCCTTCACAAGGCATCTGAAGCAGGTGTCAGGACTAATGCCCCAAGGCCGAAATTCCTGGTAGGTGGAAGCTTCAAAGCGGCGAGGTAAATGCAGGGGTTTCGCCCCGCGCCGAGAGCGCCACCAGTAGCGAGGCTTTACTTTCTGCCAACCACCATGGCCATTGGACTGAACCGAGTTGAGGTTGCCTTGATGACGAACAAACAACTCCCGTCTACCCCTTTGCATTGACTGAGCTCTTTGATTAATAGCGGCAAGTCTCGCTTTTTGCACCCAAACAGAAGGCTGGGCTAGCAAAGGAGGTGAGCCAACAGCAGGATGTCCAGGCGCTCCGGCCTTGCTACTTTCGCCCACCACGGTCGCATTAGCCACAAAAGGACAAGGCGGCACACTGCCTTTGGCCAGAGCACTGTCAGAGCAGCGTGAGAGCAGGCGGACAGAGGAGGAAATGCCTAGCATTGTGTTAGGGAGCACGAAGGTGCGTCGCACATTGCTGGTGCTCCCACTCATAGGTGTGCGAGCAGCATTGGAAAGAGGCAAGGCTCTCCCATCTCCTTTCGCCCAGCAGACCGAATCTCTAGCCGGAGTAGGGGCTATGGACCGACTAGAGCACAAGATGGTACCTGTAGAGGAACCATGCCTAGGGTCATCCCAGATCCCAAGAAGAAAGCGTGATGGCGGTACGACGGACTATCATCGCTGAGGAGCCATAGTCTAGTAGGTCTAAACCGGGACTCGGGAGATCCAGAGTAGCATCTGTAGCCATGGAACTAGGGGTTGACGACAAGTTTGGGGCGAAGGGGGGGGGGTGGGTGGGGAGGGGGGAGAGTACGGCCTAAGGGAGGAGGGGGGGCTTACGAGCGGGGGCGGTGGTCGCTGGTGTCGGAGTGACACCGGCGAAAGGGTTGACGCATTTGTCACTTAGGGAGTCGCCAGAGCTGCGGTGGTTCGAGTTGCACGGTTCTAGTGTTGTGGAAAACAGAATACGGTCGTCGGATGGGCAAGGTACCGTCATGCGATTAATCGAAATACGGACGATTAATCGGAATTATGCGGGCAATTTGGTGTTCTGCTTATATACGTATGTATGTGATGACAATACCTAAAGGTATTTAACACATAATATTTGTTAGTAATCTTTGTGCATATGGTATATCTAGGTTTTAGAGAGAGTTTGTTTTGCGTAGTCCTACAGTATTTTGGCAATATTCATTATGGATTCTAGAGTTTGTATGGTATCCCTTAAGGATATGTAGAATCCTTTCCAGATACGAATAGTCGTTTGCTCTCAATAAAAGGTCATCACTGTAATCAGATTTTGTGAGCAAGAGCAAGAGAAAATCTGAAAAGTTGTTGTTTCGGCGGCACAAAAAAATTTCTTGTGTTCTTGTGTTCGCGCTCTATGGTTCCATTGTATTCGCGTATGTTCGTCTTCGGTTTGGCCCAACAATATTGCCAGAATTACTAAACATGCATGTACCACACTCCAGTTATGACATGGTTTCATTATGAAAATTCAAGTTTGTAGTTGGCCTAGTTCTTCTTCTTCAGCGATGTAGGAAACTCAACAACAACAAAGTATCGATGTAAAGTCATAAAATTGTTGTGACGAAATAATGCAAGTACCTAATTTATTTAACTTTCTCGTTAAGGTTCTAGAATCATCAAAGAAAAACCGCTATTAAGATATAAAAAAACTAAATTACTCAAGAACATAGTTTGCATTTGCTTGGAATAAAGACTTGTACCAGCAGATCCAACAAAAAGAAGCTGCCGATTTCGTCATTTTGTTTAGATAAAAGCTCCAAGTCTACATATCTTACTATTTGATAGAGAATGAATCCTAAATTGCAGTAACGAGAAGGCCAACGCAAGAGATTATCAGTACATGTGCTCCCTTTTGTACTGCTATATTGGGTCAGTAGACATACGGACTAATGGGCTGACATGTATAATTAAACGGATTATGCGGCCGATTAGTCGAAAACGACCGATTAATCGGCATATGCGTCTGATTAAGCGCTCTCAAGCGTTAACAGCACTTCGTATCATCTAGTCACTACTACGTAAATGCTATATCGACGCCGATCACGCACGGTTCATCGAAACCGCTCAGATAAACACAATCTCGAGCGGTTTTTGTTACCCACCGCCCGTGTTATTCTCCGCGCTAAAAACCGCTCGTGAAGATGTCACATCACGCATTTGTTCATGTTTGGAACCGCTCAGGATACTTCATAGACGGTTCCAAACATGAACCGCTCTGTGATATTACACAATATCACGCACGGTTTGTTTTAGAACCGCTCGTGATACTTCACGCGGTTCCAAACATGAACCGTCGTGATATTGCCCAATATCACGACGGGTTTTGTTAAAACCGTCCGTGATAATTAACTCACCACGACGATATATATAGCTCCGCCTCCCGCCAAAACAGATATAGTCTTCTTGATCTCCATATCTCTAGGCGCCACGATAGGTCCATCGCCGTTCGCGTTCGGTTTGAGTACATCGCCTCACCTCACCGAGCCGCTGGTCCATTTCGGTTGTATATTGTCGCCGAGGAGCTTGCCGCCGCCGCCTCTGTTCACCGACGACGACCCACCGCGCCTTGGACCTTCCCCGACTTTCATTGACACCTTCCTCGTGATCGAGGTGAGATATCAAGCATAAGCATCCTTTAATTTGAGTAGTTTGACAGCGCACGCCAAATCGCTAGTTTCAGCGCCCATGGGACATCGTACCGCTCGGTTCGCCTCGGCGAGACCTTAGGGCCGAGAGCCACGACTATATAGCAATGCGATGTCACCCTAAGCCCAGCTTTGAGCTTCAAATTAATTAATCCTACTATTTTTAATCATTTAGTTAATAACTAACGAGTCTATGACATGTGGGACCGCCATAGATTTTATAAATAAAATCATGAAATAAAAAATGAGTCACTGACAAGTAGGGCCCACATGTAAGTTAATAAAATCCAAAAAATGTAAAAATGAAAAAAATCATAATTAAGCCTCGTAAAATACGCTTTGAAAGTCATCACCCTTTTATTTATTTTCGTGGTTTTCAATACGAACCGTGTGATGGACCGAAGTCGATGTACACCGAGAACCGTGTGAGTGAAGAGTACATTAATGGCGTGTTCTTTTACAAGAGCCGCCGAGGAGGATATGTTGAATAAGGGGCGGAATATATGTATCGTCCATGCATTGATCGCGAGAATCAAGATGTTTAACAACCGAGCGCAGATCGAAGCACACTTGATTCAAGGGTTTCAAAAGGGTTATACATGTTGGACCATCCACGGTGAAGAGCATATTATACAGAAGTCAACGATATGCATATTATACAGAAGTCAACGATATGCCACCGAATGTCGATTGTGGTTCCGATTCGGATAAAGTCGCACGATGACAATCTAGATCGGATGCTTCATGATGCGTAAGGAACCGTGATGAGAGGGAGTATGTTCAATTCGGGGCATGATGGAGGACTCAGAGAAACCTTTGTTCCCTGCCGCAAGTCGGAATACACAAGGTTGTCATCCGTGCTTAAACTACTGAAATTGAAGGCAAGCAATGGTTGGTCCGACAAGAGTTTCACGGAGTCATTAGGTCTCTTAGCGGACATGCTTCCTGAGGGAAATGAGTTGCCCAAAACCACCTACAAAGCCAAAAGGTTCTTTGTCCATTGGGAATGGAAGTAGAAAGAATACATGCATGTCCGAACGATCAGATCCTCTACCGTAACGAGTATACAAACATGCATGTATGTCCGTGCAACGATCCCGATACAAGCGTAAGAAGCAATCGATGACGACGAGGGAATCGAGGTGAAGAAAGGACCTCCCGCTAAGGTGGCGTGGTATCTTCTGTAATTCCCGTTTGAAGCGGTTTTGCGAACCCAAAGAATGCAAATCTGTCAGATTGGCACTCGTGAGGAGCGTAAGAATGACGGAAAGTTAAGACACCTCTGATTCCGCCCGGTGGAGAAACATCGATAGGAGGTTTGCGACTTGGTCAAAGGAACCGAGGAATATAAGGTTTGGATTGAGTACGATGGAATGAATCCTTTCGGTAATATGAGCGGAATGACATAGCACTTGGCCCGTGACGCTCAGATCTACAACCTTCCTCCTTGGTTGTGTATGAAGCGGAAGTATATTTTGTTGTCGATACTTATCCAAGGGCGAAGCAACACAGGAATGATATTGATGTGTACCTAGCACCATTGATGGAAGATCTAAAAATCTTGTGGATTGAAGAGTGCAGTGTATGGGATGCGTACAAACGAGAGAACTTCACTTTACGTTCCTTGTTGTTCTCGCACCATAAATGATTATCCCGCCCTTGCTAACTGTCGGGCGAGTACAAAAGGGGCCAAAGCACAGACTCACCGCTTAGATGATACCAGAGTGTGTGGTCAATCACTCGCAAGAAACCGTGTACATGCGTCATCGTAGGTTCCTTCGAGGGCTCACCCATACCGCAGATGAAGAAACAATTGACGGAGAGAAGGAGGACAATTCAGCTCCAAGGCATTTAAGCGGAAAAGAGGTCTATGATATGGTTAAGGATTTAGATGTTGTGCTTGGAAAGGGATGTAAATCGAGGACAAGTAAGAAGAACATGTGGAAGAAGAGATCAATATTTTGGGACTTACCTTATTGGGAGCACCTAGAAGTTCGCCAACGCATCGACGCCATGCATGTAGAAAAGAATGTATGTGACGACTTGATTGGTCTCTTCTTGAACATTCGTGACAAAACAAAAGATGGTGTCAACGCATGCGGCTTGACTTGGTTGATATGGACATCGGACCGAGTTAGCACCAACAAGGACCGATAAAGAACGAACGTACCTTCCCCGCTTGTTACACTCTGTCCAAGGCCGAGAGAACCGAACTGTGCTTGCTTGCATGGCGTGAAAGTTCCGTCCTTACTTCGCCAACATGAAGAAACTTGTTTCGATAAAAGATTTGAAGTTAATTGGCATGAAGTCTCATGATTGTCATGTGTTGATGACACAAATGCTCCTGTTGCAATTAGAAGTATTTTGCCGATCAAGGTCCGAGAGACAATCATGAGGTCAGGTTATTTTTTAACACAATTGCTCGAAGGTCATCGATCTCGAAGGACTAGATGCTCTGCAGACGAGGTGGTGACGACACTATGTGATCTTGAGATGTATTTCCCTCCGTCGTTTTTCGATATCATGGTCCATCTCATTGTTCATATTGTGAGGAGATAAAGATGTGCGGGCCCGTGTTCCTCGTAGCATGTACCCGCTCGAGAGGTTCATGGAATTCTCAAGTCATATGTACGAAATCGATCTCGGCGAGAGGGCAACATCGTCGAAGGTTATGCAACCAAGAGGTCATTGAGTTACGCCGATTACATGGCTCAGTCGAACCGATAGGTGTGCCTCGATCTCGCCATGAGGGAGGCTCGAGGGTATCGGGACCATCGGAGGAAAGCAATCACTCCAAATATGGATGCGTATGCTCAAGCCCATTTCACTGCCTTGCAACACATGACCGAAGTGTCCTCAGATATCGACCAAAGACAAGGGGCGTGCTTGACCGCAATGTAATCCGCCGCGCCGGATGTTTGGATCACGAGACAACACAATGCATTTGGTTCAACCAATGGTTGAAGGAGCGACTTGCTAGGAGCTCGTCAAGTGATATCTTGACATGGTTGGCAAAAGGGCCAACATTTACAGCTTGTAACATGGCGAGGATACGACATAAATGGGTACACATTCTATACGCAGCTCGGGATATAAAAAGCACTAACCGTATCAGCGGTGTCCGTGATAGATGCATTCAAGACCGATGGGGTGAGGAGCTCCTACTATGGGCAAATAGAGGAGATATGGGAGCTCGACTCGTGCTTTTCAAGATCCCCTATTTCGGTGCCGTTGGGTCCATCTCCCACAGTGAAGGTCGACAAGCACGGCGTCACTACCGTGGACCTCGAACGTGTCGGATACAAAGACGAACCGTTCAGATCAAGGCTAACCAAGTTGTTCAAGTCTTCTATGTTACCGACCGGCAAATAAGAAGCGCCACGTAGTTCTTCATGAAAAAAGGAGGATTGTTGGAGTTGAGAATGTAGTGGGCGAGGAAGAATACAATCAATTTGACGAGTTGCCTCCTTTCGAAAGCGGCATAAGGGTCGAGGAAGAAGAACATGACTAAACTAGCTACATACGCGTCGATCATCATGAAGGGCTAATTTTTAAAGATTAATTGAACAATGTGTGTATATATGTACTATATACATTCTCGATGATCATGGTTAATTTTAGTTCATTTGAGTTAATTAATTGAGATTTGTACCGTGAAATGGATGTGATTGTTTCTCAAATGAATGTGAATTGGATATACATTGTTGTCTTTTACGCTTGTTTGAGAGGGCATGGCTAGCATTTCTGAGGCTAGCCAATAAACGTAACGATCTAGATATTAACCAATACAAAATAATATCACGACGGTTTGAACTACGCATCGTCTCACATAGTATCATGAGCGGTTGTTTATTAACACCGCTCAGCGATACATCATATATCACGAGCGGTTCTAACTTAGAACCGCTCAGTGCATACTATCACTGCAGCGGTTCTAAATTAGAACCGTGCGTGATAATCACATATCACGAGCGGTTGTTTATTAAAACCGCCTGCATGATTCATCAATATCACAGAGCGGTTGTTTATTAAAACCGTGCAGGATACATCACATATCACGAGCGGTTCTAAGTTAGAACCGGCCGTGATAGTATATCACTGAGCAGTTCTAATTTAGAACCGTCTGTGATGTCCATCCCTATTTACATTCGGACTCTAGCTAGGGTTTGCGCGCCCGCCACTCTCAAACGATTAAGTTTCTCAACTCCTCTCGCTCCTTCTCCCCGAGCCGTCGCCACCGTCCTCGACGCCGCCTCGAGCCCGGCGCTACTCCTCCCGATCCTGTCGACGCCGCCTCCTCCTCCAGCCCGCCCTCCTCCCCGCCGAGCCTCCTCCTACTGACCGCCGAGCCCGCCGCCTCCTCCCCTCCCGAGCCCAGCCGCGCCTCCCCCGACGCCGCCGCCCTTTGCTCGTCTTGCTCCTGCTCGTCCTTCTCCTCGACGCCAAAGGTAACCAATGCCGAAGTTACCGATCGACCCCATGCCCCTTTCCTAACTATTTCTATCAATAATCATGTCATGGTCCTTCGTGATAATTGTACTTGTTTTAGGAATTTGTATTTGTTCTAGTCGAGTTATTCATATGGTATTTGTTTTGATATCTCTTTGGAATACATTGCAATGTGGTGTGTTGGGCTTGAGATGAATGCTCTGTGATGATAATAGTCTTGTCTTGAAATTGTTTTGATAATCGGGTTTGTACTTGAGCTCTAATTGGAATGCTTACTCTACATCGATAGCAATATCAAAATGTTAAATCTTAGCTTTATGTTGATTTCATTTGTTCACATGATGTTCTATTTCTTGTGAAGATGTCTTCCGCTCATTCGAGTCGTCACGCCTCATGTGTCCGATGATGCACCATCCTCTCGAACAATATCCAACCGCGGTAGAAGAAGAGGAATATCGAAAAGGCCCACGGCCGATTTACCATCACGCAGGTCGATCGATCCGGGACCCCTATCAATCCTCGCCGAAAGCAACGCCGATTCCGGAGAATGGTCGGAATAGTTGCACGGAACGGGTCAAGATCACCTACGATTCGTGGAAGGTGGTGCCCGACCATTGAAAATCTTCTTGGCCGACGGAATTCTTGCATCGCTCGAGATCCCTGTAGAACTCCCGGACTCGTCTTGACGACGACACGTTGCTACAAGCGTGCAAAGCGTGGAAGAACTTCAAGAGCACGCTTGTCAAGAACTACGTGGAGAAGGATCTGCCGCCTTCCACAAGTATCTATTATTGGAAGAGTCTGGGCCGAAGTTTGTGGCGAAGAAGACGACAGATGAATTTAAGAGTGAAAGTCGCGGCGCACACGGCCCTCGAGGCAAAAAACAAGCACCCCACGACTTCGGCACGGCTGGTATGCGGGTAAAGCCCCGATATGGAGGGATCAGAACAGCGAAAAGCGCTTTGAATCTCTCCTGCTATTTCGAGATCACCGATGTGCGCGCGACAAAGGGTTATTTGCGAGGTTAGCTATTCGCCCACGGGGAAGTGTACTTTCCAAACCTCAAGACCGTGAAGTGTCCCAACGCTGGTAAGATATCGAACTACCTAGTTTGTAATTACTCCATAACTTCATAGGAAGTGAAATGACATGTCGGGCTATATTGCGATATAGCCGAGTGCACAATCTTCCCAAGGCTCATTCGGCGGATAGGGAGAAGATATACTCTCTGCGGCCCTAGGAAACAATGAGCATCCGGTCGCACGAGAGGCGCCGGTGTTTTTGTTACATGGGAACAATGGTTCCAAGCGGACGAGGATCGCATCGAGTAGGAGGAGAGCCAAAGCCAAGCACGATGCAAAGCTACGAGAGGATCTTCGTGCATCCTCGAGATGAGCTCACCGAAAAAATCGAGCGAGGTCGGTGAAAAGTCACCAATCCTTTGAGGAAAGGATTCGTATGCGTTCGAGCAAAAGCGAAGAAGAGACTTTTGAGGAAAGGATTAGGGGATTGCAAATGCCAAGTCGGTTGGAAGCCCTGCCCCTCTATACCGCTAGCTAGCCCCCAAACATCCGAGTAGTCAAGCGTCCAACCCTAACCCTACCACAATAGGTGATGACAGATTTTCCGTCGATGACATCCGGTAATAATTATTATCTCCGAATGCTCAATCCATTCATAAGCTTTGTTGGAGTAGCTAATTTTGTACCGCTATGTACGAGGTGGCTACGGTGCAAGCTCCAAGTGAGATATGTCTCTGTTGCCCTAGATGTTTGCTTGGGGCGAGTGTATCCATCGATGATCGGAGCTTTGGTGCACGGTGCAAATCTAGCTCCGGTTTCGCAAAAGTGAATGTGGGCGGTGTTTGTGCCAATTTCGAGGTCGCCCCATTGAAAATTCCCCAAACGATGAGGTCATGACTCTAGGGCAAGCCGTTGGAACATTCATCCAAAGGCCCAAGGAGGACATCTGCCGAGCTACTGCTCCGGTGTCAACTTCACGGAATGTCCTAACGGCATCAAGTCCACGGACTTGATCGCACCGGTTACCACCCGACATGGCAAGGGCCCGCCGCATCACATGCATCTACACTCGTGCTCAATCGACTCTTGTGAAGTCGACCTATACAAAGCGAGGCGGCAAGGGCAAGGGCAAATCAAGACGATCGAGTCTTCTCCGATATCCTTCTTCCGCTGGCGGAAATACAAGCTAGGCGAGCCGTTGCTCGAGAAGTTAGACGACCCTACCCTAGGATTTGGATTGCACGGAATTGCATGCATGGTACATGGAATACCCAACAAGCGGTTGATCAACGATGCTCGGGTGTCACCGTCAAGTTCAAGGAGCATCATTTTAACCACGTGTATCAAGACGCCGTGTCTTCACGGTGACCTTCGACGACTTGTTCGTCTCTTCAACCTCGACGAGCTCGACGCCTCAATCATACGATCTTTGACAATCGTAAGTGTGTACAATCACGGTCAATGTTCGTGTAATATCGATAAATGTTATATATAACTCCTAGCTTTTGTATAATAGATACATGATCTGTGAAGCCGAAAGAAGGAAATCACCGGTAGGTTTCCTCGACCCACACGTTGTCTCCGAGCAAAGCATCACGGCGAATGCAACATTCGTCGAGAATTACGTTATAGATTTTTTCATGGCTCACCGCAACAAGGAATTCATACTTTTGCCCTACAACCAGAAGTAAGTAGTGTTGCACTACTGGCTATACTTAATGTTGATTTGTACTTTATAAGCAACACGAACTTAGGTTTAATGACCATGCTGACATACCCGTAGGTTCCATTGGATTCTAATTGTAATTATACCAAAACGAAATACGTAATATACCTAGATTCCCTCTGAGAGGGCCACCACAACTTCACAGCTATCCGGAGTTTAATCATCAGGTAAACACATTTCCTCCATAGAAACTCTATTGTAGTCTTTCCTTCCTTTGCAATGGCTAAGGCTAACTTCTTGGAGTCACGTAGGGTGTTCGACGTGTTACATGCTAGAGGATGGAATATCAAGGAAGGACGCTTTTAACATGATCAAACATTCCCGGTACTTGCTAGCTAGTACACATTAATCCTATATAACACTTCGTAGCAATGCCTCTTGAACTAACCAATTCTATTTTTGCAGTGCCACCAGCAGTCGCCGGGCCGCAACGTCTGTGGATACTATGTTTGCCACAACATGCAACTACTCGTCGGTTCCGCGATCACCAATGATCCTCAGGTTTGTCAATCTTTCAACAATTATTTCATATATACTTACCAATTTATATAAGCCCGAATTTAACCTTCATATCGACAGGTTGCAAACATCGCTGAAACTGCGTTGGAACAGAGCGAGCTCATAAAAATTCGATCACACCTTGCGGCATTCCTGAACAGACATGTCATAAATCCAAATGGGAGTTTCCACAGTGTAGCAGATTGAACTTGATTGAGATAGATTGAACATAATGGTACATGTGTGTAAATTAATGTACATTAATGGTTAATTTTAGTTAATTGATTTGTGAATTGGATGTGTGCTTGTTTCTGAAATGAATGCAATTTTGATGTGCTTCGAAATGAATGAGAATTGGATGTGCTTGTTTGAGAGGGCATGGCTAGCATTTCTGAGGCTAGCCAATAAACGTAAATAGATTAAGCAATGCAAAGACTACCACGAGCGGTGCAGAGATGAAACCGTGCGTGATAGTCGATTAACACGATGCGTAGATATGAAACCGCTCGATAGTGACTATCACGCACGGTTTCATATACGCATCGCCCGTCGGTAGTCTATCTATCACGCACGGTTTTATCTACGGACCGGCGGGTAGTCGAATATCACGACGGTTTTATCTACGCATCGTGCGTGGTAGTCGACATCACGCACGGTTTATCTACGGACCGTTTGTGGTAGTCGAATATCACGCAGCGGTTTTATCTACGCATCGTGCGTGGTAGTCGACTATCACGAGCGGTTTTATCTGAGCATCGCTCAGGTAGTGCGACTATCACGCAGCGGTTGCATCTACGCACCGCCTCGTGATAGTATGTATTCTGAGCGGTTCGAGAACCGTCTGTGATGACCATTAGCATTACTGATCCATAAATTCAGACGGCTCACGGAACCATCTGTGATGGCGTTTTTGAACCGTCTGTAAAGACCTTTTCTGTAGTAGTGAGTCGTGACGGATCGCTCGCCGATTCCGTTTAGTAGGACGAATAATCGACCGTCTTTGACCGATTTTTACAACACCGTGAATTTCTAATGAAGTCTGCACAGCGTTGCAGATGGGCGAGCATATATAGAAGTGGCCCCGGTCAAAATTGCACTGTTTTTTGCACTAGCGACTAACGTGAACGAGTTTCCTTTTCTGTTTCTGCATGGAATAGCATGCGGATGGCCAACAAAATTGGGCTACACCACATAGGTAGATACTGGTTAGGACTCGGGAATCCTCAAGTTTGCAAAGCCGCAACTTGAAGTAGCCAACGCATAAAGTTTAGTTTATAAACTGAACGGTGGATCAACCAACATGCCAGCATCGTGTGTGATCCAGATGACAAAATTGCTAGGTCGTCGATCACTTCGGCACGGTGCCGGTGCCCACGCGAAGGCAAAGCACGTCTGTTCCCTTCGGGAAATCGCGGGCCGGCTCATGCGGTTGCTGCCGCCCCGTGCGGCCCGTAGCCAACGCGCTCCTGTCCTTGTGCCGGCCTAGACAAATCTGGGTCGCCCCCAACGTTTTCCATAGCGTGCCGCGCCTGGACCGCTCGGCCTTTCTCGGCCGCGCGCGCGTGGAAACTGGCGGAACGGCCTATGGGCGACACACTCGGCCGCGCGCTGCTGACTCCCGATCTGCCCGACGCCCCGCTGCTTCTGTGGACTGTGGGGGGCATCGCGTCGCGTCACCCCTAGCTTGGCTTTGCCGATTGCCAGATTGATTTTCCCCGAGCCAACCCAACGAGGGAACGCGCTGCAATCAGAACACCACGGCTCTGACCGTAGATACGCGGTAACTATCAAGACCAACGGCGAGGTGGTAGGCATTGCCACTACAGGCCATGGTTTTGCCAGTGGGTAATGAGGCAAGGCCGAGTTAGCTTTTGGAAGTTACGACGATGGCTATAGCACACGGGGGAGAGACGGCCCGAGAGTTCGTGTAGGTGTAGCCAGTTGCGGATAGCAAAGGTGGCCGGTAGGAGCACGGAGGGGGAAACGGCAATGGGATATTGGGATGCCGAGGCAGGAGCAGGGCAACGGATGGCATTCCAGGGAAGAGAATAATTATGATCTGATCAGGAAACATGTTGGGTTATAATCACCGGGCGAGTTTTTTTTTTTGGTGGGGGGGGGGGGGGGTCAATTGGGCACTGTTTCGCGAGAAAATAGCAAATCTAGCCCCCACACGACCGAATTAGCAAAAATAGCATCGCGGATATAGAGTCAGGCGACATGTGTCACCTGCAGTTCTCCCGGAGCACGGCATGGGCCTGCCGCTCACCCAGCACGGCATGATATATGTCGCGCCGCAGTGCGCCGCACCACTCGCCGCGCTCCCGTGCCTGCTGCCGCAGCACGCGCGCGTGGGCCCACCATCGTGCCTGGTCGCACCCCACGTTCCCTACAGCGCCGTGCCTCACCACCCGTGCCCTACAGCCACCCCTGGCGCTTACTATGTGTGTCACAGTGTGTTCACGGTGACACGGTTCCTTCTCGCTCGAGACACAAGGAAGTCAGATACTTAGGGCATGTTTGGTTCGAGGCCTGAGAGCTGTGCATGTGAAAAAATGGTGCCTGAGAGTAGCCTGAGAACCAGATGATTTTTGCCTGGTCAGGCAAACCTGGAGATATAGTGTTTGGTTGATAATACGTGCCTGGAGATAGAAAGAAGAGAGAGAACTAAAGAGATAGTCGCTCGGGACATCTTTCGCCAGCGTTCGATTTATCTTTGGTTTCGTGCTTCAACCAAACGGAGTGCGATCGCCATCGGGATCTACTCTGCGCGGCCAGGCTCGCCAGGTCACAAAGCAAGCAGACCCTTAGCCCAAGCCTCATGGCTTGTGGTCCTTTATTCCATTTTTACCTGGACACGTTCAACTCTAGTCGATACATCAGCCAAGACCTTTGCCTTTGCCTCGTGTTCGGAGACAGGGCTGTGTGGAATTATGGTTTGCACCCACGCTATTGTTACGAGTGTTGTATTTGCACAACCGATTTCTTTCAAAAAAAAAGAGAGAGAGAGAACGAAATATTAAATAAGGAATAATTTGGGAATTAAATTTGCAAGATGAGATTTCAACTCCGACAATAAGACTTCATAATGTAGGTACGAATTACATAGCACACAGGGTTTGGTTATGTGCATTTGTTTGTCCCACTACTTGTACATTAGAAACGACGACATGCACGAATCATCTACCCGATCTACGCGTAGGATACATGTGCGTCTTTTGGAAAATAAAAAACTAGTGGATCAAAAACAAGTCGGTCTTTAGGGCCCATCGGTGTCTTTCCCTTGTTACCTGTAGGCCTGCGGGCATGGCTAGTCCCGAAGGTAGCCCTAAACTGGCTTCCATGACCTCCTCGGAAGTAACCACCCGCTTAGCACGAGAATCGGGGACCATGGCTTCCTTTCCCTTGTCTGCCGTGCGCTCGGCCTTAGGGATCATCTCTACCTTTGCCTTGTTTTCCCTACTCTCGGCCGAGTGTGGTTTCCAGCGGGTGAAGTTCTCGGGCGGCACTGCGTAGTTCAACATGTACTCCTGCTAGATGAATGTCATGTCGTACTTGTCTGGACCGTTGATCCACTGGAAGAAATAGCAATGCTCTTATGGCTGTCATTATGCACAGAAAAAGTTAGCGATATGTGAAATGCAACGTGCAATGTGAAAAATCGATGTGTGTATGAGATTATCTTACGTGGATATCCGAGCACTTGTAGTACGCCCGAGCGGCAGTCTCCAGGTGGGTCGACTGGATGATATGTGCTAAGTTACCGCAATCGCACTGCGAGCGTGGAAACTTTGGTGGTATAGGTGCATCCTTCATCGAACGAACCGAGTATGTTCCCGCCTTTCGAGCAAGCCACTTCCACTTTCACATCATCTCACCATAGTCTGACATCTCCAAGCCCGGCGTAGTGATATCCTCTTGCTCTCTTCTCCCTCCTTTGTCTCTGTTGTGTGAAATTAGCTGGAGTGGAGTGTTGGTTATGGTGGTGGAGTGTGCCTCACTTTAATAAGTGGCTAGGGTGTAGTGCCGAGGGGGTAAATTATGGCGAATGGCGATGCACTCACGAGTGGTGTCTACCCAAAGCAAAAACCTAATGCGGGTTGCCATTTCGGTTTGAATAGGTGGCATGACAGGGTGTGCTTAATTCGGTCTGAAAAGTGGGATGGCTAGTGAGTGATGTCTATCGACTGTGAAAAGCTGGGGTGGGCTGTCCGTTCGATCTAGAAAGGTGGCATGACAGGGCTATCACTTCGGTCTGAAAAGGTGGCATGGCAGGTTATTGTCAGTTCGGTTTGAAAAGGTGGGACGACGGGTGAGTGATATCTACTCACCGAGAAAAGCTAGTCTAGGTTTTCATTTTGGTCTGAAAAGGTGTCATGATAAGGTGTGATCAATCCGGTTTGAAAAGGTGGGATGACTAATGACAATGGTCCCCATGTACGTCCAGGTAAGGAAAGTGTCATCCATTGTGAGCACCGGACGATAGAACTTAAAGTCCTCTCTGTCCTGGATGAATACCCATAACACACGGTACAGTGTGTAGCAGTTAGGGCCTTCATCAAGATCGATTATGTCCATCTTGTTTATGTATGTGTCAGCTTTTTTTTCCGACAATCTAATGAAGTATCCTTGGCACAAGGTTGTACGCCTCCACATATGTTATGTACATGGACTCAATCACCTTCTTCTTGGCTCATCGGACCTTACTGTAGCTGACTAGATAACCAACCAGATTGGCAACATCTGACAACAACATCTTGGGTGAGACGGAGACATTCTATGTAACTAGGTGATTGATGAAGCTTGCCACATATACGGAACTGGCGTTCCGATGCTACTGCTATGGCTCACTCAGCTCGCAAGTGTGGTCGATCAACACTGTGATTGTGAAGTCTGTGCCATAGCCCTTCGCCTTGTGTGCACTAACCTTACCAGGACAGCCTTCCACTACACACTTTACTGTGTAATGAGTTGGGTTAGACCTGTGCACCCGGTACACAAGGCTGATGGACACAATGTACCGTGTTATAGCTTGTTGCACGATCACCTTGTTTGAAAAGTGCTGCCTAACTAACAGGGTGTCATCATCAAACCCCCATTGGGACCCGTGGTCTTGTGACAGTACAAACACCGCACTGGAAGATCATTTAGTCTAGATGACACGTAAGACATGACACAATTCCACCCACCGGACCAGCACCCCTTGCACCATGGGGTGTGTCCTCCTCGCTACCAGCCGAGTCTAGGTCGACGTCCTCATCGGACTCCGACTCATCCAGCTGGTTCTACAAAAACTCGTGGCAGCCAATGTAGGCTGACCACCATTCTCCCGCCCCTCATTTTGAATAAAATTCTTCGCAAGTCTTCTATGAAAGTCTTACTCAAAATCAGCACATTCCGTGCTCTCGTCTTCACCGTCTGCCCTTCCCCACTCCCATCGGCATTTGAAGATTGTAATGTTTCAAAGTTCTCATACTAATTTAAAATTAATTAAAGTTATTATTTTGTTGGACTTTCTGAAATTTGAAAGAGTGTGATTGCTTTATTTGAATTTCTGAAGTTTTAAAAGGCAAAACTAAAATTTATTGAAGTTTTTGAAGTTTTATTTTATTTAAGTTGAAAAATAAAAATTAAATTAATTTATAGAATTTTCTCGAATTTTAAAAGCTTTTTCCTAAATATTTTAAAACCAAAATAATTTATTTGCAAAATTAAAAGCCAACTTTAAGTTGGAAATAATTTTATTAAGTTCAAAATAATCCTAGGAATTTCTGTGAATTTTTCTAGAATTTTTGGATTGTATTTGCCATTTTCTAAACCCCTTTTTATTTATCAGCTTTATTTTAAATAGAAAAGCTATTGAAATTCGGTCAACAGTATTTGGGTCAAAACCATCTTCGCCCGAAGTCAATTCACAGACCGCCCATTCCTACCCTTAGCCCACTCCTCTCTCTCTCCCGAGCCGGCCCCACCCTTGCCTCCATCACCTCACCGCCATGTGGGCCCACCACCTTCTCCTCCTTCCTTCTTCTTCGCCTTTAAACCAAGACCGAGTCACCGCCATTTTTGAGCACGGAGCTTAAATCAAACCGCACCCTCAACCGCCTCGACCTACCCTACCAAGACGACACGACCTTGGTGCCCCAGCCACCACCCCGCCCACTTTTTCCTCTCTCATGGCCGCCATTGCGCACTCCAACCGCCGCGACCGCCACGACGCCACGCACGATCTCCTCCTCCCCACCTCCCTGGCCCCTATAAAAGGGAGCACGGTGAGCCCTTTCCATCCTCATCAAAACCCCCCAAGTTCCTCACCCACTCTCCCTCTCAATCGCCGGCGATTTGAGTTCTTCCTCGCGCAACCGAGCTCCCTTTCTTCTCTGATTTTGGCGCCGACACCGCCTCCTCGCCGTCGCCGCCTACACCATCAGCACCGCCACCTCTTCGCCTACCTGGTGCGCACCACGCCCTCGCCGGAGAGCCACGGAGTTCACCATTGTTGTCTGCGTCCGATCCGCCACCATCACTCGCCACGGCCATCGCCTCGGCCCAACCGCCGCATTGGTGAGCACTGTGTTCCCCACCTCCCCCTCGTCGCATTGAGCCCCTCGGTGGAGCTCGTCGTGGCGCGTAGCGCCGGCGAGCTCGACACCGAGCACCGCCACAGCCTATGCTGACGTGGCCATGCCACGTCATCGCCACGTAGATGCCACCCATGCGCCACCTCAGCACCAAAAGCCCGCGTGGCGCTCACCTCAGCGCCTACGCGTCAGGACCGGGCCCACCTGTCAATGAAAACCGGCCGCTGATGTCATTAATCGGCTTTTCCTTTACAAAAATAATTCCGAAATTCTGAAATTTCCAATTATTCATCATTTCATGTGAATTTTAAACTTCCCGGGGTTCGTTCTCCTTCATACGAATTCCGATTTCATCGATTCAAATTTCTAAATTCATATAAATTCAATATCTAGCTATCTAAACCAAAATTATTTAATTTGGAGTTCATTTGAATCTTGTTTGAATTTAGAAATTCATTTAAATTCCAGATTTAGGTTAAAACTTGTAAAATCCATATCTTTTGAGTCCCAACTCCAAATTGAGTGATTCAAATTTCTAAAATTGTATAAAATTACTATCTAGCTAAATAAGATAGAATTATTTGGTTTGGAATTAGGTTAATTTGCCTTTTTGAATTTATTGGAATTTCATTTGATTGTCGTATTTTCACGTTAGACTTCAACGATTCCGGAGAGTTCAATCTTTATGAGGAATTAGAATATCAAGACTTCAACAAAGGCAAGTTACATTCTTGATCATATTGCATCCATTATTTAAAATTATTTAATTCTGTTTTAAATTATTATTGCATGCTTATTTATATTCAGTAATTTAAATGCCTGTTTTAAATTCATAGATATTCCTAAATCCTTTGTATGGCCAAAGTTGATATTTGATTCAAATACATTGTCACCCTAGATAAAATCTAGTTGATACGATAGTATGAACTAGGATCATTTGAAAATGTTGCGAAGACATGCTTAGACCAAAAATGTTGATTTGGGGAATTTCAGCCAAAAATCAAATATTATTTAAATGGTATCCATGGCATTAGTGTGTTATGGAAGTTTATAAATGACTTTGCAAAATGAAATAAAATGATGGTTTGTACTTGGGCGAAATGATTGTTAGATGGTGCATGTCAATGCACGGGATCGAGTCATTTCCATGATCGAGGCCCAGGGTTTTGTGGAAAGTCGCCCAAGTCAGTTAAGGACCGGTCTTTGAGCGTTCCTTTGCTATGCCTATAATGGGCTATGCCACATCGTACTACCACATGTCCTGAGTATGGGTAGGGGACCTAGCTGACTAATTTGCAACGTTTCACCGTGGTCGTGCCATCCGGTTGTGTGGGTGTCTTTTATAACCTACTTTCATGTATTCCCACCTGGCGCAAGAGGGGGCTTAAATCCGACGGATGGTCAGTCCAAAGGAAGCGAAACCTTAGCGAGGCGGGACTACGGTGGGATGGTGCATTGTAAAGACTTTGGCACGTGCTCTAGACCGCTTATCTAAGGTAGTGAGCGGTGGCATAGAATTATGTTGGACAAACTAGAGAATTCGTGTCATGTGGGTAAAGTTGTACAACCTCTACAGAGTGTAAAACTATTCGAATAGCCGCGTCCACGGTCATGAACATGCTAGCAAAGCCACTCAAAGTTAGACTTGGATTTTGATTTCAAAAGACTTTATCAACTGGTTTATTCAAATGGGAATTGGGCGGGAAGCCATGTGATAGGAGGGTATCCTTCACCATTCATGTGTGAATGTTATCTGACTATAAAATTGAGAATTTATAAAATGAATTTTAGTTATGGAATAACTGCTTTGGAACTTAGTACAAGTATTTAAAGAAAATGTTGCTTTATGCAAATTCAACCAATAAGCCTTCCTTTGAAATATCCTTTATGCATGCATTAAATCGCCATTTGATTCGTGGAACTTGCGAGCACGGTAGTAGTGCTCATCCTTGCTTATTGCAAATAATTTCAGAGGAGAAGGACTTTGCCACCGGTGTGGATCTCGACGACTAGGCCGCTACCCCAGTCGATTGCCTGTGGTAGATCAACTGGACTCCACTATTTCTTTGTCTTCCGCTGTGTTATTTATTGTTGGCTTGTAAGCCTTTCTTGTAATCAACTCTGTTGTTAATTATTAATATAATTGTGCGATTTATGGATGTTACTATATCTGTTTACTGTGTGGACTAGCTACTGATCATGGGACTAGTTCAAAAATGCACATAGGATTTGGGGTGTTAATCTCGGGTCCGACAAGCATCATCAATGTTTGTTGGGACCCTATATACGAATTGCACATACACAATCGGTCTCCCGTATACCGCCACATCGGGATTCGTAGCAATATGCATGTACTGGGCCCATGCAATGATACCATTCACCTTGTGTAACTCACATACACCCTGCCCCTCCCCTATTCATGTAGGTTACCGCCTCGATGATAAGCTTCTTCATTGCTGTCTTCAGGTCGAACTTCCTTCGGATGCAGCTCCTCAGCTCATGAATACTCATCTCATTCAGGCCCTCTGCCCGGGCCACCTTAACCTGACATCTTGACATGTCAAGCCACCTAGTTCGCTCCATAAGAGACCGTCACAAAAAAGACAAGCAAGTCTTACATGTTGGATATTACCTACGACCACAACAACTCAATACACTTAATATCTATGTTTCTAGCAATTTAGTGTTTTTTACTGCCTATTAATAAAACTAGTTACGCAACAAGCAATTCACATATTTTTCCGACATAGCCAACAATCGTGCTAAACACGTTCTCAACATTGCCATAATGTTTTTCAAACGCATCGTACTGTTAATTTTACACAATATGTGCTACACATTTTATTTGTACACAAACAGCTAAATAGTTTGCACTATTTAATCTTCATTTCCCTAAATCCCAAAACAACTACACTATTGTAATCTTTATCTAAAAATGTAACCTAAACAATGACTAATTAACAAACTACTTTTTTTTTGCAAAATATGTGCTAACCATTTTATTCGTAGACAATCACCTGAATAGTTTGCACTACTTAATCTACATTTTCGTACATCACCAAAGTAACTAAACTTTGGTAACCCAAACCTAATTATGTTAACTAATCAGTGAATAATTAACACACTAGTAAATATCGACTATCTTTCAAATCACACGTGCCCAAAAATTCCATAACCATCAACGGACATGTCTAAATGTTGTTCCGACATACCCAACAATCGTGCTGAACACATTCAAAACATGTATCAGAATTTGTACACAACCACCTAAACAGTTTGTACTACTTAATCTACATTTTTCTATGTTTCCAAACCAACTACACTTCCGTAATCCTTTTCTAATTATGCTTCCTAATCAGTGTCTAATTAACTAACTATTAAATTAATGACGACTATATTCGTAACATTGTCAGAAAGATAATTAAACACTAATTACATGGTTAATAAACATAATGCATGCGGAAAACAATTTAGCTCTTCTAGAAGATCTTTGCGTGATGCAGAACTTTTTTCTACTAATACAACCGCTAAACACTGCTCTAAACTCTCTCAAATCGGCAGCGAAATTAGGAAAAAAAATGGCCGAAGGCGTTTTCTCTCGCTCGCTCCTCTTTATCCCTTTGCGCCAAGCGATATGCTGGTGTGGGCATTGAGAAAGGCGTGCACATGCTTTTTATAGCAGTGGGAAGCCACCTCCATGCCTCTGGGTGAGCGGCAGGTGCAGGACCAGCCGACCGCGACGCGACATGCGGGTGACGTCGAAGTGACGTGTGACAGAACAGGGCATGGTAGGGACGTGACGTGCGAGCCTAGGCGCGCACGGTAGGGCGCCTGCAGGGCACGAGGGGCGCATCAGGGTGACCAGGTGACGCGACGGCGGGCCTGGGTATGCTTGGCGGGTGGCTACAAGGCACGGGAGGCGTGGCTGGCCGGTGCAAGCCCTCAAGTGCGTGATAGGCTGGTGCGACGCACCCGGAGCGTAGCACGTGGCTTGTCGTAAACACATGTCGTTTGTCGTTACGTTCGCGGTGCCATTTTTTTCCAAAGCGATGAATAGGAAGCTAAATTTGCTATTTCGTCGTCAAACAGGGCCAAATGAGCCCAAAACTACCAGGCAGGACATCCCTTGTGGCGGCCCGTGGCCTAAGGCGTCCAATAGGCCCAAAGGCAGAAAGAGTGGGCCCGTGAGATTTCTTTCATTTCACAAGGAGGCTGGGCCATAGGAACAGCAATTTCACGAGACTTCTCTTGAGATGACCGGCCTCGTGCGGAACTGCGAGCAAAACACCTCTGCAGACTGCAATTGCCCGTCTTTCTTTCTTTCTACTTCGCGTCGGGTAGTCGCTACTCGCTAGTCAGCAGTAGTCTGAATCCGATTGGGCGTGCGTGTAGGTCGTTAGTTACATCTAATCCACTGTAATATCAGCTCAGGAAGAAAATTCTACAAGACTTCACCACTTTTAGATCTATATTAGACCATTTTAATCTAATGACACGTGGCAAAAGAAATCAACCACTTATTTGTATGTCCATATATCATGATTTGAAAGAGTTTTAAACGAAAGTCTAAAGGTAATGAGATCTCGTTGTATTTATTTCCCCACCTCACCGAATCATGAACACGCGATACAAAATCGTTGAACCCGGTTGGTGCGGATGCAACATCCCCATCGACTCGGCGGTCTCAGCATCGCGCTTTGGGTTGAGCGCTCTCGTCAGCACGTCCGGTTCTGCCTGCGCTTACTCTTCTCTCTATTGAAGAAACCAAATCATTTTTGGATCGAATCCTTTGATAAAACTAATTAATTGTTATTGGTTTAGCCGTTTCAGTCGCACGCTTTATATATTTGTTACATTGCAAACTCATTGGTTGCCTTTATTTTATTTTACTGATGGTACAAGCACCCCCCCATGTCGTCTTAATTTAATTTTGTTCTGAGAAAGGACACTCGAGTCAAATAGCCACCAGCTCTATGAATCATTGGCAGTTCGTGGTAATATGCTAATGAATTGCTCTGTACTTTCTGATCTTCCATTTGTGCTCCGTGTCTAAATGCCAAACAAAGAAATGTGATAGTGCAAGTCTAACAAAAGCAGATTGCTGAGTACCAGTAGATCGGTTATGACAAAGCTCGCCACAGGAAATGCAGCAGGTTAATAGTACCAACTGTTAGATATATATATTGTGTAGAGTGTTATTTGTATTTGTTCCAATCTTGTACATGTTATATATTGACCTTTGGCCTATTAGAATATACAAGTGGCTATATTCAAACATGGTATCAGGGCTAGGGTTTTGAAACCCTATCTCTTAGCCACCAGCCGCCGCCGCCGCCGCTCCCGTAGCCGCCGCCGCTCTCCCCTGAGCCACCTCGGCGCCTGCCTCCGCCTTCCTCCCCTTTACGCCGCCGCCGCCTCAGAGCCACCACCGCCTCGAGATCCGCGCGGGTCGGCGCGCCTCCATCGTCTCGCGACGCCGCCCTCACGATCGGATCGCGCGGGTCGGCGCCACCGCCCTCATGCTGGGTCGGCGTCGCCTCCATCGCCGAGATCGCTGGCGCCCTCGCCTTCGGATCTCGGAGCTAGCCGCCGCCGCCCGGCCTTTGGATCTCGGTGCTTGCCGCCGCCGCCGCCCAACAAATAGCGATCTTGATGGCTTCTACGGAGGCTCGCCGTCATCCGCTCCCCGATTCGTTTTGATAGGGCGAACTTCCGGAATAAACCGTTCACCGAGATCCACCTCAACGACCGGCGTCTCGGGGTCATCTCACTAGTGAGCAGCATGTCCGCCTCGTCCTACACCGCCAGCACTGCCCGCTTTCTCTGCTGGTGCGGACGGGGCGGCTCGGGAGGTCTACAATGCTGCACTAGAGGAGGCGCTAAAGCTCTACCAGTCTGAGATACACACCTACGAGCGCTGGTAGGAGGCTGAGGCTCGTGCTACCGCCATCGTAGTGGGTAGCATGCCCGTGACCATCTCTATGGATGTGGCGGAGCTGCCGACGACACAGCTCATGTGGGAGCACCTCTGAGCTCACTACCAGCCGACGAGCGATGATATGTATCTCTCAGTTGTGCACCAGGCACATTCTCTTCAGCAGCTCGATGCCACCGTTGATGACTTCTACCAGAAGTTGTCAGAGGTGTGGCGTCAGCTTGACTCTCTGGGGCTGGATATCTGCCGGACCTGTCCCTGCTGTGTGCGGCTCCGCGCTCAACAGGAGACTCACCACCTCTACGTCTTCCTGACGCGTCTTTGGCCTGAGTTCAAGACTATGCACGCTCAGCTCCTGACTCGCCACCCGCGCCTGAGCTTGGTGGAGGCCCTCACGAGTGTGCGTGCTGAGGAGACTCGTCACTGTGGCATGGCTCGGATGTACTGATCTGTCTTATGCCTTGACAAAGATCTGCTCCATTGCCGCTCTCAAGACCCGACCGTGACCCTCCTCCGGCTCCTCCGGTGGTTCTTTGCTTCTCTGCTGGTCTCCACTTGCACCTCTTGTCGACTGCCACCACAGTGTCGGATTGTTACAAGCGGAGGAGGACCAGAGTCGTCGGGCGGGCGTCCCCGAAGGGCTCTAGAGTTCCTCTCCCTTAGGGATGGCCCTCTCACGGGGCTCCTCTGGTGGCGCCACCACGCAGCTTCTCTCATTTGCTTGGCGCCTCGGTGTCGGCTCATCCTCGGACTCCTCGGGTTACGCTTCGTCGCTCTTGCTTCTCGCGATCTTCCTCGCCTCCGCCTCCTCCCTCGTCAGGTATCTTGTCTCCGTGGATCTTGGACTCTGGTGCTTCTTTTCACATGACACCAGATTCTACCCACCTTACTTCTGTACGGTCCACCGATTTTTCTTCCACTGTTCAGACTGCAGATGGTACATCCCTTCCTGTTACAGGCCGAGGCACCCTTTTCACTTCTTCTTTTCATGTTCCTGCAGTCTCTCATGTTTCTCAGCTTACTATGCGGCTTATGTCGGCTGGTCAGATCACTGATCACGACTGTCGTGTCGTTCTTGAGTCTGACTCTTGTTGTGTTCAGGACCGCCGCACGGGGACTCTGCTTGGTACTAGCCCTCGGCGCCGTGATTCGCAGCGTCTTTGGGAGCTCGACTGGCTTCATCTTCCTTCCGCTGTCTCCACCAGCCAGTCGGCCACTACCACTACATCTGCTCTTGCTGCGTCCTCCACTACATCTTTTGCTCAGTGGCACCATCGTCTCGGTCATCTCTGTGGCTCACGTCTATTGTCTTTAGTCGGTCGTGGTGTTCTTGGGTATGTTTCTGGGGACACCTCTTTACATTGTATAGGTTGCAAGCTTGGCAAGCAGCTGCAGCTCCCCTATCCCACTAGTGATTCTATTTCTACTTGTCCTTTTGATCTTGTTCACTCTGATGTTTGGGGTCCGGCTCCCTTCGTTTCGAAAGGGGGTCATCGCTATTATGTGATCTTTATTGATGATTATTCTCGTTATACTTGGATCTACTTCATGTCCGAGCGCAGCCAAGTTCTTTCTATTTATCAGATGTTCGCCACTATAGTTCGCAACTCGGTTTGATTCATCATTCGTGTTTTTCGTCTTGACTCTGCTTTGGTGAGTATCTCTCTCTTTGCTTATGCGTCGCTTTCTCGTGGCGTGGCACTCTTCCTCAGTACTCTTGTCCTGGTGCTCACGCTTAGAATGGTGTCTCTGAGCGTAAACATCGCCACTTGCTTGAGACCGCTCGCGCTCTCATGCTTGCCTCCTCTGTCCCCCCTCACTTCTGGGCTGAGGCTGTTTCTACTGCTGCTTTTCTCATCAACCTACAGCCTTCTACTGCTCTTCAGGGTTCTACTCCTTTTGAGCGTCTCTTTGGTCGAACTCCACAGTACAGTCATCTTCGCAGTTTTGGCTGTGTCTATTTCGTCTTTCTTCCACCTCGTGAGCACACCAAACTGACTGCTCAGTCAGTTGAGTGTGTTTTTCTTGGCTACAGTCTTGAGCATAAGGGTTATCGTTGTTATGACCCTGTTGCTGGTAGGATGAGGATTTCTCGGGATGTCACCTTTGACGAGTCCCGCCCTTACTACCCTCATTCCCCCACTATTCAAACACCAACAACTCATGACTTATCAGCATGACAGAAAGACAATTACAGTTGAATTCCCTTCGGCATTTTTTTTTAATATTTCAGCTACTTTACATATTAAAAAAAAAAGGAATCATTTTCACCTGCAGCCTTTAGCAGAAGCTGAAGCTCATTAGCTGCACACTATACTCCAAACGTGAGATCCATAGGAGGATAAAGTAGGATACTGCTGATCCCATTGCAGAGTAGGATACTACTATACTGTGCAATACCTAGTCCAGTTAGTCATATCATTGCTGTGACATCGCTTCTGATTTGATAGTATTACTACTCACTGCTCACTTCAGTGCCCACCCAGCTGTACATTCCTGGCAATGCAAACCGCATGCTTTAGTTTAATCGCCTCTCCACTGTTCCCTTGACGAGGATACAGTTTTATCTCAAATTAAAATCTTTGCAATTCCTTCTTCGCGCAAGGGCAGTAGTAGGTAGCGATTGTTAGTGCAACTTACAGCCCATAGCCATTTCGACATGTGAAATTGATAAGCCACAAGACCGGCCACGGCCAGGACCAGACATGAGGCGATGCATTTCCTAGGACATGTCAAAAGGGACGGATCAAGCTCGATCCATCTCACTCTCACGCCTTGAGCTGATGTAAAAACATGGGCAGCGCATTGGCTTTCCGGTGAGGCATGAGAGGACCGCCATGTGGGTTGCGCCCTAGCTACGAACTGTCTGCCTGCCTGGATAGCTAAGTCCTGAATGGACAATGCATACGTATACTCCTTGACTACTTGTCCTTCTCATGAGTCAATGCCGCGCTTGGCCTGGTTAGATCAGTTAATGAATGGCCACTTGAATGTATAGTGAGCATGCATGTTAAATTTGGTCCCTGTGGTTGCTGCTGATATGCTTGTATATTGCAAGGAATGTGGTCCTTGAGAGAACATGCATGGTGCTTACAGCTTACAGAGTAGATTGCTGAAGAGCCCATGTGGGTCTTTGGTATGATCAAGAAAAAATCTTCTGCTTATCAAGTTCATCAGACAGCAACAAGTGCTATTCTATTCATCTGTTACAAGATCATAAATGTATTTTTTTTCTTCTGAAACTTGAGATTGGAAATTTCCTGACCATTGCAAGTTGCAAGAGCCAAGAGGACATGTTGATGTTGCAGTGGCTCCAGCCTCCATGCAACTACAAAAGAATCAGAGTAGCACTGTAAAGCCTCTGTGACAGGGTTAGTTACACTGTATGAGTTGCAAGTGACAATGGAGCAATGGACAGGACAAATTAAGTAACTGATCGGTGCAACTCGGTTGCCAATGCAGTGAAGAAGACAAGAGGCATCCCAGAACAGGCCCCAATGTTACCTACAACTTTTGGTGACGCGATCGCACTAGAAACATACGCAAGTGCTGATGCCAGCCACAAGGGACACATGCTCGGGACAAGCAGATACAAACAAGCAGTTACAGTGAAGGCAATGACACCTGTAGCAAAGTTTTAGCAGGAAAAGCCAGCATGCTAATGCCGCTCATTTGCAGACAATGTCAAGTGCCCACCATTCAAGAACCATCCTAAACAATTTCAGAGGACTTTCGGACGCGGCCCCCATCCTAAACAACTTCCGAAGCGACCACTGGCTTCTGCTCCATATGACCTTACTGTACTACTGTTTATGTACTAATGTACACAACACCTCATGCAGATCAGAAACCAAGACGGGACGATAACCAAAAAAAGAAGAAGAGAGGCAGATACAAGTTACAAAGCAGCACATAATTTCAGTCTCACCTAGAGTAGTATTACAGAAGAAATTACAGAGTTTCGGACAAATAAAACTCACATGCATCTAACTTCCAAGAAGACAGGAAGAGTAAGAAGGTAAAAGAAGAAATGAAAACAAAACCAGTTCCCTAGATATATGGAGACATGTAATTTGAATCTGTGTACAATCCCAGGACAAAATAGGCTTTTATACAACTAGCGGATTGGCCCACACAATTGCGCTGTTTGATGTAGTATAGTATAACTTTACGCAATTCCAAAATTAAAAATTTATATTTTGCAATCTAATTTTGAATTTGGTATATTTGATTTCATATTTAATTAACAAAATTTATTTTTAGATCTCTCTCCTTACGTGTGAAAAAGAGGATGGAGAGGTGGGCTCCTAATCTTGAATTAAACGTAGTGCTATCTATTTCTCTTTTTTTCCAAATTAAAATATATCTCTACGCCAACTATTAAATATGAGCATTTAAAATTAGGGTTCACCAATTTAAGGGTTAGATATTTTTTAAATTAATATATCTCCAAGGCAACTATCGAACCTGAGCCATTCAAATTATGGTCCACTCATAGATGGGCTGGATGTTTTTTTTTTCTTTTTTGTGAGAATTTCTAGCATTTTTTTCTTAGCAGATGTGAAAGACTTGTGATCGATTTTTAATATATAATAATAGATGGGTGCAGCTGCAATGCACAACTGCCGTACAAATCAAGTTGACCATTTCACAGATAGCATGTATTTTTTCCACAGAGCCGTTGGGAAACTATGAGCTTGGCCTAGCAGCTGGCTCATGAGTAGGCGTCCTATCCAAAACCCTAGCAGAGTCTCTAGTCTATAAATAGGGGGTGTTAGTCATTGCAAAAGACTGATCATGAAAATAGAAATAAAGAGAAGAAAGAAATCCCTCCCTCATATCTCTGTGTTCAATCTACTATTTGTTCTTGCATTGTTCTGTGCGATTCTACGCTTGTCTACGAGGTGATCGATCGGACTGGACTCGCCAGCGATGGTTACTCAACACATTATCAGCACGATCGACTCTGGCCTACCTCTAAACCTACTTTACTCGGATCAAAAGGTAACCGGCGTAGCACGATGCTCGTAGATCGAATCGTTTTTCTAGATCGCTTTCAATTCCGCAAATTTGGCTTTCTAGATCGACTCTCCTCGGATCGAGAAGGTAACCGTCGAAGAATGACACTTGTAGATTGAATCTTTTTTTCTAGATTGCTTTCAATTCTGCAAATTTGGCTTTCTAGATTGTATCCTACGGTGCAAATCCGCTCTAATCTACCATGACCGACTTGAAGTCGCTGGCACAATATCGATCGGTAGTTTACATGAAGGGGCAGATCTCGATTGCACTCAGAATTGTAGATTGCAAATTTCCTCAAATCTCTGTGGGCCAACTTGTAGTCACCGGCACAATGCCGATCCGATGATTGGTTGAAAAGAGGGACTATTGATTGCACTGTTCATTGATGCACACAGAGAGAAAAAATCGCACGCGCCGCTGCCCTGCACACCGCACGGCCACACTGCACCCCTTGTCAGCCTTGCATGGCCACCGCACCGACCGCTTACCCGACCTTGCACCGCCGCCGTGCGCGCCCTCGGCTGGCCTGCAGCGGCCACGCCCCACTCTCGGCTCCTCCGTGTTCGCGACACGATCGAGCCATTGTCGGCTCCTCCGCGCCAAGATCTTGACCGCCAGCCGTTAGTTAACAGGCCAGACGCGACCGAGCGCCGCGCCGGCGAACCACGCCTTTGCCGCCCGCCACCGCCGTCTCTTCGTTGACCGTCGCCGACTGCGTTCTCATGCCGCCGACCGTCGCCGCCTACAACCACCGCCACCACCACGCGACTGCGGCCACGCCATAGCCATTGCCTCTCTGGCAGCGTGGCGCCATGCGCCACGGCTTTGGGAACAGGGCAAGGGAAAACCCTAAACCCTCTGAACTGGCCATATGGGCCGAAAAGGCCGAATGGGCTTGGCCCAAGGAAAATCCGGGAAAGAAAAAAAGGGGAGAAAAAAAGAAAAAATCCTGATGTTTACAAAAGGGCCCTCGGGTTTTCTTAAAAATGCGCGAAAAATTTCTCAGAATTGAAATTTAGCGGTTTAGCCCCTAAAAATTACAGAATTCACTGAAAATTCATATTCCAACAGAAAAGGGCCTAGGGAATTCAATTTTTGAACCATTTTGAGCATTTGAAGCATGTTTAACTTTGTAATTTTTATTTATATGCAATTTATATTGTATTTACTGTTTTGAATGCAATTTATATTGTATTTACTGTTTTGATTATCTGTGATTGTCTATATTGCTTTTAATCACTGAAAATAGCAGTAAATCATGAAAAATGCATAGAAAAATACGGGAATATTATGAGAATTTTGTACTATTATTTGCAACTATGTTATGCAAGTTACCAACAGCAATTTTATGAACTCTTTGCATAAATATGAAGATGACTAGCATCACAAACCGGGAGTTCGAAGAGCTAGCCCAGCATGACCAACCTTTCACCCGAATGCGGTGCAATCCGCACGCAACTATCGTCAAGACGGCTACAAGGAGTATGCCGAATTGATTGACATCATGCAAGTTACGGAAGATGATGTTCTAAGAAAAAACTACATCTCATAGCCGCATAGAGTAGCAATGTTGGCCATGAAGCCAATGCTAACAGCTACAAGGTTAGGAAGTCTCTCACAAAGGAGAGGGGCAAGAAGGGTAAGATCGTGGATCACAAGATCAAGACAAAGGTTCAAGAAGAAGGGCAAAGGACAGCATGAGGCACACCTCGTCATTGTAGACATGGAGGATCCATAACCATTAGTTGCACTCATGGATGTGAACAGCCCAGTAGTAGCCCCCATCACCCCTCCTTTGGACATCGCAGCGGCCGCAGCTGTAGTTGCCCAAGAGGAGAAGATCACCATGGAGCAGATTGAGGTAGAAGTTTCTAAATACTTCGCTGATTCGATCTAGTGCACGTATTGCACTTAGATCTTTTTATAGTCACTTGCAGTTTGTGATTGTGATGGAACATTGAATTATTTTGTTCTTTGAATAATGGTTGTAAGTTCTAGGAGAGCAAAGCATTAAATTCTTGTGACAAGTCCTGCAAGGCTTATATTCTCGTATTTATAATAGCAAGTTATGTTCTGATATTTGAAGTATTAGAACGCATGTGGCATCCTATGGCGGCAATGTGCTTAGCGGATAACAGCACAATGAATACCATCTTGAGAGAGACGAAATTCTTTCAATCGATCAACAAGAATGCAGGTAGTCTTACGATAATCGTTAGCAGCGATACTTGTATAATAGGCTCAGTAAGGGCCACAATTATACTTTCGATGGGCACAACTTTGGTCATTAAAGAAGCATTGTTGTACCTAGAATTGACTAGAACTCTCCTAAGTTTCAAAGATATTCGCGCTAACGGTTTCCACGTAGAGACTGAAGAAGAGTATGGCAAGGAATACCTACTCATTATAAAACATGAAGAAAGTAGAAAAAGAGTATTAGAACGACTTCCCTCATATGAAACTAGGCTATACTACACTAATATTAAGGCACTCGCAATCTATGCTGCCCTAAAAACCGTATTTAGAAGCTCTGAACTTTTCTATCTCTAGCATGGTAGATTAGGTCATCTAGGTCTTAGAATGATGATAAATATAATTAACAATTCACAAGAACATAATATCGATGTAAAGAATTTCCCAATCAGGAAGATTTTGTGTGCCCCGCATGTGCCACCGAGAAATTAATTAATAGACCTTCTGCTCTAAAAGTGAAGGATGAAGTTCCTGCATTCCTGGAACGTATCCAGAGAGACATTTGCGGTCCCATACAACCCCTGTCAAGGCCATTTAGGTATTTTATGGTACTCATCGATGCTTCCTCGAAATGGTCACACGTATGTTTATTGTCTACGAGAAACCATGCTTTTGCAAAGCTAATCTCGCAAATAATTAAAATTAAAATTAATTTCCCTCATCATCATGTGAAGTCCATCAGAATGGACAATGCCAGGGAATTTACTTTGAAGGCATTTGATGATTATTGCATAGCAATGAGAATTAACATTGAGCATTGTGTATCGCATGTCCACACCCAGAATGGACTAGCAAAATTGTAATTTACCAACTACATGTTGGGAACACGCAGTCCTGTACGTAGTAACTCTTATCAATTTTAGACCATCAGCATATAACATACATTCACCTATGCAACTAACGCAAGGGGTCAGCACCAAAAAATTCTCATATTCGCATATTTGGTTGCAAGGTTTATGTACCCATACCACCACCACAGCGAACTGCAATGAGCCCTCTCCGAAAGTCTGGGATATACATTGGTTATGAGATATCATCCATAATCAGGTATTTGGACCCCATGACTGGAGATTTGAATACAGCTGCTTCGCTGATGGCATATTTAATGAGGATTGTTTCTCGTCTTTAGGTGGAGGAAATCAACCCCGTAATGAAAAATATCGGGAAATAACGTGGCAAGCCACGGGAATCTATGCACATGACCTGCACACTAGTGAAGAAAATAAAGAAGTCCAGAACATAATTGATTTGCAAGCATTAGAAAATCAACTACCTGACCACTTTAGTGATTTGAAGAGTGTGATCAAGTTGCATGTGTCTGCACGTAATACACCGGAGAGGGTTGAAATACCAAAAAAAATTGAAGGTACCCCTAATCCCATCCAGAGGCCTCAGAAAAAGATGAGAACTCCGACCCCTCGAATCCAAAGTAACCGGGGACTGTAACATCCTGATTTTCCAAGTCCTTTTAAAATTGTAAAACAAAATAAAACTATTTTTGTTTTGATGAGAATTCATAGTTGGTTCGTTGGAGAGGTTTAAGTTTTATGTTGTCACCCCTTCTGTATGTTGGCCAGTTCTCCCCTCAGTCTCTCTTTTGTGTTATGTTCGGTTTAGACCTTCTCTGTGGCCTGGACCTCCCCAGTGGTCCTTAAAGTTAGACCTCTCCTGGGGGGCTCGGACCTTTTTCTCAATTGGACGTGTCTTTATGTCCAGACCTTTCTCATTGAGCTAGATCTCTTTGGATCTCTTTGTTGGTTTGAATCTCTTGGTTCAGACCTCCTCCTTAGGTCTAGACCTCCTCTTGGTTAAGGCGTGCCTATATGTTTAGGCCTCCCTTCGACTTCAAGTCCGTTGGACCTCCCCATCCATTGGACCTCCTTGCTTAACTTAGGAACTCCTGACCTCCAAAGATCTCCTCCCGAACCTCTAGGACCTCCTATATTGAGATCCTCACCGCTAGGACCTCCTGTTGTGGAAATCCTAGCGATTAGGACCTCCCCTGGTCGACTTAGTTCTTTAGACCTCCTCTCAAGACCTCCTTGAGCCTGTGGAACCACCCTTCGTGAGGGCCTAACTGATAGGACCTCCCCGTCGGTGAGATCCTACCAGTCAGGACCTCCTTTTTGCAAGGATGCCCTCAGCCAGGACCTCCCTTGATGGGATCTTGGTTGTTAGAACCTCTTGTCGCGTAGACCTCCTCCATGTGTGTCTGGACCTCCCCATGTCCAGACCTCCTCTGTAAACATCTGGACCGTCAAGACCTCCCCCTTGAGATCTTAACAGCCCAGACCTCCCTCCTTGAACATCTGGACCGTCAAGACCTCCCCATTGGAGATCTTAACCGTCCAGACCTCCCTTCGTTGGCAGATCTGATCGTTAGGACCTCCCCTTGGAGATCCTAACCGTTCAGACCTCCCGTCTGGATTTGATCCTACGGCTCTAGACCTCCCTAGCGGGTGAGGTTCCCCTCTTACCACACGGACCTCCCCGTTAGCACTCAATCTTGGCCGTTGGACCTCCTCTTTGGAGATCTAACTGTCAGGACCTCCCCCTTTGACCCAACTGTCTCTAGATTTGACTAGTCCCACTTGCCAGGCTTACCTATTTTATGTTTCCCCGCCACACTAGTACCATGAGCATTTAATGCATGTATTGTCGCATTAAATGCAGCCAAGCAAGTGGCTGCTTCTATAGTATGGGGTCATTCCGGGGCACTATTGGTGTCTTTTCTAGTCTCCTCCCGTAACAGTACACTATGTCCTTTATTATTTTTCTTTGACACTCCCGTACCTTTTGCCCATCTCACATGCTCACCAAATCATGTACGCATTGAGTGGTCTTTTCACTTTCTTTGACTATAACTAGCCCTGGGAGCCCTCCATTGCCACCTTTTTCACACACTCAACAATTTGGCTCACACTCAGTGGCTTTCCGGAGAGCCTTGCTGCCAAGAACATCGCTAGGAGCATCGCTTCATCGTATTTTCACCATTGGAGGCTCGGCTGGAGCTTGGGCATTGACCTCAACCGCCCATACTGCCTGCGACCTCCCCTTCACTCATCACCTCTTGCTTATGGCTGGTAAGCCTCCTTGCGTCTGATCTGCTCCTGCTCTGATCGCCACCATAAGAGGTTATGTCCCTTTCAGGACCTCTTCTTTTGGATTCTCGGTGGAACTCTATGGTTTTCGTATAAAGATCACCTCTCTAGACTCTGCGCAAGTATCATCATCTTGGTCTTTTGCTAAAGCCGCCCCTCTGGTCTTCCGTGAGGACCTTCCTCATTGGACCTCTCCCCAGTAAGTTGGGGCCTCTCCCAAAGAACCTATTTTGAGTATGAGATGTTTCTGTTGGTTGAGTTTTGGAGTTTCTTTTGAAGTTCCTTTGGCTCTTTATTTGGAATTTGGTTTGAGTTGTCTCCTTTTCTCCCGTATAGATCGTGAGGACACTGAGGAGCGTGATTGCACTGAAGAAGAAGACTCTCAAGACAGTGAGCAAGGCAAGTCATGCTCTTGAACATATTGCACCCATTATTTCAATTTATTTATGTTCGGTTTCAAAAGATAATGCATGCCTATTTCTATCAAGATATTTTAATACCTGTCTTTAAACACATAGTTATGCCTAATTCCTTCATATGGCCAACTTGACATTGAACCCAATCTGTTGTCACCTCAGACAAAATCTGGTTGATACATTAGTGTGAACCAGGAGCAATTGAAAAACTGAATGCTTAGTCTTGCCTAGACCAAAAGTACTTGATTTGGGAAAATCTTTACCTTCATGACCAACTATTGTTTAAAATGTTTTGACCATGGCATGGGGATGTCATGAGGGTATGAAAATATTGCTGGGGAAGCAAAGAAAATGGAAATTGATTTAGACTTGGGCGAATTGGTTTGCTTGGTTGGTGTAAGGTTTATGCATGGACTCTATCCTGGCTAAGGTGGAGGTCCAGGGGTTTGTGATTGTCGCCCAAGTCAGTTGAGGACCGGTCTTTGAGCCACCAATGCTAGGCCTATGATGGGCTATGCCAAAACCGTGCAACCACATGTCTCCAGTATAGGGTGTGGGACCTAGCTAAGTAACTTGCAGAACTTCCACCGCAGTTGATCCAATTGGAGGAGTGGGAGGTCTTCTATGGCCAAAATGGTCTTTTATGACCTATGTTCCCACTGGTGCAAAAGGGGGCCCAGATCCTGCGGAGCTGAATCCAAAGGAGGCGAAACCTTAGCAAGGAGAGGCTGTGGTGGGACAATGCATTTCAAAGGCTTTGTCATGAACTCTAGACCTCTTACCTTTGGTAGTGAGAGGTGGCATCGACGGATGTCGGATAAACTAGAGGGATCATGTCATGTGGGTAAAGTGCACATCCTCGGCCGAGTGTAAATCTATTGAATAGCCGTGTCATGCGTCATGGACATCTTGGGCGTGACCACTCGAGTTAGATGTTGAATTTGGGTTTCTAAAATGTTTAATAAACTGTTTTGGGATTTCTATCCCATGGGCTTTGGGCGAGGAGCCTTGTGACAGGAGGGTATCCTTCACCAACTTGTTGATGAATGTTATCTAACGAAAATCAAGTTTGAAAAATGAATTTTAGCTATTAAAAATCTGCCTTGGAACTTAATATTCGTAATTGAAAGAAACTTGGCTTTATGCAAATCAACCCTATTACGCCTTCTTTTGTATATCCATATATGCATGTCATTTTGTTATTCCACGGGTGTGACTTGCGAGCACAGTGGTAGTGCTCGCTCTTGCTCATTGCAAACTCTATCAGGAGAAGACAACAGCAGTGAAGAAGAGGACCAGGACGAGTAGGTTGTGCCCTCCAGCCATTTTGCCTGTGGTATAGTGGATGGACGTCTGTTTCCGCTCTTTTGTAAGCTTGCCCTTGGCCCAAGGCCACCTTTTGTAAACAACTCCTTTGTTATGTTGTAAATAAAGTTATGTCGTGGATGTTACCATTCTTGTATACTGTGAAGAGCTAGCTTGAGATCCTTAGGACTAGCCCAGTTCACGCTGGGAATCACAGAGTGATCCCTCAAGTCTCATGACCTCCTCAAGTCAGGTCCTTCGACCTCCCCTGAGTTGGCCGTGGCAGTGAGGGATCTCCCCGTGACTCCTGCTCCCCACGGTGGTACCCTCGAGTGGCCCTGCGGGAGACTCGATTGGTACCCCTGGGGGCAGATCCTACCCGAGCCTCGGGAGGTGTTACCGGACCTCCTGGGAGGTCCTAAGGGACGTCCTAGGAGATCCTGGGAGGACCTCTCGGGTGCCCTAGGGTTGGGTCGCCACAGGGACGCCTGGTGAAAAAAAGATAAGAATGACTTGACATAGCCGATCACCGAAATTCCCTAGAACCAGAAGGGGAGCAAGTTGAGACCTGGCACTAGTATGAAACCTTCAGAAAAAGGCATACCGGATTTGAACATTCCCACGGAGGGAGACATCAGCAGGGATGTGTGCGGACACACTGGAGCTGAAAAACTAAAGAGACTAGCCCCGTAATTGGAAGTAGTGGTGAGCAAGTAGAATCATTAGAAGAATCGCCCCTTAAAGAAATAGGTATAAAATATATGACCACGGGATAATCTATGAATGGGACAACAGCCAATGTCGACATTTATTTTGCAAAGAAAATTGCCACAATCATCGATCTTGATCCAGAGCCTGCATTGCTGAATGTAAGAAAAGATCAGATTAGAAAGATTGGAAGAATGCAATGGCAACATAATTATTATCTCTGAATTAAAGAGAGATGTTTGGGCATGTAAGCCGCGCGCCTCCCTATGTGCACCCCGTAGGGTATAAGTGGATATTTGTTCGAAAGAGAAATAAAAATAATGAAATTGTAAGATAGAAAGCAAGGCTCGTTGCACAAGGTTTCACTCAACGTCCAGGAGTTGATTATGAAGAAACCTATTCTCCGGTCATGGGCGGAACTACCTTATAGCAGTAAACTTGAATTTAGAAATGAAATCGATGGATGTGGTAACTGTATACCTTTATGAAAACTTGGATTCAGACATTTATATGAAGGTACCTAAAGGTACCCCTGTCCCAAACCAAGACAGAGCAAATAGAAATCTGTATAGTGTGAAACTCAGAAAGTCACTGTACGGACTGAAACAATCAAGCGGGATGAGGTATAATTTCTTAAGCGACTTTCTATGCAAGAAAGGCTACACGAACAATGAGGATTGTCCATGTGTATTTATATGATGATCCCAGAATGGATTTTGTATAATCTCAGTATATGTAGATGATCTGAATATCATCGGAACCCTAAAAAAAATTAAGGAAGCAAGCTCTTACCTGGAATTAGAGTCTGAAATGAAATATTTGGGTAAAACCAAATATTGCCTATGCTTGCAGCTTGAGTATGCCCCTGAAGGGATATTAGTGCATCAGTCAACCTACACTCAAAAGGTGTTGAAAAGGTTCGGCTTTGAAAAGGCATACCCTTCGAAAGTACCAATAGTCGGAAGATCCTTGTAGCAAGATAAGGATCCGTACAGACCCAGAGAAGAGGGGGAGGAAGTCCTGTGACCGGGATTCCCGTACTTAAGTGCAGTAGGAGCACTCATGTATTTAGCAAACTGTACTAGACCGGACATTGCATTTACCCTAAACCTATTAGCAAGGTATAGTGCAGAATCTACAGAAAGACATTGGCAGGGAATAAAGGACATCTTCCGATACCTCTAAGGAAGCAAAGACCTTAGTCATTCTCTGAAAAGAACCAAGACCTAACTATGGTAGCTATGCAGATCTTAGTAATGGCTATCGGACCCACATACAGCCAAGTCGCAAACAGGCTATGTATTTCTATGTGGTGGAACTGCAATTTCATTAAAATCGTCTAAGCAAAGTCTTGTATCAACTTCGATGAACCACTCGGAAATCATAGCATTGTACGAGGCCTCACGAAAATATTCTTGGCTTTGGCGGATGATTCACCACATCCAGTAGTCGTGTGGATTGAATACCGCGTAAACCCTCACTATTATCTATGAAGATAATGCAGCTTGTGTTGCACAAGTACAGATGAGTTATGTGAAAAGTCTGCTAACAAAACATATCAACTTCAAGTTCTTCTATGCTCATGAATTGCAAAAGATGGACGAAATCAAAGTACTGCATACTAAGTCATGTGAAAAAATTTCAGATTTATTCGCTAAGTCACTTCTAGCATCTAGCTTTGAAAGATGCATACGTGGAATTGGAATGACGAGACTTAAAGAAGTGCGGAATTCAGGGGGGATTCTTCACGAACGCATTATTGAAACTTAATCACGAAGATCGAGTACCCAAAGAATTAATTCTGGAGATTAAATAACATTGGGTGGATTGTACTCTTTTTCTCTTGACGAGTTTTTCTGAAGTTTCTCGGCTAAGGTTTTTAATAAGGCAATTCGTGCAACGCAGCAGAACGTATATTATGTACTCTTTTTCCAAAAAAAATTCCCACTGGGTTTTTATGGAGTTTTGACGAGGCATGAATATGTGAGGATTGGTGCCCAAGGGGGAGTATTGGGAAACCATAGGTTTGGTCCTGCAATCGGCCCATAGGTGGGCGTCCCATCCAAAACTCTAGCAGGGTCTCCAGTCTATAAATAGGAGGTGCTAGTCATTGTAAAAGGCAGATCATGAGAAAAGAAATAAAGAGAAGAAAGAAGTCTCTCATATATCTCTGTGTTCAATCTACTATTTATTTTTGCATTGTTCTGTATGATTCTACACTTATCTACGAGGTGATCGATCGAACTGGACTCGACAGCGACGATTGCTTAACAGGAACTACTCTCGCATAGGCTTAAAAACTGTGTAAAGTTTTATTGTTCAGGTAACTCTGGTACAACATATTTACATGCACGATTTGATGACAGACAAACAAATGGTTGACATAGACGAAACGAAGTACTCTCTACACGTTACACTCTCTCGAGTCTTGGCGAGTTCACTTGCCGGCGGCCATGGCGTCGTAGAAGCTGCTCCTCCTGACCTCCTCCGGCGGGATGAAGGCGTCCGGGCCGAGCCCCGGCACGTTGAACACCACGTCGTCGATGGTCCACGACTCCTCCATCCGCGTCACCACGCGCGCGGCGCGCACACCGACTCCGAACCGGGCGAGGTGAGCCGTGGAACGCCCCTCGTGCGCAACGGCGACGCCGTCCACGGCGCAGTAGTCCCCGAGGCTCGACGCGATGGTGATCTCCCAGTACATGGCGGGCGCGCCGGGCGACTGGATCCGGGTCAGCTGCGAGTCCTCCAGCCGCGTTAGAAGGCCACTGCGCTGGCTAAAGAACCCCGTCAGGCCGTGCCGGATCACCTCCGCAGTGCCGTCGCTCCAGCTCGACAGAACCGAGGGGCCCACGTCCAGGCGCAGCACGAAACATTCCTCGCCGTCGATGTTCTTCTCGCCGGCGTGCTCTGCCGTCGAGAAGATGGACGCGATCGCCACAGGATCCAGGCCCTGCATGGACATTTTTGACAGAGATATTTAGGTGTGCTTGCAATATGACAACGGCTATTTTAGTCGTATGAATAGTGTGTCTGAATTTGAGCAGATAACTCTGTTTACCAAGTTGGCATGCATGTGTTTGGTGCTTTTGGACGAGCAATGCTAGGGAATCTGAGAATATTCCAGTACTATCACTGTGAGTTAATCAAGCAAAGCAATCTACTGCAGTACATGAGTTGGTCAAATTTTCCAAGAAATTGATAATTTGGGTGTGCCCAAGTACAGGCACCTTATGTGCAGAACTGCAGAGTTTTATACCTCATATTACTACAATGGCAAACAAAAATCAGAATCTTCAGCTATTCTCAATACCAACAATTGAAATATGAAATAAGGTAAGGTGGGACTGGCACTCTGGAAGTGTATTATCTGTGTTGTGCCAAGTGCCAACATCTGGGTTTAGGTAACAACATGTCAATTACCGCTTAATTTATTGGCATGGGACAGAGGATAATGCTGATATAGAAATCCATTACTCCTGAATAAAACATGCTTGTACAAAATTTTATCTAGCATAGTACAAACAGATAAGAGCCTCTATATATATGTTGCATCAATACTAGCCATCAACATAAATAATTTTTAAGTGGGCAGCCCTTAGATATTCCTTATCGTTTCTACAGAGATTTGGTGAAACTTTTCGAAGTCTCGAAGTGAGATTGTAGAGAAGAGTGCACAAATATGTACACAAATTAGTATCACTCTCATCAGTAATAGAACCATATATTTTCATTACCAAGTTGCTCTGATTTAGTAGGCTCTGAACTGCTAGAGCAAAATGTATGTTTTAATCCATCTACTTAGTCAACTAAGTCCTATGCTCACTTGAAAAATTTTCATTGTCAAGTTTAGCTAATGGTTAGCATAGACGAACGACTTAACCAATTAACTAATTAAGGCCACATTGGTGCAATATTCAAACCGTAACACCTGCTACACAATTAATTAAAATGTTCGGTAAGCATGAAGATTTCAGAATCAGATCATGATTTCAGCACCCAATTTTCCTACCGCCGAGTTGGTTATGCTAATTTCGTTAAAAATACTGACAACCTATAGCAAAAGAGTTTTCCGGTTTAATCAAATAAACCACAAAATCTATCGTTTAATTTCTTTCAGGGGATTGGGAACACCGTTTGAACGATCTGCTATAGATTTACTAGTAAAATATGAATGCATTTTTTAGTAAAAACGGTAGCACTCATTGCCAATTTTTTCAACAAAACATCGACTTCCCCTAGTCAACTCCCACTAGCACACTAACATATATACTTGTGTTGTTCAGCAAGAACATAAACAACAAGGTTCCATTTGGCAATTTGCTGAGGATAAGCCTAAAGAAAAGCACCCGATCTGCGTTAATGAACTCACACTCACTAAATCTATGTTAATGAACTCACACTCGCTGATCAAACATTCAGACATCTCCCACCAGGCACTTTATAAAAGAGCAACCCACACACACAGAGATATATTCTAGTGATCTAGTCCCATGTGAGGCAAGGCTAAGGCAGGCTAATCTCACACCTAATGGCCTCTCCCCAGGTCAAACAAGACAGTTAGGACTCTCCTCCATGCAGCATCAATAATGACATCAACAGGGTGGCATGGCATGCAGTGGCATTGCTACCAGCTCCAGATCCCAAGATAACAACTGTGCAGTGTGCATATGTGCAGGAATGCAGGATACTATATCCAACTGCTTTTAACAAAGATTCTTCCTCACATCCAATTCTTCCTCTTGTTTAATGGATCTTCTCCTTTTCTCTCTTCCTTTCTCATGCATGATATGTCCCAGTCCCATACGCACTGACAGAGTGACAGTCACAGGCTTGCGCAAGCGCGCACAGATGCAAAGCGATAGGGCATGCACAAAAGCAGAAGGTTATACAATGGCAAAGCAAAGCAGAGAGAGAGAGAGAGAGAGAGAGAGCAAAAACGTCTGTGGGGCCCACCTGTCATGGGCCGGCCAGGCTAGTAATACAGTGCATGCGAGACATGCCATGCCCGGTGAGGTGAGATAGGTAAAGCGATATGAGAAAAAAGATGGGGGATGCAGCGAAAGGAACGGAAAAGGAGAATACGGCGTCACGATGCAACGCCATTGTCAGTGTAAAACTGTGAATGAGAATGAAAGCGTCAAGTGCCAACCTGGAGGGCGCGGCGGAGGGGGCGTGAGCCGCCGCGGGCGGCGTGCGCGCCGAGCCAGGGGTGCGGCGCCAGGCGACGCGGCCGTCGCTGCCCGCGGCGACGTGCTGCCCGGCCACCGCCATCTCGACGAGCCACATGCTGGGCGCGAGCTGCCACACCACGAAGCTCCCCTCGTGGCCCCGCCCGCTGCCGCCACCGCCTCCCCCTCCCCCGGACTCCTGTAGCATCGCTAGCCGCACCCTCCCCGCGGCGTACATGCTCTTCACTGCGCCCTCAATCTTCCCGCACCCCGTCGTCGCCCTGAACTGCTCTATTATGTACTGCGCCGACGACGCCACCTACACGCAGCATACATATTACATAAGCAAGCAAACGCATGGAGACTAAGAGAGACATGCATATGTGCAAAGGTACAGTGCGATCGATGTACGCCCGGACGTACGTGTCGAGGGAGACGTGGGAGGAGGGGAACAGGGGAGAGGGGGCACGCGAGGACGGAAAGGAGGACGCGGAGGTCGGTGGCGGGCCGGGCGTCGTCTCCAGCGCCCGAAAGGAGGCGGGCCCACCGGTGCAGGGCCGCATGGAGGCCGGACCGCCGCCGCGCCGCCTCCTCCTCGCCGCCGCCGGGCTCCTCAGCCAGCGGCTCCAGCGCCACCCTCGATCTCATCTTCTCGATCACTTGCTCTCTCTCTCTCTCTCTCTGCGTAGCTTAGCTTCTGTGTCAGGCTGCTGCGAGGTTTGTTGCTTCTGTCGCTTCGTGTTATTATAAGGGAAGGAAGCTTAGGGAGTGCAACTTGCGAGCACGTAGCACGGGTTTTCTAATGGTTGCTGCGAATGACGTGTGGGGCCTCAGTGCTCGTGGGTCCCGAGTGTCAGTGGGACCTGTGGGGTTGGGGCGCGTGTGGAGTGCGGGGGAAGGGAGGGGGAGCGTTGAAGGGAGGCAAGAGCGAGAGGAGGGGGGGAAATGGGGTTGGGGAGGGGTCAAAATCTCGCTCGCGCCCGGGAGAAGAAACAACGAGTGGCGTTGCTGGTGGTGGCGTGGCAGTTGAGCGGCTGAGCGAACCTGCTTCTCACGGAAGTGAAATCTGCTCTCATGGCAGCATTTTCTGATCAGCGACTGGATCGTGCTTACACCGTAGTAGCACGCACGTTTGATGTGAGATGTACGTGTAACGTGAGTATTCAGAGCACCGAGGGTTTTCTGTTTGGGAACAGGAGATTCAGTTCGTTGACGAGTTAGCTTTACTCTGACATGAGATGATGCGTGTCTGTTGCTTGCTTGCATGGTTCGTGTCAATTCCCGTTAGCCTACAAGCATCGACGGAAAGCTGCTTTCAATTGCATATTTGCATGATGGCGGAATGGAAGAAGGCGACTCTGCAACTCTTGTAAGCAGTGCACGCCTTAGAGGCCCATTTATGCGCTGATGGTTGGCATTGGGGTTCTGAAGTGCAGAAACTAGAAATCGAAGGCGACTTGGCAACTGCTTGCACAAAACTTCCCGATCAATCCTGGACTTGAAGATTTTCTCTTTCTTCTGTTTTATTGGTTGGATCTTTGTTTCAGTATGCCCAAGACACACGGAATCCAGCACGGACTCAACTTAAAATGCAAGATTTCCTCGCTGGATTGAGACGTCTAATGCGTACTTGACTGATCTGAGAGGCCACGCGGAAACGAGTTTATATCCAGCGATTTCCAACTGTACCTCACTGACGAGTCACATCTCACTTTATAACTGTTCTACTCTGAATTTCCAATGATTTCTGGAGCCCGAGGTTGTCTCCGCTTCGCCTTCACCGTCGGCCCCCGAAGCACCATACTCGATCCATGGCTCAGCGAGTACTTCATCTACAAGTCTGCTGGCCGCGGGAACCCGCCGTCGCTCAAACCAATCCCGGTTCCTACCCATCAGCGTGATTTGAATTTGATGTCAGCCTCTTGCCCTGCGGCGACGACGGGGGATTTCTCTTGGCCGGTCTCTCTTTGTCACAGGCCCCTCTGGACTATGAACTCCACACCTTCTCGTCCAAGGCGGACAAGTGGAGCACCACGGCGGTGCGGCTGGAGATACCGGCTAACGTCGGGGACGACGACCTGCCGGCTGCCGTATCTACCCTACAAGGTGATCGCGCTTGAAGGAGGGGCGCTATGCTGGGTCGACCTCTGGCGGGGTATTCTCGTCTGCAACGTGCTTGATATTGAGGATGAGGATCGGAGGACCCCGTGCTCCGTTTCATCCCACTACCCAAGCCTAAATTCAACGAGTCCCGGGCAGGTTGCCCATTGCCGGTCCGGGATGTCGCCTGCAGCAGCAACGATTTTATCAAGCTTGTCTAGATGGACCATCTTTACAGACAGGTTGTTATTAGGAATGATGCTGTAAATAATACACAGAAAAATAGAAATGAGAGACATAAATTTTACGTAAATTTTTTTTTAAAAAAAAGATCACAAGCCCACGAAGCCAATATCACTATGTAAGGAGATCACTATTTTATGGCATAGTATTAAGGGTAATCAAACTGCCGAAGAAAACTGCTTTGCAAAATAAATTATCTGTCGGCAATTAGTTTCCCCAGCACTTATTGCCTGCTTGGTAAAGTGTTGCCGGGAAAAACATTCCACAGCAAATATGTGGATTCCCGACAGTTAACTGCCCTAGAAAAGTTGTTTTTCCCCGGCAGTTAGATGTATTGCCGGCAGTTAACCTACCTTCGATTGCCTGTTTTCCTCAGCAGTTAAGTGCCCTAGATAAGTTTTTTTCCCCGGCAGTTAGTTCTATTGCCGACAGTTAACTGTCCTCGATTGTCTATTTTTCCCCGGCAGTTAGTTCTATTGCCGACAGGGGCGGCTAGGGAGGAGGGCAACAGGGGGAGTGGCGCTGGGAGGAAGGCGCCATCAGGAGGAGGGGAGGCGCGGGGAGAATAGGGAGGCGCAAGGAGGCCGTCGGGAGGAGCAGGCGCAGGGAGGATTTTTGGGTGGGGATAAGGTGGAGAGAGGCCGCGCCTATCTCTCCTCCATTTTTCACTTTCGCGCCTAATTTTTTTTTCCCGACAGATACGAGGTCATATGTTCAGTCTTCATGGAACTTTTTTTATTAATTAACCTTTTTTAAAATTTTATTTTAAAGTTAACCCCCAGCGAACTTTATTTCCAATTCTAACCCCTTTGGTCACACCACCACCCGTGACGTGACAAAACAACATCGTCACGCTATAGGATAAGTCCACTAAATAGCACTTTTTGTCACACCACTAGTCGTGGCGTGACCAAACAACGCTGTCACGCTACGAGTTCTGGACTTTCGCTCAGGCCATCGGGGGCTTCAAGTTCTGTCGTCTCGTACTAACGATAGATGACACTTTCCTCACAAGGAGGTACAAGGGCACCATCCTCACCGCGGTGGCGGCCGATGCGAATGACCAGCTTCTTCCGATGACATTTGCCATTGTGGAGAGTGAGAACACATCCAGCTGGCTGTGGTTCTTGGAGAACGTGAAGAGGGCGGTGGTGGGAGACTGGCCCAACGTCTGCCTAATCACAGACCGCAATGTTGGGTTGTTGGCGGCCATCAACACGATGCAACGTGTGACAGATTCATCTCACCAGTGGAACGACGTGCAATCCACGTGGTGCATGAAGCATCTTGCATCTAACTTGTTCACGCGGTTCCGCAGTCAAGAACTCATGAAAACGTTCAAGGCATTGTGTCTGCAGGACCAAAGGCGGAAGTTTGAGTCCATTTGGAGAGACCTCGAACACCGGATTACGAGACATACAAGGGAGTCCACTCTGGAGGGGAGCAACCCAGTAGTGCCATAAGCTTCTCCGAGTGGATTAATAGCCACGCTCCTAAATTGGAGAAATGGTCCCTCCTCTATGACACAAACGGTACGAGGTACGAGATTATAACGACCAACATGTCCGAGGTTTACAACAGCGTCCTCCTCACCATGATCGTCCAGGAGACATGGACTCGCACTGTTGGTTATTTCGTTAATAGAGCCACCACAGCCAAGCGACAGATGAACGAAGACAAGCAGTGGTCTGAGAACATGCAGAGGCACATGGACCGAAAGATGGATAAGGCCCGAATGCACAACATCCGGGTGATCGACGGCCTCGGTAATCTGAGATCGAGCCGGCGAAATATGTCAACAGTCATGCCAGGGAGGAAAGGAAACAGGTATGCACCTTGGGTGATGTGGCGACATGCAGCTGCAACAAAATGAAGCTCCTCCATAAGCCATGCTCGCATGTGTATAAGGCGTGTGCGTAAATGAGGCAGATGTCTACACCGTACATCTCCGAGTACTACGACATGCAGCACCTATTCGGTACATGGAGTGGAGAGTTTCACTCGTACGGGTTGGAAATGAACTACAAGGATCTTTGGCCGGATATGGTGCAATATGGTCCCAACAGGGACTTGAAGATAATAGGGAAGGGGCAACGGCAGACGTGGCGCTTCCAGAATGACATGGATGCTAGTCAATGTACCAATATTAGCCGTACAATCAAGTGCAGGATATGCAAGACCCCTGGACACTCAATGAGGGATTGTCCCAACAGACCCAACTCGTCTGGTCGTCATTCAGTGTCGTAATGTAATGTTTTTCCACCTTATTTGTTATGTACAGCGTAAAATTCTACGATACCTAGCTATGGACTCTTCGGTAAACTTCTACGCGAAGGTGTTGCAGAAGCGCAAGTGGCTTGCACAGAAGAGGAAACATCTACAATACCCAGATTTTTCAATGAAAGATGCTCAAGTACCACCACATTTTCCGATCCCGCAGTGTGTGCGTGGTGAGCCGGCGGAGATTATTCAGTCCACACACCCAGACACCGCCGTCCGGACGTACTACACGTGCGGACACCACCTCGTAAGCGTTTTTTTCGCATACATCGATTGTCCTCTCATTACGTTGAATTCCTTAAATTTTTAATTTCATCCCCACGTAATGGCGGCCCAAGATGCGCTGCCACTTCTTCCAGTGGATCGACGGCCCGGAGATGTACGACACGGTATTCATCCAGTAGAAGTACATGCTGAACTACTCGATGCGGGCCGATACATTTGTGTGGTGGAAACCTTACATACCGGACCCTGTTGAGGAGGCACCGAAGGAGCCCAGTACTCGCCCAGATGTATTCCATATCGACGACGTGAGTTATGAAGAATTTACATCCTTGTTTTGTTTTTCACTGTACTGTGCACTTACATCATAGAATCGCGGAACATGGACGACTTCGACATACCAGCCCAACGTGGAGAGTCCCGCGACAAGGGGAAGGGAAATGCTCATGCAGCTGAGCCCAACCGCTATAGCGTATCCGATCGCCCAGGCGTAATCCATATCGACGACATGAGTTATGAAGAATTTACATCCCTATTACGTTTTTCACTGTACGGTGCACTTATATCATGGAATCGCAGTTAATGGACGACTTCGACACACTAGCCCGATGTGGAGAGTCCGGCGACAAGGGGAAGGGGAAGGCTCTTTCGACCGAGACCGGCCGACGTCGAAGTGTATCAGGCTGACCAGGTGCACTCTGTATCAAAGACGTGAATTATATACAATTTGCGTCCTTATTACATTTCTTACTATACGATCTACTTACATCATGAAACCGCAGGATATGGACAACTTCTATACTCATCGCCACCGTGGGCAGCCCCGAGACAAGGGGCACTCGCTATGGCGCCGTGGAGACTAGTTTGCACAAATCGTTAAATAGGACACTCTTTGTCAAATTATTAGTTTGTCGTGGATGATTTGTATTGTACCACAGGCTACATAAGATTATGCATGAACCAACCGAGGGAAATGCGTGGTGTGCAGATCATATAACGTTGTACCGTAGCCTTTGAAACACACACGAGTCGTAGGTTACGGTACATCATTATATGATCTGAATGCCACGTATTTCCTTCAGTTGGTTCATGCACAACCTTATCTAACATGTCGTACAATACAGTATTATGCACAAGCCTATCTAGACTGGTATATCCCGTGTTATGCGATTATATTTGGGTATATTTGTATTCATATTTTGTTTTGCTATATTTGTATGCGTATTTTGGTTATTACGTGTGTACTCTAGTGCTATATTGTATATCAACATCTCCAATGGAGTTGCAATGTAGTTTTTTTATACATTCCAAGTCAAATAAAATCATAAAATCCTAATTTTCGAAACCTAAAATTGAAATTTTCGCGATTTAAATCCTAAATTTTTTAGACAATACCAGAACATATATAAAATTGCCGAAATATTACACAATCAAGCCCACTGCGTGAGGACCCTTCAAAATAAAATTCATAATTTTTTGAGCTCATTTTCTACATTTATTGATTCATACGAACATAACACTTATACGAAATAGCAATAACAATTCTGAACGAATAAAATTATGAAAAATTTACACAAGTAAGTACACGGTGTCAGGAGGCTCCCGAAAAAATTTCATAATTTTTTTACTGATTTGCTATATTTTAAATTTCCTCCAAATTTCAGCCTAAAACAAACTAACCTAACTACCTAACTAACCTATACACTAATTACTAATTAACCTAACCTAATTGGGGCTGTGTGGCTGGTGCATGGTGGCCATGCGCCAACGGCTGACGTGGTGGGCCAACGGCTGAGGTGGCACGAGCAGGGGGGGCACGCGTCGGCAGGCGCCACGTTGGCGCACGGTGGTCGTGCGCCAATGCCAGGTCGCCGTTGGCGCATAGTGGCCGTGCACCGACAGTGATAGATCTGCAAATACTTCGTTGCCATGGTCAGATCCGCAAATATGCGACGAAAAAGCGACGTATCCGCAAAAAATTCCATGTTTTTCGCACCGTCCTACCGTCCATGTGCATTCTCCGGGTATCTGAATACAGCTCCAGGTATTTATTGAGCAGTTGCTATTTGACCGTGTTTGTGCGCTTTTCACATAAATGATGCTGCTTACCACTCTGTTATATGTACTATAATATTTTGCTTCTCTCTTGAAAATCAAAGAATTTGAGCGTGGCTCATTGCTTTAGTTGGGTCTTTTGAATGCCCTCCTGATCTACGCTGTGCTTTTGAATCGGTGTACTAAATATATTGTGTTGTTGTTGCTAAGATGGGACTCAGCTTACCCGTTTTTTATGATATCTTTGTTTTTATCTACAGCAAATGTCTGTGAATTTAATTAATGGTTTTCTGCATGCCTTGTCATTGCAGTTTGTTCCCAGATCACAGACAAACTACACTGAGAATGATCCAAATAATGCAACAGTAAGTGACCCATATTCTTTCTCATTTCGAAGAATTGCTGCGCCCTAATTTTCTCCCTTCTTCGTGTAGATCCATGGCAATTAATTTAATCCTTCTGTAACTGAGAGCCAACACCCAAGGCATGTTTTTTTTTCTTTGTTTGGAGAACTTCGTTCTGTGAACCATTGTACACAATGATGCCAATTTGTCAAACTTATTGTATATGTTTCACATTCTCCACTAATTGTTTTACCTGATGGTATTTGACATGTTAGCTTTCTTCTTGTTTTTTTTTAATGAAAGGCCATGTGGTGCGGAAGTCATCCGTGCACCAATGCGGCTCATAATCGTGCTCTGAATAACCATGTTCCATGGGGCTGTATTACTCAAAACAATCTGGTATGCTGTAATCTGTTTATCCTGTTGATCCGGAAGCTGTTCTTGTGATCAGAAAGTGTTTAGTGCTTAATCTGTTGTTGAACGGTTGGATGGACCTTCTGAAGTTTGCAACTACGCTGATTTCCAAAAAAAATTTGCATCAAATTCTTAAAGGATAATTGACATGCTGCGTGCTGCAGAACACACTGACTTCTGGCAGGGTAGACATCCATCAGAGTTTTTGCGAACCAATATCAATTCGGTGAATGAAATAATTGTTGTATACTAGGGGCATTTTGTGAATATCCCTATTATTCCTGTAGGGCACATATGTAAGAGAGAGAGACACCGGAGAAGAGGTCGTGGGGGTGGGGATCGATCCGATCCCCATGCCATGGCTTCCACGAGAAGCTCGGGCAGCCGTTTTGACGGCGCCGCCTTGTCCTCCACCTCATATTCTTATCCTCCTTCCTCTTGGGATAGTGCGGATAGAAGTTCCTTTTTCTCTTCTTTCTGAGATAAAAAATAACCTCAACCTAACTAATTTCTAGGAATTGCCTAACGGTGAGTCTTACACTTGATACGACAGCTATTGGGTGAGTGGGTGTTAGTTCGTGTGCTTGGCCAGTGTGTGATTCTTCTATTTCTTTGTGCGGAAATTCCCCAACCTTGATCTCGTGCATCTGTACACTTTGATTCATGGTGCTGACATTGTATCTCCGACGACCTCGCCGGGAAAACCGTGGTGTAACAGCAGCGATAGGTTTTCTGGGTCAGTGTCCTATCGACGTGCCTTACCTTCTTGATGCCTTTGATTGCCATCGGTTTTGTGAGTATCCTTGATTTTCAATTCATATATCTTGCATAGTGTGTTGTACTGGTGTTCCTGCAATTGTTCCTTTCTGTGATTTGTTTATACTAGTACTGGGAGACTTACATGATAGATTGTGGGCTATTTGTGAATGCTCAGTGATGGTTTTGGACTTGTAAATTATTGTGATAATTTGGAATTATGGATTAGGCTTTGAGCTGGAACTAGATTATTGCTAAAGAACTGATTAGTTGATCTGGTAGTAATATCGTTGAGTGTTGCAATACTAATTAGTTAATCGTGCAGTAATATCATTGAGTACTTACAGTAATTTCATTGATTGATGTAGTAGTGATTTGTTGATCTTACAGTAATATCATTGATTATTGCAATATTGATCCGTTAATCTTGTAGTAACATCATTGATTACTAAAGTACTGATTTGTTAATCTTGCAGTAATATCATTGATTACTGAGGTGCTGATTTGTTAATCTTACAGTGATACCATTGAGTCAATCTCATCTGGTTCAATGATTCAGTTAATAGTTGATAGCATTTAAACGCAAATTCAGAAAGCAGATGGTTAGCAGTATGAGTTTTTTTAAAAAAAATTAATACATTTTTTAATTTTTTTTTAAAGATAACCCTTCTCTAACTTTATTTCTAATTCTGACACCTTTGGTCACGCCCATGACCTGTGGCATGACCAAACCGTGCTGTTACGTCACCGACCACGGCGTGGCCAAACCTACCACGATAGCCCTTCGAGCCAACATGCATCAGTTTTTGGGCTAAGTCCTGTCATGCCAAGAAAAGTAGAGTGACAACACTTGTTTGTCACGCTGAGGTCCATGGCGTGACAACGTGCTTTTGTCACGCCACGCGTTGTGGCGTGGCTAAAGATGTTAGAATTGGAAATAAAGTTAGGAAGAGGTTATCTTTAAAATATTTTTTTAAAATGGATTAAATAATAATAAAAATTATAGCAGTAGTGCTATTAGCTTTGTTCACTTAATGAAAGTCACTTTCTGTTTTCTATCTGAGTTACTTAAACAGTCCAATGATATTGAGAAGGCCTGGTTCATCACTAGAGCAGCCGACATCTGAGAGCAAAGGATTAAATATCAATATGTGCATTATGTCAATTGATATTGTCCATAGTTTTAAATTCTTGAGCATGTTTCCCTGTTTATATGTTATAATCACTAATTTTGTGATGTTGAGACATCTCTATTGTTTATGTTATATAAAGCTTGCTAGAATCATGCTTTTATGTTATTATTTATTTCTGAAATTATTCTAAGATATTTGCTAAATCTGCAATTACTTCAACAATAACTGCTTTCAACTATGTGCATACACCTCATTCGCAGCTTCATACACCTGAAACACAGCCAAACAGTAGCCAAAACATTATATCAAGTTCGAGAATCAACTTAAATCATAGGACCAGTTCACAGTCAAAAACAACATTAGTCCTTGCTACAAGTCTACCAACAAATGATGCTATCTCTTCGTTTGATGGCTTAACTGTGCGGTTTGGGTTCTAGTTATATTGTATTACACGTCATATTATTTTAAAAAGAACATGTGTGGTGTATTTTTAACCACACCAAATATGACATGAGCTGCTCTCTTTTATTTTATTTTCTCCCTCGGAACGTTTAGGTACCTCAAACCTTGCTTTGTTATTTATAGGGCGATGACCTGAAACAAACCACCGCGTGTTTTAACCATCTGCCCTCTTCCATGGTCATTACCCGTTCGTTCACCATTTACGCTTTGTTCGTCCTAAATCTACTCTTATTTGCCCCTGCAAATTCTGCCGCTTCTTTTTAGCCTTCTGCCTCACAGGCCTCTCATCAGGAGGTTCTGTTGGGTGGATGGTACATTGGTACAAGACCTTTGGAGGTAGTGAGGTATGGTTGACAGTTATTTGATTTTTGTTACAGAAATCCCTTTCCATGATCTGTTTGATTGCTCGATTTATAATGTTTTATGTTGGAACAAGGTGCATTGATCAAGAAACAAGAAATGAAATGCATCATTTTTTATATTTGCGTTGTGCATTTGTAGTTCGCATTTTGTTTCAGGTTTCTTGGCCTCTACTTCTGAACATATCTTATACAGAAAGCGTATGATCTTATCATAAGAGTGAATTATTTGATGTCCCTTGATAAGATAGAAAACAACCAAAGAAAAGATAAAAATATGTTGTCTTGATTTCCCTTTCTTTATGCAGGGTCTCGACGCACTCATAAAGAACACAATTGCTGCAGAGATCCAGAACAACTGAAGCAAGGCATATCAGAGGAAACAATAGGCAAAGGCAAAAAAAACTGTCACGTTATTACATTTTTCAATCAGTAAAATGGGGTTGTCGATCTCATACCCACCAGATGACTACCTGCCAATGGATGATGATGAGAACACGGGCCGGCTGTTTGTTCGGTCCCTCAGCTTCGACAATCTCAGCACCCTCGAGACCCTTGAGTCACCACCGGCATTGCTCAATGCCCTGAGCTCCAAGAGGCTTATTATAAGAGGTTCCTTAAGCTTCAGGAAAAGATCAGAGGGTGATCCCTTTCATGTTGAAACTAGGATATCCATGGTGAGTCCTAAACCAGACAAGGAGAGTTGCAATCATAAGCATACTGTCCTACCAAGATATGGGCCCACAGAAAACCTGCCACCAGATTCTCCGGTGGTCAGGATGGTCAGTCCGAAGCACCAGGCCGCAGCAGTAAGGGTGCAGAAGGTGTACAAGAGCTTCAGAACAAGGCGGCAGCTTGCTGACTGCGCTGTTCTTGTTGAACAACGGTGGTATGTATGGTTTCATGTGCTAGTCGTGCATCAGTGGCGGAGTCAGGATTTTGCCGATAGGGGTGCAAACTTTTTTTTGCGATTACAAGGAAGACGCATATACACACATCCCACCACACACACGCGTGAGTACGCCTCATATCACATGTCTAGAAAGACGGAGGCCAAGAATAAATCCACGACCTTATAAAATATCTACTGAAAGCGCACTTGTGTGTACATAAAAGTGCAAACTTAACTAACATACTTCAACATAAAAGTTTAAATGACATAGTAAAGGTTGAAGTGGAACAAATTATATGTTTCTAGTACAACCGACATCACAAAATATTACATGATTGCTGAGAATAACACAATATCGTATAGTCTGTGTATTATACTAGGTATATATATTGTATAAAGAGTTTGCATGCAAAAATTTTGGGGGTGCAACTGCACCCCCATGCTTTAGTGTGGCTCCGCCACTGTCGTGCATTATCTTGTCACTTGGGTGATGGTGCCTGAAATTTGTGATGCTGAATTCAGGTGGAAACTTCTCGATTTCGCGCTGCTCAAGCGCAGTTCAGTATCGTTCTTCGAGGTAGAGAAGCCGGAGTCAGCCCTCTCAAGATGGTCTCGTGCTAGAATGAGGGCTGCCAAGGTATTTACATATTACCTTGTAATAGATAATTGCTCATAGCACTGATGTTTTCCACTGTATTATGAGCTTCCTATACGGAACTGTTGACACTGCTGCGGTCCTGTCATTGAGTTTTGATAGTATTCTGATCTTGGTATACTGAATCGGTCTAACTGATTTTGTACTGTTGTTACTTGTCAGTCTGATCATATTATTTTGTTATATTGAATTGCGGCATTAATGTGACAATATTTTTTTGAGGAAATAATATGACAATATTTGCTATCTATATAGACTGAACTGCTGAAATGATGTAGTTTTGTTTTCTTAAAGGCTATTGGCATATTGTAGTATTACTGAATACTGAATTCATATCGCTGGTGTTTTGTTGTTACTTCAGGTAGGCAAAGGTCTGTCCAAGGATGAAAAGGCTCAGAAGCTCGCACTGCAGCACTGGCTCGAAGCAGTATGTGTCAAAAACATTCTCTTGAAACACTATCCTATGATAGCACTGTACAGATCAAACTGAAATTCGCTCATGTTTCATGGACAGATTGACCCTCGACATCGGTATGGTCACAACCTTCACTACTATTACCAAAACTGGCTTCACTGCGAGAGTAAACAGCCTTTCTTCTATTGGTACAGTTCATGTGAAACTCTGAAGATTGTTTGTGAACCAGATGAGCAAAAAAACGTTTATGATTTCTGAAATTACATTTTTGATAGGTTGGATGTAGGTGACGGAAAGGAGGTCAATCTTGAGGACCACTGCCCAAGATGGAAGTTGCTGCAGCAATGCATCAGGTATCTTGGCCCAGTAAGTTGCTGCATCCTGCAAACCAATCAATGTGAAATCTCAAAGTAGAAAAGATTACATCTCTGAACAGAACATAGTGTTGTTACTTTGTGCAGAAAGAGAGGGAGTCCTATGAGGTGATAATTGAGGATAGGAAGCTGATGTACAAGCTGAGCCGCAAGATTGTTGACACGTCGGAGGGCCCCAAGGATTCAAAATGGATCTTCGTGCTGAGCACAACAAGAGTTCTATACATCGGCGCGGTTAGTGAATAGTGGCATTTGTCACTTGTCAGTAGCACTTGAACCATGAACTTACTTGTAACTGATGAAATAAGTACATTGTTGCAGAAGAACAAGGGCACATTTCAGCACTCTAGCTTCCTTGCTGGTGGAGCCACATCTGCTGCCGGGAGACTAATCGTGGAGGATGGAATCCTAAAGGTGATGGATCTGAATAATTCTGCCAGCCTCACAGTTTTTTATTTGTACAACACCAAACTCACCTGTCTGATTCAGTTACCCGTCGTCTTCAGGCTGTCTGGCCTCATAGCGGGCACTACCGGCCCACGGAGGCAAACTTCCGGGAGTTCATGAACTATCTGAAGAAGAGGAACGTGGATCTTACTGATGTCAAGGCGAGGAGACAAAATCTAAACTCTTATTCCCTAGATGCCAGCAAAAATTCCTCAGTTTTTCTGATACAAGGAACATTTTTTATGGTTGTCGGTTTTGCTACAGTTGAGCCCATCAGAAGGTGAGGAGGATGAGTGGCTCAGGCTGAGGAGCGGCCTCTCCCAGTCCCAGCTCGACATCACCGAGAGCAGCAAGCCCGAGAAACAAGAAGACACCAAGTCCCAACCCTCTCGCGCCGACGAAGACAAGGTTACCGCCACCGGCACGCCGTCCACGCTACCTTCCACCAGCGGCGAGACAGCGAGCACGGCAGCGGGCTCGCCGGTGATGAAGAGATCCTCGTCCGGCAACCGGCTGCAGCGCAAGCGGCCGTCGAGGCTGACGGTGAACAAGAGCCGGATGGCCAAGGGCGCGGCGGAGCAGGGCGCCGGCGCATTCGGGGACAGCCTGGACTTCTGCAAGGAGAATCTGTTCAGGGGCGGCGAGGAGGGCGAGGAGGAGGTGGTGGTGGTGCCGCAGGAGAAGATCCTGCACCGGATCAACTCCAAGATGGCCATGAACTCGTACCAGCTCGGGAAGCAGCTGACGTTCCGGTGGACCACCGGCGTCGGACCGCGGATCGGGTGCGTCCGAGACTACCCGCCGGAGCTGCAGTTCCGGGCGCTGGAGCAGGTCAGCCTGTCCCCGCGGGGCGGCGCCGGGCCGGCGAGGTTCGGGACGCCGCGGCAGAGCCCGACGTGCGCGCCGCTCGCGTCGCCGAGGCCGAGGGGCCTCGGGCTCGGCGGCGCGCTGTACGCCACGGCCGGGACTCCTACGTCGCGGCTGCAGCACGGTGCGGCCTAGAGCGCGCACGTGGTGGCCGGCCGGTTTGCCACTCCTGACCACGACCTCCTGTTTGAGTTAAGAATGCGCGCGCGCTGCGGCACGGGACGGGAGTGAATCGTAGAGCAAAGTTGTGTAGGACGAGACGGGAAAGTTGATCTGCTTCCGTAGATGTCTGTGTACTCTTGGATGGGATGCACCGACCTAATGGTCGATTCTTGTCAGGTGAATTTTGCAAGGAAAAAAAACAGTATAAAGCTATTACTGTTAAACTCATCGTATGCTCTGCAGCTGAGTTAAAAACATGTCGACATGTTACCGGCACCGTGCCAATTACTCTCTCCCGGCGTTGGCCGCCGGCACGGGACGGTGTGGGGAAGCAGCGCTAAGCAGTCCGGGGCTCACATGTCTTCTCATCTGAAGAAAGGGGCCCTGGCGGCACATGCGCGCGGCCTCAACCTCGTCCAGCCGGCGTGCCCCAGCAGCGTTGGCACGGGCAGCGGCCGCGGCCAACAGATGGTGTGCTCGAGCGGCACATGAGAGGCCGGCCGTTTCCTCGGGCCGTCAGGGGCGTCAAGGATTCCAGTCGTTTGCTCCCGTCAAATGGCTTAGCCCCATAGGCCCATAGAATGGACAGCAAAGCGCAATGCAAACATTAGGTAACGACTAACAACAATCACCGGCGCACTGCAAAACCCACACGACCACTTGCTTGTTCAGTTGTTCTGATGAATCTCTCATTAACATGACACCATAGCTGAAATATATATTTCTGAACTGGCGCGGTGGCGCCCATATAGAAACTCTCGTTGAGAGAGATGAGATCGGCAACCACCATAGCAAATACTCCACCCCACGGAAAAGGATGGAATCACATAGTTTAAAATTGAGCTAATATTCAACCCATGCATCCATTCAGCTAATGTAACTAAGCATAACCATGTCTCGGTGCATCAAGTGCACTTTAACTTAGATCATAAGGCAAAACTGCAATCGTATCACCAGGCTTACTACTCAAAAGACGAGTGTTCCAAGGGTCACAGCCAGTTTGACAAACATAGCACAAATTTGACGCCGTCTGACTCCATACAAGAACCACCACGACCCCCAGCTACCTCAGCGCAGCCTCCTGGCCTCTCTCTCAGACTCAAGCAGGGTCAGGATGTCACCCTCACGTACCGGGCCCTTGACGTTCCTCATGATGAGACGGTTCTGGTCATCCAAGAACTTGACTCTGACCTGGGTCACCTGACCCCTGGAGCCAGTCCGGCCCATCACCTTCACCACAACAGCCAACTTCACCTGGGTGTCCATGCTGCATCAACAAAGGGCATATCGCATCAACAAAGGGCATGTCAGTTATTAAGATGAACTAGGTGCTTGATCATTTAGCTAGCTCAAATAGCACTTAACAGAACAAAAACCATGCATGCCTCGATTGACAGATGCAAGCAAGCAGATTATACTCCAAAGACATAAGCATGCAGATTAGACATTGAAACTAAAAACAACAAACCGGATTTGATGTCCCAGCACATTGCAATAAGAAAGACACGAGTAAATGTTCAATCGAGCAATGAAACTAGGCTAAGCAAGCCATGAAACTAAGCTAGTTCGATCTCACATCCTAGTCCTTGCACAACAATGAATTACTACTAGGCACTAAGCTTCCCTTCAACAGTTTTGAAGTACTAACAGATAGGTTTGTCACTTTGTCTAGCCCACGGTATGTAATCTCTATGAGAAAGCACGAGCCAATGCACTGAACTGATGATTTCAGCACCACATTACGAACAGAACAACAATGTTTTAATATGGACACTTCACTCTTTATCATTGTAGCAGCAACCAACTAATCACGAAACAAGAAGAAACTGTGTTCTTCCAGCTGTTTCAGTAGACTGATTCACAGGATTTGGCTTGTCCACAGGGTAAAACAACCACGAACGAACAATTCCTCTATGTTTTGTTGCACGTAAGCGACACAGATCACGTTAACTCAACAAGAACTCCAAATCATTCACAGTGGCATAGTTTTCGACAAGGAATATTAAATGAAAAAATTATACGTCAACATGCCAAGAAAAATCCATTCTATCGTACTTGCTAATGCATGGATCGGCAATTCAAGATGGAATCACGGAAAAAGCACATAAATAGTCTTGGATCTAGAAGTTTAGAACACTTCCACACACGAATCACAAACGGCGAGGTAGTGACAAATCCGCGATACAGCACATATAAATGCTACGCCCAATTCGTCGCGAAAGAAATAACATCTATCAATAGATATCGGGAGAAGAGGCGCACCTCTCTTCCTCGAGTGGACGGAAGCCGACGAGCGCGCGAGGACGGCGGCGGCGGCGCGAAGAGAGTACTCGGGGAGAATGCAAACCCTAGGCCTGCGCTTTCTTATATAGGAGCAGTCGAAGACTACTGCTCTCTTACGGAGACGGAGTACTGCCTATTGGGCCGTCTTCATGGGCCTGCATAGGCTGTAAAAAAACATTTTGTTTCAGATTACCACATGTGTTTCCATTTTTCAAGTTGGGAACTTACCCCTTTCTTGTCAAATATAATCTGGCAACTTAGCAATTGTGGTTTCATAATCTGGAGCACTACATCTAAAATAAACTGGTGTACTAAGGTAGTAATTTTCTGTCAACTTAAAGGTCTATATGAGAACTTGGAAAACCCAGAACAGCACAATTTTCTCTCTAACGCCAAATGCTAATTTGAGATTGAGAGGCCTTGGCTTATATGGCCCCCTCATAGTGGTGGCCAAATGGGCCTCCTGCTAGCACGACCCATCTTGGCTCGCGAGTTAAATAGGTCGTGTCATGTCAGTCCACATATCGGCGAGGGAACCTAGACACGGCCGTCTTTTGTGTCGTGCTCACATGAGTTGTTTGCCTTGGAAAATGAAAAAATCATTAAAATGTGTAGAACTCAAAAATTATATAAAAATTGTAAAAAATGAAACAAGCAATTTGAAAATATAATAAAGAGCTTTATTAATGTTCAAAGACCCGCCCTATGCTCAATGTGTGTCGCCGAGCCTACCTGTCGTCTTGAGAGAGCGGCCAAGCACGGCCCGGCCAATCGTGACGTGTCGTGTCGGCCCAGTTCATGAACAGCGCGGTTCATGTCATACTGTGCTTGAGCCGAGCCAACAAGAAATATACCTCGTCTTAATCCACCCAAGATCGGCCCATCCGCCACCTCGAGCAAGACATGATGACCACAAAAAGGGGCGAAATTGACTATAGAACATTGTAATTTTGTACATTGTTTTTTTTATATATTTGCTCAAGCGCACTGCAAAAATCATGGCTATTTTTCTAAGACACTTGAATCATTAAAATATTATTTTCCTACATTTTGGGGTGAGGAAATCTAAAATATGCCCAAATTGCCCCTTCTCTTGCTTTCTGTCTTCTTCATCGCTAGGGATGAAAACGGATCGGATAGTTTCCGTCCGATCTGGACAGAAACGGATTCGAATTGTCTCGGATCGGAAACGGGTTCAGATTTTTTTTCCTGAAACGTAAACGAATACGGTAGGCATGCTATCCGACGGATGCGGATAATAATACAAATTATCCGGATAACACCTCGTCCAGATATCCGGAATTTCAGAATAGACTTAGCCCAGCATGGCCCACCATGGTCCATTGCGACTTAGAAGGAGCGGCTGTAGGGCCGGGCCAAACCGAGGGGAAGTGGAGCCGTGGAGGCGAAATGAGAGGAGGCGACGACGGCGACAGTGACAAGGAAGTGGGCGAACTGGGCCGAGCGACGCACAAGACCGGAGGCGAGGGCTAAGCCGGGCAGGGAGAGTGAGCGAGGAGGTGTGGTGAGAAGAACTAGGAGGGCACACGGAGAGTCAGCTGACCATAGGCGCGCCGTGAGCTCCAGAAGAAGGTAGCAGCTCACCTCGATGCAAAGCTTATGAACCACCTCCATCACCACCCCAAGTCAAGCGCAGAGGAGCAGGGTCGGGTCTTGTTGGGTCGAAGCCGCACCAGCGCGCATGACAAAGTCATGCAGAACGGAAGCACTTGCAAAGCAAAGGCCAATGCAGATACCATGTGGCGCCAGCACCAAAGGCTGCCGAGGCGCAAGCCAGACAAGGATTCTTGAGGCGCTAGCGACTGAGCCAAGCGGAGAGAGAGGCAGCGTTAGGAGCTCCCATGGCGCCATCCTTTTGGTCAAGAGCAAGAACCAGGAGTAGAATGGGGAATGGAGTGAGAAGGATTGAGGAAGATGGAGCCAAGAAAGAATGCGAACCTGGGTGGTGTTCGGCCAAGCAAATGGAAGAGAGAGAAAATGAGATGAGAGAAGGAAGGGAAAGCTAGGCAAGAAATGTGTGGCAAGGAGGTAGTGCTGGCCAAATGGGCCGGGTCAAATGGGCCAAGACGAAGCCTGCATCAGAGGGTCTTGCAAGACGAGCACGACTCGCAAGACGCGATCGTTCATGGGCAGGTTGCCCAAGACGAGACCCGGCCAGGTTCGGCCGCCACTCCTAAGACGCAGTGGCTCGGCCAAGACGCAAGACAGTATCAGCATCAAGACGCTGTTCGGCCAGCCCAGAATGGCTGACATGCAGCCAGCCAATGTCAGCCAATGGGGATGCTGGGACGCTGGATTGGCCGGAGGCGACAGGCAGAGCGGCCGAGCGAAATACGAGCCGGAGGAGAGACCTACAATGGGAGCCGGGGGCCGAGCCGAGGCGAGGAGCGAGGCTCATGGCGCCGCATCTGGAGCGGAGGAAGGAGGAGAGGAGGCTGTCGTGGGCTCATGGCGCGCCGTTCTCACTTGGCCGGAGGGAAGGAGGAGAGAGGCCGTCATGGGGCATGGCGACGCGCAAAATGCCGGAAATGAGGAGGGGAGGAGGAGAGGCGACGGCGGGCGCCAGCAAGGCCAGAGTGAGGCGGGGTCGACGTCATGGGAGGCGAGGAGGTGGCGGGCCGCATGAGGCGAGGAGGCGCCGCCATGTGGAAGCGAGGAGTCGCCGCCATGAGGAGGCGAGGAGGCGGGTCACCGCCATGAGGCGAGGAGCGCGCCAGCCGGCCAAGGGAGGCGAGGCCGAGGAGTCGACGACGCGGAGGGTTGTGGGACGCGAAATGGGCGAGGAGGCGGGGTCGCGAGGTGGGCGAGGAGGCGAGGACGGAGGCGGGGCGACGGGCGAGAAGAGAAGACGGCGAGGCTACGCAAGGAGAAGACGGCCGGAGGAGAGAAAGAGAAGAAGGGCGCGGCCAAGCCAGAAACAGTGTCAGTGGGTCAGGTCTGACCAAGACCTAAAAAACGCCATTTTTTTACCGCTTGTGTGAATTTTTGACCGTTAAGTGATTTTTTTTACCGTTGGGGGCTTAAAAATAACAAAAAATTGAAAAAATTCAAAATTTTTTCTATAAATAGGCATCATACCCCCTCATTCAAACCTCTTCATTCTCTATTCTCTCTTTGAAATTGTGTTGTGCAAATTCAAATCAGTGTTGAGCTAATTTGGCAAAATTCAAAAATTTGTGCCAAAATTTGGTAATTTCAATTTTCGCTTAAAGTCAATGAAAGAGGTACAATAATATTTTTGTAATACTTTTATTGTCAATTATTATTATGCTAAGATTAAAGTAGTAATAATGTTAGTTTCGATTTTGTAGTTTTCGTTATGGGCATATCCTTACGATAGCTTTGCTCTTAGTGAGTTCGGACTTTCATCGAACGAAATTGCGTCTATGGAGGCGATCGCGGCTACCTCAAACGAACCGGAGGTTTCACCGAGGAGCAAGCTGGAGTTCCGCCATCGCTCGACATCAAGATCGTGCTCAATCAAGAACCGGAGCAAAGAGGTCGAGGCCATCTACATCGAGTGTGGGAGAATTTCGACAGACAACCGAGCAAGACGCAATGAAATGAGGTACCATATGCTATTTGTAAAATTTGTCGCCATGAATTGTCGCAAAGTCTCTGGTGGAACGGGCACTTGCTTAGACATGCTACAAGGTGTCGAACCAAGCAAGGATTGGCGATGAGGCGACGCAATGCAATACAACCCCGACGCATGCAGATCTAGTCGACTACGATCCTCGTAGCCCGCCAATCTCTCTGCTGCTTAATTGCTTCGAGGATTTACCGTTAGGCTTTGGCGAATCTGCTTCTTTCCAAAATTACATTAGGACTGCGTATAATCCTAGATTTTCTTCCGTTTCTAGACAGACAACAACAAGGGATCTAGTGAAATACTATAATGAACGTCGTAATAAAATAAAGGAACTATTTAGTACGTGCACATTTTCGGTTGCCTTGACCTCGGACATATGGAGTGGTCGGGCTAGGGAGGATTATCTTAGTGTAGTTGCGCATTATGTTAATGACTACTGGGTAATGGAGAAAAGAATTATAGGTTTGAAATTAATTGATGTAGCACACACGGGGGAGAATATTGCGAACTGTATTCTCAAAGTCGTGGAAGACTTTGGTCTTACAGACAAAATATTCGCAATTACCTTAGACAACGCCGCTTCAAACTCTAGGGCCATGGACATTCTTACTCCAGTATTGAGTACATATGCCAATTCGTTCTTGCTACATCAACGATGCGCTTGTCATATTATCAACCTTATAGTCAAATGTGGTCTAAAGAGGTTGAGTCCGTATATTAGAGCTTTTCGCGATGCGATTTCTTTCTTGAACAATTCTAACGTAAGAATAGCACAATATAAGAACTTCTGCAGGGCGATGGGTGTACGTCCAAGAAAGTTCGGTTTGGACATGCCAGTAAGGTGGAACTCTACTTACCTCATGCTTAAGCATCTTTTACCATACAAGAGCACTTTTTCTGTTTTTATTCAAACACACTATCCTAGCACTGACAGTACTTTGCTATTAACTGAGCAACATTGGTTCGTTCTTTGAGAAGGTACTTGTCATTTTAGAAATTTTTACGAGGCAAGCTGTTGCTTTGTCCATTGCCTACTATCCAACATCTCCTATCATTGTGCATACTATTTTCTGATTGCTACTCAATTGAAAATGCATGAAAATGACTTAGTTTTACGTGAGGTCATTTGTTTCCATGAAATCTAAATACCTTAAATATTGGAGAGAAATCCTTACCTATATGCATTTGCATTTATTTTAGATCCTAGGGCTAAAATTGGTGCATTTGGTAATGCTTGATCTTCTTAGTGATGCTACTGGGCTAGACTATACTAACTATTTTGCGAAGTTCGTTCTCGGTTATCCGAGGTTTACCAAAGGTATGAAAATAAGTTCCGAGGAGTTCGCTCATAACGACCTCCAAGAGCCCCCACCTCGAGTGGGAAGACAAGTATGTGGGCACGATCTTGGTGCCTCTTCATCCGAATCCAGTCTTCGTCTTCTTCGCACCAATACCGCTCACCAAGACCTACAAGGAGCGGGGAACTATCCACCTATCTGGACAGCGATACGGTGGATTTGGCCTCAGAAGGTTTCGACATCTTGCGATGGTGGCAAGCCCATAAGTTAACATATCCCGTGCTATCCATACTTGCACGTGATGTGTTAACTGTTCCTATCTCTACGGTTTCCTCAGAGTCTACTTTCAGTCTTTCTGGAAGAATATTGGAGGAAAGAAGAACAAGTCTCACAAGTGAGATGGTGGAGATCCTTCTAACTGTGAAGGACTGGGAACAAGCTGATTCGCGAACACAACACTCTGTGGAAAATCCAGAATTGTCGAAGGTGTTCAAAAATTTGTACTTAGACAATGACACCGACACATAGAACAAAGATGTATCATGTATGTAGAATTGTAGAGCTATAGGTCAGTATTTTTTTCCTTTGCCAAGGTTTTCTCATTTTGAGTTTTTACTTGGCAAAGGTTTTAACGAGGCAGCCAGTTGGACATCAATAAAGCTCTTTATTACATTTTCAATATGATTGTCTCAATTTTTTAAAATTTCATGTCTACTTATGAATTCTACACATTTTTCTAATTTTTTTGGATTTTTTTTGGATTTTTTTTGAATTTTTTTTTGAATTTTTTTGTTCGATGGGCCAACCAGTCAGATCTAGCTTGACGACGGCCAACGGGCTCGTCTTGCCAAAGATAAAGACGAATGCCCGTCTGGCCGCGTTCGGGTCCGCGCCACCGCCCATGGTTTACCCCAAGACGCAAGACGAATAAAGACATCGGTTTAATGGGTCAGTTTTTAGGAACCGTCTTGCGTCTTGGTAAGGCCCATTTGGCCAAGATTACTAAGGAGGCCATTCAAATTGAATGGGTAGGTGAGACTGTGAGAGGAATTAAGGTGAAGGGGATTCGGTGAGAGATGAATTAGGGTTAGAGGTTAAGTAAAGAAGGATTAGGGAATAATTGAAAAATTATGCAATTAGGTAATTTTTTTAGTGAGGATTAATCGTAATAGATCTAACAGGAAATTACACATCAGTCAATTAATTATCAGGTGCTATGTAATTTTTAGGACCAAACGAATTTAAATAAGCCGCGTAAGGTAAATAGCCGTAGACCCGACTGATAGAAAATAAAAGCAGGAAAATAGAGTAAATTAAATCTAATAAAATCACCACTGCGTTAGATAAATGATTTGGTGCATTATCATGAAGTTTGCAAATCGCCCGAACAACGGATTTTAAAAACTCTGTACAGGTAAATAACAGTAGATAGACTAATCTAAAATGAAAATAGGAAAAGATGTAAAAATTAATCTGAGACTTTTAAAATAAATTAATCAGAGATTTTATGTTTATGATGAACTAATTAATGTATCTTGCTAGTGCCAATGTTATATGTGGTTGCTGAAAATATGAACAATTCATAAATGTTTGCATCAAACAAACTAGTTATATATTTTTGTTAATTTATGACATGCGATATAATGGGTTTTTATGTTCCGAAAAAATATTCGTGACCGTATTCGTTTCGATTCGTATTCGATATTATTCGTATCCGTATTCGCATCCGGAGTATCCGCAGTCATATCCGTATCTAGAAAACAAATATAACAGAACCATTATCCGTCCGTATCCGATCTGTTTTCCCCCTAATCACCCCTGAACGTCTTCCTCCGATCGAATCTGCCCAGGACGGTGGTGCTGCTGCTCCTCCTTGCCCCCTCTGCGCGCCACGCCGTCACCTTCACGGTTTCACCCCCAGCCACGGCGACGGCCTCGCCTCCCTGGACTGGGACCCCACGGGGCAGCACTTCGTCGTTGTCGCCGGCGTCATCCGTCGACAGGGTCTTCCTCGGCGCTGACTTCACCGAGCCAGCCACTCGCCTCATCGTCTTCCTCGGCACCTTGAGGTAAATTTCGATTCAATTTGAGAACGCAAGAAAGATCCAATTTTGTTCGTCCATTGATGATTGATTCTTCTCGGCATTGATTTGGCCTGTGTAATTGGTGGATATGGGCTTGTGTGATTGGTGGATTTGGTGGGTGGGCAGGGACGCGTGGTTCATGGCGTGCTTACCGTTCAAGCTGTGTTGGATGGCAGATGGGGGGGAAGAGCGATGACGTCCCGTGCGAGGCACAGTTCCAGAGTTCCTGCTGGTGGAGTCCAAGGCTATGGATGGCAGCAAGGACACGTACATCGTGCTTCTTCCGCTCGTGGAGGGCGCGTTACGGGCCAGCCTCCAGGGCGGTGCGCACGACGAGCTGGAGCTCTCCGTCGAGAGCGACGACGCGGACATGCACGTGCAGTCATCGCAGCGGAGTCTGGCCCCTTGGTTGCCATCGCAGCGGCCAAGTCCGTCGAGGCGGTCGAGGTGGACGAACTGGCCGAGCTGGAGCTTGTTGCTGAGGACGAGGCCAGTGTAGGTGAGGGCGATGGTGGCGTAGATGGAGTGGGAGGAGTTGGAGACCAGATGCGTCACAGCCGGCGGCAGCCTGCTACACGAGCAGGAAGAAAATGACGGAGGAGGATGGAGAGGCAAACACGACATTTCGTATGCGCGCGCGCACACACTCTCTCTCCCCTTACTAACCAAGACAATATTATTTTAATGGTTTTAGTGTGCTACAGTAAATAGCCAGAATTGTAGCGTTCTGCTCCCGAGCAAAGATTTTAAAAAAAACAATGTTTTAGAGCAGATACCACAAAAATGCAGTGTCCTGTAACCTTTTGCCACACAAAAATGCTACTGCTATACAACATTTGCGTTATTTTTTCTCTGAAATTTTTGGGAACACCACCCGGGCCCTGGTCAAGTTCGCCAGACGCGCACAAATGACGGCTGTGAAACTCTGAAGGATCACCGGCCTAGGAACAATACACATCGCAATTCAGAAACACAAAACAGCATTGATCAAAACCGGCAAGCAAGATAAAATGGGAAAAGTTGGGAGCGATCGATCAAATGGCCCACCAATTCGAAGCAACATCAATCAGGAATCAGCAATTCAGCATCAACCAGAGGTACTACTAGAAAGCAAAACCCATCGTCATTCATAGCAGATACAGTACAATACCAACAAATTACTATCTATCTGTCACGTACTACAACATGCATGATACTTTCCGGGCATTGTCCAATATAATCACCACTACTTCTACTTCCGTCCAATCCCGTGTTCTTGATTTTCGGTAGCTGCTGCGGGGACACGAGATGTAACGGAGATCTAGAAGGAGGCCACTGGGAGGTCCGCAGGTAGGAGAAGGTAGCCGGCCAGCAACGCCGCAAGTGCAACACCGGCGGTCGCCGTCGAGGAGACGCTGCCCCCGTTGGTGGCCTGCTGCGCGCGGGAGTTGGTCGTCGCCGTCGAGTTGTCCTTTGCTGTGAGGAGAAATTAAACCGGTGATTGGCAGATTAAAGAAGAGTAACAGCGGTTGTATAACACATCTCATTGCATTCAGCACTAATTGACTATTATGTATCTAGGTTAATTCTGAACCTAAAAAGCAATTCTAATATATCATAAAACACAACTGATTTAGGAACATAAGTCTAAATTCCCATCCTCCGGAGCCATCGATGAACACGACAAACAAAAAGTTTAATACATATGCTAACTAAAAGCATATATGTGCTCCGCATAGTTTAATACATATGCTAACTTCAGTATATGGTCTTCAGATGAATCAAGTAATATTTCAATAAAAGTGGAGGCAATGGAGATAAGGCTCACCTGGAGCTGCAGCTGTGCCCTTGTCGCTGCCGGGGGTGAAGATGGCGGCGTCTTTCGAGTTTGGAGGAATATGCAGCAGCTCTGCATCACAAAATAACCCACATTTACTGATTTACTATGTGCAATGATTCGATTCAACGGAGGCATGGAACGCAAAATTTTATGAACCAAAGCAAATTCAGAAAAAGATCAACAGCCCAATCGTATCTGCTATTGCTAGTATTTGTAGCCAAAACGAAAACCGCGTGCATCACACAGCCCAGTACGTGGGTAACCGTCGCACGCACCCACTACACGTTCACCCCGGCCGATTTCTGAAGACAGATTACCGGGGGTCGATTAGCAAACGGGGCGTGCAGGGGTGGACCCAAGGGGGACAGCCGGAGCGGGAGCACCCCTACCGTCGGTATCCTTCGTAGCACCGGCATTCATCGACTATTAGAAAGAGAGTGTGGCCTAGAGGGAGGTAGAAGAAGACTCTGGTCATATATGCACTCCTTCGTTTTAATCCTGGGTCTGCCACTGACGCGCGGTGCCGATGTCGTGATGCGGCCGGCGTTGCCGTTGGAGGGAGGGAAAAATAGGAAAGGAGAGGAAAGGAGAGCCGGGTACAGAGAGATTCTTTACACCTGGCTATCCATCCACTTCAAAGTTCAAAGTGGCCCGACAACGAGAGGTGTTCACGGGCCGGACCAAACAAAACAAAGCATGTGGTCTGCCGCAGCGTCGTCCCTCCAAATAACGGGACAAGGCAAAGCTCAAATCGGACATTTAGAAAAGCCACAGTACTGCCACCTTTACCAAAACACCGATCAAAACCACATCGATCGTACGTGATTGTAACAGTATTACTCGTGATTTGTAACAATTTTACTGTATGGATGCATGGAACAGTCGTAGCAGATGATGAAGTGGATGTGATGTAGTGAGATATGGAGGATGTACGCGGGCAGTGGGAGACGTTGGCGTGGGTGGCGCCGCAGGTGGAGGGGAGGGCGAGGGCGAGGGTGGCGTTGATCTTGATGCCCAGGTTGGGGTCGTCCTTGTCCTTCACCAGCACGCACAGGCACTTGGGGCTCTTCCCCAGCACCTGCCGCAGCCCGCCGCAGCAGTCCGGCGTCGGGGCGCGCGCCTGCCCCTGCACGTACTGCAGGCACGGCGCCAGCCCCACCAGCTGGTCCGCGCACTCGGTGCGGTCCGCGCTCATGTCCGCTCTCGCCGCCGCCATCGCCACCACCACCGTCATCACTAGCGCCGGCCACTGCACCACCGCCGCCATGGCGCTTCTTGCCTCTCTCCTCTCTTTCTTTCTTGGCTAGTAGCTGGTGTGACTTGCCTGCCTTGAAGAGTGGAAGTAACTAGTAAGTGACTGTGTTGTGGTAGTGAGCTTGGGGGTTAGGTTGGTGAGGGGGAATTATAGCGGGCGAGGAGGAGGAGGAGAAGGCGTGAATGGATCTGTGAATCTGACGGGCCCGGCAATCTGACGTGCCTGCCTAGCCGTGTCGTGCTCGTATGGGCCATGCCAGTGGCACACTGTTCGGCACTTGATGCCAGATGCTGTGGCGCGCTCACCATACATTTCGGTGAAAATTTCGTGTACTCTGAGATGATGAAGATGGTAACAGACTGCCAATGGATGATCCAGACTAAAAGGAGATTCGCAGAATTAAGTTCATTTCTGTTCACGGACCGAAGAGGGAAACAAGTATGCTGTGTTTGGATCATGTTCATGGAGATGCCAGGAATGGAGTTCACTCGACTGTGTTCTCGCCATCGTCTCCGCGTTCCAACCACTGGTGGTGTGGCGGGGCCTGGAAGCAGGCAGAGGCAGCAGCAATTCATGGGGCAATCGATGCGCTCGTCTTCATATTTTTGACGAGATGGTAGGGTGGATGGGGGCAGCAACAGCCAATAACTTCGGCATTCATGCTAGGGAGCACTGCCACACTCATGCTGGCCTGAATCCACCTCCATGTGGACTAACTGCCATCAAGCCTGACACCAACGCAAAGGGGATTATTGTGGCCGTTGTTGTTGGATCTTGCAAAGAGCACACACCAGTTGCCAGTGCAACCTCTACCAGAGTACAAGTGCTCTGGAAAATTCTCTTGTGCCTTTCCTTTCCTCCTCCGTTTCAGTGAGGCACTTAGCAGGAGTATAAAGAACAATGTTCTTCGCTAGAAACGGGAAGCAGGTGGCTGGCATGTTAGAGCAGGGCACCAAATTGCCAGCAGGGAGTATAGTACGTATCACAAGTATTTATACTCTGAGAATTCAGTACTGGAAGAACTCAAGGGTGATAGGACAAACATAGGGTGGCCGGCAGCGAGTCATCTAAATGCAGCCTTAACTTATGTGTACCAGAGACGGCAGAAGCAATGAATCGATGCCTATTGGCAGAATATTAAAACAGGCGACAGTACGGCTCGGCATGAAGCTGCTGGCAACGGAAATAAAAGCAAGGCAACTAATTCGGGTGGTTGCTACTTGCACTACCACCCTTGATTTCCCCAAAAACCAGGGCCGGTGGACAACTGAGCTTCACCGTATTAGTCTGGCACGCATTACGCATACCTAAAAGGCACAAAATTTAAGTAATATTTAATGATATTACTTCGTGAAAGTCTTCACTTTTGTTATCCGGCACATATGAAAACAGCGAAATGGGAAGGTGTTTCATCAAAGAGAACCCAGATTTGCTGCTTGGAAAGAGCTATTCAAGCAGGAATTCACCCTGCATGTGCACCGAGTGAGGGAGTCTTTAAAACAGTCAAATCTTTAATTTGCTAGTCTCTTAATTAATCTTTGGGCCTCTTGTCCATGTAAATTCTTATTATCTCTTGTACATATACATCATTTTATTTTGTAAATTTTTATGTCAGGGTCTTCCCTACAATTTCCTTTAAAAAAATTAGGTCATACTTGCTCCTATTAGATAGACATAGTATTACTCTACCTAATATAAACAAGTTTGTCCCAACCCCACAAATAGGAATAAGTCTATTTTGGGGGGATATCTCATGCACATAGTGCATTTGGTGCACATATGTACACATTTCTTGTTTGGGTATCAAATAAGTATAAAAAATTCTGAAAAAAATTCTAGATGTAGTTGATGGTGTTTTGTTCCACCTTTTAAAATTTCAAGTTCAAACTCAATGTATGTTAGAAGAAATAAAAGAGAAATTCACTGTGAATACTATTCACAGTGAACATCTGTAATTTTTTCGAATTTTTATACTTATTCGACACTCAAACAAGTTGTGCAAGATATTGTAATCAAACGCACTATGTGCATGAGATATCCCCCGTCTATTTTACCCTTTTAAAAAATTCCTTTTTACCTTCCTCAACTACAAAAATATTTTTTAACCCCTGATGCTTCGAAAACAGGTCACTTAACCCTTTTAGACGATTTGGTCGAACGATTTTACATCCGTGGCAAGTTTTTCTCCATGTCAACGCTAGACAGCGGAAGGTTTTGCCCACACCCAGTCACCCGTCCTCTTCTGTCTTTGTCTCTCTTTTCTCTCCTCCCATTTTCTTCACCCGTGCTTGGTCGCCGTATTTGTCCAGCGCGCATACCTAAAAGGCACAAAATTTAAGTAATAGTTTGATCTAATTCCATTAAATATCACTAAAACAATGTGCATCGTACCAAGTATAACCTAGTTCCATTAAATATTACTAAAATAATGTGCATCCTTGGTACGCGTGCCAGACTAATATGGTGAAACAGAGGGAGTACCTATCCTCCATGCCACCGTTTCACTCGATGACACAATAAATGTGTCTTCAACAACAACCTCAATTCTTGCAACAGCCTAAACCAGGTATATTATTTCCTTCATGATAACTGAACTAAAGTTCTCAACTGAGGCTCTTAGACAACAATTATCGTTCCAGGAAAAACCAGCGTTGACCGATACCAGAGAATTGCACACAACGGAAGGGATAATTTCCAGCTTGTGAGAGCTAGATTCCATGGCAAGAAAAAATCGTACGCCGCGAACTCAAATTGATGGTGAGGGGTGAGACTGAAAAACTTAACAATGACATCCAAAGCTATTAAGTATTTCTCTTTGCAAAGATATTTCTTCTATAGAAAATCACATCCCAACTTGGGCCACTAAAAAAACATCAGGTCAGAAATGTAAAAGGGTAATGAACATAACAAGCCTCCCTTCCTTAGGCTTCTTAATCTTACTTCCCGAGGGTACGCTCCTGTGTATGTTGAGAATTGATACCCTAGAGCTTCTCCTGGTGAACATGAATGAACCTGCAAAAAAAACGTTAAAGACAGCTGTCAGGGCTTATAAACAAAACATAATTCTACCCTTTGGTACAATGAGCAACAAGAGCACTCCCAACCAAAGATCCAAAAGCCAGTACCAAGAGAAATCCCGCCGGACGGCTGGTAAAAAAAAAGGTGGTAACCGGCCGGTTACCGGTTTTCCTGGAAAAAATCCGGTTGAATTTCACTTAAATTTACTTAAAATCCAGTCAAAATTCAAAATTTGAATTTACAAAACCCGAAAAAACCGGCCAGCCTGCCGTTACCGGCTGGTTATTTTTTTTCCCCCGCTCCCAACTGTAGAACTGTAGATTCGAAACTACCAAAAAAAAAAGTTGAAGCACAGAAGGCCAAAACTATGACGGCCGGTTATTTTTTTCCCTGCTCCCAACTGTAAAACTGTAGATTCGAAACTACCAAAAAAAAGTCGAAGCACAGAAGGCCAAAAATATCACGCGCAGAGAGAGAGGTATACATATGCTTGTTGAATTTGTAGCAATTCCTACATTCGATTTATCCAGCACCTCACAAGCATCAACTGATTTTTGTGATCAGCATTACCGTTTGTAGGGTGGGCCCCTCTTATTTAAAAACACAGGAATTTTAACAAAACCGAGGACATTGCTACATCAGTAATTGTAATATTCTGCCCATACCTAAGGTATCATCGTCTAATTCTAGGCTTGCACCGGAATTCTGCTAAGAGTGCTATATGATCCGATGACCATTCAGGTGAAGGAAGAGCTGTGTCTTTTCTCAAGCTATCCTCATCCAGAAGTTCCAGCAATGACTCCACTGTCAAAGAATCCGCTGAAATATGCATTGCAAAAGATAAATTTAAAAATATATGTTTTATTTTTATTCCAGAACAAGAAGGGGGTAGCCAAAGTAACAAATACAGCATAGCAAACACTGGAACAAGTTTAAGCACTAACCTGTGTAAAATATGTAATCGATGGTACCAGTGAAATCTCTTGTGCAATTTGTGAAAAGGGGTTCATTTGTTGCAGGGTCCATTCTCCTCCGCTGGTGCTCCAAATCATAACCAACACCAACCATCCTTGCAAATGAAGAGTATGCACTGACCTATAAACAAGCAAAGCCTTTGTTCAGAGCCGCAAGCAGAAAAAGGAAGCAGATTGGTAAGAACCACGATAGGTAAACTGTACCAGAGGAAGCTGGTGTGTCAACTTGCTCGCTGGTCGCAAAATTCCAAGAGGGTCTATCGCCAGATCTGGATGCAACTGATCAACTTTGCCCATTGCAAGAAGCCCATGTGGAGTACTATATGAATTAAGTGAGTATTTGCCATTTAGAAACTTCACGGTAGAAAGAAAACAACTAGAACACAAACAAAGAAGTCCTATTGATATATGTAACAAACCTTCCAGGGGTTGAATTGAAATCTCCACAGACCAACATTGGAATGTCTGCACTCACGGCTATTTTTTCTAATCCTTTTAAGAGGGTGTGAACCTGCAAGAATTCAAGATAACACGATTTGAATCGTCAATCCAAGAAAATTTTAAATGTTATGAAATTCTAGGAAACAGAATTATGATTTGACCTGCCATAGCTTCACATCTTTGAGGTCTTGGTGAACATTCACATGTGTATTTGCCTGCATAGCACAACAAACAATTCAAGAAACAAAAAAGACCCCCATGGCACAAAACATGCTATTAAAAGAGAACTAAAGCATGAAGACAAGATCGATGCAAATGTTCATATAAGCACAAAGAAGTCAAAGGTGGACATGACCTAATATGGTTCATAGACAGGTTAACTAGTCAAGGCACAACAGAAAAGTTGCAGCAAATCCCCCAATATCTGAAGAATAAAATAGTCCAAAATCAAGAGGTGTGCAACAATCAAAGGATATTCCCATGGATCATTAGGAACAGACATAAAACATGAAGTCAAAGGTGGACATGACCTAATATAGTTCATAGACAGGTTAACTAGTCAAGGCACAACAGAAAAGTTGCAGCAAATCCCCCAATATCTGAAGAATAAAATAGTCCAAAATCAAGAGGTGTGCAACAATCAAAGGATATTCCCATGGATCATTATGAACAGACATAAAACATGCATCTGGTTCTGTCATAAAAGGTATCCTAGTAATCCTACAACTAGGGGAAAACACCACTAACTGCTATCGCGACATGGCATTCTATTGTATTTTTCTGATTCATGACAGAATTATACGATGCTACAGGTTCACAAAACCTTAAAAAATCCTTGCATGAAATAACATCCTTCATCTAGACATATGGTTTCTTGAGATAGTTGATTGCCCTGATGAAAGTCATTTGGCTGTCTTTAAAAGCAGCACAACAATGGTATTGAGTATTAACAATGCTAACCAAAAAAATAGGCAAGCAATTTCTTACCACACAAAGGAGCTGCCTTTTCCCAGGGTTTTCAGCCCCATGGTTACCGAATTTAGCCTCTAAAACTGCAATCAATGCAATGTTATCCTGCACAGTGGACAACAAGGATTGGCAATGGTAGTAATAGAGATAACACCTAATGGCATAGCACATAAGATATATTTGTTATTTTTAAATAGGTTGTACCTTAATCAATCGAGTTAGAGCGACTTTTCTTTGAGCAGCTGGAATAATTGCATCAGTTAAAGACTGTGCAGCCTTATTAAACTCAACCTATACAGAACAAAGTCCAGAAAGTATTAGATGACTGATAAAAAGACAAAGAAGACTGCAAGGAACAGACAGTAGAGTTACCTCATATTTTTTGACATGTGAAAACCTGTCCCTCCGGAAAAAAGTAGCACATCCATCAATTGCTTGAGGATTCCCTGTGTACACCTGTTACCGAAATTGCTACATAATTAAAAAGACATCATGAAGATTTTTATCCAAACACCAAAAACAAGACAAACCTCTGTTGTCTTTTTCTTAAAAAGTGCCTGGTATCCATGTTTATCAAGCTCTGGTGCAAAAAATTCTTCAAAGTGATTATTTTGTACCTGGAAACAGTAGTATTTAGATCGTCTTCAGAAACAAAGACATATCCTGGATTTGGTTTTGTTATAAGCACATGGTACCTATAACAAAACATAGTTCACATGACAAAAGTAACAGCTGTGAGTTGTCACTTCGATTATATGAGTTAAAGAGTTCAAAGGATGATGCAGCACAATCAAGCAGCAAAGATGAAACAAATTAGAAGTGATTTCAAAAGGCACATGGTATTGTTGGGGGGAATATCCTACAATGCGCCAATGAAGAAAGCAGCTGAACATTATTGCTTATTGCGATCTAATTACACACAATGCAGGAATAACATAAGAAACACTTAGGGACAGTATCATGCAGCTGATTTAATTCCTCACAATGCAGGAATAACATAAGAAAGACTTAAGGACAGTATCATGCAGCAAGTCAGCAACAGAACAATGCTTAGACTTAGAATAAATAAACTCTGATGGTAGTTTATCACAAATTGACTACAAAAAATCACACCAGCGTCTGAAGCTTCTTAAGCTTATTGAATTGAACATATTGGGTGCACTTTACTAACATGAGCAAGCGAGAGAGAGAGAGAGAGAGAGTAGAAAATAGGTAACATTCAGAGACTTCTAATTAAAAAGGAAAAGGAAAGGGGAAACAATTAACATAGCATACCTCCTGAAGGCAGACGATATCGGCATGGTAACCAATAATTTCACGCAACAAATTTTGTCTTCTGTAAGCCCATGAAAGTGCCCAAGTTGGGCAATAGCTGTATGAATCACTTGTAGCATATGTATCAGCAAGAATATTGTAGGACAGCACTGTGAATGTCCCAAAAGAAGAATTTCGGCTGTCTAAATCAAAGTGACCCATTACATCCGCTGCATTCACTGGGATCAGGCGACGCGGCGTGGGGGTTGGAGCTGGAATTACACGGGATGTCATGATTGAAGTTGGAGCTCCCACAGTCACTCTTGTTTCTGCATCCACAGTTATGCATTCAAATCTTAGGACATGCCCGATATCATCAGCAGTTGGTGTATACGTTCGTGAGTGTCCCACTTCAAACCAAGTTTCACCAGAACTCTTTTCGGTGCCTGTGGGATACACATGTGTAGGTCCATTATTAACACTTGAGCTCTGTGCAAGATTTGATGTTGAACCAGACAACCCAGCACTCATAACCCCTGAACCGCCGCTGCCAAATCGGCCAAACAACTCCTCCTCTTCAGTTCCATTTTCATTTAAAGCACTAATAGCACGTTCATGCAAAACCCTATGGTGTTGCCAGGCATCAGAGAAGCACTTAGCAGAGCAATGGTAGCTCTTAGCAACAGGTATTTTTGACTTCAGACACCCAATGCACTGAAGTGTTGCTTGTTCTGTTGGATGTACACTGCAGACAGCGACTCTTCGATCACTTTGTATGCGGTACCTTCAAGGAAGTTAAATCAATATTCACACATGTTATTGTGTAAAAAGTTCATACATATGTTAGCAAAAGAGATAAAAATATAGACACCACAAAGAAATATATTATTGCATGTTGCAGCTTAAATATGCAGATTCTACAATACAAAAGCAGTTGATTCATATAGAGTCATAGACACTTAAGCTTTTAAGGTGCAGTCTTTTGTCAGCAGAGTCCCCAATACCGTATAAATGACACAACACAAAGAAAGTTCGCTTAATGTCAACAAGACAGTAATAGCAGACTATTTAGTATCAACAAAACAAAACAAGAAGAATTTCAATTCAAGACATTGAAAAACAAGAATTTCAACCTATTTTTTGTTACCGCCAATAAAGTAGTGCTTGAGACAACTCTTTCTGCAGCTGAACATACCAACACATATTTCCTTACTTATACTTCTTTTTGCTAAATTTTGCTGCATTCTCACCCCAAAAAAAACAATTCTTATTGCTTCCTTTTCCTATCAGTATTGGTTGATGTAAATTGAACACTCTGGAGAACATCATCTTAGAACCAACAAATGCCAATGTTCCTTTTCAGCTGACAGTCCTAAATCATCCCTCAATACTTCCAATGGTACTATACTGAGCCTACGTGCATTCTATAAGTATACTTCAACTTAAGTGATTCCATTGTTGTTTTTTATATGAGCGTCTAGATCCTTAGCCAATTGGAGCTATATAAAAATAAGCTTTTATAGTTAGCTTACACAAAACTTAGATCGAAGGGTTAGGCAAGCCTCGTTCTCAGACGCTTGGCAGCTTACACAATTTACATAGCGTAGGATAAGACACAACAACAGACCACTTAAAGATAATTTCTGAAGAATAATGAGTAATCAGAAAGAACATAAACGAAGCCCTGGATAACAATCATAGTTTTTTTTGTTTCAAAAGTAATCCCCGCTTATCATCAAATACCCAGAGCAATGACGCACAAGTAAAACGTTGACCATGCACATGTGAGCGGCAATGCAGTATTTCAAACTCAAGCATTTGTTATTGGGAAAAATTTGCTGGTGCCCCTGGAAAGGTGTGTCACATTGGTTCTGCCCCCGCAAATTGGACCGTGTCATTTTTGCCACTCAAATTTTGCGTCCATTTCGTTTTTGTCACTACCGTCAGTTAAAGTTAGTTTGATTGTTACAATAGATAGTTTGACTGCTATTTTCTTGTCAGTTTTTTTCCAAAAAGACGTTCAATACCCCTGTCAGCCTGTGGGCCCCACTGCCAGTCACTCATTTTTGCGGAGACGACAAGGCGGAGACAGGCTAGCGCTGGGAGGAGGGGTGTGGCCGCACAAGCGCCGCCGTCGGGAGGAGGGCCAGCAGGAGCGGCACCTCGATTGCAAGCCGCACCATCCAAGCATGCCGCGGGCCCCACCACATATTGCCGGCCAGCACGCCGTCGCACCCGGCCGCACACTCGAACCACGCAGTCGTCATGGTGTCTCGCCGAGCACACATCACGGTCACGCCGCCATCACCTTTACCGCCCCTCCGCTAACGCCCGCACGCGCCGCCCAGGCTACCATCGTTGTAGACGGGCTTGGTCACCGCCACGAGAGGAGGGCGCGCAGCCGAGAGGAGCGGGCCGGAGAGGAGGGTGAGGGCGGCGTCGTCGAGGAGGGCGTGGTCCGGGAGGAGTGGTGTGGGCGGGAGAGGGGCGCGCCAGAGGAGGGCGGCGCCAAGGCGGAGGTGGAGAGAAGGAAGCATGGGCGCGGCGGAGGTGGCACGGCCGAAGCCGAGGCCAAGACGGCGTGGTGGCATGGCAGCGCCGAGGCAGCGGGGTGGAGAGGAGGCATGGGGCGCGACAGATGTGGTGCGCCGAAGACGAGGCCGAGACACTGTGGTGGTGTGGCGCACCGAAAGCGTGAGGTGGAGAGGAGGCATGGAGCGGCGGAGGATCGCGGTCTGCCGATGAGGTCCATGGCGGCGTCAACGGCCACAGTGAGCCGCTACTGGCGTCTGTAACGCTACTGAGACGAAGCCATGGCGACCTCGAGGAATCGGCGGCGGGCAAGACAATGGCGACCATGCCGCGAGATCGGTGGCCTCGCAGAGCTGGGTTCGGTCCGTAGCCGGCGTCTTGAGATGGCTGGGAGGCTTGGGCTCTGGCGGAGGCCGAGGCACGAGAGGCAGCAGCTTGAGGTGACGCTGCAGCGGCCAGATCCGGCGGCCCCTAGCCGGATCCGGGCCGACATGGTTGGGAAGAGGAGAGGAGGAGGGAGGACATCTGGTGGAGAACAAGAGAAGGAGAGGAGGAGGAAGGAAGAGGAAAAAGGGGGAAGGGGGAGAAAGAATGAAGGAAGGGCAAACAAGTCTTTTCGCATAAAATTTGACAGTCACAGCGCTTTGACTGACGGTAGTGGCAAAAACGAAATGGATGCAAAATTTAAGTAGTAAAAATGACACAGTCCAATTTGCGGGGGCAGAACCGATATGGCACACCTTTCCAGTGGCACCAACAAATTTTTCCCTTTTTTATTCACCCAGAACAGCAGAATACCACTATGAAACCAAATAAATCAGCATAAAAAACTCCGTAGATAAACTTTGTGGCATAACATACTAAAGTTTTATCAATACTTGTGTCATGTGGGGGCGTACCTATGTACGCAGGCATCACAAACTGCGAGCTACTGAGGCTGGGTTGGAAGACGTAGCCAAATTACCTATCGAGTCGGCTAGTTCGACAGACAAGGAGTTGGTTTCGGTTTCCGGTGATAATACGACAGCAAGCCTCAAAGGCATATAAGAGTTGTAATCAGAAATGTTAGTCGGTTTCCTTATTCCTTTTTGTTTCCAGAGATAGATTAGTAGCATTGCTATATAAGAGTATACATTGTAATTCAAAGGATATACAAGAAATATATCTTCAAACTCAATTCTCCTGTCTTCTATTCTGCTATCCTGCTTCAGGTATTCTTCCTTCTGCGATTCTGTTTTTCTGAATCTCACGACAGATCGACAAGGCGATCGCGAAGATCGCTCTGGGCGTCCTTCGGTCGCGCATAGCTATAACTTACGATCTCGAGACCGAGCTCATGACAACTTGGGCAACATTTGAAAACGAATATGGTAGACAAGAACTTACAACTACTGGAAATATTGACTACTACAGTACTACTACCATGCTTCTAAAAGAAAGATTAGAATCATCTCGGGTTAGAAATTTTCAATTAGTTTGTGAAGCGGAAGAAAATTACAAAAGGGGTAAAGGAGCAAAAATACACATAAAGGAAACCAATAGACCAGCAGTAATTGACAGGGTGTCTGTTCCAAACTATCTTACCAACTTTAAACATACTTATTCATCTTGATACCTTGACCCAGAAAGTTGGTACAACCACACAATGCCTGGTGTAACAACCAAGCAAACTTACAAGCTTCACCAATTTCATATTACATTTACATGTATCCATCCAGTTACCCAGTAAAATAAATTACAATGCCTTTCAGGAGAATCTAAACCTATATTCTTTAACTTTTTAGTATTTCAGCCATAGAACTTAAGAACTCGCCATTCAGTATGAATTTTCTCTGTATCCTATAATCACATAGATTAAGCTCAAATCGGTCAATTGCCTTAAGTTTCCAGTTTTCCACCTACTTACTCATCTATTACTCTATTAGTCATCTAGTTATACTTTGGACTAGTCAACAACTCAACATGTTAACATTACCATGGATTACTGATGATGTCACACGTAGGACATTTACCAGTACAAAATCTGCACAATTCCTACCTCGTTAAATTACTGATGATGTTATATGTATGACATTCATCTCTCAAGGATGAATGACAACACTTCCCATCAAGTATTCTAACTAACGATGCATCTTAACATGTAGCAGCCTATTTGCAAACAACAAAATTCACTATCACACCCCAACCACAATGGCACATGATTAATCTAATACATGAATTTTCCACACTTCTAACAAGATTGCGAAATGTGCTGCAAATTATTCAGACTTCTGTGATGCTCCACTACAATACAGTCAAATATTGAAATGATGGAACCCTTAAAAAAAGTTGCTAATGATCAATTTGCAGCTTCGACGATGATGAAGTAAATCGTGCTTGCCAGATTACGAAATTGCAATCATTTTAAGGGGCAGAGGTGAACTACTTACCATTTATACCGCATGAAGTACCCATCCACAGGAGCGGCCTCAGGCACATCGTCGGTGGAGACGCCACCATCGGGGCGCCGCAGGAGCACGTAAGGCGTGATCTCGCAGCCCACGATTGGGATCTCCGACGGGAGGTGCACCCGCAGCACGGTCAGCATCCTTCCCCCCTCCCCTCTCTTCTCGCCCTGCAAAACCCTAGCTTCCACCACACAACCTTCCCGCCCGGCTCCACTGAGCTACAAAGCCTAGATCCCCCACCCCGAGGCGGATCCGCCATCACCTGCCCGCCGCCGCCAGTGTTGCGTTCCCCCTGCCGAACCGAAGCCGCGTCTGAATCGCGTCAAATATCGCCATGAGAACTCACAGCTTAAGGAGATCCGGTGGAGTGAGCTTACCGTGTGGGAGGATCCGGATGGGTCTAGAAGCTTCTGGAAGGTTCCGGAGACGTGAGGGGGGCGAAATAGAACTGACTAGGGTTTTGGGCTCGAGGGCGCTGTCTCTCTCCCCTTTCTTCTCTCGCTTGCTCGCGGTTTTGCTTTTAATTTTTTTGCTCTGCTTTGCTTTTCCTTTTTCCTTCCGGTTTCAACTGTTTTCTTTTTCAAAATAATCTAATTTTCATTCGTTTAATATGCTTTAAGGTTTATACTTTTTTATTTGAAGAATTAGGTCTAAATTTATTATGATTTTTTATTCAGAAAATAACGGGTTCATCGTGTTACTGTATTTTGTTAGTATAGAATTTCATTTTTTTGTCTTTGTTTGTCATTGTTTTTGCTCCATCTCTCAGAGTATATATTAGATTTTGAATTATGTGATAGAAATACGAGTTATTGGGACTTTCAAAAATAATTACCGTGACAATAACAAAAATTACATAAATAGTTTACTGTAATCTATATATAAAGAAGTTGTGAATAAACTAAAATTTAACTATTTTAGACCGAGAAAATAGTCAAATTTTGTATAGACAGACTATTTTCCTTTCTCTGTTTCTTATTTGGGTTTCGTAAATCGTAGGTACAAGTAAACAGTGAAAATGGTACGCCGTATCTTATAGTACGATAGACGTTATTAGCATTTAACGTAAGTACTAGTAGATTTTCATTAGAGCATCTTCAATCATCACATTGTCAACGATGCCACGTTGGTGTCCAATGTCCATTGACCCACCAACGGTGCATTCTTAGCATACGCTTTATCCTTCACTAGACACTAATCATCCGCACCTACAAATCCATAGGAACCTTTTCTTCTTCTTCGGCCTCTGGTAGGAGGGCGTATATCGTCGCTAAATAATGCTCCAATTTACCGGCGGAACTTTACGTCGATCGGAGCATCAAGCAGCGCACCCCGGTTGTACTTGAGTAAGCCCCGTGGAATTATAATCTCAATCATAAGAAGGCGCTATATGAACGGTATTTTTATGACCATAAGAAACACCACATGATGTGGTTTCTTTATAGAATTCTTTAGGGAACAATACCATATCCTTTTCCTTGCGCTCGCACGTATGGCCGTATGCAGACAATGACAGTATAGCATTGCATTTCTCGTCGTCATTGATTCCAGCGAAACAGAAGATTTCGACACGGGTCCCTGTACCCACTTGTGCCTAGACCTAATCTTGATTTTTTTTTTTTGGGCATGATACTTGAAAAAACCTGACAATGGGAATAAAACATAAAAAACTATTTTTAATTCTCAAAATAAATTAAATATTAATTTTACTCTAAAAATAAAATAATACTATTTTATGGAGAGATAAAATCTCAAGCCGGGCTCACATCACATGTACCCATCGAGAATTAAAATAACTAGAAGATCACCTCGCCCTTCGACGCGGGCACGGACGCACGTCTGGCCAAAGGTGTGTGGACATGTGCGCAGCTACAGGGCCACTGGCGATCGAGCGAAGCAAGGGATGCGCGTGCGCGGGCGTCTAGAGCGTCACGGCGATCAAGCGAAGCAAGAGCGGACGCGCGTCCCAGCAGCAACATAAGAAACGCACCAAGCGCAAGCGCCCCTCCACGCAATCCCAATCTTCCGGGACGATCGGACGGGTGGAATTTTTTCGGGTGACGTGGACCGGGCGGACAAGGGCCCGGGAATTAATATGTGTAACACATGCGCGCACGCTCATTAAAATAACTACTACTAATGATAATATTTTTTTACTTTCAGGCTCGGACGATCGATCGAGCAGTGCAGCAATGCATGCGCGCGCGCTGGCGCTCCATCGGCACGGCCGGCGATGGTCCATACCCCGAGTCGTGGCGACCCATGCATGCCGCACACCGTACCCGATCCAAGAATATACCCCATTCAGTGCGAGGCGGAGGACGGCACGTACGTGCCTAGATACAGTGGGTAGTTAATCTCGAGCATTGGTTTATGATCAAATGGTACGTGCGTGCGCAATCATGGACTTGAGCCGTGCGTGTACTTGGAATATTGGTATGCCGGCTTCAGCTTATCTTTCGAAGCACCATAATTGACTTTGTGTTGTTGAGAGCACGAACAGATGTCAGCTGTCTATAAATCTTGATACGTAGGATACGAGATGATGTGAAGAAGAGAGATAGTGTATAGAGAATTAGGCCGTCTCTCATGAGTAGTCAATTGTAACACGAGAAACAAGACATTGTACATAGAGAAGCTGTTTATAGAGACATGCAAAGAGACAATCCATTATAGAAGCCGTCTTTAGTGCTGTTTATAGATGACATGTATGAATACTATAGACAACAGTTGTCTATATTATTGTACATACCCTGAGTGGTTCGCAATCTGTGCACATAGCTCTCACCTGGGATCGGACATTCGGACGTGTACTTGTCAACTTTTTTAAAAATAATACTTTTTAATATAATTACATAAATAAATTATCGTTTAATAAAATTCCAAAAATAGACTTCTCTCGCTGTTTAAAATGGCGACATATCCATATCACCAGTTGAATTGGTGACAGAAGCCATATCGTCAACCAAACAGTATTAAATGTCTTTGTAATCATTTGGAATAGCGATAGAGAAGCAAATCGCCATTTGAAATAGCAACACGTTTATGTCGCCAAACCAAATGGCGACAGGACCTGAATTATTTTTTTGGCATGAAAAATTGAAATAAATTTATATTTATATTTTGACATAATGCAGCTTCACATTTTATAGGATTTTACTAAGTTATTTGGTAATATCTTGTAGTGCTTAAAGAAGTCGAAGTTTGTTGACTATGTGGATAAAATCCTTTATAGGTTAATTGCACCCGCGCTGTTGTCACGAGTGTAGTGTTTGCACAACCGGTTCATTTCGAAAAAGAGAACGAAATATTGAATAGATAATACTTTGGGAATTAAATTTAAAATATGATATTTCGACTATGCCAATAAGACTTTGTAATGTCGGTGCAAATTACATGGTGTATAGGGTTGATTACGTGCATTTGTTTGTCCTGCTACTCGTATGGTACAAACGACAACATGGACGAATCATCAAACCGATCTACACGTAGGATGCATGTGTGCCTTTTTAAATCGGAAAAACTGGTGGATCAGAAAGAAGTCAGTCTTGAGGGATCATGTGTGTCTTTCCCTTGTCTCCTGCAAACTTGCGGGCACAACTGGGTTACCGTAGGGATGGCAATCGGATGCAGCGGGCACAGGTAATGCTTGCTCGTACCCATGACTGCCACCCTATTTTTTGCCCATGGGCATGCTAGTGTGCCCATCAGTGTCAGTCGCGCTGAGAGGCGGGGCGAGGGGCGAGACGGAGCACGGTGTCGACGGCAGAGAGGCGGGGCAAAGCATGGCGTCACCGGCCGAGGGGCGAGGCGGACATCGAAAGCAGCAAGCTCAGTGGCGGTGTCGATGAGCGATCTCCGAGCGTCCGGGTGCACCCCGAGCGACATCCTCCCCGCGGTGTCAGTGAGCAGGGAGAGCGCCTCGGGGAGGAGGGACAGGGCCCGTGGGGCCGTTAGCTGGTGCTGGTTCTTGCGCTTGCGGGGGTTGTTGCCAGAGCCAGGGTTAGTGTTGCCGGAGCTGTAGGTGGTGGAGGACGTCGCCTTGCAGAGAGCGAGGAGGAGGGAGAGGAAGGGGAGCAGGGAGAAGAGGGAGAGGAGTGGAGAGGCGGGGGCAAGGAGGCACTACTACAGAAAAGGTTTTCACAGACGGTTCAAAAACGTCATCACAGACGTTTCGTGAGCCGTCTGAGTTTATGGGTCAGTGATGACATGAGGTCATCACAGACGGTTTTCGAACCGTCTGTGATGTGTACTATCACAGACGGTTATTAACTCAGAACCGTCTATGATAGCTAACTATCACAAACGGTTCATGTTTAGAATCGTCTGTGATATATATTCTCTATAAAGTCTCCAAGCAGTGGCTGCTTGTGCCTTTAAAACCAGCTTCATATATATACTATATATATTGTTCGTAGTCCCCAGCCACTTTCGGGGGGTCGTGACTCGTGAGCAGGATGAGACAGCAGCCACGGGTAACCTCATCGAGCCTACAAGTTCAAGAAGCATGGCTGCCAGGAGAGCACGTGGACATACAATTATCTTGATGTCGTCGATAGGTAATTAGACTTGACATCAAGGAATGGTTGGTTGCTGATACATGAAGCCATTTCCCAGTCGGATACCTAGTAGTAGGTCCACGCGCTCTCCTGGCAGCCATGCTTCTTGAACTTGCAGGCTCGATGAGGTTACCCGTGGCTGCTATCTCATCCTCCTCACGACCCCTCGAAAGTGGCTGGTGACTACGAATAATATATATAGTATATATACAAAGCCGGTTTTAAAGGCATAAGCAGCCACTGCTTGGAGACTTTATAGAAAAGAAATCATGAATAGAATGGTAGGGCATACCTGGGACGCAAGGGAGAAGAACTTGACCAACATGAACATGGTTACACAGACAAAGGTGAAATAAATGGCGAGAGACAGGTGAAGAGGTGTTGTAGTAGTTTTTGAGTCATTTGGTCTTGTTTTTTAATAGAATTCACACCAATTAATAAATAATTTGTATGTTAATTGCAGCTTTACAAATTAGCCTAATATTTACAAATCTAAAAAGTTAATTGCAGCCTAGCCCCATCTGAACCACATCCCATGTAAGCCAACCAAGCACAAAGAATCGGCATCAATAACCATCAATATCCATCAGAGAGCATTAACCAAACCCACCATTTTTCTCCATTCATTTTTATCAATCTGAACCCACAGCATGAACTATGCAAGATGCATAGAATGCACATACACTAATACCCCTCAGTTTACATCACAGAACAAGGGGACTATTAATATGAACTAATTATCAATTCAATTTTAGCATAAGACTATTAACATCATTGAATAGTTCAACAGCCAGACAGTAAGACCAAAGGTGTCCAAACCCACCACACCAGTAGTAGCCCTCAGCATCCATTGCAGAGCACTAGCCATTTTCATCACAGAGCAGGGGTAGAGACAGAGAGGGAGTAAGGGAGGTGATACCTCGATCTGGCGCAACCACTAGCGGTGACTCCACCACCAAAGACAACCAAGTCATCCATCTCATTCACCTTGCATAAATCACACAAAACATCAAGACACAACCTAAGGCTCAAGCATAAAAATCAAACTCAACAAAAGACATTAAGCTAACAGAGAGGAGAATAGAGGGAGTATGGGGAAAGCAAAGCCAAGGGGGCCAGGGCCCGAGCGCAGGAGGTCGAGCAGGCACGGGCTGCGTTGAAGAACCAAGCCAGGGACGCGGGCAGGCAGTAGGTGCAGGCGGCGGTGCAGGCGATCGCGGGGCCAAGCTCAGTGGCTTTGGTGGCGGTGTCATCGTAGTTTGTGTCACGACCCTGACACTGCACAAGGCACTCATATCGTACGAGTGTCCTGTGCAGTGCAGTGTGGTGTCACAACCGGCGGCGGCGTCGAGGTCGAGGGCACTCGGGTAGGGAGGGGAACGGACGATAGTAAGGGTGCTGGAGAGTGACGAGTTAGGGCACAAACCCTAGCAGGATCCTACTAATAAAGAGACTTATCATAGATGGTTCTATTATGGCACCATTCGTGATATGGTCTCATATCACCGACAGGTCTATCGTGGAACCGTCTGTGATATGAGACCATAGCACTGACAGGTTCCATTATAGAACCGTCTGTGATATGGTTGTTGTCAAGTTCTATGTTTTGAGCATATTAATTATCATGTATACATTTACATGACATGAAGAAATTACATGTTTATATGTCAATTTTTTCATTTAAATACTGTTGAAAATTTGCTATTTGTTCCACTAAACCGTTTGTATATATAGTGCGACGCCCCGTGTCATTATCCCAAGGGTAATCACACTTAGGTATACAGATTACTATTCGTTTGCCCAGTAGAACACTGCTTTAATGAATAGTAAACCATTTATCAGAGATAACGCAGCAGAACAATAAAATAGAAACTGTACATCTTTATTGCAGTAATAGCCACGTAAGGCTATGGTTCTTAATACAAATATTACACAAATACAAAAGGGAGCTTCTTCGCTTCTCTCGCCGCCTCAAGTAATGCTGACCACCTATTTGCCCTCGCGTCCCCCACTTTGTGCCCTCCCGACCAACACCACAGTTGCCGGTGACATCCTCGTACTGCAAACCTCTCATCCCACTCGGGATAGATCCCACGGACAAGGATCTAAGCAAGGGGAGAGATAGCAAGAGTGAGTACTATAGTGTACTCAGCAAGCATTAATAGCTAAAATGCATTTGATGATTCTAAATTTCATCCTTATCAAAATTACTACCTCTTCTCTTATTCTGAAAATAGCTTTCAAAACATAGGTTGCAATTTTATTTCTGAAGAGACTACTTGTTTACTCGAAGAGAAGAAAGACCCCTAGCGGTTCCCGTAGACTCCAATCCAGGAGACTGGCATGAATTCATGATTTGTTATAGCACTGCGCAGGCTTGTACCACCTTACCCATAGTAACTCTGAACCCTAAATGAGCCAGGTCCCCAGCATTTTCTTAGATGCGGGTTCGAGTTCAGAATACAGAACGTTTTCTAATTACGTGATCAAGTCTCCACCCATTACCTTTCGTCGGTGCAGATTTAATCACGTTGCTGACCTCCTCATACACCGAGTTTCAGTAATGTTGGTTGAGGCGGCTATCGTCCGTGCTCAACACTCCTCCTTGGGGCGGCTCGCTTCTAGTGCCCAAACACTCCAATGTGACCCATTGTGGAGAATCTTAATTACGTAAACAGGTAACATTTCCGCCCGTCGAAACGGGAAAATGGTTGGTACTGAATTACGGCCTCTGACCGAGTAAAAGTGTTGTTTGTCCTTATATTATACCATCCGTAAAAAGGGACCCACCTCTTACCTCATCATCGTCGTCGTGTTCCCCTGCCCGGGCCCCCTTTTACCAGCCTAGTAATTCTCATCTTTTTCCCTACTCATTCTCATTTCTTATTTTTATCTCATTTTCATCTTTCTTATCTTTTTCATCTTCATCTCATTTATTCGATTTGGTTTTTGAGAAATAGTTTTGATGCAGTACATATAAGATAGAGCAAGATACAGTTTACATTTAATATAGCCATGTTAATGAATAAGGGAGTAGCTTGCCTGTGGAACTATAGGAAAGATCGTCGTCGACGAAATTGATATTAGCTATTCCTGTTGATTCACTCGCTGCAATTTATACGACGGTGCGACATAATAAATACATAATTAAATACTTAGCAATAATTATGAGCGACTAGGTGCAGATTAGTCATATGATTCTTTTTGTTAGCGGATTTTTATTTAAGAACATATTCAAAATTCCGATAAGTTAGCACTCCCCAGCTATGGTCGTTCTACTATACCGATTCTAGGGTTAGGATTGTCGATACTCAATTTTAACGCACGAGAGAAGAAAATAATGCACGCGATTGCATCTTATTAAGTCTATCAAATTTTGTTTGCGCACACACACAGCTATTTAATTCCCTAAGCAAACCTAGGGTTGATTAGTGTAATTAGTCTAGTAAGATTACCAAATTCTAACCTATCATATTATTTGCCTAAGAAAATATGTTTGATACCCTGAAGACTAACTTTTTGATAACAACAATCTACAACACTCTATCTGATTTATTTGAACACTTATCTAGTGTCAACAATTATTAAATATAATACCAACCTACATTGGTACCCAAAAAGCTTAACAAAATTTTCTAGAATTTATGCAACTTATTATATATTTTTCCTAAAATTTTGCTAGCATCTTAATTAAATTTTCTAACCCTAAACCCTTAATCCTAATTCTTCCCCAAACTACCCCTCCTACTCCTATGCAACCGGCCGACACCTCAAGGCCCCTATCTCCTTCTCAATGCTTCTTCCTCACCCCAAACCACTCCAGGCGCCGCCATTTCCCATGGCTCCCCTATCTCTTCCCCCAACCTCTTCTTCTACTCCTCCTCCTCTTCCTCCACCGAGCCGCCGCTCCTATGGTGGTGCACCCGCCCTTTCGCTTCCCCTATGGCGCCTCATCAAGCCCACATGCCTCATGGCGTCCTAGCCGCCACGCCCAGCCCTCCCTCAGCGCATCCTCTCCCCAGCTCCTTCTCTCCCGGCAGCGCCTCCTCACGGCCTGGCCATTTATGGCACTTCTCGACACCTCCAACCAAGGCCTTGCCGCCCGGTCAGCTCCTCTACGACTCCTTCGGCTCCTCCACGCTCGACGCCGCCCTTTCATCCCAGACTCCTGTCTTGCCGCCGCTGCCGGTCCCACGCCGCCGCCTCTGCTCGCTTATATCTTGCCGCCTCCTCGGCTCGCTTCCTCCACAGTGACTCGCTTTGAGCCATGTTGGGTTACTCCACCCGGCCTCCTCCTCGGCGTGGCCGGGCCAGCCGCCTCCTGTCCGCCTCCTCCTCCTCAGCAGTGTGTGTCGCCACGCCAGTCGGCTCGGCCTCTGCCCGACCACGACCTCCACTTGCTACACACCTCCAAACCCCTTACTCTCTAACCTCCCTCTGAAATCTTGCTTTGATTTAATTTATTTTTGTTGATTTGCTTATCTTGATGTGGGTTCATTGTGCTAATGCATGGGTACCGAAGAGATGGATGTGGCCATGATGCTTGCTCTTGATGTTAGTAAAGCCTAAATGATGAAGTGGCCCGCTGCTCTTGAACCCTTAAGGTATAAGGCTCCCTATCTTCTTTCCACCCTATTGCTCTGTGATGAAATGTAAACTGAGGGCTAAATAGGGATACTATATTGAGATGCTCTATGGATGATTGATGTGCATAAGTGTGGAGCACTGAGGTGTAATCGAGGTTTACCTCCTGTTGAGATAAGGATGGGGAAGAGGATTGTAGTGCCAGTTCTGCGCTGGTGCTCTCCCCTTCTCCTTTGCTGCAATCGGCTTACAGGCGATGATGAGGTGAACTCTGAGCCTCCTCCACCTGGCTGCCTTGATGTTCACCGATGGTTCTGGCTCCACAGGTCTGGCCCTTCTTGTCCCCTATGCCTTCCCCTTCCTCTATGCTTCCTTCTTCGGTCTGGGAGGGCAGTGGGTGAGGAATGGTGGTGGTATTGCTTATTCTCGTGGGTTGTGGGTTGTGCTTGATGGCTTGGTGAGGGTGGTGGTAAATGGTGTGTGATGTTTGGCTTGAGCTCTGGTGGGACTTTTCTTGGCCTTGTGCTTGTGCGCTAGCTGTGAGGAATGAAAGCTTGTGTATTTGGGGTGAGAGGAGCCTTGGCTGGGTGAAGGCTTAAGTCGGTTTCGGCTGTGCCCTTATCCCCTACCTGTGCAAGATTTTTTTCTAGGGTTGCTCTTATCCCTCAGTACTGTGTATTTCCCTTTTTACCATTTCCTATTCTTTTTATTACCAGGCTCTTATCTCTTGAGTCTCCTCTTCCCTGTGCATCCGTTTGACCATTTGAGCTCCTCATGTGATGCAGTCCCAAGCTTCTGGGGGGGCATTGGTAATAGGAAATAGTGGTGATATTTGGTTATGTAAGCTCATGTGCAGCTGCTTGTGCTTTTGCTTTGGTGGTGCTGTGTTTGCCTCTGGATAGGGCTGATCTGTGCTGGATGCTTTTGGGATATGGGAAAGACTGGGTTGGTGTTGGCAGAAAGATAATGTTTGGTTTGTTTTGGCCATTCGGCTGGGAGGGAATGAGGATAATACTAAATGTGGGCTTATGCTGGCTCTCTGGTGGCATGCTGGTTTCGGTATACCCGATGATGCTTTGGCTGAGGGTTGGATTTAATGGAATGTGCCTTGTGGGATTATGCTGCGATTGCGGTAATGCAAAAGGTGGGTGTTGGATTCTAATGATGCCGGATGAGGATACCCCTAGAAGTAAATGTTGTCTATTGACTCTGGTTGATCTGGATACCTTGGTTACTAAAGGTGATGAACCCTAAGGTTCTATTTGTTGGCCCGATCTTTCGATGAGAACGATAAGTCCGGTAGGCGTCGCTCAACCCTCACGATCCTGGCTACGAACACGCAAGGCTCGCAACCACGCATCGCCGAATCGATCGACTAGTCGTTATCAACCGTGCCACGAATACCGGTTGACCTAACCACGAAGGTCGATTCTCGCATACACCAAGAAGCACGCAAGAACAAGATATTAAGCAATCTGAAATTGCAAATAGGATTGAAAGATTTAATTGAATTGGGATTCTGAATAAGGATCTTAATTGGGTGGCCTCGTCGACACACGCAAAAGATACAAGTTGCGACGAAGGCAAACTAAACATAAACAAAATCCGAGGAAAACTAAAGGGGTGCAGCCTCCTTATATAGGGGAAGGAGGAGCCGCAAAACTAAAAGACTAGCAATGTGGTACTATTCACGAGTACTATTCACATGAATAGTGCCATGAACAGTAACCATGAATAGTCGTCCGGCCCAGGTGGAGGCGGCCGGCCCAAATAGGCCAAGGAGGTGGCCGGCCCAAATAACCTAGAGTGGTGGCTGCCCTTTGGGCCAAATAATTAATACAAATACAAGGCCCTCGGCCCAATGTGAGGTGTCGCAGCACCAGGTATAAGTGAAATAAATTCGTCGGCATGTTGGAGTAGCGTCTGACGCAGCCGAATCGATGACAGTCAAGTAGTCTGGTTGGAGGTGGGGTAGCGGTCGTATCCGGCGGGTCGATGTCCTCATCAAAAGGAGCCGACTAACTCAAGTTGGTCAGGGTACCTTGGTGATCGAGGGACCGGTTGACCTAGGTTGATCTGGGGCTCCTATCGTACTTCGGGAAGTTCTGACGGCAACCTCTCTCCCTTCTAACTAGCTATTACTGTCTTCTTTTTGTTTGGCTAACTGTTTTCTAAGCTTTTTGGTTGCATGGGACGGAGAGGCGAATGATGACGGAATGAGATGGCAGGAAAGGATTCGATAAGATGAATGCATCAACATGAATTGTAATTTAATCTTCTTTTGTAATTAACACTGTAATTGTTTTGTAACCTTAATCATGTATCCATTATTAAGTTGTAGAATAAATTTTGTAACGAGAATTTGGTTTGTAACATTTTAATTCTGCTTTGTAAACGGACTGTTATAAAACTGTGATGTGAATAAATGATGTTTGCTTAATTTGCCAAGTTCATTGCGTTAATTATGCTCTTTAATATTAACTGAGATATGATTGAGATTGTTTTAATGAAATTTTTTACTTGTGCTAATTACCGATTACTATTGATTAGCTTCGTTTTAATTACGCGGGTTCTCACATCTTGTTCAACTATAATATAGTAACTTCACCTCCAAACTAGATTTTGTTTTTCATTTTGGAATTTACATACGGCCAAATAGCGTGGCCAGTCGCTTTTTATAAAGATTCAAAAAAAATTAGAAACCTAAATAAACAAAGTTTTTTAGAAACCTAGCTAAATAAACAAAGTGTTTCTAGTGGCGGAGGTAGGCTGCTATCTCCATCTTCAAAACTTCATAGGCGGCGGTGGCATCGGACGGTTCATGATCATCAGCGAACGAAGCCCGAAATGCGTCCACCCACTGACGTGCTCGTTCGAGTGTCTCCCGAAGACCCTCAGACTGTTGAATCAAGAAGAATTGAGCCTATAGGCTCTCTTCCCTTGCTTGAGGGGTCTCGGCATGGTCGATTCGGTCGCCCACCTCTTCGATTAAGCAGTCCAAGTGACGACACGCCTCTTAGAGACATACAACGTCGCTGTGGAGGACCACGTCGATGACGCGGTACACTCGTCGGAAGTGGGAGATCACCCAGAAGACGCGACGGAGGAGGATGTCAAGACAGCGGAAGGTGGCCGTCACCTGCTCCAACAAATCCTCGGGCAGAGGAGTGAGGACACTGTTGAAATTACAGTGTCCTTCCGCGACATCCACCAATGTATGTCCGGATAGGTGCTTGTACAACATGGCCAGGAAGGCCATCAATGCCGACGACAAGGAAACAGAAGAGGGAGCCATTTCTACTTTATTCTACTTTATAAGTATATATATTATAGAGTTATATGTGGGGATGATCTTCGATAGTGGATAATCCTTTTTATAAAACAAGGAATAAATTTGACGCGTGAGATGAAGAGACGCATCGGGGAGCATTGAAGCGACATTGATGCGACGAAGAGACGCATCAGCGACGAAGAAACTCAACAGGCGATGACGAAACTCACCGAGAACTGTAGCGATATTATGACAGACGGTTCGTGTTAAGAACCGTCTGTGAAGTGTCACAAACGGTTGTTTGTTGAAAACCGTCTGTGATATTTTGAAATATCCAAGACGGTTATTGTTAAGAATCGTATGTGATACTTCACAAACGGTTTTCATCATGAACCGTCTGTGATATTACCTCTTCACAGACGGTTGTTAGTGCAACCAGTAACACAGACGGTCTCTAAACTAAAACCGTTTGTGATTGCATGTAATACAGACGGTTTTGGTAAACCGTCTGTGATGAGGCGTCCAGTATTAGCCTTTTTGTAGTAGTGAGGCGGAGGTACGTGACGACGCTGGGGAGGGAGTGCGCAGAGAGGGAGGAGGCGAGGGAAGAGGGAGGCGTACGGGGCGGCGGAGGAGGAGAGGAATTTAAGGGAGGGAAGGGAGAAGGGCGGGGAGGTGGTGGTGGCGGTGGCGGTGGAGGAGGAGGAGCGGCGGTGAGCTCGGAGAGGGCAAGTGCGAGAGGGATTGGGAATCGGGAGATGAGATTTAAGATTGGGAACAGGGTGAGTGCGGGAGGGTGGCGGATGATGGAGCGATGGCCGAATGGTTATTAGGCTTTATGAATTAAGGTTTCCTCGGGCCCACCTGTCAGTCCCACCAATGCCCACGCCCATTTACCCGATAGCAGAGGATTGCCTCCATTTCCATGCCCGTGGGTAAAGGAAGCCCCCCTTGTCGGTCGGCTCCATTTGGGCATTTGCCTGCGGTCACGCGGATAATCGGGCACAATTGTCATCCCTAGGTTATCGCAGTCGCATTGCTGGCATGAAAACTCTGTTGTATAGACGCATCCTTCATCGAACAAAAAATATACTACAACCAACTGCACTACGTAACCATACATCTAAAATTACCTAATACATTCAATTACAGATCTGCTAGTTTTGTTTGCTAACCTATCAGGGTTTTGAAATTAAATATAAAGTTACAAAAAAACCTGCAAGGTGGGCGACCGGATCTGCTCCTCACTCTCTCCCCTTCTCCACTATGGATGAACAACGCTTCGCTAGCTTCCTCCTCTCCCTTCTCTCCCCTCTTTCTATTTGTTCGGATTAAAAGTGATTTTCGGCCGAATTTTGGCTTTTGTCGTCATTCCAAATGACGACACAGGTTGTGCGGTCTATAAGTGTACATATATTTAATTATATGCACACTAAATTTCACTTGTAATATTACTCTAAATACATAGTAGTAGGATCAAATATAACATATAGTTCGTTGAGTTCAACAGAAGGTATTATCAGTTCCACTGGTATGGCCGGTATTGTCCAGTGTGAGGCTAGAATAGAACGCAGGACTGCTCTGTACCATTTTAGATAGTAGAATGGTACATACCGATCGGTATCGGATAATGAATATTTTGATCGATGTCAATCCGCCCCCGCGCATTTCATTTTCTTTACTGTTTCCCTCCCAAGTTTCTGCATCATTAACCTCACCAAACACACTGATGCAGTGATGCTGCGGTGCCACTGGGGCGACGTATCTGGTGAACAAGCAGTTATCTATGCATAAATGCAAAAAACGAATCTGGACGCTCCATCGTGCATCCGACGGCGCTGCTTCACGCGCGCGTGCAAGGGTGGAGGACCGAGAATTTTTGCGTTTCCCCCCTTCGCCTTCAAACGAGCGCCAAATTTACACGCCTTCACGCCGCGCTGAACGAGAACGATAGCAGATGGTGTAGGGTTCCTCACCGTCGCCGCCATCTTCGCCGCCCATTGCCGCCGCTCTGCCGTGCCACCGATCGGTTTCTCCCGAGTCGCCACGAAGTGAACCCCACCTCGCGTCGCCCTTGAAGTCCGCCTGCGTCGTATTGCCGCCCGCTCGCGTCGTCCGCTTACTGCGTCGCCGTCGCTCCCGCGTCGCTATTCTTGACTTACTTCGCCTCGAAGTTTCCCCTCGCCGCCCCTCTCTCTACGATATGTAAGTTGTTGCATCTGAATTGTTGTCTTATTCTTGATTGTGGTGTCGATATTTACAATTGATATTCATTGTTTATCGTTGTTTTGATGTCTTGGCCGCATGGACGAAATGGAAGATGTCGAGAGCTCGATCGTACCGCTAGCTTTGCCTAGATCTGAACCCGAACCCGATATGGCGATGCATACTCTCTCATTGCGATATCGGATTGTAAAACCCTCGGGCGGCTAGCATCCCATTCTGCGTGAGTCGCGCGCACATTTTTAATTTGCATGATTAATATCGTTCTAGGGCTAAATCATCGTTACCGCTGTAGGGATCGTCATCCACACCGGTAGTTACGGAGTCTTTGACTCCTGCGAAGGGGATGATTTTTGAAGATGAGGACGACCACGAAGTTTTACAAAGCATCTGGCAAGATGTTGCGAGCTTCTCCTTCGTGTCGGACAGCGGATGATTATTAATGGGGTGTTGCGATGGAGGCGGTACTATTGTGCCAGATGTGGGTAGAAGGAAGAAAGAGGTAAGGCCAAGGTGGAGGTAAAAGCGAAGAGGACATATGAGTCTAAATTGAGTAGGTGCGGTTGTGAGGCCATGTTTGGTATCAAACGGACTAAGGACAATAAGTTCAGATTAGAGATATTTGTCGAAGTCCGTAACCATGGTCTTGTCTCACCTAGTAAGCAGCACTTGATACGTTCTAATAGACAAGCAACTGAGAAGGCTAAGACTACACTATTCGCATGCCATCAGGCTAGCATTGGCACTTCCGGGGCATTTAGATATCTTCATGTCAGTGAGGGTGGATTTCAGAATGTAGGATGCACAAGGAGGGACTTGCAAAATTATCATCGTACTTTGAGAGAGAGTATAAAGTTATTAGATGCTCAGATGTTTTTTTGATAATTTAGCTAGAAAGAACGAAAATAATGCAGCATTTTACTTTGACTATGTTATCGATGACAAGGGTAGATTGGTGCATGTGTTTTGGGCGGATGCGACCTCTAGGAAGAATTACGTTCATTTTGGTGAGTTGCTCTCATTCGATACGACATATAATACAAACTAATACGACATGATATTTGCACCATTCATGGGAGTGAATAACCATGGGGGATGTGTTCTATTTGGGGCTGCATTGCTGCTCAATCAAACGATTGAAACGTTCGAATGGTTGTTCCGTACTTTCTTAAGATGTATGGGAGGTGCTGCCCTTATACTTATAATAACCCATTTAAGATGCGCCATGAAGAAGGCAATTGAGCATGTCTTACCAACTAGCACGCATAGGTTATGTATGTGGCACATATTGAACAAACTCCCAACTAAGATAAGGCGGTTGAGGATAACCAAATATTTTACAATCGTGTCAATTCATGTGTATATCCTCGAAACTCGTAAGAATTTGAGTCACAAAGGGCAGCTATTATTTCTGAGTTCGGTTTGCAAGATAATGAGTGACTTGCTGGTCGGTATAGGATTTGTGCTTCTTGGGTACCAGCCTACTTTATGGATATACCCTTGGCAGGAATTCTTAGAACAACTTCGAGATCTGAAAGCGCCAATTCTTTTTTCAATCGCTTTATTGGTCACAAACATGATTTGGTTGAGTTCTGGATCCGGTTCGACACTACCGTAGAGGAACAAAGGCAAAAGGAGCTAAGAGAAGACCATGCCACCTTTCACACTAAGCCTCAGTTGAAGACACCATGGGTATTAGAGCAGCATGGCAGTGAAGTATTCACCCATATGGTGTTTGCTAAATTTCAGAAGGAGGTTATTGCGGCCAGGGACACGTGTGTTGTTGACAGCACAGCGCAAGTATGTGACCTTAAAGTAACATCGGTTAATGAGGATGGCAAGAAGGTGAGAAAAGTCACATGTGACACTAACACCATGATTGCCGAGTGCTCATGTATGTTGTTTGGCACTCATGGGATTCCCTGTCGTCATATTATCCTCGTATTACGAGGTGCATTGCTGAATGAGCTTCCAAGTCATTATGTTTTGAAAAGGTGGAATGCAAATTGTAAGAGGGAGGTTGTGTTCGATGAGAATGGCAATGTTCTAGAGGAAAAACCGAAAGATCCAACGGAGGAAGAAATTAAAAAGTTGGCTTCGGAGATGCGCAAGGACTTAGAAGAATTGATACATCGAGCTACACCTTCACTACCTTACAAGCGAGAATCACGAGAGGAAACTTAAGCAGTTTATGCAAGATATAAACCAACAAATTCCTGCTCGACCACAAAGTAGAGTGGAGGAGGTTGAAGCATATCTTGGGTGTGAGATCCCTCATGACATCGATATATTGCCGCCTACAGACAATCTCACTAGGTGCAAATGCAAGAGGAATCGGCCTAGGGAGAGCAAATCGAAGAAGTTGAAGGGAAAGGTAGCTCGCATGTACAGGACTTGTAATGAGCTCAAGACCCATGATACCAAGAATCGCCCTTTAAGGAAACAAACAAATAATGATGTAATGTGGCATTTTAATTTCTTTCACTTCACTTGTGGTTCCTCTTATTACATACTAACTCAAAATTTGTGTTTGTTTTATGTGGGCAGGCAATCTAGATGACATGAATGTCTTTGTTGAAATCGATGTAATCACTCTCAATTATGATGTAATGTGCTATCTTGAAATCGATGTAATCTGCTCTGAATTATGATGCAATGTGCTACTGAAATCTGATGTAATGTGGTACTGAATTATGATGTATGTGCTACTGAATGATGATGTAATGTGGTACTGAATTATGATGTATGTACAAACATAGTGGGATGTTTTTTTACGTTGGAGCCTTCATGCCATGTGTATGTGTGCAATGCTGTTCTGGAGCAAGTATTGTTATTTTTGGACCTTTCTCAATGGATGAGAAGGCTGAACAGGCTGCAGGTTCAAACTATATGTTGGAGTCTGTTGCTGAGAAGTGCATTGTGAGTGAGAAGTTGTCCTCTGCCTGCAAAAACATATAGATGCTGGATGTTTTTGTGACATTCTAGACAATGCTGCATGTTTTTGTAACATTCTGGATGTTGTTAGATGCTTGAATTTAGATGCTAGAAGGGAGCTAGTACAGGGAACTGCTCACTTCATTTAGATGCTTGAATTCTGTATGCTACAATATCAGATTTTGTGACATTCTGGACAATGCTGCATGTTGTTAGATGGTTGAATTTAGATGCTGGACAATGCTGCATGTTTTTGTGACATTCTGGACAATGCTACATGTTTTCGTGGCAATGCTGCATGTTGTTACATGCTTGAATCGAGATTTTGTGACATGCTGGACAATGCAAAGTATGACATGCCGAATTATGGACTGTAGCTTGTTGACACATAAAGAATTAAGGGGCATGTTCATGTTCTGGGCACATGTTAGCCGAATTCTGGACACCATAATGCTGCATGTTACATGTTAGATGGAGGTGAATTCTGGACACCATAATGCTGCATGTTACATGTTAGCCGAATTCTGGACACCATTCTGAGCTCATTACAAGTCATTGAAGTCATTGTAAGCTGTCATGCATGCCTTTGCAATTTGGACCAGCTGTTTGCATTTCTTGAATCAAACAAGCACAAAGAAGTAGCAAGGCAGTCCTCTGTGATGCATGCCTTTCCAGAAGTCATATCCATACCTCCAGGAGGACTTGGATGCAGCTGATGCAAACTGTGACTAGCTGGACCAGCATGCCTTTGCAATCTGGACAACATGCTTGCATTCTTGAGACATAAAGTGTCCAGATTTCAAAGTGCACATTCAGAAGCCATTGCCATTTCAGATTTCAAATTCCACACAAACATTTCACATTCACAAGCCATTCTAGATTTCAGATTCCACTGGACATTCAGAATCAATTTCACATTCAGATTTCAGATTCCACATTCATATTTCAATTCCACATTCAGAATCAATTTCACATTTAGGATAAATTCCACATTCAGATTTCAATTTCACATGTTCCAAACTACATTACATAAGACTAGGAATATATCGAAATTACAAACTCAGTTGCGAATGTTCCCAATGCACATTCCTAGCAGCAAAAATAAAAAAGCGACAACAACAATTTTTAACTTCTCATCGGCAGCAGTGGACTTCCTGATGGACATGTTCATCTGGTCCAGTGAGGATTTAATCGCAGCTAGATCTTCCAACACACGCTAGTCGACTTGGGAAAGCATCTCCATTCCAGTGCTAAACCGCTTCTCCGGTTCCACGACACGCATCACACTCAAATGCCTCAAGTACTGATCTTTCCACATGAAAGTGTCGCATCGCGGGGAATAGATCTGGACCAACATAAAACACCCAGTTTCATCACCAAAACCAAGCACCCGGCAATACAAAAAAGCAATTTTCAAACTCAAATTGAAGACAAACGGGAGTGTATGACCTGGTCGTTTCTCGGGCATTTATAGTACTATTTTCCTTGATTCTTCGAGCTCCCGGACACGGCCCAGATCATCTTCAAGTGGCACCTTGGACATGGCACGAGAGGCAGCCCACCGCTAGGAGCTGTCGGTGTCGCCGACCACTCGGAGTGCGCCTCCGCGCAATCCTTCCTCTTCTCCATTGGTGCGGCAACGCGCGGACGGAGGGCGCTAACCCTAGACTCGCCCGATGTGGCGGCTCAAATGCCCTAACCCTAGACTCGCCCGATTTGGGGGAGGGGAGCCATGATGGGAGCACGGAGCACAAAGGGAGGCGGGACAAGGCGCCGAAGGGCGGAGGAGCGGCTCCTAACCCTACACACTCGCCCGATGCGGCACCGCGGGCGGAGGCTCAAAAGCCCTAACCCTAGACTCGTCCGATTTGGGGGATTTAGGGGAGGGGAGCCAGGATGGGAGCACGGACCACAAGGGGAGGCGGGACGAGGCGCTCAAGGGCGGAGGAGCGGCGAGAGCCGAGAGGAGAGGACGAGAGGATTGCTGATTTGGGGACGAGTATGATTTGGGGAATATTGTCGAGCCGGGGTGGGGGGGAACGCAAAATGTCGGCTCGCGTGAGCCTCTCCAGCCGCTCGCGTGCGCTTGCCGTACGATCGGCGATGGACGGCCCAGATTCGTTTTTTGCATATATCCACACATATTGTCTTGTTCACCAGATACGTTGCCTGCAACTAGAGCGCTCTCTCTCTCTCTCTCAAATCGCTTTTTCTCCCTCTTTCACGCGAGATTTGAAGAGTAATGTGGATAAGTAAGTGATCGAGCAATTAAACAGCACAGCACATGCCATGAACTCAGAGAGAGAAGCATAACTAACACAATAAAAAACGCCATGATTGGCTCTCAAGAGTTGTTTTCAGTCGCTGTACTCATTGCTAGCAAAAAAAAAATTCCCAGGGTGATCATGCACACGTGTTTTCTGATAAAGGCATCTTTAATAGTTAGTAATAACGTTGTCTCTAATATATGCTACATCATCTTTAGAGATAATATCTCTAATAGACAGTCTCAAACACACTCTCCAACATTTATATTTTATAACTTTCCTTTGAAACGGGCATATATGTTAACTATAGTAGATTAATGTATCATGTCTTGTTTCACGTGTACGACAGTTTTTTCAGGAAAAGACGAAATTTGCTTTTTCTCCTCCTCTCTCCTCCATATAAGATTTTGTCAACGTGCATAGCTAAAAGACGATAATAAATATATTATTAGAGGTACCCTAACGCCGACGACTCACTGTTTCAGGGAACGAGAGGTGTGGTTGTAAAGGCGCCATCAGCGTATACCCCGTACCGATCAACGAAATAACTGTCCGAGAGAGACGAGCACGACTCACTGTTTCAGGGAACGAGAGATGTGTGGTTGTAAAGGCGCCATCAGCGTATACCCCGTACCGATCAACGGAATAACTGTCCGAGAGAGACGAGCGATCTGTCGGAGTTCACGGGCCGCTCGATCGGAGGTCGGACGGCCGATATTGATTGAATGAGGCATGGCGTCGCGGACTGAAGTAATGACAACATCCGTGCTGAGGACTACCAAATTATCATTATGGAACGTAAGACACGACAGAAGGGATGCAAACTAAAAGCTAACCCCTAACCACTCAAATTATAGCTGCACGAATTGAACAAACGTACGCAACATGCAACAGTGTCATAGTACATATACTCATATACTCCTATGGGTATGGAGGAATTTTTGGCCGATATGGCCGTTTTCGAAATCGTATTTACAGATTTGGCAGTACGGTAATCGTATTTGTAAAAATAGCGGCCGGCGACCGTCACCGTCTTCGCTTAGCCAGCTAGCGCCGACACGTCTCACGCGTGCGCTGGCAGCCAGGCGCGCCAGGCGCTGACACACGGCTATCTCTGCCAAGGCGTCAGGGAGGAGATTAGGTTAGGGTTAGGGTTAGGTTTAGGGGTTAGGTGTGAAATTTCGAGGAATTTTAAAATATAGCAAATAAATCCAAAAAATTATAATTTTTTTTGTGAAGCATCTTCACACTGTGTAGTTGCTTGTGTAAATTTTTCATAATTTTATTCGGTCGGAATCGCTAATTCGTAAAATTTCGATTTGAGGGTTTCATGATTTCATGTGACTTAGAATTCACAACACCCCGCCGACTCGTGCCCACCCGCCTGCCGCACCCGCCACGCACCCGGACTGTCCTACGGAGAATTAAAAAACCTCGTGATAGTCATCAACGCTCGGGTTAGGGTTTCATTCGGGTTCTCCGAAATTAGAGTTTCGTCGCAGTGTTGTTGTTTCTGTAATTTTTCTATTATTTTATTCGTTCAGAGAAAGGATGACTGATAAGCATATCAGACTAGGTATAACCTTGAGGATGTCGTCGTCCAAGCAAACTTTGTGTGATGAAGCACTTGTGGTCTTTTACAAGTGGGATAAAAAGACACCAGTACTATTGGAGTCTCTCCTCGATGAAGTCATCTGAATATACGCGTATATAGCCAAGCAGTCGATGAAGTACTTTATGAAACTTATACAGAATATAATTGAAGGGGTTGAGAACGCTCGTTGTGATTATGAAGATGTCCTAAAACATGGAGGATTCGATGTCGGTGCGAATGGTTGTTTCTGGGATTCCACCAGAAGAGGTTCTGCTCAACTCGGCCGATGTAATAACGCTCACGTCGAATCCTCTCCACGTGCTCCCGGGCCGTCGCCGGTGTTGAGGACGATGACATTTGGAGATGATCCGATGCCGGCAGATGATGGGGGGTTTTGGAGATGGAAAGTAGAGGAGAAACCGAGAAGCTAGCTCTTGGGCTTTTTCACTGCTTTTATAGAGCTGGGTCTATTGGGCACCTGCCCGGTGTCCCTTGTTGCAAAGAACTCCTCTAGCTCCTTTGATATCATGTAGAACTAGTTTAGATGAAGTACTTTATGAAGCTTATACATAATATGATTGAAGGGGCTGAGAACGCTCGTTGTGATTATGAAGATGCCCTAAAACATGGAGGATTCGATGTCGGTGCGAATTGTTCTTTCTGGGATTCCACTAGAAGAGGCATACTTGCAATATAGGCTCCTCGATGATGTCGTCTGAACCAATGCAACTGTGACCAAGGAATTGGCCAGAAATGTGACTCATGTTATTATGGGCAAAAGTGCTGGTAGCGCATGTAGCAGATCATATAAGGTCCTGATGGTGATACTGTTTGGGAAATGGGTTGTCACAGTTGGATGTTAGTATTGAGCCATGTCCACTACGGTTCCCATATTTGAGGAATTTTCTTTTGTATGCTTAAATATTTGTTTACTATGTCCAAGACCATACCAATTGCTTACTTTAACAAGCTGCTGAATCTGATCTATTCACATTTACAAGTATGCATGAAGGTCACTAGGGTTATCATAATTTCGCAGAGAATATTATTTTATTCCTGTGTTGATGCATTTCACCTGGCTCTTTTAGGGATCATGGTTTGCTTGGAGGAGCTGGTTCCAGGTCCCGAAACCTCTAGTGAGATAAAATTCAGCCATGATTCACACACATCAATCGATGGACCATGTTTTCGCCCCCTCATTTGGCACAAAATTAAGCGCGGGGCATCCCTCTGAGGCAGCACATTCCGTGCCGCCATCTTCGGGCCCGGGCTGCACTTGCGCGCTTGTAGAGGCTTCGACATCATCAGGGTATCCCGACGCCCTATGTATGAATTTCACGTACACCATAGGCTTCCCGTGAATGGCTGCCTCGGGCTGGGAGACAATCTCCATGTACTGCCTCCATGCTATGCTTCCATTCACCTTTACGAGCTCCCACAATTCGTGCAGGTGATCGCCTCGATCATAACTTTCTTCGTCGTTGGCTCCGTGACAAACTCTCTCCGGATGCAGCTTCGTAGCTCATGAATATTCATCGTCTGGAGCCCTCCGCCTTGGACCACCTTAGATCGGCATCTCGACAGTCCAACCCATCGGTCCTCTGAGACCAGACCATTGTCAGAAACACAAACAAGTCTTGCATGTACGAAAATACCTAAAGCGGGCAAACTAATTCGTTATCACTTATTCAATATGCCGTAATAATGACTACTAAACTAATTACAACTAATTAATTACCACTAAACTAATTCATTACTAGTGTACTAACTAATTACGACTAATTAATTACCTATAAACTAACTAATTACGACTCATTAATTACCACTACACTAATTGGTTACCACTTATTCAATATGCCATACTTATTATGACCGATTAATTAAAACTACACAAAATTACTAGTACTTCATTTTCACTTACTTAATATGTTATAATGACGACTACTAAACTAATTACGACTAATTCATTACCACTAAACTAATTCATTACTAATTAATTACCACTAAAATAATTCATTACTAGTCACTAACAAATTACGACTAATTAACTACCTCTAAACTAACTAATCACGATTGATTAATTACCACTAAAAAATATCAAGATTTCATTTTCACTTACTTAATATGCTATAATGATGACTGCTAAACTAATTACGACTAATTAATTACGACTAAACTAATTCATTACTAGTTAACTAACTAATTACGACTAATTAATTACCCCTAAACTATGTAATTACGACTAGCTGACTAAAACTGACTAATTACGACTACGGTAATAACGGCAAAAGCAAATTACCTGCCCTTCGGGGGAAGTAATCAATCAGCCCTTCGGGGGAAGTAATCAAGGCCGAGCGACAATAAGCAAGAAAACAGTTAACCTCCCAATAAAATTAATTATGTTACGTTCTTTGAGTTCTTAGCGATGAGCGCAAGAACGAGAATCGAAACGCAATTGAGATGAGCGAATGGCGAGTGTTAGAGTTCAGTATTTATAGCCGGGCGGAGAAGGACCTGCGGCGTTGGCGCCGGATTTATAAAGCATTGGCGCTGAATTTCGGACGAGGTGATGATGTGCGGAGGAGGAGGAGGGGCGGTGGGAAAGATGGCCACAAAGAAGGTTTTTAATCCTCCGCAGAATGCAGGTGTGTGGCGGGAGAAGGAGGGCTCTGAGCAAGATATCGACTGCTTTTGGTCATGCCTAACGGACACTAAACTAAATAAACAAACAATATGCGTTTTGATCGAGTATATTTGTATTCATATTTTGTTTTGCTATATTCTGAATGAATAAAATTATAAAAAATTTACACAAGCAACTACACAGTGTTGAGAGGCTCCACAAAAAAAATCATAAATTATTGAACTCATTTGCTGCATTTTAAAATTTCTCTAAATTTTAAACCTAATCGGCCCCCTAACCCTAAACACCCCCCTAACAAAACACACACAAAACACCCACTTAACTCGTTGGCAAGACGGCCACCCCGCGCCCTCTGGCGCATCGGCGTGCATCGTCGCATGACATGGCATGATGCTGGAATGGCGCATGACGGTCACCGTGCGCTAAGTCGCCATTTTGCAAATCTGATCGATATCGCCAAATCTGAGAGGGCATGAACGTGGATCAATTTGATTAGGAAGGGAATTAAGGGACGCAATCTATCTGGCATGGTTGTTGCTTAGGGCATCTCCAATAGTTAGAGATAATATTGTCTCTAACATGTGCTACATCATCTTTAGAGACCACATCTCCAATAGATAGTCTCTAACACACTCTCCAACATTTATATTTTATCATATTCCTTTGAAACAGGCCTGCATGTCAGCTAGAGTATATTAATGTATTATGTCTTGTTTCACGTGCACGATAGTCTCTTTAGGAAGAGACAACATGTGCTCTCTCTCCTCCTCCTCTCTCCTCTACATAGGATTTTGTTGACGTAGCATAGCTAAGAGACGACAATAAATACACTATTGGAGATGCCCTTATGACTGGTGAAAGCTAAAACCAAACGAATTAGTTAGTGCACTAGCTAGTAGAACCTATTGGGAAAATAGTAGTGCTCCAGTATCAACTAATCTTTCTAGAGATGTTGCGATCTTAAAAGGCGACAAAACTAGGGCGATCAAGCCCGTACTTCTACTAGCTAGTGATGCACACATAGAAACGCACGGGCAGGGGCGGAGCCTAATAGGCCCACCCAGTGTCATAGGACACCGGGTCCAAAAAAAATTAGTGGAGATCAACTCTTTGCTACCATGTGTGCACCCCCAACGAAAAAACTCAGGCACTTGCCATTTCCAAATTTCACGCCACGAGCTCGCTCCACGCAGCGGACGCTCCAGCCCACGCTTCCTTATTTGGCCGGGCCGATTGACCAGCCAACGGGCCCAGCGCCACCAGCCCATCACGGCATCACCTACCAACATGCCCAGCTACCAACGCTCCACAGTCCACACGCTAGCAGGCAGGCGGCCAGGCGCAGTGCAGCTAGCTAGCACTAGCAACTTGCAGCCTGCAGGCCCATGCGACTAGACGCCCAGACGGCCACGCGACGCCCACGGCCCCACATGACGCTCGCTAATTCGCTCAGTGCTGTGGCACTGCCCGCTGTTGCGTGTTGCATTGCATGTTAGTGTGCTGCGTGTAGTCATGTAGAACCCAGCCGAGACCGAGACCGAGAGGCGAGCAACCGAGAACACGAAAAGGCATGGCCTCTCCGACTCTCTGTCTCACCACAATCACTTGGAGTCCTGGACATGGGACGCTGCCGGCGCGTCACGCCCTCATCCCGTCATCCGTTAGCCACCGGAGCTTCTTCTGGTCGCCAACGTTATGTATTGATTCGTATTCTAATTTCTCCCAATTCTTCCAATTTCTTTCAAGAAATAGGGATTTTCAACTCGATGAATGATGATTGTTGTTTTCTTCATCAAATGTTAGGATTATAACTTATAAACTTGAAATTTAGGGTTTCAAATTGGATCGTGACCCGTGATCGTAGGCAAAAATTACATGTGATCGTGACCCATGTGTAGGGGTGAAAATGAATCGGATAGTTTCCGACCGATCCGGACGTAAACGGATTCGGATTATCTCGGATCAGATTTTTCTCGGATAATTTTCAGATTGGAAACGAATTCGGATTTTTTTTGTCGAAAACAGAAACAAATACGGTAGGCATGCTATCCGACGGATACGAATACGGATTATCCGGATAAGACAAAATCTGGATATCCGAATTTTGGCCCGAAACAGAAAAGGGGATTTTAATTGATTTTCGAATTTCAGAAAATGCAACAAATCAAATAGCCCTTTAGAAAATAGCAAATAGAGTTAAAAAATTCTAGAACAAATCATAGAAATTCTTTGAATTATTTTGAACTTAATAAAATTAATTCCAACTTAAAGTTTGTTTTAGTTATGCACATAAATTATTTTCAATTTCTAAAAAATAGGAAAAACCTTTTAAAATCCGAAAATTCAAGAAATTAATTAAAATTTCCTTTTCACTTTAAATTCAATAAAATCCTGAAAACTCAATAAATTTTATTTTTGACATTAAAAACTAGGAAATTAAATAATTGACTTTATTTTATTATTTTTCCTTTTTAACTAAGAAAACTATTTTAAATCTCGTAAAATCCAATAAAATAATAACTTTATTAATTTTATTTTTGGTAATATACTTTGGGATGTTACAGTCATTTGCATATAGATTAATCATCTAGCCTAATCAATGTTAGCGTGAACTAAGTTTTATTTATGTATGTGATGAACTAAGTGTGAATGCGTGGACTTGTGACTTTGTGAGTTTTGACTTATGAGCTAAATATGGTAAACTAAATGTTATGTTTGTGATGAACTAGTTAATGTAGCTTGCTAGTGCCAATATTATGTGTGGTTACTGAAAAGATGACCACTTCATGAATGTTTGCATCAAATAAACTAATTATATGTTTTCGTTAATTTCTGGCATACAATTTAAGGGGTTTTCATGTTCCGAAAAATATCCGCGACCGTATTCATTTCGATTCATATTCGCTCCGTATTCGTATTCAATATTATTCATATCCGTATTCGTATTCAATATTATTCGTATCTGGGGTATTCGTATTCGTATCCGGATCCAAAAAAATAAAAACAAATATGACAGAGCCATTATTTGTCCGTATCCGATCCGTTTTCACCCCTACCCCTGTGTAGTGTCTATTGTGCATTTGTGCTCAACCAATGTCAAGTAAGTAAAAGCACCTATCCACACGTATGTTTGATGCTTGTAATTTATTATTCTTGTTGTTGAACATGGCAATTGAGTAATTGACAACATCTAATTGAGGTTTCAAATAATCGAGAAATGACAGGTAAATTTATGGAAAAGTTTCTGAAGAGAAAAGCACCCGATAGCACTACTAATGCTAGGAATTCACCTACAGAAGTTATCAATTGGGAAGAGGAAATTCAATTTGATCCAGGCAAAAGGAAAATGATAGATGACTACCATCCTAATAAGAAAGATGTGGTAAGAAGAAAGTACTTGGATAATGGGCCTTGTCAACCTCGTACTTATGATTTTTTATATACACACTTTGGGGATAAAAATAGAAGGTTTGATCCTGAATGGTTTGATGAGTTTGGGAGTTGGCTTGAATATAGCGAGTCCAAAGATAGGGCATATTGCTTTTGTTGTTTCTTATTTAGGGACCGCAACAAGAAAGAAGCTAGGTATAAGGCATTTGTTATAACTGATTGGAATGGTTGGAACAAGAAAGCTAGACTAAAAGAGCATGTAGGTGGTTGAAGAATCTAGATCCGCCATTATGTGTTAATGGAGTTTTGGTTATTAATGACAAATCTATTTGTGAGACTAACACTTCTATTGTTATACCATGTCTAGTCTTAGCTTGGATATAAAGGTGAAAATATATTGCATTCCAAATGACAAATCCATTTGTGAGACTAACACTTCTATCGTTATATCATGTTTAGTCTCAGCTTGGATATAAAACGAAAAATCCAAATAGGTATGCATTCATAATGAAAAATCTATTTGTGATACTAACTATTCTATTGCTATATCTCATGTTTAGTCTCAGTTGGATTTAAAGATTAAGAGGTATGCTTTCGACATCATATTCTTATATATTATTGCATTCCTCGGATCCAAAATATAGGTTGAACTCCACCAAATGGTTTACTTGAATATGTGCATATGGTTCTATTACACACTCGTGTATGCACATATTTAGGGGGAGTTCATTCTATGTTTTGTGGTTTCATTAGTATTGATCCATATTCCTTTGTCCACATACATTAAGGATCTTTACTTTGAAATATATCCTTGAGTATATATAACTTGTGTAGTTAATATATTCATATGAGTATATGAGACTTGTGTAGTTCATATACCCTTTGAGTATATTCAACTTGTGTAGTTCATATATACTTATACTAATCTATTCAATTACTTGCAATTGAAGTGATTATCATCAATTACCAAAGAGGGAAAGATTGTGGTATCTTGTCCCACCATTATGAGTTAATGGTATGTCGTGGTAATTAATGATAATCATATTATGGAACTAACATTTTCCATGAGTTGGATGAATATGTTATATTCCAAAGTGATGAAGACTTTGGATGACATCATGAGTTGATCGTCATCAAGTCAAGACTCGGGATGAAGGAAATCATCATGTGTTGATAGAGATCGAGTAAAGGATGCATCATGTGTTGATGCGTATCAAGATCTCTAAGAAGAGATGATCATGAGTTGATCGTCAAGTCAAAAAGAAGACCCATCATGTGTTGATGGAAGTCAAGTGAAGGATGCATCATGAGTTGATGCATATCAAGTCAATGACCCGGACTTGAAGCGAAGATGTGCGTCATCAAGCTTCAAGTGGTTGCTCAAGGCAAATGTATGACTAGCTAGGGCTAAGATGTGTTCATAGTCTTTTACCGGTCTTGGTGTTTGGTTGGAAGACCGGATTGCTAGTATAGGTTGCCGTACTATTAAGAGGGGTCTTTGACTAGTAGCTTGAGGTAGTCATGTGTTGATAGCTCATTGTGTTTGCTCTAGCTCTCGTTAGCATGTTGCTATTATTTGCGAATGTGTTTTACAAATAGTTGAAGCTCATGCATCATCTTGTTAACATGTTGCCAATACTTGCGAATGTGTTTTGCAAATAGTTGTGGCGCATGTATTATCCTTGTAGCATGTGACTTTAGTTTGCGAATGTGTTTTGCAAATGGTTTAAGTCTATGTACCTTGTTCCTTGTGGTGTGATTCTAAAAGTTCGCAAATGTGTTTAGTAACTTGTTGAGAATCTCACTTTGAACCTTTGTTTGCATCACTTGTCAATTGTCAAATGTGTTTTGCAATTGAACTTGTTTTGGATGCAAGCTGCTGGTTTCTCTGGAAAATCGATAGTACCAGCATGTTTCTGGCGGTACGACCGCTCAACGGTACGACCGAATCTTGGTGCAGTTTGACCGCAAGTCTGGTTGTTCCGATTTCCAGTTGGCGGTTCATTTAAAACAGTAGCGGTGTGGTGCTCGCCATCTCCAGAGTGGAGGAAAGAACAACCCTAGTAGAGCGAGGTGTTGGTTCGGTTTGGAACCGGTCCAAGTGGTTGGACTTACCTCGGAGGTGTTGGCTCAAGTTGTGGAGCCGGTCCAACGTGGTTGGGCTTACCTTAACGTGGATTAGGAGAGACTGGCAAGTCTCCGAACACCACGGTAAAACATTGTCATGTCAATTGTGGTTTGCATTCTTGTGCTTTACTTCGTGCAATTTATATTCTTTATATTAAATTACTTATTTGCTTGTGTATGATTGCTTTCTCTATATAGTCTCATATTGTTGGTGCACATAGTAAAGACTAGTTGATTTAGGCTTTTATTGTGCAAAATCGATTTGTTTATAATTCCGCATTAGAAATCGGTTTTAGCCAAAGAAGTTTTTAAAACCGCCTATTCACCCCCTCTAGTCGGCCTCCTCGATCTTACAGCGGTGTGAATAGCGTTCACAACCAAGCATTGAAAAATTGCGATGATTTGTTAAAAAGAGAACAACGCATTGATGTTGCTATCTATACACAAAATGAAGCTTCAAATGTTGCTTATTTCACTAGACTAAATGCCTCAATTGACGTTGCTAGAGTGTTATTGAAGCAAGGATTGTCTTTTCGGGGCCATGGTGAGTCAAAGGAGTCCTACAACAAAGGAAACTTTTTGGAATTTTATGAGTTCTTAGCAGAGCATGATCTAGCTTTAGGCAAGGTGCAGGTAATTGTCTTATGGTGTTCCTCCCATCCAGAAGGAGATTGCTCATTGTTTTGCAAAGGACATATTGCATTCTATTCTCAAAGAAATTCGACAAGATGTGTTTTGTTTGCTTGTTGATGAGTCCAGAGATGTCTCTTGCAAAGAACAAATGGCAGTGGTCTTGAGGTATGTTGATACTTGTGGAATTATAAAGGAGTGTTTTGTTGGTCTTGTTCATGTGAAAGAGACAACTTCTGCCTACCTCAAGTCTTCTATTGATTCTCTATTTACAGAATATAAGCTAAGTTTGAAGCAAGTTAGAGACCAAGGATATGATGGTGCTAGCAATATGCGAAGTGAGTTCAATGCCTTGCAATCCTTGATCATGAGATAAAGTAGCACAACTTATTATGTCCATTGTTTTGCTCACCAATTTCAATTAGTAGTTGTGGCCGTTGTAAGAAAGCATAAATGTATTAGTAATTTTTTTAGTATGATTTGTCTCTTGTTGAATGTGGTGGGTGGATCTTCAAAGAGGAAGGACATGGTTGGGATATCAACCACGAACAAGTGCACAAGACTTTAGGTTGTGGGCTACTTCAAACTGGGATAGGATTAAATCAAGAGCAATGTCTTCAAAGACCTGAAGATACTCGTTGGAGTTCTCATTATAAAACTCTTAAGAGTTTGGTTGACTTGTTCCCAACAGTTGTCATAGTTTTAGAATTTGTGGAAGAAGAGGACAAGGACACAACAAATAGGGATCAAGCATTGGGTTTACTAGTGTACTTTCAGTCATTTGATTTTGTCTTTTATTTGAATCTCATGTTGAATATCTTGATAATCACAAATACCTTGTCACTAGCACTGCAACGAAAGGATCAAGACATTGTGAATGCCATTAAATGTGTGAAATCAACTAGGTTGCATTGGGATGAGCTTAGAAGAGATGGGTGGGAATCTGTCCTAGGTGAAGTGTATGCCTTTTGTGAGAAACATGGTATTCCTAAGTTGGAAATAGGAGAAACTTATGTTAATCCAAAGAAGCAATGACAAAGAACTGAAATTACCAACAAGCATCATTATGAAGTGGATTGTTTTAATGATGTTCTTGATTGGCTACTTCAAGAGCTTGACAGTCGCTTTAACGAGACAACCTCTAACTTGCTAGTTTGGTCGGTCGCTCAAGTCCAAAAGACTCATTTTATGATTTCAATTTGGATAATTTGATGAGCATAGCTAAACTTTATCCCATTGATTTTGATTTTGGGGAATTGAGGGACCTTAATCATCATCTTTGCCTCTACATTATCGATGTGCGAGCAGATGATAGATTCTCCAACATACAGACTATTGGACAACTTTCTCAAAAATTGGTGGAGACAAGGAAACATCTTTGCTATCCTTTGGTTTATCGACTTTTGAAGCTAATACTAGTATTGCCTGTCACCACTGCCACAGTTGAGATGTGTTTTTCAGCCATGAGAATTGTGAAAAATTATTTGCGCAATCGCATCAGTGATGATTTCATGAGTGATAGCCTAATTTGTTATGTGGAGAAAGAAGAAATGAAGAAAGTTACCAATGGCGTTGTGGTTCATCGTTTCATGAACTTGAAAGAACATAAATACTAAAAGGTATTGTATTTACTTTCATAGTTTCATTCGACTATTCTACATTTTTACTAGATAATTTTATTTCGTTTTGTTCTTTTCTTATAAGTCATTGAGATAGGATGATGTATTTTGCCAATGTCGACTATCTTTATCAATGATTTCGCCTTTTGTTGCTTCACTTTGCTATAATTAACATTATTATTAGTGAGTTTCTTTATGTTGGTAAGCATTTTGATCGCTACTTCTTTATCATTGTGCATTACTATTGGTTATGTTGAAATATTGGTGCTAAAAGTTGTTGGACACATTACTATTTAGTATCATATTGCTTCAAAATTATATATGTTGTTATACGTATGGTGAAATGGTGAACCCGGGTCATTTTCATCCTAGTTCCGCCCCTGCGCACGGGCCTGCTACCCAAAGCTCTAGCTTGTTATTGCATCCTTGATCCTTCCACTCTTCCAGCACCGTGCATGAAATAACTGTATACTTTGCAACAACTGTGAGATAAGAGAGGGCATCCTCCTATCTCATCTGTCGTCGGGCTCTGGGCTTAAGAGTTAAAAATCCACTTCCGAGATGCACGCTTATATAGTCACTACTACAAAAAGACTAATACTGGACGCCTGATCACAGACGGTTGACCAAAACCGTCTGTATTAAACACAATCACAGACGGTTTTGGTTCGCGACCGTCTATGTTACTTTCTGCGTTAAAAACCATCCGTGAAGAGGCGATATCACAAACGGTTCATTTTGAAACCCATCTATGATATTACCGAATATTACAGACAAATCTTGTTCAGAACCGTCTGTGAAGTATCACAGACGGTTTTTAATACAAACCGTCTTATTTATTGCAAACCTGACCCTCACAGATTGATCTATCTTAAATTCCTGCTCTGTTCTCGCTGCTACTGCTGGAGGTGGGGCTTTGAGGCGATTTGCCCTCATAGATCAATCTGTCTTAAATTCCTACTCTGTTCTCGCTGCTGCTGTTGGAGTTGAGGCTTTGAGGCGATTTGGTGAAAGGAGACCACACGGATTTGGTAATTTGTTCTTGACTATCAATGGTTAGTACGTAATTAATTTGTTCCTTGCATTATATTCTAGATCTAGCTTGGGAAAGAGAGAATTGAAGATGGTTTGGATCAGTAAAGAGAGAATTGAAGATGGTTTAGATCTAACTTTTTGTGTTGTTTTGCAAGTGTTGCATGGCTTCTTGCCATTTGAAAGTTGGGCATGGGCTATCTATAATATGTTTGTGATGAACCACCTGCCCCTAAGGTGCATTGGTGTTTTTTCAGTTCATTAGAAATACATATTTCAAATCATCAAATGACATATCAAATGTTGCATCTATAGTATACTAATTAATTACTTCAATATTTAACACCAAATTGTTATATGCGTCGCATATATGAACCGAAACTGGATGTACGCTGGCAACCGTGTGAGTAAAGAGTACATTAATGGCGTGTCTGCTTCTACAAGAGCTGCCGATGAGGATATGTTGAATAAGGGGGTGAAATATATGTATTGTCCATGCATTGACTGTGAGAATCTGAATATGTTTAAGAACCGAGCGCAGATCGAAGCACACTTGATTCGAAGGGTTTTGAAAAAAGGCTATACACATTGGACCAGTCATGGTGAAGAACAGATTATACAGAAAGGTAGTAATAACGACATCGTTGACGAAGTCAACGATATGACGTCGGATGATGTCGATTGTGGTTCCGATTCAGATAGGCTGCACGATGACAACCTAGATCAGATGCTTCGCGATACAGAAGAGAACTGTGATGAGAGGGAGTATGTTAAATCCCAGGGCTTGATGGAGGACTCGGAGAAACCTTTGTTCCCAGGCTGCAAGTTGGAATACACAAGGTTGTCATTCGTGCTTGAACTGCTGAAATTAAAGGCAAGCAATGGTTGGTCCGGCAAGAGTTTCACGGCGCTGTTAGGTCTCCTAGCGGACATGCTTTCGGACAGAAATGAGTTGTCCAAAACTACCTACAAAGCCAAAAAGGCTCTATGTCCATTGGGAATGGAAGTAGAAAGAATACACGCATGTCCGAACGACTGTATCCTCTACCGTAACGAGTATGCAAACATGCATGTATGTTCAGTGTGCGACACATCCCGATATAAGCGTAAGAATCAATTAGATGACAGTGACAGAATCGAGGTGAAGAAAAAGGACCTCCTGCTAAGGTGGTGTGGTATCTTCCTGTAATTCCCCATTTGAAATGGTTTTTTGCGAACCCAAATGATGCAAAACTACTACATTAGCACTCGGAGGAGCGTAAGAATAACGGAAAGCTAAGACACCCTGTTGATTCCGCCCGGTGGAGAAACATCGATAGGAGGTTTGTAGACTTCGGTGCGAAACCAAGGAATATAAGTTTTGGATTGACTACAGATGGAATGAATCCTTTCGGTAACATGAGCAGCCGACATAGCACTTGGCCTGTGAATCTCTGTATCTACAACATTCCTCCTTGGTTGTGTATGAAGCGAAAGTATATTTTGCGGTCGATACTTATCCAATGGCCTAAGCAATCTGGGAATGATAGTGATGCATACCTAGCACCATTGATGGAAGATCAAAAATATTGTGGATTGAAGGGGTACATGTATAGGATGCATACAAACGAGAGAACTTAACTTTACGCTCCTTGTTGTTCTGCACCATAAATGATTATCCTGCCCTTGCCAACTTGTCCGACCAGAGTACAAAAAGGGCCAAAGCCTGTACTCACTGCTTAGATGATACCGAGAATGTGTGGCTGAAGCACTCGTGCAAAACCGTGTACATGCGTCATTGTAGGTTCCTTCGGAGGGCTCACCCATACCGCAGGATGAAGAAACAATTCGACGGAGAGAAGGAGGACAGTTCAGCTCCAAGGCATTTAAGCAGAAAAGAGGTCTATAACATGGTTAAGGATTTAGATGTTGTGCTCGGAAAGAGACGTAAATCAAGGACCCTTGAGAAGAACATCTGGAAGAAGAGATTAACATTTTGGGACTTACCTTATTGGGAGCACCTAGAAGTTCGCCACTGCATCGGCGTCATGCATGTAGAGAAGAATGTATGTGACAGCTTGATTGGTCTCTTACTGAACATTCGTGACAAAAGAAATGATGTGTCAACGCACGGCTTGACTTGGTTGCACTACTACAGAAAAAGTCTTCACAGACGGTTCAAAAACGTCATCACATATGGTTTCCGGAGCCATCTGAGTTTATGGGTCTGCGATGACATGTGGTCATCACAGATAGTTTTCGAACCGTCTGTGATGCATGCTATCACAGACGGTTATTAACTTAGAACCGTCTGTGATAACTGACTATCATAGGCGGTTCGTGTTTAGAACCATCTATAATAACTATTCTCTATAAACCCTCCAGCGGATCGCTTGTGCCTTTAAAACCGCTTCATATATATATATATATATATATATATATATATATATATATATATATATATATATATAATAAACAGTAGTCCCTACCACTTTGGGGTCGTGAGGAGGATGAGACAGCTGCCACGGGCAACCTCTCATCGAGTCTGCAAGTTCAAGAAGTATGGCTACCAGGAGAGCGTGTGGACATACATTTAAAGGCATAAGCAACCGCTGCTTGGAGACTTTATAGAGAAGAGATCAGGAATAGAATGGTAGGATGTATACATACCTCGGACGCAAGAGCGGAGAACTTGACCAGCATGAACACGGTTACACAGACAATGATGAAATGAATGGCGAGAGACAGGTGAAGAGGTGTTGTAGTAGTTTTTGACTTATTTGTTCTGGTTTTCGAATAGAATACACACCAATTAATAAATAATTTGTATGTTAATTGCAGCTTTACAAATTAGCCTAACCTTTACAAATATGAAAACTTAATTGCAGCCAAGCCCCATCCGAACCACATCCCATGTAAGCCAACCAAGCACAAAGAATCGGCATCAATAACCCTCAGTATCCATCAGAGAGCCCTCAATAACCCACCATTTTGCCCTATTCGTTTCATTAATCAACCCACAAAGATGAACTAAGCAAGATGCGCATAATGCACATACACCAATAACCCTCAGTTTACATCACAGAGCAAGGGGACTATTAATATGAACTAATTATCAATTCAATTTTAGCATAAGACTATTAACATCGTTACATCACAACAAGGGACTATTAATATGAACTAATTATCAATTCAATTTCAAAGATAAGACTATTAACATCATTGAAGCAACTCAACAAAGAAGACAAAGAAGACCAAGGGTGTCTAAACCCACCACACCAAGAGTAGCCCTCGGATCCATCGCAGAGCACTAGCTATTTTCATCACAGAGCAGGGGGTAGAGACAAAGAGGGAGTAAGTGAGGGTGATACCTCAGTATAGTGCAACCACGGCGGCGACCCCACCACCAGCACAACCCTCATCCATCTCCTTCACCTTGCATAAATCACACAAACATCACGACACAACTTAAGGCTCAAGCATAAAAATCGAATTCAACAAAAGACATTAAGCTAACAGAGAGGAGAATAGAGGGAGGACGGGGAAGCAATGCTAGGGAGCCAGGGCCCGAGCGCAGGAGGTCGAGCAGGCGTGGGCCGCACTGGAGAACTAAGCCATGGACGTGGGCGGCAAGAGGGTACAGTGGCGGCGCAGTGACACGCGGCCAAGCCCAATGGCTTGGTGGCGGCGTCACAGTGTTGTGGACGACCACGACCTTGCATAAGACACTCCTATCGTCGAGTGCCTTGTGCAAGGTCAGAGTGGTGTCACAACAATGACGGAAGAAGGGGCGGCGTGGCGACGGGTCTGTGGCGGCGTCGAGTTGGGGAGGAATGAACGAGAGTAAGTCTTGGAGGATTTAGTTAGGGCGGGCACAAACCCTAGCGGCCGGCTCCTACTAATAAAGATTTATCACAGACGCTTCTATTAAGGAACCGTCTGTGATATGGTTGTTCTCAAGTTCTATATTTTGAACATATTATCATGTATATACATTTACATGACATGAAGAAATTACATGTTTATATGTCAATTTTGTCATTTAAATATCAATAAAATTTGCTTTAACTATATATGATACATACATACATACATACATACATACATACATACATACATACATACATACATACATACATACATACATATATATATATATATATATATATATATATATATATATATATATGTGTGTGTGTGTGTGTGTGTGTGTGTGTGTGTGTGTGTGTGTGTGTGTATGTATATATATAGTAATAATTCAACATATAATTAATATAGTAACTTCACCTCCAAACTAGATTTTTTTTTCATTTTAGAATTTTCATATGACCAAACAAATATGGCTAGTCGCTTACAAATATATAAAAAAAAGAGTAAAAACCTATAAATAAACAAAGTTTTTCTAGTGGCGGAGGTAGACTGCTATGTCCGTCTTCAAAACTTTGTAGACGGCGGCGGTGGACAGTTCGTGATTGAACGAAGCCTGAAATCCGTCCACCCGCTGACGCGCTCGTTTGAGTGTCTCCCGAAGACTCTCGGACTGTTGAATCAAGAAGAATTGAGCCCATAGGCTTTCTTCCCTTGCTTGAGGGGTCTCGGCCTGGTCGAGTCGGTCGCTCGCCGCCTCGATTAAGCAGTCCAAGTGACGGCAAGCCTCCTAGAGACGTGCAACGTCGTTGTGGAGGACCACGTCGATGACGCGGTAAACTTGCCGAAAGTGAGAGATCATCCGGAATACACGGCGGAGGAGGATGTCAAGACGGCGGAAGGTGGCCATCACCTGCTCCGACAAATCCTCGAACAGAGGAGTGAAGACACTGTTGAAATAGTGTTCTTCCATAGCATCCGCCAACGTACGACGGGAGAGGTGCTCGTACAGTACGGCCAGGTAAGCCATCAATGCCAGCGATAAGGAAATAGAAGAGGAAGCCATTTATGGTTTTTTAGAAGTAGTAATAGAGTTATATGTGGGGTTGATCATCTTCGATGGCGGATGATCCTTTTTATAAAACAATGAATAAATTCGGAGTGTGAGACAAAGAGACGCATCGGGGAGTCGAAGCGGCATTGATGCGACGAAGAGATGCATCGGCGATGAAAAAACTCATCGGGCTTCAACGGGGAGTTGTAGTGATATTATCACAGACGGTTATAATTAAAAACCGTCTGTGATATGTAGTAATATCATAGACGGTAATTGTTAAGATCCGTCTGTGAGGTATCACAGACGGTTGTTTATTGAAAACCATATATGATATGTAGAATTGTCACAGACGGTTATTATTAAGAACCATCTGTGATACTTCACATACGGTTTTTATTATGAACCGTCTATGATATTGTCTCTTCACAGACAGTTTTTAGCGCAGCCAGTAACACAGACAGTCTCTAAACCAAAACCGCCTGTGATTGCATGCAATACAGATGGTTTGGTCAACCGTCTGTGATGAGGCGGCAAGTATTAGCCTTTTTTGTAGTAGTGTTGATATGGACATCAGACCTGAGTTAGCATCGACAAAGACCAATAAAAGACGAACATACATTCCACTTGCTTGTTACACTCTGTCCAAGGCCGAGAGAACTGAACGGTGCCAGTGCTTGCATGGTGTGAAAGTTCCGTCTGGTTACTCCGCCAACATGAAGAAACTTGTTTCAATGGAAGATTTGAAGTTAATTGGCATGAAGTCTCAGGATTGTCATGTGCTGATAACACAGATGCTTCCTGTTGCAATTAGAAGTATTTTACTGATCAATGTCCGAGAGACAATCATGAGGTTGTGTTATTTCTTTAACACAATTGCTCAGAAGGTTATCGATCCTGAAGGAGCGACTCGCTAGGAGCTCGTCAAATAATATGCTGACATGGTTGGCAAAAGGGCCAACATTTACAGTTGTGACATGGCGAGGATACGATATAAATGAGTACACATTCTATACGCAGGCTCAGGATATAAAGAGCACTAACCAGAACAGCGGTGTCCGCATAGATGCGTTCAATACCGATGGACTGAGGAGCTCCTACTATGAGCTCATAGAGGAGATATGTGAGCTCGACTACGTGCTTTTCAAGATCCCCCCGTTTCGGTGTCGTTGGGTTCATCTCCCACAGGTGAAGGTCGACAAGTACGACGTCACTACCGTGGACCTCGAACGTGTTGGATACAAAGACGAACCATTCGTACTCGCTAACCAAGTTATTCAAGTCTTTATGTAATCGACCAGGCAAATAAGAAGCGCCAAGTAGTTCTTCATGGAAAAAGGAGGATTTTCAGAGTTGAGAATGTAGTGGACAAGGAAGAATACAATCAATTTGACGAGTTGCCTCCTTTCGGAAATGGCATAAGGGTCGAGGAAGAACAACGTGACGAAACTAGCTACATATGTGTCGATCATCATGAATGGCTAAATTTTAAAGATTGAACAATGGGTTAATTTTAGTTCATTTGAGTTAATTGATTTCTACTGTGAAATAGATGTGCTTGTTTCTGAAATGAATATGAACTGGATGTATACATGTACTTATTATGTTTCTGCTTGTTTCAGAGGCTAGTCAATAAACAGAACTAGATTTACTAATACAAAAGAATATCACAACCGGTTTCATCTACAAACCATCTATGATAATATATTATGTATGATTTCATCTACAAACCGTCTGTGATACACAATCTATCACAGATGGTTATTTATAGGAACCGTCTGTGATACACAATCTATCACATACGATTATTCATTGGAACCATATGTGATATTATCAGTCATCACAGACGGTTCTATTTTAGAACTGTCTATAATATTAATATCACAGACGGTTCTAAAGTAGAACCGTCTGTGATGTTCAACCCTATTTATATTCGAACTCTAGGGTTTTTCCGCTCAAACGATTAAGTTTCTCAACTCTCCATCCTCCCTTGAACCTGTCACCGTCGTCCTCGACACCGCCTCCTCCTCGAGCCCGACACCCCTCCTCCCTCGAGCCCGCCGCCTCCTCCCCGAGACGAGCACGCGTTGCCTCCTCCTCCCCCGAACCCGCCGCCTCCTCCCCGAGCACGCGTCGCCTCCTCCTCCCCTTCGACGCTGCCTTGCTGCTCTGGTACTGCTCCCTGCTTGCCCTTCTCCTCGACGCCCAAAGGTAACCGATGTCGAGTTGATGACACCAACGCCCCCTTCCCTTACTCTTTCTATCAATAATCTGTCATGATGTCATGGTCCTCATGGTAATTGTGCTGGTATCTGGTTCAAACACTGAGTAGTATGAGGTGTTGTACTTGTTTTAGGAATTTGTATTTGTTCTAGTCAGTAATTCATATGTTATTTATTTTGATATTACCACATACTAGAATATATTGCAATGTGGTGTGGTGGGCTTGAGATGAATGCTTTGTGATGATAATAGTCTTGTGCTGAAATTGTTTCGATAATCGGGTTTGAACTTGAACTCTAATTGGAATGCTTACTCTACCTCTGAGAGCAATATCAAAATGTTAAATCTTAGCTTTATACTGATTTCATTTGTTCACATGATGTTTGTGTTGAGCATATCAATTATGTCATTGTATTGGTCCTAATTTCTTCGCTACATATCCCAATTATTTATTAATTGGTGTGTATACCCATACACATAGAGATCGAATCTTATGATAATATGTTCATGCGTGTCAGAACTTCTATTTCTTGTGAAGATGTCTTTCACTCATTCTTCATCATCGTCGTCTTATGTGTCTGATGCACCATTCTCTGTAATATCTAAGCGCGGTAGAGAAATATCGAAAAGGCCCAGGGGCCGATTTACCATCACGGAGGTCAATGAGTCTGGGACCCCTATCAATCCTCACCGAGAAGCGTCCGCATTCCGGAGAATAGCCGGAATAGTTGCACAGGAACAGGTCAACATCACCTACGATTCGTAGAGGGAGTTAACCAAAGCTCAGAAAGATGAGCTGCTAACGAATATTTTTAAATCGTTTGAGATCCCGAAACAACACTGAGACTCCATGCGATGACACGCGTTGCTACAGGCGTGCAAAGCGTGGAAGAACTTGAAGAGCACGCTTGTTAAGAACTACGTGGAGAAGGATCTGAGGCCCTTCCACAAGTATCCGTTCTTGGAAGAGTACCGGGAAGACTTTGTGGCGAAGAAGACAACAGATGATTTTAGGAGTGAAAGTGCGGTGCACAGGGCCCTCCAGCAAAAACACGCACTTCACGCACTCAAAGACCACTGGGTATGCGGGTAAAATCCCGAAATGGAGGGATTAGGACCAGCAGGCTAAGAGCGACGTTAGCTGCCGTGTCTTCAGGGATCATCTCCTTTCCAAACCCCGTAGACGAGGAAGTGTCCCAGCGCCTGGTAAGATATCGAACTACCTAGTTTGTAATTGCTCCATAACTTCATAGGAAGTGAACTGACATGTCGGGCTATTGCAGTGAATGCTGAGTGCACAATCTTCTCAAGGCTCATTCCAGACAGTCAGGGAAAGAGATATGCTCTCCGAAGCCCTGGGAAACAAGGAGCATTTGAATCGCACAAGAGGTCTTCGTCTTTATGTTCCATGGAAAGATTGATTCTGATAGGACTCCAAGGCATACCGGAGTAGGAAGAGAGCCAAAGACGAGCGCGATGCAAAGCTACGAGAGGAGATTCGCGAATCCCTCAAAGATGAGATCACTAAATCCATTAGAGATGAGATCGTTGATCGCGTCAGAGCTGAGACGCGATGGCAGATGGAGAGCCTTGAGGAAAGGCTTAGGGAAAATCAGTTGCATGCCCTACCCCTACTGTGCTAGCTAGCCCCCTAAACTTCTGAGTAGCTACGCGTCCAACCCTAACCCTACCCCAAAAGGCGACAACAGATTTCCTGTCGATGACATCTTAGTAATAATTATTATCTCTAGAATGCTCGATCCATTGATAGGCCTATTGGAGTAGCTAATTTTGTATTGTTATGTAGATGGCGATGAAGTGCAAGCTCCAAGTGAGATATGCCTCCGTTGCTCTAGATGCTGCTTGGGGCTAGGTGTATCCATTCGGTGTCGGACTTTGGTACACGATGTAAATCCAACGTCAGGTTTCGCAAAAGTGAATGTGGACGGTGTTTATGCCAATTTCACACCGCCCCAATCGCAGATTCCCCTGCATTTACGAGGTCATGACTCTAGGGCAAGCCATTGGAACATTCATCCAGTGCCCCAAGAGGGACATCTGCCTGGAGCTACCTGCTTTGGTGTCAACTTCACGGGAATGTCCTGCAACGGTGTCAAGTCCACGGGAGCTACCTGCACCGAAGCGCCAAGGGCCCGGTGCATCCATTGCATCTACACCTCGTGCTCGGTCGACTCTCGTGAAGTCGACCTCTAAAACACGAGGCAGCAAGGGCAAATCAAAGACGGTCGATTCCTGTTCTGATATCCCCTTCTTGCCGTTGGTCCAGAAATTCGTGCTAGGCGAGCCGTTGGTCGAGAATGTAGAGCGCCACCCTACCCTAGGAATGGCTTGCGCGAGATTGCATACATGGTACATGGAACAGACCAACAAGACAGATGAACAACGGCGCTCGGGTGTCACCGTCAAGTTCAAGAAGGATCATCTTAAACACGACCATCAAGACTGTGTCTTCATGGTGACCTTCGATGACTTGTTCTTTCTCTTTAACCTCGGTGCCCTCGACGTCTCACTCATGCGATGGTGGACACTGTAAGTGTGTACAATCACGGTCAACGTTCATGTAATACCAATAAATGTTATATATAACTCCGTGCTTTTGTGTGTGTGTGTGTGTGTAGATACATGATTTCTGGAGCCGAAGTAAGGAATTCACCAGTAGGTTTCCTTGACCCACACTTGGTCTCCTTGCAAACCATCATGGAGAATGCAAAATTCATCGAGGATTACATGACGGAGTCATTGCTGGCTCGCCGCGATAAGGAATTCATACTTTTCCTTACAACCAGGAGTAAGTGCTGCACTAGTGGCTATACTTGTTGATTTGTACTTTATAAGCAACACGAACTTAGATTTAATGACCATGGAGACATACCTGTGTAGATTCCACTAGATTCTAATTGTAATTATACCAAAACGGAACAAGGTAATATACCTAGATTCCCTAAAGAGGGCCACACACGACTTCACAATTGTTCGACAATTAATTGACGGGTAAACACATTTTCTCCATAGATAACTCTATTGACTATTGTACAGTCTTTCCTTCCTTTGCAATGACTAAGGCTAAGTTCTTGGAATCACGTAGGTCGTTCAAGATGTACTTTGCAAAAGGAGAGATATGCAAGGGAGGGATCCCGCGACACGATCTAAAATTCGCGGTATTCGCTAGTACACATTAATCCTATATAACACTTCATAGTAATGCCTCTCGAACTAACCAATTCTATTTTTGCAGTGCCACCAGCAGCCGCCGGCCTACAACCTCTGTGGACACTATGTTTTCCACAACATGGAACTACTCGTCGGTTTCGTGATAACCAATGATCCTCATGTTTGTCAATCTTGCAATAATTATTTCATACTTACCAATTTATATAAGCACAAATTTAATCTTCCTAGTGACAGGTTGTGAGCATCGCTACAACTGCGCTGGAACAGGGTCAGCTTATAAATATTCGAGGACATTTTGCGTCAGTCTTGAACCGTTAGGTCATAAATCTAGATGGGAAGTTCCACAATGTAGATTGAATTTGATTGGGATAAGATTGAACTTAATGGTACATGTGTGTAAATGTACATGAATGGTTAATTTTAGTTAATTGATTTGTGAATTGGATGTGCTTGTTTCTGAAATGGATGTGAATTGGATGTGCTTGTTTCTGAAATGTATGTGAATTGGATGTATACATTTACTTATTGTGTTTCAACTTGTTTCAGAGGGCATGGCTAGTATTTTATGAGGCTAGCCAATAAATAGAAATAGATTTAGCAATACAAAAGAATATCACAGATGGTTTGTAGATAAAACCGTCTGTGATAGTGAACTATCACATACGGTTTTGAGTTAATAACCGTCTGTGTTAGTCTTCAAAAATCGTCTGTAATGACCTCATATCATTACTGACCCATAAACTCAGACGGCTCACGAAACCGTCTGTGATGACTTTTTTTAACCGTCTGTGAAGACCTTTTCTATAGTAATGAGTCAGAAGTCTATTCCCGATTAGGATCCATATGGATGAACTGGGAATTTGAGCTAAAATCCTAATCCATCTACATGAATGAGCAGGGATTTTAGTGTAACCAAACAAAACCTAAAAGTGATTATTGCACCGTGTGCTTGCAAGAGCCAACTAGTACTATTTTGTTTTGAGAACGTAAGTACTAGTAGTAGTATGTTGAGAACGTAAGTATTACTAGTAGTATGTAATTACAGTCAGTACTTGACAGTTTCATGGAGCACACCAATCACCAAGTGCAGATTACGATGTGGATTCGTCCAGACTTTACCGCTCAACAACCAACCGTTATGTTGTCCTTTCTCCTGCACACACTGCACATCCCGCCTCTCACGTCGCCGCGCTATAAATCCATGCACATACTGGTGCGCACCCACACTATCACGCAGACGCACAGGACACACGCATTCGCCTTTGTGATCAAGTGTAATGGCGGTGGCCGGCGGCGAGCCGTTCCCGGCGGTGGAGAAGTGCGACGTGTCGTGCCGCGGGGCCCACACCATCGTGTCGGACCTCGACGGCACGCTGCTCCGCTCGCGGAGCGCCTTCCCGTACTACGCGCTCGTCGCCTTCGAGACCGGCGGCGTGCCCCGCCTCGCGCTCCTACTGCTCCTCGCGCCGCTCGCCGCGGCGCTGTACCACGCGGTGTCCGAGCCGGCCGGCGTGCGGGTGCTGGTGTTCGCGGCCACCGCGGGCGCCCGCGTGGCGGACATCGAGTCCGCGGCGCTCGCCGTCCTGCCCAGGTTCTACGCGGCGGACGTGCACCCGGGCGCGTGGCGCGTGTTCGCGGCGTGCGGGCGTAGGTGGGTCGTGACCGCGACTCCGCGGGTGATGGCAGAACCGTTCCTGCGGGACCACCTCGGCGCGGATGCCGTCGCCGGCACGGAGCTCGCGACGTGGCGCGGGCGCGCCACGGGGTGGGTGGACGCGCGGCGGGGCGTGCTCGTGGGCGAGAGGAAGGCGGAGGCGCTGAGGGAGATGGTCGGCGACGGCGACGCGCCGGATGTCGGCCTGGGCGACCGGAGGTCGGACTACGCCTTCATGAGCCTTTGCAAGGTCACTGAATTCGCTAACCACTAATAGTGTTTGTAGTACTACTTGACGTTAATGCTTTCATGCTCTGCCAAAGCTTCAATGCTACCGCGTAACTATTGTGCGTGCCTTCCAAAATCTCAACGGGTTATACATTGCCGGCACGAAAAAATTTGTCTAGTGTTTGGCGTTCTTGTCATGGTCGTAGTCGTAGACGAGTGAATGAGTGATTGATCACGTACAGAGCTGGCTAGCAGCGATGTATGCACCGGCCGGCTATAGTCTGCGATGTGACTTAATTGGACACTCAGTACGCATCTTATCATACAGTAGGCGCAGTAATAGGAGGAGAATCTGATCTGTTTAGAGTCCATATCATATCGCTGTTAAGTTAGTATCAAATTACTTTTTTCAATATGGTACAAAAAACTACTTTGTTCAATAGCGTAGCTAAGCCACACGAAATGCGCCTCTGTTACTTCCAATTATTTTTTGTTCACATGTTCTGCATATGCATCTAGCAGAAGATAAAAGAAGGAACGCACACTGCGCATGCATGCAGTTAGCTCCAGGGAGAAGATGTTTTAACTCCCCTAGCTCGGATGGCTGTGGTTTGTTGGGAGGGAGCCAGCATATTTAACTCCCCAGAGCGCATCAAACAACAACCTTAAGATGTTTAACTCCCCTAGCTAGGATGGCTATGGTTGGTTGGGAGCCAACATATTCAACTCCCCCAGCATGCATCAAACAACAACCTTATAGTAGTATCAAATATCAATGCATTGCAATGTTGGTAGAATAACACAAAGGTCGTTTCCTCGTACGAGTAGGAGTAGTTGTTTGAATCATGACTCATGAGAACGCCGGCGTTTTGGTTGCGTTAACTCTGCCCCTTTTGCATGCCTTTCTACTTACAAGCTTTACTCCCTCCGTCCCCGCCCGCTTTAATTATTGGGAAGGATCGTCTCACAGTATAAGTCTATTGTAGAGATTAAATATATATTTATTGCAATATTTTTTATCATATATCACTTCTTTAATACTAACAAAGTAGGTGAATAGTTGTAGTATGTCATGGTCCAATGGCATTAATTTTTTCTTAGATTTAATGCCTCAATAGTCTATGCGCATGATGGGTTTTGGACAGAGGTGGCAAATGAGTGGCACGACACGGGCCCATCTAGGCATGACCCATTTGGGCTTGGGCCCTTTTGGACCGCTATTTAGTCGGACCGACCTATGGGCCAAGGCAGCAACCCAAGCATGGCTTGGTAGACTCACAGGCCGTGTCAGGCCGGCACAAGCCAGGTAACTCGTCAAGCCGATGCCAGGCCAGTTAGACTCTTTGGCTTGAAAATTTGAATGAAATGTAAAAAAAAATCCCACAATAATATATAAAAATAAAAAGTTACAAAATAAAATTATATAAACTTATAAATGAACTATATAGAATTGAAAAACTATAAAATAAAATCATATAAATTAAAAAGTCAACCGTGTGGAATTCAAAAAACATAAAATAAAATCATACAAATATTAAAAAATAAACGGTGACACGGTGTTGCGCGTGCCGAGCCGCTGGATCAGGATCGTGGCCCAAGCACGATACGGTGCATCGAAACAGACCGGCACATCCTTTTAGATAATGGGGCGTACCGTGCCTATGCGAACATTTAGCCACCTCTAGCTTTATACTTATATTCTCTAGCTTTATACTTATATTGCGGGGTAGACAGAGTACTTTTAAGTGCATCTAGTTCACACTAACTAAAGGACACAGCTTTCCAAGGGGTGTGTGACCTTACTACGAGGAGCTGCTGAGCTAGAATACTTGCACGGCCTGAATACGTATACGTGTATGTTTATACGTAGTAATAGTACTGCCTTGCATGCAGCAAACTCACAGTCACAGTAACTATGAACCGTGTGACCGCAGGAGGCGTACCTCGTGCCGCGGGCGCCGGTGGAGGCCGTGCGCGCGGACAAGCTGCCGAAGCCGATCGTCTTCCACGACGGCCGCCTCGTCCAGCGGCCGACCCCGCTCGCTGCGCTGCTCGTCGTGGTGTGGTTCCCCGTCGGCTTCCTGCTCGCGTGCGTCCGCGTCGCTGCGGGGGCGCTCCTGCCAATGCCGTGGCTCTACCACGCCTTCTGGGCGCTCGGCGTGCGCGTCGTCGTGCGGGGCGCGCCCCCGCCGCGCGCCGGCCGGGCCGAGGACCGCACGGGGGTGCTATTCGCCTGTTGCCACCGCACCCTCCTCGACGCCATCTTCCTCTCCGTCGCGCTCGGCCGCCCCGTGGCCACCGTCACCTACTCGCTCTCCCGCCTCTCCGAGTTCCTCTCGCCCATCCGCACCGTCCGCCTCACTCGCGACCGCGCCACGGACACGGCCACCATCAGCAACCTGCTCGCCGAGGGCGACCTCGCCATCTGCCCGGAGGGGACCACGTGCCGGGAGCCCTTCCTGCTGCGCTTCTCGGCTCTTTTCGCCGAGCTCACCGACGACATCGTGCCGGTCGCGACGCATTGCCGGATGAGCATGTTCCACGGCACGACGGCGAGGGGCTGGAAGGGGATGGACCCCTTCTACTACTTCATGAACCCGAGCCCGGTGTACACGGTCACGTTCCTCAGCAAGCTGCCGGCCGAGCTCACATGCGGCGGCGGCGGCAAGTCCAGCCACGAGGTGGCCAATTACGTGCAGAGGCTCATAGCCTCCAAACTCTCCTATGAGTGCACCAGCTTTACCAGGAAGGACAAGTACCGGGCACTTGCCGACAACGACGGCGTCGTCGCCGTGAAGACGGCAAAGAATATCATGGGTTTGTAGAGGGAGATTTTTAATTTGTAACTTCACTGCTGTGTATTGGGCAATGATTTGTCCTCTGCTCTTGTGGAATTAAAAGTAATAGTTGGGAGCTGGATGTATCACGTAATTTAGAAGGGAAAGATGAGAAGGCAAATCATTGGGTGTCAGAACAAATTTTTTATTTATTTCGATTAGTCAATTATAGGAATCCCTAACATACTTTCGACTCTTCTCTCTCCTTTCGCAGCCAGCGCCGCACGCCACTCCGGCGGCGGCGGCCACCCATCTCGAGCTGTCCTCCCTCGCCGTCCGTCACTCCGACGGCGGCGATCACCATGTCCAGCTAGCCTCCGAACCGCGCCTCTCCGGCGGCGATAGTCGCTCCTTACTAGCTAGCCTCCCACCCCGTGCGGCGTGCTTCTCTGGCCGCGGCGACCATCCACCATCCCCCTTCCGTGCAGCCTGTCTCCTCTCCATTCCTCATCAACCGACGATGGCCGCCTCATCCTTAGACCTTGACTTCCGGGCGGCGGTTCTGAGGAAGTGTTCCGAGAAGGAACGCAGGTGGATTGGATCCTCGCTTCCCAGTCCGGACTCGGTGGAGTCTTGGCCTCGTGGGTCGCTGGCAAGGTCTCCAAGCCCGAGCCCGGTCGCGCTGGGAAGCGGTCACCGAGTAGATCCAGGACTGCAGCTTTAGTCCCGGCGGCGCTGCCTCTCGTTGAAGCTTGTGGCAAAGCGGACTTAGTCCTCGACGGGGGGCTGTCTAGGGGCTTTGCCCCGGCGGCTACGTCTGATCAGCCTGCTCCAGTTACTCAACAGCTGGAGGCTGGTCGCTGGTAGGAGGTTCGACGGCGCCGCTCCTGGCGTCGCAAGCCTCAGCCGCGCCGACGACAAGACTCTTCGTCGCGTCCAGTCCCTCGTGATCTTATTGGTCGTTGTTTCAATTGTTTCGCTAGCGATCACGTAGCGGCGGGGTGCAGGAACCCCACGCGTTGTTTCCGATGCAAGGGCGTGGAACATTCTTCAGTCCATTGCAAGAGACCGCCAAGCCCCAAGTAGGGATGAAAACGAATCGGATAGTTTCCGATCGATCTGGACAGAAACTGATTCGGATTTTTCTCGGATCGGAAACGAATTCGGATTTTTTTGTCGGAAACGGAAACGAATACGGTAGGCATGCTATCCGACGGATACGGATACGGATTATCCGGATAAGACCAAGTCCGGATATCCTGATTTTGGCCCAAAAGAGGATTTCAGCCCAAAAAAGAAAAGGAGATTTTAATTGATTTCCGAATTTCAGAAAATGCAACAAATCAAATAGCCTTTTAGAAAATAGCAAATAGAGTTCAAAAATTCTAGAAAAAAATCATAGAAATTCCTTGAATTATTTTGAACTTAATAAAATTAATTCTGAGTTAAAATTGGTTTTATTTTTGCACATAAATTATTTTGAATTTTTGAAAAATAGGAAAAACCTTTTTAAATCCAGAAAATTCAAAAATTAATTAATTTTTCCTTATCACTTTAAATACAGTAAAATCCCAGAAATCTCAATAAATTTTATTTTTGACATTAAAACCTAGGAAATTAAATAATTGACTTTATTTTATTATTATTGTTTTTAACCAAAAACTATTTTAAATCTTAAAAATACAATAAAATAATAACTTTATTAATTTTATTTTTGGTAACATACTTTGGGATGTTACACTCATTTATGATAGATTAACCATTTAGCTTTGATTGATGTTAGTGTGAACTAAGTTTTATGTATGTGATGAACCAAGTGTGAATGTATGATGACTTGTGACTTTGTGAGTCATGACTTATGAGCTAAATATGGTAAACTAAGTGTTATGTTTGTGATGAACTAGTTAATGTAGCTTGCTAGTGCCAATATTATGTGTGGTTACTGAAAAGATGACCACTTCATGAATGTTTGCATCAAATAAACTAGTTATATATTTTCGTTAATTTCTGGCATACAATTTAAGGGCTTTTCATGTTCCGAAAAATATCCGCGACCGTATTCGTTTCAATTCGTATTCGATATTATTCGTACTCGGGGTATTCGTATCCGGATCCGGGAAAAAATATGAAAGCAAATATGGCAGAGCCATTATCCGTCCGTATCCGATCCGTTTTCACCCCTAGCCCCAAGCTCCCCGCCCCGAGGCACCAGCATGCCGGCGTCGACTGCGGGATGGACTGCTAGAGCGCAAGCATTCTTCGGTCGTCAGTTTCAATCCTCTTCCTCTTCTTGGATCGAATCCTTCGATGAGTCTTCGACGTCGCGTGCAGACTTCTCGGCGTTTCGCATGGTTGCTTGGTTGTCCAACGCCACTGCCATTCCCAAGGAAAAAATGGTGATCATCGCCGAGCCTGAGCTGCGTCCAGATGGGTCCATCCTGGACCATGGGGAACAAGTGTTTTCGAAGCCTTCTCACTCTAGGGAGTCGCGCGAGGCTCCCTGCTACAATGTAATCATCCACATCCATGCAGTGGAGGATTTCTCCTCGGTGGCCGGGAAGGTTCTTCCTTTTGCTCCGTCCAGTGATGATTCCAGCTTTGGCAGACTCCCCGATTCAGACTCTGGTGAGTCAGGGCCTCGTCGCCATTCTTTCATCACGAGGACATGAGTGGTCGATGGGTCCTTTTGGCTTGCTGGAGGTCGGGGAGAAGGTGACACCGGTCGTGGGACACGGGGGAGATCGCATTCTCCATCCTGGAGGCTTCCACCGTTGTCAGCAAGGGGCCCCTTCGCTCACAGGGGCTCAGAGGCCTCGGCCGTCGTTTTCTTGTTGCCAAGGGTCACGAGTGGGCGTGCAATGTCGAGCGACAAGCTCACTCGAGGATTTCAAACCCGCTAGGCCGCTTGCTTGTTTTTGAGTCTTTGGCGGTGCAGTGCTAGAAGCAAAAGAGAAGTCTTGGTTTAAATGCGGCCGCTTTGCCATTCAGTCCCGTCAGTGCCGCGCCGTCCGTGATGGGACTATTGCAAGGCTTAGTAGTTCACCCTACAGCCTCTCCATCCTTCGAGGCTCCCGATGGCGGGACTGAAGGTCCGTTAGCTGCTATTTTCGGTCTTTCGGAGGCCTCTCCGAGCCACCCTCTTGGTGTTCCAGAAACGGGCACGTCCTCTCCAAGCCGGGTTGCTTGTGCATGCCCGTTGGGCCAAGAAGTGCAAAGTCTGGAGGCGTGTGCTACCCCGTTGGGCCAAGTCGGGCTGAGGCCTCACATGCCAACCGCTATCTCTAGCATTGCTTCGAGAATTCCTTTGCACGCGCATTCTCTTGATGTTACTCTCAACACTGCTGCATCTAGTGTTGTCCAAGACGTCGGTGACTCGGCGGGCGCAGCTGCGGTCCAATACGTCGGTGCTCTTAGCTCTGTCGCTTCCTGCGCTGTCCTTGACTCTAGTGGCTCGGCGGCCATAGCTATTGTTGACGTCGGTGACTCGGCAGCCGCAACTATTGTTCAAGACGTTGGTGTTCTCAACACTACCGCAGCCAGCGGTGTCCAAGACGTTGGTGGCTCGGCGGCCCCATCAGTCGCTCCAAGCATGAGTAAGCTGGACGTCAGTCCGCTTCCGGTGATGCTTTTGTGCACGCAGGTGGTGGATGTTGTGCCTGTCGCAGAAGGATCCGACACTGTCCAAGATGATGGCGGTGTGGGAGCCGTAGCGTGCGTTCACCTAGGAGCGTCTTGTGCCTCTGCTGGCCTCATTCTAGGTGGTTCGCCTGCTCCCTCAGGCCAGTTGTCGGTCGACGAGTGCAAGCTCCAGGCTTACTCACGTAGGGCGAAGTGCAAGCTACGGGTTCCGGTTCTTCCGGCGCCTAACATGCGGCGCGCAACAACCGTTCATCCATCTACTACTGCCACTCTGCGTTGCAGTAAAAGATTAGCGGCTTCGTGTCTAAAAAATGTCCTAGCCGAGTGGCAGGCACAGCTTCTGTTAGTTGGAAGGATGGGTCTTAACCTCACCAACAATTTGGACAATGAAGAGACGCTTAAAGACTTCTTAAAGTTATTTGACAAGCCGCTTTTGAAAGACCACATAGCTGCGTTGGCAGCTCTCTTCCGGATTACAGTATCGAAGACTCTTCCTGTTGGGCTTGATGGCAATGCAGAGGTTGCTGAGGCCTCTACACCCCTGGTTGCCATCTGAGCTTGCGGGCTCGGGTCGTTGGTCGCTTCTTCACCTCTATGGATGTTTGTAATGTTAACTTCCTCAGCTGGAATGTTAGGGGATTAAACATGAGAGCCAAGAGACATGTAGTTCGAGAAACCGTGGTAGCCTCATAAGCGTCGGTCACATGTATCCAAGAAACTAAGCTAAATGTAATTGACTTGCCTCTTGTAAAAGAAACTCTTGGAACCTCGTTTGATAGGTTCTTTTATTTGTCGTCGTCTCAGTCTAGAGGTGGTATCATTCTAGCATGGAACTCTAGTAAGGTCTCCTGTACTGCACATGATGTAAGAGTGCACTCCATTACAGTCGAGGTGCCCTTACCCGGCAGCTATCTCTCTTGGCTCACTGTTGTGTATGGCCCTACTGAAGACTCTCTCAAACCGACGTTTCTGCAAGAACTCCGCGATATCCACGGTTCTAGGTAAGGTCCTTGGATTATCCTCGGAGATTTTAATCTCATTCTGCAAGCCAGTGATAAGAACAATGATCGCCAAATGTAAGAGGCGAATGGGCGATTTTAAATGCGTGTGGTTGATGACCTGCATATCAAGGAAGTCCACCTAAACGGTAGATCGTTCACGTGGACGAGTGCGCGGGAGAGACCCACGTTGGAGCGTATTGATTGACTTTTTCTTTCGTCGGATTGGGACCTGCAGTATCCGGACTGTTTTCTTTGGGCACTACCTTCCACAGCTTCTGACCACTGTCCTCTGCTATTCTCCACGACTGGTCTTCCGGGAACCAAGAAAAATTTTCGTTTTGAGAAGTTTTGGACGAGAATGGAAGGGTTCCAGGATACGGTCGCCGTGGCTTGGAAATGTGACAACCGGTTGTTTGACCCTCTGCGACGTCTCCATAATCTCCTCACATCAACAGGGCGAGCCTTACAGAGCTAGAGCCAGCGTGAATGCGATAGCGTTCGCCAGCAGATCGGGTTGTCCAAAGAACTGGTCGGTCGGTTGGATGTGGCGGAGGAGATTCGGCAACTTTCTCCTTGGGAGAGATGGTTCAGATTGGCACTCAAGAGGAGGTTGTTAGGTTTTTGTTCCTTTGAATGGACTATTGCGCGCCAAAGGTCGCGTATCAGGTGGTCACGCGAAGGGGACACAAACACCCGCTACTTTCATCTGCATGGAAACCAGAGTAGACATCGTAATTACATCGCAGGTCTAAAGGTGGCAAATGCTTGGGTACACTCTCAGGCCGGGCTAGAGGAGACCTTCTGTGATCATTTTGTTAATATCGTGGGAACACCGATTGAGCGTTAGCATTCTTTGGACTTGAGCTACCTTGATATGGCTACCTATGATTTAAGGGTTTTAGATGCTGACTTCTCTGAGGCTGAGGTTTGGGAAGTGATTAAGTGCATGCACGCCGAGAAGGCGTCGGGGACTAACAATTTCTCAGGTCTGTTCTATTAATGTTGTTGGTCGATCATCAAGCCAGACTTAATGGCGGCATTTCATGCCGTTGGTCGCCTAGCTGGGAAGAGTTTCCACATGCTCAACAAAGCTCTGTTAACTCTTCTACCCAAAAAGCAAGCACCACAGGAAGCGCGAGACTACCGGCCTATTAGCCTCCTCACAGCTTTGCCAAGATTTTCTCTAAAGTTTTTGCTCGAAGGTTATCCCCGGAACTGCCAAAGCTAGTTGCTTCCAACCAGTCTGCTTTTACCAAAGGTCGTTCTATTCAAGATAATTTCTTCTTGGTCAGGCACTCAGCACGCTTGTTGCATCAGATTAAGCAATCATTTTTTTTGTTCAAATTAGATATTGCTCAAGCTTTCGACTCCTTGTCCTGGGCTTTTCTGTTGGAGGTTCTGCGGCACAAAGGGTTTGTCCCAAGGTGGTGTTCTTGGCTCAGTATTATGTTTATGTCTTCCTCCACCAGAATTTTGGTCAATGGGTAGCCTGGAAGGTTAGTTTGGCATGGTCGCGGGTTGCATCAAGGAGACCCTCTATCTCCGATGTTGTTCATCATTGTCATGGACGCTCTCAACAGTATGATCCTCATTGCAGAAAAAGAAGCTTTGCTCTAGCCGATTGGAGGGCGTCGAGGTCTACCTCATCGGTTCTCTTTGGATACGGATGATGCGGTTCTATTCTTAACACCAGTGAGCGAAGATCTTTTAGCCATCAAGGAAATTCTAAAACTTTTTGGCAAGGCTTCGGGGCTGTGTACCAACATGTACAAGAGCTCCTTCTCTCCAATCAGATGCAATGATCAACAGACCTAGCTCGTCAAAGATTATTTGCAACATAACATCACTGCTTTTCCTTGTAAATATCTTGGCTTGCCTCTTTCCTTGCGGAAGCCGTCACGTGTGGATTTTCAACCTTTAGTGCATAAGGTCACTAACCGTTTGCAAGCGTGGCAAGCTGGATTGCTTTCTCAAGGGGGTCGCTTGATTCTGGTTAAGGCAGTGTTGTCAACCATGACAGTTTATAATTTCATAGCCCTGGACCCTCCGCGATCGGTTATCAGAGAAATTGATAAGATGCGTCGGGCGTTTCTTTGGAAAGGATCACAACATGTTTCAGGAGGTAATTGCTTGGCGGCATGGTCGGTAATTTGTCGTCCCTTACACTTGGGAGGTCTCGGTGTGCACAACTTGAGTGTGTTAGGGCAAGCCATGTGCATCCGCTCACAATGGCTGCAGAGAACGTGGGATGCTCGTCCTTGGGGAAGGTTGCATTTCCAGACTAACCGAGAGGAGCATGACTTGTTTCAGGCCTCCATCATGGTCAAAGTGGGCAATGGTGAGAACACGTTGTTTTGGGAGGACCGCTGGCTGAACGGTTGCTCAATTCAAGGTTTCACGCCGTCGATCGTCCAGTTGGTCACTCCTTCGATTCGGAGGAAGAGAACAGTGGCTCAGGCCCTTAGCAATGATGATTGGATTTTGGACATCCAGGGTCAGCAAGGCGCCCAAGTGGTTGAGGAGGTTATGCAGCTGGGGAATAGGTTGCAACAAATTCATCTTGCTCAGGATGAGGTCGATTCAGTTTGCTGGCGTTGGGAATCCTCAGGTCACTACTTTGCTAAGTCGGCATATGGGGTTTTCTTCATAGGTTCGACAAAATTTCCTTGTGCTGAGGCCATTTGGAAAGTTAGGGCGCCTCTAAAATGCAAAGTCTTCATGTGACTGGTTATTAAGAGGCGGTGTTTGACAGCTGATCGCCTGAGGCGTCGCGGTCTACAAAATCAGGGAGTTTGCATTTTTTGCAGGCTCCATGAGGAGACCATCGACCATCTTCTGGTAGGTTACGCAGTCACTGCGCAAGTTTAGGCTTGCTTTATAGTTCAGATTGGTTCTCGGTGCTCAGTTCCTAGCGGGCAACATACCCTTCAAGACCATTGGCTGGCTACTCGGCTTTCTCAACCGAGGAGCCGTAGAAAGGAAACAGATTAGTGTATCATTCTTGTTTCTTGGATGCTTTGGAAGGAGCGCAACCAAAAGATCTTCAACAACATGGCTAGTTCCAGTGATCAGATTCTCCAGTTTGCTCTCCAAGAGCATCAACATTGGCATATGGCAGTTGCGCATCGTCGGGTCGCTGCCTCAGAGGAGTTGTTTTTGTTTTGTCGGTAGCCTCTTTTTTTCGGCTTGTCTCTCGTTGTCCTTCGGTTGTTCGCGGCCGGGGGGTTCTAGTCGGAAGTCGCTGGTGGATTAGCTTGTAGCTAAAACTGTTGTGTTTTTCTCCAGATCTTGCACATCCTTACAAAATTATAGGAATCTGCAACTACAATGTACATACATTGCAACTCTTGCGGCAGAAACCAGGTGAGTCCCTGCTTCCCACCATGTAGCCAGGGTTCTTTGCACACTCCCCTTTAGCAGCCCACCTGGGGCAAAGAACATTCTCATCCTCGCATCCACCGGCAGTTCTTCGGCGATTGTCAAAGGCTCTAACATGGATCCATTTTGTCGCCGACCACTTCTCGCCTCCTATGATAGGGCAGCTTCCATGCAGGCTATCTGGGTTGGTTGTCGCGTTGGGGTGGAGGCTGAAGAACAACACTGCATCGCCTTTCACAAGTTTCACTACAAGGTGAAAAAACCAATATGAGCTCAACAGTTGCCATGGAGGATACTGTGCAGATATGCAGAGTTATCATGGTGGGAAGTAGGGGCAATCTATAACAAATGCTCCAGCAGAATGAATGCACTGCGACATAATTTAGTCTGCATTGGCAACTGGCAAGTGTCCACTGTCTACATATGCAGAGCTATCAGTTTGTTCAAAACCCCAGCTTTGTTGAGATCATCACGACAAAATATGACAAATGCTCTCCAGCAGTCCAGAATGAATGCATTGTAACAGAACTTTGTCTGCATTGGCACGTGTCCACTATACCTGCATACCCCCATTTTGAACACTCTGACCATGTGTCGTCTTTAGGCTGTAGCAGCTTGCCCTGCGGGAAAAAAGATTCCGAGGTCATTGCAGAGAAGTCTTTAGGAAATAAAGCTACGAGAGACAGGTGAATTACCTCAGTTGGGAAAGACGGTCTCTCCGCCCATCTCGACAGTGGATAAGTACATGAGCACGGTGGCAATTCGATGCCCCCCACGGGGTTGATAATGTTTACTACGAATGTAATCGAAATGTGGCTCGTACTTCTCACCGTTCTTATAACATAATATTTGAATGGATTCACCATTTTCTGAGCATTCAAGGACAATGAAAAACTGCTACAATCGAAAACAATGCACTCTGCAGAACATTGGAGCGAAAGTGTGAAACAGTAGCTGTTTACAGTGTTTAGTGCATCGTACCTGGTGGAAGCAAGGTCCACGCAGCAATCCTCTCCTCTATTCTTGAAACAACTTCATCCTTCGAACAAATAGATAGTAAAACATTAGACAATCTGTCAGAAGTAATTTTAGCAAGCCACAATCTGCACCATGCTTGCAGATCACTATTAGTCGTTAGGACAGCACCATGAAGTGTTGTGACTTTGTGCCCCAAATCATGACAGTAAGAAACAACACTTGAAGCAGCTGACTCATCGTACTGAAAAAACAATTTATGTCGCTCAGAGCAATAGCCAACAGCTCAACACGATTTGCAAAGATCTGATTCTCTGTAAGGGCTAGTATTCAGCTAGAGACCATCGAAACAAGACGAGAGCACGACTTCCCAGCTCCACACCGATCATGGAAAATCATACGAAAAAACGGCACCGTTCTACATTTGAACCGATCCTCACCTGCTTCTTTGCAAGGAACATGCCGGAGCTGGTCCTCACCCCGCTCATCACGCTCTTCCCCGACTCGCGGTCCACCACCATCGACTTCTTCAGCCTGCCCTCCTTGGCCTTCGCAGTTCACACCCACAACCACAAAGCCACATCAAGTTATAAGCGAATGTCCGTACACCACCACCGTGAGAGACAGATACCGGAGCGAGATCGAGCAACTCACCAACACGACGAGGTGATCGCACTCCACCTCCGACATGAACCCCTGTCAGAGGAATACCTGCAGCGCCTGACAAGAAGCAGCGCTGCGCTTGCTGAGCTCAAGGTTGCACGGTTTGTGAGGCAGGAGGAGACAGGGTGATTACCTGGGGCGCCACGAGACATGGACGGCGCGGGAGGGGTCGAAGCGTCCTCCACGGCTGGCGGAGGCGGAGGCCACGTCGGCGGCGACGCAGAGCAGCGGGATGGCGAGGAGGACGCGCTGGAGCGGGAGAGCCATGCGGCGGCGGAGACGGGAGTCTCGTCGGGCTCCCTTCGGCGACGTCGACGACGACGACGAGCGACTCAGCGACGAGTCGAGGTCGAGTCGTGGGCCATTTGTCAGAGCCGGAGGGGACATAAACTGGAATTTTTTTTGATCTGGTCCTCTAGCGCCATCTAGCGCCACGTAATTGCAAAAATAGCCTCATTTTCACCGTATTTGTAAAATTAGCCCCCAAACAAGCGCGGAAACGCCGAGGTGCTGACACGTGGCTCTTACCGTAGTCACCGAGTGCGGCAAGTTACACGGGCGCAGGAAGGAGGCACTGGCGCGGAAGAGGTGGTCTAGCCACCTCCCGCGGTGACCGAGCGCGGAACCGGTCAGCGTGTGGCAGGCGGACGAGTTGCCCTCTGCGGATGGGACGGCGGGCACATATTGCGGTCCGGGTAGCGCAGAATTTGCTAATGCACAACGCACGCATTATTTTAATGCACAACCGGATTGCTAATGCACAACGCATTAATTGCATTCAATTATTTTAATGCACAATCGGATTGCTAATGCACAACACATTATTTTAATGCACAACACATTTATTGCATTCAATGCATTCAAATTTGTTAATGCGTGAGCGCGGGCTTCATGCGCTCAGCCACCATGGAAGCCGCCGGCCCCTGCGCTCGGCCACCTCCTCGCTCTTGAATCATGAAAGCCGCCGCCCCACCAATCCGCGATGCGTCGCTCAATGCCGTCGGGGGCGGATTGTCATGGCTTGAGCTACCTTCTGCGGTCACCGAGCACAGAAGGAGCCACGCGTCAGCACCCGGTTCTTCCGCGCTCGTTTGGAGGCTAATTTTGTAAATACGATGAAAAGAATGCTATTTTTGCAATTACATGGCGCTACAGAGCCGGATAAAAAGAGTTCTATAAACCGTAGTCCCACCTGTATCGCGTGACGTCGGCGAGTCCTTCTGGAAGCTTTGGGCATGAGGCGCCAGTTAGGCTCATATGGACCGCTCGCCTTAGTTGGATGGACCCTTTTGAGGCTGCAGCAGAGGTCTAAGGCTGCTCCCAATGGGTAGTATCTTAGTGCAGTTTCTTTAGTGCATGAGGAGTGTTAGGATACTATCTTTCCAATGCATGGTTTCTTATGGTGTAGTATCTTAGGCTATTTTATTTAATTACATGCATGATCTTTACTGGTATTTGAGCATTGTGGCCTATTTGTGGCATGTACTAAAGCAATACATGTTTGTTGACACACACAAATGTAAATACACAGGATCGATCACAATAAATTTTATGCGTTGGATTTCGAGATCGAATCGATATCCAGATTAGATACTAAAGCACCCTCTCTCTTCATTAACTATAGTGCCACATCATCATTTTGCCTACATGGCAGGCTTAAGATACCAGCCAGGGTGGAGCACTCGGAGCAGCCTAATGGACCGAACATAAATGGGTTCGGGTTGCCACAATATCTTTCGTTGCGTTTTACTTGTTTTTCAGTTCACTTGTTAATCTAAAAAAAGTTTAGTTCACTTGTAAATTCAAAATTTGTATAGGAATTCTATCTTTTTTTTGCCTTATATCGTGGACTTAACCAATCAAGGTACTGCAACCTACAACATGACAAACAAGTTTATGTGCTATGTAATACTCTCCTCCATTTGAGCACTACCACGCTAGGCCTGGAAAAATAGCTCGAGCCCGACTCAGACCAGGCTCGAGCCTGCTTGGGCTCGGGCTCGGGAAATTTCAAGCCAAACCAAGCCTAGCTTTTAGCTCGAAAGATTTTCGAGCCGAGCTCGTTCCCAAACTCCCTTATCCCCTTTTGCAATTTTGTTACCGAGCACCTCGGCCTCGCCCAGCTTTTGCTCTGCTTCCATTCCTTCCTCCCCCTCCCCCCATGGCCTCCTCCTTCACCATGTCTCTCCGCTCCCTCGCTAGTCACCTCGCCCACCGCCAGCCAGCCATCGACGCCTTCCTCCACAAGCCCACCCTAGCCTCCGCCCCCTTCCTCATCCTCCTTTCCCTGACCCTGACCCCGACCCCGCCTCCTCCACCCCCGCTCCACCCACCACCTCCCCCTCGCCCCACTAGAGGAGGAAGACGCCGTGGAGGCCTCAACTGCTGTCGAGGAGGTGACCGAGCACCTAGCCCACCCGTCTTCAACTTCATCTTCGTCACGTCGGGTCGTGCCCACGACAGCCGAAACTCTTCCGCCGTGTTCCCCGCCACCTCGGTGAGTTCCTAGCCAATTTCTTCGCGTCACTGTATGTTCCACATCTAGATATATCTTTTCCCTCTCTCAAATATGAGTTTGGTTCACCATGAGTGGAGATCCCCTTTTTCTCTATCAACTCCGGCCACCACTCTTTGCTGTTCAATTCCACCATATCTGTTGAGTTTCGGTTGACACCATCCACCCTGTTGGGTTTGCCGCTTGACGTTCTACACCGTGCCCCAATCCCATTTGCTAGAACGCCACCAGAACCATGTCACCGCCGTGCAAGCCGTTACCGCCGCCACTTTCTTGCTTGCCACCGATAGTCGCCGTCGTACCCATGTCATCGTCTTCGCTGCACTCTCATCTCCCCATTTTGCCACTCCGTCGTCTTCACCGTGACCCACACTGTTGGTGAACCCTCGTGCTCTGGCTTCTAGCTATGACTCGAAGATGTCATTGGGCTTTGCTCGCGAGGGCTCGCAAGCCGGCCCGAGCTTTCTTTTGAGCCGAGCCAACCTCCTGGCTCATGCTCGAAACAAGCCGAGCCGAGCCAGCTCGAGCCAGACTCGGTCAAGCTTGATTGAAAAGTAGGCTCGTCTCGTTTTCAGTCCTATACCAGACTTCGTGGGTTTTGCTTCACAAAAAGCACCCACATCAGCACATGATCAAAATCCATGCCACGTAACACGTGTGAGTCTAGGTGCATAGGTTTTCATCACCACATTACTTAAAAGGTGAAACACCTAACAAATGAGCAACCGTCCAACAGTGGAACAACTTTAGGGCACGTACAATGCAGAGTGTTTATACATGAATGTTTAAAGAAAGAGAATATAGTCGTGTCATCAGGCACTCATGTAAAATTCATTTTCTCCAATGCAAACATCTTTTTATAGGTGCTTAGATGTTGTGTATATATTAATTAGACATAAGCACTCATTAAGCACCGGTGCCTATTTAAGCATCGATGCTACAAAATAAGCATCTTATCTGTCCTACGTGGCAAGAAAAATTAGTTTTATTTGCTAAGCACGTCTCTAAACATTTGCATTATACATGCTCTTATATATTTTACCCACTATATAGCCCGAGTAAGTTTGGTAATTGTTCCTTCTACGTTTGTGCTTTTACCGTTACATATTTGTTTTCATTATTGTAATTTTTTAGTTTGTCGATACAATCGATAATCAATTCTATTATACCAGTAGTAGCAGTGTCACACCCTAGGGTCGTCGGGAATACGTAGTATACCATATGGAATATAAGCATGTACATAGGTTAGACATATTGTTATACCTACGAAAATGTACCGAAATACCCCTTTCTCCACCATTATAAAGTTGGGGCAAGAAGGGGAATGTCCCTTCTTGCTACCCTATATATATGGCCCAAGGGCATGTAAGAGGGAGTTCCCTCATTCTCTCACACGTAATACAACACGCTCACTTCTCATAACCTTCGGCTCCTCCTTTATTCAGTCCTCTCATGACAAAGGGTATTCGCTATCCACTGTTCAGTCTCGTTGCTACGACAATTGACGTTGTCCGTGGGGACTTAGCAAATAGCTACACAATAGACGACAACAAGAATAGTCGAAGACCTCTCTAAAGTAGCTCTTGGCGGCCCACCGCGCACCTCACAACCCACCTCACGATGGTCCACTGTGCGCGCCTTTGCTCGAACGCACCCCTCCGGGCTCGCGACCTCCCTCGCGACGGCCCATGTGCGGTCTGGCGGCCCAGCTCGTGCGGGACCATGCCTTCAAAGCGCCTTTGGCCTCAACACCCCCTTGGCCCCCTCGCGGCACGTCCCATTGGGTTCCTTTCGCAGCGTGTCCCCTCGTCGGCTCCGTCCCGCGTGCCACCACCTCGTGACTACCCACCTCCAGCCGCCCTCGCGACCGCCCGCTTTCGACACCCCTTGTGGCGCACCACCCCAGGCCCCCCTCGTCGGTTCCGCCCCGCACGCCTCCACCTCAAGGCCCCCTCTTTGGGCCTCTTCACGGCGCCACCGGCTCCCCAACACGGCCACCTTGTAGGGCCCCCTTTGTGCCCCTGGGCCCCCATCGTGGCGCCACTGGCTCCTCCCCTCGCGGTCGCACCACCCCTTTGTGCACCTGTGTGGTAGGCCCGTCACAGCCAACTCCGTCGCCTCCGTGCAGCTTCGCCATCTCCGCGCGCTCCTCCTCGCTAGCCCCGGTGACTCCCCTGCGCAACCTCCAGCCACCAAGCCAGAAGAATCTAGGCCCCATTTGCGGTGTTTTGGTAATTATAGACAACAATGTGTTTTGTACTAACTCGCTTTATCAAGAAGTTACTAGGTTATCCGTGGACTAAGACGGAAGAGCGCTAAAGGATCTCATATCTCTAAAGGTAAAGGTATCTAGTTGATAGGACGTTTTCTTAGTTTTACCAGTCTAGGAGAATGAAGGATAAAAGACCGGATTGTTAGCGTAGAAAGCTGTACTATGAAGAGGGGTAAAAAATCTAGTAGTTTGAAAGTGAATGATGCCACAAAATACTCAATCTTACTTAGTTTAAGTCTTGGATTAATTTGAATTTGTCTGGCCTTAACTAAATATGCTTTTTCTTGTTGGCCGGACTGACCAGGCTCCCAGACCAAAGGAGCGGACAACTTTTTCCAGACGGGTCTCTTTTCTTGATTTGCCGGAAATTTTCAAGGCCGGACTAACCGGCGGTTTGAGTCGGGATCGCCACCTCTGGGTCAAGGACACAGTCGACTTTTTTCGAGAGAGTGTATTTTGAGCATCTTTGCTATTTTTCCGATGCGGTGATCGGCGGTTCGATCCGGTGACCGATCACGACCCCGGCCGAAGTGCACGATCGACTTTCCGATAGCATTCCTTTTCTATGGTTTGGATTTTTTAGGTAGGCGGTCTAACAAGGCGTTCTCTCATGATCTCGACCGGACTCCAGAACGGCTAGTTTCTCAGTGTATTTAATCGTTCTGAGAAAGGAACAATCGGCACATCAGAGACCTGATTAACCGCCACTTGCCTCTGATCCGACCGGACCCATCGAAATTTGGGGATTTCGTGCCCCAACGGCTAGTATAGTGCGTGGAAGCAATAAATATCTCACCCACTGTAGCTAGAAGGTCTTGATGAACCTCTTTGAACACACTTGAGCCCTTTGCATTGTCTTCTACTCTTGAGAGCATTTAAATCCTTTTGCAAAGGTTGTTAAGGGTTCCTCCAAGAGCATTAACTAGGGTTTGATCATTGTGACATTTGAGCATCTTCAAGCAAAGAATATTTGTTCTATTACTCTTGGAGATTGTTGTCTCCTAGACGGTTTGGAGTTGTGTCGGTGATCTTCTCAAAGGAGATTGTGAGAAGACTCGGGCATTTGTGAAGGTTGGAGCTCGCCTATCCGGAGTGGAGAAAAACTACCATTAGTGTTTGAGGGAAGTGCTTGTGTGAATCCGGTTTGAGTTGATCAAGCTTCCTCAATGTAGATTAGTGGAGATTGGCAAGTCTCCGAGACCACGGGAAAAACATCGTTTGTCTCCCTAGTGTGGTTTATTCTCTCACTCTTTACTTTGTACATTTATGATTATGAGCTAGTTGTTTATCTTGTTTAGATTATTAAGCTTGTCTTGATAGTGTAGTGCACTTAGATAACCTTAGATATTTTAGGCTTTAAATTGTGAAATTGTTTTTCATAAGCTTTAATTTTGGTAAAATTAGTTTTTAGCCAAAAGAATTTAAAAACTGCCTATTCACCCTCTCTAGTTGGTTATCCTTGATCCTACAAGTGGTATCAGAGCTTGGTCTCTCATCTATTAGGTTTTACCGCCTAGAGAGAAAAGGATGGCTAGTGATGGATTTTTCATAGGAAAAGCACAACAATTTGATGGCACAAATTATGCTTATTGGAAGGTCCGTATGATCGTTTATCTTAAAGCCATGAGCTCTAACATTTGGAAAATTGTAGAAGATGGTTTCGTTATGTCTATTGATCCAACCAATCTTACTCCATTAGATGAATGAAATGCTCTCTTAAATGCTCAAGCAATGAATGATCTTTATGGAACCTTAAACGCGAATGAATTCAATAGGGTGAGTTCACTTGAGACGGCTCATGAGATTTGGAAAACTCTCTCTGAAATTCATAAGGGAACATCCGCGGTTATGGAGGCCAAATTGCATATGCTCAAAATTAAATATGAGACATTTGTTATGTTGCCACATGAAAACATAAATGAAATGTATTCAAGATTGAAAATTTTAGTTAGTGAACTTAAATGCCCTGATTCATCACTAACCGATCTTGATATTGTGAGAAAAATGCTTAGGACTCTACTGGACAAGTATGAGACATTGGTAACTTTATTTATTAATTCTTCTGAATTGCCAAGAATGACTCCTACCGGTCTTTTGGGCAATTTAATCACCAATGAGCTTTACAAGAAAGACAAATAAGAGCTATTGGAACAAGTTGCATCCAAGAAGAAAAATATTGCTTTCAAGGCTAAGGCGGAGTCAATTGATGAAAAGGTTGAAAATGATGATGATGATGATGATTTCGATAAAGAGATGGCTCTATTTGTGAAAAAATGAGCAAGTTCATGAGAAGACACTCAAACCGAAGTTCAAACTTTAACAAAGGTCAATCCTCAAGCAAAAAATTTACTCCAACATTATGTGCTATTAGTGTGAGGAGAAGGGCCATATTGCATCTCATTATCCAAAGAAGAAGGAAAAAAATCCAAGTCATTCAAAAAAAATGACTACAATGGCAAGAAGAAGCTCTTCAAGAAGTTCCACAAGAATGACAAGGGTGAAGCTTACATTGGGGAATGGAACTCCGATGAAGACTCCTCGGACTCCGACTCTGAAGAAGATGAGTCCCCAAGAAAGAGAGAGCTCACCGGAATTGCCATCAAGGAAGCTCCATCATTATTCTCTACACCTCATTGTCTGATGGTGAAAGGAGAACTAAAGGTAACAAACGATATAAATGATGATCCTACTTATGATGAGCTAATGGATATGCTAGAGGACTTGAATGCATATCTTGGCAAGGAGAAATCAAAATCTAAAGTCTTGAAGAAGGAATTTCTTTCTCTCAAAGACTTTTATGAGGAGCTAAAGGAAGCTCAAAAGATTCTCCTTATCAAGGATCATTCAAAGTCTCACATGGATGTAGGCATTACTTGTGATATTCTTGATGACATAAATGGCTTGAATGTTGCATCTAAGACTAGCATGTCTACTTCATGTGATGATTTGATTACCATGCCATGTAGCTCTAAAATTGATTATATTGCTTGCATGGATTTGAAAATTGATTAGCCTCTTGTTGTTGAGAATCATGAGCTCAAAGAACAAGTAACTAGGCTAAGTAAGAGCTTGGATAGATGCTTCAAAGGTAAAGCCACTTTTGACAAAATCTTGAGTGAGCAAAGGTGTTCTTACAACAAGGAGGGACTTGGTTTTATTCCTAAAAAAGGAAAAAAATGCCAATTTACAATGCGACAAGGTTTGTAAAGGAAAATGACACTTTGGGCTACAAATGTCGTGGTGTAGGGCATTTAGCCAAAGATTGCACAATTCATAGCTCATCTAAATCCTTTGTATTTGAATCTTGTTATATGCTTAAGAAATTAAAGGATAGTAGAATTGTAGCTGAATTTATTGGGACTCCTATATTTGAAAATAAAAAGAATGACATTTGGGTGCACAAAACCTTGGTATCTAACCTCCAAGGACCCAAATAAATTTAGGTACCTAAAAGAGTATAACTTTGTTTTGTAGGTGAACTACAAGACTGGTGGAAGACATTGGGTACTTGATAGTGGGTGTATCCAACACATGACAGGAGACCGAAAAATGTCCACCTCATTTGAAAACGGAAAAGGAGAAAATTAAATGATCACATTCGGTGACAATAGCAAGGGAAAGGTAATAGGTTTAGGTAAAATCGCTATATACAATGACCTTTATATTTCTAATGTATCATTAGTTGAATCTCTTAATTTTAACTTGCCATCGATTGCACAAATTTGTGATCTTGGACTTTCTTGTACTTTCTCTCAAGAAGGAGCAAATGAAAAATATAACTCTTTGGTATTCAAAGGTTTTCGATTTAGCAATCTTTATTTAGTTGATTTTTCATCTAGTGATTCTTGCCTCAAAACTTGTTTAATTGCAAAAACATCCTTAGGTTGGCTTTGGCATCGAAGGCTTGCTCATGTAGGAATGATTCAACTTAAAAAGCTTTCCAAACATGATTTAGCTGTGGGCTTGAAAGATGTGAAGCTTGAGAAAGATAAGCTATGTAGTTCTTGTCAAGCCGGTAAGCAAGTAGCTTGCTCTCATCCATCAAAAAGTATCATGTCCACATCTAGACCATTGGAGCTCTTACATATGGATTTGTTTGGGCCAATAACCTATAAGAGCATTGGAGAAAATAGTTATTGTCCTGTGATTGTGAATGATCACTCAAGGTATACTTGGGATTTCTTTTTGCATGATAAAAGTGAAACATTTGGTATCTTCAAAAACTTTTCAAAAAGGGCCCAAAATGAGTTTGATTTTAAGTTGAAGAAAATTCGAAGTGACAATGGTTCCGAATTGAAAAATACCAAGATTGAGGACTATTGTGATGAACTTGGAATAAAGCATTAATTATTCGCTACCTACACTCCGAAACAAAATGGAGTTGTAGAAAGGAAAAATCGGACATTGACTGAGATGGCCAGGACAATGCTTGATGAGTATAATACTTCCGATAATTTTTGGGCGGAATCCATCAACACCGCTTGTCATGCCATCAACCGTCTTTATTTGCATCGCCTTCTTAAAAATACTTCTTATGAACTCTTTGTTGGAAGAAAACCAAATATTTCTTATTTCTGAGTTTTTGGTTGCAAATGTTTTATCTTAGGAAAAAGGAGTTCGTCTCTTAAAATTTCACAGTCGTTGCCATGTTGGTTTTCTCCTTGGTTATTCGTCAAATAGTAAAGCTTGTCGTGTCTTCAATCAAACAATCGGTATAGTTGGGGAGACGTGTGATGTCCAATTTGATGAGACTAATGGCTCTCAAGAAGAGCAATAAAACTTGAATGATGTAGGTGATGAAGGCTTGAGACAAGCAATGAAGAATATGTCTTTAGGGTATATCAAGCCAAAAGAAGACAAAAATAATCCATCTTCTTTTATTCAAGTTGAACCTCCTACTTCCGCTACGCCAAGTCAAGATCAAATTGAAGAAGTGGAAGATGGACAAGCACCGGTCATTCATCCAAAGATTCACAACGCCATTGCAAAAGATCACCCCATTGATCAAATTTTGGGTGATGTTAGTAAGGGTGTTCTAACTCGATCTCGTGTTGCTTCATTTTGTGAACATTACTTGTTTGTTTCTTCCATTGAGCTAAAGTATGTAGATGAAGCTCTAGATGATCTGGATTGGGCAAATGCTATGCATGAAGAGTTGAACAACTTCGTTTGCAACGATGTTTGGACTCTTGTTGAAAGACCCAAGGATAACAACGTGATTGGCACGAAATGGATATTTAGGAATAAGCAAGATGAAAATGGAGTTGTGGTAAGAAACAAGGCAAGGTTGTTAGCACAAGGATATACTCAAGTCGAAGGTTTGGATTTTGGTGAAACTTTTGCTCCCGTATCTAGATTAGAAGCTATTCGTATCTTGCTTGCATTTGTATCATGTTTTGAAATAAAACTTTTTCAAATGGATGTAAAGAGTGTTTTTCTAAATGGCAAAATTTCCGAACTTGTCTTTGTTAAACAACCTCCCGGTTTTGAGGATCCTAAAAATCCTAACCATGTTTATAAACTTTCAAAGGCTCTCTATGGTCTCAAACAAGCTCCTAGAGTTTGGTATGAACAACTTAGAGATTTTCTTGTTTCAAAGGGCTTCAAAATTGGGAAGGTTGACACCACTCTTTTCACAAAAATCATTGATGATGAATTCTTCATTTGTCAAATTTATGTCGATGATATCATTTTTGGTTCTACTAATTAAGAGTTTTGCAAAGAGTTTGGTGATATGATGTCTAGAGAATTTGAGATGTCTATGATTGGAGAACTTAGCTTCCTCCTTGGACTTCAAATCAAGCAACTCAAATGTGGGACTTTCATAAGTCAATCCAAGTATGTGAAGGATATACTTAAAAGATTTGGCGTGTAAGATGTAAAGCTTATCAAGACACCCATGGCTACAAATGGTCATCTTGATCTAAATGAGGGAGGTAAACCGGTAGATGTAAAGCTTTATAGATTCATGATTCGTACCTTGCTTTATCTTACCGCATCTAGGTCCGATATCATACTTAGTGTTTGTATGTGTGCTCGTTTTCAAGCTTCTCTAAAAGAATGTCATCTTATGGACGTTAAAAGAATTCTTAGATATTTAAATCATTCCTCTTGCATCGGCTTATGGTATCCTAAAGGTGCTAAATTTGATTTGATTGGATATTCCGATTCCGAATATACGGGTTGCAAAGTGGATAGAAAGAGCACCTCCGGAAGTTGTCAATTCTTAGGGAGATCCTTAGTATCTTGGTCCTTAAAGAAACAAAACTCCATAGCCCTATCCACCGCCGAAGCAGAGTATGTCTCCGCGGGTAGTTGTTGTGCTTAATTGCTATGGATGAGGTAAACCTTGATGGATTATGGAATCAATTTCTCTAAAATGCCTCTTTTGTGTGACAATGATATAGACCTGTTCAAATGCCGGGCCGGGCTTGAAAAGCCCGACCAAAAAACAGCAGGCCCGAGCCCAGCCCGAAATCGGGATTTTCAGTAAAAAAACATTATTTTAATCATTTTTCGGAATAAAAAAACTAATATTTAATTGATTTTCAGCATTAAATAAATAGTTTTTTTGATTATTTTATTGTTTTACCGAATTTCGAGTAGGTCAGGCTTTTGTTTCGCCGGTTTTCGATCCCAAGCCCGACCCAAACGATTGGCGGGCTCGGGTCAATTTGACGAGCCAGCCGCCATGAACAAGTCTACAATGATAGTGCCGTGAAAATAGCCAACAACCCGGTTCAACACTCTAGAACTAAACACATATATATTCGCCATCATTTTTTTAGAGATCATGTAAGCCAATGTGATATTTTGATTAGCCACATAAGAACCGATGTTCAATTAGCGAATATTTTCATAAAGCCTTTAGATGAAAGCTATTTTTGCAAGTTGAAGAATGAGTTAAATGTCATAGATTTTTCTAATGTCATTTGATTTCATTATGTTTTGAAATCTTATTTGAATTCGCATTTCTCTCATGATTTTCTTGTTTAAAGAACTAAGATGGGAAACACATTTAGGGGGAGTGTTATACAATCATTATGTATATCATATCTCTAATGGTGCACATATTGACAAACGTGCTAGAATGTATTTTCAAAAACCAATCCTTCTAGTCAAAAAAATGGTCAATCTTTTGGATTTTATCAATCAAATCTCTTGAAAAATTAGCCACACCTATTCTCTAGTGTATTTCAAAGGTTTTTGGTTAAAAAGAATCACAAATTATTTATTTTTAATGAAAAAGTCAATTTTGGCCCAAACTTGATTTTCAAGTATCTTGTTTTTGACCAAAATCAAAATTTTATCCAACTTCTATATCACAAAGAATTTGATAATGCCCCCAAAAGGAAAAACCTAAAGATAGTTATTCATGACCTTTTTTTGTGTTTATACGTTTTTCAAACTCTCAACAAAATCAAAGATATTTATGTTTCAATCTCGCTGAAAAATAGCACAAAACCCGAAAAGTTAACAAGTCTCGATTCTAGCACAAAATGAGTATTGCTATTTAGGCAATGTTTCCTCTCATATATTATCTCCAAATAGTATTTCATACTCATACATCACCTCACAAGTAACAATTTTCGGTGTTTGCTTCTTTTGATTCTTTCAAAACCATTTACATCAAAAATTGATCTATTTCCAAAAAACCTATATTCAAAACTATTTTGCTGATCTAATCTCGTTGAAATTGCTCCAAGATGATTTTATGTTGTGCGTTAACTCTATGGAGCAAGGACATCACAAAATTTCTGCTAAAAATCTCCAAAAATCCTCATTCGTGGTGAACCCGCCGGTTCATCCCCGGTCTGACCGGGCTTCCAACGTCGGTCTGACCGCACCTGTGCAGTTGTGACATTTATCTCTTTGACGGTTTCCTTTTTCTCCGCCCGTTTCCTTTTCCTTCGACTGTTTCTTTTCCCCACTCTCTTTTAACCCCCTTCCCGAGCAGTTCCTTTATCTCCTCCGCGCCCTCGACGCGCTTGCGCATTACTCCCCTTCCTGTCTCTCCCTCCACCGCCGGTTACTCCCCTCCCCGTCGCCGGTCCTCCTCTTCCCCATCGCCGCCCCGCAAGGTTTCTTCTCCTTCCCCTCTTCTCTTCTTATATTAATCTCTCAACTTTTTTCAACTAGGTCAGTTTCTAGGTCTTTAATCTTCCTTGTGTATGACCACATTGTCCTATTACCTCTTTGAATATCGACCTATGCCCCTCATTGTGTCAATTCCGATTGAATGCCAAATTCTAGGGTTTTTCTGTCAGTTCTGTCCCGACCGCATGTTGTTGTTTCATGGTCGATCCATGGCTGCATCTAACCCAAGCATGTTCCATGCGGTTAGTCCGTCTTCTTGCGGCTTTGATCGCCCCGCTGTAAAAATACCGCTTTGATTCTAAATTCAATCCATCTCACTCCTTGTTTGTTTTGATCCTTGTCCAGTTCTCATGGCACGGACCAAGACCATCGGCGATCCCAGGGCATCTTCATCTCGTCCTCCCTAGCAGGCCACTCATCGCCCTCCCGTTGAGCATAGTGGCTCCGAGAGTGATGAAGAGGAGACATCGCCCTCCTTATCTCCTGTGCCCAGTGCCAGCGCCGACATGGACGAAGATTATCACGATGATGATGCTGAACAGCAGTTTCCTCTAGAACATTGTGTTGACCTTCGCTCCATCAAAAATGAAGATTTCATGAGGCTAAGGCAATATAATTAGTATGAGAAGCCAAGGATAGCTACGGATGCAAGGTTTCACACTTTGTTTCGAGAAGACTCTCATAATCATGTGTTTGTCCACAAACAGTTTGCAATTCAGAAGTACATCAACTGGTCTTATCTCAATCAGCAAACAAGATATGAAGGTCTTTATTCTCGTTTTCGCAATGCTAGTTTGGATGGAATAGTTAGCATCAAGTGCAACTTTAATGAGGAGGTCATCCATCGGATCTATGCTACTGTTCACATTCCATCCACTTTTGCCACTTTGACTTGGATGAGAGGCTCGGTGCGCTACTCAGCCACCAAGTGCCATTTTGAGGAAGCTCTTAATCTGCCCTCACGTGACTATGTCAAGATTCATCTTGAGCCAGCCCTTCAGACTCGAGAGCGAGCAGTCACAGTTCTATGATCAGGCTCATGCTGGGTATGTCACTGGTAAGGTTGCAGGTCTGTTACCTCTTCCTAGCGTCATTAACAGGATCACCAGGGCCACTATCTTGCCTAGGAGCGGTAATAATGACGCTATTCGAGGTCATTCATGGAATGTCATAGATTTTGTGATGCAAGGAAAGAAGTTTGACATTATGCATCTCATCTTGACTGAGTTGGCATCTTGCCAGGGTGATTTGGGAAAGAGGATGTACTATGCACGTTATATCATGCAGCTTATTCTCAAAGTGATTCACTTCAATGGTGCCCTTCCTTTTCCTCACAAGCAATACAAGTCTGAAGGCAACCATCAGAGAGACTTGAGGAACAAGCCCCTTCCCTAGGGTGACGATGCTCCAGCTCCTCCACAGCAAGCCCCTCAGCAGCAGGGTGGACTTGATCCCTTTTTGATGGAGACTCTACACACTGGCATCCGCACTATTGTTTCTCGCTTTGACGCCGTGGATTGCCGCATGGAGATTCTTGATCATCGCATGAATGCGATAGATCATCACTATCAGGAGTTGGACACTCGCCAGGCAGCCATGGATCAATCCAACACTGTAGTGCTTCAGCGTTTGGATCAGTTGACTGGATGGGTCTCGGAGATGCATGCAGCCCAAGGACAGATTCAGACCAACATTGCAGAGATCAACACTCGAGCCTCGTCGATTGAGCAGTCTGTCACCTACTCTTGGTGCCGTCGTGTTGATCCCTCTCCTACAGCTCCCTCCACGTCGTCTGGCACTCCCCCTACTTCTTAGCTTTTGGTACTTGATGCCAAAGAGGGAGAAGATCTATCTACTATCCTTTAGCTATATTAATAATTTGCTACTCTTAATGGTTGTTGGATGTTTGTTGGACTTTTGTGTGTAATAGGTTAGAGGATAAGCTTATTACTCTCTTATGTTATCTGTTTAAGCTTATTGAACCTTTGTTTAATTGTCTTATGGATATTTCTAAGTACTCATAATGTTTTACCTTTGTGAGCTTTGGTTGAATACACTTATATGATTGATTATATTGTTGCTTTCTCAACCAAAAATACAAGAGAAACTCCGCCCAAATTTCCTTCATATATATGCTTGTTTTTCTCATAATAAATCTTATGCATATAGTCAGGGGGAGCTTTCTCTCATATGTGATGACTTAGCTAGCAATGTGCTCGTTTCATATCTTTCACAATATTATTGTCATATGCTATCTAAATCATGTCCTAGAATTTACTCTCACTTAAGTGCTTTTTGATTTATTCAAATCAATTCTTTATATCTCCTTAGTAAGGTTGTCATCAGTTACCAAAAAGGGGGAGATTGAAGAATCTAGGCCCCATTTGCGGTGTTTTGGTAATTATAGATAACCATGCGTTTTGTACTAACTCGTTTTATCAAGAAGTTACTAGGTTATTCGTCGACTAAGACGGAAGAGCGCTAAAGGATCTCATCTCTCTAAAGGTAAAGGTATCTAGTTGATATGACATTTTCTTAGTTTTACCGGTCTAGGAGAATGAAGGATAAAAGACCGGATTGTTAGCATAGAAAGCCGTACTATGAAGAGAGATAAAAAAAATCTAGTAGCTTGAAAGCGAATGATGCCACAAAATGCTCAATCTTACTTGGTTTAAGTCTTGGATTAATTTGAATTTGTCTGGCCTTAACTAAATATGCTTTTTCTTGTTGGCCGGACTGACCGGGCTCCTAGACCAAAGGAGCAGTCAGCTTTTTCCAGAAGGGTCTCTTTTCTTGATTTGCCGAGAATTTTCAAGGCCGAACTGATCGGCCTCTCGGATCAAGGACCCGATCAGCTTTTTCTAGAGAGGTGCATTTTTTAGCATGCTGCTATTTTTCTAAATCCGGACTGACCGCACCCTCGGGTTGGAAGTGTGGTCATCTTTTTCCAGTAGCATTCCTTTTCTCTGGTTTGCATTTTTTGGCAAGCCGACCGTGGCGTTCTCATGGTCCATTGGACTCCAGAACGACTAGTTTCTCGGTGCATTTAATGCTAGAGAGAGGGACGGCAGATTCTTATCGCAGTAGGACTAACCGACCACTTGCTTGCGATGCCCCGACCGACTCATCAAAATTTGGGGATTTCGTGCTCATCGGCTAATCTGAAGGGTGGAGACTATAAATATCTCACCCACTGTAGCTAGAAGGTCTTGATGAACCTCTTTGAACACACTTGAGCCCTTTGCATTGTCTTCTACTCTTGGGAGCATTTAAATCCTTTTGCAAAGGTTGTTGAGGGTTCCTCCAAGAGCATTAACTAGGGTTTGATCATTGTGGCATTTGAGCATCTTCAAGCGAAGAATCTTTGTTCTATTACTCTTGGAGATTACCGTGTCCTAGACGGTTTGGAGTTGTGTCGGTGATCCTCTCATAGGAGATTGTGAGAAGACTCGGGTATTTGTGAAGGTTGGAGCTCGCCTATCCGGAGTGGAGAAAAGCTACCATTAGTGATAGAGGGAAGTGTTTGTGTGAAGCCGGATTGAGTTGATCAAGCTTCCTCAACGTGGATTAGTGGAGACCGGCAAGTCTTCGAGACCACAGGAAAAACATCGTTTGTCTCCCTAGTGTGGTTTTATTCTGTCGCTCTTTACTTTGTGCATTTATGATTATGAGCTAGTTGTTTATCTTGTTTAGATTATTAAGTTTGTCTTGATAGTGTAGTGCACTTAGATAGCCTTAGACATTTTAGGCTTTAAATTGTGAAATTATTTTTCATAAGCTTTAATTTTGGTAAAATTAGTTTTTAGCTAAAAAAATTTAAAAAACGCCTATTCACCCCCCTCTAGTCGGTTATCCTTGATCCTACAAAGTCTCGTCGGCCCTTGGCCCCCCCCCTTCGCGGCTTCGCCCCTCGCGACCGCACCAATCCCCTTGCTCGCCTGTGCAGTGGCCCCGACGTACACCTCAACGCCCTACACGAGTGCTCGGTGTATAAACTAAAACCATCACACATGTCCCAAGAGTCCCGGCGTACACCTCGACGCCCCCACATGAGTTCTCGGTGTATAAATTAAAATCGTCGTGCATGCCTCGACATGCATTATGACAGACAAAATCGCTTGGAAGGCTGTGCCTCGGCGACTAGGTAGTCTCCCATCTCGAAGGTTTTGCCTCGGTGGATGGACTTTGCATATCGCACTCTTTCGGGCAATCCCAGTCGCTTCAAAAGCTATGCCTCAGCGGGGTGACTTCGCATATCGCGCTCTTTCGCACAACCCCAATCACTTAGAAGGATGTGCCCTGACGACTAGTGAGTCTCCTGCCTCGAAGGCTTCGCCTCAGCGGGGTGACTTTGCATATCACACTCTTTCACGGAACCTCGACCCCTTAAAGGTTGTGCCTCAGCGAATAGGTAGTATCCTACCACGAAGGCTTCACCCCTTGCTGGGTGACTTCGCATATTACGCTCTTTCACACAATCCCAATCCCTTCAAAGGTTGTGCCTCGGCGACTAGGGAGTCTCCTGCCTCGGTGGGGTGACTTCACATATTATGCTCTTTCGCGCAACCCCAATCACTTTGAAGGCCGTGCCTTGGCGACTAGGGAATCTCCCGTCTCAAAGGCCTCGCCTCAGGGGGGTGACTTCGTATATCGCACTCTTTCGCGCAATCCCAATCGCCTTGAAGGCTGTTCCTTTACGACTAGGGAGTCTTTCGCCTCAGCTGTGAGCCCTCGCCGCGTACTGTTCTTAAAAATATAGGGGGCAACCTTCTCCTTCTCTTGCAAAGTGCAAGTGCCCTCCTCGGGCCTGCGTCGTGCGTCCTCGTTGCACACTGTTTTTAAAAATGTAGAGGGGCGACACTGAACCTTCGCCTCCTCCTGCAAAGAGCAAGCTGCTGCTTCGGGCCTACACTGCGCGCCCTCGCCACACACTGTTTTTAAAAATACAGGGGATGGCGCTCAACCTTCGCTTCCTGCAAAGTGCAAGCGCCTGCCTTAGGCCTACGCCACGCGCCCTTTCCGCGCATTGTTTTAAAAAATGTAGTAGGACGATGCTCAACCTTCGCTTCCTCTGACAAAGCGCAAGTGCCCGCCTCGTGCCTGCGCCACGCACCGTTTTCCAAATGTAGGGGGACGATGCTCAATCTCCGCCTCCTCCTATAGTCCAAAACAACTCTTCGTGCCACTTTAGGTTGTGTGCACAAACTTCTAAAAGCAGCCGAAAGGGGGGACGGTGCCAGGCCCTCGTGGCAAGACCAACACGAACAACCACACCAAAGCAATGGTCACATACAATAAGTTATAATGTCGGCCCCACCTCAACAACCTCGCCACCACGGGCTTCACTCCGACGCGCCGCTCGCCTCAAAGGCTATGCCTCGGTGGTACGGTCCCACGTCGATGACTTCGCCCCCACGGGCGTCACGTCGACGCGTCGACCGTCTCGAGGGCTATGCCTTGGCAACTGTCGCAAAATGAATTGGCGACAGGAGCTTCTTCGTCAAACTGTGGGCAATTTATTTGCCGACAAGACCATGTCGATGAATCATTTGGCTATAGGGTATTGTTTGACCGACAGTCTTGTCGCTGATTCATTTAGTCGATAAATTCATTTGGCCAATGGGCTCATGTCGCCAAATCATTTGACGATAGAAGGCCTGTCGCTAATTGCATTGATGACAGAAGCCCTGTCACCAATTCATTTGATGGCAAAATTCTTGTCACCAAATCAATTGGCAACATAGTATTTTTTTGTCGGCTATTTATTTTCGTCATATTAATAAAATGGTGAGTTATTTAAAAAACAAATTCTCAAAGGGCATGTAAGAGGGGGTTTTCTTGTTCTTTCACTCATAATGCAACGTGCTCACTTCTCGTAGCCTTCGTCTACTCCTTTATTCGATCATCTTATGACAATATTCGCGACCCATTGTCTAATCTTGTTACTACGACAACACCTACTGCAGTACAACGAGAAAAACATATTTGCGTCTACTTTATTTTTCTTAGAATATATTCGATACTCAATATTTTCAAGTGGCATTTGACTTTTGCAAGTCCATAATATACTCGAATTTCTTTTTGGGACCGAAGGTTTGGCCTGGCCACCATCAGTGAAAGCATCAACTGCTCAGCCAAAACGTGTACGGCTGAAAATCCATGCTTATCCACCCTGCTACTACGGGACCCCGGATTATTAATCCCGTATCCTATTTTTTTATTTACGGAATCCGTATCTTAAACTTAGAAGCGTAACAATATTCCAAAATCATAAAAAAAAGAAAGGAAAGGAAAGAGTGAAGGGAAAAAAATGCGAATCTCGAGGCACCTGCACGCGCGAGATCTCCCCTCCATCCGTGCGGTCGCCACCCCCGGATGCCGTTAAACCCTCTCCCCTATTTCTAGGGTTTTAACCCAACCAACACGCCGCCCCCTCCCCCCCTTTCCTTCAACAACAACAACACCGCCGCCGCCGCCGCCGCCGCCGAAGCAGCCACCTCGCCGGGAGCGTTGCCGGAGGAAGGAGCCATGGATCGGTACCAGCGGGTGGAGAAGCCGCGGCCCGAATCCGCCGCCATCAGCGAGAACGAGATCCGCATCACCACACAGGGCCTCATCCGCAACTACGTCACCTACGCCACCTCCCTCCTCCAGGTACCGCACCAGTCGCCACTCCCGTATCCGTCGGCCCTTCACTTCGCTTGCGCGCCTCACTTAGGCGCGGTTTCTCCGACTAGATCTCGCCGCGGCACGTCGAAAACGGCGGTATTTGGGAGAGGCATCGTGTTTTTGACACGATGGAAATGCTCGTTGGTTTGGGATACGCTGCGGTATGGGACGTACATGGAAGCGAGGGTTTTGGACCAGAGGCACGCGCGTTTTGGGGTAGTAGGTGTGGATTTGGTGCGTGCTGTCCTATGTAGTGCTGATTGGCACGCGGCTGATACGGGGATTTATTTAGTCTCGCAATTTGTGGTTTTCTGTGAGTTTGATGATCCAAAACCTCAAATATACTGCATGGTGAGATTTCCCCCTGTTCATCTCGAAAGGAATGGCATTTGGGTGGAGGATATATGCATGCTGTGCAATACATTATCGTATAGCAGCGAGTAATGAGGGCTGTGCATTATGTTATCATATAGCAGTGAGCCAGTGAGTAATGAGGGCTGCGCATTATGTTATCGTATAGCAGTGAGTAATGAACTAGGATGTCAGGAGGTAATTTTGGTATGTTTAATATTGTATAGGGATATCCATGTTCTAGCTAACCTGAAGACTTAAGGGTCTTGCATGTTTTAATGTCAAAGGCTGGCATTCTCCTATTGTGACCGACTCATCATAAAACCAACAATTGGCAGGTTGAGCTCCCACACCCCCACTACCCACCAATTGCCAATGAAAGAATGAAATTCAAGCCAAAAATAGAAAAGGTTCTATGTCCCTCCTGTCCTCAGGCGCATCAAGCTTGTCTCCCTGCTGGACTTTTGCGTGCCTCTAGCCAATCTCGTTGCCATAATGCTGCCACCAGGATTTGTTGCGTTTGCATTTTTCCCAATTGGCTGTACTGGTCATCCCCATATCCACAAGTTGGCTGCTTCTACCCATCTCAGCCCTCTTTGCTTTTGTATTATGTCTACCTCCTCCCTAATCTAACCCCATAGCTACCACTGAGCATCATCCTAAGTTCCTTCCAAACAGAAAACAGTTGTTGTGGCCCACAGAAACTATACCATTTGTTAATGAACTGTGGGAGATGTGATACCACAACCCGAAGTCTTTTTTTGGTGACGAGTGTCTCAGTTTGGGGGATGGCAGTCTGAAACCTTCGCCATTAAAACATGATGACAGATAATACACAGCCATGCAATCCATTTCCTTTTAATCAAGGAGGACGCATCATGTAACTATCATAGGATTATTCATTATTCTGTGATATGCTTTGTCATTTATGCTTGGCTAGCTATTATTGCTTACCCAAATCATGTGTAGTGGTATGCATGCTATGAATCTTATAAGCTTTTGAAGCAGGAAAAACGGGTGAAAGAAATTGTGTTGAAGGCTATGGGACAGGCTATCAGCAAGACAGTTGCTATTGCTGAGATCATAAAGGTTGGTCTGTTATTAGCTCTCTCTTTTTACTTACAAATATTTGTTCTGAAAATTGACTCATCTGTATCTAATTGCAGAAAAGGATCCCTGGGTTGCATCAAGATACATCAATCAGTTCAGTCAGTATTACTGATGTATGGGAACCCACTGAGGAAGGCCTTGTACCGTTAAGTTTCACAAAACTATTTTGTTTGCAGATATATTCTTGGATCACCCTTTTGTTCTATTTTATTTACTTATGTTGTTTTGTGGCAGATTGGAGATGACTCGTCATGTTTCAATGATCTCAATTTCCTTGTCACCTAAAGAGCTTAACAAGAATTCACCTGGGTATTCTGTTTGACTTGATTTCTTTTTAGGATTTATTTTGAAGGCACTAGCTTGGTTCTATGAATGTATTAATGATTCTAATATAGACTTATACAATATTGTTGTCCTTTTTGTAGGTATCAAGCTCCATTGCATGCAGAGCCACTTAAGCCACAAAGGTACCATCAAGCTCAGCAATATCAACAAGAACAGCACCAGCCAAGGCAAAATCAAGGTCAAACAGGTAATATACAATCAGTGGATGCAAGTTTGTCTGTGTGACTAATTTGCTGACTTGTTCCTCTTGTATTGAAGATTCGTATGGACGTGGCCGTGGTAGAGGCAGAGGGCGAGGAAGGGGCTGGGGTGGTAGGGGAGGCTATGGCGGAGGCTATGGTGGGTATGATAACAACCAAGGGGGTTATGGTGGATATGGACACCAAGGCGGATATGGACATCAAGGTGGATATGGGAACCAGGGAGGGTATGGCCACAACCAAGGTGGCTATGGAGGGTATGGCTACAACCAAGGTGGATATGGAGGATATGGTAAGTACTATGATAGAATTATTTTTGTTTACTATTATTCAGGATTTCAATATCATGGGTGTATTACGAGGTAATCACTACAGCGGGAATTTAGTATCTTTAGATAGCGTCAGTTGTTTCTTTGGCCTTTTTTCGTTGCTCTCTGAAGATTGTATACAACTATGTATCCTAATAATTTTCTTGTCAGAAAATGGTGGCTGGAACTACAACCGGAACAGAGGTGGTGGTGGCGGCGGCGGCGGCGGCCGAGGAAGAGGCAACTGGGGATACGGTGGTATGTACAATATCAGTAATCTACATTCTGTAATCTAAAAAAAGTAACCTACATTCTGTATATGCCTGAATTAGACTTCATTTCTGTTGGCACCCACCTATTTTATGCATTTACACCAACTGATTACAAATCTAAAGTAACATTTCTGCTGCTGATTGTTCCCCTCCCATATGCCAGAAGTTCTGTGGATACGATATTTACCGTTCTTCCGAATTTGCCAGACTGTTTCATGTGCACACTGAATAAACTGTATGTTTTGATAAGTGATGCCAATAATCTTATTTTGCTTTTTAGAGCTAATCTGATTTTGTTTTGTGTTCCCGGTGAATGTTGGTTTATTGTTCATTTTTCTTAGTACACGGTCTTGTGGAAAAAACACTTCCTAAAAATGATTTACATAGTGATGTACTATTAACAAAGAGTAAAATGCATGGTGGGTCATTCAACTAGTTTGAGTGTGTCATCCAAGTCATTGTACTTTCAAAATGCACATCTAGATCACTGATGTGACATAAGTGGGTCACTAGCGCATCCTAGTGTCCATGCGGGCAAGCTTCATACGCGTGGCATGCTGCGTCGTGCTGAATGCAGTTGGTGGAACATTTGCAGAAAACTGTTTATTGAAAGCAAACAGTTTTACACTTTGCCCTTGATGCAGAATGTAATTACTCCTTGTTAGCATGACTGATTAATTTGTTTGGTTTTGCAACTCACCTCCTCGTTGCACATTGCAATCTGCACGAGCACCATTGGGAACTCCTTGGCGCTGGCCAATACATCGTCCGACCCTTTGCTGCCGCCGATCTTGGGTGCAGGCCTGATTCCCTTGAGCTTGATCCATAGGCAGCCGAGGCAAAGGATGAGGCGGACGACACTCTGGATCAGGAAGAGCATGATGCACACGTTCGTGAGGAACTGCAGCGCTGGCACGAGTACTAGAGGCGAATGCGCACCGAGGATGCGTACGCGGCGGTGAAGAGCCCTACGACGGCGAGCAGGTCGGGAACGGCGGTGAGGTGCCATCCCTGGACGTGCATTGCAACGTCGACGACGGCAAGGACGAGCATGGACAGGAGGAGGAAGGCGTGGAGGCAGCCTTAGAACTTGGTGCGCAGCACGGGGCTCTCCCGTGGTGGCGCGTCGGAACCAGTTCGCCCCGCCGCCACAGAGGCTGCTCATGTGAGCTTCCCCGTCGCCGTCTCCAGGGTTTCCGCCGCTGCCAGAGCATGATGAGGATGGATAAAGAGGAGTGGCTCAATGAATTTAGTCTGGTTCCAACAGAATTGGTAAAGGGCAAAAGGATATGGTGAAACACGAAAAAACATTGTGCAGTGGGTTTTCTGAAAACGTTCGCACCCAACCTGAAGCTCGCCGGCGTGGCATGCCACGCGTATGAAGTTTGCCCTCGTGGACAGCTAGTATAGACTAATGACTCACCTATGCCACATCAGTGACATAGATGTGCATTTTAAAATTACAGTGATCGGATGACACACCCGAACAAGTTGAATGGCCCTCCATGCATTTTACTCATTAACAAATATACTTATTTCTGCACCCTAGCTCCTAAATCCCAATCCACCTGCTTCTTAGTCCCTGAATATGTGTATTGCAATCGTATATCAAGCGTGAACTTAAAATAGAAATGGTGCTTCCTTTGGTCCATGTATATGTGTATTGCAATGATTTACCAAACATGAACTTAGTATACAAATGGTGACTGTCATATAACAAGGTGCTTCAAAAAAAAGGATGACTGCTGAAAATCATAGAATATCTTGATTCTTCTCTAAATTGTTTGGGGCAATCATTCAAAGAGGTCAGGGTTACTTTCGCAGTTAATCTGAGTGTAACTGGTGCTTAGAATAAAAATGGGTTCAGGTGTCATCTTGCTGCACGTTGAAGTCTTTAAACAATCAATTGTGCAATCTATCTTTGCAGGTCCAGGGTATGAACGTGGTGGCAGAGGTGGAGGCGGCCCAGGCGGCAGGGGCTATGCGCGGGGTCGTGGATGGCTGGGTGGCGGCCGTGGGCGGGGCAACCAAAACTATTAGATCATCATGGGTTTGGATATGCTAGACCCCTCATCGGGTGCTGTATGGCGGGAAAAAAAAGATAAAGGGACGCGTTCTCCATGGAGTGGAACCGTGCTGTTTCCTTGTGAACAATCGACTAGCCTTCCCAGTTTTTAGCTATAATCACCAATGGTGTCTGTACCATTGCTTCGATTCTGTGGGATTTTGGCAAGAATGTTAAATTTTTCATGGGACACCTTTCCTGTATTTAAGAGTGCATTTTTGGATAGTTTCTGTTTCCAGCTTCACCTTTTGGGTTCGTGTGTGATGTGATCACTGTTGTTGTCCTATCGGTATGCGTTCAGATGCTAATATAGTGTTTAGGTTTTCCTCTGAAGCTGTTGGATCTTCGCATCACTGGGGATACTGACATACAGGTGAACTTGTTTAGGTGACTAGTATGACACTGACAGTCGGTTTTAAGTTCTAACGTGTACGAGGGTATATGAATTGTCCGCTCCTACAAGTGCACGGGCGCTCTGGTTGCCGCTGAACGCCTGAAAGTGAAATAAAGAGGATCTCTCCCGCAGGCACGGCCGCAGCGCTAACTGAAACTCCTGTGAAGTGAAGTGAAACACACTCCAACGGAAGTGCTCCAGTTCGCGCAGCGTGAGCTGAAAACCACATCCAACAAATGTAGATCCAGACCATAAGTAGCAAATCTACACTGAATGCAGGAAGCTTTCGTGTGCAAGTGCAACTGGTTGAGTGCGTACAACTCAATATTGTAACAAAGCAATTTATACCCAATATTAACAAAGCAATCTATCCCATAGAGCCATTTATTTAGGACTTGTTTAGATACCTTATGAATTTAAACTAAAATCTTTTCCAATTCAAAGATATTGGTTCTAATCCTTTCTTATTCAAACCAACCTTTAGAGGGAAATCGTGGTAGTAACCAGGCGTGGTGGGCCGTGATCGGACCGTACTTCATTATTTCGAGCTGAAATCGGCTTTTTAAAGCATTTTTAACCTTATTTCTCCATCTAAGCCCACCCTACGAGGACTATCGGGCCTGGCTTTGCTGGGTGTTATGAATATTGCTAGCTGCGCCAGCAAAGGCAAAACGGGCAGGGGGCCGAATCGACTGGCGATCGCGAAGAGCGTAGCGAGGAGAAGATGACCCATCAGGGGAAGATGGAGCATCAGAAGAAGATGGAACATCAGAAGAAGATGGCTCATCTGGAAGATCCTCAATACGAGGTCGACGAGTGTAGACGAGTGTAGTGGGGGGAGCTTGAGGAGCCGTAGGAGACAAAGCAGGCGGCGACAACGGCGGAGAGACCACTGGAGGAATATGTGGAGACTCAGTGGGACGGGTGGACGAGGGCAAGACAGATATAGGTGTATCTGGAAAGGTCAAAAAAGACAGAGACTCCTCAGAGGAAGCCGAAGGAGAGACAGGACGTAGGTAGAAGGGACGAGACTCATCGAAAGTCACATCCCGAGAAATCCGCATCCGTCGACCAACAGATCCCAAAGACCGATAGCCCTTGTGCTCGCATCGATCCCGTAAAAACACACTCAACAGATCGAAGCGGTCGGTTTGGTACGTTCTCGAGGGCGAGAAGAACGTAGTAAACGCAACCAAATAGACGAAGAGCGAGTAGTCGAAGGAGACCACAGAGACGCTCAAAGGGATTGCATACAAGAGCGTAAGAAGGCCGGATGTTGACGAGATAGGTGGCGATGGAAACAACCTCGGCCCAAAAGTGAGGTGGAATAGAGCGACAATCATCGAGCACGAGCCGACTCAAGGAGATGACGATGCTTGCGCCAAGAACACCATTCTCGAGCATGAGCACCGGGACAAGAGAATCGAGCTAGAGTGCCCCGCTTTCACCAGAAGTCTTGGCAGTGACGAGAGAGGTACTCGCCAGAGAGTCGAAGACGAAGACACGAATAGGAGTGGAGAACTGTGTGCGAACCATAGTGGCAAATTGTTTATAGATAGACAAGGCCTCACTACAAGAAGACATGAAATATATCCAAGTGTGGCGAGAGAAATTATCTATAAATATGATATAATATCGATGACCCCCTTTTGAAACGAAGGGAGCCGGACCCCAAACATCTGAATGAACAAGATCAAAAGGACGCTGAGATACTGACTCACTATGAGGATAAGGAAGTCAAGCTGCTTGCCTAACTTACGTACGACAATCTAAAGACACGTCTCTGAGATGCAGACCCGAAGACCACGATTTAACTAAAGACGACCGACGAGATCCACATAGATGGCCAAGACGGTGATGCCATTCTTTGAAAGAGCCGGTGACTGAGTGGCGAAGCGGAGAGACTGGCGGCGACGGTGGCGGCGGAAGGAAGGTGAAGCCGCCAAGCTCCCAGAGACGCTGTGAGTCAAGGCGCCGAGGGCCGAACCAACCGAGCTCCGTGTGGCGGTCCCGAACACAACAAGAGTCGAGTCGAGAATGACCCGACAACCAAGATCGAGAATCGCCCAGCAGAAGAAGATGCATGGTAAGGCGAGGAACATGAGCAATGATTTTAACATGAAAGGATGAGTTGCTAAGAGGTCCTCGACCAGAGACAGAGAGAGAGGTACCATCGCAGAAGAACACTAACAGAGAATCAAGAGGTGTAATAAAGGACAGTGGAAGCATCGAAGTCATGTGAAAAGATGCTCCGAATCAAGAATCCACGGGAGGTACTGACTGTAGAGGTGGTTTCTCGGTGCAAAGAGTCGAGAGTGAGCCTGCAGAACTGTCCGAGGAGAACACAAGCGGCAAGCGTGCATCAAGTCCGGCTATCTCCTCGCCGAGGAGAGAAGCTGCTGAGGAGTCGGTGCAGGCGTCGATGTAGAAGACCGATGTCGATGCTAGTAGAAGAACGGCGTGAAAGGTGCCATTTCTTCTTATAGCACTGGGACTCAATGTGGCCGACCTTGTTGCAGTAGGAGCAGTGAGGACGGCCACCTCCAGATGGAGGGCGGCCACCACCACCTGTGGCAGCCGCTGGAGGAGGCAGTGTGCTGAAGCGTGGAGCCGACGGTGTAGCAGGTGGACGAGCGGCGAGCACAGAGGGGAGTGGCATCGATCAAGACCACTCAAAGTAGTCTCCTCCGCTGCAGATCTCGGTAAGGGCCTCTAGGAGAGTGACACAAGGGTGGCGTGCAAGGAGCTGGGCACGCCTCTGCTCGAACTCAGGACGAAGGCGAGTAAGGAACTCGTAGACCCGCTGAAACTCCAAGTCAAGACGCGTCTGGCTAGGCAAAGACGGACAGAGCGACAACCAAAGAAGGAGAGAGTCCAACCGACGCCAGACAACAGAGCGAAGCGTAAAAGCGCCAACAAAGAGCATCACCCTATCAAGAGAGTGCTCTAGCGGACCACGAGCAGTACAAGGCATCACCAGAGGGCTCAGAAGGCCGACGAAGGTGAGTCCACATCCGAAAGCCGAGGAGAGTCCCACAACCTCGTAAGAGAACCGAGGCTAGACACCGGCAATGAGGACACGGCAGCTCGGCGCCATCGCTCGCACTCATCGAGTATAGACGGTCAGTTGATCCTTGTAGGAATCCAGGGCCTCTTGGTAGGCAGAGGCAGCCGCATCATCAGCAAAGTGAGCGGCCTCAGCAGCAGCCTTGTCGGCTGTCGGGGGCAGCGTGACAGGTATAGGCTCCGTCGGAGGAGTAGGGCAAGGCGGGCAGATGACATCGCCAGAGAGGATGCCCCAGAGACGAAGACCACACATATGAATGCGCATGTGAGACGCGAAGTCGGTGTAATTAACACCATCGAAGATCACCGGGCAACGAGGGAGAGAAACAGTACCCATTGGTAGGCGGTGCTGGACGGCACGGCGACCAAGGCAACGAAGTCTAACAGGCGGCGTTGGACGGCACGGCGGTTAGATCGACGTTTTTTGCTCTCTCTCTCTCTCTCTCTCTCTCTCTCTCTCTCTCTCTCTCTTTTGCTCTCTCTCTCTCTCTCTCTCTCTCTCTCTCTCTCTCTTTTTGCTCTTTTTTTCTTTGGTTTGCATTGTAGAGCCATTAAAGACACACGGGAACCAAACTAGGGTTCCCAAACTTTTGACCAGCACCAGCAGGCTCGAGGCTGGCGGCGGCGGGGCTGGCAGCGCAGCAAGCTAGTGGTGACGTGGCGCAGAGAGGGCGTCCTCCGGCGATAACGGCGGGGAGGAGTCCTCCGAAGGGCGACGGCGGGGCGAGAAGTTCCTCCGGCGGCGGCGGCGGCGAGAGAGTTCCTCCGAGCGGCGACGACGACAGATTCTCGCGGCGCTGCTGGAGGCTTTGGCGGCGCGGCGGCGGCGGGAGGCGGCACCAACCAGGCGGCGGCCCAGAGACTTCCGGGCGAGAGACGGCGACGCGGCAGCGTCCGGGCGGCAACGATCACCAGGAAGTCGAGGGCCGAGCGGGAGACCGCGCTAGAGCGGCGGCCCAGTCGAGCGCGGGGACACGGGATCCCACGCGAAGAAGCCGATGCGACCGACAATGGAGCGGCGGATCGGGCGGGGAGGCCGACGAGGCGACCACAAAGACGAAGCAAAGGAGCAGAGGCAACGAGGCGGCTGTCACGTGAGACATGTGGGAAACCCTAACCCTAGTTTTTGCTCTGATACCATGTTATGAATATTGCTTCTATTGAATATGAGGCCAATGGACCAGTATATATACACAAGGTACAGGTGGTGAATATGCACATAACCCCTCATAACAATAGGGAATAACACACTTAGACATATATCTCTAACACTGGGCATGTTTCTTCTTCCACACGTCTAACTACAACAGTGTTAGTGCCTCACACGCACAGATGCGCTGCCTCGCTGCATTAGCTGGCCCGTAGAAAGATATGGCTTGAACCTGTAGGCGATCCGCACACAAGACCATCCGCGGGGGCCCCCATGGCTCGCTCCAGTGCCACGTATTGAGTCACGCGAGGGAGACGGCAATTCTGTGAGGCGCCAGCTACTGGACACTGTCCGATGAACATACCCAACTATGCAGGCCCCGAACGAGGCCACTGCTTCCGTGCCAGTGAACCTGGACGGGGACCCATCCAGGTGCGGCCGCCCGGCCAGATTCATCTGATCGGCTAGCTCCCCCGGCTGGTTGGTTATATTACAGGGACAGCTCTCCAGCTGCCTCGCCATGGTGCCTAACCGTACGGTATTAACCCCGCGCGCCGCAAGTTGCAAACAGAGATCGAGGGAGGCCAATCATTAGCTAGCTACATACCTGGAGAGACATGGATCAGGTCGGCGTGGCTCAGCCGGCGAGCCCGGCCTCGGGGGCGCCGCACGTCGCGCACAAGATCCCGTCCGGCGACGGGCCGTACGCACGGGCCAAGCACTACCAGGTATATGAAGGCTCGACTAGCTCTCTGCTATGCATTTCCTGATCAGAAATGCGTGGTTTCTTTAGCCGTTATGCGCGGGTCCAAGCATGTACTGCTCCGTGGGGATATTTTAGAAGGAATTTATGTGTTATCTCCTGTGATATATACATATGATTTGCGATAAAGGAAATTCAATTAGGATTAAGATTATAGAGGTGAATGCTAGTTAGATTTCCTCGATCTGTAGGCTTTTTTTAGGAAACAACGGGAGATCTACTACTATTTCATTAAAGAAGGGGAGAAAACTGAATCAAAAGTTGTTTTAATACCTGAACGTTTGCCTTTATCTACCTCGGCAAACACTACCAAAGTGCAGGTAGGTCAATTAAGGATCAAATTGCACCGAACATGTCCCCCTCCGGCAAATAGGCCGCAAGCTTGGCCGCACCACTTATTATCCATGAACGAGCTTCTTCTTTAATGATCGCCGTTGTCCCAGACTCATTTATCCATGTAAGCTTTGGTCTGTAGGCTTAATTGGTTAGTCTCGCCTTTGTTAGATCCAAAGCTTGTGCTTAGCTCATGTTTAATTATTTCTTTAAAGCTACATAGAAAATTATTATACATGTGGACCCAGAACTTTCTTGCTATACCTCTCTCTCTCTCTCTCTCTAAAAACAAGAAAGAACGAAAGAAAGAAAGAATTCCCTTGCTAGTTATAGGCACTTTGTAATTTTGTATACAATAGTCGCCTTGAAACCAAGACGGTTAAGAGCTTCTAGCAGCTCGTGTGAGCTTTTCATCATACTTTAGGAAACGGATCCTTAGGAGAGCACAGTGACATACATCATGGGCTCATAGCATTGGTTCCATCCTACTATCCAAAACAAACAGGAGAGCGTACGCTACAGTACCAAAGGCACAGTAAAACCTCCGCTATATTTTTGTACTGTAGCCGTGTGTTGTTTCTATACTGTTTTGCTACGGTGCTGCAAAACGAGTACTGTTCACACGGGTTCAAAATATTTTCCACACAGTGTTCTCTGCACTGCCGGGAGAATCCGGATCCCATACTATATATGCATGCGTCTCGAGTTCATTAGTCATACTTTCTTATCAAGCAAGCTTTATATATATATATATATATATATATATATATATATATATATATATATATATATATATATATATATATATATATATATATATATATATATATATATATATAGGGATTGGCATATTTGTCACACCACTTTATGCCAAATTGTCGAATACCACTCAGTGTCTCAATAACATGTGGGTATGTAAGTCCTAGGGTCACATGTTATTGAGACATCATCTGGCAATTGTACATAAACTTAATAGCAAAACTTCACACACACACACACATATATATATATATATATATTGGTGAGTTGAGTACGTACCAAGTAAACGTGAACGAGAACTAATACAGTTATATATTATGGATAAATTAAGCTGGTGGAGAAGGACCTTGACGTGTCGATCACGTGGTTTTGGAAGGCGATAAACACCGGAGACAAGGTGGACAGCGCGCTCAAAGACATGGCCGTCGTGATGAAGCAGCGAGGGTACCTTAACGACGCCGTGGACGCCATCAAGTCACTGAGGCACCTCTGCCCCAAGCAGTCACAGGAATCCCTCGACAATATCCTCCTGGACCTCTACAAGGCATGAACATATATATATATATATATATATATATATATATATATGTATGTTGCAATTGTGTATGAAAGAGTGAAGAAGCATTGGCTTCAGCGGTTAACAATAGCGATCGATGCTCTTGATCTTGCAGGCGAGTGGCAGGACCAAGGAGGAGATCGAGCTGCTGAAGAAGAAGCTGCGGAAGATCTACCTCGGCGAGACGTTCCACGGCGAGACGACGAAACGCGCCAGGTCGCACGGCCGCAAGATCCACGTCTCCGTCAAGCAGGAGACCTCGCGCGTTCTCGTAAGGGCATGCCACGAAACATACTTGGTACATGGCATCAGCAACTGTACAAGAAGCAACTCGATCTGACGCTTCGCCATCTTGCCATGCATGCGCTGCGCGTGCTTGTACATATACAGGGAAATCTTGCATGGGCGTACATGCAGCAGCGCAACTACATGGCGGCAGAGGTGGTGTACCGGAAGGCGCAGATGATCGACCCAGACGACAACAAGGCGTGCAACCTCGCGCTCTGCCTCATCGAGCAGTGCCGGCTCGAAGAAGCCGAGCTCGTCCTCGCCGACGTGCTCGCGGGGAGGTACCACGCCTGTGAGAACAACGACAAGATCGTGAGGAAGGTGGAGGAGCTGCTGGACAGGATTAGGGCGGAGACGATGGGCGGCGGCGGCGGCGTCGATGGCCGTGGGGACGAGGACAACGTCGAGGTCGAGATGGTGGAGCTGCTCGATATTGTGGTTAGGCAGTGGGCGGCGCCGTACAGGAGGAGCAACAGGAGGCTGCCCGTGTTCGAGGAGATCACCCCTCTCTCCAGGGAGCAGATGGCTTCCTAGCTAGAAGCTATATAAAAGTAGTAGCAAGATCTTTAGGCAGCGTTAAGTTTTATGCACCTTTCCTTGGCTCCCCAACTGCTCAAGTTTTTGTCGTGAACTGATTGGTGCACGGGACTCAACGGGGAGTTTGTGCAGTTGCATAGACCATAAAAGGTAAGGCATGTGATTAAGTGTGTATTAGATGTGTTGCATGTGTAAAATGACCTGCATGGTTTGCCAATGCATACAAATGTGTACATGTATATGTAGCTAGTGCAAGGTGGGCGACCATCATTCCTTCTCGGTTGGCCATAAGAAAGTAGTAAACATCCAATATATGGAAGTCATGTATTCTAAGGCAGCTCTTTCAAAAAGATACTCTAAGGCAATTCAAGAGTGACCACTAGTTCACCACAAGAAGAAAGGACGTGAACAATCCCTGTAGGAATAATTGTAGCAAAAGTACCTCATCGAATTACAACAATACTAGTATTACAATGTAGACATAATAGTTGGACATCCTGTACAGGCACAGGAGAGGGCTCTTTTATATATTGCGAGCCTTGGATCCAGATATATATATAACTAAAATTAAAGAATGTGATCAGCGACAACAATAATATCAAACTGACGGGTTCTGGTGATTCACTCTCTATGTGGTAGTTTACTTTGAAACAATACTCTATGTTGTAGTAGTTTGCCTTTCCCCCCTTCTTTCCGTTCCTACTCCCTTCTTTTCTTTAGCAACAACATCAGACTGAAGGCTATAGCAGTAGTAGGTGAGGTGAGCTGTATACTTTGCGTCACCAGCAATTGAAGTCACGACAAACCGTCAATACGATGAGGAGGATCAGCGCAACGACGATACCAAAAACGATGAGCTTTATCTTCATATTCTCCCACCACATCTTCCGTCGTATCTTTGTTCCCTGCTGCCTGAAGTCTTGTGCCTGAAGACAAAAAAACGGATGCCCTCATGTCTCATGGACTGAGGATGGTGATAGAGGAAACGAAAGATTGACTAGAGGTGATGACAACGAGTGTATGAAACCTGCGAGCGGAGATCCTCTGTCTTATCAACGAGCAATTCGATTTTCTCGCCACGATCTAGTACCTAATATACCAAGCGATTGAGTAACAGATTGTTAGGAAAAGCAAACATTGTCGAATCTTAAAAAGACTCCATAGGGATCAATATCAAACTGATAGTAAAAGACACACACACACCTTTTCGATGTTTTGCATCATTACTCCCTTAACCTCTGTAACCTGAGCCTTCACTTTTGCAAGCTTGTCAATCTCCTCAGGGTGTTGGTCACAATACCTCATGTGTTCTTTAAGTTTAGGCCTGGAAAAGAGACATCCATTTGTAGTACTATAACAGTGATTTACGCTATTCATACTGAGTAGCTATCTTTAATCTATTGTAGTAATTCAGGGTAATCATATTGTGCAGCTTGCACTAAATGGGTTGAGACTTGATAACCGTGAATTTTTTGGGCATATGCATGCGAAAGCTTTTAAGGAAAATACCCATATTCTCTCTTCAAGCTATTGGCAGAGGCGCTTCTGGCTTTTCCTCCACTGTATTTCTTGGCAAAATCTTCCTTAACCCTCTCAATGAAGCCAATTGGAAGTTGCCGACCAGCAGACTCAGTAGCAACAACACAATATGCTGAAAATCAAATGCATTGACACGTGAAAACTAATAGAACTTGAATCAATTATACAGCAGTGTCACCTACTCACAATTCTATCTTTAATTCTTTACTGAACAGTGAAGCATGTAATAAAGTATGTCCATCATCTGATTTTGACATTGGATGGTAAGCCAGAAAACATAACACAATGAATTATAAAGAGGAAGATAAACTTTCCTAAGAAGCATAAAACACATTTGGCTCAAACTTTATATTGTATATTTTAGGAAAAACTTAGGCAGGAACTAGTACCAGAATGCAAGTATGTTAAAATGTTATAGCACTGTGGACAAGGTGATATTAAATGATAAATACTAAGTTGCTAACTTCCATCGTAAGGCTGCCTCCACCAAAAAGGATAAAGATCCACATTATCTGATAAATGAATGCATTATGTTAAATATTAAATAAAGATATATGAAACAACATGATGAAAACATATAAACAGAAAAAGTAAAGTGTGATAGAGCAGGATGGGAATATATACACTGGGAGCACACTGCACTAATAGTGAGCACTGAGCAGAAATAGAATAAACAAGGGGTTAAAAAATTGCATGGCTGAGTCATTTTCTTCTTCTTTCAAAATACAAAATTCCTAGATGCAAACATTATTTAGCACTCCTTATCTTTAGGGGAAAATGACTAGTTTGTATCCATAGACATCAACACTACTAGAATACTTAAACGTTAGAATGCAAGGAAAGAGTATTGAGGTAGAAATGGAAACATTTTCACGCATATGTAAGGATCACTACATGGTCCAAACTCATATACATCTTGCATATTGATAAGATAGACATTTAATAAGATAGACATCTAGTGAAACAGTCCATTACTCCATACATTCTTTTAAATGAGAAAATAAGGAAGGCTTTGCTCAAAAGAAAATAAGGAAGGCACATGAGGCAATTTTATCAGTGCTACACAGCTCGTTATAAAAACCCAACGAGCAAGTGGTGAAAAGTGTTAGTGATACCATTAGACAAAGCTTGAAATGGGACGCCATACACACCCGTCTTAATCTATGCCGAGAACCAAAAAAGAACCGGTTAAAAAACAGAACAAAAAAAAGAACAATCAAAAAGTGTTATCAACAGATATTCATGGACAATGAAACTCATCATAAGTTGCACGCCAACCTACAAATCACAACATTACCATGATAACCATGTCCTCAATCAAAACCAGAACATTATCATGAAACCCACATTCATTATCTAAAAAAAATCATGAAACCCACATTAATCAAATCAATCAGAGCAAGCAAGCTAGGTATCACAATTTTCATCATCCCGTTGTCTGTACCAACCAAAATGGAAAAAGGAAAAAAAATCTTTCACATCTCTAGCCTTCCACAAAGAACGATACACTGTAATTTTTTTTTGAAATTATATTATAAAAGAATGCAACTTTATGCAATTATCACCTCACTTGTCGATCAAGCAAAACAGACAAAAATCAACTGAACTGGCCAATAGCCCAATACATCAAACCAACAAAATTCTATCCATTCCATACCCTAATCCCCGCATTGCATATTTGCACCTACGAAAATGTGGAGGGAACCAAATCCACCATGGGCAACGGCAACGTCGAAAGGATGCCCGATCCACATCAAATCAAATGTAATCTACCATTAGAGAAGAAGTTTGATCGATTAAACGGACAAGAACACCGATCCAGCCATTTAGTGCAGAATGCACTCCATGATCGGCATAAGGGGGGAATAACACGCCCTTCAAACCACACGAATCATACTAGGCAATCAACGTGCTTTTCAAGGGGAGGCAGAGAGGCAGAAGGTTGGATGGTTAGGTTTGGGGCCATTACTGTATCCGTCGTGGACGTGGTAGTTGGTGTGGAAGTCGCAGTTGTAGGTGAATCGATTGTTGGATGCGGGGAGCTTCTGCAGGCACTGCATGGCGACGGAAGCGAAGTTGCCGGAGACCTCGGCGTGGTCGACCAGCACCGCGGTGCCGCGTGCCACGAAGCTATAGACCAGCGTCCTCTGCTGCCCCATCTCTCCAGCCGCCATCACCTAGACTGGAGAGCTCGTCGGTAGTCTCGCGGTGGCGTGGGTGGTGAGAATAGGAATGGCTGGGAGCGAGCGAGGGAGGGAGACGGGAGGAAATGGCTAGTAATTGTGGTGGGTCATCATTATGGATGCTAAATTTAGACTTATGGTGATTTTCTTCCTTAGAGCTTCGTGTGTTTGGTTGATCGAGAGGCGTACCTCTCATTTCGGGCCAAGGGCAAACCCGTGTTTAAAAACATAACTAAAAAAGAACAATCCAAAATTGTTCTCGACAAATACTCATGGACACTCAAACTTGCCATAAGTTGCACACCAACCTACACATGACAACATTATCATGATAACCTTGTCCTCAATCAAAACCAGAATATTATCATGAAACCCACATTGGTCAAATCAATGAGAGCAAGCAAGTTAGGTATCACAATTTTCATCCTCCTGTTGTCTGTACCGACCAAAATGAAAAAAGGGGAAAACTTTTACGTATCTAGCCTTCCACAAAGAACGTTACGGTGTAAAAAAATTGAAATTATGCACTAAGAAATGCAACTTTGTGGAATTATCACCTCACTTGTCGATCAAACAAAAAAAAGACAAAAATCAACTGAACCTGCCAATAATCCAATACATCAAACAAACAAAATTATATCCATCCCATACCCCAACCCCCACATTGCATATTTTCACCTGTGAAAATGTGGAGGGAACCAAATCCACCATGGGCAATGACAACGTCGAAAGGATGCTCGATCCACATCAAATCAAATTTAATCCACCATTAGAGAAGAAGTTTGATCGATTAAATGGACAAGAACACCGATCCAGCCAGTTAATGCCAATGCAATCCATGATCGCCAAAATATAGGGAGGAAATAACATGCCCTTAAAACCGCACAAATCATACTAGGCAATCAACACGCATTACAAGGGGAGGCAAAGAGGCAGAAGGTTGGGTGGTTGGGTTTGGGGGCATTACTGAATCCGTCGTGGACGTGGTAGTTGAAGGTGTGGCCGTCGCAGTTGTAGGTGAATCGGTTGTTGGATGCGGGGAGCTTCTGCAGGCATTGCACGGCGACAGAAGCGAAGTTGCCGGAGACCTCGGCATGGTCGGCCAGCACCGTGGTGTCACGTGCCACGAAGCTGTAGACTAGCGTCCTCTGTTGCCCCATCTCTTCGGCCGCCGTCACCTAGACGGGAGAGCTCGTCTGGAGTCTCGTGGTGGCACGGGTGGTGAGAATGGGAATGGGTGGGAGTGAGGGAGGGAGGGAGGTGACGGGGAATTGTGGTGGGGGCGGCATCAGGGATGCTAAATTTAGATTTGTGGTGATTTTCTTATTTAGAGCTTCGTGTGTTTGGTTTGTTGGGAGGTGTACCTCTCATTTCGGGCCAAGGGAAAACCTATTCAAGGACATAGCCGCCGTGACGAAGCAACGAGGGTACCTCAACGATGCCGTGGAGGCCATCAAGTCGCTGAGACACCTCTGCCCCAAGCAGTCATAGGAATCCCTCGAAAATATCCTTCTAGACCTCTCTCTCTCTCTATATATAGCAATTGTGCCTCTTGATCTTGCAGGCGAGTGGCAGGACCAAGGAGGAGATCGTGCTGCTGAAGCAGAAGCTGCGGAAGATCTACCTCGGCGAGACGTTCCACTGCAAGACGACGAAGCGCGCCAGGTCGCACGACCGCAAGATCCACGTCTCGTCAAGCAGGAGACCTCGCGCGTTCTCGTAAGGGCATGCCAAGAAACATACTTGGTACACGGCATTAGCAACTGTACAAGAAGCAACTCGATCTGACACTTCGCCATTTTGCCATGCATGCACGTGCTTGTACATATACATGCACGTGCTTGTACATATACAGGGAAACCTTGCCTGGGCGAACATGCATGAGCGCAACTACATGGCGGCGGGGGTGGTGTACCGGAAGGCCAGGCCCGGTCCTAAACTTTAGTAGGCCCAGCACAAAGTACATACAGGAGGCCTTTATCTAAATACCTACTATTCTCTAAAAAACTAAATACCAACGAAAAAACATACCTTTACTCTCTTGAAAAAAAAAACCTTTACCACTATCTATTATTTTATCAAACAAGATCAAAAGGATCTTCTATGTTCACTTTAAAAGGCTAGAAATTCCCACATTAATCGAAAAAGAGAAATACAAATTATAGATGTATAGAAATACCAATCTATTTTTGAACACAAACATATGTATTTTAGTATCTAGCCGTTCAATTGCGCGGGGCAATTGTGAGAGCCGTCGGATAATTTAACTTGTAATGCTTAAACCTCCAATTGGTTCTAGCATTACAAATAAAATTTCCCCGCTCTCGGTGTATTGTGTAACTCCCAGGACAACGGTACACATACTTCTTCTCAAAACATAGCATTAATTCCATACACAAGTTATTACAATACCGAGTCTTCATAATTTACAACACAAAAGACGTTCAAAGTTCATATTACAAAAATAGGGCCGACCGACCAAATGATAAGATAAAGAACTAAAGTCGTAGCAAAAATGTAAGCCATAAGATGATAATAAACAAAAACCAACCGGCTGCCCTTACCCACAAGGCAACCGACCGGAAACCCGCCGAACTAGTCGTCGAAGTCGAAGTCAGTCTCACAATAGTTGACCCCTTGGGGATCAACCTCATTTGCAGCAAGTAGACAATGCAATTGAGTACAAAATTGTACTTGCAAGATTTACAAATAACAAACCTATACATAGCTATATGCAAGCTTGAATCAATGGAGAAGGCTATAAAGTTCATTTTCAATACAAAGCAATATTTCATTTGCAATACTGTAATAGATTGTAAGGCAATTGACCAAATCTATTTTTATTGTTTAAATAACAACGAGACAATATTTAGAGACATAATAAACATCCTAGAGGTGACTACCCAACAACCACCACAACATAGTACGAATTGCCATTCATACCACCCGATGTCAAATTTTATCGAAAACGTAGAGTCTAATTCTTGCATGACCTAACCAAGTGTGTCTATAACCAAGGACTTGGCTATTCGAATAGATTAAACCCTGTAGGGGGTGTAAACTTTACCCACACGTCAGACCGCTCTTTCACTAAGCTATTTAGCACACTTCCGAAGGTATGCCGGCAGAGCTAAGTCCTACGAGACGTTTTTCAATGGTGTGTATTAACTCAGAGCCGCACATATGGGGGTTGACCCTCCGTGAACCGCCCATCCTGGACTCCCACGGAGGACCAATACGTTGTGTCGAAGTCATCGACAAAGCCTCGGCAACTACCGATGCTTCTTAGGCGAGGGAACCTTCCCGGAACCCACCCCGCACATTCCCAACAACAGAACGACATAATATTTTTTTCTCCTAACAGCTACCACCTGCAAACAAGATAATAGCATTTGAACATAATAGGATCAACATGCATCAAAGGAGGGATTGCTTGACTTGATGGAGATAATCTACTTGCTGCTGAGGGTCACTCTTGAAGTCAATCGAATCGTCAAAACCTATCGAACGAACGAGAAGAACCAATAAGGACGAATAACGTCGAAATCAACCAAAATTTCAATATCATCCAAAATGCAAGAAATTTTTATAGTAGGTAGAGTATGATTTTATATGAATTTATAAATAAAAATCATTTGATTTGGATTTTGCATGCGAAAGTTATAGCCTAAACAAATTCTGTCGGGAGAGAAAATTCAGAAATTAGGGTTTCGGTCACTGTTCATCCGAACTTAAACATTTCGTGAAAATTTTCAGAAAGTTGGTGAATATGAATTTTTTATGGTAGACAGAGCATGACAATCTAAGAACAACAAAAAATGATTCACTTCATTTGGAGTTAAAAATGAATTTTCTATGCATTTTCCAAGTTGTGCCATTAGTATGCAAATAAATTGAACAACAAGATTTTTAGTGACAAGAATATACCGCAAACCTATTCCACATTAAATTACATAATTTTTTTTAAACAAACAAAATTGATCTCACCCAATTTGGAGTTAAAATGAAATACTTTTGCATTTTTGAAGTTTAAACAATTAACAGTGCACAAATAAATCATCTTGAAGTTTATAAAATCATTTAATACTTTTTGTACTCGGGCTGAGCTAGCCATGGTCACTGACTAGTGGGTCGTACACGCATAGTGTTTTTCCTTTTTCTTTTAATTCCAAAAAATCTCTACTGACACGTGGGGACCACATGTTAGTGACTTAGCCTACCGAAATAGTGCGTGGACCTTTGGTCCACCACACAGTCCACCAGTCCATGGAACATGGAGCGTTTCACTGTGCTAACTGGACCCACGTGTTAGCGATCGAAAAGGAAACCAGGTATTAACTCCCTCCTAGTTTTCTGTGAAGGGATACGGGTAGGCTACGATAGCGACAAATCAAAATTTCTACCACGTAAACCAGAAGCCAAGCAAGAAGATGATCACGATCGTTACCACTAGACGCCAGCAGAGCGGCGGAAGAAGCGCCGAGCGGCTGGTCCGACGAAGAGCGTCGATGTACTAGTCGTAGTCGATCGTCCGGCGTCCTCGTGAGTCGATCGTCTCCAAAGACTCTCTGCAGTTCCTTGTGAAGATCGCGGATCGCCCTAAGCGCAACAACGAGAAGCGCCTCTATGGTATCCACACGCCCGTGGAAGGAACAACCGTGACGCCGTGTGCTAGCACCAAATCGCACGGGAGGCTCTCAAGAAGATGGCGGCTAGGGTTTCGGTAGGGCAACTCACGCCAACTCACTCCCCAACAACCTCATGCATCTCCTTATATAGTGCCCGTGACGGATCCTATCCAACACGCTTCTGAATCGTATCCGCATCTTGGTTTGTTCCAACCCGTTAAGTGTGTGACCCGTTAGGTTCATGTGTAGTTCGGTTGTGACTCGAAACCCTTTCGGCCACGAGTCGAAGCGGTTCCTAGCAGACATAACGATTCCGAATACACACAAATTATATCGGACGAACCTTAATGCAATATGATCTACGACCAGTCCTCATCACTTACGACTGTGTCCTCATCACTTACGACTGTGTCCTATCTCTATACGACCATTCAGATTTGATCACGACCAACTCGTAACTCCTTACGACTTGGTTTCACCACTCTGTGATTACGCTCGACCGATCTCGACTTGCTTGTATCTCCATACGACCAAATCCGTAGTCGTCGAACTAACCTACTCATGTATTCTCCTTTGCCTCACGATATCTGGTTGAACTCCGGGTGAGATGTTGTGTCATCCATGGATTGTTCAATGCTTTCTCGATCGAGTATCAGATAACCTCATGTGGTCGAACTCTTCGACCACCAGTGGCATGGCCATGCACTTTCTTTATCGACCACTTCGAGGGCCCAGAGATATCTCTCTGTTATGTTAGGAGGGCAAATCCCATATCCCACCAAATACATCCTCTCGCATGTTTCATAGCATACCGAAAGCCACCTTTATAACTACCCGATTTAGTAGCGTTTGGCAACCCCTAAGAGTGCTATTACACATGTAGGAAACCATGTTGATCTCAGGTCTAAGGATTATACATCATCATTGCTTGAGACCAACTAACGACATATAGAATCATAACAATCTCAATAGTGTCTCAAGGTGGGTCTTATCCAACACCATGTTCTCTAACACGTGTCCACATTATTGATTCGATATCCCTATATCCATGACCGGTGAAACATGGTCATCAATCAATACATGTGCTGGTCGTAGAGTCACTAGTGTTCCGACCAGTGACTTTCGACCAGGGATATTTTTAGAACGACATCATCATAAGTTAAAAAGAGCTTCACCAACAAGTCACATACTCGTTAATCTTCATGACTGATGATTCATTCAAGGAACATATTATCAAATATTGTGAACATAATGAAATATAATCATCTCTATGATTGCCTCTAGGGCATATTTCCAACATTCTGTTCATGGGTCTCGCACGTTAGTGGATCAACAACGCAATTAAACCAGGTTTTAACCGATGACCTAAACAACCAGGATTACACTAATAAATGATGCTACAGTATGTGTCGGTTTTCCAACAATACAGAGTGTCTCGAGCGCTGGCTTCTCCGGCTAATCGCCGGTGATTCCATCCAAGGCGGCGGTCGGAGAGGGCCAAAATGGAAACCTCGCGAGCTTTTGCGACTGCTGAAAGCGACGGCATGACGGAGAGGGGTGGAGAAGGAGGTATGAAAAATACGAAAACGACGATACGACAACGCATTGAGCCGTCTAGTGCATGCACTAGCACCAAAGGGGTCCAGTGACCTCACCAGAGTGACGCGGAGACGGAGAGCTCACTAGATTGAGGCCGGCAGCGAAGACCAGTGGCGGTGCAAAGCAGCTCCACGTGGAGAGGTTGGCTTGAGCTACAAGAAGGGCAAATAGCGATCGAAGAAGTTCAAGCATGTCGAGGAGATGCTCTGAGGGAAGTGAATCGGAAAGGGTCTCACCATGCCGGAGATGGGAACGAAGCTGAAGCTTTCGGCCAGAGACGAGGGAAAATCAAATTCTGACGATCTCTGTGGATGAAAACCAAAATTTGATGAGGGGAATTACTTATAAGGTCACGGGACACGATATGACGCGAGTAAAACGGAAAGGGAAACACTGTTGCGTCGGCGGCGTAGCGGAGGCATCTTGACCGTGCGCTAGAGCTTGAGCTCTAATTGCGCTCGGCTCGGTGGAAGAGAATTTGAGGCAGGGAATGGTGGGAGGTGTGGAGGAGAAGCTAAAGTTTGCAAAAAGAAAAGGAGAGGCTCTAGTGGCTTCCATAGCCGGGATGACAGAGAAACCCGAGAGGAGCTCAGTGACATGGTGCTGACGGGAACCGAGCGACGGTGAGGCGATGGCGACAAAACCAGGGCAGGTGAGTGGCATGTGGGATGCGGCAGGTGAGGTAAACCACACGCGCGAGTCACAAGCCGAGGGCAAAGCCGTTGGTTGCTGACGCGGGTGGAGCTGACCGAGGTGGTCTCTCTCAGGCGTGCTGGCGAGGGCGCTCAGCCGCATGGAGAAGATGAGCAAGTAGGCAGGGCCCACTCGCCAGTGACCCAGGTAAGTGGGCTCGGCTGGTTTGCCTCGGTCGAGTCGGACCGAGTCAACTCGGTCGGTTTGATCGAGTTGAAATCAAAAGGCTGAGTGGGTTTACAAATTTTTAGACCTAGGAGTTTAACTTCAAAATTCATGAAAATTTTATGGTAGGTTATTGATACTATTTAAAACATTTTATAATTTTTGTGGGGTTTTTAATATAATACATTTTTCTCTAGAAATGTTTCAACCTCCTGATTTTGCTGTTTGACCATTGTTTTTCTAGTTTGACTGGTTGCTTAAAAATATCAAACAAATTATGAAAATTTTCAGATGAGTCACTTAGATGTTCCAGAACCAAGTAAAAATATTTTCATGGCTGGTTACATAATTTGTTTTGTATCTCCTTTAGGGTTATGTTTTCTAGGAATTAATGCTTTAGGTTTTCAAAATGCACTAAACCCTTGAATGAAAACCCAGAGAATGCAAAAGACAAAAGATGCAACAAAATTTTTTAGAAGTTGAAGTTTTTATACATTTAAAACACAAACTCTTACTTGGGAAGTTACAACAATTCAACTAGTTTATATTATAATATAGTTATAGTCCTTCCAACAATGAATTACCAATTCTCATAAAATAAATAAATAAATTACCAATAATTTTAACTTATAGTAATTAGATATAATGTGAATGTTAGTCTATATTACGATATATTTGTATGAATTGTGAAAGTACTCGAGAATATCTTTGTGTACTATTTTACACTACTGATCATCATATATGTTTTTCTCTAGAGAAAGATCATATATATATATATATATATATATATATATATATATATATATATATATATATATATGGAGATGAAAAGTAAATGAAAAATGGAACATATATGGAGTGCATAGAGTTAGCAACCTGTCTTTTTTTCATTTTTTTTGTTTGAAACAAAGAGCCGCTAATACACAACCCTATACATATCTACATACTATAAATATACATGAGATGAGGGGCCCTATGGACCATGGGCCGTGGGCGGTCGACAGTCGCCCCTCATGCCCTTGCCCAAGAACGGCCCTGTGGAAGGCGCAGATGATCAACCCAAACAATAGCAAGGCGTGCAACCTCGCGCTCTGCCTCATCGAGCTATGACGGCTCGAAGAAGTCGAGCTTGTCCTCGGCGACGTGCTCGTGGGGAGGTACCATGCCCGCGAGCACGACGACAAGATCGTGAGGAAGGTGGAGGCAGGTGTAACACCCTAGCCCAATATGAGGCTGGAATGCTACTAAACTAACAACATATAATTTAAAACTAAGACCTTTTACTAAATTTTAGCAGAACCTCCTTTGTATAGGTGACTATACCAGAGGTTCTAACAGTCTAATATAATCATCAATCAAAATTTCCAAGTTTCCAAATTAACTAATTATCACAGATCATCCAAAGTAATGCTGAACAACGAAAGCATAATTCAAAGGGGCATCCATAATCTTCTAAGCAACACTATTACAATTTATTCCAATCATAGCGTGTAATCATAACTAATTCATTTAGCAGATTACTCAAACTAAAACATCAATCATATCTTATTTCAATGTGAGTGAGTCGTGCCCAAGTGCATTCACTCTTATGACTATGCCCTCCCATGCATGCCGTTCTGGTAAGGGGTACCTAAAACCACAAACAACAACAAGAGTGAGTCTATAGACTCAGCAAGTACAAATAGTAAGACATTATAACATCATCATTCATTCTCAAATCTTTACAATAAACATATCATGTGCTTATGCAATGCCAATGCAACTTTTCTCTTTAACTCTTTTTGCATTTTACCGGTAATGCAGGGTATGCAACTGTCGATGCATACCTATGCATGTGCTCACGAGCACAGGGACCAAGAGCCCAATATTCCGCAAGTAATGGAGACCACAAGCCCACACTCCACAAGTGTGGGGACCACAAGCCCGTCATCTACATGACAGGGACCTCAAATGTATATGCTTGGTCACCACGTGACCAAGCCTCAAACATGCTTTCAATATGCACATGAACAATTACTCAATCCATCAATAACATGTAATAGTAACAACATCATACATTAATAACACTTAATCATATCTCAAGCATTCACCATCCTTAATCATACAGATCACTCTAGCAACCATGCCTAGCTAATATGTATCAAATACTTGCAATCACAATCAACATTCATAATTAATCTATCCAACAGAGTACTTGCCTCAACCGTGCGAGAATGGAGGACGTGAAGAGGGCGCTGCCCCCGGGACCAATCCTCCACCTGAATTTATTTAATAAGCATGCTAAGACAACAATACTGGATAAAACAAAACTAGAAGCAATTACGAAATCGCTACATTCTCTAGCGCAATCCCAACTCCCAAAATCTTAAATAGCAGTCTGTTCCTTTAATAGACAGTCGTAATAAAAAAAATCATATCTTTTAGTACAGAGATCCAAATTGGGCGTTCTTAGACTTTATGGAAAGCTTATAAAATTCCCCAACTAAAACTAGTGGTGAGCCTTCCTGATTCGGTCATCTTCTACCATCACCAAACTGATTAACAGAACAGCTAAATCACGACAGGGTTTCTGGACAGCGGCACTAAATCTAACATAACTTTCGGTGCAGTTATCCAATTTCGTGTTCTTTAGCTTTCTGGAAAGCTAATCAAAATATATACACTATTTATTATAATGAGATCTTCTAAATAATCCTTTAACTAACTTCTTTTGACTGATTAACAACATCTGTCAGAAATATAATAGAACTACCGAACAGCAGTGCGACAAAATTCATAACTCCTAAACCGCTCGTCCAAACGATGTGATCCAAAACTCTATGCAAACCTAGCGACGTTGCCTACAATTCTCTAGGAGGCGTCCAGGATAGATTCCTCAGTTAACCTCATCAAAATCGTCGGCCAACGCTAACTATCCTAAACAAATCTAAAACTGATAACGCCTAATTACACAATTAATCAACTAATTGAAAGGAGATTGGGGTTTACCCTTGTAGAACTGCTGATGAACACGCACACCAGCCCGCGATCCCTCCCATTCCTTTCTCCCTTCTTCCCCTTCCTTCTTCTTCCTTTCTCTTCCTTGGCCGGCAGCACCCTTAGGAGGCTTCTCCCTTCCTCCTTCTTGGCCTAAGCAATAAAGCTAGAGGTGGAGGGCACTGTAGTATGGCGGCAGATCGCTGCAAGCAGCCATCAGAGCAACCCTAGGGTTGCCCCCTCTCCTTCTTATGTGGCCAGCTGCTCTTTCTTCTTGGGCCTAAATGTTGTGGGCCGGAAGCCCACAGCCCAGGTTGTCCAAATTATGCATAAACCCCCCTCTAATCTCCTGTTAAAACACTTTTCTAATTAGTCCTTCTCTCTCGAATACATTTGGGGTATTACAGCAGAAGCGAATCCACCGGGGAGAGGCTTCATCAGGCTGAAGCCCACACTCCACCGGTGGCCTAAACCTCTCGGCTATCCCAGCCTTCTTCGTCGTCACCTACGGCTAGTCGTGGGGCCTGTTGGGATGGCTGGTGCCGAGCGAGCTCCTCTCACTGGAGATGCGGTCGGCGGGGCAGAGCATCGTGGTGTGCGTCAACCTCTTCTGGATGGTCGCCGTCGCATAGTGCTTCCTCAAGGCCATGTGCCAGTGCCACCTCTGATGGGTCGTGTTCATCCTATTTGCCGCACTCATCGTCGTCATGTCCATCTTCGTCATCCTCCTCCTGCCGGAGACGAAGCAGGTGCCCATCGAGGAGATCCGCCGCTCTTCGACAAGCATCGGTATCGAAGCGCATCATCACGAAGGACCCCAAGTACCGTGGACACCACCAGAGAGAGGAGATGGCGGCCAATGCTGCCGGTGTCAAGCCCAAATTGGCTTGGATGTTCATAGTTCTTTCTAGAGATGATGGAGATGATTCATGTTTAAATAAAAATTTAAGGGATGGTTCTTGTTTGATCTTGTTCATGTGGGGAGAGCTAATGCTTTGATCTTGATGCAAACAAGAGGTGGGGTTAATCATGCTGCTTTAGATTGTGTGCTTTTGTCCATAGTTTCATGTTATTAAAAATTCAATTAGGACAAAGCCTTTTCGGAAGGTGTAATTGGTGGCTGGTTAATGAATCGGGATGCAAAGAGATGCAAGGTTGTGAATGATAATGTTGCTCATTGTTCTGAATTTTTTCAGATTGCTCTGAATTTACTCTTTGGTTAGAACATATCGACAACTCTGAAATCTTTCAATGACATTCCAAATTTTCACACGCTCTAACTAGACATGTTTCAACTGGCATTATTTGCTTCTAAAACACATGTTAGTATTGTGTTTTGACTATATCATGTTACCAACTTTCAGGCCTGAAATTAGCAGTTGCATACATCGACGTCATTGTGTACTTCATCTCTAATGAACTCTCCATGATCAGTATCTAAGGCAATGCTAAAGCTTTAGTTATATGTGATATGTTATCTGATGTCGAACCTGGGAACGAAAGATCCCGAATTCTCTGTGTTTCATACACTAGTCCAGGAATAGCTATTGTACACAGTTAAACAAAATTGATGGCAAAATCATATACGTATTTATTAACTGATAATCAAAGTTTATTATAAAATGGGGCACCTGGCCAAATATAAAGAAACAGCGGAAACAAAATAAATAAGTAGGCCACACGATTCGCCACATGCAATCGTGCAGCATTTATTCGCCCCGATCTCGCTGCCTTGATAAAATTCTTCACTTGAATAATTATTATTCAGCAAGAGTGAGCATGACTTCAGTGCTCGCAAGTTACACCTAATAACAGAATATAATGCATACAAAAGTAATCAAATGAGGCTAATAGGGCTCTTTTGCATAAAAACAATATTTTCAATTTTAAATACTCCTACTAAGTTTCAAGGCAATTTTTAATCTATAACTAAAATCAAATTTTAAATTGTCACTTTTGTAGTGGATAACCTCCATAAATGAATGGTGAAGGATACCCTCCTATCACATAGCTGACCGCCCAATTTTACCACAAGGATTAACCATCCTAATATCATGTGTTAAATTCATTTTAAAAACAAAACCAAATTCTAACTTGAGTGGCTTTGCTCAGCATGTCCATAACCGTGGACACGGCTATTCGAATAGTTTTCTACTCTGTAGAGTGTGTACAACTTTACCCACAAGTGATAATCATCTTATAATGTTAGACATGACACGCTTTCGAAGACGTGCGACTAAGTGATTATCATGAGGCTTTTACCATGTTCTACCTCAAAGTTTTCATGCCCGCTAAGGTTTCGCTTCCATTGGGTTAACCGCCCTCCGGGGGCCCCCTTTTGCGCCAAGTGGGATTACTGTCTAACCGACACCCACACAACAATATGGCACAAATAACAATACGATATCACAAATTAATAAGCCTAATATGTCCCATTCCAGACATGTGGTGGTATGGTGGGGCGTAGAAAAATACGCTCGAAGACTGGTCCTTAACTGACTTGGGCAACATCCCACAACCCTAGACTCGATCATAGAAATGAATCGATCCTGTGCATCGATTTGCACCATACCAATATTCATTGTGCTCAAGTCTAAACCATTTTATTTTATTTCACAAGTAAAAGCATTTTCTAAACTTTCTACGGTAAAACAATACCATAGACTCAATTTAAATCCAATTTGAATAATTTGGCCGAAATCCCCCAAGTACAAGATTTTGGTCTAAGCATTGTCTAAGCATATAACTTTTCAAATTTTATTTATTTTAACTAAGGTGATAAGCGGATGACTATTCAAATATCAACATTGGCCATACAAAGGAGATAGAGTAACTAGGAATTTAAAACAGGCATTTAAAATAACTGAATTGAATTATGCATGCAATAATAACTTAAAATATAATTAAATAATTTAAAATAATAGGATCAACATGGACAAAGGAATAACTTGCCTAGCTCAAACGACTCTTCTTCTTTTAATTCAAATTCTCTCGAGTCGTCGAAATCTATAAGTAAAAATAAGCCAAATTCAAATAACCACAAATAAATTCAAATAAAAATTAAAATTAACTCCAAATTAAATAATTTTGGTTCAGTTGGCTAGATATTGAATTTATATGAATTTAGAAATTTGAATCGATGAAATCAGAGTTCGTATGAAGGATAACGAACCCCTGGAAGTTTAAAACCTAAAGAAATAGGAAAAAGCTTTTAAAATTTTAGAAAATTCGAATAAAATAATTAAATTTTATTTTTAACTAAAAATTGAAAATTGGGCTGTTACATCTGAACACCATTATAATAAGTTTTGCAGTCCCTTTCATTATTTGAACACCATTAGATCCATTGATGATGATAAAATCATAAGATCCTTCCAAGGCATGAAATTTCGCAGAATGAATTTGCCTCGTGAAAGTCGTGATTCAAGCTAGCGTCTTAGCGATATGATTCTTTTATTTTGAATGTTCATGATCATTTAAGTATAATTTGCTATTGTATCACTAATTTTTCTATTTTTGATGTACAAGTTGTTACCTACTGGAACCATATTGACATGTTTTGGGGATGTACTTTCCATTAGCAAGGTACCTTCATTGTATTTCTCTCTTTTTGCTTTGCTTTTATTCATATATGAATTTTATTTCATAAGAATACAAGAATATGTTTGTTACAAATTAGTTTAGTCATTTGAGGTGTTAAGCCCACCCTCCTTTTTTTATCCTGGATTCGCCACTGCGTCATGCAGTCTTGCTACTGCAACATTATGTTGCTTCCCTCTTATACTCAAACATTCAGGTAAGTGTATAATAATACACAGGAACAGCTCAACAATGGAAGAAATAGTTCAACATAGGACTTAGATTACATACATGATCAACACTTACTAGGGTACTGTAGGATCAAGGATAACCGACTAGAGTGGGTGAATAGGAGGTTTTTAAAACTTTTTTTAACTAATTAACAATTTTAAACTTGATTGTCTTAGCAAAGCTTTCTAGCACAAATACAATACAAGGACAACTATGCCTTCTAATACAAATACGAGCTTATGACAATACTAGATACAATTCTTGCTAAACAAATCTACCCAAGTAAATTGTTAGAAAAGTAAATGCGAAATTAGTAAAGACAAGGAATAAACCACAATAAAGACAATGAAGTTTTTCCCGTGGTATCAAAGACTTGCCGGTCTCCAATAGTCCACATTGAGGAAACTTGAACGAATCAAGTCGACTCCACAAATTAAACCTTAACCCTCGATCATTAGAGTTGCTCTTTCTCCTCTCCGGAGGTGGTGAGCACAACACCACTTCACAATCCGTTGTCGGGACTCTTCACAATCTTCTTTAAAGAGCTCACCACGCAAACTTCTTCTCCAAGCCGTCTAGGTGCCGGCAAGCACCAAGAGTAACGAATCGTTGCGCTAGCTTGAAGACTATCAAGTGCCAAGATGATCAACTAATAATGCAATGCACTTGAATAGCTCTCAACTACCTCAAAATTAAAATTCAATGCAAATGAGTAGAAGAGAGAGCACCAAAGCCTCAAGTGTATTTAATATGGCCAAAAGGTTCTTGGCTTGGTGTTGGTGGAGGTGTATTTATAGCACCCAACCACAAAACTAGCTGTTTGGAACAAATCCCTGAACTTTTCTGCATTTGCGGTAATACCGCCGTACAAACCCAGTATTACCGATGTCCATGATCAATGGTCGAAACTGTTGTATTTAAAACTCTAAACTAGTTGTTACGAAAAAGGTGCGGTACTACCGCCAACTATAAATCGGTACTGCCGCACAATGGTAATACAGCTCGGCTATATCGGTATTACCGATTTCTAGAGGATTGAAAAACTCAAAAAAAAAACACCATCTCTAGAAATATCGTACCGCCAAGTAAAACTCGGTGCTACCGCATTCCAGTGGTACCGTTCAAGAGTTGCGGTCATACCGTTCTTAGAATTCAAGAAAAACTCCCAAAAACATGTTCACTGGAAAATCCATACCGCCAACTATATTTCGGTGTTACCGACTTGCGGTAGTACCGCTCATCAAACGCGCTCATACCGATTTTTCTGAATAGATTTCCAGAAGCACAAACAAATGCAATGCATGAACCCTAGTTGATCAAGATGACACATAAATAGATATTCAAGCTACTAGCCATGTTCCCTCTTAATAGTACGGCGTCTAGCCTATAAATCCGGTCTTTTCTTCAAACATCGAGACCGGTAAAATACTATAAAAGGATCTTTAGACTAAATGATACCTTTGCCTTGAGCCATGTCGATCTTTATCACCTTTGCATTGCTTATATCCATATCATCATTCAAGCTCTGGGACTAAACCTTTAAACATCTTAACACACATGTTAGTCTTTTAACACATTGTTGACATTAATTACCAAAATTATTTTTAGGGGCCTAGATGCTTTTAATCTCTCCCTTTTTGGTAATTGATGACAACCCAATCAATATGAATGATTTGAAAGATTTTGAATATACACCAAGTTGTATATTCTTATTTTGACTTTTTGAATGAAACAATTAATCCTCGAAATGAGTTCAAAGAGATGAAGAATTAATTGTATTCAAAGTCAATCAACAAATAAACAAACCCCCCCCTAAAGATGCACATGTAGATTCAAGAGGTGATATCTATGCACATTTGTGAGTTTTTGAAATTTTAGCGGAGTTTCCTTTATTTGTTGAATATGAGGAACATGTGAAGTATTCAAGCGTAAAAAATAATTAATCATGAAGAGAATGCTTGAACATATAAATTTGATAACAATATATAATAACCATAATGTAAACAGAGCATTAGAGTCACAAAGCATTATGGAGTTTAACTAAGTTATTACAAGCTATTACAAGCACACATGTTCCAAGTTCTTTAACCATAACAAAAGTATTACATAACATAGTTGTCCAACATAGATAATATATATTATAAGATAGATAGTTGTAGCCCCTTTAGATCTTCTTGCCCCCTTAATCTTTCAATCTTCGCATCTCTCAATTTCTCCCCCTTTGGCATCAAGGACCAAAAGGAATCATTCAAAAGAAGGGTGGAGGTTTGGTCTGAATTCTGTATGAATTGAATTATTTTCAGTGAAGAAAAAGCCAAGTCTATGTTCAATCAGTTGCATTATGTAAGGAGCATAGAATATGTTGTCCTCTCTATCTCTCATTCGGAAGGAGATCTCTGTAAGGATAAAATCTACGATGTCAAACTTAGTCCCCTTCAGAATGTGCCATATAAGATTCCAAGTCCTTCGCTTAACAACATCATTATTAACTGCTCTGGGATAGGTCTTTCTAAGAATTTTGTTTACGATGTTTGGCAAGGGCAAGAGTCCAGTAGTTTTTCCAATCTCAAAGTGTTGAGAAGTATCATAGAGCTCTTCAATTTGAGTTAAGTCCCATGGCTCCTCCTGATGTACTTTCAAGACCCAACCACTCCGAGGTGTAGGGATCTTCCAAGATTCTTAACAATCTTCTTTTGATGTACTTAGTTTTAGAGAATCAGTCATCCATGTGATGGAATCATAATAAGGAGAGACATAGAATGTGGCGTAGAACTGCTTGATAGTCATGGTGTGATAATATCTCTTCAAAGTTACAAGGCTGTCCAGTTTCACTCTAGAGAACAAGTGGAAGAGTCCATTGAGATAAGGATTCTGATTCAGATATTCCCAAGTCACATACTGATGAGGAGCAAAGTTTTTGTGATCATAGATGTGATAGAAGATATTCTCTTGAAACTTTGTATGAAAGTGAGGATCAACTGCATTCTTTGGTAAGAGATATTGATTTGCGTGCCTCATTGTAGTGTATGTTTCTCCTTTGATCTTCCTTGGGTTAGCAACAAAGAATGGAGTGTTGTTTGGTAGACAATCTTAGTCACTACTGTCGTTGTCAGTTGTATCTTCTTCAAAATCATTTTCTGATTTGTACACAATCTTCTCTTTTCCTTTTGACAATGAAGGTCCAGAATTGAAAGACATAGAGCTAAGGTAAGAAAAGATAATTAGAACAAGATCGATTAGGATTGAGTAAAATAGTATGATAGAATCAACTATTCTCTGTAAAAGTGGTAACACCGCAATAGACATCCGGTATTACCAGAGAGAGGTAATACTGCAGTCCATGGGCGGTAATACCGCAATGACAGAACTACTTGGGGGCATTGATCGATTATACATCTAACAAGTATTTGGCATGAATTTAATCATGGAATAGACTTCATATGCCACCAAATACTAGTTTATACCAATTTGCCCAAAAATAATTGACTCAATCATCCACATTTCATCGAACCCTAGAAATTAGATAAGTGCCAAAAAGATGAGAAAGAGAGGGATTCAAGGGCAAATACCTCAAGGGTGGAAGGGATATGACCTATAGAATCAATCCCAATCAAAAGCTTCAACAAGAATCCGCAAATCCTAAGAATTTGAGTGGAGATTTTGTGAAGAGAAGAGAAGAGAGAGATGGGGTTTCGGTGATTTTTAGAGAATGAGAGTGGTTGCACCACAAGAGAGAGGGGGTTAGAGAGATAAGCCCTCGGTAGTAACTGTTATTGGGACCACCAGCTAGATGCGGTAGTACCACTGTTGAAATGTGGTATTACTGGGTTGCGTAGCATCGGCGGTAAACCGCAGTATTACCGTTTTGCCTGACAAAGTAGAGACTGAAATGGAAATGCAAGTGATCCTTAATTCTAACCACTCAAATGAATATTTTTAGGATCATTATGCATGTGATAGATAATTGTAACTCAAATGAATATAGTTTTTATAAAAATAGAGATTTTAGAAGGTTTTTGAAATTATTTTCATGAGAGCAAATAATATGAGGCATGAGTTTCAAGCAACATTAGAATGGTCTATGACATTTAACTTATTCCTCAACTTGCAAAAACAGTTCTCATTTAATGGATTGGTGAAGATATCGGCTAATTGGTCATCGGTCCTTATGTGGCAAATTTTGATATCTCCTTTGCCCACATGATCTCTCAAGAAATAGTGACGGATATATATATGCTTGGTTCTTGAGTGTTGGATCGGGTTATTTGCTATCTTTATGACACTGTCATTATCACACGAAAGAGGCATATTTTTAAATTTTATTCCATAATCCATCAAGATTTGCCTCGTCTATAGTAATTGAGCACAACAACTACCCGCGGAAACATACTTGGCTTTGGCATTGGATAGAGCTATGAAATTTTGTTTCTTGAATGACCATGACACTAAGGATCTTCCTAAGAACTAACAACTCCTAAAGGTGTTTTTTCTATCCACTTTGCAACCCGCATAATTGGAATCCGAATATCCAATTAAATCAAATTTTGTACCTTTATGATACCATAAACCAATGCTAGAGGAATGCTTTTAAATACCTTAGAATTATTTTCATGGCCACCAAATGACACTCTTTTGGTGATGCTTGAAATTTTGCATACATGCAAACACTAAACATGATATCGGACCTAGATACGGTAAGATAAAACAAACTACCAATCATAAATATATAAAGATTTAAATATACCGATTTACCTCCATCTTTAAGGTCGAGATGACCGTTGGTTGCTATGGGAGTCTTACTGGGCTTTGCGTCTTCCATGCCAAACTTCTTGATCAAATCTTTTGCATACTTTGTTTGGCTTACGAAAGTCTCATCTTTGAGTTGCTTGATTTGAAGTTCAAGGAAGTAGCTAAGCTCTCCGATCATAAACATTTCAAATTCCCTAGATATCATATCACCAAACTCTTTGCAAAAATGTTGATTAGTAGACCCGAAGATGATATCATCAACGTATATTCGGCATACAAAGAAATCATCATCCAAAACTTTTATAAACAAAGTTGAGTCAATTTTTCCAATTTTGAAACTTTTTGAAACTAGAAAATCTCTAAGGCGTTCATACCATGCTCTAGGAGCTTGCTTAAGACCACAAAGCGCCTTGGAGAGTCTATAAACGTTATTTGGATTTTTAAGATATTCAAACTGTGTGGTTGTTCAACAAAGACAAGTTCAGATATTTTTCCACGTAGAAAAGCACTTTTAACATCCATTTGAAATAATTTAATATCAAAGCATGGTGCAAAAGTAAGTAATATTCGAATTGATTCAAGTCTTGCTACGGGAGCGAAAGTTTAATCGAAATCCAAACCTTCGACTTGTGAAAAACCTTGGGCGACCAATCTTGCTTTGTTTCTCACAACTATTCTACTTTCATCTTGCTTGTTCCTAAATACCCATTTTGTACCAATTACGTTGTGTTCCTTGGGACTTTCCACCAATGTCCAAACGTCATTTCGGGTGAAGTTATTGAGTTCTTCATATATAGCATACACCCAATTCGGATCATCGAGTGCTTCATCTACATGTTTTGGCTCAAGAGAAGAGACAAAAGAGTAATGTTCATAAAAAGAAACGACACGAGATCGAGTTTGAACACCCTTACTCACATCACCCAATATTTCATCTATTGGATGATCTTTTGCAATTGCATTATGAATCCTTGGAGGTAGGTTTGATGGTTGATCATCTTCCTTATTATCTTCTTCATCAATTTGAATTTTATTTGCGATGGAAGAGGTAGGAGGTTCGATTTGAGTGGAAGATGATGAATCATTTGGATCTTCTTTTGGCTTGATGTCTCTAACTTGCATATTCTCCATAGCTTGTCTTAAAGCTTTATTACCTACATCATCTAAATTCTCTTGCTCTTCTTGAGAACCATTAGTTTCATCAAATTAAACATCATATTTTTCTTCAACTAAACCGGAATTTTGATTGAAGACACGATAAGCTTTGCTATTTGATGAATATCCAAGAAGGAAACCTATGTCGCATCGACTTGCAAATTTTGAAAGATGAGCACCATTTTTTCAAAATATAACACTTGCAACCAAATACACGAAAATATGAGATATTCGGTTTTCTTCCAACAAGAAGTTCATAAGAAGTCTTTTTCAAAAGACGATGCAAATAGAGACGATTTATGGCATGACAAGCGGTATTGATTGCTTCTGCCCAAAAGATATCGGAAGTATTACATTCATCAAGCATTGTTCTAGCATTTGAATTGACTTCTACTCTAGGCATTCCATTCATTAAATTACAAGTAATTCCAACATTCGAATGAGATTTTTCAATATCCTTAAGAAGGAGAGAATCATGAGCTTCCTTTAGCTCCTCATATGAGTCTTTTAGAGAGATATACTCTTTCTTCAAGACTTTGAATTTTGATTTCTCTTTTCCAAGATATTCATTTAATTCTTCAAGCATATCAATTAGTTCATCATATGAAGGTTCATTATTTTTAATGGATTTTTATCTTATCTTCTTTTGCCATAAGGCAAGTAGGAGTGGAGAAAGGTGACAACGTTTCCTTGATGGTGATGTCGACAAGTCTCCTTTTCTTGGAGGACCCTTCATCATTGGGATCAGAGTTGGAATCCAAATACTCTTCATCAGAGTCTCATTCTCCAATATGAGCTTCATTCTTAACATCTTTATGAAGCTTCTTGAAGAGCTTCTTCTTGCAGTTGTATTCCTTCTTCTTTGATGATTTGCCCTTGTCATATTTCTTGTTAGGGTAATGAGAGGCAATGTGTCCCTTTTCATCGCACTCATAGCAACATATATTGCTACAACGTTTGTTGTCATTTGAGAATTGCCCCTTTTTGTTCTTGTCAACGTTAAAGCTTCGATATGGGCGTTTTCTCATGAATTTCTTCATTCTCCTCACAAGAAGATCAAACTCTTCTTCGGAGTCTTCTTCTTCGTCCCCCGCTTCATCACTTGATTTTGCTTTCTCCTTGAAAGCGGTGATCTTCTTCTTGGAAGAAGATGACTCCAAAAGCTCTTTCTTATCATTCTTGTACAACTCATTCTTTATGAGATTGCCCAAGAGTTCGGTTGGTGTCATCCTTAGCAACTCGGGAGAGTTGAGAAATAGAGTCTCCAATGTCTCGTATTTTTCCGGTAGAGCCCTAAGTATTTTTCTCACAATATCAACATCAAGAAGGTTAGTACCTAGGCCCTTGAGCTCATTTACAATGTTGTTTAGACGAGAATACATCTTGTTGATATTTTCACGAGGCAACATTGCAAATATTTCATATTTGATCCTAAGTCTATGTAATTTGGCTTCTTTAACCGTGGATGTACCCTTATGAATCTCCGAGAGAGTAGTCCATATCTCATGAGCGGTTTCAAGGTTGCTCACTCGATTGAACTCATCTGTGTTTAAGGCTCCAAAGAGAGCGTTCATCGCTTGAGCATTGAGGTGGGAGTTTCGTTCCTCAAGATCCGTGGAATGTGTAGGATCGAGTGCCATAACGAAACCCTCACTAACAATTCTCTATATGCTTGGACTCATGGCTTTTAAATAAATAGACATTCTAATTTTCCAATAAGCATAATTTGATCCATCAAATAAAGGTGCTTTGCCTATTGACATTCCCTCACTAGCCATCATTTCTCTCCTAGACGGTTAAGTCTAAAATTAGAGAGACCAAGCTCTGATATCACTTATAGGATCAAGGATAACCAACTAGAGGTAGGGTGAATAGGAGGTTTTTTAAATTTCAACTAATTAACAATTTTAAACTTGATTGTCTTAACAAAGCTTCCTAGCACAAATACAATACAAGGACAACTATGCATTTTAATACAAATATGAGCTTATGACAATACTAGATACAATTCTAGCTAAGCAAATCTATCCAAGTAAATTGCTAGAAAAGTAAATGCGGAATTAGTAAAGACAAGGAATAAACCACAATGAAGACAATGAAGTTTTTCCCGTGGTATCAAAGACTTATTGGTCTTCACTAGTTCACGTTGAGGAAACTTGAACGAATCAAGTCGGCTCCACAAATTAAACCTTAACCCTCGATCACTGGAGTTGCTCTTTCTCGTATTCGAGGGTGGTGAGCACAACACCACTTCACAATCTGTTGCTGGGACTCTTCACAATCTTCTTTGAAGAGCTCACTATGCAAACTTCTTCTCCAAGCCGTCTAGGTGCCAGCAAGCACCAAGAGTAACAAATCATTGCACTCGCTTGAAACTATCAAGTGCCAAGATGATCAACTAATGATGCAATGCGCCTGAATAGCCCTCAACTACCTCAAAATGAGAATTCAATGCAAATGAGTAACAGAGAGAGAACCAAAGCCTCAAGTGCATTCAATATGGCCAAAAGGTTCTTGGCTTGGTGCTGGTGGGGGTGTATTTATAGCCTCCAACCACAAAACTAGCCATTTGGAACAAATCCCTGAACTTTTCAGCATTTACGGTAATACCGCCATACAAACCCGGTATTACCGATGTCCATGATCAACGGTCGGAACTGTTGCATTTAATGCTCTGAACTAGCCGTTACAAAAAAGGTGTGGTACTACCGCCAACTATAAATAGGTACCACCACACAACGGTAATATCGCTCGGCTATATCGATATTACTGGTTTCCAGAGGATTGAAAAACTCAAGAAAAACACCCTCTTTGGAAATATCGTACCGCCAAGTAAAACTCGGTACTACCGCATTCCAGTAGTGCCGCTCAAGAGTTGCGGTCATACCGTTCTTATAATTCAAGAAGAACTACCAAAAATATGTCCACTGGAAAATACATACCGCCAACTATATTTCGGTATTACCGATTTGCGGTAATACTGCTCAGCAAACGCGCTCATACCGATTTTTCTGAACAGATTTCTAGAAGCACAAACAAATGCAATGCATGAACCCTAGTTGATCAAGATGGCACATAAATAGATATTCAAGCTACTAGCCATGATCCCTCTTAATAGTACGACGTCTAGCCTATAAATCCGGTCTTTTCTTCAAACACCGAGACCGGTAAAATACTATAAAAGGATCCTTAGACTAAATGATACTTTTGCCTTGAGCCATGTCAATCTTTATCACCTTTGCATTGCTTATATCCATACCATCATTCAAGCTCCAGGACTAAACCTTTAAACATCTTAACACACATTTAGTCCCTTAACACATTGTTGACATTAATTACCAAAATCATTTTTAGGGGCCTAGATGCTTTCAGGTACCGGTATAAGCTTCTTTGATGTGATTGGTCGATTTAACTTTATTTGACCAGGAGATACTCCTAATTAGTCCTAATATGTCTACCATGTTACCATCCATACCTTCCTCTTTAGCTAAAATTCTGGATAGTAATATTAGAAATGGTACACTTAATCCATGTAATGTCCTATTTTTGGAGAGAACCGGAAATATTCACCAAGCCTTCCTTCTCTGGATACAACAGTTTATGGTTGACATCTTCGCATCTTCATAAGGCAAGATAAGAATGCAAGTGCCCAACTGAGAATTCAGAAACTATGGGCTGAAATTATCTATGTTTAATAGCACCGTCTGACATTTATAATACACAGTATACACACCACAACAGAACAGTAGAAGCCAAAAGGCATTAACAGAGAATCTCAAATATAGGCTTCTACTTCCATTTCATAGATAAGTATATATCAATTCCTTGTCAGAAAAGTACATACATTCACTGTTAACTGCAAAGGCCAACACAAAGGTTTTTAATCGCTTTCGTATTATTTGGATTGTTGAGAAAATATGTTTCGTTCTTTCTGGTGCTTTGGCATGTCAGATTTAATTGATTTCCAAGTTTAGACTATAGGAGAAGACCACACATAATTTTTGGAAGCAAACACAATGGAAGAGGAAGATTATGAGATGTTGCTGGCCCGCTGCTTGTTTAGAAATGGATATGTGATGAAATAAGTGTACTGCTATGCATATTTTTTTGAGACATGATATCTATGTATTACGAACATTCGAACTATGTATGTCATTAATGAACTAGGTGTGATGAACTAAGTTTACGGATGTGATGAACTAAGTGTGAATGCCTGATGACTTATGAGTTACGAGCTAAATGTGGTAAAAAAGTGTCATGTATGTGATGAACTAATTAATGCAGCTTGCACGTGCTAATGTTATGTGTGGTTCTGAAAATATGAATAATTCATGAATGTTTGGATCAAATAAACTAGTTATATGTTTTCATTAATTTCTGGCGTACAATTTAAGTGGTTTTCATGTTCCCAAAAAATATTCGTGACCGTATTCGTTTCGATTCGTATTCGCTCTATATTTGTATATGACATTATTCGTATTCGTATTCGTATCCGCATCTGAGAAAAAAATGAAAACAAATATGGTAGAGCTATTATCCGTTCGTATTCGATCCGTTTTCACCCAGTTGAGCTGAAAAGCTGCTTTTGACTTTCTGACCTGAAAAGCAGCTGTTGTTGATGGCTGTAGCTTTTCCTGAGAGGCCGTTTGGTAGTCTGACTATTTGTTGGCTTGGCTGGCTGCTGCAGCTGCGGATGAATGATGAAATATCTGAAATACCCTTGAGTATTCTAAAGGCGTGTTTGTATGAGGATTTAGCGTAAATATAGTTCTCTTTTATTCTTTTTGCTAGAATATTGATTAAATGACTTAATTTTACTAAGCTATGAACAATTGAGCAACAGTTTGCAATGTAAAATATCACATTTAGGAGGTAATTTTCTAGTAAAAAATGTAGAATTAAAAAAATGCAAACCAGAACTGGCCTACCCTTGACCCACCTCTCAACACCATTACCCATCTATTCCCCACAACAGCACACCAATGTAGTAGTCAGTTGCATAAACGATACGACGAGTGCCATCCTTCATTTCACCTACATCAAAGCTGCAACGCCGATCTTAAGACAACATGGGAGCTTAGCAACAGATAATTCCATTGTCTTAGTGTCCATTGAAATTATATACTTGTGATTTGTATAAACCCAGTACAGGAACCCATTCGCTTGCATGTCACAGTCATTCTGAATCCAAATGTTCTCATTCTGGATCCAAAATTTTTCACGGGTTGCCCTCGCTGGGACGTCCACCCATGGGAGAACAGACCACTCATCGGTGTCCAAGGAGAATACGATAGCCCGTACCCTGGACATGTCATGGGCAAGACACACCATGCAAAATGACATGGGGTCCTCGTCAGAGGAGAGCAACCGGGCTTGAGCTGTCGGTAGAATCCACGGTGGCCTTCAGAGGTGTCCTCATGGCCCAAGTCAAAAGTTTTGCTCCACCCACAGTAGGGGGTTGAAAGTAGAACTTTTTTTTAATGATTTAATCCATTTTTTGAAAATATTTTAAAGATAATCTCTCTCTAACTTTATTTGCAATGCTGACCCCTTTAGCCACGCCACAACACGTGGCGTGGCAAAAGCACGTTATCACGCCACGGATCTGAGCATGGCAAATGAGTGCTGTCACGCCACCCTCTTGGCGTGGCAGGACTTAGCCCCAAAAACAGACGCGCGCTGGCTCGGAGGGCTATCATGGCGGCTTTGGCCACGCCGTGGTACGTGGCGTGATAGAGTGTTTTTGTCACGCCACGTGTTGTGGCGTGACCAAAGGGGTTTGAATTGGAAATAAAGTTAGGGAGAGGCTATCTTTAAAATATTTTTAGAAAATTGATTAAATCATAAAAAAAGTCTTGAAAGTAATCCCTCAACATAGTTCACTAGGAGGACGTTTTCGCCGGAGCAGTCGACGATGTACTAGCAGGGGAACAAGTCCGGATGCTCCTGGATGGAGGTGAGATAGAATTCACCGCTACGAACAGTGGCAACCAATTCCCGGTCGAGGCAGCGGGCGGGGACGAAGGAGGGGAAGGCAGGGGTTTTGGGAAAACTAAGCGGGCCCGAAGCCCTCCAAGAAGAGGCCGAGGATGGGCGCCAGATAGTGAGCCTGAAGCGGCGGTACAATTCCGGGGACGAGGCCACCGTGCTGTGCCACACCCAGCAGGTGCAAGCGTCGCAGGCGAGCGCCGCGAGAGAGCGGAGACGGAGGAAGATCTCACACAGGATTTCCTCACCGAGGGAGTCGGTAAGAGTGGAGCTTGATTTCTTTCGGCATTTCACCAGCTGCGGTTGGGTTGAAGAGCTGTCACGAATCATTGTAGTGATGGCGACGACAATCTTGATGACAAACACAAACTCAACTAGGGCGTCGGGGGAGGAGGAGGCCGAGAAGTGTGGCTCGGGGTAGGAGGCAGCGACGCGGATCCGGCCTGAGGAGGCCGAGTGGTGGCACCACGCAGCGCGGGGGAGGAGGGCAAGAGGATCCAGGATTAGGGTGACAGCTATTCTAGTCTTTGGTGGCTTCTTGTGATTGGTTGGCCCACAATTTGTTCCTATGCTGGTTGAGGATATCTTAAGTTGATTTTGGATGCCTAATGATGGTTTAAGATGGATTAGTGGGTGATTAGCCAGATGATGATACCTGGGTATTAGTGAGAGGTGTCGGCCGATCCTAGTTGGTCCTGGTATCTCAATGAGCTTAAGGGACAGATACTACACAACTAAGGGTTCGACGATAATTTTCTTTTATCTCACCATTAATCTTGTTTGTTTGTTTTGTTGTTGCCTTTTTTTTTGTAAGGTGGTGTGGCACCCCTGTGTCATTACCCCGAAAGGTAATCATACTTAAGATATGATTATTATTAAATGCATCGAGAGAACACCGCTCCAACGAATAATAGGCCTTATCAAAGTTAACGTAGCAGAACAATAAGATAGGAACTATACTTTATTACAGCAAGTAGCCACACAAGGCTATGGTTTTTAATACAAGTACTTAATCACAACGGGAAAAGAAATCCCCGTGCTTGCCTATCCTGCTCCACCGGTCGTCTACTCGTCCCACTCATGAAATAAGGTGTCAACCTTGCCCTGGTGCTCGTAGTAAGCGCCCTTGCCTCCTGCGGCTTTCTCGACACCTACGTATCCTTCATCTCACTCGGGATAGTTCCCGGCCGGACTAGGATCTAACAAAGGTGAATAATAGCAAGAAGGAGTACTAGTGTACCCAGCAAGCATTTATTAGCAAAGATGCACTGTATGACTCTTCTCTGTTCGTTATCATATTTTCTAGCTCATCTCTTTTTCTGGAAAATAATTTACCAAGATTTATGTGGCAGTTTTAATTTTGAAAAGATTACTTGTCACTCGGTAAGAAGATAAACCCCTAGCAGTCACCGTAGACTCTAATTCAGGAGACAGACATGAATTCATGGTTTGGTATATAGCACTGCGCAGGTTTGTACCACTTACCTATAGCTACTCTGAGCTCTCTTAAGCTAGGTCTCCCATATTTCCTTTGATGTGGTGTCAAGTTCAGAGTATGGAACATTTTTCAAGTTACGTGATTAAGTCTCCACCCATTATTTTTTGTCAGTGTCCTTGGGCGCTCACCCAGTCCTCCACCGAGTTCCCATAATGTTGGTTGGGTCGGTCATCCCCGCACCCAACACTCCACATGCACTACTATAGCACCTTGGATCCCCCACTTCCGGACTCTTCCTACCGGTCCTGGGTTCCTCCATAACTCACACAATATTATTTACCTGATGTGGAGAGTATAATCTCGTAACTAGGTAGCATTTTCTGTCCACCGAAATGGGAAAATGGCCGACACTTAATTACGACCCTTATTCGAATGAGAGTTTTGTTGGTCCTTATACATTATCCTTATGTAAAGGGTCCCACCACTTCCCTCTTCTCTTTCCTGCCACGGGCCCCTTTAGCAACCTTAATATTTACTCTTACAGCCCAGTTGCTCCTCTCAGCTGGACTACTCTTTTCTCATTGTCATTTCTTTTATTTTCTCTTCTTTCTTTTATCCGATTTAGTTTTGAGAGATAGTTTTGATGCACATATATAATGATGATACATAAGTAACTTTTACATTTAATATAACTAGGTTGATGTTCAAGAGAATAGGGTTGCCTTCGTAATCGTAGTAAAGATCGGTGTCCACGGATCCTGTATCAGATACTCTTGCCTGAGTTGGTTCGTTTTGTGCAAATATACAGCCAACGCGTACACAAAAATATTTAGTTGTTTAGGGTGATAATATACTTATAATAATTTGCTGCTTCCTTTTTCAATGAATTTTAATTCAGGTAAAATTTCCGGATCCTTGTAGGTTAACATTTCCCCCACAGCTATTTTTTCTTCAATCTGTTAGCACTAAAATCTACGGTTGTTAATCTCTCGCGTGCTCGTAGAAGAACTTACGACCATGAGGTAGTCGTAGAAGGTCTTACGACTCCAGCTTCCCCCTTATGAATATTAAGGGGTATACCCAAGAACCATATGCTGGTATTATTATTCATAACAAGGATTGCAGATAAATAATTAAATAAGGATTATAAATCCTCATCATCTAGCCCCCCAGCTTCAAGTGAAAGTAACTTACTTGGAAAAGGGGCCGTAGATGATTTGACGACCAGAAGGTGATTGTAGAACGGTGGTCAAAGGAAAGACTTTTCGATCGGTATTTCATTTGACCAGAAATAGACTTGGTCAAGAAAATTGTTGAAAATCTTACAACTACAAGGTGGTCGTAGAAAATCTTACGACTACAAAGTTATCGTAATATGGTTAATCGGAAGTAAAACCTTTCCGACTGGTATTTCATTTGACCAGAAAAAGACTTGGTCAAGAAGGTAATTTTGCTTGAAGTGTAAAGACAGACTCGTTTTTCTCGAACAGATAAATTAAAGAATCTCAATCGACTCTCATAGACCTGTCTGTTGGAGTAGTTCCCGAAGAGGTGGTAACTGTTGGGTTGCCATGTCTTTAACTCAAGTGCGCGGTTATAAAAACTTACCGTGGGTTAGACTTTGGGTTTTTACCTTTCCCCAAATCGCTTCAACTGTTTATCAAGTTCTTGCGTTCTCCACCGCCAACCAAATCGTACGCTCTCTTGAGATCTTTCATAATCCAAATCTCTCTTTTTTGAGAAAGATGGACGGAACCGCTTCCTAGTGGGCAAAATCGGAGATGGATGCGGCCAAGATGAAGGCTTTGGTCGCCGCCGAGAAGATCCCGAACAAAGAGTTCGTGAAGTGGAATGAGACTGCTGGACAACATTGGTCGTCAGGGGAGATTGGACAGATTCCCGTCTTCCAGGCGTACTGTGAGTGTGGTCTTTGATTGCCTGCTCACCCTTTCCTCACACCTGTACTCAAACACTTTGGGGTAGAATTGGTGAACCTCGTTCCCAATTCCATGATGATGTTAGGTGTGTTTGTATACATGTGTGAGGCCTACCTGGGGATTCCGACCGATTTAGAGCTATTCCAGTATTTCTACGGGATGACCAGAATAGTTGGAATCGCCGGTAGCTGTGGTCTAAAGCTCCACGATGGGAAGTCGAAGGAGTACATTCAGATGTTCACCCGGTCATCATGGCCAGGATGGAAGAAGAGGTGGTTCTACTGAGAGACGACCAGTGAAGACAGCATCTCTTTCGCTGGGAAAGCCACCGAGAAGATTTCTTCCTGGGATTCGACTCCCAAGGATCTTGGCCACATCGCCCCTTACATTCAAGCCATCAAAGACTTGAAGAAAGAGGGGATCATCGGATAACACGTGGTGAAGGATTTTATCATGCGCCGCATTAGCCCTCTGAAGAAGAGGGCTCACCCTCTGTGGAGGTACTCGGGGCCAAATGACCCGACCAGAGATTATGAGAAGGGTAAGTAAATTTTTAACTTAGCTATCTTTCTGTTGATTTCAAATTTGGCTATTGAAAGTTTACTTACCCCTGTAGATCTCTCACAAGCGAAAATTGATGCCCGAGTCAAGCTCGTTTGTGAGAAATCCCCTCCACCCAATGTGGTTTTGCCTCAAATCCTAGCGGTCTTGTCCGCAGAGGATAAAATGGAACGCATAAAGGTAACCAAAGATTGATTTCATCTTTAGGATCTCGTAGTCATAGAAATTCTTACGACTAGGTACTGGTCGTAGAAGAACTTATGACCATGGGATTGTCATAGAAAAACTTATGACTAGGTACTGGTCATAGAACAACTTACGACCAATTACTAATATTTCTTTTTCTGCTTCCCGCAGAAAGTAGGCATAGAAGACCGTCAAGACAATGAAGAAGTCGAATTGATGGTCATTGGTACGGAGGCAGAACAAGTCAAGGCTCCTCCGGCCAAAAAGCGTCGACTTGTCAAAACTGTCGACCAAAAAGGGGCAAGCTCGAGCTCGGCTAATTCAATGCAGCCTTTTGAGAAATTCATATGGCTGCTGCAGAGAAAGCTAGGGCGATTGAAGCAACCAAAGCTCCCAAGGCTAAGGTACCATTCTACTACGACAATAAGACTTTTGCAACTTCTGCCTGTCGTGGCTTTTTCAAGCAACTAGAAAAGGGAAACTAGAAGAGTTTTATGTCTTTTGTGAAGGAAACCGCTGTGCCAGCAGGACCTATAGTCGAGGGAAGTGTTGCTCTTGGGGTGGTCGAGACAGGTCTCGCCCATTCGGAGAGTTAGGAAGCCCAAGGAGTGGCAGTTCTCGCTCAAGACCCACGACCAGACATGGTCGTGGCTAACCCCATTCCTCAACTCGAGTTTCGACCAGACGTGGTCGAAGAGAAGAAGTCGAAGAAATCTTCTTTAGAGAAGGTTTCTTTCGGATTCAAGATCAAATCCAGGAAACGAAGGTATGTAAAAAGTCAAAAGTGTAATAACAACATTTACCTTTTACTTTCTACCATTTGATGTGTTTTCCTTTTTGTACTCTTAGCCCAACTCCTTCAGCCCTCAAGGATGTTCCTGTCGAGGAACCCACTGCTATTTCTCCGACAGTTGGAGGAATGGCAGTGGCGGTGGTCGAAGGGTCGTCCATCGTCCATGAGGTGGAAGGGGCCGTTTTTGCTGAAGCGGCTATGACCACTGAGGTGGTCGTGGAGCCATAAGTGAAGATGACAGAGGTGGCGGTGGCCATGGTGGTGAAGCGTTTGATCATCGTGCTGGGAAGGAAATCGTTGTAGACGTTCCTCCCAGCCCCCAATGTCAAGCTAGTAATGTTGCTATCACCGAAGAAGAAGAAGGGTCTGATTTCTTCGACCATTCCTTCGGGTTCTTTGGGGTATTTTTGATGACGAGCGTCTCGAAAAGGTGTGGTGGAACTGAGTTCGAGGGATCTATGAACTGAAGAACCCCATAAGAGTATTTTCTTCATTCGCTCGAACGACCATGCATATAAGTACCTGCCGCCCAACATTTACATATGTGTCTTTTCTCGCTTCTCACTGTCTTTCTTTATGCAGAAAGCTTTGGAACAAATTGTCACTGTTACTGAATACAACTGACAACTTGTTCAGCCACGACAGGAGAAAGCAATACTATACGAGCAGGCAGAGAGATGATAAGTTACTACTACTCGTAGTTGTTTATGTTTCGACCAGTTGCACAGTGCTTATGGGGATTGTCGTAGAAAAACTTATGACTAGGAATTGGTCGTAGGTGGACTTACGACTAGAGGATTGTCGTAGAAAAACGTACGACTAGGTACTGGTCGTAGAAGGACATACGATCAGAGAATTATCGTAGAAAAACTTATGACTAGATACTGGTCGTAGAAAACGACCATTTGTTCTATGCTCATATCTACTCTTTACCTTTGTAGGTTCAAGAGCGACGAAAAGACCTGGGTTGATTCGGTTGACTACGAGAAAGTCGAAACAAAAAAGCTAAAGGAAGAGAAAGAGACCCTTCTGAAGGAGCTTGAGGAGGCAAACTCTGCAATTTAAAAGTTGCAGAGACGAATAAACAGTAAGTTCTGAACTTAAGACCGCTTATGATGATAACCTTATTTTCTTTTTCTAACTCCTATTCTTTTTCAGAAAAAGAGGCTGAAATGGGGAAGCTCGAAATCAAGGATAAAGAAAAGACCTTGGTTGTTCACGAGATTACCCGTATCGCCAAAGAAAAGGATCAGGAGGCCAAGTCGTGGGAAGAGTGATATGCAAAGAGAATTGCCTCCCATGACGATAAAGTCAAAAAGTTAGATTCTCGACTAGCAGGTAAGCAATTCTATACCCGCGACCAGTTTTTCAGTCCTTTAAGGGTTATTTTGTCTGACTATTCTTACCCTTTTCAGAGCAAGCAGTTGAAATAAAATATCTCCGTGAGGCTTCGACTCGTAACCAGGAGGAGATGAAGTCGATGAAGATCAATCTTCAAGACAACATTTCTCTCTTGAACAATGTACTCAGTGGGATACGTGCTAAGGAGGTCACTCCTCGTAAAGACACAATAATTGCTCACTCGAGTACCATTAGAGAACAAGTCGGGACTTTGCAAGAGTTGGTGACCACTCTGAAGACCAACCAAGCTGATTCGATAAAAGAGGTGGTCGAAGGCACAATAAGTTTTGTTCTGGCAAAACTTAAATCTCATGACCCCAATCTTGATCTACAACTAATCAAAGCTGACTTCAACTGCTCTGAAGTAGAAGTGGAGCGGTTGATTGAAGATATGTAGTCGGTCAACAAGGAAGTCACGGAGGAGATGCAAATAGGATCTCCCTCGTCAGAGTAGTTTGTAGTAGGGAACTTGTAAAGACAAGCTTTTTCAGTATGAATATATGAATCCGTTTTTTCCTACAGATCATCTTATCGAGTAGTTAGTAACTCATAAGATAATGAATGGAAAAAGAAATTAAGACAAAGAATTGAAGTCGTATTATTAACTTTATCTTAGCCCCTGACTATTTGCTTAGTTTATTTAGGTAAACTAAGTAAATAGTGTGAAAAGGGTTTTCTTAAAAGAGAGAGAGAGAGAGAGAGGTTTGGCTAACTTATAGTTTTTGATCACGATTGTCATGCACTGGTCGAAAGAGTAGGAACGAGTTGACACTAGGAAGTTCCTTCTAGTGGGCAGGACCACGTGTAGAAAGGAAAGGCTTTGACTAGCTGATGTTACCCTCTCCGACTAGGTTAATCAAATCAAGAGTATCAACTTGAGTTAGACAAACGTCTGGAGTACCTTTAAAATTCGTTCGACCTATTCCAGTGCATTCAGTAACTTTGCTTTGGTAGCAAGAGTTAGAAACAGTACGACGGTAGGAAGTTCCTTTTAGTGGGCAGGACCACGTGCAGAGAGGAAAGACTTCGACTAGGTGTTGTGTCCTTCTCCGACCAGTAGGAACAAACTGAGTTTACCAAAAGTAGTCGAACACATTACAAAAGTGTACTCTACTTAGAGTATCTTTCAAAATGAATAAGAAATAAAGTAAGGTGATAAAAGTTGGCTTGAAAATATTTCGACCATATTTTTTGAACCCGAGTTCTTTGTGTTGGTAGCAAAAGCGAGGAACGAGTCGACACTAGGAAGTTCCTTCTAGTGGGCAGGACCACATGCAGAGAGGAAATACTTCGACAAGGTGATGTTACTATCCTTTCGACCAGTGTAAAGAAAGATTGGGTACTGGTCGTAGAAAGACTTACGACCAGAAAATAGTAGAAACATTATCAAAGCGGTACTAAAATTAAGACAATAAAGATAGAAAGAATATGATGCTTTATTGTAGGGTTGATTGGTTATACAAAAAATTTGCATAACTGGTCAATGTTCCAAGAATTGGAGAGAATCCAGCCGTCTTCCGTTGCCAGTCGTACCGAACCTAGTCGCGTAATTTCGACCACTGTGTAAGGACCTTCCCACTTGGGGGAAAGTTTGTTTCGATTAGACTGAGATTGAATCTTCTTCAATACCAAGTCACCTACAGCAAGACTACGAGGTTGGACCTTACGATCGTAGTATTTGTGCAGGGCTTATTGGTAGACTGCTGAATGGATTAAGGCTTGATTTCTCTTCTCTTCAAGTAGGTTGATGTCATATGCTCGAAGTTGTGCCTGGGTGGAGTCGTTGAAAGTTTTGACCCTTGTCGACCTGATCTTTAGTTCCGGTGGAAGCATGGCTTCGACACTGAAAACTTGGAAGAAGGGTGTTTCACCGGTAGCCCGACTAGCAGTCGTACGAACTACCCATAATACTGAGGGTAATTCTTGTACCCAAGCCCCCAAGCGCTTGACAAGCTAGTCGAAGACTCGAGTTTTGATTCCCTGCATTTTTTGGCCATTCGCTCTTTCGACTACCCTGTTGCTTTGAGGATGGGCAACAAAAGCGTAACACAGGTACCTAACTCGTCGCAAAATTCCTGGCATTTTTGCGCTCAAAAATTGCTTACCATTATATGTGATTATTCGATTTGGGACCCTAAACCGATTAATCACGCTTCTCATCATGAACTGTTTTGCTGCTTTCGTTGTTATCCCAGTCACAGGTTCAGCTTCAATCTACTTTGTGAACGTATCAATAGCCACAAAGAGGAATTCGAAGCTACCTGGAGCTTTTGGGAACGGTCCTAGGATATCAAGACCCCAGGTCGTAAAAGGCCAAGATAGAGGAATTGTTTGCAATGCCTAAGCTAGTTGGTGTATTTGTCTGCTATGAAATTGGCATTGTACACACTTCTTAACCAGCTCTTTAGCATCATAGAGGGCTATTGGCCAGTAGGAACCTTGTCGAAAGGCCTTTCCGACCAGCGTTCTGTAGGAAGTATGAGTTCCACAAATGCCCTTGTGTATGTCGTGAAGGATGTTTAATCCTTCTCTCTGCAATATGCATCGCATGAGTACCCCCTGAGTGCCTCGTTTATAGAGGACTTCTTCGACCAAAGTATACATTTTGGCCTCAAGATCATAATTCAGGTATCCTCGTAGTCTAGAGAGGCTGTCTCAATAGGAGTTGTCTCTGGTGTTTCGACCAGAGGCAATTTTTAGAGCTGCTCCAAGAAGACTCCTTTTGGTACTTGTGATCGGGAAGAAGCCATTCGAGCAAGCTGATCTGCGAGAAAATTATCCTTTCGAGGGATAAATTGTACATCGAAACAAAAAAAAATGCTTTTGAAGCTTTCAAACTTTCGATAAATACCGAGACATGGTCGGGTTAGAGCACTGATACTCTTTTCTGACCTGATTCACGACTAGTTGAGAGTCTCCTCTCACAAGTAGTCGTCGAATTGCGAGCACTTTTGCAGCTCGTATGCCAGCCAGCAAGTCTTCGTATTCTGCCACATTGTTAGTGGCATGAAAGTTTAATTGAATGTCATACTTTAAGGTCTCTTCGGTAGAAGATTCTAGGACCGCCCCAGCCCCCGGGCCACTTAAAGTAAGTGATCTGTCAAAATACATCATCCACTGGTTGTGAGTATCGTATTGGGGATCCTGAACAGGTTCAGGATTTGTCCATTCGATGATAAAGTCTGCCAAGATCTGGGATTTAATGGTCGTTCGGGACACAAAATGGAGGTCGAACTCCCCAAGTTCTACGAACCATTTTGCCATGCGTCCCGCTACTTCCCTATTCTGGAGGATCACTCTTAAGGGAAACTCAGACGTCACAATTATCTTGTGCGCCTGAAAATAATGCCACAGTTTCCTCGAAGACATGGGGAGGGCATATAGAAGTTTTTCGACCTGACGGTAACGCTCTTTAGGTCTGTGTAAAACTTCGCTTTACGTAGTAAACTGGTTGTTGGACGTTTTCACGCTGTACAACCAATACTACGCTCACTGCGTGGCAGCTAGATAAATTAAGAGCATCTCTTTTGGTTTTGGAAAAACTAAAATAGGAGCACTCGTAATATACCTCTTGACATCCTCAAAGGCAGCATTGCCTCTTCTGACCACTCGAAACCCTCGTACTTCTTTAGAAGTTTGAAGAAAGGTAGTTCTTTTTCTCCCAGTCGCGCAATGAAACGACTTAAAGCCGCCATGCACCCTATGAGTTTTTGGACTTCTTTCTTTGTGGTCGGAGGGCGTATTTGCACGATGGCCTTTATCTTTTCAGGATTTGCTTTGATTCCTCGTGCAGAGATAAGGAATCCAAGCAATTTTTCCGAAGAGACTCCAAACACACACTTCTCAGGATTGAATTTCAGGCGGTGTTTCCTAAGGTTCTTGAATGTTTCTTGCAAGTCAGAAACATGATTATGTCGCTTGATGCTTTTACGACTAGATCGTCAACATAGACTTCCAAATTTTGGCCTAACTGAGGTGAAAAAGTTGATTGCATCAAGCGTTGAAAAGAAGCGTCGGCATTTTTTTAGACCAAATGGCATTTTGACATAACAAAATATTCCAAATAAAGTAATAAATGCGATCTTTTCTTCATCTTCTAGGCACATATTAATCTGATGGTAACTAGAATATGCATCTAGAAAACTTAATGTTTCACTACCATCAGTAGAATCAACCAACTAATCGATACGAGGTAAAGGTAAAATCATCTTTTGGACAAGCTTTATTGAGATCAGTGAAGTCTACACACATTCGCCATTTGCCATTAGACTTCCTAACCATTAGAGGGTTGGCCAACCACTCTGTGTGGTCGATTTCTCTTATAAAGCCTGCTTTAAGTAGCTTGTCCAATTCTGATATGATAGCATCTCGTCGATCAGGTGAAAATCTTCGTAGTTTTTGTTTTACGAGTATCTTGTCAGGCCGTAAAGCTAGCCTGTGCTCAATCAAATCCCTGGGACTCCAGACATGTCGAATGCTTGTCACATGAAGACATTTGCGTTAGCTCGGAGGAAAGTAATGAAGGCGTCTTCCTATTTGGAGTCGGAAGTATCCCCGATGCGAACAGTCTTTGAGGGCTCCTCTAGATCCAGAGGAACCTCTTTGACCTGGTCGTTCGGTTTTGGTGTAGCTTTAGGCTTCGACTGCTTGGTCGAAGGCTGCTCCTTGTTTTCTTCTCGAGTTGGTATCTGACCAACCATCTCGAGGGATCGACGGTCACACGTATGTGCCATCTTTTTATCACAGTGAATTGTGATTACTCTTGTGATTACTCCTTTGGGACCTGGCATCTTAAGACATTGATACCCATAATGAGTAGCTATTAAGAATTTTTACCAAAGTTGGTCGTCCGAGTATGGTGTTATATGTCGTATCAAAATCGACCACATCAAAGGAGATTTTCTCTGTCCTGAAATTGCTGGGAGAACCGAATGTTAAAGGAAGAGAAACTTGCCCAATAGGTTTGGCCGAAGACCCTGGTACAATCCCATGAAAAGAGTATCGTACCGGTCTTACCTTGGTGCTGGGTACTTGTATCTCGTCCAGGGTACTCGTAAACAGGATGTTTAATGAGCTGCCACCATCAACTAACACTTGATTTACTCGACAGTTGTTGATGGTGGGCTCGACCACGATCGGAAATCGACCTGGTCGAGTAGAAGGGGTCGAGCAGTCACTCTTCTCGAAAGAGATGGTGACTTCCGACCACTTTGGCAATTTATTGACAAGAGGAGGGTCAATAGAATTTACCTCACGTTCGACAGCCTTAAGCTGTCGTTTTGACTCGTATGTCGATGATCCCCCATAGATATGCTCGATGGTATGCTCAGGATCTTGGAATGGCATGTCCTCGTCGTCATTCGACTGCTTACGACCACTCGCTTGCCCTACCTCCTCGAGGGTAGGGAGTGGTCCTTTGTCGTTGTAATAGTCCTCGAGTTTTCATTAGAAAACCCAGCAATTGCGAAGGTCATGTCCTTCCTTTTTATGGAAAGGGCACCACTTAGGCTTGTCATTCTTCCGCTCGGGGTGCTTACCTTTGCCTTGATCGGAGTATGGCTTAGAGTCTTGAGGCTTCTTATCGCTTACGGCCAAGACTTCCTTGGAACGGTTGACCTAAGGCTTCTGGCCCTTGATCTTGTTCTTAGACTTCTTGGCCTTCTTATCTTTCTTCTTACCACTTTCGCCCTCTTCTTGAGGAATTTTATCATCTCGATCAATAGTGTTGTTCCACTCGACTGCTTTAGCAGCAATCGCATATCGAGCGTCCATCTCAAAGAGTTTGGCGATAGTAGCAGCAGGATTTAAAGCGATATCATTTGTGATCCTTCTACTACGGACTCCCTGCTTAAAAGCTCTGATGACAGAAGAATTAGAAACTTCAGGTATGGAATTTCGAACCTGACTAAAACGTCGAATGATCTGGCATAGAGTCTCGTGGTCATTTTTTCTCATCCTGTGCAGGTCGTCCTCCTTCCCAGGATGATGGTAGGTGCCCTAGAAATTGGCGAGTTGGAGGTCGCAGAGGTGTTGCTATGAATAGATCGACTCGAGTGGTTGATTTAACAACCACGATCGAGCAGATCCCTCGAGCACAGTAGGAAGGTAATTTGCCATTACATGTTCTCCTCTTCCTGCAGCTCAAATAATGGTTGTGTAGATCTGAAGGAATTTGATGGGATTTTGAGATCCATCAAACTTCTCCATGTTCACTTGTCGAAACCAAGCGACCAGCAAACTGCTCGGAGGTCGGGTGAGAAAGCCCGACACTTGGTAATGACTTTCTCGAGCCTTTTTGCGGGAAAAAGGGTTGATATCACCAGGTGATCGTACACGACGATACCCGGTTGTGGGTGGACCCGACCTGTGGTAGGTCTCAACCTTATAAGGGAAATACTCCTTGTACTGCATCTACTGTTGCAAATTTCTGGGTCGAAGTGGTGAACGATCACCTCTTCTGAGAGCTTGTTGATCATCAAGCGTTTGAAGAACTCTTCTTCGACCGGAGTTAGGGTTAGGAGAGCGATGCGACCTGTTGTCACGTCGATCTCCACACGATGAGTTGTTCGAACGACTGGTAGCTGATGGAGTCATACCACTACGACTTCTGGGTCAATGCCGTTAAGGGTGCTTGAGTCTGTCCATCGTGCTTCGAAGCCTTCGTGCGAACTCTTCGGCGAAGAGGTCGTAGTCGGGCGTTCGGGCAAGTTCCCGAGATGGGTTCTCAAGTAGATCATTGATGCGTTGGAGTTCTTAAGCCTCCTCCGACTAATACTGGACGCGCCTAAGCAGATATCTCTGAGCCGCAATTCTTCTCTATCGGGTTGTCTCAGGGTCGTCCATATCTGATCCTTGAGTTTGCCTCAATGGAGTGCGATTATTTCAAGGATCTCCCTTACGCTCATCAGAGTGTTGACCTTGTTCATCACTAGAGGTGTCCTCGCCATTGCTACGAGGGGTCACAGTGTGTGATCGTCGGGGAGCATCCTCAGCCCTGTCTCTAGGAGAGTGATCAGTATCTGAGGGAAGGACGGAGACCTCCCGTTGATGATCTCCACTTACACTTGAGGCCTCCTCGTTTGAGAAGTAGTCGAAAGACACCGTCTGGCGACTTGGAGCAAGCCCCTCCAGGAAGGGGAATTTCAAGTTATAATCATCTCCGTCCACAGGTGAGCCCTGCGAGGGGATGGTCGAACTCGTAGGAAAAGCGTGTTTGACCCCATCCTCTGTGGGGCTAACCGGAGAGAGATGACCACCAGATGCTGATGAAGCTCTGAAATGATGGCTTCCAGGACTTGTTGTACCAGGTCAGACATTTGGAGGGAGAACCCTCGCCATGTTCTAGGTCTGCTTTGGAAAAGTCCCGATTGTGGTCGGATTGACCATTGCCCTCTGAGGAAACTGGTCCCTCAGTTGGACGTACTGTTGTGGGGGGGGGTAAGGATCCCTCCTCAACTCTATCGATGATATGGTCTCCTGGATCTGATGAATGATCTCTGGAGGGGATATTTCCATCGGATGATACAATACCCAGCTTGTAGTTGAAGCCGACATCCATGTTGATATTTGCATAATCAGCCAAGTCGAACCAGTTCTCATCGTTCCACTCTCCTACCATGAAAGTATTAGAGTTGAGAAAAACGAAGGAAACCTGTTGACCAAAAGATCCCCACGGTCGGCGCCAGCTGTCGATGTTTTAGAACCGATTTTACGTAATGATTGTTTGATTCGGAGGGTCTCTAAGACTCAAATCATGTAGAGAGAATGACACAGGGATTTTTATATAGGTTCAGGCCTTATCTGGAGAGAATAACAACCCTACTCTTGTGTGGCTATATTGAGTATGCTGGTTACATATCAAGAGAAAGACTCAAGTCTAACGTCATGTGTTCCTGGTTGCCCCACTCTGATCCACCCTCTTGCTGTTTGCTGATTATGCCCTTTATATAGTGCTCGAAGTGGGGGGCGGTTTCTCTAGTCCAAAGGGCGCCTCAACACTTCAGATGATAAAGTAGTTACTGGAGATTATTGCTAGAGTAGTAACGTCCCCACGTCGCAAGACAGTTATCATCAGAGCAGAGAGTTTAATCGTACAATTATTCTAGAGAATGTCGAACCCGGGAGCGAAGGATCCCGAATTCTCTGTGTTCATACACTAGTCCAGGATTTCTAGTGTACACAGTCAAACAAAAGCGATAATCAAAACATATCACGCACTTTATTACTAATTTTTCAGAGTTTATTACAAAAGAGCTTACAAGCCAACAGTAAATAACACAATGGAAGACGAAGAAGTAGTGGAGTCGGTGATCGCCCACGAACAATCGATCGGGTAGCGCCTAGTCGTCGAGATCCACACCGATGGTGAAGTCCTTCTCTTCAAATTTGTTTGCATAAAGCAAGTATGAGCACAACTACTGGTGCTGCAAAGTTACACCAATATGGAATTGTAATGCATGCATAAGGTAAACAAAGGACATTGGCGGGGTTATTTTATGTAAGCGGCGCTTTTAGTTTAAATAATCATAATAGATTGCAAGGCCATTTTCATACAAGATTTGAAATCATATATTTAATGACAAATGTATAATGTGGATAACCTCCAACAAAGGTGATGGATATCCTCCAATCACTAAGGCTAACCGCCAATTCCCCACAGGACTAACCATCCCGAAAACATCTGTTGAAATCATTTTAAAACCAAAAACAAGTCTAACTCAAAGTGGCTTTGCTAGCATGTCCATGATCATGACGCGCTATTGAATAGTTTTCTACTCTGCGAGTTTGTGCAGCTTTACCCACAAGACACGAATTCTCTAGTTTATCCCAAGCATATATCTATGCCACCGCTCACTACCTAAGGTGAGCAGCCTAGAGCACGTGACAAGGCCTTTACAATGATCTACCTCGAAATACTCATGCCCGCTAAGGTTTAGCCCCTTTGGACTAACCATCCGCAGTTCAGGGCCCCTCTTGCGCCAGTGGGACTATAGTCTAACCGACACCCACTCATACAAAATGGCACGAATATCCACGAGGTATCCAAATTATTGAGCAGTCTTGCCCAAACAAGGCGTGTGGTGGTACTGTAAGGCATAGCAAGATCGGCTCCAAGACCGGTCCTTAATCGACTTGGGCGTCGTTCAAAATCAAACCCTGGGTGTTAATCCTAACCAGATTAAACCCGTGCATAAACCTGCACCCACCATTCATCCGTTTCGCCCAAGTCCAAACCATTATAATTTTATTTTAGTGTAAACCACCTTTACAAACTCTCTATGGTAAAACAATACCATAGATTTGATTTTAAACAAGTTGTAATGATTTGGCTAAATCCTCCCAAAATCAAAATCATGGTCTAAACATTTGCTAAGCATTTCCAAACAATTTTACCTATGGTGACAAGGGATGGCATTTCAATATACAAAATTGGCCATACAATAACAATTGGAATAGCTAAGCACTTAAACAAGGTATTAAAATAATTGACTAAAAATATGCATGCAATAATAAATTTAAAAATTGAATTAAATAACCTTAAAATAGTAGGTGCAACATGGTCAAAGTGTAACTTGCCTTGATTAGACATTTTTCTCAAACGGTGTCAAAATCCGATTAGCTCAAGTCGTTAAAATCTATACGCGTAACGATCCGAATTCAAATAATATTCAAATAAAATCCAAATAAAAATCCAAAAATTATAACATAAATACTGCTAGGAAGGTATCGATTTTATATGAATTTAGGAAGTTGAATCGGCGCAATCGGAGTTCGTATGAGTGAAACGAAATTCGGAAGGTTGAGTGTTACATGAAATAATAAAATTCCGAAAATTGTACTATTCATCGGAAATTATGGTTTCGGATAACTGGGAACAAAGAAGGAGTTTTAGGGCTATGGCGAGGGAGTACGATGTTGAATGCGTTGAGGCGAACTCAACGGTGTTGACGGCTCGGCGAGAGGATCTTTGATGGCAACGCAGTCCGACGGAGAAATCCTTCGGCGGACGGCGGGCGAACGCCGGCATTGCGGCCAAACGGAGAGGAGTTAGCGGATGAGGTTTGTGGCGATTTGAAGAGAGAACCGCGGGGAACGGAACGCTCACTCTGGTTGTGTTGGAAAGTGCACGGTCGGCCGGCGGCGGCAATGACGCGCAAAATGGACCAAAAAAATTAACGGAAATTAAATAAAATCTAAAAATTACAAAATAAATTCTAAAAATAGTAGATGAATTTAGATGAATTTAGGAGAAAGAATAGATGGATTTGGAGTTTGCATGTGAGAGAACGATTTTTGGAAAGAATAAAATGGACAAGTACAAAGGGCAATGCATAACTAAATACATTGGTACTGTTCATCTTCCTAAGCGATTAAGAAGAATGAAGCATGGAAAAAGAAATGGCGGCCATGAAGGGTGGTGCTCCGGCGACGGTGACGGCGAGGGAAGGAGAGCACCGCGTAGAGGACGAACGATCGCGGCTGTGGGTGGAGACTATGTGGCGGAGCTAGCTCGACGGCGACGCATATTCGCAAAGAAAAGGTTTGATCTGGTTCGGATGTTGATATTGCCGTGACCAGCGGCATTCCGGCGGCCGGCGAGGGGTGTAATGGAGAGAGGGGATGACAGGGATGCCGGTGCTCACCTCGGTTGTGGAGGAACGTGCACGGATGGCCGGAGGCGAGGATGACGACGTCGGCGCGGCTTGGGCTCACGGTGGCGACGGTGCTCCGGCGATGCTTCGGCGACGAGAGGGTGAGCACGGGGTAGGGCTTGGTGCCGCGATGCCGACGGTGCGGTCGGAATCTCTAGGGAGCCGTCGACGGCGGCGCTAGAGGCGGCACAAGGGGCGGCGGCCGACGGCGAATACTTGAGAAATCCGGCCAAAAGAGAGTGAGGGAGGAGGAGTGGGTGGCGGGGTTGGAATGAGGAGGAACGGGGGCTCACCGTGCTCCCTTTTATAGGGCGAGGGTTGGCCGTGGTGGGGAGATCGGGTCGTGCGGCCATCACGGCGGTTATGGCGAAAATCTGGCGAACGTGTGCGTGATTGAGGGGGTAACGAGAGGGAATGAGGGAGGTGGGGATCGTGGGATTGAATGCCACAATTTTCATGAAGAATCGTGGAGGAAATCGTGGGATTTGATGAGCTCCTAAAGGCTCTAATGGCGCCGGCTGTGCGTGTGTGTTCTCATGAAGCATGAAGGAAACTCTTCACGTGAGGAAGAAAGCAGGAGAGAGAAAGAAAGGGCTAAAAAGAATTAAAGAAGTATTATATTGATTGAAATAAAGAAAGCAAGAGGGCAGTGCATGCTTTGAGAACTCTGATGTTAATCGTGCTTGAGCTGGAGCAGCCCACGGAGGGGTGACCCGCTGGGAAGTTCATTTTTTTATTTAATTATTTAATTTTCGAAATTAATTCAGATTACACAACAAATCAAAATAGATTTTTAGAAAATAACAAATAGAGTCCAAAAATTCTAGAAAAATTCACAAAAATTTCTAGAATTATTTTGGACTTAATAAATTATTTCAACTTAAAGTTGGCTTTTAATTTTGCAAATAAATTATTTTGGTTTTAAAATATTTAGGAAAAAGCTTTTAAAATTTTCGTAAAATAATTAAATTTTTATTTTTTCAAAACCAACTCAAATAAAACTTCAAAAACTTTAATAAATTTTATTTTTGACTTTTGAAATCTCAGAAATTCAAATAAAGCAATTAAACTCTTTCAAATTTTAGAAAATCCAACAAAATAATAATTTTATAAATTTTAATTTGGTAACATAACTTTGGGCTATTACAGAGAATAACAATGTATACTAACTGTTTAGATGCCCTAATCATTTGTGCCTACTTGTCTGCAAGCTTAATCAATTATAGGGTGGTTGTAGTTGACCTGGTCATGGGAGGACTTACGACCATATGGTGGCCGTAGAAGAACTTACAACCACGTGGGGGTCGTAGAAGAACTTACGACTATGGGGTGGTTGTAGAAGAACTTACGACCATGAGGGAGTCGTAGAAGGATTTATGACTATGGGGTGGTCATAGAAGAGCTTACGACCATGAGGTAGTCGTAGAAGGTCTTACGACTCCAGCTTCCTCTTTATGAATATTAAGGGGTATATCCAAGAACCATATGATGGTATTATTATCCATAATATGGATTACAGATAATTAATTAAATAAGGATTATTAGATCCTCGTCACAGCTCTTCTCCTCCGGCTCAGGGCCACTTGGTGGGTTGGGGACCTCCTTGCAGCTCTTCTCCTCTGGCTCGGCACCGCTTGGTGGGTTCCCGGTTGTTCCTTCACGTTTCCCACTGGGTTTCTTATTTTCTTTGGCTCCCTGCTCCCCACGTCGGCTCCTCCTCTAGATCCAAGTCGCTGCTCCAGTTGCCTCCTTGGGTGGCTACTGGTTGCCTTTGGAAGCTCCTACTCCGGCTTCGACCTTGCTCGACCCTCTGATGCTATGGCTCAGCTACTGCGGCGGTTTCCCCTCTTTCCCCCTTTACTCGTATTACGATTTTTCCTATTATCGATTTGTGCCGATTTGGGGCACTGTTGGTGGGTTTTGGGGCTTTCGGTTGTGGCTTGGGCATGGTGAGGGCATGGCCTTGGTGGCGATTTGAGCATGGTGACGGCTTTGGTGGGTTTTCGGTAAGGCTCTGTGGTGGCCTAGTGCTTTCTGATATGTTAGGGTTTTTTTTTTTGGGTGGCCTTGTGATGTCATGGGGTGGCTGGCTTGGTATAATGAACTTTAGTTATGGTTTTGGTGATGAATGGTCGCTGTTGTTGGTTTCAATGGTAAGGGCTTGGTGATGATGTCTTGTTGTTGCTCTGGGCATGATGATGCCTGATGGTGGTTTGAGGTTCTGTGGGATTTGGTGGTGGCTTGGTGCTGGTGAGGCTTGATATGGTGGGCTTGGTGCTGGTTTTGGGGTCTTCGTGAGCTTGGCTTCGGCCTTTGATTCAAACCCTAACCCGATTAGCTTCTTATCCCTCTGTTTGTACTTGGTCGATTTTAGTTTTAGCTTCTTTACCTTGTCTGATTCTAATATTACCATGCATGCTTGGGTTTAGCTTGCTAGGTCGTCGTGTCGAAACTCAGGGCGAGGTTTTTGTCGGGAAGCTTATCCCCGCTCCGAGGGCGTGCTGTGACCACTGGCATTGTGGTGACAACCCGACATAAGCTTGGTGTATATCTTCTTGACTACCTTGCGGATGCTAGGAGTGTTAGAATGGGAATGGCTAGCATGGGGGCTTATCGGTTGGCTTGATGGAGCTAGTTGCTTCTACTGGCTTGTTTGCTTGCCTTTGCCTTGTGGTGGCAGTGCTGTTTGCTGGTGGGTTTGGTTGGTTTATTCGGAGGAGAGTAAGTTGCTTGGCAGTGGCATGGTTGTGCTGGGTTTTTATGTGGGGCTTGGCTATGGTCGGCTTCGGTTGTTTGCCATATTCCTTCCTATGCCTTGCCTGAACTACCCATGCCTTATCCCCTTGCCTCTCTGTGGGGGTTGTTCGGCTAGGCAATGGGTATGGACTGATGGTTAAAAGAACACCGTGCTTCGAATTTTCTACAGTTGAGGTAAGTCGAGGAAAGTGGGTGTTGGGTTTTTATAATTGCCGGGTGATGAAACCCACTGAGGTGAGAGGACACCGACTGGCCCCGGACAATCTGAGAACCTCAATGATCTCCACGCTATCTAACAACAGTCCTTCTTTACTTTTAACTTCAATTCATAGCTTTTGGTTCGTTATTGATCTTTTGGTTTTTGCGGATAATGTAAATGTGATTGCAGGTTTCTTAGATCGACATTGAGGTTTCGATCTACTAGCAGGGCATGGGCAGAGGAAAAGTGAGGGCTCCAGCTACCAAGCATGCAATGATGTAGTTTGTAATTTAAATGATGTTGTAATTTCTATTTTGTTTTAATGTAACGAATTCTTGTAAATGACTCTGGGATTGTATTAATGCTTTATTTCTACTTGTAAATGAATTTCTGTAATTGACTCTGAGTTGTTAACGATGTTGTATTTTTAATTTGTAAATTTTTGTTGCGAACTCTTGATAATGAAGTGTTGTATGTTAATGATTTGCCATATCGGATACTGTAGTCTCAGATATTATTGATTTGTACGGTGTTCAATGTGTCTGTAGTTACTGTTGGATGAATCTAATCTACTACTTAATACTGTTTGTTGATGCTTAGATTAATTTTAAGTTTTAGGATTCTCACAGGTGGGTAAAATGGGCAGAACTCTAGTATTTACTATTGTTGTTGTATACTTCAAGCTCAAACTTATTTAACTGGTTTGTATGACGAGGACGTGAACTAATTATACTAACCTGTGTAACATTGGACATTGAGCATACATATATGTGTATGCATTTGTGTGATCTGAGATGTGTGCTCATAAATTACAATTATTGTTTTAGTTAGCAGCTTAATTATTTAAGATTAGCTGTGAAATTGCTATTTAGGATATGCTAAAAATGTGGGTCGTTTCACCTCTCTCCAAGGAGCAGATGTATTGCTAGCTAGAAGCTACATAAAAGTAGTAGCAAGATCTTTAGGTAGTGTTGAGTTTTATGCATCTTTCCTAGGCTCTCCAACAGCTAAAGTTTTTAGGTGAACTGATTGGTGCATGGGACTCAACATGGAATTTGTGCAATTGCATCGACCAGAAAAGGTAAGGCATGTAATTAAGTCTGTATTAGATGTGTTGCATGTGTAAAATGACCTGCATGGTTTGCCAATGCATACAAATGTGTACGTGTATATGTAGCTAATGCAAGTTGGGCGACCATCATTCCTTCTTAGTTGGCCATAAGAAAGTTGTAAACACTCTATATATGGAATTCATATATTCTAAGACATCTCTTTCAAAAAGGTACTCAGGCAATTCAAGAGTGATCACTAGTTCACCACAAGAAGCAAGGATGTGAACAATCTCTGTACGAATTGCACCAAAAGTACCTCATCTGAAATACAACAATACTGGTATTACAATGTAGAAACAATAGTTGGACATCCTGTACATGCACAGGAGAGGGTTCTTTTAATATATTGCGAGCCTTGGGTCCAGATATACATAACTAAAATTAAAGAATGTGATCAGTGACAAAAATAACAACAAACTTACGGGTTCCGGTGATTCACTCTCTATGTGGTAGTATACTTTGAAACAATACTCTCTAATCTCTATGTTGTCGTAGTTTGCCTTTCTCCCCTTCTTTCCCTTCCTGCTCCCTTCTTTTCTTTAGCAACAACATCGGTGAAGGTCAGAAATGAGTAGGTGCGGTGAGTCAGTATACTTTATGTCACCAAAGAATTGAAGTCACGACAAACTGTCAATACGATGAGGAGGATCAGCGCAACAACGATACCAAAAACAATGAGCTTTATCTTCATATTCTCCCACCACATCTTCCGTCGTATCTTTGTTCCCTGCTGCCTGAAGTCTTGTGCCTGAAGACAAAAAAAGGGATGCCCTCATGTCTCATGGACTGAGGATGGTGATAGAGGAAACGAAAGATTGACTAGAGGTGACAACAACGAGTGTATGAAACCTGAGAGTGGAGATCCTCTGTCTTATCAACGAGCAATTCGATTTTCTCACCATGATCTAGTACCTAATATACCAGGCGATTGAGTAACAGATTGTTAGGAAAAGTAAACACTGCCGAATCTTAAAAAGACTCCCATAGGGATCAATATCAAACTGACAATAAAAGACGCACACACCTTTTCGATGTTTTGCATCATTACTCCCTTAACCTCTGTAACCTGAGCCTTCACTTTTGCAAGCTTGTCAATCTCCTCAAGGTGTTGGTCACAATACCTCATGTGTTCTTTAAGTTTAGGCTTGGAAAGGAGACATCCATTTATAGTACTATAATAGTGATTTACACTATTCATACTGAGTAGCTATCTTTAATCTATTGTAGTAATTCAGGGTAATCATATTGTGCAGCTTGCACTATGGGGTTGAGACTTGATAACCCAGAAATTTTTTGGGCATATGCATGCGAAAGCTTTTAAGGAAAATACCCATATTCTCTCTTCAGGCTATTGGCAGTGGCGCTTCTAGCTTTTCCTCCACTGTATTTCTTGGCAAAATATTCCTTAACCCTCTCAATGAAGCCAATCGGAAGTTGCCAACCAGTAGACTCAGTAGCAACAACACAATATGCTGAAAATCAAATGCATTGACACGTGAAAGCTAATAGAACTTGAATCAATTGTACAGCAGTGTCACCCACTCACAATTCTATCTTTTATTCTTTACTGAACCATGAAGCATGTAATAAATTATGTCCATCATCTGATTTTGACATTGGATGGTAAACCACTTGAATGTTGCCTGATAAAGTGCCAAAGACTCATCCCCAAACTCCATAGGCCCCACAATAGAAAGAGTTTACTTGGTCTTTGTAGAGCCAAAACCGTCATGAGTTTGGTAGTGACATTGATCCTAAGAAGCTCAGCAGTGCTTGAAATAGCCAAGCTAACTTGAGTAGAGCCGAGGGTAAGAAAGAATTGGTTGAAGCGAAGCTAGCTCTCGAACGAGCTAGAGGATCTGAGTCGAGGTTGTCAATTGGATTCCTCCATCCAATTGAAGACAATCCAATAGTTTAATCGATACAAAGAAAAAGATAAGAAGGGTATTAAAAGTTATTAGATAGTGAAGTCGGTCAATGCTATCTAGTAATTTTTTCGTCATCAGACCCTAGAGGAGTGAAGGTGACATGATCGATATTTTCTCGTATTTTTCGTTCATCTGGTAGATTCAGATCGTTGTATTTGAGTAGTATGAAGATAATCCTCCCGGCATAAAAGAAAGAGAAATTAGGACTTGGGGAAAGGCTTCGCTGAAGAGGAGGTACTTTCTTTAGAGATTGGATCCTTTTCCCTCGTAATCCTTAAGTAGAGCTTGCTCGATGAAAAAAAAGGTGATGTGATTCCCATTATCAAGAATAGGGTGAATTCTAAATGTAGGTGCGAGATAAGAACTAGAAAGCACCATTGCATAGGGAAGTTCTTTGAGTAGTAAAACTAGTCTACTGTACCTAGTCTTAAGAGTGGGCATGCCCCGCAACCTTCGATCCATCTATCTAAACATCGTTCTACTATGAGAACCAAGTTAAGTCATAGCCGCCGACCTCGGTAAGGTTAACTAGCAACTTGACTCACTTGCACTCGAAAAAGATAGCAAAGCGACAATCGGTCGGTATGGGTGGAGCCTAGTATAGGCTGCGCTTTCTTTTCTTCTTCTTGGTCTAGTCTATCTACCTGTCTCTAAGCACCTTGAGTTCATGCCTTGGTAGGCCTACTCTTGCCTATGAATGAGATGCCTACTTCCCATTAAGTCAAAATACCTCATAGACATATTTTATATAATACTTAGTTAGTTAAAGAGAAAGAGAAAGATGGCTTTTGACAATTTTTTGAGTCCCCTCGCTTTTAATAATATGGCCGTGATCTGTCATTACGTGTGACTATCTCCACTATAGAAAGAAGAAGAAAAAAAGAAAGGATCAAATTTTCTAGTAAATACTAGAAAAAGGGCTTTCTACATAGGGATCGTCAAAACAACGATTTTGCCCTATCAAAACATAACTCAATGAATTATAAAGAGGAAGATAAACTTTCCTTAGAAGCATCAAAATCATTTAGCTCAAAATTTATATTGTATATTTTAGGAAAAACTTAGCCAAGAGCTAGTACCAGAATGCAAGTATGTTAAAATGTTAGAGCACAGTGGACAAGGTGATATTAAATGATAAATGCTAACTTGCTAACTTCCATTGTATACTGAAAATGCTGCCTCCACCAAAAAGCATAAAGATCCACATCATCTGTTAAATGAATGCATTCTGTTAAATATTAAATAAAGATCTATGCAACAACATGATGAAAACATATAAATAGAAAAAGTAAAGTGTGATAGAGCAGGACGGGAATTTTCAGTAAAAAGTAAAATGCATGGCTGGGAGATTTTTTTTTCAAAACACAAAATTCCTAGATCCAACGTTATAATACTTAAACATCAGATTGCAAGGAAAGGCTTTGGAGGTAGAAATGGAAACATTTCGCACATACGTAAGGATCACTACATGGTCCATACTCGTATACATGTTGCATATTGATAAGACAGACATTTAGTGAAACAGTCCATTACTCCATACATGCTTTTAAATGAGAAAATAAGGAAGGCTTTGCTCAAAGGAAAATAAGGAAGGCACAGGAGGCAACTTTATCAGTGCTACACAGCTCGTTGTAAAAACCCAACGTATGAGCAAGTGGTGAAAAGTGTTAGCGATACCATTAGACAAAGTTTGAAATGGGACACCATACACGTCCATCTTAATCTATGCCAAGAACCAAAAAAGAACCTGTTAAAAATAGAACCAAAAAAGAAGAATCCAAAAGTGTTATCAATAGATATTCATGGACACTAAAACTCCCCATAAGTTGCACGCCAACCTACACATGACAACATTATCATGATAACCATGTCCTCAATCAAAACCAGAACATTAATCAAATAAATCAGGGCAAGCAAGCCAGGTATCACATTTTTCATTTTCCTGTTGTCTGTACCGACCAAAATGGAAAAAGGAAAAAAAATCTTTCACGTCTCTAGCCTTCCACAAAGAACGGTACACTGTAAAAAAAATGAAATTGTTTTCTAAAAGAATGCAACTTTATGCAATTATCACCTCACTTGTTGATCAAATAAAACAGACAAAAAACAACTGAACCGGCCAATAGGCCAATACATCAAACCAACAAAATTCTATCCATTCCATACCCCAATCCTTACATTACATATTTGCACCTACGAAAACATGGAGGGAACCAAATCCACCATGGGCAATGGCAACGTCGAAAGGATGCTCGATCCACATAAAATTTAATGTAATCGACCATTAGAGAAGAAGTTTGATTGATTAAACGGACAAGAACACCGATCCTTCCAGTTAGTGCCGAATGCACTCCATGGTCGGCAAAATATAGGGGGAATAACACGCCGTTCAAACCTTGTGAATCATACTAGGCAATCAACGTGCATTTCAAGGGGAGGCAGAGAGGCAAAAGGTTGGATGGTTGGGTTTGGGGGCATTGTTGTATCCGTCGTGGACGTGCTTGTTGAAGGTGTGGAAGTCGTAGTTGTAGGTGAATCGGTTGTTCGACGTGGGGAGCTTCTGCAAGCATTGCTTGGCGACAGAGGCAAAGTTGGCGGAGACCTCAGCGTGATCGGCCCACACCATAGCACCACGTGCCACGAAGCTATATACCAGCATCCTCTGCTACCCATCTCTCTGGCCGCCATCACCTAGACGGGAGAGCTCATCGGTAGTCTCGCGGTGGCGCGGGTGGTGAGAATGGGAATGGGTGGGAGCGAGGAAGGGAGGGAGATGGGAGGAGGTGGCGGGGAATTATGGTGGGTCATAATTAGGGATGCTAAATTTAGACTTGTGGTGATTCTCTTCCTTAGAGCTTCGTGTGTTTGGTTGATCAGGAGGCGTACCTCTCATTTCGGGCCAAGGGCAACCCGTGTTAAAAAAATAACCAAAAAAGAACAATCTAAAATTGTTATCGACAAATATTCATGGACATTGAAACTTGCCATAAGTTGCACGCCAACCTACACATCACAACATTATCATGAGAACATTGTCTTCAATCAAAACCAAAACATTATTGTGAAACCCACATTGGTCAAAGCAATGAGATCAAGCAAGTTAGGTATCACAATTTTCATCATCTTGTTGTCTGTACTAACCAAAATGGAAAAAAGGTGTTGAACCCGAGAGTAACACCCCCAAATCCTCTGTGTATTTCTGAACTAGTCCCATGATCAGTAGCTAGTTCACACAGCAAACAAATATGGTAATATCCATAATTCGCATAATTTTCTTAATAAATATTAGAATTGATTACAAGAAAGGCTTACAAGCCAACAATAAACAAACACAGCGAAAGACGAAGAAGAAATAGTAGAGTCCAGCTGATCTACCACAGGCAATCGACCGGGGTAGCGGCCTAGTCGTCGAGATCCACATCGGTAGTGAAGTCCTTCTCCTCTGAAATTTATTTGCATTAAGCAAGGGTGAGCATAAACAACCGTGCTCCACAAGTTACACCCAATAACAAATTATAATGGATGCACAGATATATCAAAGGAAGGCTTATTGGTTGAATTTGCATAAATCAATGTTTACTTTAAATATTTGTACTAAGTTCCAAAGCAGTTATTCTATAACTAAAATTTATTTTATAAATTCTCAAGTTTTATAGTAGGATAACCTCCATATGAAATATGGTGAAGGATACCCACCTATCACATGACTAACCGTCCAATTTCTCAATTGGATAAACTATCCAAAATCATTTGTCAAAATCTTTTGAAATCAAAACCAAAGTCTAACTTTGAGTGACTTTTCTCGGCATGTCCATGACCGTGGACACAACTATTTGAATAGTTTTACACTCTGCATAGGTTGCACAACTTTACCCATAAGAGATAATCAACTTTTAATGTCTGTTTGACACACTTTCGAAGGTGTGTGACTAAGTGATTATCACGAGGCCTTTACAATGCACCATTTCAATGTAGTTATGCCCGCTAAGGTTTAACTTTCTTTGGACTAACCATCCGCCAGAAGCTCCCTCTTGCTCCGCTAAGGTTTCACTTCCATTGCACTAACCACCCGCTGGAAGCCCCCTCTTGCGCCAAGTAGGAATATTGTCTAACCGACACCCACACATCAAAATGACACAACTAACATTGGAACGTTGCAAATTATTTAGCCTAGCCTGTCCTATAGCAGACTTGTGGTAGTACAGTGGAGCTTTGCAAGATGCGGCTCGAAGACCAATCCTTAACTGACTTGCACGACTTCCAAAATAACCCCTGAGCATCAACTATTCCCGAATTGAGCCCATGCATAAACATGCACCCACCAACTATCCATTTCGCCTAAGTCCAAACCAATTTTCATTTTTTTTATTTTCAAACCATTTGTAAATATCTATGGCACACCAATGCCATAAACATATTTTTAAACTATATTTGATTTTTGGCTGAAAACTCCCCAAATCAAATACCTTTGGGTCTAAGCATGACTAAGCATAATTTTTCCAAATGATCCTAGTTCATACCATCGTATCAACTAGGTTTTATCTAGGGTGACAACATGTTTGATTCAATATCAACATTGACCTTATAAAAGATTTAGGCATAACTATAAATTTAAAACAGGAATTTAAATAAATAGACATAAATAAGCATGCATTAATAATTTAAACAGAATTTAAATAATTTGAAATACTAGGATTCAAATATGATTAAAGATATAACTTGCCTTGCTCAATGGTTGTTGTTCTTAAATGACGTCGAAATCTATACGCGAAAATAAGCCAAATTCAAATTAAAACCAAATAAAATTCAAATAAACTCGGGAAAGAGGAAATATCCACGTGGTACGATGTGGTTGCTGACTTAGAGAGAGAAGGTGTGGTGGGGATCGGGTGGTAGCCATGTAAATGTGGCGATGATTTGGCGCCACATGGCGGCGGTGAATTATTGTGAAATTCAAATTTTCGTTTGAATAGAAAGGTAGATAGTATTGAAAGGAACATGTAGGTAAAAGGGCTCACGCAAATATCCAACGGATGAAGAGATCGGGCTCGACGGAGTTCTCGCTGGACTTGGGCAAGAAGATGTGGCCGGTGGGGAAAAGTAAGTAAATCAAAATTTCACTTGAATATAAATGTGGATAATCTCAATAGGAACTCATTGATAAAATTTGGTGCACAACGGAGCAATGGATGAGGAGATCGGGCTCAACGAAGTTGGAGAAAAAGATTGTGGTGCTTTTGTGACACGGTGAACCAATAGGGAAATCAAAATTTGGCTTGAATAAAAATGTAGATAACCTAGAGAGGAACTCATTGGTAAAATTTGGTGAACAACAGAGCTACGGATGAGGAGATTGGGCTCGCCGGAGTTGGAGAAGAAGACCGTCGGTGCTTTTGTGGTCGCGGTGAACCAATAGGTAAATCAAAATTCAACTTGAGTAGAAATGTAGAGAATCTCGAGAGGAACTCATGGGTAAAATTTGGTGAACAACGGAGCTACGGATGAGGAGATCGGGCTTGCCGGAGTTCTCGGCGGAGTTGGAGAAGAAGACCGTCGGTGCTTTTGTGGCCGCGGTGAACCAACAGGAAATAAAATTTTGGCTTATATAGAAATGTAGAGAATTTCGAGAGAAGCTCGCTGGTAAAATTTGGTGCTAACAGACTCTGAGATGAGGAGATCGGGCTCATTGAGTTGGAGAAGAATCTGCGGTGCTTTTGTGGCATGTGAACCAAAGAGGGTAAATCAAAATTTGGCTTGAATAGAAATGTAGAGAATCTCAAGAAGAACTCACGGTAAAATTTGGTGCATAACGGAGCTACGGATGAGGAGATTGGGCTCACCGGAGTTAGAGAAGAAGAGCTAGTAGAGAGAGCTTCGGGAAGCTTTTGGCAAATCTGAGCGAGAGAGATGTGGGAAATGAAGTGGAGATACTACGGTTCAATTTATAGGAGCAAAGAAGTAATGGATTGATGGGAATTTCTCGCCAACGTTATGGCCGTAAATTACGCCCATGGTTACTATAGCTGCCGGAATATTCCGAGGAATATTTCTTTTGAAAATTCAGAAAGACACTAATTCATTCCAAAAAAATAGCAAATAAATTCTAAAAAATTAGGGAAAAACATCTCTGATACTAAACACAACATTATGAGCTCAAATAAAATAATAATAGTAATAATAATAAATTTATTCTTACACAACAATTATTTTTATATTCTTTAAATTATTTTTAAACTTGAAAAATAGTAATATAGCTCTAAAAATTCTTTAAAATTTTAGAGTAGTTAAATAGGGTATTTTTAGCTTAAATAAAATATTTCCAACACAAGTTTAGTTTTTATTTGCAAACAAAAATTTGTTTTTAATAGCTAGAAATTACAAGAAATTAAAAGAGATTTTTAGAAAATAGCAAATAGAGTTCAAAAATTCTAGAACAATTCATAGAAATTCCTGGAATTATTTTGAACTTAATAAAATTATTTCAATATAAATTTGGGTTTTAATTTTGCACATAATTTGTTTTAAATTTCGGAAAAAGAAAAAATCTTTTTAATTAGAAAATTAAATAAATTTCCTTTTGACTTTAAAATTTAGGAAATTAAATATTTGATTTGATTTGATTTATAATTTTTCCTTTTAACCAAGATAACATTTTTTAAATTACAGAAAATCTAGAAAATTCTTTTACAATTCAGAAAATCCAATAAAATAGTAACTTTATTAATTTTATTTTTGGTAACAGAATTTTGGAATGTTACAAAAGGGGAAAATTTTCACATCTTAGTTCTTCCACAAAGAATGTTACGCTGTCAAAAAAATTGAAATTATGCACTAAAAATGCAACATTTTGTAATTATCACCTCACTTGTGGATCAAACAAAACACACAAAAATAATTTGAACCGAACAATAGCCCAATACATCAAACCAACAAAATTCTATCCATTCCATACCCCAATCCCCACATTGCATATTTGCACCTGTGAAAACGTGGAGGGAACCAAATCCACCATGAGCAATGGTAACGTCGAAATGATGCCCGATCCACATCAAATCAAATGTAATCCACCATTGGAGAAGAAATTTGATCAATTAAACAGACAATAACATCGATCCATCCTGTTAGTGTCGAATGCAATCCATGATCACCGAAATATAACACGCCCATCAAACCGCACGAATCATACTAGCCAATCTTCGCGCATTACAAGGGGTGGCAGAGAGGCAAAAGTTTGGGTGGTTGGGTTCGGGGGCATTACAAAATCCGTCATGGACATGGTAGTTGAATGTGTGGCCGTCACCGTTGTAGGTGAATCAGTTGTTGGATGCGGGGAGATTCTATAGGAACTGCACGGCGACAGAGGCGAAGTTGTCGGAGACCTTGACATGGTCAGCTAGCACCGTGGCGCCTATGGATGGCAATCTTGCCCGATTACCCGCGGGAAAAACCCTAATAGAGGTGGATATGTTCTTCATTTATTGCCCACGGGCATGTACATGGGGGGGCAAACTCTGCCCGACGGGTAAACGGGCATGGATACGGGGAGCTCCACTCGTGCCCGTTCCACTTGATTACCCGCCATCTCCTACTGAGAGGTGGGCCACATTTGAAAAACCCTAACCTGCCCTAGCCTCCCCTCCTTGTCCACCAGACCCAGGCATAGTTGCCACTCCTCTCCCCTCCCACATCTCACTCTTGGAGTCTCAGTTTCTCCTCGTCTCCTCTACCTCACCGCACAGAGCCACCCTTGCCCTCCTGCTCGCCCACTGCCCCCCGTCCTCCAGCTCAATCGTCGCCCCCTCTTCACACATCGCCCTCCTCACCGCCCTTGTCCTCACTGCACTCTACAGTCAAGCACTCCACCTCTAGATCTAGATCCAACGCCCTTGTGGATCCAGCCAAGCACTCTGATGGGCGTCGATGACCAGGCATTTGAAGAATCGTTCACTGATACCTACACAGCAGAGAGCTTGCAGAAGCCGTGGTACCTCGGTAAGCTTCAATGTTTTTTCTGTTTTCTGTTGCTATTACCATTTTCCCATGAGAAGGTGATGGCATATGTTTTAAGGAACCATTTTGTTTTTCAGTTCTAGGAAATCATGACCACAGGGATGATGTGCTAGCACAGCCTAGCCCAGTCTTGCGAAAGATCGACAACCGATTCATTTGCATGAGATCAGTCATTGTTAACGCAGGTACTGAATCACATATAGGGGTGATGAAGCTGGTTTTTTCCTCGTCTTCCTTCGCCATATGGACCTGATGATACCCTGAGTATGCGTCCAAAAAACTCATCAACTCACACCCAGCGGTGGAATCAACGAGTTGGTCGATGCGCGGGAGTGGGTAGTCGTCCTTCTGGCACGTCTTGTTGAGGTCGGTGAAGTCGATGCACATGTGCCACTTACCGCTAGACTTTTTTTTTACCAAAATAGGATTGGCCAGCCATTTTGGGTGCCAAACTTCTGAACGAGGCCGACCTTTGAAAGCTTGTCAATTTCATCTTTAATGGCCTGGCATCGCTCTGAAGAGAGTTTTTGGAGCTTTTGCTTTACTTGAGGGCATTCAGGTCTCACTGTGAGGTGATGCTGGACGCCTGTCATGTCCGACGGTGTCCAAGCAAACTTGTCAGTGTTGGACTTTAAGAAATCCATGAGCTCTTTCTCCATTTCTCCTAAGAGATCGACCTCAATTCTAAGAGACCGTGGGTCGTTCTGGCCGAAGAATCGTACTTCCGACAGGTCCTCCTCTAAACGAGGCTTAAGAGAGCATCTCACTGGAGGGGATATGTTCATGGCATGCTCTGGTGAGAGAGGCGAGCGCATTTCTCCCTTTGACTCCTTAGGTTCGAGAAAGTTGATGTCGTCGGAGTTAGTTGCCGCTTTGTGGTATAGGCGGCGAGCTAAGTCTCGATCACCCCTCACAGAGATGACCCCACGAGGGCCTGGTATCTTTAAGCACAGGTAGTTTTGATGAACCATTGCACAAAAATGGTTGAGAGTTGCCCTTATAGCATTGAATGGGGATTCGATGTCAACAACATCGAACCTGACGGCTTTCGACTTTCGTGCGATGATTTTCCTGTGTTCCGAACATCATGAGGAGTTCGATCCTCCGAAAGGGTTGAATGGATTTTCCTGGTACGAAGCCGGTGAGAGGATGATCAGATGGGAGCAGCATGCCATGATGATAGTCCCCCCCCCCCGACTCCCACAGTTCCCTGGGTGCACGCAGGTAGAGTATATCTGTAGAGCTTCCTCCGTCGACAAGGATGCGGGAGACCTCGCAATTGGATATTGTGATAATTACTAAGAGGGCATCATCATGGTGGAACCTTAAACCTTTTGCATCCTCAGTTATGAAGCTAAGAGGAATGCTTGCCCATTTGGGAGAGACGCTTTGAGGAGCCAACCCTACGACGTTGATCTCTCTGGCATACTCCTTCTGTTGGTGCTTTGACGCATGCCCAGAGGTCGAGCCCCTTGTTGTGATGTTTACTTGTCTTTGTGGCGCTTGGAAGGGGAGTTCATGATTAGCATCTTACATGTGCTACCTGGGGGTGGTGGGATTGCCTGAAGGGGCATCGCCTCTGTAGCCTTGGGATGTGGTGGTGACCCTTGGCACAGCTCGGAGCCACGTTTGAGGAGTTTCACCACTTCAGCGGTGTACTGGCAGCATTCATTCGTATCATCCCCGCTCATCTTGTGGTAGGCACACCAGCGCCCGTCTCCCGGATTTGGGTTGTTCATTCTTTCACTACGGCCTTCATCAGGACGCCCCTTCCAATAGGCTTTAGGCCTTGATTCGTTCTTGGGTCCTTTGGTGGAGTTACCCCCGCGTTCCTGTGAAGGAGTGTCAGTCACAACGAGGATTTTGGAGTCGCGTCCGCCGCTGGAGTGATCCCTTCGGTCCTTTCCCTTCTTACCGGAGGAGCCTCTCGACTTCTTCCCAGGGGAGATGCTTTTGTCTCGCTGGAGAAATCCCTTCTTGGCCAGGTCATCTTCTTCTCCCCGGGCATATTTTTCCACGACCTCAAAGAGCTCATGGGTCGTCCTCGGGGGATCTCTCCCTAGCGCTCGATTAAGTTCCCCTGGGAGCAGCCCTTCCTTGCACGCATTGATGACCATGGTGTCTGTAAGATCGAGGAGGCCGACTAGAGGGGGGTGAATAGGCGGTCTTTAAATTTTTTTTGGCTAAAACCGAGTTTTATGCGGAATTATAAATCAATTCAGTTTTGCACAATTAAAGCCTAAATCGACTAGTCTTTACTAAGTGTACCAACAATACAAGTCTATTGATAATGATTGCAAGCATACAAAGACAAGTAAGCAATTTAATTCTAAGAATGTAAATTGCAATATAGTAAAGCACAAAGTAAAACACTAGAGAGCAAACCACAATGATACAATGCCGTTTTACCGTGGTGTTCGGAGACTTGCCGGTCTCCCCTAATCCACATTGAGGTAAGCCCAAACTAATTGGACCGGCTCTATGAATTAAGCCAAACACCTCAATTCCTGTCGGACCCGGGAACGAAAGATCCCGAACCCTCTGTGTTCATTCACTAGTCCAGGATTTCCGGTGTACACAGTTACAAAAATAATAACATAACCAAATCTCGCATTGCATTAATAGTAAATCAGAGTTCGATACAATTGGGCATGAAGCCAAATAAAAGATTAAGCAACACAATGAAGTAAAAACAGTAGTAGTAGGCGAGCGATCCGCCACAGTAATCGCCTGCGGCGTAACCTAGGCGTCGGTGTCCTCACCGTCCCGATAGTAGTCTTCTCCTGAAATTTTGTTTGCATAAAGCAAGCATGAGCACAACTACCGTGCTCGCAAGTTACACCCAATATGGAATTGTAATGCATGCATAAGGTAAACAAAGGACATTGGCAGGGTTATTTTGCGTAAAGCAGCAGTTTTAGTTTAAATAATCATATTAGATTTCAAGGCCATTTTCATACAGTATTTAAAATCATAACTTAAATGACAAATGTATAATGTGGATAACCTCCAAGAAAGGTGATGGATATCCTCCAATCACAATGGCTAACCGCCCAATTTTCCCACAGGACTAACCATCCTGAAAACATCTGTTGAAATCATTTTACAACCAAAAACAAGTCTAACTCAAAGTGGCTTTACTAGCATGTCCATGACCGCGGACGTGGCTATTCGAATAGTTTTCTACTCTGTAGAGTTTGTACAGCTTTACCCACACGAGATAATTTGCTCTTTGAGTCGGCCAATCCACGCTTCCTAAGGCATGTGAAAAAGCAATTATCACAAGGCCGTTACAATGATCTACCTCAAAGTACTCATGCCCGCTAAGGTTTCGCTCCCATTGGACTAACCATCCTCAGGAGCCCCTCTTGCGCCAGTGGGACTATAGTCTAACCGACACCCACTCATACAAAATGGCACGAATATCACGAGGTATCCCAAATTATTAAGCCGTGTCTTGCCCAAACAAGGCAGTGGTGGTACAATGAAGGCATAGCAAGATCACGACTCTAAGACCGGTCCTTAATCGACTTGGGCGTCTTTCAAATCAAACCCTAGGCTTTAATCCTAACCAGATTAAACCCGTGCATAACCTGCACCCACCATTCATCCGTTTCGCCCAAGTCCAAACCATTTTTAATTTTGTTTGGTAAAACCACCTTTAATAAGCCTCTATGGTAAGACAATACCATAAATTCACATTTTAAATCAATTTGAAATGGTTTGGGCTAAATTCCCAAAATCGGTAAACATGGTCTAAGCATTTGCTAAGCATAAATAATTTCCAAACCAATTTATCTATGGTGACAAAGGAATGACATTTCAATATTCAAGATTGGCCATACAATAACAATTGGAATATCTAATGGTTAAAACAGGAATTTGAAATAATTGAATAGAAATATGCATGCATTTAATAATTTGAAAACTGAATCTAAATAACTTTAAAATAGTAGGTGCAACATGGTCAAAGTGTAACTTGCCTTCGCTGAAGTCTTGAAATTCTAAATCCTCGGAAGAATCAAATTCCCCGGAATCGTCGTAGTCTAAACGTGAAAATACGACAAATCAATCGAAATTCAAATAAATTCCACAATACAAATTAAACTGAGTCCAAATGAAATAATTTTATTTTATATAGCTAGATAATAATTTTCTAAGATTCCAGCAATTTGAATCACTCAATTTGGAATTAGGGTTCAAAAGATATGGATTTTACAAATTTAAATCCTAGGTTTGTAGTTTAAATCATTTCAAATTCAAACAGACAGTTTAAACTTACTCTAAATTAAATAATTATATTTTACTTAGCTAGATATTAATTTTATAAGATTTTAGAATTTGGAAACACTCAATTTGGAGTTGGGATGAAAAAGATATGAATTTTACAAGTTTTAAACTAAATCTGTAAATTAAAAGGATTTACCGAATTATTATTCTAAAGGAAAATTCTAATTATTGCGCAATGCTGACATCAGCCCTGAGTTTAATCGAAAATTAAATAAATCCGACATGTGGGTCCCACGTGTCATGGACACGATCCACATGGACTCGATCTCTGGCGGTTTGCATTGCGAAGTGGGTGTGAGGTGGAATGGCTTGTGCCACCCGTCGCCACGTCGGCGAAATGGGACGTCTTGCCCGCGTGGCATGAGGTGGCGGCGTGGGTAAGCGGCGGCGGCGTCGTACGGGTCCCCGTGGTCGCCGACAAGCGGCGGCCAATGAGTCCGGCGTGGGCGGCAGAGGAAGAGGAGATCGCGTGGACCTCGGTGGTTACCTCGCCCGTGATCGGTATGAAAAGAACAGCGGCAAAGGAGAAAGCGGCGGCGACGTCGGTCACGATGGCGCGGCGGCGAGGACGCCCGTGAAGTGGTAGCGCCAGACGGTAGGCCTTGACGCCGCGATCTTGGTTAATTAGGCGGCGGAGGCGGTCGTCGGCAACGACGGGCGGTAGAGAGCAGCGAAGGTCTTGTGATGGCAGTGGGAAGAAGCGATTCCGGTGAAAAGAGAGCTCGAGAGTAGGAGTGAAAGGGGGGAATGAGTCGAGCGGGAAAAGGCGCACCCGGTGCTCCCTTTTATAGGGGTCGGGGTGGAGGAGAGGGGGAGATCGTGCAGCCTGCAGCCTGGCAAGCGGTTTGTCTTGTGATCGAAACGAGCCTGAGGAGAGGGAAACGTGGGAAGTGGGGCGGTTAGAAGCGCTGTCAAGCGTCGTCGTCCATGAGAGGAGAGGAGCGAAAAAGCAATGGGTGGAGCTGGTGCCCAAAAATGGCGTTCGGCGGTTAGTTCGATTGAGACGTGGGGGAGAAGGGGGCGGGGAGAAGAAAGTGGGCGGCGGTTGGATCTGCATCGGAAGGTTGGGATGGGTCGGGCGGCGTGGGTGCATGTGAGCCGTCGGATGGGCATCCGAGGGTGGAGAGAGGAGGTGGGATCTGTGTGGTTTGAGTGGAAGCGAGCCGACTCAGACGTCTTGTGAGGAAGGAATGGGCCGAAGGATTTCAGCCCAAAAGCGAGTTGAGATTTTCCAATTGATTTTCTAATTAAAATAATTCTAGTAATTCATTTAAGCTTTAGAAAATAGCAAAATAATTCTAAAAATTCTAGAAAAAATCACAGAAGTTCCTAGAATTATTATGGACTTAAATAAAATAATTCCAACTTAAAGTTGGCAATAGATTTTGAATTTAAATTTGTTTTGGCTTTAAACAATTTAAAGAAACGCTTTTAAAATTTAAGAAATTACACAAGTTCAAATAAGTTTTAAACTTTAACGAAATTTTGAAAATTTGGGCTGTTACAATTCCACTAGTGGTAGCTCTTTCCCGCTCCGGGTAGGTGAGCTCCAACCTTCACAACACGTCAGGCCTTCTCACAAGCTTCTTCAGAAGATCACCGATCCACGACGCCTCCACGCCGTCTAGGTGTCGGCAAACACCAAGAGTAACAAGCCAAGCCCCTTGCTTGACTCTCACCATATGCAACGAATGCACAAACTCAAGTGGATATAAAATCCACCTCTAGATAGAACACATGCAACTAGAGACCTCTTTCTTTGCTCACAAGGTGCAACACATGCACAATTGAGAGGAGAAGCTCACATTAGCTCAAGAGAGTGAAATGAGATGCCAAGAGTTGTCTCTCAACCGACCAAGGTAGGTATTTATAGCCTACACACAAAAACTAGCCGTTAGGAGCTAAAATCAGCAAACTCAGCCGAAATACGGTAGTACCACAGTACAATGGGCGGTCGTACCATTTTTGACTCAACGGTCGGAAAGGGTGCATTAACGGCTCCAAAACTAGCCGTTAAAACTTTGGTGTGGTACTACCACACTCACAAGGGCCGGTACTACCGTTCTGGGCGGTAGTACCTCTCTTTTCATGGTGGTAGAACCGTAGCCCGATTTCAGCACAGCCGACACACGGTAAAAATATCATAACTTTTGACTCCGATGTCGGAATTGAGTGATCTTGGACTTTATGGAAATCTTATTCAGAGGGCTACATAACCCATCTATTTGATTGATCTCAAACACATTTGATCAAATCAAAAGGCACAACTCCAAAGAGCCACTACCATGGTCTAAGTCCAAAGTATTAGCAACAAGCAATCTTAGACCATGCCAAGGGAAAACACATGAATCCCAACAATTTGCAAAACACATTTGCAAACTTAGATCATACCACAAGGAGTAGGTATATAGATTTTAACTATTTGCAAAGTATAGTCACATGCTACAAGGATTAAATGCATGAGCCTCGACTATTTACAAAACACATTTACAAATATTAGCATCATGCCACGGAGAGCTAGAGCAAGTGAGATTGAGCTATCAACACATGATGAGACTCAAGCTACTAGACAAGACCCCTCTTAATAGTACGGCAACCTATACTAGCAATCTGGTCTTCCAACCAAACACCAAGACCGGTAAAAGACTGGGAACACATCCTTAGCCCTAGCTAGTCATACCTTTGCCTTGAGCATCTTCTTGAAGCTTGATGACACACATCTTCACTTCAAGTCTGGGTCATCGTCTTGACATGCATCAACCCATGATACATCCTTTACTTGACCTCAATCAACACATGATGAGTCTTTTCTTGACTTGATGATCAACTTATTATCATCTCTTCTTCGAGATCTTGATATGCATCAACACATGATGATCCTCTTCTCGAACCTTGACTTGATGACGATCAACTCATGATGCCATCCGAAGTCTCCATTACCCTAGAACATAACCTATTCATCCAACTCATGGAAAATGTTAGTCCCATAATAATTAATATCAATTACCAAGATATACCTGCAATAATGCTTCTAAACAAGCCATTACTGCTAGGTGCGGTACTACCGCCAACTAGAATCGATATCTGGCTCTCCGGTCGTCTGCTTCTCATGTCTTGATACTACCGATTTCTAGAGATTTAAGAATCAAGAAAAACACCTTCCCTGGAAATTACATATCACCATGTAAATACCGCAGAGCGGTAGTACCGCTTAAGACATGCGGTCCTTCAAGGGAGAACAAAACTCCCAAAATATGCTCTCTGGAAAATATGTACCGCCAAGTAATCTTCGGAACTTCCGGTGTGCGGTCGTTTAAGCTCGAATATCTTGGTCGTACCACAACAAGCAGTAGTTCCGCCAAAAGAACTCCGGTACTATCGCACATCGGTAGTACCGCTTACCAAATGCGATCATACCGATTTCCACTGAAATTCTTCCAGAAGCTTTTCGAAATGCAATGCATGACTCCTTTGTCTTGAGTCATGTCGATCTTTTATCATCTTTGCATTTTCTTTTCATGTCATCATTCAAACTCCGAGACTAAGCCTTGAAAATATCTTAGCACACACATTAGTCCCACAACATAATTTCAAATAATTGAATATAAAGCAATATGAGTATATATGAACTACACAAGTTTTATACACTCAAAGGATATGTTTCAAAGTAAAGATCCTTAATGTATGTGGATAAAGGAATATGGATCAATACTAATGAAACCACAAAACATAGAGTGAACTCCCCATAGATGTGTGCATACATGAATGTGTAAAGAGAACATATGCACATATTCAAGTTAGACTTTTTAGTGGAGTTCAACCTATATTTTGGATCCGAGGAATGCAACAAGATATAGGAATATAATGTCAAAAGCATACCTCTTTGATTTTCACATTTTTATCCAACTGAGACTAAACAATAGGTATAACAATAGAAGTGTTAGTCTCACAAATAGATTTGTCATTAATCACCAAAATACTCTATTAACACATAATGACGGGTCTAGCTTCTTCAGTGTCTGGGGCATCCGCCACTTGACTTCGCACTTTAGAAAAGCACTTAAGAAATTCTCTTGTGGATTCACCATTCTGCTGCTTGACAGCAAAGAGTTGGTTGAGAAGCATGGGGCGCTTATAGCTTCCTTGGAAATTTGCATTGAACTCTTCCCTCAACTGGTCCTAAGAATATATGGTGCCTTTCTTCTAGCTGAAGAACTAAGAATGTGTCGTTCCAGAGAGGAACAGTGGGAGACAGTTGCACATCTCTACTTCTCCGCCTTCCCTAGCCCGAATCACCATGGAGTATACTTCCAAGAACTGCATAGGATCAGAGTCCCCATCGTATGGCCTGAGCTTAGGCTGGCGGCACTTTGGCTGAAATGGAGTTTTGAAGATGTCTCGGGCGAGAGGGTTGCCGGTTTTCAGGACGCCCCTGTCCCTTCGTGTGTGAGGTGATGGTGATCGCGCAGTGCGACGACGACGTGTCGGGGTTCTCCTGAGCTGGAAGAGCTAAATGCCTGTCGATGGCGGTGACGGTGCAAGCACATTAACGAGTTGGAGCGCCCACGTCTTCCTCCAGCTTGATCCGGCCGGGAGATTAGGGATTCAACAAACATTTCTTCATGGTCGTGGCGACCACGCTCCCCTACGGATCTGATTGGTATTATGGGGACACGCCTAGTGCTTGCAGAGTACATGCTCTTCTGATCTCCCTGGCCATAGTCTCCCTGATGTAAATCCTTGCGGCTTGGTGAGTGCGCTTGGGCCATGACGGGTGGAATGGTCTGCCCACTTGTCGGTGTTGGAGGGGCCACAAGGGGAGGGACAACTTTTGGTCCTGTGGGCTCCCTAGTCGCCCCTAGCCATGTAGCACCTTGGGGATGGAGCCCTGCATTAACTAGTGGGAGTTGGTTCACCATCTCTGAGTGTAGACGCATTTGCCCAGGCGGAGGAGCACGAAGAGGAGGTCGCAGAGTGCCCATTCCAGGGGGTATGAACTTAGGCCTCAGAGGTTGAGGTGACGGCGTAGGATCAAGGATAGCCAACTAGAGGGGGGTGAATAGGAGGTTTTTAAACTTTTTGACAAATTAACAATTTAAGCCAATTATGAACTAAGTCTAAACTAGATACAATTCTAGCTAAGCAATTCAACACCAGACAAATGCTAGAATTATAAATACGGAATAAGTAGAGACAAGAAATAACCACAAATAAGACAATGAAGTTTTTCCCTGGTATCGAAGAATTGCCGGTCTTCACTAGTCCACGTTGAGGAAGCTTGAACAAATCAAGCTGGCTCCACGAATTAAGCCTTCCCTCGATCACTATTGGTTGTTCTTCCTCCGCTCCGGAGATGGTGAACACCAAACCACTCACAATCTTGGCACCGGGCCTCTTCATAATCTTCTTGAAGAGATCACCGTGCTCCCACCGCCAAGCTGTCTAGGTGTTTGGCAAAACACCAAGAGTAATAAACCGATGACCTTCACTTGGCGGTACTCAAGTGCAAATGGATCAACTAGAATGAATGAATGCACTTGAATTGGCTCAACTACCTCACAATGAATGCACAAGAGTATTTGAGGTGTTGGAATGATGCTCAAGGCTCTAAGGATGTTAAATGTGGTCTCTCCTTCTGTCCTTGAGCAGGTGGAGGGGTATTTATAACCCCCCACAACAAATGCGACCGTTGGGAGAGAAATCCCAACTTTTCAGTGAAATGTGGTACTACCGCCAACCAAGGTGCAGTACTACCGCATCGCACCAACCACTCCGTAACAGCTATAACAAGAGCATTAACTACCTCTGACATAGCCGTTTTAAACGCGGCGTGGTACTACCGCCAACTATCATGCAGTCATACCGCAAAGGCCAGTCGTACCGCTCACACAAGCGGTACTACCATTCGCAGGGTTTTCAATCTCAGCTAAAAAGGTGCTTCTCTGGATTTTACGTACCGCCATCTAGAAAACGGAACAACCGTAGCACGGTAATTCCGCCACTAAATCTCGGTACTACCGCATCACGCGGGAGACTAGGACCAGCTTACCCAATCAACCTTGCCACGTGGATGGCTCAGATGCATTTGGCCGTTCGGACCATCGTTTTAACCACCCGATTCAAGGTACTTTCGGACAGTCCGAACGTCCCCCGGTAGTACCGCCAAAGGAAATGCGGTCATACCGCAAAGCGGTAGTTTCGCCAAGTATGCTATGGTATTACCGTTCCAAGGGTGAGGCACCGAACAAAAAATGGTGTCTCTCTGGTTTTTACGTACCGCCAACAAACAAACGGAACGACCGGGTTGCGGTAGCACCGCACCACGAGCCAGTCGTACCGCTGAGCATCTAGAGCAACATGGTCCTATCGGTCTGAAAACGTGGATGGCTCAGATTCATTGGGTTGTTCGAACCACCACTTTAACCGCACGATTGGGTTACTTCGGACGGTCCGAACGTCCCCCGGTAGTACCGCCAAAGGAAATGCGGTCATTCTGCTTAGCGGTAGTTCCGCCAGTAAACTCTGGTACTACCGATTTCCTTGTCAATTTCACAATTGGCTTTCCAATTCAAATTAAAATGCATGCATGATCCTAAATTGATCCAATTTGCACAAGAACAGGCTATCAAGCTACTAGTCACGATCCCTCTTAATAGTACGGTATTTAACCTATAATCCGGTTTTCCAACCATTTCTCCTAAGACTAGTAAAACATAAAAGGATCCTAGACTGTTTGTATCTTGTCTTTGAGCCATGTAGATCTTCATGTTGTCCTTTAGCATGCATCTTCAAGTTATCAAACTCACCAATGGGACTTAACCTTGTAAATACTCAATAAACACGTTAATCCCATATTCACATATTATCATTAATTACTAAAACAATTTTTAGGGGCCCAGATGCTTTCAATCTCTCCCTTTTTGGTAATTGATGACAACACAAGTAATATGTGAGAAAGATCAATTTGAATATACTACTTGTTGTGAAACGAGTGTATATTCTTTTGATGACTTAACAACAAAATAATTCTTGCAATGTGCTCGAATGAGTTTTGAGAATTATTTTCTTGTTAAAGCCAATTTTAAAGAAAGCTCCCCTAAACATGTGCACATAAATGAAAGAGAATGTTTGCAAGCACATGTAGATTTTTAGAAATTTTGGCGGAGTTTCTTTTGCTTGTTGGAACTTGAGGAATAATTGCAATAATATAATATGACCATAATAGAGATTGCTTTTAAGATAATATCATAAGCATAACAATAACCAACAAGTTCAACAGGATAGTAACTATTACAAGCACATAACATTAACAGGTTCATCATTCAACATTCAACAAGAGGACATAACACATAAGTACATAGAATATGATAATATAAACAAAAGCGTTGCTCCCCCTAGATCTTTCTCCTATGCTTCTCTTCTTGCTTCTCCCCCTTTGGTATCAAAGTACCAAAAAAAACATATCAAGCTGCTGGATCCTGAGGAGGAAGAGTTGTTGGATCCTGAAAAGGAACAGGAGCTGGATCCTGGGGAGCTGAAGCCTGAGCTTGAGGAGGTGGAGCCTGAGGAACAGGAGCCTGAGTAGCTGGGGCCTGAGGAGGAACAGCTAGAGTAGAGGAAGTAGAAGCCCCTAGAGGTGGAGGAGGACGACGAGTATAGCGCTGAGGAGTAGTCATAATCCGCTCCATAGACTCAACACTATCCGACAGGACAGCTAGCCTGTTGTGAGTTTCATTTTGAAATTCTAGCTGTGTTGTCCTCTTCTCCTGCTGAGTGACCTTAACTTGTAACAGATTATTGAGGATCAACTGCTGATTGTTGAGAATCTATGCAAGTGTCACCTGACCCTGAGCATCACCTGCAGCTGCCTCCTCTGGAGCATCCTCTTCTTGCTGACCTCGTCGAATTAGAGGACCTTCTCGTGGCTTGTATGGCTTATGAGTTGATCCTAAACCTCCCTGATACTCAATCTTGCTAAGTATTAAAGCCATAATGTAGAGAGCATAGTAAATCATTTTGACCATATCATTCTTTGAATTTGCTATGCTCTTAATGATGACATACACCACATCAAAATTTCTTCCATGCATGATGTTGTCAATGATATTCCAAGCATGTCCTCTCACTGCATCAAAGTTTCCACTTTTGGGAAGAATGGTATGATTAATAATTCTATTAATCGGACTAGGAATGGGTTTGAGATCATGTATCTTCCCTAGGGTATACCTGACAGCTGGATCATAAAAGCCAGTCCAAGCAGGAGTAAGCAATGCAGGACTGCCATAGAGCTTCTCCCATGTGTCAGATGGTGTTATCAAAACATGCTCAAAATCTGCCTTAATGCACTCCACACATCTGGTCACTGTCATCCATTTCATCCTATGAGATCATGAAGACTGACTTGCTGAAACATCCGGTACACACCATTATACTTGTCCAAAGAGTTGATGTATTGCCATTTTATCCACTTATGATCTACAAATTTTCTGTGATGTCCATACAGCTGCTCATAGACTTGCTCTTGAAATTTTATGTGGAATCTTGGATTGATGGAGTTTGAAGGGAAGAGGTACTGATTTATGTGTCGCTTGATGGCAAACTCATCAGCTGAAATCATCCTTAAATCATCCTGAGGCTCTTCTGGCTCTCCTATTTCCTCATCTGATCCTGCTAGATCTTCTGATTCTGCTTCAGATTCAGCTCGAGACGATTTTTTCTCATTTTCTGGTTCATCGACTACGGGGCCTTTCCCTCTGTCTTGCATTGCTTTTTGTCACACTTCTAGAACTTCTTGACCCTAGCGAGGCTGCGGACGCCGATGAGGAGGATTGACCTCTGGCGCCTAGCGGACTTGCAGTGGCAATTCGGTCCTTGGCATCTTTACACGAGAGGATAGGTTACAAAGAGTTCAAAAGATCAAACAAAATAGAATTAATTTTGAATGGAATGACATTTTTGTTTTGTCGGGATAATCGAATACCGCCATTGTCGGTTTGATGCAATCAGCATCATGATGATACTGCTACTCAAAGAGCGGTAGAACCGTTTTCCGGACTGAGTTCTAGGGCAAGGATTTGATTGAGATTTTTTATGTTTCTTGTGGAGTGAATCCATGAAATAGATGTATAATCATCATAAAACATCAATTTTGTCTGTTTGCCCAACTAGAACTTCAAATAATCATCCACATTCTAAATTAACCCTAAAATGTGACCTAGGATTCCAACAAATAGGTAAGACGAAGATCAAAAGGGGTTTTACCTTGAGAATCGAAGGAGATGAACCCTAGAGATGCAAGGAATCAACTCAAGTTGAAGAATCACCGAGGAACTTGTGGAAATGCAAAGGGGAATTTCAGGTTCTTTGGAGTGGAGAGAGAGAGAGGCAAGAGGGAAAGTGAGACGGTGGATATGCGGTCGAACCGTCGTGGGTAGTAAAGGGCACGATTTGAAGTGAAACCGCAAGGAGTTAATGCCATTTACCAACCGACACGGTAGTACCGCTTCTTTACCACCGGTAGTACCGCACTGCGGTCATACTGTGGTTATAACGCCGGTTTTACCGCACTACGGTCAGACCGCGCTTAACCCGCCGGTAGTTTCGATTTTCCTGGAACTTTAGGATGACTTTGGATTTTGAGAATTATGCAAATGATCCTTGGTTTTGCACGCAAATGAATATCATTTAGGATTATTATGCATTGAGCAGACTAATGTCTATCTAAGAACATAATTTTTATGAACATAATAATCTTTAATGAACATTTTGAAAATACTTACATAAAAGTCTTCAAACAACACCAAGTGAAGTAAAATGCATGAGGCAAGAGTTCAACCAACATTTAAATAGTCTATGACATTTAATTCATTCCTCAATTTGCAAAAGCGACATTCATCTAATGGTTTGGTGAAAATATCCGCTAATTAGTCTTCGGTCCAGATGTGGCTAATTTCAATATCTCCCTTGCTCACATGATCTCTAAAGAAATGGTGGCGAATATCTATATGCTTGGTTCTTGAATGTTGGACTGGATTATTGGCTATTTTCACCGCACTATCATTATCACACAAAAGAGATATTTTATTAAATGTAATTCCATAATCCATCAAAGTTTACCGCATCCATAGCAATTGAGCACAACAACTTTTCGTAGAAACATATTCAGCTTCGGTGGTGGATAAAGCTATGGAATTTTGTTTCTTGGATGATCATGATACTAAAGATCTTCCTAAGAATTGACAACTATCCAAGGTGCTTTTTCTATCCACTTTACAACCCGCATAATCGGAATCCGAATATCTAATTAAATCAAATTTAGCACCTTTGGGGAACCATAGGCCATGCTAGAGGAATGCTTTAAATATCTTAGTATTCTTTTTACGGCCATTAAATGGCACTCTTTTGGAGTTGCTTGAAAATGTGCACACATGCAAACACTAAACATTATATCGGGCCTAGATACGGTAAGATAAAGCAAGCTACCAATCATAGACCTATAAAACTTTAAATCTACCGATTTACCTCCCTCATTTAGGTCGAGATGATCGTTGGTTGCCATTGGAGTCTTGATGGGTTTTGCATCCTTCATGCCAAAATTCTTAATCAAATCTTTTGCATACTTTGTTTGGCTCACGAAGGTTCTATTTTTGAGTTGCTTGATTTGAAGTCCAAAGAAATAGCTTAATACTCCGATCATGGATATTTCAAATTCCCTAGACATCATATCACCAAATTCTTCGCAAAAATCTTGATTAGTAGACCCGAAAATGATATCATCAACATAAATTTGACAAATAAAGAAATCATCATTTAAGACTTTAGTAAATAAAGTTGAATCAATTTTTTCAATTTTGAATCCTTTTGAGACTAGAAAATCTCTAAGGCGTTTATACCATACTCTAGGAGCTTGCTTAAGATCATATATCGCCTTGGAGAGTTTATAGACATGATTTGGGTTTTTAGGATCTTTAAAACCGGGAGGTTGTCCAACAAAGACAAGTTCGGATATTTTACCATTTAGAAAAGCACTTTTAACATCCATTTGAAATAATTTAATATCAAAGCATGATGCAAAAGCAAGTAATATCCGAATTGACTCAAGTCTAGCTACGGAAGCAAAAGTTTCACCAAAATCCAAACATTCGACTTGTGAATATCCTTGAGCGACCAATCTTGTTTTGTTTCTAACAACCATACTATTCTCAACTTGCTTGTTCCTAAAGACCCATTTGGTATCAATAACATTGTGTTGTTTGGGTCGATCCACCAATGTCCAAACTTCATTCCGGGTAAAGTTATTGAGTTCTTCATGCATTGCATTCACCCAATCTGAATCATCAAGTGCTTCTTCTACATGCTTTGGCTCAATAGAAGAGACAAAAGAGTAATGTTCACAAAAAGAAGCAACACGAGAGCGAGTTTGGACACCCTTACTTACGTCACCTAATATTTGGTCCATTGGATGATCTTTTGCAAGTGCATTGTGAATTCTTAGTGGTAAATTGGATGGTTAATCATCTTCCTTATTGTCCTCTTCATCAATTTGAATTTGATTTGTGGAAGACGTAGGAGGTTCAACTTGGGTGAAAAATGATGGATCATCCTTAGGCTTGATGTCGCCAATTTGCATGTTCTCCATGGCCTTTCTTAAAGCTTCATCACCTACATCATCCAAATTCTCATGCTCTTCTTGAGAGCTGACGAGGATATAATAATCCTCATTTTATCTTTTATCTATAATTCTTATTATAGGTAAATATGACGTCATGTGGACTCTGAGTATACCCCTTAATGTTATGAGGAAGAGCCTAATGGGTGGTCGTAAGTTCTTCTCGACCACCCCCATAGTCGTAAGTTATGCTACGACTACCCCATAGTCGTAAGATATGCTACGACTATCCCATAGTCGTAAGTCTTGCTACGACTACCTCATAATCGTAGGCTCCTCTCGACTAGGTCATCTACGACCACCTTATGATCAAATAAACCTCTGAGACAAGTGGGTCTTATTGATTAAGGATTCAAACGATCATCATCTGTTTTATTCTCATGGAGTAATGACACGTAATACTCCATTATCTACGGTATATAGTCATGTTGAGTGGCGTGGAGGAGTTAATACACCGGTGATTATTACCAACGTGCGCCCGTTACGGGAGGTGATGAGGCACCGCTTTGTCTGGAGTAACTGCCGCTCCTTCACGTACTATAAAAGGCGGCAATCAGAGAAAGGAAGAAAAAGATCAATCGGGCCATCAGGAATACAAGCACTATCTGTAATAGTCTTAGTTTTTCCCCTGATTGTTCAGAATACACTCAATACCATACACACAGAGGAGTAGGGTTGTTATTCTCTCCGGAGAAGGCTTGAACCTGTATAAAAATCCCCGTGTCAGTTTCTCTGCGTGATTCCATTCTAGGAGACCCCCCGAATCAAACAATCTTTACGTAAGTTCGGTTCTAAAACACCGACAGTTGGCGCCGACCGTGGGGATCTTCCGGTAATCTCTTGTCAACATATTCTCTGTTTTCCAAATCTCATGCACTCATGGCAGGAGAATGGAACGAGGAGAACTAGTTCGACTTGGCGGTCTGTGACGTCGACATGGATCTGGGATTCGATTCTGAACCAAGTGATGACTCATCCTATGGCATTCTTGCCTCAGGGATCTTCCCACGATCCGAGGAGACAATGTCGCCGCATGAGTTGAGGAGGATCCTTATCCCCTAGCGAAGCGTCCGAGAGAGGAATCTACCCTCTCAAAGGACAAGGGTCAATCGACCAGACCACACCAGTGGACTCACGACACGACGAGAGTTTTCCTCGAAGTGTCCAAGTCCCCTAAGGCGGTCCGACTTGGTGAGGCAAGCTCTGGAAGCCACAATGCAGGACTTCACCAAGATCTGGTGATCCTCTCTCTCTGGATGGCCTTGAGAGGCGGGATCAAGCATGCTTTTCCTACAAATTCGACCATCTCTCCATGAGATCACACTGCCGACGGAGACAGTTATAACCAGACTTCCCCTACGGTGGGGATTACTCCAAGTCGCCAGATGGTGTCTCGGCGACTCCTCAGCGGAGAGGCCTCGGCGCAAGGGAGAATCATCAGCGGAGGTCTTCGTCCTTCCTCGAGATCAAGATCACTCTTCTAGAGACCGAGATGGAGACCCTTCGAAGATCACACTGCTGCGCCCCTCGTGGCGTTGGCAAGGACGCCACCAGCGGCGGACACGACCAACACCTTCATAAACGCGAGGAAAATCCTCGACATTCTCGCACTTCATCGAGGCGCCTCAAGAGTCCGACATAGAAGCTCTTGAGGCTATTCGATAGAAGAAAATTGAAGCCCGAAGAATGCATGCAGGCGCATCCAATATCGATCGAAGGAAGCTCAAGAACTTCAAGACATCAATGACTTGCTCGAGAATCCAACTCAAGAGCTAGCCCGAGCACCGAGCTCGACCTCTTCGTTGAAGAGATCGCACAAAGGCTTCGAACACGATGGCAAGGCCGAAGCGCCTCGCGACATCATTCAGAAGTCATAGCAATCGACTTCTTCGGCTACGGTCGATTGAACATATCACCACGGAGGAATCGACGCTAACGATGAAGTCGCGTCGATCACCTACTCGAAGAAATGTCTTTCGAGCGATGATGATCAAGCAAACCCCTCGAGAGGTGATCGCCACCATTCCGACATGGGAATCTGCGGAAGAGATAAACTACGAGTATTCCCTCGTGGGGTCGAGATCTATCATAGGTCCGTCAACCTATTCTCGGGTATCGTCGAGTACGACCACGATGATATCAAACCTTCTTTCTGCAAAGGAGGCGTCAAGAAGTCATTCTTGGATGTCGGGCATTCTCGCCGATCTCGAGCCGTTATTGCCACCTCGTTTTCGACCAGTGAACATGGAGAAGTTTGATGGTTCCCAAAATACCATCGAATTCCTTCAAATCTACACAACGGCTATCCGAGCAGCAGGAGGAGGAGAGCATGTAATGGCAAATTATCTTCCAACTGTGCTCGAAGGATCCGCTCGATCGTGGTTCTTGAATCAACCACTCGAGTCGATTTACTCTTAGCAACACCTCTGCGACCTTCTATTGGCAAATTTCCAAGGCACTTACAATCGCCCTAGAAAGGAGGATGACTTGCACGGATGAGACGAGAATGACAACGAGACCTTGTGCCAATTCATCAAGCGCTTTAGTCGGGTTAAGTAACTCAATTCCTAAGTTTCGATTCATCTCACATCGAGCATTCAAGCGAGGAGTCCGTAGTAGGAGAATAACGAAGACATTGCTTTAAACCCACCTACTTACGTTTAACTCTTGAGATGGTGATCGATATGCCAACGCTTTATACGAGGCGGTCGAGTGGAACAATACAATAGATCGAGAAGACAATACCCCTCGAGAGCCAAAGCGACATTGGTAAGAAGAAGGATAAAAAGCAAAAAGTCCAAGAACAAGGCGAAGGGTCAAAAACTCCAAACCAGCGGTTCCAAGGAGGTATTGGTGTGAATGATAAAGAACCACGCACATCAAGCCGCACTCAGATAGAGGCAAAGGTAAGCATACGATCGGAAAAATGATAAGCCTAGGTGGTGTCCTTTCCATAAAAAGGAAGGGCATGATCTTACAGAATCGCCGGGTCTTCCAACGAAAGCTTGAAGACTACTACAACGACAAGGACCACTTCCCACTCTCGAGCAGTGTAGGTCAAACAAGTGGTCATAAATCTTGGATGACGAAGAGGAGATGCTGCCCGGGATCCGCAACACACCATCGAACACATCTACGGGGATCATCGGCATATGAATCAAAGCGACGACTTAAGGTGCTGAGCGTGAGGTAAACTCCATAGATCCTCCTCTCGTCAATAAATTACCGAAGTGGTCGGAAGTCACTATCTCTTTCGAGAAGAGTGATCGCCGATTCCTTCGACTCGACCGTGTCGATACCCAATCGTGGTCGAACCCACCATCAACAATTGTTGGGTCAATCGAGTTTTGGTTGATGGTGGAAGCTCGTTAAATATTTTATTCTGAGTGCTCGGATGACATGCAAGTATCCGGGACCAAAGTAAGACCGATGCGATACTCTTTCCATGGGATCGTGCATCAGATCTTCGACCAAACCAATTGGTCAAGTTTCTCTTCCTTTAACATTTGGTTCACCAAGTAATTTCGAGACGAGAAAATCTCCTTTGATGTGGTCGATTTCGATCTGACATATAACGCCATACTCGGACGACCAACTTTGGCAAAATTCCTAATGGCTACTCATTATGGATATCAATGTATTAAGATGCGAGTCTCAAAGGAGTAATCACAATCCATTGTGACAAGAAGATGGCGCATACTGCGATCGTCGATCTCGAGATGGTAGAACAAATACCAACTCGAGAAGAAAGTCGACCTTCGACTAGCAAGTCGGCCTAAAATACACCAAAGCCGAACGACAAAGTCAAAGAGGTTCCTCTCGGGCCTTGGGAGCCCTCGAAGATCGCATCGAGGGATACTTCCGACCCCAAATAGGAAGGCGCCTCATCACCTTCCTCCGAGCTAACGCAGATGTATTCGCGTGGCAAGCATCCGACATGCCCGAGTCCCGGGAGGTGATCGAGCCGCAAAGCTAGCTTTACGGCCTAACAAAGTACCAGTAAAACAAAAATTGCGGAGATTTGCCCCCGATCGGCGAGATGCTATTAAATCGAATTGGATAAGCTACTTAAAGCGGGCTTTATAAGAGGTCAACCACCTGAATGGTTGGCTAACCTGTAATGGTTAGAAAGTCAAGCGGCAAATGGCGTATGTGCGTGAGACTTTATTGATCTTAATAAAGCTTGTCCAAAAGACGATTTTCCTTTACCTCGTGTCGATCGGTTGGTTGACTCTCTGCGCAGTTGTGAAATGTTAAGTATTTTAGACGCATATTGCGATACCACCGATCAATATGTGTCTAGACGATGAAGAAAAGACCGTATTTATTACACCATTTGGTATATTTTGCTATGTCAAAATGCCATTTGGTCTAAAAATACCGGCGCTTCTTTTCAACGCTTGATGCGAGCAACTTTTTCATCTCAATTAGGCGAAATCTAGAAGCCTATGTTGATGATCTAGTTGTCAAAAGCATCATGAGACTTAATCATATTCTTGACACAAGCAAGAAACGTTCGACAATCTCAGAAAACATCGCTTAAAACTTAATCCTGAGAAGTGTGTATTTGGAATCTCTTCAGGGAAATTGCTTGGATTCCTAGTATCAATACGAGGAATCAAAGCAAATCAAAAAGATAAAAGCCATTTTAGAAATGTGCCTCCAACTACGGAAAGAAGTCGAAAACTCACTTTGGGTGCATGGCGGCTTTAAGTCGTTTCATCGCACGATCGGGAGAAAAGAGACTACCTTTCTTTAAACTTCTAAGGAAACACGAAGGTTTTGAGTGGTCGAAGAGGCAAACGCCGCCTTTGAGGATGTCAAGAGGTACCTTCTGAGTGCTCCTATTACGGCCTCTCCGAGGCCGAAGAAACGCTCTTGGTTTACCTAGGCGCCACGCCACAGCAAGCGATAGCGCATGAGGTCGAGAACGTGAAAATGTACAACGACCGGTCTACTACGTAAGTGAAGTTTTACACGGACCTAAGGAGCGTTACCCTCGGTCCAAAAGCTTCTATATACCCTCCTCATGTCTTGAGAAGCTGCGGTATTATTTTTAGGCGCACAAACTAGTCAGTCTTGTCCTGAGTTTCCTTGGGAGCGATCCTCGAGAATAAGGAAGCAATGGGCGCATGGCAAAATGGTCGGTCGAACTTGGGGAGTTCGACATCCATTCGTGTCGACGGCCATTAAATCCCAGATCTTGGCGGACTTTGTCGCCGAATGGACAAATCTGAACACATCAGGGATCCCGATCTGATTCCCACGACCGATGGGCGATGTACTTTGACGGTCGCTTACTTTAAGTGGCTCGAGGGTGGGTGGTCTGGTATCTCCTCTAGGAGAGACCTTAAAGTATGCCATACAATTAAACTTTCGGGCCACTAATAATGTGGCGAAATCTGAAGGTTTGCTAGTCGGTATCTGACGTGAAAGCGCTCGATTCGCCGACTACTCGTGAGAGGAGACTCTCAACTAGTCGTGAATCAAGTCGGCAAAGAGTACCAAAGGTGCTCTAACCCGACAATGTCTCGGTACTTATCGAATCGTAAGCTAGAAAAGCATTTTTTAGGTTTGAGGCACAATTCATCCTCGAAAGGATAATTTCCTCATGAGACCGGCTTGCTCGAATAGCTTCTTCCCGATCTGAAGTACCAAAAGGAGTCTTCTTGGAACAACTCGAAGCCTTCTCTCGTCGACGAGCGAGACACCTCCTATTGAGACGGCCTCTCTAGAGTACGAGGATACATGGATGGTGTCCATCTATGATTATCTTGAAGGGTTTTGTGCGAAAGGCGATCTCGAGGCGGATCGCTTATCCCTAAAAGCCAAAATGTATACTTTGGTCAAGGAGTTCTCTATAAGCGGGTACTCAAGGGGTGCTCATGCGATGCATTCAGAGCGAAGGATTAACACTCCTTCACGACATACATGGTGGCATCTGTGGAAATCATGCTTCCTCTGAGCGTTGGTGGCAAGGCTTTTCGACAAGGTTTTCTTGGCCAACACCCTATCGATGCTAAAGAGTTGGTTAAAAGTGTGTCGATGCGGTTTCATAGCGAGCAAATACACCAACCAATTCGGGCATTACAAACAATACCTCTATCTTGGCCTTTTGCAACACGGGGTCTTGATATCTCGGGACCGTTCCCAAAGCTCCGGGAGGTTTGAGTTCCTTTTGTGGCTATTGATCGTTCACAAAATGGATTGAAACCGAACTTGGATCGATAACAACGAAGCGGCAAAGCGGTTTATGATGAGATGTGTAATTACTCGAATTGGAGTACCGAGTCGAATAATTACAGATAATGGTAAGCAATTTTCGGCGCAAAATTTCGTGAATTTTATGACGAGTTGGGTACCAAGTTGTGTTATGCTACGTGGCCCATCCCCTGAGTAATGGGGCGATCGAGCGTGCAAACGGCCAAATAATGCGAGGAAATAAGACTCGAGTTTTCGACCCGGCTCGTCAAGCGCCGGGGCTTGGGTACAAGAGTTACCCTCAGATTATGGGCGATTCGTACAACTACCATCAGACTCTGGGAGAAACACCTTTCTTTCTAGTCTTGGTCTTTGAAGCCATGCTTCCTCCGGAACTAAAGATCTGGTCAACATGAGTGAAACATTCACAGACTCCAACCAGAACAAATTCGAGCAGATGATATTAATCTACTTGAAGAAAGGAGAAATCGAGCCCTAATTAGTTCGGCGGTCTACCAACAAGCCTTGCGAAGATACTACGATCGTAAGGTCCAATCTCGACCTTCTTCAGAGGTGACTTGGTATTGAGGCTTTGCCAATCCAAGTTTAATCGAACAAACTTTCTCCCAAGTGGGAAGGTCCTTACAAAGTGGTCGAAGTTACTCGTCCAGGGTCGGTACGATTGGCAATGGAAGACGGCGAGTTCTCTCGAATTCTTGGAACATCGACCCGATTCACGCAAGTTCTATGTGTAACCAATCATTCGGACAATAAAGACTCGTGTTTTCTCTATCTCTATTGTCTTACTTTTGAGTAGTGCTTTCATAATTTTTCGACTATATTTCAAACACCCGCTTCTTTACCTTTGGTGAAAAGGCGATAACATCACCTAGTCGAAGCCTCTCCTCTCTGCATGTGGTCACCGCCCACTAGAAGGAGCTTCCTAGTGTCAACTCGTTACTCGCTTTTGTTGCCAACACAAAGAACTCGGGTTTTATTTAGTCGAATTTTTTTTTAAAGGCCAACTCCTTTCACTTTAGATTATTTCTTCACTTCATTTTTGAAAAATATTCTAAGCAGAGTGCACTTTTTAAGATTTATTCAGCTGCCTTTGGTGTATTCAATTCGTCTTAACTAAGTCGGAGGAAGAAACACATCTAGTCGAAGTCTCTCCTCTCTGCAAAGAAACACATCTAGTCGAAGTCTCTCCTCTCTGCACGTGGTCCTGCCCACTAGAAGGAACTTCCTAGCATCGTTCAGTTTCCAACTCTTGATAACAGGCGGACTTATTGAATCCTCCAAAGAAGGGCGAACGAATTTTTGAAGTTCTCTGGATGTTTGTTTAACTCAAGTTCTTTGTTCTCGATTTAATTAATCTAGTCGGAGATGTTAACATTACCTAGTCGAAGCCTCTCCTCTCTGCACGTGGTCCAAATTTCACTAGAAGGAACTTCCTAGTGTCAATTGTTACCACTCTTTCGACGATTGCATGACAATTGCGCCAAAAACTACAAGTTAAACAAACCTCTCTGTTTTGAAACCCTTTCTAAAGACTATTTACTTAGTTTGTCTAAACAAACTCGGCAAATAGTCGAGGGCTAGGATAATTTGATTTCAATTCTTAGTCTTTAAATTAGTTAATTATCTTTTGAGTTACTAACTACTCGACAAGATGATTTGCGAGAGACAAGACTATTTACTTAGTTTCAACAAACTAGGCAAATAGTGGGGGCTAGGATAAAGTCATTAATTTGACTTCAATTTTTAGTCTTTAAAATTAGTTAATTATCTTTTGAGTTACTAACTACTCGACAAGATAATTTGCGAGAAACAAGATGGATCGTATATTACATCAACAAAAGCTTGTTTTTCACGGGTTTATTACAAGCTACTCAAGAGGGAGATCCCAATCGCATCTCCTCTGAAACTTTCCTACCAACCGATTGCATCTCCTCCATCGACGTCTTCCTTCGCTTGGAGCGATCGAAGTCGGCCAGTGGTTGCACATTAAGGTTGGGGTCATGAGCTTTAAGTTTTGCTAATGCATAACTTATGCGATTTCGACCGCTTCCTTTATCAATTCACTTGGTTGGCCTTGAGTAGTCACCAGATCTTGCAAAGTCGACTTGATCCCCAATAGTACTTATGTGGCGGTTATCGTATCATCTTGAGGAGTCTTTCCCTCACTATGTAGCTCACCAAGCACATTGTTCAGAGCGTGATGTTGCCTTGAAGTTTAATCTTCATTGCTTCCATCTCTGTTGGAGTGCAGTCGAAGCCTCATGAAGCTTTTTGTTTTCGACCACTTGTTACGAAAAGAATAAGACCGGTCAAACAAAGATAAACTCTAGAGGAAGTAAAAACAAAAATAATCACGGGTAAAAGAATTTCTTACCCACTAGTCGAGAATCCAACTTCTTGACCTCTTCATTATGGGAAGCAACGGTCTCAGCATGCTTTTCCTCCCATGATCTAATGTCCTCTGCATTCTACTTTGCAATAAGGACGGTCTGATTATAAATCATGGTTTTTTCCGTGATTTCAGTCTCGAGCCTTCCCAATTCAAGATCCATTCCTAGAAAAGAAGTGGGAGTAAGAAAAGGAAATAACTCGTAAGGATTGCGGTAAAAATTACTTACGATATTCGAGTTCTCAGCGTCTCAAGATCTTGATCTTTATTTTTGGACATCTGAGTAAGCTCGTGAATGAGTGAAGTTTTCTCTTTGACTTCATTCTCGAGCTTTCTCATCTCATCTTCTTTTTCGAAAAGAAGCGAGAGTTAGATAAAGATCAAAGTAAATGGCGGTCTTAAGTTCAAGACTTCTTGTTTATTCCTTCCTGCAATTTCGCGTTTGCGAGTTGGCTTCTTTAAGTTTCCCCAAAAGGAATTCTATTTTTCCCATAGCTTTTTGACTCCTCTTTTTCATAATCGGCGAGTCGGCTAAGGTCTTTAAGCGCCACTTTGTTCAACCCGCAAAGGATAAAAGTGAACATAAGCATTGGTCAATCGGTTGTAAGTTCTTCTACAACCATCGACCTAGTCGTAAGTTTTTCTCGACAAAATCTCATGGTCGTAAGTTCTTCTCGATCATCACCTATTCGAAGTTCTTCTACGACAAAGCCACCGGTCGTAAGTCTTTAACGACCGATTACCTAGTCGTGAGTTTTTCCATGACAAACCCGTAAGCACTATATAAGTAGTCAAAAATGATTATGAAAAAAAGTGACTTACCACCTCTCTGCTTTGTTGCGAGTTCCTCTTTCTGTCGCGACTCTAGAAGTTGTCGATGATATTCACCGACAACGGCGATTTGCTCTATGGCTTTCGCAAAAGACAAGGCGGTGAGAAATAAGAGAAGATTATACTGTATGTATAAGTATCATCAAATACTTGCATTCATGGTTGATCGAGCAAATATTGAGAAACCACTCTGGGTGCTTCACTCGTCCACTCTCTCAACTTGGTCCCACCAAACCTTCTCAAGGCGCTCATTATCAAAAGTGTTCCCTCTATTGGGAATGTCTTTGGGATGGGGACTTCGGTGGTGAATCTAAAGGCGAAGACCCCACTATGGAAGCAGGGCCAAAGAAATCGAGCGAAGTTGAAGTATTCTTCATCTTCCGATTCTGAAATTGTAGTTTCTCTTTGGGTACCGGGAAGGAGTGCCTGCAACGATTTCCTTCCACGCACGGTGGTCGAGCACATCACCACCTTGGGCGAGAGGCTTGCGAATTCTCTGCTAGTCCTCGACCACGTTAGTGGTCATGGCGATATCTCGGTTGTCGTAACACGCCTCAATAGGTGTAGTCGCTACCTCGGTAGTAGTAGCTACAACCTCGGTGGTCATGGCGGTTACCTCGGTGGTTGTAGATGCCACCTCATTAACTATGGCGTTGCCTCGGTGGCCATAGCTCTGATTTCGTGATCGTGACAACCGCCGGAGCCACGACTTCTTCTACCACTGGGCGAGGATGATCCATCGACCATTTCCTTGTTGTCTCTCGGTAATGGAGAGGTAGCAATAGGCTTCTCAACGGAAGCATTCTCGGGTTTGAAGGAGTCGGACTAAAAACAACAAAGGAAAGTAAGTCGGGTTGTGAAAAGGAACAACGTAAATCTTGTTCTTACACTTGATATATTTCACATACCTCTGTACCTTAGACCTAAGCGGAATTTTGGAGTCACCTTCCCAACAGAAGATTTCTTCTTCTCTCGACCACGTCCTGTCGGAGTTCAAGTTGAAGAATAGGCTCATTCGACCACGTCCACGTGGTGGATTTTGGACAGAACCACTCTTCTAGTTTCCTGATTTTCCGGATGGCCGAGATCAGTCTCGACCACTCTAAGAGCAGCGCTGCCCTCAGCCAAAGGCTCTGCTGGAGCGGCATTGTCCTTCACAAAAGACATAAAATCTTTCCAGATCTCCTTTTCTAGGTGCTGACAAAACCGAAGTAAATGCGAAAGATTTTTTGTCATAATAGAATGGTACCTTGGCCTTGCGAGGTTTGCGCTTAAGAGGTTCAGCTACTTCGACCTCCTCAGCTTCAATTTGCTTGACCTCGGCTTCAAGCTGCGGCTATATTCGCCCACGAGCTTTGCAGAGGATCTGGTCGAAGGGCTAGAACTCGAGCTTGCTCCTCCCTTGTCAGCGGCTCTTGTAAGTCAACGTCTCTTGGGCGGAGGAGCCGAGCCTTTGTCTTTGTCAACTCTGCACCGATGGTTATCGATCTAGACTTCTTCGTCGTCCGACGATTTTCCATCCTACTTTACGTAAAGCAAAAGCAGAAAAAGAAGAATTACTAATCGGTCGTAAGACCTTCTCGACGATATCAAGTCGTAAGTTTTTCTCGACTTTTCCTCGTCGTAAGATTTTCTCGGTCACTACTAAGTTGTAAGTTTTTCTACAACATTTCTCTAGTCGTAAGTTCTTTCTCGACTATAAAGTCCTAAGGATAAAATCAACTCTTGATTACCTTTAGGCGAACCATCCTTTCCTCTGCGGATATGACCGCAAAGATCTTAAGCGCCACACTAAGTGGCGGAGGCTTCTCGCAAGCGAGTCGACTCTAACGTCAATCTCCGCTTTGGTGAAAGATCTGTTCAAACAGATAAAGGCATTCTTTAAACAACTGCGCAGAAAGACCAAACCGAGAGCTAAGTCGAAAATTCACTTACCCTCGTTGTAATCACAGGTGGATTCAGTAGCCTTGAGTATCTCCACATAGGAGATACTCGTTTCTTCAAGGACTAATTAGGCGTGTGATGAAATCTTTCACCACATGCCATCCGGTCAACCCTCCTTCTTCAAGTCCTTGATAGCTTGAATATAGGGAACAATCCTACCGATATCTTGAGTCGAATCCCATGAAGATTTCTTTTTCAAACCTTCCCCACGAAAGAGAGGTCATCTTCCGAGGTGACTTCGATAAAACAACCTCTTCCTCCATCCGGCCATGAGGACCGGGTGAAACTCGAATATACTCCTCGACTTACGGTCGTGGAGTTTTAGACAAAATCTCCGGCAATCCGACTTGCCGAAACCATTCCATAGTAATATTGGAAAAGCTCGAGGTCCGCCGGAATTCCTAGGTACGCCTCGCACAGATATACGAAAACGCTCAGCATGGTGATGGAGTTAGGACCGAGGTTCACTAACTCCACTCCAAAATGTTCGAGCACAACGGTGAGAAAGGGGTGAGCAGGCAGCCGAAGGCCACACTCACAGTAAGCCTGGAAGACGGGAATTTGCCCATTCTCCCCGACGATAATCTTTGCCTAATCGCGAAATCCATTTCACAAGAGTCTTCTCTGGAATCTTCCTGGCGACAACTAGGGCTTGAATCTTCGCCGCATCCATCTCCGACTCTTCCCACTCGGAAACTTTCCTGGCCATCTATCTCGGAAACAGGAAATTTTGGGTTGAAAAAGAGGGCACAATTGGAGTGGCGGAGAAGGCAAAACGACTTCGGCGGAGAAAGCGAGAGCTTGAAGAACGAAGTGATTTGGGGAAAGTAAAAACCAAGTTTCACCCCGGTGAGTATTTATAATCACGTACTTTGAGCCGAAGGCGTGACATTCAAAGGGTCGCCACCGTCTCGGGAACGCTTCAACAGATAAAGCATCAAGCGCCGTTTGAGATTCCCATGTGTCCGCTCGAGGAAATCAGGTTTGCGTTTACACCTCAAGCGAAATTACTTCCTTGGTTAGATCTTTTCAACCAAAGGAAATGATAATCGGAAAGTTCTTTCTTCCGATCACTATACTCGACCACCTCGTGATCGTAGGAATGCTTCTGACTACTTGATAGTCGTAGGTAATTTATTGACCAAGCATATTCGGTCAAAGTAGTATACAATCGAAGAGTTTTTCCTTCGACTATTTTTCTCTGATCCTCTCGTGGTCATAAGACCATCTATAACTCCTTTACCAAGTAAGTTGCTTTCACTTGAAGTGGGGGCTAGATGGCGAGGATATAATAATCCTCATTTTATCTTTTATCTATAATTCTTATTATAGGTAAATATGACGTCATGTGGACCACGAGTATACCCCTTAATGTTATGAGGAAAGAGCCTAATGGGTGGTCGTAAGTTCTTCTCGACCACCCCCATAGTCATAAGTTATGCTACGACTACCCCCATAGTCGTAAGATATGCTACGACTATCCCATAGTCGTAAGTCTTCTACGACTACCTCATAGTCGTAGGCTCCTCTCGACTAGGTCACCTCGACCACCTTATGATCAAATAAACCTCTGAGACAAGTGGGTCTTATTGATTAAGGGATTCAAACAGTCATCATACGTTGTTATTCTGCGGAGTAATGACACGTAATACTCCATTATCTCTGGTATATAGCTGTTGAGCGACGTGGAGGAGTTAATACACCGGTGATTATTACCAACGTGCGCCCGTTACGGGAGGTGATGAGGCGCCGCTTTATGCTGAGTATGCTTGCGCTCCTTCACGTACTATAAAAGGCGGCAATCAGAGAAAGGAAGAAAAAGAGATCAATCGGGCCATCAGGAATACAAGCACTATCTGTAATAGTCTTAGTTTTTCCCCTGATTGTTCATAATACACTCAATACCATACACACACAGGAGTAGGGTTGTTATTCTCTCCGGAGAAGGCCTGAACCTGTATAAAAATCCCTGTGTTAGTTTCTCTGCGTGATTCCATTCTAGGAGACCCCCCGAATCAAACAATCTTTACGTAAGTTCGGTTCTAAAACACCGAAAAGAGCCATTAGTTTCATCAAATTGCACATCGTGCCTTTCTTCAACTAAACCGGAGTTTTTGTTAAAGACACGATAAGCTTTACTATTTGAAGAATAACCAAGCAAGAAACCAACATCACAACGACTATCAAATTTTGAAAGACGAATAGCCTTTTTCAAAATATAACATTTGCAACAAAAAAACACGAAAGTAAGAGATGTTCGGTTTTCTTCCAACAAGAAGCTCATAAGAAGTCTTTTTCAAAAGGCGATGCAAATAAAGACGATTTATGGCATAACAAGCGGTGTTAATTGCTTCCGTCCAAAAGCTATCGGAAGTATTATACTCATCAAGTATTGTCCTAGCCATTTCAATTAATGTACGATTTTTCCTTTCTACAACTCCATTTTGCTTCGGAGTGTAGGTTGTGGAAAGTTCGTGCTTTATTCCAAGTTCATGACAAAAGTCTTCAACTTTAGTATTCTTGAACTCGGAACCATTATCACTACATATTTTCTTAATTTTGAAATCAAAATCATTTTGAGCCATTTTTGCAAAACTTTTGAAAATATCGGAGGTTTCACCTTTGTCATCTAGGAAGAATACCCATATATATCTAGAGCAATCATCCACAATGACTAAATAATAGCTATTACCCCCAATACTCTTATAGGTTGTTGGCTCAAACAAATCCATATGTAAGAATTCCAATGGTCTAGAAGTTGACATGATACTCTTGGAAGGATGAGAATTAGCGACTTGTTTACCGACATGACAAGCACTACAAAGTCTATTTTTCTCAAACTTCACATCTTTTAAGCCAACAACTAAATCATGTTTGAAAAGCTTTTTAAGTTGAATCATTCCAACATGAGTTGGCCTTCTATGCCAAAGCCAACCCAATGAGGTTTTTGCAATTGAACAAGTTTTTAAGCATGATTCATTTGAAGTAAAATCACACAAATAAACATTTCCAGATCTAAATCCTTTGAAAACTAAAGAGCCATCTTTTGCATTTGAAATTGTAACACCTTCATTAGAGAATGAGCAAATTAAGCCAAGATCACATATTTGAGCAATGGATAGCAAATTAAAATTTAATGATTCTACTAGATATACATTGAAAATGGAAAGGTCATTTGAGATAGCGATTTTATCCAATCCTATTACCTTTCCTTTGCTATTATCACCAAATGTGATCTTGTCAACTCCTTTACCATTCTCGAATGTGGTGAACATCTTTCTATCACCGGTCATGTGTTGAGTGCATCCACTATCAAGCACCCAATGTTTTCCACCGGTTTTATAGTTCACCTACAAAATAAGAATCAAGTTCTTTTAGGTACCCAAATTTTTTTGGGTCCTTGGAGGTTAGTGACCAAGGATTTAGGCACCCAAATAGCATTCTTTTTAGCGCCTAAAATTGAAGTGCTAATAAATCTAGCAATAACTTTACCATCCTTAGTTTTTCTAAGTATATAACATGAATCATATATACCAAGGGATGGAGTCTTACCAATAGGACAAGCTTGTTGCACATGTCCTATTTTCCGGCACTTATGGCAATACTCGTCATTTTGCTTCACAAACTTTGTGGGCTTATTTACCGGTTTCTTACCTTTCTTGGGCACATACCCAAGTCCATCTTTGTTGAATGACCACCTTTGCTCACTCAAAAGCTTGTCAAGAGTAGCCTTGTCCTTGAAGCACATTTCCAAGCTTTTACTTAGCTTGGTCACTTGCTCTTTTAGCTCATTGTTTTCAATAACAAGCTTTGTATTATTATGCTCAACATTATCATGATTAGCATTAATACTAGAGCAACATAGCATAGCAATAGGATCACTACATGAGGTAAATGCACTAGTCTTAGCAATTTCTACACTAGGCATTTCATCAATAATATAGCATGTAATTCCTATACTAGAGCAAAACTTGCTTGAATTTTCTCGGATAAGCATGTCATGAGCTTCTTTTAGCTCCTCATAAAAATCTTTTAGAGAGACATGCTCTCTCTTCAAGACTTTATATTTTGATATTTCTTTTCCAAGATATTCATTCAAGTCTTCAAGCATATTCATTAATTCATCATAAGATGGTTCATCATTATCAATGGATTTTACCTTATCTCCTTTTGCCATGAGGCAAGTAGGAGTAGAGAATAGCGATGGAGCCTCCTTGATGGCGATGCCAACGAGTCCCTTCTTCTTGGGGGACTCATCCTCATCGGAGTCAGAGTCGGTTGACTCCTCATCGGAATATCATTCTTCAATATGGGCTTCATACTTGCCATCCTTGTGAAGCTTCTTGAAAAGCTTCTTTTTGCCATTGAATTCCTTCTTCTTGAATGACTTGCCCTTGTCATCCTTCTTTAAAGGACAATGAGAGGCAATGTGCCCCTTCTCTTTGCAATTATAGCACTTGATGTTGCTATAACGCTTGTTGTCACTTGAGGATTGTCATTTCTTGTTCCTGTCGAAATTGAAGCTTCTATGTGGGCGTTTTCTCATGAATTTCTTCATTCTTCTCACAAGAAATGCAAACTCCTCTTCGGAGTCCCCTTCTTCATCCTCATCATCACTTAATTCCGCTTCGGCCTTGAAAGCGGTAATCTTCTTCTTTGAGGAAGACGACTCCAAGAGCTCTTTCTTGTCTTTCTTGAACAACTCATTTGTTATATGGTTGCCCAAAAGTCCCGTTGGCGTCATTCTTGGCAACTCAAGAGAGTTGAGAAACAATGTCACCAACGTCTCATACTTGTCCGGTAGAGCCGTAAGGATCTTGCGCACAATATCAATATCAAGAAGGTTAGTGCCAAGGCTTTTGAGTTTATTCACAATGTTGTTGAGTCTTGAATACATCTTATTGATGTTTTCATGAGGCAACATTACGAATGTCTCATATTTGATCCGAAGCCTGTGCAATTTGGCTCCTTTGACTGTGGATGTTCACTCATGGATTTCCGAGAGGGTGGTCCAAATATCATGAGCGGTTTCCAAATTTCTCACTCTATTGAACTCATCCACGTTCAAAGCACCAAAGAGAGCGTTCATAGCTTGGGCATCTAAATGAGCATTACGCACCTCTTGATCCGTGGGAACTAGTGGATTAAGAGGCATGACGTAACCCTCATTTACGATTTTTCAAATGCTTAGACTCATGGCCTTTAAATAAATTGACATTCTAGTTTTCCAATAAGCATAATTAGAACCATCAAACAGAGGAGCCTTTCCTATAGCAATTCCCTCACTAGCCATCCTTTTTCTCTCTTAGACGGTTAAGTCTAAATCAATGAAAGACCAAACTCTGATACCACTTGTAGGATCAAGGATAACCAACAAGAGGGGGGGTGAATAGGAGGTTTTTAAACTTTTTGATAAATTAACAATTTAAGCCGATTATAAACTAAGTCTAAACTAGATACAATTCTAGCTAAGCAATTCAACACAAGATAAATGCTAGAATTATAAATGCAGAATAAGTAGAGACAAGAAATAACCACAAATAAGACAATAAAGTTTTTCCCGTGGTATCGAAGAATTGCCAGTCTTCACTAGTCCACGTTGAGGAAGCTTGAACAAATCAAACTGGCTCCACGAATTAAGCCTTCCCTCGATCACTATTGGTTGTTCTTCCTCTGCTCCGGAGATGGTGAACACCAAACCACTCACAATCTTGGCACCGGGTCTCTTCACAATCTTCTTGAAGAGATCACCGTGCTCCCACCGCCAAACCGTCTAGGTGTTTGGCAAAACACCAAGAGTAATAAACCGATGACATTTGCTTGACGGCACTCAAGTGCAAATGGATCAACTAGAATGAATGAATGCATTTGAATTGGCTCAACTACCTCACAATTAATGCATAAGAGTATATAAGGTGTTGGAATGATGCTCAAGGCTCTAAGGATGTTAAATGTGGTCTCTCCTTCTATCCTTGAGCAGGTGGAGGGGTATTTATAACCCCCCACAACAAATGCGACCGTTGGGAGAGAAATCACAACTTTTCAGCGAAATACGGTACTACCGCCAACCAAGGTGCGGTACTACCGCATCCCACTAACTGCTCTGTAACGGCTATAACAGAAGCATTAACTACCTCTGACATAGTCGTTTCAAACGCAGCGCGGTACTACCGCCAACTATCATGCGGTCATACCACAAAGGCCGGTCGTACCGCTCACACAAGGAGTGTCAGTGACCATGATAACACCAAGGAGCTTCTGCAACTACTACTTCCAGTCCTCAAGGTTATTCAAAAGTAGCCTCAATATTAGTTCTAAAAGGTCCAGAAAAAGAATCTGTCACATTAGCAGCAGAGACAGGTTAACATCGTTGATATGAAGTCATTCTTTTTATATGTCACAGTAATTTAAAATAAAACATGTACAACAATATGTTCACACTTGGCGAAGTTGACTAACCATGATGCTCTCGCTTCTATTGTTCCAGTCCAATCCAATATTTCCAATTAGTTGTTGAATGTGTGATGCACTTTTGTATTTCCATTTTAGTTGTTGAATGTGTGATGCACTGTTCAATCTTGAACTAAGGCCTCTATGAGTCTGTGACTTTGTTGCCTGGAGCATGGAAGGGAAAAAAACTTCACTTGTTGCAAAGTCAGCGTGCTCTTTTTTTACTATACATTTTTTTATCATCGCATAATTTACCCCGTGTTACTGATTCTTGATGTGTGAATATGGTGCCTCATCAACATTACATTTCAAAATGTTCGTGGGTACATGGGCATGCCCGCGTGCGACGGGCATGGGCGAGGTTCTTCGTCCGTCGTCCTTCGCGGGCATGCCCATAGGGAGAAATCGGGGTCGTGGGCATGGGCATGGACGAGCACTACCCGTACCCATCGTGTCCGATTGCCATCCCTAGTGGCGCCGCACGCCACGAAGCTATAGACTAGTGTCCTTTGTTGCCCCATCTCTCTAGGCTTCGTCACCTAGATGGGAGAGCTCGTTATCACTGGGAGTCTTGCAATGCCGCGAGCGGTGAGAATGGGAATGGGTGGGAAGGAGGGAGAGGAGATAGGCAGAGGTGGGGTGAAATTGTGGTGGGGTAGCATCAGGGATGCTAAATTTGGACTTGTGGACCGATTATATAGACAAGAACAGCGATCCATCCAGTTAGTGTTGAATGCAATCCATGGTCACAAAAATATAGGGGGAAATAACACGCCCTTCAAACCGCACGAAACATACTAGGCAATCAATGCGCATTACAAGGGGAGGTAGAGAGGCAAAAGGTTGTGTGGTTGGGTTTTGGGGCATTTACTGAATCCATCGTGAATATGGTAGTTGAAGGTGTGGTCGTCGAAGTTGTAGGTGAATTGGTTGTTGGATGCGGGGAACAAAGTTGCCGGAGTCCTCGGTATGGTCAACCAACACCGCGGCATCGTGCGCCACGAAGCTATAGACCAACGTCCTCTGCTGCCCCATCTCTCCGGCCATCGTCACCTAGACGGGAGAGCTCACCGGGTGTCTCGCGATGGCGTGGGTGGTGAGAATGGGAATGGGTGGGAAGGAGGAGACGGGATAATGTGGAGGGGAATTGTGGTGGGGTGGCATCAGAGATGCTAAATTTTAACTTGTGGTGATTTTCTTCCTTAGAGTTTCTTGTGTTTGGTTGATTGGGAGGTGTACCTCTCATTTTGGGCCAAGGGCAAACCCATTTTTTTAAGAACAACCCAAAATTGTTATCAACAAATACTCATGTACACTGAAATGTGCCCTATGTTGCACGTCAACCTACACATCACAAAATTATCATGATAACCTTGTCCTCAATCAAAAGAATTTTTTTTTCAAATAATCCATTTTTATTATTAATTACAACATTATACTGCGATAATATTTTTACAGAATATACTCACATAAGCTCAACCGTTGGTATTGGACGATCATCATTGGCGATCGACACTTGTCACTCAACGGTTGGTCCTAATATGTAGCTCACTTATCTAGCCGGGCATGCATTGTGCAGTTGGAGTCTCGATCAACCGTTGAGCGATCGGACGATCGCTTCAGCACGATCGGGTCCATCGCCAACTACCGAGCTGACGAGTATATTTTCGTAAAAATATTATCGCAGTATAATATTGTAATTAATAATAAAAATGGATTATTTGAAAAAAAAATCCAATCAAAACTAGAACATTGTTATGAAACCCACATTGATCAAATCAATCAGAGCAAGCAAGTCGGGTATCATAATTTTCATCATCTAGTTGTCTGTACCGACCAAAATGGAAAAAGGAAAAAAAACTTTCACATCTCCAGCTTTCCACAAAGGAAGTTACCCTATAAAAAAAATTGAAACTATGCACTAAAAAGATAAACAAATCTGCAATTATCACCTCACTTGTCGATCAAACAAAACAGACAAAAATCAACTGAACAGGCCAATAGATCAATACATCAAACCAACAAATTCCTATCAATTCCCTACCCCAATCCCCACATGGCATATTTGCACCTGCAAAAACGTGGAGGGAACCAAATCCACCATGGGCAATGGCAACGTCAAAAGGATGCCTGGTCCACATCAAATCAAATGTAATCCACCATTAGAGAAGAAGTTTGATCGATTAAACGGACAAGAACACCAATCCAGTTAGTTAATGCTGAATGCAATCCATGATCGCCAAAATATAGGGGGAAATAACACGCCCTTCAAACCACACGAACCATAGTAGGAAATCAATGTGCATTACAAGGGGGATGCAGAGAGGCAGAAGATTGGGTGGTTGGGTTTTGGGGCATTACTGAATCCGTCGTAGACATGATAGTTGAAGGTGTGGCCGTCGCAGTTGTAGGTGAATCGGTTGTTCGATGTGGGGAGCTTCTGCAGGCACCGCGCGGTGACAAATGCGAAGTTGCTTGAGACTTTGGCGTGGTCAGCCAGCACCATGGCGCCGCGCGCCACGAAGCTGTAGACCAGTGTCCTTTGCTGCCCCATCTCTCTGGCTGCCGTCACCTAGACAGGAGAGCTCGTCGGGAGTCTCGCAGTGGTGCGGGTGGTGAGAATGGAATTGGGTGGGAGCGAGGGAGGGAGGGAGGATACGGGAGGAGGTGGCAAGGAATTGTGGTGGGGTGGCATTAGGGATGCTAATTTTGGACTTGTGGTTATTTTCTTCCTTAGAGCTTCATGTATTTGGTTTATCAGGAGTCGTACCTGTTCTTTCAGGCCGAGGAAAAACCCATTAAAAATAACAAGAAAAGGAAAAAATAACAATCCCAAATTGTTATCAACAAATATTCATGGAATCTAAAACTTGCAATAAGTTGCATGCCAACGTACACATCACAAGATTATCATGGTAACCTTGTCCTCAATCAAAACCAGAACGTTATCATCAAACCCACATTGATGAAATCAATTAGAGCAAGCAAGTCATGTATGACAATTTTCATCATCCTGTTGTCTGTACCAACCAAAATGGAAAAAAGGAAAAAAAACTTTCACATCTCCGACCTTCCACAAAAGAAGTTATGCTGTAATTTTTTTTGAAATTATGCACTAAAAAATAAACAAATCTGTAATTATCAACTCACTTGTCGATCAAACAAAACAAACAAAAATCAACTGAACCGACCAATAGCCCAATACATGAAACCAATAAAATTCTATCCATTCCCTACCCCAATCCCCACATGGCATATTTGCACCTACGAAAACATGGAGGGAACCAAATCCACCATAGGTAATGGCAACGTCGAAAGGATGCTCAATCCGCATCAAATCAAATTTAATCCACCATTAGAGAAGAAGTTTGATCTATTAATCAGACAAGAACACCGATCCAGCTAAATTTAGACTTGTGATTATTTTCTTCCTTAGAGCTTCGTGTGTTTGGTTGATCGGGAGGTGTACCTCTCATTTCGGGCCAAGGGCAGATGGGTGAAATTCATGTGATTTTAAGCCGTCTGATTCGACTGTCGATGGTCAAGATCAAGATGGAAGTGAAGATTATTTTATCTTGTGCCAAATTAAAAAGGGCTCAAATCTTTTTTTTATTGGTTCGAAACATCGAAATCAGGTCGTACGTCCTAAGGCTACTCCCAGTGCTCCACCTGGTTGGTATCTTAAACCTGTCATGTAGGCAAAATGATGATGTGGCACCATAGTTAATGAAGAGAGAGGATACTCTAGTATTTAATCTGGATACCGGTTCGGTCTCGAAATCCAACGCATAAAATTTATTGTGATCGATCCCGTGCATTGGAAAGATCATTCATGTATTGCTTTAGTATATGATACAAATAGGCCACAATGCTCAAATACTAGTAAAGATTATGCATGTAATTAAATGAAACAGCCTAAGATACTACACCATAAGAAACCATATATTAGGAAGATAATATCCTAACACTCCTCATGCAATAAAGAAACCACACTAAGATATTATCTATTGGGAGCAGCCTAATGCTATATTGTTCGTGCCTTTTGAACAACACGGTTTGGGACGCCTTTCCGTTGATGGCTCATATGTTCATGTTTTCCTTAAAGGTTGTAGCATCTATGTGTCGAAAAGGTTACGAAGTTATATGCATAATTTTTTTTGTCTTACAACATACTTTCACATTTTAAAAAGGGACCGACTTTGGCCCTGAAATGGATTGAAGATTGATAACATTCTTAGAGCTGGAGGTGGTTCTAAAAGTCCAGACAAATCGATTTCGACACTTGCAGATAGCTCCAAGATAGATAAAAGGTTGAGTAGACGTCACATTGCGGATGGCTCTTAGACAAATAAAAACGGACTATAAGTTATATTGTCTACATGAAAAAGGCAAAAGAGCATTGTGCTTTCATCGCTGGAGAACACACAACACATGAACAATGTACCTTTTAATATAATTCAATTATACCAACTGTTACACTTTTTTTTATTGAAAAAAAAATAACCCGCAACGATTGGTTAGCTCGCTCCATGTATAGTTAATGGACTAGCTGGTTAAATTGTTGCGCTATCACATACTAGCATGGCCCTATGTCATCAACATAGCTATCCGCTCACCAATAGTTACAGTGGACAATCGGTATTATGCTATTCAACATGGTAGAATTACTAGAAAAGAAAACCTCGTATATATCTACCTATTATATTATTAAAATGATTGAAAAAGATAGCCTCTATGCTTGTTCTTAAGGGTTAGAAATTCATACATTAATCGATGAAAAAAATAAAAATATCTACACCGTCAATTGTGGTGGGTCTAGATTATAACAGTTTAAATTAAAAGGAAATAGTACAAGTCAATTATAATCCAAAAATAACTGAAATTCAGAATAAAAATAAAATAAGTAATTTGATTTCGATACTAATTACTAAGTAGAATCCTAAACAATTATAATTAGGGATAAAAATTAAAGAAAAAAGAAATTAGATTTGTATACTAATTCCAACAAAAATAATGTAAATGCGGAATAAAAATAAAATAAATATTGTTATTTGATTTCCATACTAATTCCATAGTAAAATCTCTAAATAACTAAAATTCGGGATAAATTAAATAAAAGTATCAATTGGATTTATATACGAACTCCAATAAAACATAAGCAAAATACGAGAATAAAAATAAAATAAAATAAAATAAAATAAGCAATTTGATTCCATATGAATTCCTAAGTAAAATCCTTACATAAATATAATTTGGAATAAAAACAAAAGAAAATATAGCAATTGGATTTGTATACAAATTCTAACAAAAACTAAAATTTGTATAGGATATAATGTCATTGGGAAGTTAGGAGCGTGTTATCGCTGGTGAGGGGTACGATATCACAAGCGATGACGAGAAGATTCTCCATATCGTTAGACGTCAACTAAAGCAGATAAGCCGACATTAATGAAGATGGGAGGTCGTCACGGTGAGGAAGTAACAACGTTGAGTTGGCCAACATCAAAAAAGAGAAGTGACCGACATGGGAGAAGATGACATTGCGCATGTATAACACCATGCACGTGCATATGCATGCATTCATCCGTACGAATAGAAGCACGTGCGTGCAGAAACAGAGGAGCAAAGAGCTCGGAGTAGAGATAGTGCAGCCGTAGAGAATATGCTCGGGGCCACCGGAGAAAGTACGACGAGTGTCTCCAACAGAGATCGACGATGGTTACACGTGTATACGCGTTTGATGTCGCAGCGGTCAGCATTAAGCAATAATTAGATATAAGTAAAATATAACTATGTGGTAGAGTATTGTATTGGAAGATGTAGCAACTAGGGGTGGCACCCCGTGGGGATTATCCCCATGAGGGACGGGGACAGGGTAACTCCCCCCTCCCCCGCGAAGCTTAGCGAGGCCAGGTCGAGGATCAGGGCGAGGGCGTTGGGACGTCCCCTGGTCATCATCCGCCCCGTTGCCATCCCTAGTAGTAGCTGAGAGAGATCGATTAAGAATTGTGCTTACTTTTAAAGGTTGGAGTACAAAAGTTGTGGTGGCGATACGAGAAGAAAACACACAGTTCGGTGGGCATCCGTCGTGTGATAAAAGATAAGTTCAAAGTAAGCCACTCATTGTGTATTGGTGTATGCATGAGCAAGATACTCTAATACCATGTAAATTAATAAGATAATTTGTCGAATACATAATGTACGCATTGCTTAGATTAAATAGATGTGCATGCATATATTTTAGAAAAGAGTAACTAATTTGGGGGCGGGGGCGGGGGGGGGGGTAGAATAGGACATGCAACTACACGATTCATGCATGATGGAGAGTGGTTATGTTTTTAAAAACCCTAATAACATATTATGCTCAATGATTTTCTTCCATCAAAGCATGTACTTCAATTAGGTTCTTTAAATTGTATTTTCTTTTAAATTCCTTTTGTTATTTCTAATGTTTATGATGTCTTAAACTTTTAAATAAGCTATAAGATACGTAAATATATTCTCAAGTATATACATTATATTATTTGATACTACAAACTTTTACACAAGCATAGCCGCACAAATGCACGTGCCACCCTGCTAGTTATAATAAATACAACAATGTTTTGGAAAAACTCTAGGCTATTCATAAAAAAACTTGTAATTGTTGTAAATTGAAAAAATAGTACTCCCTCCGTTCTTTTTTACTTTATGTTTTTGACTTTTTGCGGTCTTCAAGATGCGGCTTTGACCGTTACTTTTTATAACTTTACATTAAGATGTAGTATTATGATGGTATTTTTTACGACAAATCTAATGATATAATTTTTATGTAGTCAGTCTAGATAGTTTTAAATCTATTGATGACTAAATTTTAGAAAGTTTGACTTTATGGATCTAGGAAGTCAAATAAAAAAGAACCGAGGGAGTAGTATAACTTAAACTTTGCAGAACCATTTTTATAATACACTGCAAAACATTTACAATATGTAATCTGACAATACCGATGACGGTGAGAGGGAAAGGAAGCCGAGAGGAAAAACCTGGCCCAAATAAAACCGCACCGTCACTCGCGCGCACCCGACTCCCCCATCTAACCCCGATTTCCGATCCGCAGTTCCGCACCCTCCCTTCGTACTCGTGTTAGGTGGTAGACCCACCCACAGAAATAGAAAGAAGGGGAAAGATAGGTTTTATTATTCTCCGCTTTTTTTTATATCCCCACACCGCACACCCCTTCGCCCAAATCTCATTCCCCCGATGGGCCGAAAGAAGCGAACCCCCGCACCAAACCCTACTCCTCCTCCCCCGCCCCCCGGCGCCTCCGGCCGGCAGCCGGATGAGGCGGCGGGGGGCGGCGACAGCGCCGCCGTGCGCGCCGAGTGCGAAAAGGCCCTCTCCTGCCTCCAGCGCGGCAGCCACGCGAGGGCGCTGCGGCTCATGAAGGACGCCATCGCGCGCCACGGGGAGGGCTCGCCGCTCCTCCTCCGCGCGCACGGCACCGTGCACGCCCGCACCGCCGCGATCCTCGACGACCCCGCCGCCCGCGCGCGCCACCACCGGGCGGCGCTCCAGGCCGCCCGCCGCGCCGTCGAGCTCGCGCCGGACTCCGTCGAGCTCGCTCACTTCCACGCCATGCTCCTCTACGACGCGGCCTCCGACACCCGCGGCTACGAGGAAGTCGTCGCCCAGTGCGAGCGCGGGCTCAGCATCGAGGCCCCCTCCGACCCGGCGCCCCACTCCCTCAGGCTGCCCGCCCCCGACGCTGAGCAGGTCCAATCCGAGCTCCGCTCCCTGATCCAGAAGGCCAACCTGGCATCCATCTCCACGTGGGTCAAGACCCTGGGCGGCGGCCCTGGGGACGATAAGCTTCGGTTTATCCCTGTGCGCCGCCTGCCTGAGGACCCCATGGACCTCCGCCAACTCCCGGCGGCGCCCGCCCCGCGCCGGCCGAACGAGATCAAGAAGGCTACCAAGACCTCTGACGAGCGCCGCAAGGAGATCGAGGTGCGGGTCGCTGCGATTAAGCTGCTGGAGCAGCAGCAGCAGCAGCAGCACAATGCCGCTGCTGTCGCCTCCTCCTCACCGCCACAGCCACTGGGAGATGAGGCCCCCTCCTCATCGTCTCAGTCATCAGCGGCCAGACATCGTGCTGACCGGAGAAAGGGCGGGTCAAGAAAGGCAACAGTCTCATCAGCGTATGACCGCATGGACCAGGTGCGTGCGTTCTGGGGCACGATGCCTGTGGACCGGAGACTCGTGTTCTTAAACACTAGCATTTCTGAGCTCAAGTCGCACTATGCTGCTGCAATGCATAAGGAGAAAGATGCTGCACTGGCAGCATCTGATGTGCTTAATGAGGTGCTAGGGTTTGCCACTAGGAGCGGGAAGTGGGAGTTCTGGGCATGTGGTCGGTGTGGGGAGCGCTTCGCAAATTTGGAGTCGCACCTGCAGCATGCGTTGCAGGAGCATGTGGGTGTACTATCACCTCGGCTGCAGGCTATGGTGCCACAGGAGATTGATGCTGACTGGGCAGCAATGCTCGTTGGTTCGAGCTGGAGGCCGGTGGATGCTACTGCAGCACTCAAAGTGCTGGAGGAAGAGCAAGCTGACAATATTGGCCCAGATAGAGACAAGGATTCGATGTCGTCGGATAATTGGAGTACTAAAGACAAATCAGACACGTCAGAATCCTCAGCCTCGCCACACAATGAGGAGTGTGATAGTTTTGGAGTGGTGAATAGGGAAGGTGACCGGAAGTGGCCGCTGTCAGATGATGATGAAAGAGCAAAGGTTTTGGAGAGGATTCATTCCTTGTTCCAAGTCCTTGTGAAGTACAAGAATCTTTCAGTGAGCCATCTGAATAGGGTGATACATTTTGCTATGGAGGAATTCAGGGGGATGCCTTCTGGGTCACTGCTGCTTAACCACTCGCTGGATGAGTCGCCGCTCTGCATTTGCTTCTTGGAGGCATCATCACTGCGGAAGGTGCTCAAGTTCTTGCAGGACCTAACGCAGTCCTGTGGACTTAATAGGTCCTCAGAGAAGGATGGGGAACTAGGTGATGGGGATAGTTTCCCGAAAAATCACAATGTCCTGGAGAAGGTTACACTAGATTCTGATTCATCGACGCTGATCCTTGATGGCCGGGCATTTGTTGGGAAGTCTGATACTAAGAATGTTGATACTGATGCATTCCTTTCATGGTTGTATGCTGGATCTTCAATTGGTGAGCATCTATTGGACTGGAATCGTATGCTTGATGAGAAGTCAAATCAGGGCATGCGGATTCTTCAGATGCTTGAGAAGGAGTTCTCTATCTTGCAAAACTGGTGTGAACGGAAGCGTGAACAATTGAGCAATGAGGAGGGTGTGCTTGCTGTGGATACTCTTTTATTTGAAGAGCAAAGGCGAAGGGACCATGTGGGACGGTATGCATTTCAAGGATACGAGGAGCTCCTAAAGAAGCGGCAGGAGTTGTTAGAGCGCAATGCTGAGGAGCTGTTTAACGGTTGCAAATCTGAGTTAGATGCAATCTCTACTATTTTGAAGGAAGTTCACACGTCACACTTTGGGTATGACGAAGCCTTTTCTGGCATGACCTTCGATGGGGCAGAAGAAGATGATTGGAGGTTGCATGACTTTGCACATCCAAATGATTCTGTGGTACAGATGGTTGTTTCAAAGCTGAAGGAACAAACTAGTATGGAGGTCAGTTCTTCTGGCATTGTATTTATTAGCAGAAGTTATATCTGTTCTCTTAACATGCAATAACAATATCTGTTCTCTTAACTGTTTCACTTACAGCTTAGCAAGATAGATGCTAGGATTATGCGAAGTGTAGCTGTGACGCAGCAACTGCAACTCAAGCTTGGACCTGCTTCTGTCCTTGATTATCGAACAATTCTCTTTCCCCTTTTGAAATCCTTCTTGCGAGTTTGTACACTGCATCTCTATACACACTCAGTTGTTTTAATGCTTTGTGCTCTTGTCCATTTCTTAATTGTGGTTATGGTGTGGTAATTTAGAGCCATTTGGAAGAGCTGGTGGACAAGGATGCCAGAGAGAGATCTGATGCTGCAAGTGAAGCCTTCTTGGCTGAACTTGCTTTAGATGCTAAGAAGAATGCAAACAGAGGGGGTGACACAAAGCAATCCCTTGAGAAATCAAAGGACAAGAAGAAAACAAAGGATTCTCGGAGATCTAAGGATCTCAAGGTAGCTGTGCTTTTGAGTTTGATCATATTGTAATACTGTATGCTCTTGCTGTTCACAAAAAGAAATTTATTTTTTTGCTATAATGCTTCTAAATGCTTTGTAGGATTTGAGTTGGAGTGATCAATTTCTTGTTCGCCGGGACAGTGCAGATGAGGAGACATCAGAGCAATCGTGAGTAATGCTTGTACTCCATGTCTCCATGTTCTGAGAAATTCACATGTTCTTTACTTGCCAAAGAAGAACTCTTTCTGAGGGACATATGTACTCAAGTTTTTTCTTAACTGAGTACAATGCACTGGACCTGTTTTTTCAGAGAAGTGATTGGAATGCTTTCTTTTCTTTTCTTTTCTTTTTTCTGTGTGTATCTGTAGTTACTTAGTATTACTAATTTAAAATCCCAGTCGGCATATGAATATTTGGTTAGACAGCAAGATTTAGTCTGGAGAATTTACTTTGGGAAAGCTATTTGCTTGCAGAATTACAAGATCTGTTTTGACCTTTGAATGATGTTGTTTATGCTGTTTCCCTGTGAAATATAGTTGACATTAACATTAACTGGTTACAAAGAAATTTAGAAACTTGTGGACCCTTTAATGTACTGTCATCTATTTTGAGATGCCAGCCATCATATCATGGTGGTGCATGCTTTGTTACTGCACACCTCCATATGCATTTAGCGGTCTCTAGCAGTACCTGAAATCATTGTTCATCTCATGGGCTTCTGCTTGAGATCATTGTTCACATCTTTTATGGGCTTCTCATTGGAATATATTTCAGAAGGCTTCTAAATTTCGTAAGTTTTTGCCTTAGTTTTTTTATTATGTGCAGCATGAACAAAAATAGGCAGCAATAGAATCATCTTTTTCATCAGCATCATTGACCTTCTTTTGACTTTAGAACTTTCATGTGTGTATGACTTTAATTTATTTGATCATGTTAATTTTTTGCAGTCAGACTCTTGTTGATTATGATGACTTTGACTGCAAACTTTCAACAAGTGATGATTACTTAAATGAACAAGAGGAAGAACTTAGGCATAGAGTACAACTTGAAGCAGAGGAAAGAAAGCTGGAGGAAAAATTGGAATACCAAAGACGGATAGAGGAGGAGGCAAAGCAGAAGCATCTCGCAGAACAATGTAGAAATACTTTGGCAGCTTCAGATATTGGGACAACTGGTTATTCGACTGATGTTAATTTAAACAGGGATCAGGATAACCATCAAAGTGCACCCAATAACCTCTCACCTGCTTATCTTGAAGGCATAAAGTTTGGTGATTTTCGCTTTTCTGAAGTTTCTTTGCTGGAAGAACATTCTAGTTCTAGATTCTGTGGTATGGACCTGCTGCAAAACACGGAGAACAATCGTAGGGAGAAACATAATGGAATGGGCTCTCCTGGGGCACATGCATTAACCAGCAGTGATGTGGACCTTAGTAAGCCAACATTGAAAATGAACGGAGTTTGGAAAAATGCACAAAATACAAAACTTCCAACTAACCCCACCATCCAAAGGTCTAAGAATAGTACTAGCCAACCACATAAGAAATACATCCAAGGTTGTTGGTTATGACTTGTCCAAATTAGACCTTTTGTTTTAATTCCATATGTAACTGCAATACAAACATTTTATATCTGTTTGTTCTTTCAAATATGCTAGGCGCTATTCATGATGATGATGATAGGACATCTAGTCAACGATATGGTACACCAGCTCCACGATGGAGTGGTTCTGGTAAAGTTGCTGACATCACCAATCACAGCTATCAAGATGCAAGACAAAATGAGCTACATATGCTCTCTTCGGATGATCCACAGAATGTGCATATAGCTCGCTCTTCTGGAATAGAGAATTCAAATCACGGGAAAGGTAGTTGTAGTTCAATCTTATCTTTCAAGTTTATTTGTGTAACCTGATCTTGGTTGTTTGTTTATAAAATGCTGGTCATAGATGTTGAGGAGCTCTTGAAATCCATGTTGCACAAAACTTTACATATTAGACTAGCTTATAATGGCATCTACACACTGGTTCCTTCTAAGTGTACCATATCAAATTGCGCCAGCATGACAAATTCACAACGATCCTATCTGTGTGTACTTTATTGTACATTAATGTCAAGCAGTGCCAGTGTACTTACCATTTAAGTCGAACTAATTGGTAATATTTTTTCTTGCTCTACTGTGACATATAAACACTTTCTGGATAGTGAATTTCGTTTCACAATGTGATCACAAATAAGCTACTAAGAATCTTTTTTTAGTGCCTGAGTACAGCTAAAAGTCTGTGAAGCGCTAAAATTGGATTGAAGCGTCACTCATAGTTATTCTGATTTGTGTTATCAAACCATTACAGAGGATTGTCATGCATGACATCCTTGCCCCTTATCATCTAATAGTTATTGAAGTATGTTTAATACTTTAAGTAAGTCCTTGACCAAGCCACTTGTATCTTTTCTTGTTTACTATAGCTATGCCACATATTACTTCCCATTGTTTCTTTGTTTTCTCTAACCATGCGTTATATCTTGTGGATTTCCTTAAAACGAGTTTGTTATAGATGGACAGTATGTTACATATTTCCTCATTGCTCTTTTGATTTTAACATTTTTAAACCTTTTCCTTTCATATCCAGTTGACAGTGGCGCAAACCCATCAGCAACTGTATGCAGCCAGGATGATTATGAGAAAATGTTCCATGAAGACCTCTTAAAAGCTGTTCACCAAAGCCTTGGTACTGCTTTCTTCTTTCTTCTCAACAAACTCATATCTTGGGCCTTGAACAGCTGTGGATTTTTCTATTCAACAACTAGTTAGCATCATAAATAACTCTTGGATCGTGTTAAGGTGTATTAGTTGCTACATCAGTTGTGATTTAGATTACACAGAACATGCTTTCGTCATGTCAACTGCGTAATTTGAGTTGTTTATGCTGAGCATTTGCATGTTCATCTCTGATTGCCATAATGAAGAATAATTTGACTATCACCAAAAGGTCTAGATGCTTTAGAAAAGTACAGAATATTAGCTTCAAGTTGGAAAAATACAGAACATTAGCTTCAAGATATTGACAATTTTAAGCCGTTTAGTTCGTGGAATGTGACTGTAATATCACCAATTTCTAATGAAGCTGATAAAAGCTGCAATTTACAAGGCTATTAAATATTATATATAAATGCTGAAATATTGTCTATAGTTTGACCTCAGAGTCTCGTACGAAGAATGTATGCTTGGTTAGGGCTTAGGAGAGTATGCCTTTTATTCTTTCCATTGCTTCACCGTTACTGTATATTTCTATATTGTATGCTGGTTGCTGTACATGAGGTTTTACATAATCATTTATTTATATAAACATATGCTATGATGCTAATTCTCTCTAGTCTCTATGTCAGATTCTAGATACAAATGTTATGTTAATGGTATCATTTAGATCTGTGTTATCTTCATCATTTGTAACTTAAATCCTATTTTAAGGTTCTGATCTTTCTACTACTGATGTGGCAGTCACTTCAAATGGGAAAGAAGTGCATGGGGCTGGCCTTAAAAATGCTGCTGGTGAATACAATTGTTTCTTGAATGTGGTTATCCAGGTAATTGTCTAGATTTGTAAAACTTATGCAATTGTGCTTCTTTTTGTGACATAATGTTCCTCTATATGTAGTCATTATGGCATTTAAGGCGGTTTCGAGATGAGTTTCTTAAAACATCGTCACTGCATAAGCATGTTGAAGATCCTTGTGCTGTCTGTGCATTATATGATATCTTCATTGACTTGAGCAAAGCATCCGAGGGGCAAGGAGAAGCTGTTGCACCTACTTCTTTGAGGATCGCTTTGAGCAAATCCTACCCTAACAGCAAATTCTTTCAGGAGGTATATTACTGTCTTCTATCTTATAGTTAAGGGGCTTTAGGTTAATTTCTACAGCATTTTGTTATTCGAATGGCCACTTGACATCTACAATGACCCTTTTGGCAATCTGATATCCATGTTAGTTGACCTTTATCAATATATTTTCATGGCAGGGACAAATGAATGATGCATCTGAGGTATTGGGTGTGATCTTTGAGTGCTTGCACAAGTCGTACACTTCTCGTGCTGGCTGCCATACTAAATCTCACGAGAGCAGTTCTATTGGCTCATGGGATTGTGCAAACAGTTCTTGCATAGCACACTGTCTTTTTGGAATGGATGTCTATGAACGGATGAACTGCCACAGTTGTGGATTGGAGTCTAGACGGCTTAAATATACCTCATTTTTCCACAATATCAATGCTAGTTCACTTCGAACTGCAAAGGTTAGTTGTCTTCCTTGGGTTGAAGCTCATGATATGTATTAGTCATATTGTTTCCTTTTCTGTTTTATATGGTTTCTGATATGTTGAAATTGGGACTATGACTTGTTCCATGCTACAGATGATGTGTCCAGATCATTCATTCGATGATCTTTTGAAGACCGTGATAATGAATGACCAGCTAGCGTGTGATCCGGATGTTGGCGGATGTGGAAAACCAAATCATATACACCACATTCTTTCCAGTCCACCTCATGTTTTTACACTTGGTAAACTTCTTTCTCTTGGATATATATGTTCATGCAATTAATCATTTCCAGTCCAGGGGTTCTACTTCTAACAAATATTTGATCTTGTTGTACACTCTTAAAATGCATTTGTTTAGTGTTTGCTTGCATAGTGGTGTAGGATTGCCTGCTTCACTGAGTTAGCCATTTTTAATCAAGCAACTGCTATTAAATCTGCTTCCTGCATGATATCCTCTACATTTATTATTCACTTTTGTGTGAGTACGCATGAGCGTGAATTCTTGCATGTTCTGTGTGCAATGAGATAGTTTATTGACATGGCTCTCCTTACCCGTTAAATTTTATTTTAGTTTTGGGATGGCAGAACAACAAAGAGAGTGTGGATGACATATCTGCAACTTTGGCTGGTGTTTCAACTGAGATAGACATTAGTGTTTTCTACCGTGGTCTAGATCAAGGAAGCAAACATTCTCTGGTGTCAGTGGTATGGCTACAGCCTACAACCCCTTTTTTGTTTTTTTACATTTTTTAATGGATATCTGATGGTAGTACGGTACTGTTAATAGCTTCTTTCTTGAACCTTTAGTAAATGTGTTCTGCTTGTAAAATACATCAGGCATGCCACGTAGCAGCAAAAATATGCACCATGTTCTTTAGGGATTTTATTATGTTGGTACTAGGTAGGTATGGAAACTACAAAATTGACCTAAGTTACAGAAATAGTACAATAAGATATTACCTCCTGTTTGGGTTGCTATTTTTGTTTTTTCATAGATTTCGCTATATCAGCAATAGTGGATGTGCTATTAGCCTATTAAGGAGTTTGCACTTGAAAAACCCCAATGGTTTTCTAGGCTGATAGGATGTGAAGTAGGTATTACTGAAGTGATATTGTTGGCACTAGGCTATACTGTTGCCGTGGGTACAAAAAAGCAAGCAGTGACAGCATATTTCTGCTGCAATTACAAAACACATTTTACAAATCAATGACTATGAATCACATAAGTTAATGTGTTGACATGTGTTACATTACCTATGGTAGCCAACTGTGGCATCCATATACTGTTGGGAAAAAAAAGTTGGTTCAAACTACTATTTTGTGTCCAGTGATATAGCCTAATGTTTTCTAGTTATATTTCAAATAGAGCTTCACTACTAAATTACCATAAAGATAATTCACTAGATACTGGTATTTGCTTGGGGCCACATTATTTGTTTGCAATTTAGCAGCATTAGTTTTCACTGTATTACCTGATCTTGCACCTAAATCCAGTCATCCAAGAGTACAGAAACCTGTAAATTAAAGCATCTAGTATAATTTTTATTTGGTCTTTACGCATGCAGGTTTGTTACTACGGGCAGCATTATCATTGCTTTGCTTTCGAGGATGAACAGTGGGTCATGTATGATGACCAGACTGTTAAGGTAACCAGATATAATCCCTACTAAAGTAAACCCTCTTTTCTGATTTTCCTACCGTAGCTTAGTATGACCTGACTTCGGTTCGTCCTCGTTTGTGCAGGTTATCGGTTGTTGGGCTGATGTGCTCATTATGTGCGAGAAAGGTCATTTACAACCTCAAGTGTTCTTCTTTGAAGCTGCAAATTAATTATTTTTCAAAGTCAAAAGAGTGCCGTGCCATGCCGGTGTTAACATGTCCTCAGATATAGATTTTCCCCTATGGTTGTGAAGATTAGAAATAGAATACCGAATTCGTTTTGAGCTGTGGGGATAAGGTGGTAATTCAGCAGTTGCACTGATCTGTCAAGTTTTGTTGAGCCCCTTCTTAAATAAATGGTCATCTGAGCATACTAGGAAGAGCAAAGCTGTTTTTTTTCCTTTTGAACTTTGGTATAGTTCTGATCCTAAATGCCGTCAATAAGATTTTTGCCCTAGAAGTGGGAGGGTGCCTTGTTCGATGGTGTGCTGCCATTGAGGGGATCGCAGCCATCAAAAGTGTTGCTGAATGTGTGTTGGAAGATCATCCATATGCATCAATAATGTACAGAGTTTTTGTGCTTACAATGTGAAGGCCGTTATACGTGTTGGCTGTGTCTATCGGAAGATTTCGAAGGAAATGATGTGGCGCGCGTTCTTTTTAGTCGCTGAGAATGTTGGGAAGGAAGTATGTCGTTTGGAATACGGAGCCGACATTGAAAAGATATAGTATTATTTCCAGGAAGTTGTGAGGCATCCAAAACTCACCGTTTGTTGACGACGATGAATGCAGAAAAAATTCCCGCTTCTGGTTTTCTCGTTTGTTCTGCATAAAAAATGCAGTGTTCTAAATAATGGCCGTTTAAACGGTAAAGACCCGTTTATTGGGTAAAGTTGTAAGATGGTTACATGGCATGGAACATTATGACATACATGAAACATAATCGCTTGAAATGTTCATTCATTCAATTATGATTCTTTAATTACTGTCATCTTTTTTATTATGACATACATGAAACATAATCACTTGAAATGTTCATTCATTCAATTATGATTCTTTAATTACTGTCATCTTTTTTTCTTCATGTCACCGCCGTGGACAATTGTTGCTAGTCTGGTAGTTCTATTGTTGCTAGTCTGGTAGTTCTATTCTATATGTATGAAAGAAGATAAATTAGATGCTTATTTTGTTAATATAAACATATGTATATATTTCTTTGAATTTTGAATAGGAAAACCGTTTACAAGGCCGTTTACCGTAAACACTAAAAGTGGGGTGTCTGTTCGTTAACCGTAGAATAGGAAACTTTATTAATCACCTAATCGATTCTGTCCCATCTTTCATTCGGGCTGGCCGGGCATGTTAACCTTCTTGTCTGTGCGTGACTTCTTAGTAGCCAAACGACGCGACCATGGAACCGTGGACGCAGCCAAGCCGCTTGACCAGAAAAGCATGACCCTCCTGATTTTTTTACCGTCTTCGTGATCATATTTTATCTAGGATTAATTATTCTTTGTGAGTAGATATCGACCTTTAGGATCTAAAATATGTGGGCTATTATTTTTTTTCTAGATGCTTTGTTTTTTGATTTGTGATGTTGCAACCGTTGCTCGGTGATGTTGCAACCATTTTCCTAGGATGTTGCAACTGTTGTCCTAGGATGTTGCAACTATTGTCCGGAGATGTTGCAACTGTTGATCGAAGATGTTGTAACCGTTATCTAAGATGTTGCAACCGTTGTCCGAAGATGTTGCAATCATTATCCAAGATGTTACAACCGTTATCCAGAGATATTACAAGTGTTACTTCGATTCATTGTGAACCTAAGTTATTCCGATGTAAAATAGCTCACCAACTCACATAGAGTACATATTTACTGATGACTTACTCTCTCTCTCTCCAACCAAATAATGGTACTACATAATAGTACAAGACGCTTGGGCCCTAAAGTCCATGTGAGTAGTATACGCTGTGTTGGCAACACACACAACATCCCATGCCACATATACATGTCAGCACAAGACCTCCACTAAGCACATATATGAAATTTGAGGGGTCCAATAATCCACGTAGCAGCAACCTGGGCGTCCGATCCTATGCCCTAGATCGGACGTCTGGGTACTAGCATTACCCGATATTTTGTTTACTCGTACGCTATCACGCCAGCAGTTAATTCAGGGAGGAATGACTAATGAATATACATGTTAATACTATTCTGGAGGTCTTATCGGTTTGGCTGTTGGAATGGCATACTCTGGTACCGGTTCATATCGATGTACTATTTCAGAGTTTAATATAATAATAATATATATTTATAAGTATATATGTGATTAATTGTATGTATACTAAATTTCACTTATAATACCATTTAAATACATAGTAGTAGGATCAAATATGATATATATTTCAATGAGTTCAATAAACGGTATTTTCAATTCAACCGATATGACTAGCATTGTTCAGTATTGAAACCGGTATAATCGGTATAGAAGGCGGAATGATACATACCGGCATTGCAATAAGTTTGCTAATGAAGCCTTGGCTGTCGACTGACCCTAGCACGGTAGCACACTGGCACCTCTGTACGTTGTTGTTCTCCTCGTTAACTAGCACGCGATTCTTCGCTCGAACTAAATCTCATGTGGTTTCTGCAATTTCGTCTTACAAGTCACTAGCTACCTTTCGTGAACACATGTTTTAACCAGAAAGAAAAGAAAAGAAAATCCAGGCGTCGTAGTACTGCGTATAGGCTGTCTGTCCCCGTCCGTGTTGGAGATAAGATGTCCTCTTGCAAGTGGCTAGGCTCGAAACGGTGCTCTCGCCATGGAGCTCCTGCCGCTCTCTCCGCGCGCGCGCGCCGCCTTCTCCTGCAGCTCCACACCTACCTTTCGACTCCACTCCCCTCCGGCCGCTCCCAACAGCCGGGCGCGCCCGCTCCTCGCCCGCAAGAACAAGAACTACAGGAGCGACGAGGGCGACGCCACGGAGCCCAAAGTCATCACCATCGGCCGGCCCGGGAAGAGCAGGCGGCGCAACAAGAAGCGGCAGCAGCTTCCTGCGGACCAAGAAGACGACGAGGACGACGAAGAAGAAGAGGAGAGGGACGCGGCGATCCCGGAGGTGGTGACGAACCGGATGATGCGGCGGGTGGGGGTGTCGGTGGGCTTGCCGCTGGCGCTGGGCGTGGGCTTCTTCCCGGTGTTCTACTACCTCAAGGCGGTGGCGAAGGTGGACGTGCCGACCTGGATCCCCTTCGGCGTGTCCTTCGTCTTCTTCGGCGCCGCGCTGGCCGGCGTCAGCTACGGCATCGTCTCCGCCAGCTGGGACCCCGCCAGGGAGGGCTCCCTGCTCGGATGGAACGAGGCGCGCCGCAACTGGCCCGTCTTCTGGGAGTCTCTCCGGGGCCGCTCACCTCCTCCTCCCCCTCCTCGCCGGGGATAGGTTAGCTAGACGCCTAGACCACGCTTACTTTCCTTATTTCTTGTCGTAAGTAGCTATAGAGTGTTTTTTGTGTTTATCTGTTTAATTATCTTGTATGTCAGACAGCACACTCTTAATTTAATGATATTTTCTTCGGCTATCAGTTATCACTCGTCATCGTCAGTAGGAGCTTCTGAGTGCGCGCTGGGATTAGTTTTTGCCAAAGGCATTTCCAACAGTTTGTCTCTTAGATTGTCTTTAATACTTTTAATCATCCTTCATATCATTTTGAGATAATATTTGTAACATCCTAATTTTCTAGAGTAATTCGAGTTCTGATCTTGCTTTCCTTTCTCTCTGTTCGTTTAGGTCTCCTTGGACCTCCCTTGACCTTTTCTGACCTTTTTTTTTCCCATTTTGACCTCCTTCTTTCTTTAGACCTCCTTATCTGTTTGAATCTTCCTTCGGTTATAACCTTCTCTTGGGTCACGACCACCCCCGAAGTGCTCCCAGCTCGGGTTTGTGTTTCAAATATCCTTGATTTCCGAAATCCATAGCTCGGGTTGAATTTCTCCTTCTGAGATTTCCTTTTGTTCTATCTTGACCGTTGAGACCTCCCCTGCATTGGTCTTGACCGTCGAGATCTCCTTTGGCTTCATCTTGACCGTCCAGACCTCCGTTTGTTTGGATCTAAGGATCCAGACTTCCCCTTGTTTGGATCCAAGGGTCTAGACCTCCCTGCCGTCAACCTCTTTTCTCTCTCCTCGCGCAGGCGCGCTTAGACCGAGCCGTCCGATTGCGCTTGGACGGCCCGATGTTTTGTCTTTGTTCAGCGATCCGAACTTCACTCGGCAGGCGCCTGATTTAGATCGGACGGTCAGATCAAGTTGAGTTCGGGCGCGCGCTTCGGACTGTCTGGGACCTCCCCGTCCTTGTGGTCTCTTTGCAAAGACGACCCTCTTGGTCTTTTGCAAAGACCACCTCGGTTAGTCTTTTTTTGCAAAGACCACCCTTTTGGGTCACGACCTCCCTTTGAGACTGCAACCTCTTCTTTTTGTCGTTTAGCCGCGACCTCCTTTGGCCGGGACCTTTTCGGTCTTTTTGCAAAGACCACCCTCTTGAGACCCGGACCTCCTCAGGTCACGATCTCCTCTTCAGATGGCATTTCTCCTCTTTGGTCTTTTTGCAAAGATCACCCTCTTGGTCGCGACCACCTCTTCTGTGGGACCGCCCTCTCAGGTCTCGATACCGCGGGGGAGAAAAGTCTTCGTGCATTTAATGCCGCATTAAATGCTATCATTTCCACCATACCTTGTCTTTTCCTCTTTGGTCACCTCTTTTACCCACTCATTTCATTTTTTTTACCTCCTCCTGTCGTGTGCATTAAATGCACCGTCCTCCTCCCTGGACCTCCTCGTGCCTATATAAAGCACCGGAGAGGCCTCTTGCTCCTTTTTGTTTCCCAGAACCTTGAACCTCTCTCGGTTGAGCTTTTTCTTCTTCGATAGGAGCTCCGATTCAGTTAATCAAGTTTCTATCTTCGCCCTGATCCTGTGTTTTTCTTTGGCTTTGATTTGGTTCTTTTGTTGGAGTCTTGTGGATTCGTTTTATTTACTTGGTTCTTGTTACTTGCGTGTAGGATCCTACCGTTAGAAGACCTCTGGACCCGGCTTTCTCGTGAAGACCATCAGTTCTTCAGTGAAGGCAAGTCATAGGCCTTTGATCATGTTGAACACATTTTATAAAAAGTATATTATTTTGTTATGAGTGTGCATGGCTAGTTTTATAAAAATGGTTTCGGGAGTAGTTACAACACCCACTTATCTTATGACTCCTTGGATAATTGAAAGCAACATGTTGACATGTACCCTTGGGAATCTGTATGATAGGTTATCTTAGTTGGATATTCTTGTTTACCAACATGGGTATAGTGTTTGCTTAGCCATGCTTGAGCAGACGTCGTTCTCACTATGAATCATCACTGTTAGCTTACCCCCAGCGCACCGGTTGTGGCTTGTGTAGTAGCGGCCGGTGTAGCTGATTAAGATGAAGTGTGGCCCTATGTGAGGCCACGACATTTGTTGTTGCTTTAACTAAAATTTGTGTGCCAGGACTGGAGTGGTCCTCTGGCCGGGTTGAACCCAACAAATGCTAAATTTGTCTAATGAGTTATGGAACCGTGGCAATGCCACTGCTGTTAAAAGATGTGTGCTCGGGACAGGGTTGGTCCTTGGGCTGGTTGAACACAAAACCGTTTTATGCTCGGCTAAGAAGTCAGGGGGTGAGTACTGGGTGCCTTGAGCACACTGGGTTTGTGGTCCGACTCGCCTGAGTAGCCAACTAAGGACTTAACCTTGTACGCCATTGATTTGGGTCACTCCCGTGCAACCACAAGTCCATAATGGGGTGGTCCTGGTCAACTAATTAGCGAGGTCCTGATGCGGTTCTATCGTGGTGGTCGAAATGGCGCAAGAGGGGGCCTAAGCATGGCGAAACCTTAGTGGGCATAACCTGTTGGGTCACGGGTAGGCTACGATAGCTACAAACAAAAATTCTACCACGCAAACCAGGAAGCCATGCAAGTAGATGATCATAGATCGTTACCACCAGACGCACAGAACAGCGGAAGAAGGGTTGGAGCAGCCTGGTCCAACAAAGGGCGCGTCGATGTAGTGGTCGTAGTCGATCGTCCAATGTCCAGCAAGTCGATGCCGTGGTCGTAGTCGATCGTCTCCTCCAGCAACGTCTGTGGTTCCTTGTGAAGATCGCGGATCGTCCTCAAGCGCAACAATCGTAGTAGCGCCTCTACGGTATCCACACGTCCGAGGAAGGAACAATCGAGCGTCGGTGTGCTAGCACCAAGTCGCCGCAGTGGAGCTCTCGGGGAGATGGCGGCTAGGGTTTTGGTGGTGTTTCACGCTTCCATCCCAATGACCTCATGCACCTCCTATATAGTGCTTGTGGCGGATCCTATCCGAACACGTTCTGAATCGTATTCGTCTTGGTTTGTTCAACCCGTTAAGTGTGTGACCACAGAGGTTCATGTGTAGTTCGGTTGTGACTCGGAAACCGTTTCCGATCACGAGTCGAATGCGGCTCCTAGCGTAACATATCGATTCCGAATACACACGAATTATATCGGACGAACCTTAATGCAATATGATCTCGACTAAGTCCTCATCACTTACGACTAGGTCCTATCTTTATCGACCGGTTCGTATTTGGTCACGACCATTTCGTAATTGCTTACGACCACTCTGTGACTACGTTCGACCGATCTCGACCGGCTTGTATCAGTATCGACCGATCAGAATCGCTCGAACTAAGCGACCTACTCGTGTATACTCCCTTTGCCTCACGATGTCCGGTCGAACTCGGTGAGATGTTGTGTCATCCATGGATATTCAATACTTTCTCGATCGAGTGTCGATAACTTTACGTGGTCGAACACTTCGACTACTAGTGGCATGGCCATGCACTTTCTTTATTCGATCTGTGAGGGCCCAGAGACATCTCTCTGTTATGTTAGGAGGAAAATCCCATATCCGGCCGGTCACATTCCTCTCCATGTTTGAGCATACCCGAAAGCTACCTTTATAACTACCTAATTACAGATGTAGCGTTTGGCAACCCCTAAGAGTGCTCTTACACATGTAGGAAACCATGTTGATCTCGGGTCTAAGGATTATACATCATCATTGCTTGAGACCAACTAACGACACATAGATTCATAACAATCTCAATAGTGTCTCAATGTGGGTCTTATCCAACATCATGTTCTCTAACATGTGTCCATATTATTGGTTTGATATCTCCATATCTATGACTTGTGAAACATAGTCATCAACCAATACATATGCTAGTCTATTCATATGTGTCCACATATGTTTACGACCAGGGATCATGTAAGAATAATTATCGCAGGAATACAGAGTTTCACAACCAAGTCACATACTTGATAATAAATATTAACAATATTATTCTAGGAACAAGATAACACATTATCCAATGTCATGAACATAATGAAATATAATCATCTCTATGATTGCCTCTAGGGCATATTTCCAACATAACCAAGTCAGGACTGACCTTTGCAAAGGCCTTGTCACGAGCTCTAGACTGCTTACCAAAAGAAGTGAGCAGGGGTATCGACGGGTGCCCAACCAACTAGAGGACTTCGTATCTTGTGGGTAAAGTGCATAACCTCTGCAGAGTGTAAAATCTATTCGAATAGCCGCGTCCTCGGTTATGAACATGCCCGGTTCTTTCACGTAAGGGGTAGATCTTTCTAAAAATTATGGTTTGGATCCGGGTAGTAGTTTGGCTCATGACCAGGGTGGTCGTGGGATGTTTTCAAAGAACTTGTTTACTTATGTATTATCTCTTCAACTTATGCTTTACAATCTACTTAATGTATTTCCAATAAATATTGCTTTCTGCAAACTAACCATACAACTTTCTTTGTCAAGCCTTGCATAAATGTTGTTGCATTCATTTTTCCTATGGTTTGCTGAGTAGATTCAAAGTACTCATGACTTGTGCCCTCTGGTTAATCAGCAGGCGAAGACCTCCCCAGGTGCTCCGAGTGCTACGAGGAGGAGTTCGTTGAAGACCTCATGGACTAGGGGACATCCTCCACTCGATAGCCTGTGGCTCCGTGTTGTATTTTATTCCGCTGCAAGTGTTCTTCTTGTTGTTAGCCCTGTGTGGCACCCATGTAAACAAGCTTGACCGTAAGGTCATTTGTCTATAAATATTAATTTGTCAGCTTTATCTTAAGTTTGTTATATGGATGTGATGACACCGATGTTGGGTTTGTGCGAGCTAGCAATCTGATCTTGGGACTAACTCATTGTGCACAGAGACTGGGACCTCCGGGTGGTCTTGGTAGACCTCCGGGTGGACCTTCGAGTCTTCTTGGGTGGTCCTAGAGGCTCTCCGGGAGGTCCTGGGGGACCTCTTGGGAGGTCTTGGAGGACCTTCCAGACCTCCAGGTGGTTCGGTTGGACCTCCTGGGTGGTCCTAGGAGATCCTTCCGGGTCCTCTCGGGTCGGGTCCTTACAAGGTGGTATCAGAGCCATAACGACTGTAGGACGTAACCTTAGTTAGCATGGTCGATTTAGTCCAGAATCTAAAAGTTTATTTTCTAAATCAAACCAACCGATTAACTTGAGTAGATATTCTTCTCTCATCTTATTCTATTCTATTCTCACCCTATTCTAATATTTTCTCGTCTTATTCGTAGATCTTTGTATCTTATCCTTTCTGGAACTTTGTTTTCGAACCTAAATTGACTTTCTTACCTCAGGAATCTCTGTAGGATCGAGCTTTGTTTTAAGTCGCCCACCCCTGTAAGTTAAAGTAGAAGTGCCTAGAGTGCTCCTTCTTAGCTTGGTGCCATTTAGTTCGTGTCTTTGACCTTCTGTTGGAATTTTGTGCCTCTTAGTAGCTTTCTGGCTACTTATTTTGGGTTTGACCTGCTTTTCCCCGATTAAGGTGCTCTGTCTCTCCTCTTGCTCTCCCTTTCGTCCCTTGTGCCTTTTCCCTCTTACCTATTGTGCATTTCCCTCTCATCTATTGAGCCTGAGAAGGTGTCTTGCAGATGGATCAGACCCGTAGTTCAGCAAGTCAAGATGAATCAGTGGATCCCTCATTGCCACCACCCTTGCCTCCTCCAGCAGCCCTGACAGATCAAAGTATGAGTCAATTCATGGTAGCCCAAGCGCAGATGATGAGTGCTTTGATGCAGAACATGAATTAAATGATAGCCCAGCAGAATCAGACCATTGTGGCCTTGATCGCAGCATTGAACCAGAGCAACCAAGCCGCTACTGCGCTGCCACCGCCACCAGTTGTTCCCCAGTCAAGGATAGCAGAGTTCTTGAGGACCCATACTCGACTAAGTCCCTCTTGAGTTGGGTATGTGTTGGTCGAGCACGAATAGCAGTGTTTCTCTGTAGCACGTTGGTAAAGCATGTATCAGGGCCGTTGTTGATTTTCGGAGGTAGAACAATCGATGTCCCTGGAGTCTCGTTCAAGTCAAGAGAAGTGGCAATCATTTCCTTCTCATCTTCAACAATCATGTTGTGAAGAATGATGCATACTTTCATGATATTCCCAATAGTGGCCTGTGACCATGATCGTGCTGGACGACGCACAATGGTGAAACGAGATTGCAAGACACCAAAGGCCCGTTCAACATCCTTCCTTGCCCCTTCTTAATGTTGTGCAAACAATTTGTCCTTCACTGTTTGGGGGAGCGGAATTGTCTTGACGAAGGCAGTCCATTCTGGGTATATTCCATCTACAAAATAGTAGCCGGTCTCATATCGCCTCCCATTGACAAAATACCGCACCCACGAAGCTTCCTCCCTTCAACTCCTCAATGAACAATGGAGATTGATTGAGTACATTGATGTCATTGTTGGAATAGGCGACACCGAAAAAGACATGTCATACCCAGAGGTCATATGAAGCTACTGCGCTTCAAGGATGTGTGTAGGGACGCTATGGTCACCACGGATGAATTAACTGCTGCTGAGCCTGACTGCCATCCTAATGTGATGAGAGTAACTGCGAGATGTGTTAAATTTGTGGGCTTGTGCATGTAGTATGTGATTCTCCGTATTCTATGCAAGAAATGACTCGGTACGCCTGCTGTTCGCTTGATGCTTCGACTCAAAAAATGAACCCCAGCCCACCGGGCGGCACGTTCTTTTTGTGTTTGCGATTCACTGGCGCGCGGGGGCGTACACGGCGCGTGCGTACGAGAGCCGTCGCACGGTGCGCACTGGGCGACTCGGGGAGCGTAAGGACGCTAACGTTTACGCACGGCCGGGCGGGCGGAGAACTAATTGCGGGCGTGCAAGGGCAGGCAGTACGCACGCCGCGCGGTGTAGCGCGGCTGGTCGTGCGGTGCGGTGCGGTGCGTGGCGGCACATTATTATGGGCACTTGCGGGCTTCACTAATGCCTGTGCTGAGAGCCCAACAGGCTGCGAAAGGCCTTGGATTAAAACACATGGGTTAGTGATGGTGGCTACGATCTGTCTACGGGTGGGCTGGGTCTCCTTCCCCTCTTACGAAATGGACTGTACTAAACCCTGACTATTAACAGGGCCATTGCTTTCCTTCAGATCCAAAACATTTTAACATTTTACCCTATATTTTACTAGGGGCTGTAAAAATCAGCACAAGTAAAGATTCTGACGGTCAGCCAAATGCACATGAACTGAGCTGAATCTCAACTGTGCATTGGGGCATTGGGCATGTGCACTGCCCGAAATGGCGTGGTGGCAGCGCCAACCAGCTGCTACCTCTTGATCTGAGCTACGATTTACACGCCTTCAATTCCCAAATCCAGCCATTAACATCGATGACCCAATTAAATAAAACCAGACGCTCTCGAGATCCAGATCCGTACGCGGCGTCGCCTCGGTCGCATTAACATTTTGCACCCAAAGCTAGCTATCAATGTCCCGCGCCCCTCTTCCTTAAAGCACAAACAAGAGATCCAAGGAAAACAAATGTTAATTCCTCCCTTCTTTCGCCGTTGCCCACCACCGACGCAGTCGCCATGACATGGCGAGCAGCGGTGGGTGCGTAGGGCCGTCTGCCTTTCATGTGGCGTTGCCACCGTGCGTACTCGGACAACACGCAATACCAGCGGCCGTGCTCCCTGCCGTCAATTATGCTCTCTCTCTCTCTCTCCCCGAGTCCCCGACTTTCTCTTGTTCCCACTCCCACACTGGCTACTGCCTGCCTGACTCCACCATTTGCTGCGCCCATCGGCGAAGAGGAGAGGGTCTAGTTACCTGCCCGCCCGATAAATGGATGCGCCGTAATGCACGTACTGCGTGGGAGTACCTGCGCCGTACCCTTAATTTTGTGGAGTACAGCTCCTACTTGTGCATCGATCGTCTCCAACCCAACCTAGCGGCCGGCGTGGCATAAACGTATGCGGTTGAGCAGATGTTATAGACGCGTGCACTTGCCTTGCCGCCAATCTGAAAGTTCCAACCAGAAACGCATGCTTGAGAAGAAGGCAACTGAAAAAACCGAGATTAATTTCCCATCAGGGGATACGTACTTATACTAGTACGGTTGTAGTAGCTCAATTAGTACTCTAACGGCATTCGAGAGCAGACATGTACGAGAGGCAATTAGGGAAACGATCCCACATATACGTCGGTACGAACAATGATATAGATAGCTACTGTCTATAGCAATTTTCTATATCACCTGTAGACAGCTCATACAATGGTGCAGATGGCTGCTATTTTTTTAGTTGTCTTTTAGAACACACAATCTTTTAATACTTTTCTTATTTTTGTGCTATAGTCGGCTACAGGATTGTAGACATCATCTTTCTCTCTCTTCATTCTCTTTCATCCATGTCAGCAAAAATCCTATGTAACAATGACTATAGACGGCTGACATAAACCCGTTGTACATGCTCTTAGGACGCTGCGTATCGGACACTCAATCCATCTCTCTTAGCAAACAAATAACTCATACGCACATCATATATTTCCTAGGCACGAATCATTCTTTTCAGCAACAGGCCATAATGCAAGCTTACATCCATAGTAGCGCCTCTTTTTTGTCCTCCTCTGCTCCTGTTAGAAATCGACAGACAAATAACAATGTAGATCAAGAACAAAGAGACACATTTTTACGTGGAAAACCCTTTCGAAAAAAAACCACGGACGCACAATGGCAATCATCACTATATTAGAAAAGGTATTTACAAAACGTAGGGATTTTCGTGAGTCGTCAACTCTTTCCGTGTGGCTTACAAGGGGTATATATGGTGCCACCGTCTACGACTCCTCTGGGGGTGAGGAGGATGAGCGCGCCATGTACGGGAGGTCATCGACATCGATGTGAGGGCCACCTCGACGTCGCTGGTGCCTCCAAAGCTCATGGCACCGGTTCTGATGTTGTTTCCAAATAGTTATCCTCTGTTGTTTCTGTTGATGTTGCGGTCCGTTGAAAAAAATGTTGCGACCTGTTGAAAACAATGTTGCATACTGTTCTTTGGAATATGGCATATGTAGAAAAAAAAGTGTTTGTATCTGTAGAAAAAAAATGTAGCATACTGTTCACGGCGATGTTGCAATTTTTTCCAACGCGTTTTTTCCCCAGATGCTTTGTTTTTGATTTGCGATGTTGCAATCGTTGTCCGGGAATATTGCAACCATTATCCTAGGATGTTGCAACCGTTGTTCGGGGATGTTGCAAGTATTGCGTCTGTAGAAAAAAAAAATGTTACATACTGTTCAAGACGATTTTGCAATTTTTTCCAACACCCACCACGCCATGTAGCCTTTTATCTCCACGCAAGCAACCAGAAAATAAATACGTACATACATACGATTCCTAGTCGTGCATGCATACGACTCTTACTCTATTCGTGCTCTTAGTTGGCACATACAGATTAGCAACACATACGTGCAACATGTTTTCCTTCAAAGCTGACGTCGAGCTCACCTTGATGTGCCCATGGAAATCAGCACGGCAGGACCTGAGCGTCCGATCCTAGCCTCTAAATCGAACGTCCGGATGCTAATATCACCCAAGCAATTAACATCTCTTTTCCCCCAAGATATATGTATACAAGTGCTGGCTTTTTGCCATATCCTCGCGCCAAATAATTGCCGCGCTGTAGGATGCATCTCTTCGTTTCCTTCATTTCCTTTTGGAAATGATTTTGCAGTAGGATGTGGAAGGGAACTCCTACCAATCAACCATCGATGCCCATAAAACTGTATTTTATACGTATTGGATTATCTGCCTCTTACGTACGTACTTGATCCAAAAAAATGCACTCGAATATTTTAAAAAAAACTGCATGCGAGACATTCGCCAAACTCGCGCTGTTCTTTTGATGATTGATCTTAAGCGGAAATAAATTCCTGAACCCTGACCAACCGCGCGCGGCGACCAAACCTGTTGACACCTAAAAAAAAGTTGGCGCCAGCCGAGCTGATGAGATACGAGGCGTTTAGGTTGGCATCCACGTCTCATTCTCTCGATCGGCAAGCACCGTTTACTCGACACATGCATGTGGTTACGGGTGTGTTTAGTTGCCTGTATGTCTCTAGTTTGATCTGTCTGATTATCAAGAGTGAACCTAGACAGACTGATTAGATATAATGATGGATTATTTGGTTGCCTGATCTGAACAATAGTAGCAGCACACAGCTCTGCCCAAGGCGGGGCTGCTCGTGGATGAGGACGAGGAGCAGTACTGGTTCAATAACGTCTCCATTGCAGGCTGTAGACACCAATCTCTCTCTCCCTACAAGTCGTTGAGTGTTGGCCTCAGCTTCAAGCGGCTCCACCTCCAGATCTGCATCGATGGCTGGCTTCCTCAACGAGAAGCTAGGTTAGGAGATCCCAACCCCAGAGCACGAAGATACGAAATCAAGTGAGAAAAATGAAGGGAGGAGAACTAGGGTAGTATGAGGAGCCGTTTGGTGGTGACCGACGGTGAGATCCTCCGTCTCCGACGATGGATTAGGCGGTAGCGTCGAGGGCGAAGCAAGGAGTAGAGAGGGGAATCGAGAGACTCAGGAGATAAGCAAGGAAGAGAATAGTGACTCGATTCCATTGACTGCGCCGCTCGCGCATCCCACGTGCACCCGTGTGGCTTCTTCACTTGGGCCTAGCTCGGAAGCGAAGGTCAATTCGGCCGTTCCTCTTGGGCTTAGCTCAGGAGGGAATCTTGTATGTCAGACTTTATGCAGGTAACCAAACACATTCTATGTGAATGCGAATGTGAATGTGTGTCACGATATGATGCGCTCTCTCTCCAAAAACACTGCACCATGCATGCGACCAGTGTTACACTTGAGATTTGAGTTATGCAACCTGCTGCTGCGTTTTTCATGCATGTGATGTGAGCATAGCTGGTGTAACAATGCAGGAGTAGAATACAAGCGTCTCTTACAGTCTCACCTAGTTACCTCTGTGAATGGCCACATGCATGCACGGCTTGGGGCCACCTGTCCGAGTCCGACCCATCTGGGGGCTCCTCTGCTCTGCGCGGCATGTGGCGATCAAAAAGCTCAGGCTCACTCGATCGCAGCATGCACGGAACACGGATGTGGGTACTGTGACAGCGTGACCCCCTTTCCTAGCTTGTCCTGTTTACACGCATGCATTGCTGCTTATTGGTTACTAGGAGATTTTTCAGGTACACCACCTTTTATGTAGACCGTTTACTTGCCATGATCTAGTGGCTGGAATTTAACATGCCCCTATGTGGTAATAGGTCACCTTTTACCATTAAATGGGTGATATTACATTCACTAAACTTTTAATCTTAAAGGAAATGGTGAATTTGGAAAAGGCAATACTCTACATTTTTTCTTAACAAAAATTTAAAAGCAATACTCTGTATGGAATGTAAACCATCATTTTTCCTCAGATTTTCTTTTATGTGCTTGTGTACTATTCTTACCTTGAAATGGACGAGCAATACACGCAACCGATTTCACCATTGTGTAGAGATGATCCTTCACCGATCAGTTAGTTAAGTATTTCAGCATATCTCACTCACGACTCCAGTCAGTCACGGTAAAGTGTGTATGATGTGGCCACGAGCTCTTTTTAGTTTGCTAGGTCACTCGGCATAGTTCGAAGTTCTGAACTATACGACGTACAAAAATGCAGGTGACATGCATTGCATGGTCCAGAATGCTTACGAGCGATCAGCTGCGTCTTGCGATCCAGTGGCTGGCAGTAGTATTGACGCATGCAGAGGGATGGGTACAAATGGCGTACACGTACGGCCACGTGCGGGACGAGAGATGGTTGGGCTCCTTCGCTTGGATCACGGGACTCGGACGCTTGGTTTGGCTGGGAGCAAGAAATGTGAACACGCATGTGGTGGAGCACTGCGGCTGCAATGCTCGGTTGGTCCCGCCACTTTTTCCCCATAAGAATTCGCCTCTCCTTTTACTTTAAACCACCTAGCTTTTAGTGGGACCGCCGAGTGACCGTGTGTCGCTACGGTTCTGAAATAAATATATGTAATATAAGTTATTGACTTAGAAATCTAATATCTATAAGGTAATTATTCTATAAATAAAAGTTTTATACATAATTTGCATCTAATCAATAAGCCAAATATAGTCTTATCACAAGCTATCAGCATATATAATTTAATTATTCGTATAAGATCCTTCTAGTAATCCATACATAATATACACATATCTATTCAACTCAAAAGGTAAGAGGAAAAGTGGTAGAGTCACTGTCACTACAAGTTCTTATTTTATAATAGTAAAAATAAGCGCGCCTGCTTCAATGTTTCTTGTTGGTGTTTTCGTTAGTGGGATACGCGCTGCAGCTTCAATGCATCTTGCGATTGGAGTATCCTCGTAACCACTGACACGTCGTTACACGCCTAAATACAACATCAGTGTACTACGGTGTTACATGCCACTCCTACATCTACATAACGATTACCAAGGAGTACGGTACTAGTTCGGCTGGGGAAAACGAAAATGGACCACACGGATGAACATGTGTAGAGTAGAGAGTCAGACCTCGATGGGCCTTTTCGGCATGGTAGATTCAGAGCAGGTAATTTCTCTAAAAATCACGACCTCTTTTTTATTTTAGCCCCCTCACGCCAATCAATTGTAAATCTAACCTTCTTCCTATTTTTTTTGGGCAAATCTAGCCCCCCCTCCATCTCCTTCCGCGCTCCCTAAGTGCGGAAAGGCACCCAAGCTTGCCCAGCACAGGAGCGGCCACCTACCGCGGTGCGTGAGGGCAGGAGGCGCTTTCCGCGGTGCTCGAGCGCAGAAGGAGAGGGATTCCGCGGTCGTCGTCTGTTCCCGCGGAGATTCGTGCTGAATACGCACCTACCACGGTGCCCGAGCGCAGAAGGATAGGGAGGGGGGCTAGATTTGCAAAAAAAAAAAAAGAAGAAAGAAAGCTAGATTTATAATTTCTTGACGTGAGGGGGCTAAAATAAAAAAGAATTCAAAAATTACTTGACAAAATCGGGGACAACCTCAACCGCATTTCAGATTTCATGCCGACTGAATTGAATGGCCTGGCAACTACCACCTCTATGGTCTAGGCTGTAGCTCTTGGCCGCGGCTACTACACAAGATTGCGGTGATCCTTCCATCCAAATATAACCGAGCAGTAGTAGTAGTAGCTTGCTCCATTGCTCCAACGAACAAGCCGCTGTGCTCTTCCCCGTGCCCTTGTCCAGAGGCCTCGCCGTACCAAAAGATGCCCTTTTCATTTCGTTTTACCCACATTGTATCGGCCCAGCAGATCCGGATCCTCTGCGCGAACAGGCTCGGCAATGGTAATGTGGCAACACCGTAGAACAGTGAAATATCCACGCTAACGAAAGAGAAAAAAATATTGCGGTTTTTAGTCCAGACTATAGTTTCTTTGCATTTGAGACCTTCGATGCAGAGGATCCGACCTTGTAAAGAATAACTAACTTGTCAGCCTTCCAAGCGCAGAGATTGACCGCTCGTAAATGTGGCACAAGTTGACATTACATATGTGCTGCGTGAAGGCCAAAACATCAAATTCCCAATGCGTTAAAACTTCAAATTGATGTGTTCTTTTGTTCTGTTATTTGCTTTATCACTACAACAAGAAACACATATGCAAAATGCTTTTGGTGATTGCCAGCGGAGCATGAGACCATTATAGCGAGCTTAGCTCTAAGGCCATCTCTAATGCTGTGTTTTAACCGGTTTAAATCAGGAGAGAGAAGGTATTAAATCGATTCAATACATTAGAGGGGTTGACTCCAATAAAAAAAATGCATAGAACCGAACTCTACTTAAGAGCATCTTTAGTGTATTGAACCGACGTCGATTCAAAGTCATACCACATAAGCATTCTAGAAACTGAGCTTGTTTTTTCTCCAATGTATTGAACCGATTCCTACTAATAACTGAGACTCACGTTTCATTAAAAAACCACAAAATAATAATGTCCTTTCTCAACCGCACTCTCTCCTATGTAGTTGTTTAATGCTTATATGAGTTGTTTAATGCTTTGAATCGGTTCCTAAGTAGGGTTCGGTTCCATACATTTTTTTGGTTGGAATTGACCCTTCCAATGTATTGAATCGATTCACTGTCTTCTCTCTCCTCATTTGAACCAGCTAAAACACAACATTGGAGTTGGTCTAAGAGTCGATTCAAAGCATGAACTGAGCTTATTTTTCTCCAATGTATTGAACCGATTCCTACTAATAAGTAGGACCCACATTACATTAAAAAACCACAAAATAACAATATCCTCTCGTAACCGCACTATTTTCTATGTAATTGTTTAATGCTCATATGAGTTTGTTTAATGATTTGAATCGATTCCTAAGTAGAGTCCGGTTCTATGCATTTTTTTGTTGAAATCGACCCCTCCAATGTATTGAATCGATTCAATGCCTTCTCTCTTCTTATTTGAATCGGCTAATTCATAAGTAGAGTCCGGTTCTATGTATTTTTTTTTTGTTGGAATCAACCCCTCTAATATATTGAATCGATTCAATATCTTCCCTCTTCTTATTTGAATCGGCCAAAACACAATATTAGAGATGGTCTACAAATGCAACTGCGTCTTTCCATGCTTGTCTGCCCTGCTCGTTGATGTATCTTTGCCCTTGCCCCTCACTACGCCGACAGCGTAAAATGTACAGCTGTGTACCGAAAGGACTTAAAAGCTAAATGTGAGGACAGTTTTTCCCCTTTCGCGAACGCCTTCGTCAGTTTAAGCTAATTTACGGTATATGCACCGTCATACTACCGCGGATCATAAGGTTAGAAAACCATACTCAAGTTGTATCTCCAACAAATTACGTGGAATTCAAGTACATAGGCCTAACGGCAGCGATTAGTACCAATGACATTTCGTATCATGCTAATACACAGATGGTATCTACTAGAAGAACAGCGTTGCTACTTGCTACGTGCTGAGCAAAATCTCCATGAAAACGGGTGTAAAATGGTAGAATTTTACTTGCCAGAAATCATTTTTAGTAGCTAGTAAAAGTACGTGTTGAGGCATGAGAACTGGGAAGTGAGCTTTTTTAACAGGGTAGGTGGTACGAATTGTGACGGAAAGACGAGCCCTACTGTCAGAATTGAGCACCTCTAGATCATCAACATCACAGGGAGAGGGACTGAGGGGGAGGGAGGCCACCACGATGAGCTGCCATCTTTGTACTGTTCCTACTTCCCCTGCACCCCAGTAACACGCTGCCCCACACATACACACGGCTACAGTCTCTTTTGAAACCCCTCTCCTCTCTCTCTATTCTCTCGGTGTCAGAGAGAGAGAGAGAGAGTAGCCTTATAATAACGCCATAGGCCAGAAGCTCTACACCCTCACTATCACTCCTCCCAAGAACCTAGCCAAAGAATCCTATAATCCTAGAATCCAAGAAAGGCATCCCAACAAAAACAGGGGGAGGAGTAGGAGGTGGTGGAGGGGAAGACCACGCAACACACATTCGCACAAGGCGCAACACACTGTGTTCGTGTGTGTGTGTTTGTGCCTGTGTGGTCTTCTCCTTCTTGGAGTGGGGGTGATGGGGCGGCGGTGGCCGGCTGCCCTGCTGGGCTGGGCGGTGGCCGTGGCCGTATTGGCAGCCGCCGCGGAATGCGCGGTGACGTACGACAAGAAGGCGGTGCTGATCAACGGGCAGAGGAGGATTCTCTTCTCCGGATCCATACATTACCCCAGGAGCACCCCTGATGTAACCGCATTTTTCAAAAATGTCTTCTTCCCCCCATTTCATGGGGAGTTTCTTTGGGTGGTTTTTGGTGTGGTGGGCAGTTTCTTGGTGGAGATGCCACGAAAAGCGAAATGCTTCTTACTTAGCTGTACGTTTTTCTTTCGGAGTCACTTTTCTCGACACTTTTTTTTCTGAAAAAAATATAGACGTGAGATTTTCTTGAAATGCTGTTATTTTCTATCTTCTCCTGCTACCATTTTTGGGTTTTTTGTTGCTCTGCAATGGGGATGTGTTGGTGTTTTAAGTAAGATGTTTTGGCAAAAAAAGTTATTTAGGTTTCATGTCTATTTTTTTTTCTGAAAAGAATATAGACATGAGATTTTCTTGAAATGCTGTTATTTTCGTTCTTCTCCTGCTACCATTTTTGGGATTTTTGTTGCTCTGCATTGGGGATGTGTTGGTGTTTTAAGTAAGATGTTTTGGCAAAAAAAAAATTTATTTTGGTTTCCTGTCATATCTTGTCGAATCTTTTGATATTGTACTGATTGTCTCTTGGTGCTTTTTCATCAGATGTGGGAAGGGCTCATTCAGAAGGCTAAAGATGGAGGTTTGGATGTGATCCAGACGTATGTCTTTTGGAATGGGCATGAACCAACTCCTGGAAATGTATTAAATTTACACTTAGCTCTCATTTGTTTACCTTTCTTAACTGTTATGGCATATAGGAATTACAACGGTATTTTCTCGCTTCGTGCAGTACAATTTTGAGGAGAGGTACGATTTGGTCAGGTTCATTAAGACCGTCCAAAAAGCCGGACTGTTTGTACATCTCCGCATCGGTCCCTACATTTGTGGGGAGTGGAATTTTGGGTATACCTCACTTCTTTAAATCACCATAGTAAAAATGGACTAGTATTATTTACTCATCTTTTACTATTTCCAGTTTGGTGTATGTATGTGTTTTACTTACGTCTATTGATTTCTGTTGCCATGCAATTTTGTAGTGGCTTTCCAGTTTGGTTGAAGTATGTACCAGGCATCAGCTTCAGGACAGACAATGAACCTTTCAAGGTTTGTGGAAGTCTACAACATTTCTTGATCTTATTAGAGATGCAGTTTTTTTTAATGATTGTGACATTGCCTTTTGCTTTGCAGATGGCAATGCAGGGTTTCACCGAGAAAATTGTGGACATGATGAAGAGTGAAGAACTCTTTGCTTCCCAAGGTGGCCCTATTATCCTCTCTCAGGCAAGTGTAAACATTTTCTTCACGTTGGATGCAAAAGTTTTACATGATATGGTTGTTTACTGCGTATGGAGATATGTGCCTTGCACAACATGTTAAAATGCTTCAAGAAATTGTTCTTTCATGACATGTAAAACTATTCATTTCTTTCTCGCAAGTGCTCTGCTTATTTTTGTTTTTAATCCTCATACAAAACTGAAACTAGCAATCTATCATTGGGTGGATAGTGATATCTAGCTAGATTAAGGCACAATGATAGAAATTTGTTAACACGATTCATCTTAATCTCCACATTCTCCCCGGTTGCTCATGGTGTTGGCTGTTGTTATTTGGAGTGCAGATTGAGAATGAGTATGGGCCAGAAGGAAAAGAGTTTGGGGCCGCTGGCCAGTCATATATCAACTGGGCGGCTAAGATGGCCGTGGGATTAGACACCGGTGTGCCATGGGTAATGTGCAAGGAGGATGACGCACCAGATCCAGTGGTATGATAATTTTGTCCCATATCGACTCATGGTCAACAGGTGTTAGATGTGGCAAATTGCTGATTATTTTGCCTCTTATATTCTTATAGAATAGTAATTTTTCTGCTGAATATGTTCATTTAGTTAGTTGTATAACTTGTAACAAGTATGTTGGTGCATATTTATGTGGGTTCAGTGCAGGATATAACCGAAAGGGATTCAGTTTAGTGTTCTAGGCTTCTAGTGTATTTGGTTCTGGCTTGTATACGGAATATAATATAATACAGTAGTTTCATAACGAAAATAATCAAATCAATGCCAGTGATATTAATTTTGGTTGTGTTAATTGACTATCATGGCATATGCCATATCTCATCTTTTTCGTAGAACAAATTGTTGTATGCATTTAGCTTTTGTTCTTTCAACAGATAAATGCATGCAATGGTTTCTACTGTGATGCATTTTCTCCTAACAAGCCTTACAAGCCGATGATGTGGACTGAAGCTTGGAGTGGTTGGTAAGTTTTTTTTTGGTGGAGAAGATCCAATTTCTTGTCAAAATATTGTAGCTACAATTTTCATTGACATTGTTAACATCTTTATTATTCTGATTCTGTTGATTCGTAGTGGTTGTCAGTACAATTTCATTAATATGCACAATAATTCAGGTTTACTGAATTTGGTGGGACCATCCGTCAACGACCAGTTGAAGATCTTGCATTTGGTGTTGCTCGCTTCGTTCAAAAGGGTGGTTCTTTTATCAACTACTACATGGTATGGCAGAAAAAAAAAGTTACATATATGCTTATTAATCAGTTGTCTCAAAGGTTCCTGAGGGGAGATATTCATGGTTGGTGGTTTATTGTTTTTTTTCTCAACAAAGTATCATGGAGGAACAAATTTTGGGCGTACCGCTGGTGGTCCCTTCATCACCACGAGCTATGATTATGATGCTCCACTTGATGAATATGGTAAGTTCAGAAGGAAAAAAATTAGCAACTTTTTGTGTAGAGCATGAACTATAAGTGCTGTTATCACTATAATCCACTTCTGTCTCTATTATTTGTCTATATTTTAAACATAATAGTGACTTTTCAGAATCCAGACATAAAGATTGGATTTTTTTAAATCAAGTGGGCTCCATTCTTACTCAAACTATGCTCCGTTACTATTCAGGACTTGTAAGGGAACCAAAGTACGGACATCTTCAAGAACTCCACAGAGCTGTTAAGTTATGTGAGCAGGCTTTGGTTTCTGTTGATCCGGTTGTGACTTCCCTTGGAAGTATGCAAGAGGTCTGTATTGATTTCCCTTTCCACTTAATGAAGTACATATCATATTTGGCTTGATGTGTCATTTACCTATACTTCAGGCCCATGTCTTCCGATCTCCATCTGGTTGTGCGGCTTTCCTTGCGAACTACAATCCTAACTCTTATGCAAAAGTTGTCCTCAACAATGAGCATTACAGCCTTCCGCCTTGGTCAATCAGCATCCTTCCTGACTGCAGAAATGTTGTTTTTAACACTGCAACGGTAAGTTTGACATCAGCTTATCTGAGTATAGCATGATGTCATTCTAACTGTTACCATCTCCACAGGTTGGCGTTCAGACATCTCAAATGCAAATGTGGGCAGATGGGGCCTCTTCAATGATGTGGGAGAGGTATGATGAGGAGGTTGATTCATTGGTAGCTGCTCCGTTGCTCACCACAACTGGCCTACTTGAGCAGCTTAATGTCACAAGGGACACCAGTGATTATCTCTGGTATATCACCAGGTGATGCCGCATCAATGTTACAGATCTCTAAATTTCAATATGCACAAAGTTTAATTATGTGGGATATGGGGTCCCTTTTCTTTGTAAAACTTTGCATCTGTTTTCTGTGTATGAAAAATCGAGGGACGTCCATCGTGCTAAATCTCAATTTGTAAGTAATTATTATATCTGAAAAGCTTCTATTACCATTTATAGTGTGGATGTAAACCCATCTGAAAAGTTTCTACAAGGTGGCAAGCCTCTGTCTCTCGCCGTGCAGTCTGCTGGCCATGCATTGCATATCTTTGTCAATGGACAGCTCCAAGGTCTTCTACTTGAAAAGGCTCTCCTGTTTATACAAAATTAGTGTTGTGGAAACTGAGTAGTGAATAAATTAATTTAACTTCTGTTGTAGGTTCTGCTTATGGAACCAGGGAAGATCGGAGAATCAAATATAATGGCAATGCTAACCTTCGTGCCGGTACCAACAAAATTGCACTGTTGAGTGTTGCTTGTGGACTGCCGGTTCGTCCCCTCATCCTGCATGAATTTATATAAGCTTACAGCTAATAATCTACCATATGGCTATGATTATTCTTGTCCTGCTATATAGAATGTCGGAGTGCATTATGAGACCTGGAATACTGGTGTCGTTGGTCCTGTTGTGCTTCAACGGTTGGACGAAGGTTCACGAGATCTGACTTGGCAGACTTGGTCCTATCAGGTATATTCAGCATCCAGTAACTTCTTTGTTGATGAACTAATAAAGTAAGAAAGAAGATAAATGTACCTTTCTCGATGCTAGGTTGGCCTGAAAGGTGAACAGATGAATCTGAACTCCTTAGAAGGGTCGGGCTCAGTTGAATGGATGCAAGGATCATTGTTAGCACAAAACCAACAGCCATTGGCATGGTATAGGGTATGAAAAAATAATATTTCCATAATAATTTAGCTGATTACTATATTTTGAATCCCAATCTTACAATAGTTCGTTTTCAAAGGCATACTTTGATACTCCCAGTGGTGACGAGCCACTGGCTCTGGATATGGGTAGCATGGGTAAGGGCCAAATATGGATAAATGGACAAAGCATTGGACGGTACTGGACAGCATATGCAAACGGGGACTGCAAAGCTTGCAGTTACACTGGGACATTCCGGGCACCCAAGTGTCAAGCAGGTTGCGGTCAGCCCACACAACGTTGGTAAGAACATTTGCAACAAAAATGAATATCATGATCACCACCTCTTGCCTTGTCTTTTGCAGTATTCAAAGTCATACTGCACTGCTTGATATTTGTCTCCTTTTCCCCTCCATTAAAAATTGTGGTTCTATGCTCTTGTTAGCGAAATATTGGTAACTACTGCATTAACAAAAAGGTTTGAACTGTTATATGCAGGTATCATGTGCCAAGATCCTGGTTGCAACCAACTAGAAATCTATTAGTAGTTTTCGAGGAACTTGGTGGGGATTCTTCGAAGATTGTCCTTGTGAAGAGGTCAGTCTCAAGTGTCTGCGCTGATGTATCCGAGTTTCATCCAAATATCAAGAACTGGCAGATTGAGAGCTACGGGGAGGCTGAGTTCCACAGGCCGAAGGTGCATTTAAGATGTGCACCTGGGCAATCTATTTCTGCGATCAAATTTGCAAGCTTTGGGACACCTCTGGGTACCTGCGGAAATTTCCAGCAAGGGGATTGCCATTCAGCTAACTCACACACTGTTGTTGAGAAGGTTAGTTTATCATTTTGTCATTTCAGACAACTTGAATTCTCATCCTGTGAAATAATACTCGCACCACACACTGTGCCCTGTTTGGAACACAGGAATTTCACAGGATTTTGCAGGAACTGTATAGTTCCCACAGGAATTCTACGCAATTCCCGTGTTCACAATGTTATGCTACTCACTGATTTTTCTTGATTTTATTTGAACAGAAATGCATTGGGCAACAAAGATGTGTGGTCACCATCTCCCCCAACAGCTTTGGTGGAGATCCCTGCCCGAATGTGATGAAAAAGGTGGCAGTTGAGGCGGTATGTTCTCCCGGTGCATAGGCAACTTCTTCGACCAGACTAATTCAAAGACAGCGTCAAAACCAGCCTTGTGCTTGATCAAGCACAGAGAAATTGATGCAGAGGAGAGTTCAATTGTAAAGTATCGACTTCAGGTAGATGAGGCTGGAGGATTAGAAGGTCATTAGTAGCATTCGTTCGTCAGATTTCAGATTAGGATTCGTACTCTACTGCAGCTCCATGAATTGTTCAAAGCGACCAATTGCTAATTGAAGTTGGTCCTGGAATGGAGTGCAGGGAGAGTAAAAGGCAAAAGATTGATGCATTCTTTTGCTTGTGTTAGTATGCGTGTTGTCCCATCTTTCTTGAAAGGAAGAAAGATGCAGGCTAATTGTGCATGTACCCTTCTGCTGGACTACTGGTGATCTGAGGAACCATTTAATTGTGGAATGGGCATGAATATGCGCTGATCACTTGCTCTTGAGTTATATTTTCTAGGTGAAAAAAAGGTTTTCAACTTATCTTTGCTTCTGATAAACCATATGATTCGTGTGCTGAAGCCTGAAGGATGTTTATGCCGTGTAGTGATAAAGCACTGTAAAATGGCTTCATCGGTGAAACACAGTGGGCTTCTGAGTTCTGATCGTATAAGAAGTCAGGAACATGGTAATCATATCACTGTTTTCTTCGTAGTTTCTTGTCTGATGAAATGTGGAAAATGCTACAGGCAGCATTGGATACTTTGTCACCAATTCAGCCACCAATCTTGCAGAAATCGGTGCCAGACAGCTCCACGTTTGACGAAGCATTATCCTGATTGCTGAATGGCATAACGTGGACCTTGCTCCTACCGGACCTAATGATCACGGGAATTATTGACCCTGGAGGGCGAGCATGTAGGCATGCAGCAATAGCTCCAACAGTAAAGAAACAAAGCACTAATTACGCATTCCCATATATGAATATTTCCGGTGCGCAGCACAAATGATTATGCTGAAGAATTAGCAGAAACATCAAAACGACGAGGACGAGGTAGAGAAACAGGCATGCGTCAAGAGCTGGATGTAGCAGTAAGTGTACCTCAACCTCGCAGCAATCATCCAGGGAGGTAGTGTTAGATCCAACATCATGGACTAGAGTAGACAGAGGCAAGCAATATATACTCACCGAGGCGACCAAACACCACCATCATGCGTTGAATGTTCTGAATGCTGGTTTGGCATCTACACAAGAACAGTACAAAATGCAAGAAAAAAAAATTTCAGTATCGTAATGAAAAAAGGTCTAAACGCAGAGCTGGTGCTGACAAACATCCTGACAGAAGGCTGGCGTAGGGTGCGTCCTTTTTTGTGCTGCAAATCTGCAGTGCAGATGCAATAATAACGGGTGTCCTTTTGACGATGTGCTCCCCTCTTTGGCTCCTTTACCAACGCCCATGCCCTCTGATCTCCGGACGGGAATCCTATCCTAATGAAGCGGCCACGCGCAAGCGTTATACCCTCGTCTTTTTCTCCAAGTGTGAGTAGGGACCTTTGTTTGATGCGTTGCATAGCTGGAGATAATGTATCCTCTCACAGTTCTACAGATCTACTGTCTACTATGATTCCTGCGCATTTGCCATTTCCAGGCTGGGGTCACCGTGTCAGATAGTCAGTCAACGTCACTATTTCTTCATTGCGTTCTCTAATTTTTTTAGAGTTGAGCGTCACTATTTCTTGGTCTAGAAATGCTCATGCCTTCATGGACAATCCGGCCCTTGTCGGCTTTGGCCCATTTTGCGTTTCTTGGTTAGGTTCTGGTTGTTGTGTACAATATTTGAAGCGCACATGGGCCGGATTTGGACTTGATTTGGCTTTGATGCACTCCACTACACCCATAAGATTGGAGTTCATTTATAATAAATTGTGTATACTATCGTTTTTTTTACGAGAAGTGTATACTATCCTTTGCATCCATGCATATACCGCGGAAAGTAGAAATTTCACCGAAAACAATACAATTGATACAGAATTTTGGAAATATTTCCGCGTTTCGTACGAGGCCCTAACAATGACCTCCTCATGACGCAGCTTGCCATGCATGCGAAGCGAAAAAACGGCGCACAAGAAACGTCATTACGCAAGCTGTTTGCAAGAAGAAGAAGCAATATTTTACCTCGCACTTGAGCCAGCAAACACGGGACGCATACCAGACCAACTTCAGCGTTAGATCGTTCGGCTGCGGCGGCCGCAAAGGCGCAGCCCAACCGACCGAGCTAGCGGCGCTGCCGTCTCCTCTCACCCGGTGTCATGACGATGTCATGAATATCAATCCACACCAAATCCGAATGCTATATTACCAAATCAACACACGATACAAGTGCTTGGGGATACAATGGGGAGGAATTGGAAGCAAGGATGGGAGTAGCAGTTCAGACGAGAAGGTAAAAGCAAGGGATGGGGAACATCAGAGAGGAATTGGGGGGAGGAGATGACATTTGGGAAGAAGGAGCCGAGGCTGATGTCTGTTCTTCGATGCCTTCCCAGTCAGATCACCCTGAGCTTTTGTAGTGTTTCCCAGCAGTCACGCTAGATGGGCTAAAGGCCAACCCACATCTTGTCCAACTTGGAGGCCCACAAATGTGATCCATATCTGCGACAGATCCATGTCCGTGACATACCTCCCCCGTTGAAATTCGGCTTGCCCCCAAGCCGCTGCAATGGAATCTGGGCAGATGAACTCGACAACGGCTTCAGTGCCAGCAGATGAAGAAACCAAAATGCTCATGCTGTCTGCGAAGCGCACACCTAGCTCAGTCATCAACACAAGAATTGTCCTAGCAACATATGCAACCCATTTTTGGGATGGGTCCTGAGAGAAATATTCTTTGGCCGTTTCATAGGATATTGATTTGTCACCATCCATAGAATCAGACAGGTCCATATCAAAGGTTGGGGCACGATTACTCAATTCAGAGCTAAATGATACAATTTGTAACACTGGCATAGCTCCACCATTTGCTAGTTGTCTAGCCTGTGTATGCTTCCATAGTTTCTGCTTGATAGGATCGCTTCTCTGAATAGCAACATGACATGCCTCTCGAATGGGCATTTGCAATACAAGACTTCCTGAATAATCTGTAATACCACCCATGACATCTAATCGTCCAGGTGCTCTTGCAACATATATTTCATCCTCCCAGTCAAATAGCACAGAAGCAACAACCCTCTCGCGGGGTTGTTTCTCAGGGCTCCTTGGATCATTTCCAACAATACTTGATAAACTCGTCAAAAAGGCCATCGTATCAGTTAATCCTTGCATGTCCCCGTGGAGTATCTCAAAGTCCTCAAGAGACGACTCTGCACTTCTGCTAATCTCATGAGATGCGGGTGCTGGATGAACACCGATTTCTTTCTCAAAGAGAGAATACCTGTCAGGAATTCCTACATCTCTCCTTGGAGCCCATTGTAGTTGATATCCTAGCACTATAGCATCATGCAATCGTCTTGCTCCACTCAACTTACCAGAGATATACTTCTTCCCCACAACAGTATCCTAAAGGATATGTGCACCCACCTTACCACCCTTTATTGGTCCATTGCAGCAGGCCTGGAGTGTTATAGCACGTAGCATATAAGGTTTCCAATGTCCAGTAAGTAAATCCCTCCGTATCATCTCAATGCCACATTGATAATGCTCAAGCATATTCCGCAAAAATGGCTCTTTATTAAAATAATCTCTGCGAACAAATACAAAAGGTAGCTTGTAAGCCAAAGCCTTACTCACGGTGCCATATCTAATTTTACCAAGCATGCAGTCAGATGCTGCCATGAAATCAGGTGTGTAGGCATCCTTGGCAAGCTTAATGAAATTTGGAGGAAGCTCTTGAGCATCAGATGCACCACATACCAAATAGCGCCAACCATCAGACAACCACTCTTTCTTGAATTTCCATCTCGCTGGCTGTCCTCCAAAGTTGAAAATGACCACCTTAACATCATCTGCAATTCCTAGTTCCTTTCTCACCTCGGATCTAGATTTGTGCAATATTCTCACCACAAAAGGTACATCAACGACATCACGGAAAGCAGGCATACGACAATATCTAGGGAGTCGTAGTAAGAATTCACAATGTGAGTAATCCTCTGCTATCTGGCACACAATCGAGCAATGATGATGTCTAGCTGCTACGACATACTCTGCATAAATGAAGTCCCAGCTAAAATTGGTGATGCATACGGAGCGAATGCCAGCATCTGCAGATGCTCTCATTAACTGATCATTATCCAAACAATTCAGAAAATTGACAGAACTCGAATTCCCATAGTTCTCGTTTTCATGCTTTGCTCTGCCACCAGGAAGTGAAGCAAGGTGATAAACTGAATGGAACACACCAGGATCCCATGGTCTGGTGGTAAACAGACTAATCCGTGTCACACCTTCACCATGTACAAGCAGTTCCTCGGCCTCGCGAGGTATTTCATCGAACACTTCGCATGCGGCGAGTTTCTGCACCCTGACAGTGCTCAAAGGTCGACGCACTTGCCTTGAGGTCGAGGCCTTGTGGAAGCTGCGTCCTCCACGCGCCTGCCTCTAGGTCGAGGCCTTGCAGATGATGCGCCCGAATGAGTTGACGCCGAGGCACTGCGGCTTGACCGCGATGAGGTTGGTGACGTGTGGGGCGGCCTCAACGTGGCTCGGGTACATGACGACGCTGGTCATTAGCGAGCAGACCACGGTTGCAGAGGTGGCTGCAGCCATGGCAAAAGTTGAAGCTCTGGTGGTCGTAGCCATCAGCTTGCCATCGTCGTGGTCGGAGCACGACATCGAGCACTTGGTGGGCGTCGCGAAGTTGACGTCGGTGTCGAAGTGTTGACGGTGGGCTGAGCAGCAACAACCCAACTTGAGATGGTGGCGAGCCCGACAGTGGTCGAAGGAGCACTTGGGGTCGAGTCAGTGGCGGCACTGCGCAGCCGAGAGGTGGTCGTGGCTAAGGATGAGATCATATCATCCATCTTCCGCCCTTGCTCGTCCATCTTGGTCAGTATCTTGTCTAGCATCGCCCTCCACTGCTCATCTCCTGCTGTGCTCATGGCCGTCTCACTGCGAGGTGCCACCGGAATCGGTGGCTCTGATGACTCCGCCATGGTGGTTCGTCTCCCTCACCGATCAACCACGGCTAGGATTGTAGTGGTCATCGTGAACGAAATGAGCGCAGCGAAATTTGTGGCTCTGATGCCAAATTGTCATGACCTATCGTCATGAATATCAATCCACACTAAATCCGAATGCTATATTGCCAAATCAACACCCGATACAAGTGTTTTGGGATACAATAGGGAGAAATTGGAAGCAAGGATGAGAGTAGCAGTTCAGACGAGAAGATAGAAGCAAAGGGTGGGGAACATCAGAGAGGAATTGGGGGAGAAGATGATATTAGAGAAGGAGCCAAGACTGATGTCTGTTTTTCGATGCCTTCGTACCAGCCTATATCTTGTCCAACCTAAAGGTCCACATATGCGATCCGTGTCCACGACAGATCTATGTCCGTGACACCCGACCGCGCGGCCCGTACGTACGTGGGTTCCTCGCGCACGCGCACGGGAACGCGACCGATCCAAACTCCAGATAAGAGAGGCGGCCGAGGGGGGAAACGCAACGGCGCGTAGGGTCTCGGCCTTCCGTCCACTCCTCATCACTTCCCCGCGGACCGGGCCTGGCAGCGCGCGACTCGGGAGGAAAAGGCCTCTTCTGGTCCAAAACGGGTCCAGCCCTACGGGGCCGGCACTCTTGCCGTCGATCCAACGCAGCCGTACCTTTTCTTTAGTCGTTGCGCCGAAACCAAAGCCCGCAGCTACGTACAAGGAAGCAGCACATCACATTTATGATGTATGCGTTGTACCCCTAGTTCCACGGCCCGGCACCGGGCCGTATCCCCTGCATGCGTCCGCACGCACCCAGAATGGGGGCTGCACGTACGGCCATCTTCCGTGCCCTCACGCCGACCGTGCACGCACTGGCCACTGGCTGTCCGGCTCGCTCCAAGTACATTTAACGTCACCTCAATCCTCACACATGGATTGCCCCTGTACCTGTCTCCGCGCTGCATGCCCAGTCCGCCGTTGACTCGTCGCCGACTCCCTCCGCTCGCTCGCATGGGGAGGCATGTGTTTGGACTCTGAATCCGTCGCCTATGAGGTGCCCGGCCTTTCTGCTCCACACGCAGTAGTGCCGCTGCGACGAGGATCGTAGATACGTAGCAAAGCGAAGCAATTGCTGGTGATCAGCGCGTGCTTTCCATCTGTTCAGCGGTGGACCTAGGGTTATATTTTAGGTATAGCGAAATTGTAAGCGCCGAGAGATAGCTAAAGAGTATTGTTGATCGGTAGCTACTGATTTTGCTCGACTACCTATATAGGCATCAGTACATCACCATCATTTTTGTTTCAATTACTGCGCAATATTTTCCCTATCAATGTTGAATTGTTGATCGCAGTGGCGGAGCTAGGATTTCGGTGTTGGGGGTGCACACACCAAGTAACGTCCGGTATCATTAGTTCAAACTAAGTATCGTCCAACGGAGCTAGGAATTCGCCTGTTAGAAGTCAAAAACATCAAGTAAAAAAAACGGAGGTCATAGTCTGAGTTTTTGGCTTATATGGTATTGTTTGGACTCGAAATAGCAAATCTAGCTCCCTCCGGAGATTAAAGTAAAAAAATGACACCGTGAACTCACCGGCAGGCGACACGTGTCCTCATCAGCGTGCCAGGGGCCGGACCCGTCTCGTCCGCACGCTAGGAGGCCGGACCCCCTGTCCGCACTCCCACAGCACGGAATCGGCAAAAAAATCGCAGCTACAGTGCATTTCCGCTCTCCCACGGCCCAGGATCGGCAAAAAAACGCAGCTACAGTGCGTGTCCGTGCGCCCACCGCGCGGAATCGGCAAAAATACAGTGCATGACCGGGCACCCATAACATGGAATCGGCAACAAAAAAAAACCCAGTACTACAGCAACTGAGGGCCACTCTATGCCATACATGATTTCATCATATATATTCAAAACTTTTATTCAGTTCATTTTTGTTTCTCCTAGAGTTGTCTTTGAGAAAAATATAAAGGATGTTTTACTCTATGCTTAAACCTTCATGTTCCATACGTGTTTATACATGCTTTATTAGGGCTCTGAAATGGATGAGCTTGAACCTTGGCATGCAACGGCATAGGGGCTCGAATTGGTTATATACACTATTAACTGTGTGTGTCATCTTGCTTTGGAATGGTTTCATGACATTGGATCATATGATCCATCACCTACTCCACCTCAATAAGGCATCCAGAATGGAGATTAAAAGTAAGATCTTGTGATAATAGGTCATATTCATTTGCAGTGGGCACTCAACTAGTGGAGTAATATTACTAAGATACTGTACTAAAAAGACTAATCCATTTGAGATTTGATTGCCCCTTTTGAGCTCATGAAAGAGAAATGGGTTTTAGTGCCAACCCATAGCGTTTCGGTACCAACCCATGGCGCATCATTCACCAAGGACAGCCCATACATATCTAATAGGGAGGAGATAGGGAGACTGGGAGAGGATTGCAGATTTCGGGCTGGAGGTATTCGGCAGGACGGGCCTTCGGCTGTGGCTAACATTTGGGTCTGGTGATTTAGCTATTGGCTGAGCTGAAACATGAACTAATCCCTGCTGCTTTTCTGAAAATTTGGGGGTGCCGGTGCATACCCGGCACCCCTACTAGCTCCGCCCTTGGTTGATCGGTAATCAGTTAGGCCTTGTTTAAGGTGGTTGTAATCCAAAAAATTGAACAATTTGCACACAGTCTCTTCCTAGGTCCTATAGTCCCAATTCTACGCTATAGACTATAGAGATTTGAGAGGAGAGGACAGAGTACTTACCGGCCTGCCCCTTGACCCCGTGCCCCCCTCGGCTCCTTGCTAGTCGCCACTGCTCACGGGCCACGGCCTACACCGGCCTACCCCTTAGACCCCTCGGCATAAATCGCACGTTACAAGACAAGACATCAAAATGTGATTCTTTTGCATGTAACTGGAACAAATGCGATGCAACAAAACTCTCAAATGCAGTTACATCAGTGTTCCATCTACATTCTTTCTCTCTACTAAAAGGGATTTAAACACGGAAACCTGCATATGCATAAAACATATACCAAACTCCAGCAAATTGAAAAATATCTAATTACCACTGCATATTCTTAAAACATATCAAGCTGCGGGCATGCGGCAAAAGAGCTCAGATCAACATACTGTAATAACCGGATATCTTTGTTGAATGAAAGCCAGCCTATGAGGTGGAGATTCATAAGCTGCAAAGAAAAATGAGAAAGAAGGTGTCTGCGTCTCATATCAACATTTCACACACTAAGTGGAACCATATCACAAGAACCTACTCATATGTGTGTATGTATCTTTAGAAGTAATGTGAGTTCTAAAGAAAAAGAGTTCATTTTCTATTATACTATTTTTTCTCTCTTAGACCCTATCAAGGTATTTCATTTCATCAAACGGTTAGTGTGCAGAACAGAAGCCAGAAAGAGTGCATGCAGCACAGTAACACATTTCATCAAACAGTTGGTGAGCAAAGAATAATGGCCAATAGTACTGGCAAGCAAGAGCAGCACCACAAACACAATTCATCCAACAGTCGCCGAGCACAGCACAGGATCAAGAAACAAACCTTCGAGCGTGAGTGCGAGGTCCTCGACAACGTCGGGGCCGAAGGCGTCGTTGCCGGCGCAGGGCAACACGGAGGGCTCGTCGAGGTAGGCCATCCACCCAACCCTCGCCGACGACACCAGTAGGTCGATGGTGAGCTGCCGCACGTTGCCGATCGAGAGTGCGAGTAGCGGCCGAGAAAAGGCGTGTCACCAACGCTCAGGAACAGAACGAGGTACAAAAAAACGCTCAGGATCCTCCCTTTCTTCTCTGACGCGACGACGCCGGTACCAGGGAGTGGGGAGCCGGAGCCTGGAGGTAGGGAAGAAAGACAGGGATAAGGGGTTCGGACCAGCGGGAGCTGATGCCAGAGCTCACCAGAATGTTAGGTCTGCCCCTGCATCTATTCCATGCTTTTCACAAAACTGTTACGGATTCTAAGGTGTAGTTCACTAGTGCTTGCTACTCCTGCTGATTGGTTGCTTTCACGTTCATGCGCCGTTTCTTCCAAAGAGGGAGCAAGCGCCTGCTGTTTCCCTGAGTGATTCAGGGCGAAGGAAGAAGAGGGTGCCGTGCCTGGCCGCAGCAGCGTGCACAACTGTTCATCCGGTGCAGCGACGGACGCGTGTTGAGCTTGAACGTGAGATCTTTGGAAACTCCATCGGTCGGCGGGCAAAGCGATGCGTGCCGAGCGCCGTGCCAACGCTTTATGGAAAGTCCGAAATCGTGATAGAAAGTGTGGAGAAAAACAGGGAAAAGGGGTGGGGAGGACGCTGGATGGCAGAATAAAGAGAGACTAGATAGATACTAGTATTGTTTCTCTCTCTCTCTCTCTCGGGCGGCTCCTCCCTCTACGTTTGTTTCTGAGCAAAAGCTACGACAACTCGAAAACAACTCTCACCTAGGTGTGCATAGCCATTGGCACAAGAAGGCAGGGCCAGATCCAAGTAATAGAATGTGTCATCAAAAGATCACGCAGCGAAAAATATCTCGTAGTCTAAAATTTTACTTTATTTTCGCATTTATCTGTACTCATCGCTTGTACAGTTGTACTCGGGTACTAAGAAGACTGGAACTGCAAGTCTCTGACTGTAGTTACCAGCATGAGGAACAGTTCGCTTGCACAATAGCTAGCTAGTAAAGTTCAAGCGAGCACAGTACCCCAGTTATGTCGCTAAAAATTGCTACAGTATCACCGCACGGGCCGCGGCCGCGGTGCGGTGACAGCCCGACAGCTGTGGCGGCTGGTGGTGTGTTACCGCACGACGGCCATGTGGAGAGGGGCACGTGGCGGCCGGGGAAAGGCTGTCGCACGACAGTCGTACGGACAGAAACTATTTTTGCAATTGATGTTCAACTACGACTATTTCTGTAAATACGAACTCAAAACTTACCAATACCGCCAAAAAGTCGTTGGCAACAGACGAACAATGATACACAGTTACAACGTTGCTGAAACTCGTTAGGCCCCATTAGCATCTTCCAACTGCAAATTGCCTTGAAACAAGTCAGAAAAATATGACAAGTAAAACAATGCAACTAAAAGCTTGATCATCATCAGCTGATGGCATTATCCGCGCGCGTTTCACGTGACTAGACAAGAAAATTCTGCTTTATCCTCGTTTGGTAGAGAACCATTTTCGAACGCAATGGAAGACAATTTTTTGATCGTCACTCTACACCACAAGACACAGTTTTGAATTCTTTATTTTAAGAAACCGGGCCTAAGCCGATAGCCATGGGCTCACGTTGGTCTACTCATCCACCCAGCCTATATATAGGAGGGGGACCCCAAAACATTGTATCGTTTTCAGAAGAGCAATAAAGAGAAGCCCGAAGTTCCATCATATCTCTGTGTTCAATCTACTATTCTGTTCTTGTGTTCTTGCACTGTTCTTACGATTCTGAGTTTGTCTACGAGGTAATCGCTCGGACTGGACTCGTCAGCGATGGTTCCTCAACACGTTATCAGCAGGATCGACTCTCCTCGGATTGAAAAGTAACCGTCGATGAACGACACTCGTAGATCGAATCATTTTTTCAAGATTGCTTTCAATTCTACAAATTTGGCTTTCTAGATTATATCCTACGGTGCAAATCCACTCTAATCTACCGTGAGCCGACTTGAAGTCGAGGGCACAATGTCGATCGGTAGATTGCTTGGAAAAGTGGATATCTGTCGGGACCAAAAAAATGCAATTCTAGACCCTCTGTGTATAATGCATTAGTTTAGGATCATGCTAGTACACACAGTGTCAACATAGATGAATATCGATCCACATAAGATGTTTAATAACATAAACAAGTAATTTGATAAACAAATAAAGGTTTTGACCTTATGGTCGAGTTTACACTTATTAAGCCACGCAAGGCTGACAGAGAAATAAATAACAGCGGAACAGATAACTTCAGCAGAATCCCATCGATTTGCCACAGGCAACTGACTGGGATTATGACCCTAACGATCAGGCACCTTCGTAGAACTCCTCCTCGAAAGCAGGTGAAGACTCCTCCTCTTCTTTTGATTTGATTTAGCAAGCATGAGTACACAACCATACTCGCAAGTCATACCATAGAATGCAATTATACATGATGGCTTATTCCAAAGGAATAGCTTCTGTGGTTCTTTTGAAGAAATGCAACATTTGCAATTTGAATATGAATAATAGATTGAAAGCATAAAGTAAAATAAATAAACAATATTAATTTTAACAGTTTGATTTCACAAAGACACATAGCCTAAACAAGTTATTCATACAGCCACATGACTTAGATCACACAGCTCCCTTCCCAAGAGGTTTATGAAAATCTACCCCTCGTGTAAAATTCCCGAGCATGTCCATGACCGCGGACGCGGCTATTCGAATAGATTAGTTAACACTCTGCAGAGATTGTACACTTTACCCACACGATACAACTAGTGTAGCTGGCACTAATCATAACAAAACGTTTCAGAAACTTCATCTCAAGTATTGATACTCCCAGTGTGCTTTGTCATCATACCAACTCTAACACGGTGCTTTGGCATAACACACACTGTTGGATAGGGACACGGCGAATAGCCCCGAGATGTGACTACTTGGTAGCACACCTCCACCTATGCAACACAGCCTAACTTACTACCTGAGTAATCAATGCTAAGAATCCATAGCTTACTAAGTTAGACCCGTCCCATCAGGCATGCGGTCGGACAGTAAGGCTCAGTTCAATAGCGCACAAAGTTAAGTCCTTAATTGACCATGACAAGATTTTCAATTTATAACTACAAATCCCTATGCACACAGTGTATTAATCTCGTGCCCACAGCTCCACCAAAGCACACAGTACCACTTGCCTCCGTCTAAATCTTTTTCCACCCAGTTGGTTAAGTGCAACACATGCCATCAACGAGTAATAGCACAGAGTATACATAGTTTTATCACATAGTTCCATAATCACTTAGTCAAGTTTATAATTGCAAATTACATGAAATGATGACTCGTAGCATGGCTAAGCAGATTAATCGTATCTAACCAACCCACGTTGGTGCTACGATAATACCAACTAATAAAGGAACCAATCTAGGGTGACAAAATATTATGACATAACAATAGACAAGGTGGATATAACAAATTGGACTAATAACTAAACCCAAAAGCATTTAAATAAATACTTAAAGTAAATGTAATAATTTGAATCAACATAACTTTTGAAAACTGGGTTCAACATGATCAAAGGTATAACTTTCCTTGGAATAGGTCTAGGTACTAATCTTGCTCTTGGGGTGCTCCTTCTTCTTCAAAACTTCCCGAAGTATCGACGTCTATTCGCAAACGAAACAAACAAACAAAACAAATAAATAATAGAAGCAAAACAAATTCTAAAAATTAAATACAAATCTTAGATAAAAAGATCTTGAATTTAGATGAATTTAGAAATTTGAATGGGCTCAATCGGAGTTCGGATGCAAAAGATATGGGCTTTGGAAGTTTGAATCTAAAAGAAAACCCTAATTTTGGATTATTCCGAATTTCTGAATTATTTTTCAAAGGAAAAATCGGATTATTGCGCAACGATGACGTCAGCAAAGGATTTTCCGAAATGAAATAAATAAAAATAAATAACTGACATGTGGGACCCACATGTCAGCGAGATGGTTCACGGTAGACAAAGTCCATGAACCCTTGGATCTGATTTTGAATTGGATTTGCCAAATCGGATTCGACGTGGCCGCCACGTGGTGCAACACCTCAGCGAACAGGTGACATGGCAGCACACGTGGACACCATGTCATCTGATGACATCAGCTCAACGGTGACAACTTTGGTCACGGCGCAAGAACGGCGAACGACGGCATTGGTCGACAAAGGATGCGCGACGGCAAATTTCACTATTGCGCACTTGGGGATACCTGATTTGGCGTGGGAGGATCACCACGACGGCTGGAATAGAAAGCAATACGGGAACAGATTTGATTCAATTCGGTTGTGGAAGGATACGGGATAGGATTTGGCACAGAATCTGGAGATGTGTTAGTTGAAGAATCCGCGTTGTCGAACCGAGCTTGAAGCTCCAACCATAGTGAACGCTGGCTCGGTCTCGCAAAGACAAAGCCACAAGGAAGATGACGAAGGCGCGGGCCCCACTCGTCAGCGGGTGCGGCGATCACGTGTGCGGGGGCAGGCTGACGCAGAACTGGGCCAGAAAGGCGGAGTGATGGGCCGAATGGATTGGGTTTCGGCCCAAGGACTGTTTTTGAGATTTTAGATAGTTTTCTATTTTATAAAAGAGAAGAAATTCCAAATGGCAAAAGAAAATAGCAAATGAACTTGGAAAAATTCTAGAAAAATCTAGAAAATATATCCAAGCACATATAATCCAAATAAAATAGTTTTGACCATTGTTCGTGTTGACTTTAATCATATTAAATTTTTTTGATATCCAAAGTTCATATTTAAGCTTTTAAAATAAATTCAAATAAAACCAAATGGTGAATTTCCTCACTACTAACTATTAAAAGACTTTTAAAGCTCAAAAAATTGGGATGTTACAAACCACCCCCTTAAAGGAATCTCGACCCCGAGATTCAAGCTAGCTAGAGAAAAGGCTAGAAAACTCGGCTTTCAGCTCCTCTTCACGCTCCCACGTTGCTTCTACTTCTGAGTGGTTGCTCTAGTAAACTTTGCAGAAATGAAAGGTCTTGCTTCTTGTAGGACCGGAAAGGCGACTAGAGGGGGAGGGGGGGGGGTGAATAGGAGCATGAACACTTTTTCACCTTAATTGAATTCAATACTAATTTCACTCCAATAGCTATAAAAGCTATGGAGATCAATATACAAGCACAGTGGAAGACTTGTATTGAATCCAATCAAAACCCCGAAGCAAAACAACCAAAATTACCAAAAACTCAATTCATAATGAGTTGGGCGGCCAGACCTCTTAGAACGGCGGTCTGACCTCTCCATGGGGCGGTTTGACCTCTGATATTGGTGGTCTGACCGCTCCTGACGATGAACAGCAAAATCAGCACAGATAGCCCGAAAACCGAAACTCAAATCGGTCTAACTTTTGATCCGTAAGGCCAAACTCCACGAAAATTGAGACAAACCTTCTTAAAGATATTAGGAACCTATTCCAATCAAAGATTGTAGAGATCCATGCCAAAGTTCCTATCTTTTTCAATTTGAACGAAGGGTGCTTCAAAACCGAGCCAAATGCGAAAGCGGTGATTGAGATGATTTCGTGGGAGGAATCAATCCAAGATGGCTAAGGATGATCTCCCATACATCTTAGCACTCTCAATCACAGGAAGAATCAAGCCAAAAGCTCTCAAGAGCAAAACCCTCGAAAATCACCCTTTCTTCACCAAAACTGGGCAGAACCAAAACTTAGATCCAAAAGCTTGCTCGTGGATGATTGATGATCAAGATGAATCTAGATGGGTTCCCACATATCCCAGCAAGCAAGATCAAGAGAAAAAACCAAGTAAAAACTCCCGGATCAAAGAAAGGCTCAAAATCATCAAATAGAGAGGATGAACACAAGAACGAAATAGAGACTCATCTTGTGAAATCTAGTCGGATTGATTTGGATAGATGGATGATTGTTGTTTACAGCCACTCCCACTTGGAGGACAAAGCACAACACTTGAGCACTCAAATTAATCCCTCTCTGGAACCCTAGCTCTCCTCCTTTCATCCCAAACCCTAAAACACAAAATAGGGTTATCTAAATGGCCAAGGATTACCAAGTGCAACCAGCACTTAGCCCTTATATAGTAGAGGCTAGATCCTAGAGAATATTCCATTAGGGCACCCATTAGACCCCACACACAAATGGGTTAACACACGCACGCATCTCAAAGCGCCGTCTTCATCATCGATTGACCTAAACCGCTTCACCATGCGTCGACCCGCGCCGCGGTTTAGCCAAAAGGTTACCAAGGCGGTATTTGGTGGAATTACCAAAATACCCCTTCTCGATCCTTCTCCAAAAGACCGAGTCCATCTGCACGAAGCACTCGCCTACTTCGCCATGTGTAGGTTGATCAACGGCTCCATGTCGTCAAGTCTCTCCGGTCCGGATCCCACCGGCACCACTGAGCACTTGCAACGACTCCCACGCCGCTTGATCCAACCAGTTGCACCGAACTGCCCGTTCGGTCATCCATGTGCAATCTGCACCCCGCTTGAGTCCTTTGACCTCACCCGGCATCCTTGATCGTTCTGGACCTCAGCTCTCCAAGCTTAGTCCCAATCCTTCTCGCCGCTGACCATCATAGACCCGCAAGCCACCTGCACATCAATAGACCAACAAACCGTTTCCGGGAACAAGTTCTTCACAACTTGACCCACGTTAGTCAAAACATGCATCATGCAACACATATGCAATGATAACCATGCACTTGACCTAACAAGAACACGTCGTCGCCACGCGGGCCGACGAACAAGCCAAAACCGGTCAGACCGCCACCCTTGGCGGTCTCGATCACCACGGCTTGGCCCGACCACAAAGACAAGGCCGGCCCGACCGCCTCGATTTAGCCAAAATTCCTCTCAAGGAAATCCGAAACTATCTGGAAATTTCAATCAAATAGAACTTTTGCCTGGAGGCTCCAAAAATTATGGGACCAAGTGCAGAAGAACCCTCTCACTTGCCTACACCCTCTATTTTTGGCTCAGCTCCAAAATCCAAAGTCATTAAAGTGGCCGGTCTGACCGCCACCTCGACCGGTCTGACCGCCAGCCACCATTCTAGAAAAGCAACATAAGGCATGGCCGGTCTGACCGCCAGAGGCCTGACAGAACTGGAGCAACGCCGAAAACGAGTGATTCCACAAACCCTCAACGCCATTGCCAATTGTCTCATCATCCTAAGATCGTGGGCATATCCCCATGATATCCACAATCTCCCCCTTGATGAACACATGGGCAATTTCTCAGAAAATGTAAGTTTGAGGTTTGAAAATTAAAATACTCGACGTTTTCGCTCAAAGGCACAACTTGGTCCATTAGCAAGAGAAAGCAATGAAAATGACCAAGCTGGCTTCAGAGTAGTATGGGCAAGTGAGATACGGCAAAAGAAAGCACAAAAGCTTCAAATTCGAGAGAATCGACAAAAATCTCACTTAAGGTCCATATGAAAGAACAATTGTTCTATTTGACCTTAGATCATTGTGAGGCTTCAAGATTTGCAATTCAAGTTCAGAAAAGGCAATAAGACCAAAAGAATGCAATATGAATGCTCCCCCTCACTATGATCATCATTTTTCAAGAGAGAATTTTAAATTTTAAATTTCTCCAATTCTCTCCAAAAAGCTCCTACCTTCCCCCTCTTACAAAACTTCTCCCACATAACCAACAAGCTCTTTATTAACATTACATTTTTTGCTATATCTTCTCCCCCTTTGACAATGGATTCATTAAGAAATCATACCTTCCTCTCATCCAGAGAAGACAAATGCACAAGAAAGGAAGAAGCAAAAGAAAGAGTATGCATGAAATGCAATGGGCTTCATTTTTGTTTTGATTTTTCAATTTTTAGGTAAAAGAAGCTTCGGAGATTACTCAATTGAACAGGCTAGCATTTATACCATTACTCAAGATACAACAAGCTTGACAAAGCTAGTAAGATCATGTTAAGACATATATGGCAAAGCTAGGCTAATGAGCTGTAAATACCACATGTTGTTGAATTAAAGTAAACAATGCTTCAAAATTAGCAAGTTCAACAACAGGTATCCTAAAGTGATAATGGCCTTGTCAGAATGTCAATGTGAGATCCAGAAATTAGCAAAGACCATTTTAGAGACAAAAAGTTCTGAATTGAATCATTTTGCTCAAAATACCTCAAAAGCCCAATTTTCAACAGTTTTTCATTTGCAATGAATATTCAAGTTGATTAAAGGTCTATCTTAGTAAAGAAGGTCCTGGACTAGGAGCCATCCACAACCTCTTCCTAAGCTTCAACCAATTTTGACAATTTGCTTTTTAGCCATGTGCTAGATCTCAAGCCTTGCCGCGACCATCTCAAGCACAAAAAGCTTAAAAGAGTGGTCTAGGTCATCCAAAACTCCCCATGAGTTCATGCATAGTACAATGGCAAGCTGTCTCATAAGAAAGAAGTGGTGAGATCAGTTTTTTCGCACAAAAGATATCATTTTTTATTTTGCACAAGGGCTATTTTAGATTCTTTAATGAACTGAAAGCTCAAAGATGTTCAATTCTAGATTCAAGAGCTAACAAAGTAATTTTGATAGGGCCAATGTCACAAAAGGATTACTAATTGTGCAACTAGCTAAAAGATCCACAAATTGCAATTTTCAGTTCAAGTTATTTCAAAAGTTCTAGCTTATTTAGCAAAGACATTGCTGCACATGTAAAAGCATGATAATTCTAGCAAGTCAAAGAACTAGACACACTCTTGAGCAAGAATTGAAATACTAAAGCTCAAGAGGGTAATAAGCAAAGCTTCATCAATTTAAAAGACGAGCAGTAAAGCTTATATTACAATGCATCTTTTTGGATTTTTCATATGTATGCAATATGATACAATGAGATGCACAAAAGACTTAAAAGCCTAAAAGATCAAGAAGATCAAAAGGATCTGAAGAAGATACCACTTGAAGAAGGTATCAGATTAGATCCACACAAAAGTTCACATGAACAAGGAAAGTTCAGAAACGAACTAACTCCCCCTCAAACCAACCCTTAGGGATAAATTATCCCTAACTCGCTTCTCAAGGTGGCAAACCTTGTTGGGTCTAAACGGTTTTGAGGGAAGAAACTTGCCAAAATGCCAGAAACTCTACAAGATAGCGCAAAGACTTCAAACACCACACGATCTCTAGGGAAAGCAACTCGAAAAGCTAGGGAGCGAAACACCAACACTAAAAAGCTTACAGGTAGCTCAAAGCCTGCTAAGACTAGTGATTGGGAGACAAGCTCGACCTAGGCTGTGAGAGAAGTGCATCCTAGAAAACATGGGATAAGAAGAGTGCCTAGAAAGGACACGTGCTAAGACAGAGCCTCCTATCTACCCTGAACTCGATAAGCCCAACACCTGACACAACCTAGATGCTATGCAAGGTAGACTAGGGATACCATACATAAAAGTAAGGTATAGAAGCTCGAACCCGAGTCGCACTGCTTGGCAGTGAGATGTAGTCATGATGGATGAAAATCCATTCCTTGAAGCTTCAGAAGGTAGTTGCGCTCACCCATCATCCTTATCTCAAATTCCTTCATCTCCAAGAAGTGATAGCCAGCATTGAATGCACAAATGAAGAAGAACCAACAGCTTGAGATGATATCACTTGTTAGACCACATGTTCTTCTTCTCAAATGAAAGACTACACACAGAGACAGAAAAAGTCTATGCCTTGGTACTAGGTTAGTGAAATAATATCTAGGGAAAACAGTACCAAGACACATGACTAGCAAGGATAGCAGCAAATGTTCCAAAGCTCATAAAAGCATGTAATCAAAAATTCAAAACAAGAGCATGAAGATAAACAAATCAATTGCAGCACATGTTATCCAAGATAAGACAAAGCTCAAATTATCCTTAATCCACAATAAGGCATAGGAGCAAGCAAACAAGCACATAGCAAATCACACATCATATGTACAGTCATAAATAAAGCATGTTAGTGAAAGCTATGGCAAGACTCATGCATCCACAATTAACCGTAAGGCACAAAAACCATGTAAGCATAAAGCATTTTAAGAATAAATCATGAATGATGTATGCTAACATGGATATCAAGTGAACATGTGGATACATACAGCAAACATCAACACGAGCAAGATAAATCATGTACAAATAGCACAGGCTCATGAAGACAAGACCAAGCTTATATACCCATGGAAGCAATGAACAACAGTTTAATACATGGATACATAAGCAGGAATCAACATGAGCAAGATAATAAGGGTACAAGACAGCACAAGCTCATGATGACAAAACCAAGCTTATACACCCATGGAAATAATGAATAACAATCTAGCCCATGGATACATAAGCAAGGTACTAGCAAAGGCATGATAAAAGATATCATAAGAGTAATACATGCCAATATGGTACAAGTGAGCACAAAGACAAGCACAACATGCCAAGTATGAATAATCATGAAAGTAAATGCATAAAGGTATAAGATAGCTCACAAAACATGTGAAGACACCGATCATGAAAGCACATGCCTCTTGGAGGCCATCATGAGGGTGGAGAACCATCAAGTGTCCCGATCATGTGATGAAGCAAAAGATCAGAATCTTTTAAGTCCATGTTCTCCAACCCGTGTTCTCGGTACCTACACATGAGAAAGGCAAGGTGTCCAAGTCTTGGATCCCGAAGGGTTAGAGAGCAAATACTTGGGAACCCAAACCTTGGACACACCACCACCAGAAGCAGTCGAACCATTATGTGAGTTAGCATGATGCAAATGATGGTCCATGCAAGAAGATTCAATCTCATCCTTGGAGGCACACCGCGAGTGGACAACTCGAATAGGAAAACGAGGTCCATCTCTAGAAAAGCGGCGATGGCCTTGCTTGAAAGCACCATGATGAGAACCAACAGAAGCATCAAAAGAACTCACACAACGTCGCCGTGGGTGTGTACCTCGATGAACAAAACGAGGTCCACCTCTTGGAAAACAGCGAAAATCCTGCCTCAGAGTAGCTCATGGACCAAAACCAAAACCATGGATGTCAAGTCCACGATGCTGTCCAACACCACTAGAAAAGGTGTCAAAGAAACCATCAACAAAGCGAGTCCTCGTGCTAGATTCTTTAGTGTGCATGTCATGAGAAAGACTATGCCCACTAGGAGACCTAGAAGCATGAGCTCGACGCATCTGTTTTGCACACCGAAAACAGAAATCCACATGATGTCTATCCTTCCCACAAAATGAGCAATAGTGTAAAGGTCTACTAATAGACGTGGTCTGAGAGGACAAGGCACCATTATGACTCAAAGAAGAAGTCCTGGAAGAACTAACATCATGACTCGTCCTCGTATCGGCACTAGACTCACACATGGCATGAGAAAGACTATGTGTGTTTCTAGAGGTACGATGACGCACATATTTCAGACGGCGAAAGCAAAACTAAAAAATGTGTCCATTCTTCTTACAAAAGGTGCAATGATACTTCTCTTTTGAAGATGTAGTATCATTTGAAAAAGAAGCACTCTTGTCTTTGGAAATCCCTTGGACAACACAAGAAGAGTTCAAAATAGTCGAACCTCCTATAGAAGAGCTATCCAAAGCGATGGCACAAAAACCAACATCAAATGACTCACGTTTAGCACAAAAAGACTTCAACTCCGAGTGTAAAGAAGCAAAAGAAATTTTGAGAACATCAATCTCAGAGTGAAGGCAAATACAAGAGTCACATGAATTGGCGCTCATATCATCGCACAATTTCTTCAATGACTCAATCTCGCTCTTCAAATCAATGCAAGATGTGCAAGAAATTAATGATATTTTCGTATTAAGCATGCAATTCAAGTCATCAATTTCAATTTCTAAACGAGCACAATTCTTGCAAAAGACTAAACCATCCTTAAGCAATTTTTCATATTCTAAGCACATGCTACAAGGCCTAGCTTTGATATCAATAATTTCAGCCCTAGCTTTCTCTAATTGCTCAAGGTGCATGGAATTAGTCAATTTCAACTTTTCAATTTCAGCAAGCATGCCTACACAAGAATCACAATTATTTCTAGCCATAGAACTAAGATTGCCTATTTTTAACTTAGCATTATCAAGCTCATGATGTAAGGCAACACAAGAATCACATGGCATAGAAGCATTTGATTTCAACAATTCATTTTCAGATTTTAGGCAAGCAAAAGAATTATTCAAGTTCTCCATGTCTACAAGCAATGAATCATAAGCATTCATGGAGGTTTTTTTAATTCGGAGAGCTCATGAGAGAAATCATCCTTTTCTCTTTCTAGCAATTTTATTTTCTTCCTAAGAGTATGCAATTTATATTCATATGTAATCAAGCCATCAATGAGTTTTTCTTTGCTCACCTTGCTTAGCTTGAGTAGGGAATCGTCCTCGAAGGAGTCATCACTATCATTCTCAAAAAAACTCTTCATCATGCTCATCCTCAAAAGCTACTGTGCATATGCCAACGGGCTCCTTCTCCTCAGGCTCCAAGCGAATCTCATCCCTGAAACTAGGACAATCAAAACAAAAGGGATATCCACAAATATCGCAGGTGAAATGCTCCTTAATCGACCACATAAAAATCGTATGTTCAAGCCTCTTGTCATGACGGACATCAACGATAAAAGAACCATGACAAGATGCAAAGAAGCGCTCACAAGTCCTCATATTAGTCGTCATGCTCAAAGATCGGTGAAGATCACAAAAGAGCAAACTTGGCTCTGATACCACTTGTAGGACTAGAAAGGCGACTAGAGGGGGGTGAATAGGAGCACAGACACTTTTTCACCTTAATTGAATTCAATACTAATTTCACTCCAATAGCTATAAAAACTATGAAGATCAATATACAAGCACAATGGAAGACTTGTATTGAATCCAATCAAAACCTCGAAGCAAAACAACCAAAATTACCAAAAACTCAATTCATAATGAGTTGGGCGGTCAGACCTGTTAGAACGGCGGTCTGACCTCTCCATGGGGCGGCCTGACCTCTAATATTGGCGGTCTGACCGCTCCTGACGATGAACAGCAAAATCAGCACAGACAGCCCAAAAACCGAAACTCAAATCGGTCTAACTTTTGATCCGTAAGGCCAAACTCCACGAAAATTGAGACAAACCTTCTTAAAGATATTAGGAACCTATTCCAATCAAAGATTGCAGAGATCCATGCCAAAGTTCCTATCTTTTTCAATTTGAACGAAGGGTGCTTCAAAATCGAGCCAAATGCGAAAACGGTGATTGAGATGATTTCGTGGGAGGAATCAATCCAAGATGGCTAATGATGGTCTCCCATACATCTTAGAACTCTCAATCACAGGAATAATCAAGCCAAAAGCTCTCAAAAGCAAAACCCTCGAAAATCACCCTTTCTTCACTAAAACCAGGCAGAACCAAAACTTAGATCCAAAAGCTTGCTCGTGGATGATTGATGATTAAGATGAACCTAGATTATCAAGAGAAAAACCAAGTAAAAACTCCCGGATCAAATAAAGGCCCAAAATCGTCAAATAGAGAGGATGAACACAAGAACGAAATAGAGACTCATCTTGTGAAATCTAGTTGGATAGATGGATGATTGTTGTTAACAACCACTCCACTTGGAGGACAAAGCTCAACACTTGAGCACTCAAATCAATCCCTCTCTAGAACCCTAGCTCTCCTCCTTTCATTCCAAACCCTAAAACACAAAATAGGGTTATCTAAATGGCCAAGGATTACCAAGTGCAACCAGCACTTAGCCCTTATATAGTGGAGGCTAGATCCTAGAGAATATTCCATTAGGGCACCCATTAGACCCCACACACAAATGGGTTAACACACGCACGCATCTCAAAGCGCCGTCTTCATCATAGATTGACCTAAACCGATTCACCATGCGCCGACCCACGCCGTGGTTTAGCCAAAAGGTCACCAAGGTGGTATTTGGTGAAATTACCAAATTACCCTTTCTTGATCCTTCTCCAAAAGACCGAGTCCATCTGCGCGAAGCACTCGCCTGCTTCGCCACGTGTAGGTTGATCAACGGCTCCATGTCGTCAAGTCTCTCCCGTCCGGATCCCACCGGCACCACTGAGCACTTGCGACTCCAGCCGCTTGATCCAACCAATCAGACCGAATCGCCTGCTCGGTCATCCATTTCGATCAGCACCCGCTTGAGTCCTCTGACCTCACCCGACATCCTTGATCGTTCTGGACCTCAGCTCTCCAAGCTTAGTCCCAATCCTCCTCGCCGCTGACCGTCATAGACTTACAAGCCACCTGCACAGCAATAGACCAACAAACCGTTTCCGGGAACAAGTTCTTCACAACTTGACCCACGTTAGTCAAAACATGCATCATGCAACACATATGCAATGATAACCCTGAACTTGACCTAACAAGAACACGTCGTCGCCACGCAGGCCGACGAACAAGCCAAAACCGGTCAGACCGCCACCCTTGGCCAGTCTGACCGCCAGCACAAGGTCGATTTGACCGCCCCCTAGGACTTAGCCAAAATTCCTCTCAAGGAAATCCGAAACTATCTGGAAATTTCAATCAAATAGAACTTTTGCCTGGAGGCTCCAAAAATTATGGGACCAAGTGCAGAAGAACCCTCTCACTTGCCTACACCCTCTATTTTTGGCTCAGCTCCAAAATCCAAAGTCATTAAAGTGGCCAGTCTGACCGCCACCTCGGCCGGTCAGACCGCCAGCCACCATTCCAGAAAAGCAACACAAGGCATGGCCGGTCTGACCGCCACCATGGCCGATCAGATCGCCAGAGGCCTGACAGAACTGGAGCAACACCGAAAATAGGTGATTCCACAAACCCTCAACACCATTGCCAATGGTCTCATCATTCTAAGATCATGGGCATATCCCCATGATATCCACACTTCTGGTCTGACGCTCTGCGACATCCAAAAATCTTGACTGGTTGCTCTTTGTAAGTGAGATCTTCTTTTAGCTCGATTGATTCCAACGGGGCTTATTTTTCTAGCACACGAAGACACTTCTTCAACTGAGAGACATGAAATACATCATGCACTCTTGCTAATGACTACGGTAGTTCCAACTGATAAGCTACTTCTCTACGGCGATCCAAAATCTTGAACGAACCAACATACCGAGGGGCAAGTTTACCTTTGGCATGAAACCTTTTTACACCTCTGAGGAGTAACTTGAAGATAGACAAAATCTTCTGGTTCAAAGCTAAGATCACGACGATGGTTATCAGCATAACTCTTTTGCCTCGACTGAGGTATCTTTAATCTCTCTCTGATCATAGACACTTGTTCTTATGCTTCTTGAATAATATCTGGCCCAAAAACCAAACGTTCAGCTGTTTTTGACCAATTCGACGGGGTTCCGTAGGCACGGTCATACAAAACTTCAAACGGTGACATTTGCAAACTGGCTTGATAACTGTTGTTGTATGAGAACTCTGCATATGGCAAACTCTTATCCCAACTGGTAGCATTAGCTAGAGCACATGCTCTCAACATATCTTCTAATATTTGATTAACTCTTTCAATTTGTCCATCTGTCTGAGGATGATAAGCAGTACTGAAATTCAGATGAGTCCCTAAGGCTTCATGCAAGCTTTGCTAAAAACGAGAGGTGAACTGAGATCCTCGATCTGACACTATCTTCTCAGGCACACCATGCAAACTGACAATCCTTGACATATATAACTCTGCAAGGCGATCTCCTGAGTATGTGGTTTTGACTAGCAAGAAATGGGCAACTTTAGTCAAACGATCAACTATTACCCAAATTGAATCGTAACCCGATTGAGTCCTGGGTAAACCGGTAATGAAATCCATTCCGATCTCTTCCCACTTCCACTCTGGAATCTTTAGAGGTTGCAACAGAGCTGCTGGTCTCTGATGTTCTGCCTTTACCTTCTGACACATGTCGCACAAAGCAACAAACTCTGCGACTTCTCACTTCAGATTTGGCCACCAAAATTTATTCTTAACATCCTGGCACATCTTAGTACTACCAGGGTGAATCAAATACTTTGAATCGCGGGCTTCCTTCAAAATTAGCTACCTCAAACCATCAACATCTGGTACGCAAATACGTTCATTGATCCACAGTATACCTTGATCATCTTTGGTGAAATCTTTGAACTTTCCTTCTACCATATTGAGCTTGATGTCTGAAATTACAGGGTCCTTTGGTTGAGCTTCTCGAATCTGCTTCTCCAAAGTAGACTACACTTCTAGATTGGCTACAAATCCTTCAGATATGACTTCCAGATTCAGCTTCTGAAATTCCTCTTGAAGTTCTGAACAAATCTCTTTTACTTCCACAGCATTGCAGTAGCTCTTACGGCTTAAAGCATCTGCAACTACGTTAGCTTTACCGGGATGGTAATGGATTCCAAGGTTGTAATCCTTTATTAACTCCAACCATCTCCTTTGTCTCATGTTCAAATCAGACTGAGTGAAAATATACTTCAGGCTCTTATGATATGTATATACTTCACAGCGATTACCGATGAGATAATGACGCCAAATCTTTAAAGCATGCACTACGACAGCTAGTTCCAGATCATGGGTAGAATAATTCTCCTCATGAGGCCTTAATTGCCTAGACGCATAAGCAACCGTTCTTCCTTCTTGTATCAGGACACATCCTAATACTTGTCGCGAAGCATCACAATAAATATCAAAATCTTTGCGAATATCTGGCAGAATCAGCACTGGGGCTGAAGTCAAACGCTTCTTCAATTCTTGGAAACTCTCTTCAGAAGCTAGGGTGCAAGCGAACTTTTTATCCTTCTTCAACAACTGCGTAAGAGACTTAACAATCGTTGAGAATCCTTCAATGAAACGACGATAATATCCTGCTATTCCCAAGAAACTGCGAATCTGAGTAACAGTCTTGGGCTGTTTCCAATGCAATACTGCTTTAACTTTATCAGGGTCAACTGCTAGTCCCTCGGCTGTTATCACATGACCAAGGAAATCAACTTCCTTTTTTCTAGAAATCACACTTGCTAAATTAAGTATACAGTTGATGCTCTCTTAGTTTCTCTAGGATTAACCTCAGGTGTTCAGCATGTTCTTCCTCTGACCTGGAGTAAACCAAAATATCATCAATGAACACAACTACAAACTTGTCCAAATATTTCATGAATACTTTATTAATCATGTTCATGAAATAGGCAGAGGCATTAGTCAGACCAAAAGACATGACTAAGAACTCATAATGTCTGTACCGTGTTGAGAAAGCAGTCTTCGGTATATCCTTAGGACAAATCTTCAACTGATGGTAACCTGACCGCAGATCGATCTTTGAGAACACTCCGGCTCTATTTATCTGATCGAACAAATCATCGATTCGGGGTAATGGGTACTTGTTCTTGATGGTGACTTTGTTGAGAGATCGATAATCGATGCACATTCTCATACTTCCATCTTTCTTTCTGACAAACAAAATTGGTGCTCCCCATGGCGACGAACTAGGTCTCACAAAATCTTTCTCCAAAAGTTCTTCTATTTGCTTCTTCATTTCTACTAACTCATCGGCTGGCAGCCGATAGGGTCTCTTCGAAATCGGTGTTGTTCCTAGCACTAGATCGATGACAAACTCGATGTCACTGTCTGGTGGTATTCCTGGTAATTCTTCTGGAAACACATCTGGATACTCTCTGACAATAGGCTCATCTTCCAAAGCAACTGTCTTCAGGCTATTGACTAATAGATGTCCATCACACATTGAGGTAGCTAGAAACTCTACCTTGTTTCCCTTGGTATCCTCTATTGTTACGGCTCTTCGGCCACAATTTAGCACAGCTTTGTGCTTTGATAACCAATTCATGCCAAGAATGACATCTAGGGTTTTGGTGTCTAGAACAATAAGATTGGCTAGAAACTCAACTCCAGCTATGAGTAACTTAGCTCCTAAATATCCCACTTTAGAACTTAGCTTTGCTCCAAGCGACTGGACTAACAGAGTTTGCGTAAGACGCATAACTTCTAAGTCATTCTTAATTGCAAAAACTCCAGAAACAAATGAATGTGAAGCTCTAGAATTAAACAAAACTGATGCAGGTACTGAGTTTACCAGAAACTTATATGGTATGACGTCCGGTGCTTCCTGAGCTCCTTTCAGAGTGACGTGGTTAACACGACCTCTGACCACTCACTGCGGTGCTCCTGCTGGTTGGCTGGTAGCCTGAGAAACTCCTTGATTGTTCGGTGCTGGTGTCTTGGCAGGTGTAGTTCCAAGATTGAAGCGTACAGGAGTGATTGTTCCCTTCTGTGGACACTGGTTGGCGAAATACCCTGGCTGACGGCAAGAATAACAAACTCTTTGCCCATTCTGCTGGTTGTTCCCTGGATTAGGGTTGGTTGGCACTGGGTTGCGAAAGTTCTGAGCAACTGGACGAGGTGCTAATGTTGGTGCAGGTGTCCTGAAAGAATTCTGCGGTGGAAAATGGTTAGACTGTTGCGGAACCATTCTTGCTCTCTGCTGGGACTGGTGACTTCCTTGCTGAGCCATCCTGCGTTTGCGATTGTCTTCCAGCTCTTTGCATCTGTCTTCAAGAACCAATGCCTTGTTAACTAGCTCTTGAAAATCTTGAAAAGTGTCGGCAACCAGACCGACTTGCAGCCCTATGTTCAATCCTTTTAAGAAGCAACTCTGGCGAGCCTTGTCGGTGGCGACATCCTTTGCAGCATAGCGAGCTAGCTGAGAAAACTTATTGAGGTAATCTGTCACTGACATAGCTTCTTGCTTGAGAGCACGGAACTCATCTTTCTTCAGTTCGATTATCCCTTCTAGTACATGGTACTGACGAAAGGATGTGGAAAACTCTTCCCAAGTAATATTTTGCGGTGTCTCATGCGCGGCACAGAAGTTCTCCCACCATTCGGTAGCTATGCCTTCCATCTGGTGAGTGGCATACAACACCTTCTCATGGTCGCTGCATTGAGTGATCGGTAGCTTCATCTCAATAACTCGAAGCTAATCATCGGCCTCCACTGGTGAGACATGTCCAGAAAAGGTTGGTGGGCGAGTCCTCATGAATTCAACAAGCTTGGACGGTCCATGGTAACCATGAGCGACTGGGGCTCCACTGCGATGATTGTTGTTATTGTTCTGATTATTCATACTCTGGATTTGATTCATCATGGTGTGCATCATCTATGTCTGGGCTGCCATGAAATCTCCAAAATTATGCAGATCGATTGGGGGTGCTTGTGGTGGTACTGCTCCTATGGGAGTCTGTTCATTTTCTTCTGATCCCTAAGTTCTAGATCCACTTGCAGCAGCATGACGAGTCTAAACCATCTGGTGAAGCTCCATGGGTTAGATAAGGTAGCAAGCGCAAGATGAGTTAAGAACTAATCGAGGGGCAGGTTAAACCCAACAAACACAACTTCAAGAAAACCAACTGAAATACTTTATTAATAGGGTCTTAGCATGGCTGCAACAAATGCCTAAGGGCCTTTGTAGCTCATACTCGCACATAAGAAAATAAGACGAACCTAAGCACACAATCTACCGCCTAAAGGGTGACTCTCCAAAACTAAAACTGGCTAAACCTGACTGAACCTAAACTTTAGCAAACTCAGTCGCTAAGATAGCCTCCACAACCACGATGACGCCCCCTTTCAGAGACCTCGAAGTGAGCCGACATCCTCAAGAACTAATCCTCGATGCCCCAGGATCGTGCAAGCAGAGTAGGCGCCCTGGTGCAGTACGGGGATCCTCCGGCTCTACAGGCTCTTTTGGGCCTTCTTCAGGATCTTCTTCGGGATCCTCCTTTGGTTCTTCTGGCTCTTCAGGATCTTCTTCGTCTTGTTCCTCCTCCAGCTGGTATTGACCGTAGAGAGCTTCTTCCAGCACAGCGATCCTTTCTTCTTCTCTATCCAAGGTCTTGTAGACGCACTCCAACTCTGTGGCAATTGTCTCCAGCGACTCCTCCTGAGCAGCTGTGAACTGGGTAAGGTGCACCACTATAGCGTTGCCTTCTCCATCTGTAGACGGATAACGAGTAGCTAGATCCATGACTGCAGCTCTGGGATGGTAGCGGAAGATGATATCCTGCAGCTCACGCGCACAGATGTTGCAGATCCTGAGGATGGCAAGGCGTGACGACTCTTGGACTCCTTCCGCGAAGTTGATCCTTCTGACAGAGATATTCAACGGTTGGCTGGCTTTGGTGTCCCTCCTCGCGTAGACAGTCAAATGGTAGATCACTCCGCGATCTCGCCCGTTTACCACCCAATGGTTGCCACGATACATTGGGCGATCAAAGCCTCCAAGCACTTGCAAAAGCTTCCAAAGCTCAGTGGCAAGTCCTCCATTGCGCTCACCGTAGCTCTGAAGATGAGGCATCTGTCAAGACAGACAAGCGGGTAAGAACTAAGTTAAAACAGTGGGGAGAGGAAAAATTCTAGCAATAGTTGAGTCAAGAAAGACATGAGAGGAGTTAAGCAGTTCAATTAATCTTGCAAGTTATTTTTTGCTTTAGAAAATAATTTGGACACTCTAAGACGACCGATCTAACCAAGGTCAAGACCTACAGTCAGTATGGCTCTGATACCACCTCTGTCGGGACCCAAAAATGCATTTTCTGGACTCTCTGTGTATAATGCACTAGTCCAGGATCACGCTAGTGCACATAGTGTCAACATAGATGAATATCGATCCACACAAGACGATTAATAACATAAACGAATAATTTGATAAACAAATAAAGGTTTTGACCTTATAGTCGAGTTTACACTTATTAAGCCACGCAGGGCTGGCAGAGAAATAAATAGCAGTGGAATAGATAACTTCAGCGGAATCCCATCGATTCGCCACAGGCAACCGACTGGGATCAGGACCCTAACGTCTAGCCACCTTCATAGAACTCTTCCTCGAAAGCAGGCGAAGACTCCTCCTCTTCCGTTGATTTGATTTAGCAAGCATGAGTACACAACCATACTCGCAAGTCATACCACAGAATGCAATTATACATGATGGCTTATTCCAAAGGAATGGCTTTTGTGGTTCTTTTGCAGAAATGCAACATTTGCGATTTCAATATGAATAATAGATTGAAAGTATAAAGTAAAACAAATAAACAATATTAATTTTAATAGTTTGATTTCACAAAGACACATAGCCTAAACAAGTTATTCACACAACCATATGACTTAGATCACACAGCTCTCTTACCAAGAGTTTTATGAAAATCTAGCCCTCGTGTGAAATTCTCGAGCATGTCCATGACAGCGGGCGCGGCTATTCGAAAAGATTAGTTAACACTCTGTAGAGATTGTACACTTTACCCACACGATACAACTAGTGTAGCTAGCACTAATCATAACAAAATGTTTCAGAAACTTCATCTCAAGCATTGATAGTCCCAGTGTGCTTTGTCGTCATACCAACCCTAACACAGTGCTTTGACATAACACACATCATTGGATAGGGACACAGCGAATCGCCCCGTGATGTGACTACTTGGTAGCACACCTTCACCCATGCAACACAGTCTAACTTACTACATGAGTAATCAATGTCAAGAATCCATAACTTACTAAGTTAGGCCCGTCCCATCAAGCATGCGGTCGGATAGTAAGGCTTAGTTCAATAGCGCATAAAGTTAAGTCCTTAATTGACCAAGGCAAGACTTCCAATTTACAACTACAAATCCCTCTGCACACAGCGTATTAATCCCGTGCATACAGCTCCACCAAAGCACACAGTACCACTTGCCCCCGTCTAAATCTTTTCCCACCCAGTTGGTTAAGTGCAACACATGCCATCAACGAGTAATAGCACATAGTACACGTAGTTTTATCACGTAGTTCCATAATCACTTAGTCAAGTTTATAATTGCAACTTACATGAAATGATGACTTGTAGCATGGCTAAGCAGACTAATCGTATCTAACCAACCCACGTTGGTGCTACGATAATGCCAACTAATAAAGGAACCAATCTAGGGTGACAAAATATTATGACATAACAATAGACAAGGTGGATATAACAAATTGGATTAATAACTAGACCCAAAAGCATTTAAATAAATACTTAAAGTAAATGCAATAATTTGAATCAACATAACTTTTGAAAACTGGGTTCAACATCATCAAAGGTATAACTTGCCTTGGAATAGGTCTAGGTACTGATCTTGCTCTTGGGGTGCTCATTCTTCTTCAAAACTTCCCGAAGTATCGACGTCTACTCGCAAACGAAGCAAACAAACAAAACAAATAAATAATAGATGCAAAACAAACACCAAAAATTAAATAAAAATTTCAGATAAATAGATCTTCAGTTTAGATGAATTTAAAATTTTGATTGGGCTCAATCGGAGTTCGGATGCAAAAGATATGGGCTATGGAAGTTTGAATCTAAAAGAAAACCTTAATTTTGGATTATTCCAAATTTCTGAATTATTTCTCAAAGGAAAAATCGGATTATTGCACAACGATGACGCCAGCAAAGGATTTTCCAGTATAAAAGAAATAACTGACATGTGGGACCCACATGACAGCGAGATGGTTCATGGTAGACCAAGTCCATGAACCCTTGGATCTGCCAAATCGGATTCGACGTGGCTGCCACGAGGTGCGATACCTCAGCGAATAGGTGACATGGCAACACACATGGACGCCATGTCATCTGATGACATCAGCTCGATGGTGACAACTTTGGTCGCCGGCCAGCAACGGCGAACGATGGCGCGGGGCTTACAGAGGATGTGCGCATTGGGCAGCCCTCACTATTGCGCACTTGGGGATACCTAAATTGGCGCGGGAGGATCACCACGACGACCGGAATCAGCACTGGAGCGGAGGAATACAATTGGGTTTTGTCGGGGATGAGCACTAATGAAGCTCTAGGGCAAAGAGAGGGTTCCTGAGGAAACTCTAGTGACGGGGAAGGCGGTGGTGCAATCGACGGAGGCGGAGCACGACCGGCGGCGACGAATTTTGCAGAACGAAGCTTCAGCACCGAAACACTAAATTCACGATTGCGCTGCCTCTAGTGCTTTAGGAGGAGAATGGGGTTGGGATTCAGGATGAGAAGGCCCGAGCGAAGCTTGGGGTTCCTTTTATAGGGTGCGGGCGGTGCCGAATCGGGAAATCCTAAAGCAAGTCCGAGATGCATACGAAACGAACTCGGGATAGAAAGCGATACGGGAACAGATTTGATTCGATTCGGTTGCGGAAGGATACGAGATTTGGCCCAGAATCCAGAGATATGTTAGTTGAAGAATCCCCATTGTTGGACCGAGCTTGAAGCTCCAACCATGGCGAACGCTGGCTTGGGCTTGCGAAGACGAAGCCCCGAGGAAGACGATGAAGGCGCGGGTCCCACTCGTCAGCGGGTGCGGTGAACGTGCGCGCGTGTGGACCGACGCGGAACTGGGATGGAAAGGTGGAGTGATGGGCTGAATGGATTGGGTTTCAGCCCAAGGATTGTTTCTGAGATTTTATATATTTTTCTATTTTATAAAATAGCAGAAATTCCAAATGGCAAAAGAAAATAGCAAATGAACTTGGAAAAATTCCAGAAAAATCTAGAAAATATATCCAAGAATCCAAATAAAATAGTTTTGACCATTGTTCATGTTGACTTTAATCATATTAAATTGTTTTGATATCCAAAGTCCATATTTAAGCTTTTAAAATAAATTCAAATAAAACCAAATGGTGAATTTTCTCCCTACTAACAATTAAAAGATTTTTAAAGCTTTGAAAATTGGGATGTTACAATGTCGATTGTACCGTGGATTGGAAATTACAAATTCGTTCTAATCTACCGCGAGCCGACTTGAAGTCACCGGCCAAGCCGATCGGTAATTACATGAACAATAATTGCATCAAATGAACAGTGATCGCATGAACTATGATCACGTGAATAGTAATGACATGAATAGAAATTGTATGAATAGTAATAAAAAAATCGGCCGACGGCCCTGTAGAACCACACCGCCGTCGACAGAGCCACACCATGCTACCAAAGACGCATGTGAAGTAATCGCATGGCCATCACAAGATGTTGCCCGTGGCACCTCCCCACCAGTGGAAACCTCACCTCAAGCGCCCACCGTCATGCAGCCATCGGCTCCGCACCGTCCGAAGCAAAGAAAGAAGAAGAGGAAAAAAAAAGGAAAGGAGAGGGATGGCGTCGGCCCCTACACGGGCGAGCCGTCATCGGCCCGACCTGATGCCACTGTGCCCAAAGTCGACGAGCGCCCCTGCACGGGCCCCCATGCACCGTCGCCTTGAAGCGGTGCCCGCCTTCGGCGCCGTCACCGCGCCGCCGTCGCGTCTCGAAGCATGCCACTGTGTTGACAACGTCGACCGGCAGCCACACTGGCCGCCACGCGCCATGCAGGTTCTTCCACGCCAAGACGCAACCAAACCGAGCCGCCCGGCCAGGCCGCCTCGCCCATAAGCCGCGAGCTCCCGCCGCTCCTCAAGACAAAGTCTGCCGCGACCACCACCTCGACGCCACAAGCCCGTCGCCGCCGCCGCCAAGACGCTGCTGCGTCTCATTGTCGGCGCTTTGGTATCGCTTCAAAGATGGGCCAGCAGAAGTCACCACTGCCGCTTCCACATGCGCGGCGTGGTGGCCACAAGACCGGCCGCAACTCTTGAACCACCTCAAGATGGCTCCCTACGCTTACACCCGCCTGCCCCGCCACCAAGGCTACTCAGACGCCCCACACAGGATTAATTGACAACATGCAAGTTGCGGAAGCTCAAGATGATGTTCTAATAAAGAACTACCTCTCACAGCCACCTAGTAGCAATATTAGCCATGAAGCCAATGCTAGCAGCTACAAGGTGATTAAGCCTCTCACAAAGGAGAGGGGCAAGAAGGGAAAGGTCGTGGGTCGCACGTTATTGATGCTATCCAGTCTAAGAAGAAGGGCATAGGGCAGCATGAAGCACACCTTGCCATTGCAGACACAGAGGATCCACATCCATTAGTTGCACTCATGGATGTGGGCAGCCTAGTAACTATCCCTTCTTTGGACATCGCAGTGGCCACAACGTAGTTGCCCAAGAGGAGAAGATCGCCATGTAGCAGATTTAGGCAGAAATTTATAAATACTTCGCTGATTCGATCTAGTGCACGCGTTGCACTTGGATCTTTTATAGTAACTTGCAGTTTGTAATTGAAGTAGAACATTGAATTATTTTTTGAATAATGGTTGTAAGCTCTAGGAGAGCAAAGCATTAAAATTCTTATATTGAGTCCTGCAAGGCTTATATTCCCGTATTTATAATAGCAAGTTATGTTCTGATATCTTGTAACATCCCAAATGTATAATCAGGGTTTGTTTCAAATGTAATTAAATGTGTAGAAATTAAAACTTTTTCTCACATCTTGAAAACCCCTAAACTCTCATGTAATTCTTGTCCAAGAGTTGTGTAATCCAAAAACACAAAGCTCTTGTTGACCTAAAGTCAAACTCATTTCCCATTCGTCACAAATCTTGTGCCAAACCCTTCGAAATATTTTTCCTTGGTCCTAGAAATGTTGTGGGACCCCTCTGAAAAATATCATGAGTTATAAAACTTGTTTGATAATTTTTGGAGGTAAAACAAATCCTTGAACAGTCTTCATGAATTTCCTGAGAAAAATACATTGCATAATAACCTCTGGAAATTTTATGTAAGGTTAATCTTAATGTCAGCAAGCTCCTGTTAAAATTTCAGGAAATTTGGAGTTCATTTGCTATCTCAAATAATTCTGCTAAGTCTCAGTTGTTAAAAACTAAATTTAAAAGCTTACACTGTTCCTCGGGCTGAGCCTCTGTCATTTCTGGGTTGAACCCAACCCCATCTGACCTCCTTCCCGCCTTGTTGAGGTTGCAGCCGTTGGATTTACATCCAACCGCCACGACCTCCTCCGCGTCCACACCGCAAAGACCTCCCCACTCATCTAGTCATTGCCGCTGGATCAAGGATCCATGGCCATGACCTCCCCGTGTTTTAAAACCTCAAAGACCTCCCTCACCGTCAAAACCTTCAAACATCCCACTGGTTGAGGTCGCACTGCTGGATTCGGATCCAAAGGTCACGACCTCCTCATTGCCTCGCGCAAGATCAGACCTCACAAGACGCGTGAGGTCGTAGCCCTTAGATCTAAATCTAAAGGCCATGACCTCCCCGTATGCATGCAAGCTCAGACCTCCCCTCTTTTGATCGTAACTGCTGGATCAAAAATCCAAAGGTCCCGACCTCCCTTGCCTTTTAACGCAACGCCTCGGACCTCCCTTGCCCTCTCATCACCATTAGATCTTAATCTGATGGCCATGACCTCCCCCTCGGTTCTTAAGGTCATGTGCGGTTGAGTCCTCACAGGAGGTCCGCACTGTTGGATTGAGATCCAATGCCTTGGACCTCCTAATCCCTTTTTCCACGCAAGATTCAAGATTATGGAAATCGGAGGGCCACGACCTCCCCAACCTAGATCGTATGGTGGGACCTCCTCCCGACCACTTAAAACGAACGGTTCAAAAATAACATCCGAGGGCCAGGACCTCCCCGTAATCTTATCCAATGGTCAAAATGATCTCCCCTGTTCTTCTCCTTCCTCGGTCACGCATGCGTGTTCCTGGGCAGAGAGAAAAGGGGCGTGCCTGTCAATTGTGTACCTTCAACGACTCTTTGCTGACCCACATTAAATGCTGGTCAGCCTTCCGCCTCTCCAGTCTGCACAGACCTGCCACCATGTCAACCTCGCGTCTTGTCCAAGCCCTGGACCGAGCCATGGGCTAAGCTCACCATGAGCTTAACCCCAGCTCATGTGCCCTGCTTCTCCCAATTATAAAACCCCCATTGGGTTCCTCCCAGTAGCTTCTTTGGCACACTTTCAAGTTCTAGCTTGCACTGTGTCTTCTAAGCTTTCTTTTCCACGACCTCCCTCTTGGCGCCATTGTTGAAGTGACTTGGAGCTCGTGGTGAAGGCTTGCTCCAAAGGGCTTCCTCTCCTCTCCTTGCTTCCATTTTGAGCACATCATCACCCATAGTGCTCCCTTTAACTTGATTTTATCTTGCCTCCACAGGCGCTTTAACTTCGAGTTTGGATCTTGGCCGTGGAGCTCATCGTCTTCACCAAATACGGCCCTCCTCCTCTTCTCCAACCTCCCGGCACCTTCAGACCTCCGTGTACTTCTGATAGTCCTTTAGCGCTGGGCACCAGCGTGTATGTTGTTGCGGAGCTTTTCTTGGGCACTCGCTTGAATGTCGCCATGAGCTCAAATCTTGCCGCTTATCATGTTGGTCGTGCTTGTCTTCGTGCTCTCTCCGCTCGCCCGGCATTTAAGGCCGCCGCCGTTGAGAGGAGGTCCACTGGAGCGCAAGGCTATTGCACACTCAAGTGGTACCATTGATGTCGCCGGCGAGGCCTACATCGCCAAGAAGAACCACATCTTTGAGCTCGGATTTTTGTCGGACGTAACAAAGAAGGCTGTCAAGTTTGGACAAAGATCCTCTCTTTAATGCCCTAATCATTGATAAGTCTCTTTAATCATTGGCTCCGCCATTAATACCCTTAACCCTCGTCCCTTTGCGCGCATTAAAGACCTCGCATGACCTCCTTGTGTCCTGCCAAGCATAACTTCGTGTCCGAAAAGGCAGACGTCGCAAGCGCAAGGGCGCTGGTCAGGGCGCCCTGCACCTCCTCCGAGAAATCTGAACGCCCAAGACCTCCCTTGCGAAATCATGGCCGTCTGCACCTCCCCGGAGGTCTCAGAATGTTGGGCCTCCGCTTAGGACCTCCCGAGGTCATCTCACCCGCTCATGACCTCTCCGGGTAGATCTTGACCGTCAAGGTCCTCCCTCGGACGATCTGGACCATTAAGGTCCTCCTTGGAAAATCTGGACCATCCAGACCTCCCCGTGAGGTCCTAACGATGTAGATCTTCCTTGGGGAGATCTTGATAGTTCGATCTTCCTTTGGAAGATCTCAACCGTTGAGGACCTCCTCGCTTGATCTCGAGCCGCTCATGTCCTCCCAATTAGATCTAGTCCTTAGGACCTCCGTGAGGTCTTGATTGTGAACTAACAAAGGGTATGAACTTTAAAATTTCATATCTTTTTCATTTTAAATCCAAATGAGGTCATTCAAATTTTGTTAGCTCTGGCTTGACCTGGGCTCTAATTTAAAAATGGTTGTGAGCCCAGTTCAGCTCCAGAACATGGTTTTGCAAATAGGTTTCAAAACTAGCTTTAAATGTACACTCAAAATAATGTTTAACTTGTAAAATACATAACTAATGCTCTGTAGATTATTTTTGAGTGAATCCAACTTTGTTGGTTTCCTCTATTAATGAACTTACTGTGAAAATTAGTTTTGATCATGTTGCTATTGTCAAAAAGAGTTCTTGTGCATTATAATTTTGTTCAAGTTCTTGTTTTTGAAGAATTATAGAAAATGCATAATAGCTCCAAATGAGGTGAACTCAATTGTGTTATTCATCTCATGAGGTGCTTGTTCTACTGTAAAAATCTCAGTATCACCACCCTTCTAGAAAATGTTGCCTAATAATTAAATTAGGAATAGTGGCAGTTTGGTATTTTTAGGGCTGAGCAGATTTGTTTTGCTCATAACTTTTGCATTGAGAATCCAAATCAATTGGTTCTTGTTGCTAAATTCCCTAAAAATCATCCTCTTGCTGCTGTAGAAATTTCAGAGTATCTGGAGTTTGTTTGCTGTGCTGTCTTTGTTGCTTTCGTCGTTCTTATCGATTCTTTTCGTCTTTTCGACTAGGTGTTGACGAATGTGTTGATCCCGTGAGCGATCCTCAGCAACAATTTGACCAGCAACAGCAAGGCAAGCAGTTTGATCATACCCCCTCTAGCGTCCCATTACTTTAAAGGTTAATATATTGTTTTACTTGTATGTATGCATGCTATCTTGTGTTAAAATATCGCTAGCAGTCCTATAGTTGCATAATCTGTAGGAATTGATTATCCTCTACTACCAATGAGCCTAGGTTATTTGCTGTGGTGGGAGCTCGTTGGATGAGCTCTTATCACTTAGTAGTTTCGATTTAAATTGCTTAGACATGCTTAGTTTTCGGTAGTTATGGGCGATCATCGACTTAGTCGATGGTCTTGATCACACAAATCTAATTATTACTCCTATATGTCCAGCACTTGTGCTTTGTTAATTTGTAAAGTCAAAATCTGAAAATAAAAGTTGGAATTGGACTTGGGCATATTGGATGGATGGTGTGGTTTTTGGAATGTGGTGGTATGCCTGAGTCAATAAGGACCGAGTTACTTGCGCCATCGTACTGAGCAATTTTGCGTGCTAACCACACGAGGGGGATATGGGACCTCTCTTGACTAAGTACCTCTCTTGACTAAGTACTTTGGAAGGTGTTAATTATGAGCTGGTCGGTGGGTATGTTTAAATAAAATGTGTGTGTGTGGTGTTGGGAGGGAGCATTAGCAGATCGGCTAGGCTGCCTAATGTGTCCTTATCCCCGTGGGTTGCGGCTCTTAATTAGCATCGTCCATTGGAAATGTCTCGTAGGACTTAGCCGTGCCGGCATACCAAAATAAGTGTGCTAAATCATGTGGCGAAAAGGCGGTCTGACGTGTGGGTACATTGGTACACCCCTGCAGGGTTTAAACTATTCGAATAGCCTCGTCCTAGGTTATGGACACGCTCGGATACGCCCCGTGAGAACTAGACTACAACCTTTAATTAAAACTTGACATGGGTGGTATGAATGGGTAATTCATGCTATTGTTGTGGTGGCTATTGGATTAGTCACTTCCAGGTTGTTCATGTTGTTGTTATTATGTATTATCTCGTTGTTATTTCAATAATTAAAAATGCTTTGTCAAATTGCTTTCAATCTATTACATTATTGCAAATGAAAACTTGCTTTACGCTAAAAATGAGTCCAAAGCCTCATCCACTTAAATAAAGCTTGCATGTAGTTAAACTATAGTTCTGTTATCCCACATCGCTCCTTGTGAGTACATTTTGTACTCATTTGCTTTGCTTAATAACTTTGTTGCAGAGGAGGTAGAGCCCAAAGGGCTTTACTTTTGTGAGTCAGTCGATGGTTGGGAAAGCGACTAGCTTGGCGGTCCTGGCGATTGCCTTGTGGGCTAAGGCACACCGGTTGGCTCTTATTTTGGGCCATCTCTATGGCACTTTTGCTTCATTGTTATCTTAGTAGACTTGTTGTTATTTGGCGGTTGGCCTCTCTTTTGTAATAACTATCCTTTATTTATATTAACTTCGGTTTGTTGCTTGTTCATTCTATGTGTTTGAATGGAATTGATGCAACCTTTGTAATGAGTTGTGTGTACTGCATTCTGGGAAGTACATATATCTCGAGGCACGGTTTATTTAGTTGATAATACTAGGGTCAATTGGATGACTAAGTATTGTGAGCCAAATAAATCGGGGTCTCACATATCTGAAGTATTTTATTTATGTGTTGCTTGATTTCTGCTGCATATTAATAAAATACATTATATTAGAACGCGTGTGACGCCCTGTGGAGAAAGTGTGCTTAGCAGGATAGCGGCACAACGAATGCCTCCTTGAGAGAGACGAAATCTTTCAGTCAATCAGCAAGAATGTTGGTAGTCTTATGGCAATCATAGGCAACGATACTTGTATAATAGGCTCAGAAAGGGCCATAATTATACTCCCGATGGGCATAATTTTGGTCATTAAAGAAGCCTTGTTGTACCTAGAATCGACTAGAACTCTCAAGGATATTCGCGCTAACGGTTTCCACATAGAGACTAAAGAAGAGTATGGTAAGTAATACCTACTCATTACAAAGAATGAAGAAAGTAGAAAAATGGTATGAGAACGACTTTCTTCATTTAAAACTGGGCTATACTACACTAATATTAAGGCACTTGCAGCCCATACTGCCCTGAAAACCGCATTTAGAACCTCTGAACTTTTCTATCTTCGGCATGATAGATTATGCCGCCTAGGTCTTAGGATGATGAGAAATATAATTAACAATTCATAGGGACATAATACAAATGTAAATAATTTTTCGAATCAGGAAGATTTTGTGTGCCTTGCATGTACCACCGGAAAATTAATTACTAGACCTTCTGCTCGGAAAGCGAATGATGCAGTCCCTGCATTCCTGGACCGTATATAAGGAGACATTTGCGGACCTATACAACACCTGTCTGGGTCATTTAGGTATTTTATGGTGCTCAACGATGCTTCCTCAGAATGGTCGCACATATGTTTATTGTCTACGAGAAACCACACATTTTGCACAAAAAAAAAATCCAATCTCGCAGATAATTCAAATTAAGAATAATTTCTCTGATCATCATGTGAAGTCCACCAGTATGGCAATGGGAATTAAAGTTGAGCATTCTGTACCGCAAGTCCACACACAGAATGGACTAGCAGATGCATTAATTAAAAGGATTAAATTTATTGCCCGACCACCTTTGAAGAATTGTAATTTACCAACTACATATTGGGGACACACAGTCCTGTACACAGCAACTCTCATCAATTTTAGACCACCAGCATATAACATCCATCCACCTATGCAACTAGCGCAAGGGCCAGCTATGAAAATTTCTCATCTTTGAAAATTTGATTGCAAGATTTATGTACCTATACCACCACCACAACGAACTGCAATGGGCCTTCTCCAAAAGTTTAAGAAATATGTTGGTTATGAGACAGCATCCATAATCAGGTATTTGGACCCCATGACTGGAGTTGCATGCAGCCCGCTTCGCTGATAGCATATTTGATAAGGATAGTTTTCCCGTCATTAAGGGGAGGAAATCAACTCCTTGATGAAAAATATCGAGAAATAGAGAAGTCCAGAAGATAATTGAAGTCTAGAAGATAATTGAAATCCATGCCGCGCACTACTGAAGCAAATAGAGAAGTCAAGAAGATAATTGAAGTTTAGAAGACAATTAAAGTCTAGAAGACAATTGAAGTCTAGAAGATAATTGGTTTGCAAGCATTAGCGAATCAACTGCCTGACCACTTTAGTGATTTGAGGAGCATGACCAAGTCGCATGTGCCTGTACGCAATGCACCGGAGAGGGTTGAAATACCGATGAAGGTATCCCTAATCCCATCCTAAGGCCTCAGAAAGGATGAGAACTCTGGCCCCTCGAATCTGAAGTAACCAGGGATGCTTGGTGAAAAAGTATAAGAAGGACTTGACATGGTCGATCACCGAAGTTCCCTAGAAGAAGGGGAGCCAGTTGAGAGCTAGCACCAGTATAGAACCTTCAGAACAAAGCATACCATAAATGAACATCCCCATGAAGGGAGACATCAGCATGGATGTGTGCGCACACATCCATGCTGAAAAAACTAAAGGGACTTGCCCCCGTAATTGGAAGCAGCGGTGAGCAAGTAGAAGTATTAGAAGAATCGCCCCATGAAGAAATAGCTATAAACTTTGTGACCTCGGGAGAATCTAGGAATAAGACAACAGACAATGTGGACATTTACTTTGCAAAGAAAATTGCCACAATCATCGATCTTGATCCAGATCCTGCATCGCTCGCTGAATGTAAGAAAAGATCAGATTGAAAAGATTGGAAGAAAGCAATAGAAACATAATTATTTTCTCTGAATAAAATAGAGGTTTTTGGGCCTGTAAGCCGCAGGCCTCCCCATGTGCACCCCGTAGGGTATAAGTGGGTATTTGTTCGAAAGAGAAATACAAATAAGCAAGGCTCGTTGCACAAGGTTTCACTTAACGTCCAGGAGATGATTATGAAGAAATCTATTTCCGGGTCATGAGTGGAACCACCCTTTAGATATTTAATCTCAATGGCAATAAACTTGAACTTAAAAGTGAAATTGATGGATGTGGTAACATCTTACCTTTATGGAAAATTGGATTCGAACATTTATACGAAGGTACCTGAATGTATCCCTGTCCCGAGCCAAAACAGAGCAAATAGAAATCTATACAGTGTGAAACTCAGAAATCACTGTACGAACTTAAGCAATGAGGCAGAATATGGTATAATCGCTTGAAGCAACTTTCTATGCAAGAAAGGCTACATGAACAATGAGAGTAATCCCTGTGTATTTATACGACGATCCCAGGATGGATTTTGTATAATCTTAGTGTATGAAGATGATCTGAATATCATTAGAACCTTGGAAGGTATTAAGAAAAAAAAGCTCTTACCTAGAGTCGAAGTTCGAAATGAAAGATTAAGGTAGAACTAAATATTGCCTAGGCTTGCAGCTTGAGCATGCCCTTGAAGGGATATTAGTGCATCAGTCAACCTACACTTAGAAGGTGTTAGAAAGGTTTGACTTTGAAAAGGCATACCCTTCGAAAGTGTCGATAATCGAGAGATCTTTGCTGTAAGATAAGGACTCATACAGACCTAGAGAAGGAGGGGGGGGGTAGTCCTAGGACCGGAATTTCCATACTTGAGCGCAGTAGGAGCACTCGTGTATTTAGCAAAATGTACTAGATCGGACATTGCATTTGCCGTGAACCTACTAGCAAGGTATAGTACAAGACCTACCAAATGCATTGGCAGGGAATGAAGGACATCTTCCGATACCTCCAAAGAAGCAAAGAACTTTGTCTGTTCTACAGAAAGAACTAAGACCTAAGTATGAATAGCTATGCAGATGCCAGGTACCTATAGAACCCGCATACAGCTAACTCACAAACAAACTATGTATTCCTATGTGGTAGAACTGCATTTCATGGAAATCGTCTAAGCAAAGTCTTGTGTCGACTTCGACGAACCACTCAGAAATCATAGCACTGTACGAGGCCTCACAAGAATGTGCTTGGCTTCGACGGATGATTCACCATATTCAACAGTCATGTGGATTGAATACCACGCAAACCCCCACTATTATCTATGAAGATAATGCAGCTTGTGTTGCACAAGTGCAGATGGGTTATGTCAAGAGTCCTCTCACTAAGCATATCAACCCCAAGTTCTTCTATGCTCATGAATTGCAGAAGATGGACGAACATAAAGTACTGCATATTAAGTCATGTGAAAATTTTGCAGATTTATTCACTAAGTCACTTTCAGCATCTAGCTTTGAAAGGTGCATTCGTGGGATTGGAATGATGAGACTTAGAGAAGTGTAGAATTCAGGGGGAGAATCTTCACGAACTCATTATTGAAACTTGATCACGAATACCGAGTACCCAAAGAGTAAATCCTAGAGATTAAATGAAATTGGGTGGATTGTACTCTTTTTTCCTTGATGAGTTTTCCTGAAGTTTCTCGGTTAATGTTTTTAATGAGGGAATTCGTGCAGCATAGCAGAACGTGTTTTATGTACTCTTTCTCCAAATTTTCCCACTGGGTTTTTATGGAGTTTTGACGAGACATAAACATGATGGATGAATGTCCAAGGGGGAGTGTTAAGAAACTGGGCCCAGGCCGGCAGCCATGGGTCCACGTTGGCCTACTCATCACCCAGTAGCCTATATATAGGAGGAGGGACCCCAAACATTGTATCGTTTTCAGAAGAGCAATAAAGAGAAGCTTGAAGTCCCCTCACATCTCTGTGTTCAATCTACTATTCTGTTCTTGTGTTCTTTTATTGTTCTTACGATTCTGAGTTTGTCTACGAGGTAATCGCTCGGACTGGACTCGCCAGCTACGGTTCCTCAACACTTTTAAAGATAAATAGTCAAATCCTTGTTGCTATTATGATTCTTTTCTCATTCTTAATTGATTTAGTCTACCACTAACGACAAGCTAATATAATAAGAGGTACATGCCGTTCAAAATGAGGGCGATATTTTAATTCAAGATTTTAATAGAATGCAAATATCTCAAATGACTAATGATGCATAAATCAGTACTAATAGCAGGCAACTCATTTTACTTTACAAAATATGCAAAAATAGAATGTAAACAAGTCAATCAGACACATGAAAAACTTACAGATGGCTCTGATGAAGGACATGAAGCAGCGTAGATGCAAACTCGATGCAGTGTAGAAACGTAGATGAATCAGCGAAGCGAGCGATCACGCAGATGTGCGCTGCCTAGAAACGTTATTGCTACCCCCCGTGTAGGTATTCCCGGCAGTAACGGCTCGGAGATACCACTCCCCTTGTTCATGGTGCACGCCAAGAAGAAGAGTCGACGAGGTTCAGACAACACAATACAACATCACAGGTTTGCAGAATGAAGAAAAGAAGAAATAGAGGCAGTAGTGTTACGCGCAATGCTCTAGACGTCTCCAAGCATATATATAGAGATGCAGACTAGTAACTGGCCTTATTAAACAACCATTTACGTACTGGTAACTGACACATTTAACCAGCCATTTACCCATTGGTAACTGTCTGTCATGAACAGCCAATAAAGCCTCAAATTCAAACATTTGAATCTCATTCAAATAGAGAGAGATGCATGGTTCAACAAAAATAAGGTGGACTTGGTCTGCCAAGTGGTGCGCCACGTCACGGCACGGTTGCGTGTCACAAGTTATAAGTCAAGTGATTTTCCACGCGAAAATACGCAAATACACGTGCGTGTGCGTGTGTGTGTTTAGCCAAAGCCCTTCTCGTGCCACCCTCATCCATGTGTCATATGTTTCAAAGAGTGGCAAGGACTACACCTTATATATTGGTCACCTCCACCTTTCCTTAGCAATATGGTACTAAACCATACATGCTTTGGAATTATAGAAAATGAGCCTCACTCATATGGGCCAATTTCCAACAATCCCCCACCAATTCCAAAGTAAGAAGCAAAAAGATGTCAAAGATATTGTGCTGAAGTACTGTTAATATACCAGTCTTTTAGTGTAAGTCCCGTATGGGTTGAACTTGCACATAGAATGACAAGATTAATCTTCTCACAGCTAATGAATGGACTAGACCTTGAATTCACAACTTTTTGTGATTAGATTTACTTGAAATCTCACCTGATACTAGGTTGTCAAAGAACCACGCCTAAATGGAGCATTATTTGGTCATGCTCCCTTACCTGCTTATGAGCTTTCTAGAGAATGCCCTGTTCTCGTGAACTACGACCACACAGTTAGGCTCAAGTAGGTATATTCTTTCTTGGTATCCTGTAGGCGAATACATTTTCTTCATTTGGACAATAGAATATATTAAGGCTTTATGCCAACCTTCCATACAGTCGAGAGTAATTTGTCTATTAGGACATGGATTCAATGAATATGTACTCTCTTGTTACAACATCAACTTGTCACGGGATCTCCGATCAAGAAGGTATGGGTTACCATTGTGACGTAACTCAAATGTGCCTTATTCTTATGTCCATAGATGCAACTGAAATCGCTTTCCGTGCTAACCCCTTTGTGAAAGGTCTGCCAGATTTTTTTCAATGCGAATATAATTCACAGCAATCATTCCGGAGTTTCTCAGTTTTCTAACAGATTTAAGCCTACACTTCACATGTCTGGAGGACTTCATATTATCCTTGGTACTTGTGACTTTAGCCAATACTGTTTGATTATCATAGTACATCAGGATTGCCAGTATTGGTTTCTCAACCAATGGCAAGTCCAACAGAAGCTCTCTCAGCCATTCAGCCTTAACAATGGCTATGTCAAGTGCTACAAGTACTGCTTCCATGGTTGACCTCATCAATTTGGTCTATTTGCAAGACCTCCATGAAACTGCAGCATCAGCTAAAGTGAACACATAGCCACTTGTAGCTTTGATCTTATCCGCATCAGAGATCCAATTGAAATCATTGTATCCTTCTAATATAGAAGGATATCCAATATAAGTAATTCCAAGAGATGTTGTGCCTTTCAAGTAACGCAACACTCTTTCAAGTGCCTCCCAGTGATCATCTCCTGGGTTAGATGTAAACTGACTTAATTTGCTCACAGCAAATGAAATATCAGGTCTTGTGGCACCAGCTTAATACATTAGTGTCCCAATAATTTGCGAATATCTTAATTCATCTTTTCCTGGCCCTTGGTACTTTCGAAGCTTAATGCTCGCATCATAGGGCATTGGAGAAATTTTACAATTCTCATAGCCAAAACGGCTTAAGATTTTCTCAGCATAATGGGATTAGTTCAAAGTGATCTCATCCTCGTTCTTGATCAATTTAATATTCAGAATAACATCCGTCTCTCCTAAGTCTTTCATATCAAAGCATCGAAATAAGAAAGATTTGACCTCGTCAATTACGGCGGTGTTTGTTCCAAATATAAGTATGTCATCCACATACAGGCACAAGATCACTCCTTAACCCCCACCATAATGATAATATACACATTTATCAGCTTCATTCACAACAAAGCCAGTAGATGTCAAAGTTTTATCAAACTTCTCGTGCCATTGTTTAGGTGCATGCTTTAGACCATATAATGATTTCAATAATCTGTATACCTTATTTTCCTGTCCAGAAATCACAAAACCATCCAGTTGATCTATATAGATTTCTTCCTCCAACTCTCTATTAAAAAAAGTTGTCTTTACGTCCATTTGATGGACATGTATGTTATGAATATTGTGTGTATATTCAAGAGGGCCCAATGGGCAATATATATAGGGAGTATAAAGGGGGTTGTCATATACAGATAAGGAAATACAAATAGAGTCTTATTCTAACACCCCCCCTCAAACTCATGGTGGATCACACACACTGAGTTTGGAGAGAAAATACAAATGTTGTGCCCTAGTTTGTGGCTTCGTGAAGAAGTCAAGAACTCAGTAACTCGATGGCACAAATCAGAAAGCAAGTACTCCCTCACACACTGTGGAGTGAGTGTATGAAGCATCCACAACAATGTGCTTGGTGAGCTCATGCTTCACTGGTCCCGAGCACATCTTGATAGCACATGTACTGTCAGACAAAAGAGTCGTAGGTCCCATCACAAGCACTCCAAAATCTGCAAGTAGCCACCTCAACCAAGTAACCTCTCATCCATCTTGCCATAGTTTTAACTCACCTCTGGCTCGAGCAGAAATCGCACCGCTTCTTAGTCTTCCAGGCAATTAGGAAGGAGCCAAGAAAAACACAGTAAGCAAAAAGAGAACGACAATCAGAAGGATCACTAGCCCAGGTCGCATCGGAGTACGCCTGAAGCTGTAGTGAGGTAGAGCCAGGGAAAAACAAACAACGAGAGATGGTCCCATGCAAGTAGCGAAGAACACAAAGAAGGTGACTGTAGTGAAGATGGGTAGGACGAGCCATGAACTAACTCAAGATATGAACAACATAAGCAATATCAGGATGAGTGCTCACAAGGTACACCAAACTCCCAACAAGATGGTGATATCGAGTAGGATCCTCAAGAAGATCACCATCACAAGGAAGTACGTAAGAGAACCAAGATCAGTCATCAAAAACTACTCACTGAGATGCTTCTTCACATACGTGATGAATGAGGAATCATCACCAGTGATGAGCATATCATCAACATACAGAAAAAGCAGTGTCCTACCCCAAGATGAGATATGAACAAAAAGAGCAGGATTATGGGAACTGACAGTGAAACCGGCAAAGAGAATCATCGAGGTAAAATCGCAAACCGAGCACGAGGAGCCTGTTTGAGGCCATAAAGAGCACGACGAAGACGACAGACGTGCCCATCAGGAACAGAATACCCAAGTGGTGGCTGCATGTAGACCTCCTCATGCAAAACACCATTAACAAAGGCATTCTTAACATCCAGCTGAGAGATAGACCACCGGCAAACATAAGCAACCGCAACAAGAGTGCGAACAGTGGTCATATGGGCAACAGGGGCAAAAGTCTCATCGTAGTCACGACCGTACTCCTACTGAAAGCCACGAGCCATAAGATGAGCCTTGTAGCACTCGATAGTACCATCAGACCGAGCCTTAATCTTGTACACCCACTTGCACATGATCGGACGAGCATGCACAGGTGTCGGTACAATATCCCAAGTCTCCGTATGTCGAAGAGCATCAAGCTCTTCTGCCATAGCGAGCTGCCACTTAGAATGAGGAGCAGCCTCACGATAAGAACTAGGCTCAGCGACAGAGAGAGCATGAGCTATCGGAGCAAGTCCAAGATGATCAGGAGGTTGAAGGGATGTCCGGTCACGAAGGACGTAACGAGGAGCATCATCAGAAGGATCAGATGTGGGTGGCGGCAAAACACCAGGAGAGGAGACTGGTGGAGGACAAGGACGCCTGGAGAAGTGAACACCAGAGAAACGAGACGGTGGTGTTGCAGGAACAAGAGACGGTGCTGCAGGAGGCAGCATCGGGGGCGGAGGTACAGAAGGAACCACTGGAGACAAACCAGGGGATGACTGTGATAATGGAGAAATAGTGAAGAGTCAGAAAGAGACAACCATGAAAGCGACTCAACGGTGGCAGGAGGAGCCGAATCTTGATAGAAGAAAGGTCGAGATTCGTCAAAGACAACGTCTCGTGAAATCCTGATCCGTCGAGCAGAAGGATCCCAGCAACGATAACCCTTATGCTCAGAATTGTAACCAAGAAACACGCACTCAACTGATTGAGCCGATAGTTTAGTGCGTTCACGAGCCTGCAGCAGAACAAAATAAGTACAGCCAAAAACACGAAGGTGAATGTACTGGGGGGCTCGAGAGTAGAGACACTCTATAGGACTGACACCCTTAAGAGCAGTGGAAGGCTGCATATTGATGAGATATGCAGTAGTAAACAAATTTCACCCAATCGTGATGGAACGTGAGAGACAAGGAGAAGAGTGCGGACAGTCTCAATCAGATGATGATGTTTGCGCTCAGCAACCCCATTTTGAGCATGGGCACCAGGACAAGAAGACTGGTAAAGAGTGCCCTGCTGTAACATCCCAAACAATGATGTGTGTTTCAAATGTAATAAAATGAGGATAAATTAAAACTTTTGATGCCTCATGATGTCATTCGAAATTTTCTAGAAATTTTCCCCTAGTAATTCCTATTTCCAAAGAACAATGTTTCTATTGATGGAAATTGTTGTCCCTAAAAACTCCATGATCCAGTCTTGTGATAATCCTCTGTAAAAAATTTTCCTATCATCTAGATCATCCTAGTAACCTCTCAGTAAAATCTCATAATTTTTAGATTTTATTTGCTATTTCAAAAGAGCAAGTCAAACCAGTTTGAACTCTGGTCAAACCCCTAGGGCAGCAGCTTGTGAATTTTCTAGAGAACAATGCATTGCATAAAAATTTATGGAAAAATTACACAAGGTTTTTCACTGGACCAGAAAGCTTGCATAAAAATTTCAGAAATTTCGGAGCTTCGGAGCTACCTCCAAAAATTCCCTATCTTCTCAGCCTTTTAAAACAAAACCTGAAATCACTATTCATCGGGCTCAGACCCGAGCCCGACTCAAACCCAACGCCGACTTGGCTCGACCAAGTCACTTAATCGAGCGTCGCATGCAGCCGTCGGATGGGCAATCAACGGCCGCGATCGCGTACCGCTTCGGCTAGTTATAACTCCTCTCGCTCAACGTCGACCGTTGGATCTCGATCCAATGGCCCGTCTCGCTCCCTTCCGTGCGATCGTGCGCCCACGGCTGAAACGCTGATGCCGCGGCCCCACCGGTCAGGTCCGTCCCCTACCTTGCGCTGGCGAAGTGCGTAACACAGGCGCCATGTCGCTGCTGCGCTTCTGCGTGCCTCCGTCGGCCCAGGACGCACTGGCCCTCGACGACCGATCTGAGTGTCGCCATCTCATGCCGTTCCCTTCTCCGTCCGTGCGCTCGCACAAAACCCCCTCTTCCCCCTCCAATTCGCTCACTTCTCCTCTCGGTGGCTGAGGAGAGCGAGGCTCGGCTGCGCGTTCCTCGCAGGTTAAGCTCCCACCGATTTGTCCCCCAGCACCTACGTCCTTCACCATCTCCATTTTTGCTCATATGAAGCTTTGTCTTACCTTGTAGCCCCAGGTCCGCCGTGGAGCTCTCTGATGCTCCAGAGCATGCTCCCGTAGCCGCCGCCGTGCCAACCCGTGCTCCGGTGAGTTCCCTTCTCGCTTAAGTGCGTCATCTTGTGCCCTTTGGTGTCAGGAGTAAAACCCCTCATCTAATTCCAACAATGCATTCACCGGATCTTGTGAATTTGAGTTTCCCCTTTTTGTCGGCCGGCGTCACTGTTCATTGTCAATTTGTCGTCTCAGTGAGCCATTTCTTGATTGCCCGTGTTTATACCATCTTCACGACACTCTTAACCTCCCTCAATCTTTCATTGTCGATCTCTTGGCGCAGATCGACCCCTCCTCGGTGAAGCCATCGCCGCCGCCTCGGTTTCTCGTCGCTAGCTCATCTCCGGCAACCCCTCCACCTCCAGGTCATCGTGGTGAGCCTCTGGAACCTCCATGTTGCCCATGCGTGCGTTAGTTTGCTGTGGGGGTCTCGTTTCCGCATTGTACTTTGTTTCCCACAGCACCACCTCCGCCCCTCGCCGTCGCGCCGCCGTGTTGGACCACCTCCGGTCTCGCCGCTGGTGCCGGCGGGTGCGCGAGGTGACGGGCTACCCATCTTGACCATCCGGCCACGCTGCCGTGCCTTGGTTCACCGGGCGAAGTCGCCGGAAGCTCATGCGCCTTGCCAGTCGCGTGGCTTCCGGACCAAGATTTAGAGCGATAATGATTAGCGTTAATGGTGATGATTAGTATTAAATGGTGAATCTTTGTCGGAAATCATTGATTACCTGAAGCTTTGTATGACTTACATGTGGGCCCGAGGCCATTAGTGCATAGTGATCCCGCTGTGCACCCGTGGGCCTAGCTCATGACTTTCGGTCCATGCACTATGCATGTGGACCAAGTCTATGACAGGCGGGTCCCACCTGTCAGGTTTAATCGGAAATCAAATGGAAAATAGAAAATAGCACTGTTTGTTTGGCCCCACTGGTCGGTGAGTAGAGCTAGGTTTGGCTGGGTATAAAAAGTATTGTATGTTTATATAATTTCCGAAATGCTTTATTTGTGAACTGAAAAATTGGTTAAACTTCAAAATTGCATAAGTAATTCATTTTAGCTCCAAAATTGATGATTCAAATTTTGTTACTTTCATTTTTAAATGTACTTTAATATAAAAATAGGTTGAACCATGTTACTATTCCATAAATCACATTTGGCAAAATTACTTTAGGTTTACTATTTTTGTTGCACTAAAAATTGCTCTAACTTTAAAAATACATAAGTATTTCCTGTAACTCCAAAAAGAGTAAACTCAATTTTTTTAGAATACTTTGTTAGTGTAGTTTATTATAAAATAGGTTGTGAGCATGATACTATTGCTGAAAATCTTATTTTGCATGTAACTTGAGTACTACTTTCATAACTTTGAAAAATCATAGAAAATTCATCTTAGCTTCAAATTAGGTGAATAAAATTCCATTGTTCATCTCTTGAGGTGCTATGCCTACCATAAAAGTTTCAAGTGCATCACTGTTCTGGAAATTTTCACCAAAATAATTAAGTAGGATGAACAGTAACCGGTGGCATTTTTATTGGATTTTCTAGAAAACTGCCATTCAAACTGTTATAACTTTTCCATAGAACATCCAAATAAATTGATTCTTGTTGCGAAATTCATCTAAAATCATGCTCTACCTTATGTGAAATTTTCATAATTTTTTGGATGACTTTGAATTTTTGGGTCTTTTTGGTGTTATTCGTCCTTATTGTGCTTTCGACTTCTTTCGCTAGGTTCAAATGATATTATTGATTGCGCGAGTGACCCTCTGCAGCAAGATAATCAACCTCAGCAAGGCAAGCAGTTTGATCATAAATGTCCTATTACTTTCAAGTCTAATACTTTGTTTACAAATTGTATGTATGCATGCTTTTGTGTCAAAGTAATTTTCCCGATTAAAGGTAGCTATTCCTATTGCATGATTGCCCTTAAATTGTTATCCCCTGCCACAAAACATAAGTTATTAATATCGCTGGTGAATTAGAGCCCGGTGATTTAATTATGCTCTTTTATTGTCCTAGCGGTGTCATGCTTAGAAATGCTTAGCAACCGGTAGAATTGGGCGGTTATCGACTTAGTCGATAACCTTGATCACACAAAATTATTATTATCTTTATGCTTAGCACCTTGTGCTTTGTTACTTTATAAAGTCAAAAACTGAAAAATAAAAAAATAAAATATTTTAGACTTGGGCACAATGGTTGTTGGTGTGAATTTATGGTGTGACTGGAATGGTGCCTGGGTCAACAAGGACCGAACATCTTGGACACTAAGCCAAGCGCTTATTGCGTGCTAACCACATGAGAGGGATATGGGACCTCTCTTGACTTAGTACTTTGGCGTGTGTTAGCTCCGAGTTGCATGGTGGGTTATTGGGTGAGCAGTAGCAGAGGTTATTCACTGCAAGGAGCATCGTCCTTTATAAGGAGATGAGCATCTTTGATGACTCCGCATCAATGTATGGGGCTTCCTCCCATATGGGTGACTTGTAGTTAATACACAATATTGAAAATATCTCATAGGACTTAGCCTTGCCGGCATACCAATGGAAGTGTGCTTAATTGTAACGTCCCAAAATTTGGCTTTTCAAAAATCTTTTGATTAGTTTAGGTCCCTGGAAAATTTCACCAATTTTATTTGAATTAATAAAGCTTAAATGGGACTTTCATAAATCAAAAACAATTTAATTTGATTAATCTCAATATCAACTATTATCAAAACTATTTTATTTGGATTCTATGTACTTGGATATATTTTATAGAATTTTCTAGAATTTTTCCGAGTGCATTTGCTATTTTCTAATTTGCCTTTTTGGATTTTCGGCTATTTTCAAAATAGAAAATCTATTAGGAAATCTCAATTAATCCTGGGCTGAATTTGGCTTCGGCCCACTTCTCTTCCTCTCTCCTCCAGCCCGCTTTCTTTCCTTCCCCATCCGAGCTAACCCGCCTAACCCTCCGGCCCTCTCGCCTGTTGGCCCAGCGCTCTAGCCCACCTGAGCCGGCCTGTTCCGCTCGAACCGCCAGCCCGCTCGCCCGCTTGACCCAGCCAACTCCCCGCCGCCAACCCTAAGTGCCGCGCTCGGACTCACGTCACCGCCGCCGCCATTCGCGTGTACCGCGCCAGACTCGCGGAGCCGCCGCCGTGAAGTCCGGATGTCGCACGGGGCTATTCAAGGCCCCGGTGAACCTCGATCGGCGCCTTTGGCCCGTGCCCACCTCCACCTTGACCGCCGCCCCCGAAGCCGCCAAGTGCCGCCGCCATTAACATCGATCCGAAGCTCCTCGCCGCCACAGCCCGGTGCCTCTCCGTCCACACCAACGCCGCCTTCGACACCCGTGGCCGCCGTCTTCGAGCCGTCACGGGAGCGCCATCCCCCTCCAACCCGAACCGCCACCTTCATGGGGTTGCCCTGAGCTCCTCCCCGTTCACCGGTGAGACCTCCGCTCCTCTTTCTTCCTTCTCGCCGTTCTTCATCGGTGAAGCCTCCTGATCCGGAGCGTCGTCCCACCTCCAAGCCGAGCCGCCGCCACCATTGAAGCCCTCGAGCTTCTTGCCTCTTGAACCCTCACCGGTGAGGTACCTTGTCCCTCCCCGCACCCTTCTCCTACCTCACCGATTTTCGCCGCCCCAATTCGTCGAAGCCATCAAGGCCTTTGTGCTTGTGCGTCGTCCTTTGTGGCATGCACCGTCATCACCTGCGTGGCCTGTACCTAACCCAGTCCTAAAGCCAGAGCAGTATGGACGTGGTTCATTGTGAACCTAGGCTATGACTTGCGGGGCCCCTTCTCGGTCAACACCGATCCAAACCCTAACACCGAAACCGTATAGACTTGGCTCATGTGAATCAAGTTTATGCCTAACCGGTCCCGCGTGTCATTGCACTGTTCTGTGGACCTCATCCACCGTGAACCCAAACCCTAGCCCGTGGACTTGGTCTATGGACCAATGGCCCACTTGTCTTTCCCTTTACCTTATTTCTAGAATTATTGTAATTCTAGAAATTCATTTATTCAGTGGGTCCCACCTGTCATCCACTTTTCCTTTTCGGAAATTAATCCGATTTCTAAAATTCAATTATCCAATTGGTCCCACATGTCATTCACTACCTTTGTTCTCTTCACTTACCAGTGGACCCCACTTGTAAGTCCTCAATCCATTTTATCTTATTTAATCCGAGGGAATATTCTCTGAATATTCTTTTTCATCATTTCATGTGATCTTTCAAAGCTCACATCTTTTAAATCCGAACTCCGATTGAGTTCATTCAAATTCCTAAATTCATCTCAATTCAATATCTATTTATCTGAGATTACTATTTAATTCTTGGAGTTTATTTGCTCTCTGTTGTTTATTTATTTAGTTTATTTGCTTGTTTGCGAATAGACGTCGATACTGCGAGAAGTGCTGATCAAGAAGGAGCTGAAGGTCAAGACAGTAGGAGATTAAAGATTAAATAAGATCGTCATTGCTAGCAAGGCAAGTTGTACCTTTGATCATATTGAATCCTAGTTTTCTAAAATTACTTTGATTCAAAGTATTGCATTTACTTTAAGTATGTATTTAAATGCTTTTGGGTTTAGTTATTAATCCAATTTGTTATAACCTCCTTGTCTACTTGTTATGTCTTAATCTTTTATCACCCTAGCTTGGTTATTTATTAGTTGGTATTATTGTAGCACCAACGTGGGTTGGTTAGATGCGATTAGATTGCTTAGCCATGCCACGAATCACCTTTTCATGTAAAGTTGCAATTATCAACTTGACTATGTGACTATGGAACTATGTGATAAAACTGTGTGTACTGTGTGCTATTATGGCATGTGTTGCACTTAACCAACTGGGTGGGAAAGGATTTAGACTGAGGCAAGTGGTGGAAACTGTGTGGCATGGTGACTGTGTGAATTGAGGATATGAATCTGTGTGTCAAAATAATCTGTGTGGCTTAGTTAGAAATTGGAAGTCTTGCCTTGGTCAATTAAGGACTGAACTTTGTGCGCCATTGAACTGGGCCTCTCGTACAACCACATGTCTGTTATGGGACGGGCCTAACTTAGTAAGTTACGGAGTCTTGACATTGATTACTCAGGTAGTAGGTTAGGCTCAGTGAAGGGTGGAGGTGTGTGGTACCATGTAGTCGCATCGCGGGACGGTTCGCCGCTTCCCTGTCCAACGGTGTGTGTCGTACCATCCACTGTGTATAGTTTGGTATGACGGTTCATAAGCACACTGGGAGTGTCAATGTTGAGATGAAGTTTCTGAAAGGTTTTGTTGTGATCAGCTCTGATCCAGTTGATTGCATCTTGTGGGTAAAGTGTACAAACTCTGCAGAGTGTTAAATCAATCTATTCGAATAGCCGCGTCCGCGGTCATGGACATGCTCGGGGATTTCACACGAGGGGTAGATTTTCATAAAACAGTTGGGAAGGAGCTGTGTGATTTAAGTCATATGGCTATGTGAATAACTTGATTAGGCTATGTGTCTTTGTGAAATCAAACTGTTAAAATTAAATATTATTTATTTGTTTTACTGTATGCTTTCAATCTATTATTTGTATTCAATTGCAAATATCGCATTTTTGCAAAATAACCACAGAATGCCATTCCTTTGGAATAAGCCTACATGTATAATTGCATTTCTGTGGTATGACTTGCGAGTACGGTTGTGTACTCATGCTTGCTTTGACGAATCAAGCAGAACTAAAGGAATCGCTAGTCAACAAGGTCTACTTCAAGGATCGTGGAGAACTAGGTCGCGCACCTCAGCCGATTGCCTGTGGGCATATGGATGGGCTTCACTAGAGTTATCCCATTTCGTTTCGCTGCAGCTTCATTGAGCTTTTTGCCTTCTGAGGCATTAATTATAAGCTTTGACCTTAAAGTCTTTACTATGATGTTTACTGTATTTGCCTATTTATTAGTTATCTTTGTATATGGAATTGATATTTCACTGATGTTGTCACTGTGTGCACTAGCGTGATCCTCGAACTAGTGCAAGATATACGAGAGGTCCAGAGTGTATTTTTGGGTCCCGACACTAATCTAGTGGCAAAAGAGGCGATGCAGCGTGTGGGTACATTGGTACACCCTGCAGGTTCAAACTATTCGAATAGCCTCGTCCTAGGTTATGGACATGCTTGGTAAGGTCTCTACAAGAGTTAGACTACAACATTTAATTAAAACTTGATGTGGGTGGTATGAATGGGGAATTCATGCTATTGTTGTGGTGGCTATTGGGTTAGCCACTTCCAGGATGTTTTGTTACTATTTGTTTATTGTATATCGCTGTTTTTATCAAATAAAAACAGATTACAAAATTGCTTTAAATCTATTACTTTATTGCAAATGAAAACTTGCTTTATGCTGAAATTTGAGTCTAGAGCCTGCTCCACTTAAATAAGCTTGCATGTAGCTATTTATATAGGCCTGTTACTCTACACGTAAGTCTTGCGAGTACATTTTTGTACTCATTTGCTATGCTTTAATTAAATTATTGCAGAGGAGGAAGTTGCACCCCAAATGTTATACTTTTGCGAGATGTGCGGTGGTTTCGAGGACTAGGTTGGTGGCTCGGTTAGTTGCCTTGTGGGTTAAAGGCACACTAATTGGCTTTTGTTTATCGCCATCTTATGGCACCTTGCTTCCGCTGTTATTTAAGACTCTTTAGTTGTATTTGGCCGGTCGGCCCCTTTTGTAATAACTATATATTGTATGTCTTTTGAATTGCTTAGTTGTGCTTTGGATTCTATTGTGTTGAATGGAATTGATGCATAATTTTTGTATGGGGTATGTGTACTGCACTTCTGGGAAGTATATATACGCCGAGAGCCGTGATATTTGATTTGTAATGCTTGAATCATCTTAATGGTTAAGTATTACAAGTTAAATACCCCGGGTTCTCACACCTGCTCAGAAAGAAACTGTCTAAAAGCGCCAGAACAATACTTGCCAGCAGAATCACAGCGAAAAGTACGGATGGGAGAATCAAACTGAGTACAAACCATTGTTGCAAAGCTACGATAGAGCGCAAGAAACTGACCACGATTAGATATAGGGAAAATCCATGTAAAATGGGAATAATCATCAATGAAGATCACATAAGATTTATGCCCGCCTTTAGAGATAATAGGCGCAGGTCCCCATACATTTGAATGAACTAAATCAAAACGGCAAGAAGACAAGGACTCACTAGAATGATAAGGAAGTTGGAGCTGCTTTCCCAACTTACAACCCTGACAAAACATGGACGTGTCAACAGGAACACGTCCAAGAACACCCTGACGAACTAATGAAGAAAGACGAGATCCACACAAGTGACTGGATGATGATGCCATCACAAAAAAACTCCAGAGGTGGTGGCGGAAGGGCGATGGATGTAGAGGTGATAGGAGCAACTGAAGTGGATGGAATGTGGAGCCGGTCAAGAATGTAGAGACACTGACGATCCCTCTCGGGCGCGGCCCGATCCCAAGTACTGCCCCTGTCATGGGTCTGAACAAAACAGGTGTGAGAGTCAAAACCAACCCTACAACCGAGATCAGTGAGCTAACCCACCGAGAGAAGCTGCATGGTAAGCTGAGGAACATGAGAAACAGCTGGAACAAAAAAGTTAGTGGACAAAAGAGTGACTGACTCTTGACAGACGGTAGTACCGCCGTCCGTCTCGACAGAGATAGGAAAAACCGGAGGTCCCATCAAGTGAGAGATGTGGAGTCACGTGTCATGTGGAAAGAGGCACGAAATCCGTAACCCAAGAAGTACTTGGAGGAGATGTCTCGAGCTAGACTAGCGTAACTCTTTGAGCCGAGAGAGTCAGCCAACAAGAGCTTGGCGAATCTGCCTGAGCAGAGTCACCTCGCCGAGAAGATCTGACGTCTTTGATCGTCCTCTGCCGAGGAAGTGCCTCCTGTCGTCCTTGGATCGTCCAACTCCACGCTTTATTGCTTTTTTCGCCAGACCGCACAACGCCGTAGTCGTGTCCAAGTTCTTGTAATAATTGCACTAAACCCGGTTGGTGTAAAACAGAGGTAAGCAGACACCGAGAAGGGATCAGTCGGGCGTAAACCGTCAGTGTGGTCGAAGAAGAAGGGGTAGCAAGCATACCGAACAAAGCTGTCTTTGCTAGCCCATGCAGCAACTCCTCAAAGACGAAGCGTCGAAAGAGCCTCAATGACTGTCGGTCGTGGTGAGCAGATCAGCACTTGAACCCTGACAGGCTCAAACTCTGGGCGAAGACGGCAGACGAAGTCATAAAGGTGAAGGCGATCACAATCCGCTTTCTGCACTTTATGACACTACTGGCAGAGCGGAGAAGCCAGCTCGTCTAGCTGGCGCCAGAGACTGGCCAGGGCTCAGAAGAAGTCGTTAAAGGAGGAGTCCTCTGGCGGCGTCTCAACTCACGCCGGCGAAAAGAATCGAGCATCGCCGCTCACGGTATCGCTCGCGCAAGTAGTCCTAGATCTGACGAGTGGCACACAAACCAACAATGTTTGGCTAGATGGAGTCGTCGACACTGACCACCAGGATGGCTCGAACACGGGCCTCATCAGCACACCAGCGCTCAAAAGCGTCTATGGCATACTGAAAGGCCTCATCAGCAGTAGCAATATCGGCCTCTGCCTCCTTCTTGGCGGCCTCATCTTTTGCAGGAGGTGCAGAAGCCGGCTGTCGGGGAGAAGGTTGGACTGGCGACGGCGGACAAGGTCGGGCACCAATGACATGTCCCCAGAGGTGAAGACTATCGAGCGTGATCTCCATGAGTGAAGACCACAACATGTAGTTCGTCCCATGAAGCATAGTTCCCGAGAATGGGATCATAGCTGATGAAACAGAAGCCATCGGTAGGCGGCGCTGGACGGTGCGGTGACCAAGGCAATGAAGTCTAACAGGCGGCGCTGGACGGCGCGGCGGTTAGATCAACGTACTCTTTTTTTTATTTTGGGCCGAGCCGGCTAAAATAGCCTCATGGCCTGCTCACAACACAAAGGAAGCAAGCACATGGAGAACCCTAGGGTTCCCGTGCGGTGGCGGCGGCAGCTGTGATCGACGAGCTCACTGAGGCGCGCAATTCCCCTGCAGTGGCGGCAGCCGGCGTAGCGGCGGCGGCGGCGATCGACGAGCTTGCTGAAGCGCGTGGGAGGTCCCTGCTCAGTCGATGTCAAGATCGTTGGAGAAGAAGCGGCCCTCGACGACGGTGATGAGGCGGCGTCGAGCGGAGGCCGGTGTCGGGCGGCGGATGGCGGCGGCGACCCAAGAGGGCGACGGTGGCTCTGCTTAAGCGGCATTGGCGGCGACAAGAGGGCGGCGGCGGTTCGGCCGTGGCGATCGGCGTCGAGGCGTCGGGCGTGAGGCCGGAGGTAGCAACAATGCTTCGGCCAAGGGCGATGGCGGCGACCAAGAGGGTGGCAACGACTTGGTCAGGATCGTTGGCGGCCAAGTCTTGAAAAAAAAAACTAGGGTTAGAGCCCTAGCTCTGATACCATGTTATGAATATTGTGTGTATATTCAAGAGGGCCCAATGGGCAATATATATATAGGGAGTACAAAGGGGGTTGTCATATACAGATAAGGAAATACAAATAGAGTCCTATTCTAACAATGTAGACCATAGGAAGATGCTAACACAAGGAGCACTCTGATGGTGGTTAGTCTGGCGACAGGAGAATAGGTATCAAAGAAATCTTCTCTCTCTTTCTGGGTGTAACCCTTGGCCACAAGCCTTGCCTTGTACTTCTCAATAGTACCATCAGACCTTTGTTTCTTTTTAAAGACCCACTTACATCCTACAGGTTTGCACCCGATAGGACGATCAATGATCTCTCAAGTTCCATTAGCCATGATAGAGTCCATCTCGCTATGGACTGCTTCTTTCCAATACTCAGCATCAGAAGATGCATAAGCCTCTGAAAGAGTATTTAGCACATCATCCACGAGATATACAATAAAGTCATCAACAAAGGTTTTCTCAACCCTTTGTCTCTTGCTCCTGCGAGGAGCTTCTGCGACTAGGTTGTTATCCTCCTCAGGGATATCACATATTGGTTCAGAAATGGTGGAAAGTTCAGAAGTTTGATTATTCTCACTTTCAATATTTTCAGTTTGAACATTCTCGGTTCGTGAAGTACTGACTATAGTTCTCATAGGAAAATAATCCTCAAAGAATGAAGCATCTCTAGACTCCATTATTGTGTTAGCAATAATCTCAGGAGTTTTTGATTTAACTACTAAAAATCTATAGGCCGTGCTATTGTTTTAGGTCCAAGCTTTCTCTTTTTCTACAATGGTATATTGACTTTTGCCAAACACCCCCAAGTTCACAGAAAATTGACATTAGGCTTTCCCCCCTTCCATCCCTCATATGGAGTAATCTCACTCTTTTTAGTGATTACTCTGTTTAGACCGAAAGTTGCTGTCAATATAGCTTCCCCCACCATGCCTTAGGCATACCAGCACTCTCTAACATGGCATTAACCAAGTCTGTTAGTATCTGATTTTTCCTCTCAGCTACCCTGTTTGATTGGGGTGAATATGGTGGTCTAAATTCATGGACTATTCCATGCCCAAAACAGAATTGGAAAAATTCATGAGAGATGTACTCTCCTCCACGATCAGACCTTAGTCCTTTTATTTTCTTCTCTAGTTGGTTCTCAACCTCGGCCTTGTAAGTCTTAGAGTAGTTTAAAGCTTCATCCTTAGTTTTTAGCAAATACACATAGTAGTAGTGTCTTACATCATCAATAAAAGTTAGAAAATATCTTTTGCCTCCTTTTGCCAACAATCCATTCATTTCACACAAATATGAATGAACAAGATCTAAATGTGCCAAGTTCTTTTCATCCTCTAATCCCTTAAAGGGTTTGCGAGGTTGCTTTGCTTGCACACATGACTAGCACTTTGATCCTTTGACAATTTCACATTTTGGAATTAAATCTAATTTGGAAATTCTAGCAATACTATCAAAACCAATATGACAAAAACGAGAATGCCAAATATTCGCCTCACATTTATTTAAACCAGTTGCAACATTCAGATTATAACAAATCTCAATAGTACTTAGGCAGAACAAGCCTTCGCTCTCATAGCCTGTACCAACAAAATTTCCGAACTTCGACATTATAATTTTATTTAACTCAAAGACTGGTTTATAATCGTCCCTACATAGGACATAACCACTAATGAGGTTCTTATTTATTGTAGGAGCATGTTGCACGTTCTTCAAGTGGACAATCTTCCCTGAAGTAAGCTTCAGATCCACAGTACTAACACCAAGAACAGAAGCATGCGACCTGTTTCCCATTAGGACAGAAGAAGCCCCTGCTGCCTGATAAGAAGAAAGCAAGGAAATGTCAGAACATACGTGAACATTAGCACCAGTATCAACCCACCAATTAGCGGAAATGACAGTCTTTCGCCATATGCTCGTTTTTTCTACACACAAAGAAGGTGATGTTTCTCATGTCCTTCTTCTTGGTTTTCTTCTTAAAGCTAGTTTTCTTGTTTGGTTTGTTGGATTTGTGCTTCTTTGCAACAATATTTTTCTCTATGAAATTTGCATTGTTCTGACCAGAAGTGCTAGGTGCATCTTTTGCTCTTGCCTTTTCTTCCACATCGAGGGAAGCAATGAGATCTTCAATGGAAATATCTTCTCTCTTGTGTTTCAAGCTAGTGGCAATATCCTGCCAAAAAACAGCAAGTTTGGCAACAATGCCCGCAACCATAAACTTAGGAGGCAACATACAGCCCAAGTGCGCAATGTCACCAACCAATAGCTGGAGATCATGAGATTATCCAACTATGGACTTAGCCTCATCCATGCTAAAGTCGAAGATTACTCACATATGTAGAGCCAGCGACCTGCTTTTGTCTCTGCATATTTGTGCTCTAGTGCATCCCACAACTCTATGGCGGACTTATAGTCCATATACACATCGTAGAGCTGATCTGCTAAAATGGTCAGAATGCAGCCAAGAGCAGTGTTGTTCACATTATCGAACTGCATATACTAGTCAATCGTAAATGGATACTATGAGTGGATTACCCACCACAGCCCCAAAGACATGAGCCAAAACTTGGCTTTAGCCTGCCATCTATGAAAATTCTTACCAGAAAACCTCTGTAGTTTCATAACATTAGAAGCACCAGCCATTGCTATATTGCAACAAAGTTTACAATAAGGTTTCTGGAATGTTGAAAATGAGGGCGATATTTTAATTCCAGATTTTAATAGAAGGCAAATATCGCAAATGACTAATGATGCATAAATCAATACTAATAGCAGGCAACTCATTGTACTTCAAAAAATATGCAAAAATAGAATGTAAACAAGTCAATCAGTCACATGAAAGACTTACAGATGGTTCCAATGAAGGACAAGAAGCAGCGTAGATACAAACTCGATGCAGTAATGGCTTGGATATACTGCTCCCCTTCTTCACGATGCACACCAAGAAGAAGAGTTAACGAGGTTTAGACAGCACAATACAACAACACAGGTTTGCAGAAGGAAGAAAAGAAGAAATGGAGGCAGTCCTGTTACACGCAATGCTTTGGATGTCTCCAGGCATATATATATAGAGATGCAGACTGTAAACTAGCCTGATTAAACAACCATTTACGCACTGGTAACTGACACATTTAACCATCCATTTACCCGGTGGTAACTGCCTGTCATCAACACCCAATAAAGCCTCAAATTCAAACATTTGAATCTCATTCAAACAGAGAGAGAGAGAGAGAGAGAGAGAGAGATGCATGGTTCAACAAAAATATGGTGGACTTAGTCTGCCAAGTGGTGCGCCACGTCACAGCACGGTCGCGCGTCGCAAGTCACAAGTCACGCAATTTTTCGCGTGAAAATACTCGAATACACGCGTGCGCGTGTGTGCTTAGCCAAAGCAACTCCTCGTTCCACCCTCATCCATATGTCACATGTTTCAAAGAGTGGCAATGACTCCACCTTATATATTGGTCACTTCCATCTTGCCTTAGCGATATAGTACTAAACCATACATGCTTTGGAATTATAGAAAACAGGCCTCACTCATATAGGCCAATTTCCAACACATGCTCCTTGTTATCCCCACCTAGGCTTAAGAGCTGGGCATTGGGCCATGTTGTGCCGGCACAGCACGGGCCCACTGTGCTTCAAGCCGCATCGTGTCATGCCGTGACAGCCCGCCTCACCTCTGGCAAGGCCCAGGCATGGCCCAAAGCCCACTGTGTGGGGGCCATGCCGTGCCGTGCTAGCCCAAACCCAGCCCTAAGTAACTATAGACGGTGGTCACGGTGACGATGATGGTGGCAGCGACCGCCATCTTCATTCCTCTCATGCCCGCCTCGTTAAAATTGAATTAATTGCGTAAAAACATGGGCACGTAAATATTTTGAGGGAAAAAGTGGATTTTTCTTGATATTTTACAGATACAATGTTACTGCCTCATTAAAAACCTTACGCCCAGAGTGGGGTTCCCCGAGTAAGGAAAAGTATACAGTAACAACATGCGTACATACTAACTACTCATCAATGTCGAGATTGTTCATGCATTCGAGGTTAGCATATGCCTGCACGATCTCAAGATCCTCTAGTTGATGAGTTGTTGCTCTTTAGCCAATTCTCAGTCCTTGGCGCATGTGATTGCCTCCACCATCCTAAACGTGATGGATGATCTTTTTTCTTCAATTATTCTCCGTACCATGCTGAACGTTGCTTCTAAAGAGACAGTAGACACCGTACCAGCAGAACATCCCGTGTGAAATGTGACAACACAAAAAGTATATGCCTGTTGTTCTTCCACCACTCGAGCAAGTCTATCTTGCCTCCGCTAGTAAGTCAGGATCGATGTTTGCAAAATCATGCTCCAGGTAATGGTTTAGCTCCGAGACAGAATTCCGCTTGGGGGCCGTCTGAGACTAAGAGGATGAAGAACTGGACTTGCCCTTTTGCTTCTTCCAAAAGTGGGATGTCAAGCTTGTCTTTCCTTGTTGCGTCTGCTGTGAGGCCTTCGATCTCACGCTACTGCCGAATTCATTATGATACATGCGAAAAACACAAAAAAAAAAGCTTCTCTTTAACATGTGCGAAAGCTTTCGAGTAATCAAGACCAAGGCATTCACATATTCCCTCCATACCGATCTACAAACCTGCCAACTTTTTCGTAGGATTGAAAATGATAGCAAAGCAATACACGTGTGAAATAGAGCCGAAATATTTAATAAATTTTTCCTCCATTAGTGAGACAGCATGACCTAAAAGGTGGCCCTTCCTAGATTTGACAATCTTGTATGAAATTAACCAAATAAATTCTATAACTAAGCAAGAGGTAGGGTAATAAACACCAGATAGAACCTTTATTGCTTTATAAAAGGGTCTTAAAAACTCTCGAAAATGACCAGCAATTTGACAATCTGAATTAGTAAATACCAATTCATTGTTTTGAGAGTTAGCATTGACAAAAACAGATAAAACATGTTCGTACCCTTGTAACTTCTTTAACATGTTGTATGTCGAGTTCCACCTCACCTTCATGTCAAGACCGAATTTTCTTCGCTCCTTCCCATTGGCTGCGCAGTACTTCATGAACCTGGCTACCACTTGTGGGGAATTTGTGACGTAGCGAATGGAATCACGAACACTATTGAAATATCCGCCAATCGCTTACATACTGTCTTGAACAACAAGGTTCAAGATATGGCATACGCATCTCTAGTGGAGAACATAACCACCAATATACGTCTGCAATCTTGGGGTGAGGATGTTCATAGCAGTCATGTTCGCTAATGCATTATCAAGAGTTATAGAAGCAACCTCATTATCTATCTTAAAATCATCAAGTACGTGCAGTATACACTCGGCAATGGCCTCTCCCATGTGTGATTTGTTAATTACCTTAAACCATATGACTCTTTTGTTTAGCTTGTAATTATTATCTAAATAATGAGCTACAACAATAAGGTAAGAACTTCTCTGGTGTAATGATGTCCAAATGTCTAAAGTTATAACAAAAGAGAACCAAACTTATATGAATAGTTCCTTAAGCTCTGCCAGTTCCTTATGATACATCCGTAAAATATCAGATGTAGTGGTTCTCCTACTAACATGTTGGTACTGTGGGCAAAAGCCACGTTGGACCATTCTTTCGAACGGGCAACTTTCACCCATCCTAATCGGTTGATCTTCTGAAACAATATATCTAGCAATTTCCTCATGGACAGAAAGCAGGTTGTATACCCAAGTACTTACAGAGCCATCAGCCTCGAAGTTTAGCTGCGTTTGTACTCCTCCCCCTTGGCTCTGCTCCCTGATCTTGCGCAAGTTTGCTTTGTAGTGCCGGTTCAAGTGCCATGTCCCTACAGCTGTACGAGCAGTTAATTTAGCTTAGCAATAATTACAAGTTGTGATATCTACTGTTTGGCCATCTTGGATTTTCTGGCTCTAGGTCATGTGCTTCCAGCAATTCGCCCTTCCTCCAGACCCGCCAATGTTACCGTCCATGGACGGGGGAGAGAAATCTGGTGTCTCCATTGGCTCCAGACCGCCCTGGTACTCCTCGTAGCCCTCCGTACCGTCCATATGACGGTCATCCATGTCGTAGTCTCCCATGCTTGATGAGAGCTGATGAGCATCAACGGGAGTCAGAGCCAAAGGAGGGCTAGGGGAGCGGCGGCGGGAGCTTACACTAAGTCTCCCTGCTGCCCTTTTCGTGCTATGACTCCTCGATAGCATACCGCTCGGGAGCTCCTTGGTGCTCTGACTCCTTGGTAGCATAATGGATGCTTGGGAGAGTAGATGGATGTTGAAGAAATGAGGAGAGTAGATGCATGGTGAATAAATGAGGAGAGTGGATGGATGGTGAAAAAAATGAGAAAATGAGTTGATTTTATAGCCATCAATCAAGAAGAAGGCCGTTGCTCCTGAACATTGCTAATGACCGTTGTCTGCACCTCCTGAATGTTGCTAATGACCATTGTCTGATCTGTTTTCCCTGATTCCCTCTCTCAATCCATGCATGTACCAATACATCGGTCACTCCATGTCTCTATCTAACTTTCCTCACTCTTTTCCCTAATTCCCTCTCTCAGTCTCAGTCTCTTTTTGCCACATTTGAGTGACCCCTCTTCTCTCTTCTCTTTAATCGGCCTTCGGCCGAACCCCACTCAGCTTGTCGGCCACTCCCATGACTCCCATCAATATGAATTCTGGAGTCTCTTGGAAGTTGGAAAGGCTCAAAGGCAGGGGCAAGTCATAAGTGTTGGCATGCACACACTACTACTAATAGTCTACTAGACTAGAGTACTAGAGTACTAACTAGTCACTGGTGGCTGGTAGCTGGTGTGCATCAGTGCATGTGTGTAGGGTCATGGCTAGCTTGTCCTCACCTCACAATACATGAATAGATGTCAACTCCAACAGCAGACTTTCGTCCTATTACCATTTACCAACTGTGAGAAATTTTTTACTACACAGCCCACACACCATGAAGGCTTGAATCCTTGAACCATGAGGCCATGACCCTACACAGCAGCTACGCTCCTGCTCAGAACTGAAATACTATACAAAATTAATGGGGGAGAGAGAGACCGAGAGCCGCCTCCCTCAAGATCTCATCTCCCTCATCGGCCATCTCCCATTCTCCCCCGGTGCCTCCTCTCCCTGTGGATCTCCCTATCTCCCCCATCCCCTGCCGCCTTCGGCCTCTCACACCCCCAGGAGAATGAAGCGGTTTTGGGCGTGTTGGGCCCAACCACGCGGTGACCATGGCGGGAGGCTGAGTGGTGCGTGAGGCCGAGGTGGGAGGCGGAGGAGGTGGCAGGAGGCCGAGTGGCGCGTGAGGCCGAGGAGGGAGGTGGAGCGATGCGGTAGGAGGTGCGAGGAGGCGGCAGGAGGCGAGGCGGCCAGGGCCGAGGTGGCGAGCCCGAGGCCGTGAGGCGGGAGCCAGCGAGGCCGAGGCGGCTGCGGGAGGCGAGGAGGCAAAAATATGCCCTAGAGACAATCATGGAGATGATTATATTTCATTATGTTCATAATATTGGATAATATGTTATCATGTTCCTTGAATGAATCATTGGTTATGAAGATTAACAAGTATGTGACTTGTTGGTGAAACTCTTAGCTTATATGATGTCGTTCTAAATGAATCCCTAGTCGGATGTCAATGGTTGGAACACCAGTGACTCTATCGACCAGCACATGTATTGATTGATGACCATGTTTCACCGTTCATGGATATAGGGATATCGAATCAATAATGTGAACACATGTTAGAGAACATGGGGTTGGATTGACCCACCTTAAGATACTATTGAGATTGTTATGATTCTATGTGTCGTTAGTTGGTCTCAAGCAATGATGATGTATAATCCTTAGACCTGAGATCATCATGGTTTCCTACATGTATAATAGCACTCTTAGGGGTTGCCAATCACTACTCGTAACTGGGTAGTTATAAAGGCAGCTTTTGGGTATGCTATGAAACATGCGGAGGAATGTGACTGGTCGGATATGAGATTTGCCCCTCCTAACATAACAGGAGAGATGTCTCTGGGCCCCTCGTTGTGGTCGAATAAAGAAAGTGCATAGCCATACCACTAGTGGTCGAAGTGTTTGACCACGTGAAGTTATCCGACACTCGATCGAGAAAGTATTGAACAGTCCATGAATGACACAACATCTCACCTGGAGTTCAACCAGACATCGTGAGGCAAATGGAGAATACACAAGTAGGTCGCTTAGTTCGATCAGTTACGGACTAGTTGTATGGAGATACGAGCTGGTCATAGACTGGTCAAACGTAATCACATAGTGGTCGAAACCTAGTCGTAAGGAGTTACGAACTGGTCGTGACCAAATACGAACTGGTCATATAGAGATAGGACCTGGTCGTAGATCATATTGCATTAAGGTTCGTCCGATATAATTTGTGTGTATTTGGGAATCGTTATGTCCTGCTAGGAACTGTTAATGACTCGTGGTCGGAAAGGATTTCCGAGTCACAACCGATTACGCAGGAACTTACAAGGTCAGACACTTAACGGGTTGGAACAAACCAGTACGATACGATTCGTCAAACGTGTTCGGATAGGATCCATCACGAGCACTATATAAGGAGATGCATGAGGCTGTTGGGATGAGGTGAACGTAATAGAAAAGACACACGAAAGTCGTGAGTTGAGTTGTCCCACCGAAACCCTAGCCGCCATCTTCCTGAGAGCTCTGTCGTGCGACTTGGTGCTAGCACACCGGTGTATGGTTGTTCCTTCTCTGGATGTGTGGATACCGTAGAGGCGCTACTGCGGTTGCTATTACACTTGAGGACGATCCGCGATCTTCATAAGGAACTGCAGAGGTCGCTGGAGGAGACGATCGACCACGACCACCGCACCGACGTGCTTGACACTAGACGATCGACTACGACCACTGCATCGATGCCCTCTACGTTGGACCTGGCTACTTCAACCCTTCTTCCGCTGCTCTGTGCGTCTGGTGGTAACGATCTGTGATCATCTACTTGTCTGGCTTCCTGGTTTACGTGGTAGAAAATTTTGATTTGTTGTTATCGTAGCCTACCCGTACCCCAACAGACTAAAGAGGCAAACAATGCCTTTGAAGAACTTAAGAAGTACCTTACGAGTACCCCGATCCTAGTATCTCCAAGATCGAGAGAAACATTGCTGATTTACATGGCTGCAACACCACAAACAGTCAATGGTGTACTGGTCATAGAATGTGATAGTGTTCAACGACCGGTATATTATGTAAGCAAAGTCTTGCATGAACCAAAGGAATGATATCCACATGTACAAAAGTTGCTCTATGGTTTCCTTATGGCTTCAAGGAAACTAAGGCATTACTTTCATGCCCACAAAGTGGTCGTACCAATTGGATATCCCCTATGTCAAGTTCTTGGAAACAAGGAATCATCAGGACGAATAGCAAAATAGGCGAACAAGATTGGGGTGTTCGACCTCCATTTCATCTCACGAACAGTAATCAAGTCCCAAGCAATAGTAGAATTCATTGCCGAATGGATAAACCCTGAACCCACCCGAGGGCCCGAGTACGAACACAACAACGAGTGGGCAATGTACTTTAACGGTTCCTTGATGCTCAAAGGCTCGGGGGCTGGAGTCGTCCACATATCCCCTACTGGAGAACACATCAAATATGCCATTCAGCTAAACTTTCCTGCAACAAACAATGTGACAGAATACAAAAGTTTACTAGCAGGACTCCGAGCAGCCAGAGCGCTCGGGATTCGCAGATTATTAGTGAAAGACGATTCTCAACTAGTAGTGAATCAAGTCGGAAAAGAGTATCAATGCTCAAGTACAAAGATGTCATATTATCTTGCGGAAGTACGGAAACTCAAAAAGCACTTCTTCAGTTTTCAGATCCAACACATTCCTAAAAAGAAAAACTTTCTGGCAGACCAGTTGGCACGGATGGCCTCCACAAGGTCACATATCCCGCCTAGAGTTTTTCTCGAGCAACTCAATTCACCCTCGGTGTTCGAGCATTCCGAGGACATAGAGGTTCCACTGGAGGTTATACAAATCGATCCTGTGAACATGGATGCTCCACAGGAGGTCGTCAAGCATGATCCCGGTACAGATTGGATGACGTCAATCTACAATTATCTTTAGCATGGTATTATTCCTAAAGGTGATGTAGAGGCTAATCGTATAGCTGGAAAAGCAAAATCATACACTCTAATGGAAAGTACCCTTAATAAATGAGGATCTCACGGAGTGTTGATGAGGAGCATATCTCAAACAGATGGCATTAAGTTGCTATCTGACATTCATGGAGGAGTCTATGGAGCACATCATTCCTATAGAACACTGATCGGTAAAGCCTTTAGGCGAGGATACTACTGGCCAACTGCCCTTCATGACGCAAAAGTGCTCGTGGCGAAGTGCGTACAATGTTAATTTCATAGTCGAGAAGTGCATCAGCCAACACAAGCTTTGCAAACCATACCTCTTTATTGGTCTTTTGCAACCTGGAGACTAGACATTCTGGGACATTTTCCAAGAGCACTCGGAGGTTTCGAATTCCTTTTCGTCATGATTGACATGTTTACAAAATGGATAGAAACCGAGCCAGTTGTTAAAACAACAACTGAAGCTGCTAAGAGGTTCCTCACAAAAAAATATGATCACACGATTTGGTATACCTAGTCGAATAATCACATATAACGGTACCCAATTCTCTAACAGAAATTTTTAGGACTTCTGCGAGGATATAGGTATCAAGATACATTTCGCTGCTGTCGCTCATCCACAGAGCAATGGAGCAGTCAAGCGAGCCAATGGTATCATAATGCAAGGGGTGAAACACTGAGTGTTCGACCAGTTAACAAAATGGTCAGGAGCTTGGGTTCAAGAACATCCTTCTGTGTTATGGCCCGTTCGAACCACGACCAGTAATGCGACCGGTGAAATGCCATTTTTTCTGGGTTACGGTGCTGAAGCCATGCTCCCTCCGAAACTGAAAATTGGCTTCGCTCAAACTGATTTTTTTATGAGAACGATCAGATAGAACGAAGACTCGACGACATCAATTTCCTTGAAAAACGATGAAACCAAGCCCTTATACGATCAGCTGTTTACCAACAAGCCATGCAAAGGTATCACAGTCGTAAGGTGCAACCTCGTAGCCTAGCTGTAGGTGATCTGGTTCTCAAAAAAATTCAAAGCCAAGCTAATTGCAACAAACTTTCTCCCAGATGGGAAGGTCCATACACTTTGGTCGACATCACCAGACCTGGTTCGGTACGACTAGCTATGTCAGACAGGCGTGTTTTGTTAAATTCTTGGAATATTGACCAATTGCGTAAGTTCTTTGTATAAGTGTATTTTACATTCTTTCAATTTTTATAAAGATGAATTTCCTTTACTTTTCGATGAGTGTGATTGTTTATATGTTTGTTATCCGTTATTTGGTTACATATTATCGTTGTTTAACTGGTCGGAGAAGATACTAATTCTCTCCGATATCATTCTAAAGGGTCTCTTTTACTCCTTGGCTCACACATATTAGTCAAACGCCATAAAGGTTCTAGTCATGATCATTACATCAATGATTCTCACGCGTGACCACAGTCTTTTCTCAAAGAAGCATGCGAGTAAAAGTAGCATAACACAAACAACTTCATATGATTTCTTGTCTGCTTAAGAGTTTGAAGGCTAACTTTCTTCATTTCAACATTCTGTTCTACTCTTATTTGGCTACTAGTCGGGACACAGAAAGCCTCCTAGTCGAAGTATCTCCTCTCTGCATGTGGTCCTGCCCACTGAAAGGAGCTTCATAGCGATAGTTTTTTTCTTACGATCCTCGCTGCCAGTCGAACTTAAGCATGAGCACGTTTCGCGAATTGTTTTTCGTGTCTTCGGTTCTTAGCAACCCTTACGACCAGTTTTGGAAAATATATATAAACAAGGCCACTTATCGTTTATTGCATACATCCTTGCATAATTTCTTTCTTATCAAGGCAAGTCTTTTCTTACGACCATACAATGTATTGTTTAGTATTTCGATTATGAAAAGCAGATCTACAACTAGTTAAAGTCATACACTGGTCCCAACCAACATTGATTTCCTAGTATTAATACGATCAGTTTTGTCACATAATCAGCACATACTTTATACACGGTGGTCATGACTATTACTCTTATTCTTGGCTTACTGCTTCTTTAGTATAGATCTTCTAATATAAAGCAGTCGGGGGTTAGGAAATATATGAGTACTTCATAAGTCAAAAGGATAAACAATAGACTTTATTGATGAAAGAAATGTAAGTTTTTACATTCATACTTCTTATATTACAATAGCCTACTCCTTAGGATCACCAGACTGATCGCTGCATATCGGAGATCCGACCTCCATTTCTTCCGCAACCATGTTTCCGAGAGGTGTCATTTCCTCAAAAAGTTTGGTTGCTTCATCTCCCGAGTATTTGAAGTCTTCCTCAACAGCTTGGAGATTTATGGTGGGGTCGGAGGCCTTCAGGTTTGCCAAAGCAAAACTGACTCCATTTTTAACAGCTTCAAACAAAGTCTATGCATGGTTCTCCCGAGTAGTCTTGAGCAAGCTCCTGAGGTCTTCGAGTTGTTGGCCAAGGAAGTTGATCTTCTCTATAGGATTGCCTAAGTTGGGCCGTTGTGTTCTCGATCCCATATCAAAGAACATCTTGTCGAAAGCCTTGACTTTTTCTTCAAGATTATGTCCAAAGGCCGCCTTCTTACCACACTCAAACTCAAGAGCTTTTTATGTTCTCTTCAATGCTTGAGTTTGCTCTGCACGAGTAAACCAAAGAATGATTAGATACGACTAGAAAAAGATACTACACTAATCTAGTCTACGACTGGTTACCTTCGTTCTTGTTCTCGATAGTCTCAAGGACTTCCTTGTGCCTAGCCGTCAGGTATTCGATCGACCAGTCCTTATTTTGGTATTCTTCTTTGAGCTTGGCCATTATAGCTTTCTTAGCCATAACTTCTTCTTTAAGTTTCTCCGAATCTATCAAATACAATAAAGGGATGAATTGGTTAACAGAAAAAGAGCCAAATGGTAGAGAAGGAGAGAGAAAGATACTAAGAGGGTACTTCCTTTCTAATTCAAAACTCTTTTTCTCCAAGAGTTTTATTCGCTGTGTCAATCCTCTAACCATAACGAAATTTTCCGCCAAATGCTACAAAATAGCATACTCCTTTAAATTTTTAATAAAGTTTAAGGGAAAGGCTATTAAAAGTGGTCATAGAAGCTTACCTGGATTGTCATATTGTTATATTCGGCAAAAATAGAGTCGGGACTCGTCTCTGCTTGACGGTCCGAAATTCTTCCCCAAGCCTCATCAATATCTTCATCATTGAAGATCCGGGGGCGACGAGAAAAGGCGACACAGAGAGGAGAATTCCCAGCGGGGGTCGGAATCTGCTGAGATTCCTCAGGAACCTCAACCTCCATAGGTGGGGTTGAAGTCGCCACGGTTCTCGAAAGGTGCGCTTAGCGCCGCCACCGCTTTCGAGGTCGGCTCGACCTCTTTTTCCTCAGGAGCCTTTTCCTGAGGGATACTCTGGTCAAAAGTGACCGGAACACCGGAGGACCCATAAAAAAAGAAGAAAAGAAGCTTAAGACCTCAGAACACCGGAGGTAAGTACTTGCATAAGTTTTCCTTTCATGTATACGTGCTTGGTTGTCTTCTTGGTCTTGAGCTTGAAGCGTGCTGGAGCAAAGTCTGTCGCGCTCGCCTTTCTTTTTTTCTTCTCAACCGACTTCACCGGTCTCGAGCCGGTAGGGCTAGCTAGATCCCTCACATCCACCGACTGGAGGTCAGAAGAAATATTCTCGACCAGTTGGTCGAGAATAAGATCTCTGACCATCGGGTCAGAGAGTGTGGTCTCGTCGACCTCCAGAATAATTGATACGGGGTGGCCCGATCTTCTCGAGTAGAACCGTGGATAAATAGTGCTTGATGACGAACAACGCTCAGTTGTACACCACGTGTCAGTACACAGACTTGCAGCTCTATGGATATTCGCCAACACGCACCAGGATGATCACCGCTAGACCACGAGCGGAGATCGCCAAGCCCTCAATTCCCAGCGGAAAAGCAAACTTGACCTTGATTTGCAGAACAAAACAACGGATCACCTAATTCCCTCTCAGAAATCCTCGCATAAAATTCTGGTATGAAAGAACAAGCAATATTGCTATGTTTCAATTCTTGCCTAAACGTGGTCTGCGTAGCTTTTCCATGTGTTGGCTATTAATGGACCTCGGAAGCCCTGTTCCAACCGAATTGGAGTACAGAATCATGCGTTAGCTAATTGTGGGTTTCCTAATCCTTGCCAATACTAAAAATAGAAATACATGCCTAAAATAGCTACATCCAATCACGTCGAGTGGCTGATTGCCTGGAACGGTTGGACCCAAAGTTTGGTTTCCAAAAACCGTGGCTAATTAATACCAACAAATAAAAATTCCTGCCTAATTTGGACAACCGACCATGTTGGTTCGGTTTGCTGCATGGCGCACAGGGAATCTCCAAGTCTCGGCTGACTCGTCCTTTCTGGCCAGAACATGATATGGTAAAAATGCTTCCTTTGGCGATAACCGCAAATCAGGTCGTAGCTGCCCGATTGACGCCCTCAACGCGTAGACTCGGGGTAGCAACGAGCCCGTCTACCGGCGCCAACTCCTATACCACCTGCAACAGCTCTTCTTCTCCTTCCTCAAACCTGAGAACAAGTAAAGTACAAGCGTTAGGTAGTATAAAACGCTCGCTAAAATTAATAACATGCTCTTAACAAGGTCACCTGATCATGCAGCCTCTTAGCTCAAGCCCGAGTTATAGGACCAGGAGGCAAGTCTATTATAATATCTTCATCATGTGCTTGTGTAGGAGGAGAATTAGAAGATGGAGTGATAGGGATGCCCTCATCAACAGTTGCCCCGGTAGCAACTGATAGGTCGTGAACGACCACTCTAGGGCCTATGACCTTTACAGCTTCTCGCTGCGGGTTCTCTTTTTCTCCCACCTAAGACGTAAATATAATTTGATTAGGTGATGAAGCTTCCATCTAATATATATGCTCCATCACAAATAATCTTCTTACCTCTAAAAGGCCATCATCTTGCGTGGCCGCAGAGCAGGAGTCGGTTGGAACAACGGTTGGGTCAGAGCCCTCCACGGACTCTTTCATCCTCAACCCAACCGCCTGCATATCAGACCATAATCATATACAGATCAGAGAAAATATAAAATATGAAGAAAAAGTTGTTATCTACCTTGAGTCTCCTCAGTCTCTCTTCTTTAGAGACAATCGCCAAAATGCCGGGAAAAGCAGCCTTGGCATCAGGATGCCCGACGCAGATCATTTTGACCCGTTCCCTGATCTCATCAGAAGAAAGGGCTTCAAAAGAACAAATAGGTCCCAAGGTTAGGAAATAAAACAACTCAATAAACTATACGGGTCGGAAAAGTTTTCACAACTTACCTTCCCTGGTATCCTTGGTCGCCTCATCACGACCAATGTACCAGAGCAGAGGACGCAACTGGAGTCTCAAGGGACTAATCCTGTGCATGTTGAAGTCCCTAACCACATGCCAAGCAGTCAAACCCTTGGCACTAAGGTCTTGGATGGCGTCGACGCACCTTTCTACCCTTCCCTCCTTTTTCACAGTCGAGTGCCAGTTGAGGTTCTCACTCGCCACCTTGCCAGTGAAGTAGAGGTCGTTCGCTTTCGTGACCGTCATATAGAACTAGCTCTTCTTCCATGACGACCACGAGGACTTTGGGTACATCCGAATGTACTCATCGACCTTCCCGTCGTGGAGTCACAACGAGCACTCCCCTGGCCTGGCCGCCGACTTCCCCAACCTCGTCGTTCTATAAAAGTACCTGAAGACCTTCAGATTTGGCTTGATCCCCAGGTACGCCTCGCAGAGGTAGATGAAAATACCAATGTTGGCAATGGAGTTTGGGGCCAAATTCACCGGCTCAACTCCATAATACTCCAAGACTTTTGGAAGAAACGGATGCACTGGTAATATGAATCCGCACTCAACGTAGGCAAGAAAAACAGGGATTTCCCCTTCTTCACGGCTCGAAAAGTGTTCTACAGTCGCGGACCTCCACTTGATCAGATCCTTGTTGGGGAGCATCCCGACCTCCTCCAGTGCCTTGAGTTCTTCCCACTCAGATCTAAAGCCAACCACTTGGTGATCGAGTCCGATATGACGAGATCTTTGAGTTGATGAGCGGAGGTCGGAGGAAGCTTTTGACGAAAAAGTGAGGGGAGGTCAGAGAAGATTCTTTGCAAGAAGATGGAAAGGATTGGAGGAAAATATGAAAGTGTACAACCCTAAAGCCATGTGCTGGAGGGATTTTATAGCCACGGTTCCTTAACTGCAATCAGGAGTTACCCAAAAGTCTAACGGACACAACCTTTTTCTCCAACGGACAAAAAAACTCTTCAGTTTCCAAGGCAGTTTCTCAACTTTAAAGTGAATACAGACCATCTCGTATATCATGGGATTAAATGAGGGTCTGCTCGATATGACCTCATCGGGAGAAAGTGTTCACACAACCAATTCATTTAAAGTTCGAGGGTAAGTTGACGAGGATTAAAATATCTATATATTACTTTAATACATAACTAAAAGATCATATGTCTTCGTTGTCGTAACCCCTAAGGCTAACGACGCCTGTGGTCGTAAGGATTCCAGAGGTTATATAATAGGAACCCTGGTCGGATGAGGTCCTGTACCCAGTCCCCGACTAGATGACCGCTCGTAGAAACAATGAACTGGCATCTGGATCTAACTCCAAGTATATTCCTTATCGTGTGATGAATGGAACACATGTCATATTTGCTCCATACCACACGACGTTTCATGGTCCTAACTCCAAAGACACTAACAACAACCACCATACAATTGAGTGTCTCACAGACACATAATCGCCGAACAATTGATACTTTACCAACTGTTACCTCACTTCAACCAATCGCGACACTTCCAATAGGCATCTCTTCAAGAAGTAACTACCACCACTTCATCGACTATTTAAAGGAGAACACAAGTAGCAGAAGGCAATCCAATTCGGAAGATCAATAGATGATTAGGTTTTCATCTGAAGTATTAGCATAGCAATCAGTACACCAAGTGTAATTAGAGTTAGTCCACTACCTTGTCAAGGGCACCCCCTATAAAGGATCCAATTCATAGCAATAAAGAGAAATCTCATTCTCTCCTAAGAACTCTTTGATATTTTTCTCTTTTTATTTCATAAGATCGATGACTCGATCGTCGACAACATTTAATAGACCCACTTCGACTGATGATAAACAGAGAGGAATAATATCGCTGATTACTCATGTTTTTCCTCTAAACCATGTGTTATCTCTAAATGATACTTTTCCACCTATATTCCACACTTATCATACAACACACTTACTACACAGCTATTGCATTGTGCAGATCCGATGTTGATCCATGTAGTGAAAGCACTATTTCAACATCTTCTGAGAAACCTCACACACTAAAGGACTAGACAAAAGGTACATTTATCAGCTTCTTTTATTGAACAAGTCCTCTGTTTTCTATGCCATACGTACACCATACTTTGGCTACATTTACACCACTTCAACATGTACACTCCATGTCCACTACATAATATAGCACATGTGTTGCAATTTATTGCCCTCTACTATACGCTATATATATGTTCGCATTTTTTTATAACAGTATCATGCTAATATAGATTAACCTTATTCTTTTTTGCAGTGGATCCTACGAAGTCTGCGCCTATGCTAAAACTTTTGCTTACCTACTAATACGACAATCTATGTCGTTCACTCCTATTGGACTGGTTTCCGATGTAGTCTACTTTATGTTGATGCAATCTAAACATATATCTTACCTATTATTAAGCTGCATGAGATTGTTGGCCTCTCCTTGAATCCATACATTTTTTGGCAGTTCCCGAATTTCTGCCAATCGTGTGCGAGCAGGTTGGTCGTCGTCCAATGGCGGCAAGCGTACCGATTGTGGCCAACGGAGCAAGCCTCGCGATTCTTCCCATTCCTTCCCCTCCGTCTTCTCTTCTCCTCGCCCACCGAGCCCAGTGGAGAGCTCCCGATTCCTTTCCTCTCGCTGCCTTTGTCCGTGTCGGCCGCACCGATCTCTCCTCTCCTCCTGTCCCTCTACTCCCTCCCTGCCACCGCTTCCCCTACCCCTTCCCCTGCCTCACTGCTGTCTACTCCCCTCTCTGCGTCGCCGCCTCCGCCTTCGCTGCAGCACCGCCTCCCCCTCTCCCACCGCGCACTTCGTCTTCCCCTACACAGCTACCTTCTCCTCCCCTCTCAGCAACGCCCCCTTTCCCGTCCTCGTGACATCGCCTCATCCCACCGCCTCCTCCTCGCTACATCTCCCTTCCCCTTCTCCCTCTACGACAGCCACCACGCCCAACAGAATAGAAGCGCTGGCTGCCGTCTCCACCTTCTCCTCCTCCTCCACTTTGTCTTCCACAGCGCCTACACCCTACCACCGCCTCCTCACGAGCCTCGCCTCGAGCACACAAGAATCGACCTCTATTGCCGCCGCCCCTGCGTCTCCTCCTCTCAAGGCCATCGTCGTCGTCCCACTGCCGCCCACGCCTGCCGCCAGACGCCAAAGTCAACCACTCCGCCGCTTCATGCCCCTACTCGCCCACTTAACTCGCACTGTGAGCTCTATTTGATGAGCTTTTCCTTCAACTCTGGATCTGCTTTGCATTTATGGCTGCCTACAAATCGTTGTTGTAGGATGATATCTTACACACCATGACTGGAGGCCTCCGATGTGGTACGGCTCTTCAACCGTAGGGTCACCGTGAGAAGAGGTGAGCCTCCTCTTCCGACACCTCCTAATTTCTTGCTAAATTGAATTGTTTCAATAGACACAACAATTGGCTATGATAATCAATATGCACTGTTTAGTGCCCAATTGGCAGATGCATGCTTCATCCCAGTGTCCGTGGCGCGGGCGCTGATAGGGCAAGCGTGGGTGGAAGGCCGGTCTCTCTCTCTAGAGGCTCTCTCTCTCTCGATCCTATGTCAATTTTGAGATGGATCTTGTTGGTTTCATGGGTCCAAGCAGACTATATTCGTAGAGGCGATGCTGATGTGATGGCTGCTAGTAGCGATGAAACCACAATTATTCCAATTGGTGTTGGCGGGTTTGTTGCATGCAGACCACGGACACAGAGAAATGATGTCCCTAAAACAGCATCGAGCCATTGGGAGCAAGACCGTCATGGTTTTGTTGAGTGGTGGTATGCTCTACAAACATCGTATTATGATCCAGATTGTAAATCTTACTTAGGTTGATAATAAATCACTGCTGAAATTTTTCCTATACTTATCGTATCGTGTGGCCTGTAGAGTTACACATATTTATTTCTTCTCAGTGATCTGTTCAATAGCTTCCAGTTAATTTTGGTAGCCTTGGAGTCATTCTTTAATTATTCCAGGTAGAGTCATTGTTTGCTAACATATTGGAGTTTTCACATTTTAGTTTTTGTACGACGTATATCATGCTTTTATCATTGAACATGCCAGGGCCGAATGGATACGTTAGTTTGTGCCTGTGCCTTCCATCCACATGAAAAAAACATATAAGCTGTTGTTGGTGGCTATTATTTTTTGTGCCTAATAAGCTCAGGTCAAATACAAGTTCACTCCTGTACTAGGTCAGGTCCTTTGCATTATATTAAATTCAATTCTGGAGTTCACAGAGCGGTTGGTTGCACTTGTTGACATTGTTCACCGTTTGATGTAGACGTTGAGTCACCAAAAACTTGTTTTTATCTAAAATAGCAGTATTTTTTGTATTTAATGTTTTGTGGATGTCTAAATTATCCTTTTATGTCCCTACACGTTCACTGCCTTTTGTCAGCAATAACAATCTTGGTGTTATTGCCTCCTCTTTTGTTCTTTCGTAGTTTACGCATTTATTGGGATCTGTGATCGAATTTTGCATGATCAAACACATTTTTGTGAAATAGAGTTGGAAGTAGTATGTGAGAGACTTGATGTGTTAACTAGCTACCTGTAATATCAATTATATTTTTTCAAGCATGTAAATGCCATTTTTCTTTTCATTAAATGTTTGATTGTGCAGCTCGATATCTACTTAATTCGGTGTGACACAAATAACTTAAATTTGAAAGGTATTGCTCTTAAGTGGTAGGTTGAAATGTGCCTTTAGTGTTCTTTTGGTTACCATATACTATCGTCTCTGATCTTTCTCGAAGTTTTTTTCCTAGCATTGTCCTTCTTTACCACGTAGTAGTTTCTAAATGTGTATACATGAGTACAGTCGTCGATAATGTCTACAAAATCATTTCACAACCAAAGTGGTATCCTATCTGAACATGCTTTACTGCCTTACTTAATACTCTACAGTACTTCAAAGCTTGCACAGCACTGTTAGTCATAGAAACTTGGTTCAAGAAAATATATGAATGAAGAAACCATAACTACTTTGTTTCACCCTTCCTTTTTTGCACTTTACTCACCAATTCGGCTGCCTTTCAAAAAACATGAATCTGATATTTTTCTGGTTCCCTGTGATCCCTTTGTGTTCTTTTCATGTCATAAAGTTTTGTTGTTATTGCCGCCTTCTTCTCCTACCAAGAACAAAAAAATTACAAGCAATGAGAATCTTTATGACCTGCATGGTCGTGACACAATCTGATGAAAAATTAGAAAGAAATAGCGATTCAACAAAAGTGTATTCTGGGAATGTTTTCGACATAATAGGTAATTGTTGAGAACAGAGGTATATTAGATATAAGACACAAATCTCAATTCCAAAAAAAAGCATCAGTATTAGCTACCAACCAACGAGACAATATATTAGACATTGGTAGTTGCCTTAGCTACCTTGAGAAAGAACTACTACCTTTGGACTAGAGGTTACCAGACCAACAATGCTAGGCATTGGCCTCATGCCCGTTCCATGGTCATTCTCAAGTACCTACAGACAATGAAAAATACATGGTGAGTTTATTTAGTTAGTAACACTTCAGAAACATACAAATAAGAGGTAAGAACATCTTGAAACTCATGATTAGCCATGCATGAGGCTCATAGTTCATTGACACGCCCCTCACACATCTGCAAGTCATGCAAATACACAGTACCATTGACCCTAGAGCAGATGGTCTCCGGGATACTACGCCATTCTACGCTATCGTCTTTCTGAGTATGATTCCTGTGGTCACCTTCATCCTCTCCCTCATTTTAAGGTATACCATTTCTCTGTCTTTCACATTCTAATTCAGATGTTGTTACTCTGAAAAAATCAATACACTTTTTGTTTCACAAACTAACCCCAAGTCACACATTGAGATCTTTCTATTATCCTCACCAAAAGAAGAAAGAAATGTTTCTGTTATCTTGCATTCCATCGATACATGCATGTGTGCTTATGTATTAGAATGGAGACATGCCAAATTGGTAGCAAGGCAGGACCACTAAAGATCACAGTTGTTCTCCTCACTGTTGGAGGCACAATCCTCATCAGCCTCTACAAGGGCAGAGCAGTGCATTTGTGGAATTCCATCCGGCAACACCACAAGGAGGCACGTATGGAGATCACAACCAATCAGCTACAAGGGACAGTCTTCTTGGTAGTCAACAGCTTGACATTTGCTTGGTGGTATTTTATTCAGGTAATTCCTTATTGCATACCCATTATTTGTTGTCTTACTCTGCAGTCCAAGTCTCTAAACATTGTTATGTCATTTAGGTGCCAAAAAAAGATTATAAATTGTTTATGCTCTGATGGAAACTATACAGTAGAGATAAATTTCCAGCTTTACAGACATAAAAAATAACATATTGATATGTAAGTGGCACAAATGCACTTGTGCATTGCCATTGGATTTTTTGTATTCTAGAATACCAGTTTTGTCGTTCTATGTTTGTTTCATAGTTGATTAGTAATTAAGCACTGAGCATTTTTCGACCTGATATCACAGTGAAAGGTTCTCAAAGTGTATCAATATGAATATTGGTCGTCCATGCTGACACACTTGGTAGATTTATTGATAGGTACATAAAACTACGTAAAAAGAAGTTCTAAATAAAAAGGAAGCAAAATACAAAGAGGAAAAACCGGTAAGGAACTACAATAGTTCTTATTTATTCTCCTAATTGATTGCAATTAAACTTGGCAAAATCTTTTTTAAAGGATTTCACCGAAAAAAAGATATGATCTTCGTTATCCAAAAAAATATGCATTGTGTGCCCTTATTGAACTCCTCTACTTACTCAGATGCTTCTGCTTCTTTTTTTTCCGATTCTCCATGATTGATAGCCAAAAGCTACTGCTAGATTGTTCTATTAGATTGTACAAACTATATACTACCTAAGAACATATGTCGGTACTTGTATGCGTCATATACCATGCTGCTGCATATTATATTACTGATTTTTTTTCATAATATCCGTTTTATCAATTAGCGGTAGTAATTGCTCTCGTATACAATATTAGCTTAATACATGCTTTCTCGGTTTGTAGTAGTACTTGGTTTGTTATAGCATGTTTGGCATAGCCTCACATATTAACGGAAAAAATACACCGTGTTAGTGCTGAGAATGTTTTGAGGATGATTCCACAAGATTGAGAGTTCTTCTAGCTATGAACCTTCGTTTCACTCATTTACCCATTCCGTTTGACAGTCAAGATAATCTTTGAAAGATTGTTTTTTAGAAGAAAAAAAAGGAAAAATATGTCGCCTTCAAAGAGTATTTGTAGCTACATTTCATGTTTAGTAGTATCATACTATTAAAAATAAGTTAGACAATAACATCTGCTACTTTCTCATTTACCCTACAAAAGCTTTCTCATTTTCCCTTCAAAACACAATTACAATTGGTTGCATGTATGGAATTACAAAGTAACACATTTAATGTCTCAATTTTTAACTGTGTCCAGAGCATGCAAACGACTAATTAGGATTTGTTCTCCCAATTATCATGGATAGCATTTCTTCAGTTATGACACCACAGTTTTAACTTCTTTTCGTAGTCTACAACTCTTTAGATCCCAGATCCTAACAACTCAATCGTTTGGTATGTCACTAGAAAGTCTATGTCCCAAACATGATAACAAAAAGATTTACCAGCTTCTCCTCATGTATCATCCAGTTTCATGAATATCGCTTTAAAGAATGCACTGGATTCTTTATTTATGATATAATCACAATAGTGAAAGTTTTTAGGGGATTACCTAACAGTTCGGTTGGCTTTTTTTGGCATATAATACAGGTTTGTGCATCCTACAATCTCAATGAGATTAATTCATGTACTCCAAACGCGTAAAGAGTTTTGAGCTCCAGCGCCAACTCCTGATCTTGCATGTAGCTTATGGTTTTTTTTCATGTTTCGGTCCAATTAGTTTCCCCTTTTTTTTGGTTCTTTTGCAAGTGAAAAACTCACACAGGCTCTCTGAACACATGTTGTGCTGTTCCTGAGATCACTCAGCCAAATTTGTTGTAACTTCCACGTATTATATCCTACTGCTGCCATTAGGTTGTTCAAGCAGAGTATTTAACTACGAAGTGTCAACAAATCGCTTCTCATCAACAATTCATGCTTCACGTTTGATTTCGGGGGTGCGGCGTAGCACGCAGGTTTTACCTAGTTATGTACAAAGCAGGACTTTCAGCATTTCCTAATAAACCTCACACGTCGAAAGACTAGACAAAAGGTACATTTATCAGCTTCTTTTAAGAAACAAGTATTTTGTTTCCTCTACCGCACGTACAACATACTTCTGGTACATTTACTCCGATTTAACTTGCATACTCTATGTCCACTACATAATATAGCACATGTGTTGCAATTTATTGCCCTCTATTACACGCTAGATATATCTTTCCAAAAATTTTAACAACAATATCATGCTAATATAGCTTAACTTTACTCTTTCTGCAGCAGATCCTACGAAGTCTGCTCCTATGCTGAAACTTTTGCTTACCTACTAATACAGCAAGCTATGTCGTTTCACTCCTATCAGACTGGTTTCCGATGTAATCTACTTTATGTTGATGTAATCTAGCCATATATTACGTACAAGCCCTGTACCATACTATGTAAAGACAACTATATAATATGTTCTATCTTCTACCTCAGATTGTGCACAAATTACTGTACAGTACAGCGCCATGTTTCCTCCTAGTTATACTGCACCACCACACTCAGAATATTTCTACAACTCTCTTCAATACCTTTACGTTTTCATCTCTTCTGTTAGCATCTCGATTTCACTTTTCGTTAATATCAAACATACACTCTCCAACTCGATTTTTCTCCGCTCCTATTTATAGCAGGCGCACTAATGAGCGCACAAGTAACTAGTAACTATGAGTGACTGTTGAAACTATGAGGTGTATGTGCCCATGGAACATAAAATATTAAAAAAATAGTATTTGTCAAAATAAAAAGTTTGATTGTACTATATTATTATAAACGTCAAACTTAATTATATTTTCACTATATTTTTCAACAAACTAGCTACAAATAAATCTAGCTCCGTGCAATTGCTAGTTAATTAAACTTTTCTGTCGGACTCAATGTTCGTCTTGCGTCCTCTAAAAAAAGCTCGTCTTGTGTGAAGCGGCCACACTTGTTCTTCGATCGGATGTCTCCTTGCTTCCTTTCTTATCTTTTCATTCGATATGACAGTTTCATGTGTTGCTCTTGTGATTGGTCGCATCTCGTCAATGGCCTTTTTTATGGACTGGTCTTGAACAGTATCTGAAAGTACCGGGAGTTTCTTCTCTATTATCGTACAGCATTTCTCGAATCATTAGAAACTTCTACTTGTTACTTACGCCCACACCATCCTTGAAAAGACACCGGCAAATCATGCGACGACACGGGCGCTAGTCCCAAGCGCCTAATTCCAATGGCGATCTGACAGAATTGAGGTCACCTTGATTAAGAAAAGCAAGGAGAGCAAGCTGAGGACAGTCACAAACAGCTAGCTAGCCATTAAGGTCCTAACGAGTTTGTTAGTTTCAGAGGAGAGACACGTAACGAGCCTACAGTGGCGTTCGGTGGCACAGGCCAATCTGAACTAGATGCGCCGCAGCCGGTCTGATGCTTCTCCATTCCAAGAACCGACATATCTGTTAGCTGTAGGTGATCCAATCTGATGGGATGTCTATAACTAAATGTGATATGACCTATGTTTCTTGAAAAATAAGGGATGTGAACTTCACATTTCTCTCTCTTATGGGCTGCCCTCTAAAATAGAGTACACTTTGTCTGACATCTCCTTGAATACAGTTAGGAATGAATAATCAAAATGTGATATGACCTATGTTTCTTGAAACATAAGGATTGTGAACTTGACATTTCTATCTCTTAGGGGTTGGCCTCTAAAACAGAGTACTAAACAATGCTGTCATATCTTCTCTTCCTACCTGTAAGGTTGTCGTAAGCTCATAGGAGAAAGATCAAATCCTAAATCCTAAAACTGGACAAAATGGCACATTAAATTACTTCGCAATCACTGGCAACGACTCACTCGAACATATGAACATCACTCTCATCACATTGAGTAAAGTTGTAATCGATTGAAGACTCTTTAGTTCGATACTCCAGCCTATAGTAACTAGAATTCTTGGTTATGCAAGCAAATACTGTATTAAAACATAAAAAGGATGTGACCTATGTTTCTTGATAATAAAGGCATGATGATGACATTCATCATAATTTTCTAATAGCTTGAAAGAAATCAAACCACACGAATCAACTGAAATTACTAAAAAATATTTGGAATTCTCGGATCAATATAGCTACGACACATTCACTCAAAACTACGAACAGTCAGAATCTTGAGACACACATTATATGCATTTTGTAGAGTGGAATTTGAAACCCACACCTAAGTATCAGCTTCAGAAGGTATGGGTTCAGGCTTTAGGAGTGTCTTTTGACGTGACTTTCTGAGCCTTTGTGCTATAGGGTTAATTATCGGCACGGCAATAAGAGTTGAAATAGAAAAGGTACGTAAGAATTATTTGGTACGCATGTTGGTAGGTGTGTTGGACATAGAGGCCATACCTTCTAGTGTTGAAATTGTGGTTGGGGAGTATGTCTATGACATTTTTTTTCAAAGTTGAAGAAGCTGTCGTGGATGTTGTTGATGATGACATTGATTGGCGAGAGGATCATAAGGGGGAGGACAAATTGGGCAGAGGCAAAGATGTTGAGATGAAAGACAGAGATGCTAAAAGATTGAAAAATAATTCGGATTCTAAATCGAATGCTTCGGGTAACCACATGGTCAGTCTACCTCCAGTACTAAGGGGACTACCTTGGAGCTTTTGGCATCGGATACCATCTGGTTTACACCGAGGGCGGTCAGAAAGGAGTCTGAGACTGTTGCTCAAGGAGATGGTGTGTCCATCTTGAATGTCCAGGGTCAGAGTTTGGTCGTTGCCAAAGTTAGTTTACCCTCAGATTAGCATAATGATACAACAGTTTTTTTGGGTGATCGTTCTATCATGGAAGTTTTCTTGGCTGGCCAGGATGAGTCGGATGGCACTGCAGTGCTACGAGATGTCGCAACCGTGCCAGGACTTATATCTGCCGGGTCAGTCACTTCAGTTGACACGGCTAAAGCACCTGCAGGATGTCTCGCTACCGAGGCAGGCTCTTCTGTTGATGCGGCAAGTCCGCCAGCTGGTTGTGCTGCTTCAAAGCTCGACAATCACACTGCCGCATCAACTCATCCAGTTGTTACAGCAAGCTTGCCAACAGGTTGTTCCCTACCCGATGCCTTAGGACTTGCTTTGGAGTGGATGCTTTTGGGGAGGTCCAGGAAGAGAAGGCTGCACCTGAGGCCAAGCCCTTGGGACAGGTTGATGCTTCGCCTGTCATGGTTACCAAGGCAGATGATCTTGTTACCAAGGTGAACAAAGTCCCTCGGCTGGTTGATTACACGACTAACAGAGGGGTAGTAGAGGACACCGCAGTTGTTATGGCTGCTACATCTTCAAACCTGGAGGGGGTTACCTGGCCGGCGTTGATTCGCGTAATCGATCCAGTGGAACTTAGACAGAGTGAGTGTATTAAGAAGCAGCAGTCTGGTGATGAAGACTTGGTACAAAAGGCTATGCGGTGTGCACAAGTTCGTAATCTCGAACTTGATTCAAGTAAGTCTGGTAATAAAATTTCGTTTATGTCTTTTTCAGATGAGCAAGTTGTTGAAAAAATTGCTAACATTGGCATATCTTTAGGAGTTGACAGTTCCGAGATTAGTAGTTCAATTAACAATCTTAAGACTCTTGAATTAGGTAGATTAAAACATAAAGGAATTGTAGATATAAAGGAGATGGAGGATGAGAATCTAGATTATAGAGAGATCTCAACCCTTAATGATTTCTGTAGTGATTTAGATGGTGATTTGGAGGATGACCACTCTAGTTTTACTTTGGTGACAAATAAAAGCAGGTCAAAAAAGAAGAATTTCCAGAATAAGAACTTGCTCACAAATCAGCTGTACTCGCCGTGCACATGCACTGCTCGAACAAGAACAATCTTGAGACAATGCTCAGAGAACCACGTCGCCAAAGAGAACAAGAACTTCTTGAATAGATCTGATCTCTTATTTCTCAATCTTGTTCTGTGTCTACAAAGTGCTCTTCAAGCATTCCTCAAAGCTTTCTACCGAAAGACCTCTCTAGCTCTACCACAAAAGCCACGTATCCAAAGCCATGGGAAAACACTTCCCTTCTGCCTCCTTTTATAGGCAGATACTCATCCTTATCTTCAACAAAACGAATACAAACACCTTATCAATCAAGGGACCCGAAACCCTTCCAAACATAGGTTTTCCAATATCTCTAAACCTTCCAGATATGGAACACCTTCCATATCTCCTCACACGTCGTAAGCCTTCAGGACTGCACCTCCCAAAACTTCTCTGTGCATCATCATCCACCTTTGATCTCCACGTGCCCCAGCGTAAGCCCGACCACCTCGTGACATCCTCGACCACCTGAACCTCAGATTTCCCCATCCTAGTCTAGGTCCTCCTTGTCATCGACCATGATCGTCTTTACGCTCAACCTGCACATGCAAAGACCAAAGAACATATTCCCGGTACAAGTTCTCCAACTTGACCAATATTAGTTCACACACGCATATCACACTCTTAACCAACGAAAAACACTATCCAGATCATCCTCGAAGTCTACGACCACATCAACAAGGTCTGCGACCAGTTCCAGTAAGTCTACGACCACCTCTAAGACGTCCACGACCACTTCACCAAGTCTACGACCACTCACCTGCACCGTAGCACTCGAAGCATACAGTAATTGGGATGAATAGGGTGGTCTTGTGAAGACCTCCGGGTGGTTCTGCAAGACATCGTTAAAGACCTCCTGGGAGGTCCTGGAAGACCTCATGAGTGGTCCTGGAAAACCTCCTGAAGGACCTCCTGGGAGGTCCTGAAAGACCTCCTGAGTGGTTCTTGAAGACGTCTTGGGAGGTCCCGGAAGACCTCGTGAAATTGCAAAGACCACCATCTTGGCCTTTTTGCAAAGACCACCCTCTTGGTCAAGACCTCCTCGCTACAGTACCTGGAATACCTCCTCGCAACAGTACCTCGGAAGACCTCCTCGCTACAGTACTCGATGAACAGTACTCAGAGCTACAGTGCTCGGTGAACAGTACTTGAAGCTGTAGTACTCGATGAACAATACTCGGGGCTACAGTACTCGAAAGCCCTCCTCGCTGCAGTGCCTAAAAGACCTCTTAGGGGAGGTCCTAGAAGGTCCAGAAAGCTCCATGGAGAGGTCTTGGGTGGTCCAGATTGATCCACGTTGGTGCTCCTAGGGGAGGTCCTGAATGGTCAAGATTGATCCACGTTGATGCTCATGGGGAGGTCCTGAGTGGTCCAGATAAGTCCACGTGTGTGCTACTGAGGAGGACCTTGAGTGGCCCTGATGAATCCATGTGGGTGCACCTGAGGACACTACTACAGAAAAGGTAATCACAGACGGTTCAAAATCGTCATCACAGACGGTTTTTTGAACCGTCTGAGTTTATGGGTCAGTGATACTACAAGGTCATCACAGACAGTTTTTGAACCATCTGTGAAAAGGCTATCACAGACGGTTCTAAACAATAACCGTCTGTGATAGTCTATTTTCACAGACGGTTCTGAACAAGAACCATTTATGATAAACAATTATCACAGACGGTTCTTATTCAGAACCGTCTGTGAAAATAGACTATCACAAATGGTTATTATTTAGAGCCGTCTGCGATAGTATTTTCTATTGCAAAAAAAAATTCGAATTCTGAAACTTCGGAGGCCGTTTTGAGGCCCTAAACGACTTTTTTTTTGGGTTTTCACTTTTTCGGGACCTCGCAAAGAGAATCTAACCTTCACTTATGGATTTTCGGATTGAACTTTTCGTTAGCTTTCCAACGAGCCAAAGAACGCCGCAATCCGAAGTTCAGATGCAAAAGTTATGGCTGCTTTTACCAACAAAGGCGCTAAAACGAGTCCGGACGAAGAGGCGACGATGGCCCGGTACTCGAGTCGTGGATGCCGAGGTGTCACCGTCGATGTCTCGCAATCTTATATTGATCTATTCATTCACAAGAAAACTACGGTCACAATTGAGAGCCACCAAAAGCAACAAGGCAGGGGAGGCCACAAGTTTATTGATCACTTATCGCATGTTGGATATCAACCAGGAAGAGAGGGAAGGGGATCAGATGGGGATATCACCGGCAATGAAGGAGAGGTGGTGGTAGCATCACCGTGGCATCACAACCGGAGGCGAAGGAGCTCACGATGGTAGTCGACAGTAGTCGGAGCTTGGCGTGGGGAGGGCAGAGGGAGAGACTAGTGGAAGACAAGGCAGGTGGCTATAATATATAAGGACAAGACTAAAACATTTCGCCTCCAGACGCTGGCCCAAAACATTTTGTCTCCCAAGACGCATCCAAAAATTTTTGCCATCCCGACTACTTAATCACGATGGTTTCAAACAAAAACCGTCTATATTGACCATAATATCACGACGGTTCTTAATAAGAACTGCTTAGGAAGTATCACGACGGTTCTAAACAAGAACTGCTCAGGATACTTCATGCATTTTCAACATGAACCGTCTGTGATGTTACTTCTTCACATACAATTTTTAGCGCAGAAGAATACGCATTTGCCGCTAAAACAAAACCGTCAGGATTAGATTTATACGACGGTTTTGGTCAACCGTCTGTAATGAGGCATCCAGCATTAGCCTTTTTGTAGTAGTGGGAGGACCTTGAAGACCTCTGGTGAACCTGAAAAGACCTTAAACCAACCACCCAAATGGAACAATGGAACCTTCCAACAATCGCAAATTCCAATGCAATCCAAGGGTCAATTATTCAACAGTAAAAACCACGACCACGCCCCATGGTCCAACAATCTCCCCCTTGATGAATACATTGACAATACTTCAAAAAGAGAGAAGAATTTGCAAAAAGAAGGTTTCGAGACTTCAAAATCTGCAAGGCAAAGAATTCTAGGTAGACCACAGCAGCAACAGCAAACTCGAAGCTCCAATCGAGAAACTCCGCCTCAACACAAGCACAAATTTCTCCCATCTTTTCCCCCCTTTAGCAATGTACTCAGCAAGAACTTCCGAGAGAGAGAACTTCAGAGAAAGGAGCAAGGAGAATAAAAGACCAGAAGCTGTGGGGATTATTCAAATCAATTTAATAGAGTAACCAAGCCATCTTTTTTAGTAGAGCTAACAGGATCATATAAAGTCATATATCATGTAGCAATGTCAAAACAAGTCTGTAGAATGATTAAGCAATTTTAACTCAATGACAGGCATCTCAACAATGACTAAAACAATTATAAACACCACAAAGAGATATCACCATGAAAAGTTAAAGCCTAACAGTGAGGCAAACGTTAAATCTAGATGAGCTAGCTGTCTCATGTAACACCCTATTTCTCCACAATCAAATCTTATGCATGTGGCATGCTTGTAGCATACTTCTTTTCAAGGTGGCATCTTTGAAGCATACTTCTTTTCACTGGTGGCATGCTTGAAGCATACTTCTTTTCTTTTGAGCGATGTTGTGTGCGCTTTTTTTAATATACATAGATATGTATGGCATGCTTCAAGCATACATCTTTTCTATTTTCTCTTTCTCATCATTTTTTTATATTATAATTTTTTTATAACATGCCAAAATGAGTGATCATAACAAGATTGCAATGAGGCATACTTGCTTCAAATCCAAGATTTAAAATAAGACTCACAATCAAGCTAATCCTTTTCGATGAACATCACAAAGTGATAACAATAATCAATCTAGTCAAAGTATTCAGCCATGTCATGCTTTAGTTCTAGTGTAGCAAATTAATTATAACCAGTCAAGATCAAAGCTATACAGCACATGAATAAATATGATAAAGAAAGCTCTACAACTCATTTGATTTCAATGGCTTGGACTTGATGGTCTAATCCTTTTCGATGAACATCACAAAGTGATAACAATAATCAATCTAGTCAAAGTATTCAGCCATGTCATGCTTTAGTTCTAGTGTAGCAAATTAATTATAACCAGTCAAGATCAAAGCTATACAGCACATGAATAAATATGATAAAGAAAGCTCTACAACTCATTTGATTTCAATGGCTTGGACTTGATGGTCTGTTTGACAAGACAAAGCTTCTGAACTTTTAAAACCAAACTCCCCCTCAGAATAAGCCCATAGGATGCAACACACCCAATACTTCGCAAAAAGGCAGATCAGGCAGAATCAAACAGTTTTGAGAGAAAATCAGCAATCTAAAACTCAACAAGGTGTAGAGCAACGTCACTCTTTCCACATGGTCTCTTAGAAAGTGAAATCTCTTGAAAGTCAACAAAGAAGGTGAAGAACCACCCAGTGTTCCAATCAAGCAATGGCATAAAAGACAGGAACCAAATCAAGCTCATGTTCTCCAACCTAGTCAGTTGTTCTTACATCACAGGAAACATTGGTCTCATAGTACTAAGGTTAGTGAAATAAGATTTAGGAATCCAGTACTGAGATACACGACGAACAGGAGCAGCAAAACTAGAACCAGAAACATGTGTGCGTGAGTGATCAGAATGCCAAAAAGAAGTCTGGCTAACTACCCCTTGAAATGCAGGCAATGTTGAACGAGAATTATTTGAATTATAGCCCAAACCAGCACGTGAAATATATTTAAAATCATCATAAAAGTCCTCTAAACACCTAGCGTGCACATTAGTTCTAGGAGCAGCAAAAGTGGATGCACGTTTTTTGTTTTAATGCATTCAATCTTTCCTTTTTCTCTTTCTTAGCACGCCTAAAACAAAATTCATGCAAGTGACCATCTCTTCTACAATAGGTGCAATGAAATTTCACATAATCATAATTCTTTCGAAATGATGAGCTAGCACCTACATCATTAGCAAAAGAACTTTGCACAAAACCAGCAAATTTAAACACAGTTTGTTTTGGTTCAGATTCTACTTCAAATTTTCCAAGTTCAAGAAGCTTAACAATCTTAGGAGGATTATTCTTGGCATGTTCAACAAAATTAAATCCTAGACTATGATGTTTAACACCTACTTTTGACTTGTCTAGGATCATATTCAGATTTTTCTTGCCAAAAGAGAATCACTCTAAAGTATCCTTAAGATACTCATTTTCTTTAGCTAGAGTAGGACAAGCTGTGCATTTCATAGATTCATTCACAATTTTCTTAGAAACACTACACTGAGCCAATCTTTCTTTTTCAGCAAAAATCAGCAAGTTATCTGGTCAAAGCTTCAATTTCTATTGTTAGTTTAGGACAGTTAGAGCAAGAAGCTATCTCATGATAAAGCATCTGTTGAATTGATTCCTGAGATGAATTTAGTCTAGCTTCTAGCAATTTACAATTAGAGCAAGCTTTAAATTGAGTATTTGAAATACTTGACTCTAAACATGTAGGAGCACTAAACTTGAGCTTTTCAATTTCATCATTTGCAAGTTTTAACTTTTCATCACAAGAGTTGTGTGCTAGTCTTAAATCATCAAATTTAGCATTTATTGACCTAGCAGTCTCCAACTCAAAATGTAAAACTTGACAAGACTCACATGATTCATCATCAGGAATAGAAGCTCTAAGTCTATTAATTTCAGAAGTTAGGCTTTCAACAAGACAATTATTTTCTTTCAGTTTCTTTTTTGTCTTTATCAATTCAATAGCAAGTTTAATCAAACCATCTTCAAGTTCATCATATGATGGTCTTACCTCATCGGGATCACTGTCGTCGTCGTTGCTTGCCATGAAGCACATGCCCGTGAAGTCATCGTTCTTCTTTTTGCCTTTAGAATCATTATCATCATTGATGTCGTCGCAACTCTCATATTCCACATCACTCAACTCAAGATGCTCGATAACCGATCTGATCTTTTTAGCAAACTTGCGACGAAGATTACCACCCTTGGTGTTGTTGTTCTTGGATGGCCGATAACGATAATTCTTGTCTTCCTTGATCTTTTGTCCTTTGAGCTTTGGACACTCCACCTTAATGTGACCTGGCTCGCCACATTCATAGCACTTGATTGAACTCGAGACGCCACCTCGCTTCCTCATTCTCATGTTGTTGAGCGCCTTGTATGCTCGTGAGGAGATCAATACCAAGTCCTCTTCAGGGAGTTGTTTGAGCTGTTCATCTGAAAAAGAAGACAAGGCAAATACAAGAAAAGAGCTCGAAGAAGCAGCCTGCATGGGGTTAGTAACAAGTGCTAAAGGTGAAGATATATCGATCTTAGATGGCAAAGCTGCCATCTCACAGGTTTTCAATCTAGAGAAAAGATCATCCATGGTTAAAATATCTAGATCAACAATTTGGTTGATAGTTGTGACAACCATCAACCACTCAGAACCTAAAGATCTCAAAATTTTAGAAGCATTATCTTCATCAGTAGGAATAACATCAATGCCACGCAAACTACTCAGTATCTTTTCAAACCGAGCAAAAAGATCATCAATAGCTTCGCCAGGCTTCATAGCAAAATCAGAATATTCTTTTTGATAAAGATTTTTACGCAACTTTTTGATTTTAGTGGTTCCTTCATGATAATCTCAAAGAGTTTTCCATATTAAGTGGGCAGAATTAATATGAGCTACGCGATCAAATTCTTTGTGAGAAATCTCTTGAAACAACAAGTTACGAGCTTGAGCATTCAGATCAACATCTATTTTATTTAGATTAGTAACAGTAATAGGAACCATATAAGAGCTAGAAACCTTATTCCAAACATCATTACCTTGAGCCTCAATATAAGCTTGCATACGATACTTCCAAAAAGCAAAATCAGTACCTTCTAGCATGGGAAGTCAATTCACATACCTCTCTGACGCCATAGCAACCTTGCTCTAATACCACTTGTAGGATCGTACAGCACAATCAGAGGGGGTGAATGATTGTACCAATTTCTTGCTCACAAATCAATTGTACTCGCCGTGCACATGCACTGCTCGAACAAGAACAATCTTGAGACAATACTCAGAGAACCACGTCGCCAAAGAGAACAAGAACTTCTTGAATAGATCTGATCTATTATTTCTCAATCTTGTTCTGTGTCTACAAAGTGCTCTTCAAGCACCCCTCAAAGCTTTCTACCGAAAGACCTCTCTAGCTCTACCACAAAAGCCACGGGAAAACTCTTCCCTTCTGCCTCCTTTTATAGGCACATACTCATCCGTGTCTTCAATGAAATGGATACAAACACCTTATCAATCAAGGGACCCGAAACCCTTCTAAACATGGGTTTTCCAATATCTCTAAACCTTCCAGATATGGAACACCTTCCATATCTCCTCACACGTCGTAAGCCTTCAGGACTGCACCTCCCAAAACATCTCTGTGCATCATCATCCACCTTTGATCTCCACGTGCCCTAGCATAAGCCCGACCACCTCGTGACATCCTCGACCACCTGAACCTCAGATTTCCCCATCCTAGTCTAGGTCCTCCTTATTATCGACCATGATCGTCTTCACGCTCAACCTACACATGCAAAGACCAAAGAACATATTCCCAGCACAAGTTCTCCAACTTGACCAATATTAGTTCACACACGCATATCAACGATAAACACTATCCAAAACATCCTCGAAGTCTATGACCACATCAACAAGGTCGGCGACCAGTTCCAGTAGGTCTACGACCACCTCCAAGACGTCCACGACCACTTCACCAAGTCTACGACCACTCACCTGCACCGTAGCATTCGAAGCATACAGTAATTGGGATGAATAGGGTGGTCTTGTGAAGACCTTTGGGTGGTCCTTTGAAGACCTCCGGGTGGTCCTGCGAGACCTCGTGAAAGACCTCCTAGGAGGTCCTGGAAGACCTCGTGAGTGGTCCTAGAAGACCTCCTGAAGGACCTCCTAGGAGGTCCTGGAAGACCTCCTGGGTGGTCCTAAAAGACGTCCTGGGAGGTCCTGAAAGACCTCCTGAGTAGTCTTTGAAGACGTCTTGGGAGGTCCTGGAAAACCTCCCTTTTGCAAAGACCACCCTCTTGGCCTTTTTGCAAAGGCCAACCTCTTAGTCAAGACCTCCTCGCTACAGTACCTGGAAGACCTCCTCGCTACCGTACTTGATGAACAGTACTCAGTGCTATAGTGCTCAATGAACACTACTCGGGAGCTACAGTACTCGAAAGACCTCCTCGTTACAGTGCCTGAAAGACCTCTTAGGGGAGGTCTTGGAAGGTCCAGAAAGCTCCAGGGAGAGGTCTTGGGTGGTCCAGATTGATCCACGTTGGTGCTCCTGGGGGAGGTCCTGAATGGCCAAGATTGATCCACGTTGGTGCTCATGGGGAGGTCCTGAGTGGTCTAGATAAGTCCACGCGTGTGCTCCTGAGGAGGACCTTAAGTGGTCCTGATGAATCCATGCGGGTGCGCCTGAGGAGGACCCTGAAGACCTCCGGTGAACCTGAAAAGACCTTAAACCAACCACCCAAATAGAACAACGGAACCTTCCAACAACTACAAATTCCAATGCAATCTAATGGTCAATTATTCAACAGTAAAAACCACGACCACGCCCTATGGTCCCACAGAAGAACATTTTGATTTTGTGGCCATTCTTGAAACTGGTAAAAAGGACTTTTCTGTGGCTAGTCTTAACCATCTCTGTGATGGTCAGTATTTTATGTGGCATTTTCCCCATCACAAGGTTGGTCAGGGGGTATCCTTTTAGGGGTGGATCCTCGGGTTTATGATATTGGATCTATTGATGCTGGTGATTTTTATGTAAAGTTTCATTTGAAAAACAGAGAGGATGATTTCTAGTGGATTCTTGTGGTTGTTTACGGTGCAACTCAAATTTAATTCAAGGAGAAGTTTCTTAATGAATTTGTTCATGCCTGTAGGAAAGAATCACTTCCTGTTTTACTTGGGGGTGATTTTAATATCATTAGGCATTCAGGTGAAAAAACAATGATAACTTTGAGTATAGATGGCATTTCTTGTTTAATGCTGTGATTAATATTTTGGATTTAAGAGAAATAGTTTTATCTGCTGGACAATATACTTGGGCTAATTCGTTAGATAATCCAACTTTTGAAAAGCTGGATAGAGTCTTAATGAATACAGAATGGGAACATAAATTTCTTTTGGTCATAGTTAATGCTCTTAAAAGGTTTTTGTCTGATCATACGCCATTACTTTTAAATACGAGAGCGGCTTCTTTTAGAGGAAGTCAACCTTTATTTAAATTTGAATTAGGTTGGTTGTGTAGGAAGGGTTTCAGGGAGTTGGTGGCTAATGTGTGGAAAAATAAAAATAGAGGTCATTCTGCCTTACAAATTTGGCAAAGTAAGGTTAGATCTCTTAGGCATTTTCTTCGTGGTTGGGCTAAAAATACCAGTGGGAACTATAAAAAGGAAAAGATAAAGCTTAACTCGATAATTGATGAGCTAGATAAAAAAAGGCTGAGTGTGTGAGGTTATCTGAGCACGATCTTAATCTTAAAAAAAAGTGCTAATGAGAAATTGGCACATCTTTTGAGAGAAGAATAAATTGAGTGGTACCAGAGGTCCAAAGCGAAATTTATTTTGGAGGAGGATAGAAAAACTCAATATTATCATTTGATTGTGAATGGGAAGCATAGAAGACTAAGAATTTTTTAGTTTGAACAAGAGGAATGAATAATTCGGGGTGATGTACAATTAAAAAAGTATATCACCAATTATTATAAAGGTTTGTTTGGACCATCTGAAGTTAATCATTTATATATGATTGATGCTGTTACGAATGATATACCTCAAGTTTTGGATGTGAAAAATGATTTACTTACAGAACCTTTCACTGAAAAAGAGGTGAAAGAAGCTATTTTTCAAATGGATCATAACAAAACATTGGGCCAGATGGCTTCCCAGCCGAGTTCTATCAGGTGTTTTGAGAAGTCATTAAAAATGACTTGATGATCATGTTTCAGGACTTTCATAGTTGCTCACTACATCTCTTTACCTTGAATTTTGGGATTATTACATTGCTTCCCAAAAAAACGGATGCTAAGCAAATACAACAGTTTAGGCCTATTTGTCTTCTAAATGGCAGTTTTAAAATTTTTACTAAAGTGGCTATTAATAGGCTTATGGGTGTAGCTCAAAAGATTGTTAGACCATCCCAGACGGCATTCATGAAGGGAATTTATTCTTGGTGGTGTTGTTATATTTCACGAAACCATCCATGAATTACATAAAAAGAATTTGAATGGAATTGTTTTCAAGGTTGATTTTGAGAAAGCTTATGACAAAGTAAAATGGTCGTTTTTACTTCAAACTTTGAGGATGAAAGGCTTTTCTTCTAAGTGGTGCTCCTGGGTGGAAAGTTTAGTCAAGGGAGAGAGCATTGGAATAAAAGTTAATGATGATCTGGGTTCTTTTTTCCAAACTCAGAAAGATCTTAGGCAAGGTGATCCTATGTCTCCTATTTCATTTAACCTTATAGTAGACATGCTTGCAATCTTTATTTCAAGAGCTAAAGAAGTAGGTCTTTTATCAGGAGTAGTTCCTCACTTGATCGATGATGGGTTGTCAATATATACAGTATGCTGATGACACAATCCTCTTTTTGAATAATGATTTAGAACAAGCAAAAAATCCCAAACTTATTCTATGTGTCTTTGAACAATTATTGGGTTTAAAGATTAATTTTCATAAGAGCAAGATTTTTTGTTTCGGTACTACCAAAGAAATTGAATCACAGTATACGCAGCTATTTGGTTGTGAAGTGCGTACTTTTCCTTTCAGGTACTTAGGTATCCCCATTCATTTTAAAAAATTAAGGAATCGTGATTGGAAAGAGGTTGAGGATAGAGTTAAGAAAAAACTTAGCAGTTGGAAAGGAAAAAATATGTCTGTGGGGGGAGATTAGTTCTTATTAACTCGGTGCTCAGCAATCTGCCAATGTTTATGTTTTCTTTTTTAAAGGTTCCTAGAGAGGTTCTCAAAAGACTAAACTTTTATCGATCTAGATTCTATTGGCAGAGTGACAATCATAAACGTAAGTATAGGCTTACGAAATGGAGTTTAGTTTGTTCGCCCAAAGAGCATGGCGGTCTAGGTGTTCAGAACTTAGACACAAAAAATAAAAGCTTACTCGGAAAAGGGTTGTTTAAGTTGCTTAATGAAGGAGTTTGGCAATCTTTGCTAACAAGGAAATATTTGGGTGAGAAGAGTCTTTCGCAGGTGGTTAATAAGCCTGGGACTTCTCATTTTTAGTCGGGTCTTATGAAAATTAAATATGAATTTTTTCACTTTGGTTCATTCCAAGTTAAAAATGGAATGCAAACTAGGTTTTGGGAAGATACCTGGTTAGGCATTTCTCCACTGAAACGACAATATCCACTTCTTTATAATGTGGTAAGGAGAAAGGATGATATAGTGGCAAATATTCTGAGATCGACTCCTTTAAATATTTCTTTTCGAAGACCTATTATTAGACCTAAGTTACATGCTTGGAATGTGTTAATTTTGAGAATTTCTAACTTACAACTATGTTCTCAAAAGAATGTCTTTAGATGGAATTTGAATAAGTCTAGACTTTTTTCGGTACAGTCTTTCTATGGGGCACGAATTAGCAATTTTTAAGCTCCCATTAGGAATTTCTTTTGTTAATTAAAATTCCATTAAAAGTGAAAATATTTCTATGGTATCTTAAAAGAGTAGTAGTTCTAACTAAAGATAAGCTGATTAAAATAAATTGGAGGGGAAGCAAAAAGTGTTGTTTCTATATTAAAGATGAAACAATTCAACAATTTTTTATTGACTGCCCCTTTGCACGTCTTGCATGGTGGGTTGTTCGATGTGCGTTTAATTTATCCCCTTGTGAGCATAACAAACATGTTTGAGAATTGGCTAGCCGGTATTCCAAAAATTTAAAGTCACAACTCCTGGTGGGAGCTAGTGCCTTATGTTGGTCTATTTGGTTGTGTCGGAATGATGTTGTTTTTAACAAAAAGATTGTCATTAATCCCTTGCAGGTTATCTTATTGAGTGGGTGCTGGTTGAGTGTTTGGGCAAATTTACAGAACTCGGACCAGAAGGGGTATATGTTGGCGGGAAGCCTAAGGTTGGAGTTAGTGACGAAGCAAATCCTTAATTTTTATGGGTGGCGACTTAGTCGTAGGATTTGTAATGATTGAGTTTACTTTGCATTTGTCCTTTGGTTGTAAAGCTTCAAGCCGTTTTTATCGGTGTTGGTTATTTTGGTACTCTTGGCTTTTTAATAAAATGAGCTGTGTACATCCTTGATGCAGAGGCTGGAAGAGATTTTTTTTCTCTTCCATTATCTAAAAAATGCATTGATTATCAATTATACTAAACTATTCATCGAATTTTCGCCGAATCCGCCCGCGTGTTAGTGAGCCGACCCACAAAGCAATGGCAAGGAGTTGGGGGGTCAAATTCACGATTGGAGGGGACCATGAAGACACTTGTCCTTGCACATCACTACCACATGCCCAATTTCAAAAGTAAGTGTTGCCACCAAACTGAAATAAAGGGGAGCATTAGTTATGTGGTGTTGGGGACCTCCTGTGCACTTTTAACTGGAAACGAAAAGAAAGGAGATTTGGGCATGCAAATATATATAGTACATTTCTGCTGTACATGTAGGTTGCACTTCGTTTTGTGAGATGTCTGCATCCTTCCCGATGCACTTGCTTAGGAGCATCTGATGATCAGTTGAGAGATATGGGAGGTTCAGAAGGGAAAGAGAGTTTAGGTCTACCAACTGGTGGTTAGGAGAATAATACATCTTAACAGATGCCATCACCTACTCCGAGTGATCGGCCTCCTAGCAATCAAGGCCTCCGGGAGAATCACCTAAAAATGGCAAGTTGGGAACTTTTCAGGGAAAAACACACCAAGCAAATGAGAACTGAAATGGACCTACTTTTCTGTGCACTGGGTGAAATAACTGAGCTGCTCAACAAGTATGGTGCAAGGTCACTCAAAATGACAAGAATCCACATTTCTAAAGAAGCGTAAAAATGGGAGTTTTGTAGAATGACTGTTGTTTTATGCTGTTCTAAATGGATGAACTCAGTTAATCCATTGACCAATTAACATTATCCGATTGTTCAGTAAAACCAAAAACAGAAACCTTTGCATCTAAAAGCATCTACTGAAGAGGTAGCAAAATCGCAAGTACAACATCTTAGTTTCATGTATAAACTAAAGTTCATGTATTGCATATATAGACAGCCTATCATCAGCCTTAATGCTGATGGCTGAGACTGAGAGTTTGTCGATAACAAAAAAATTGCAACTTTTGCACTCAGCCACTCACTCAATCTCAGCCGTTCAATTTCCTGCTGCCTGAGCGTGGGCTGCAGTCAATGAAAAATTCCTATGGATCCACGAGCTGAAACCTATGTGAGAAAATGAATAAGAGATAGAGAGGAATAAGAGAAAGGAAACAAACAAAATGGTGGTGGGGTTTCTTTAGGATCTGTAGGGAGATAGTGTTAGGCAGCCCTTATTGGTGGCATGAGTATATTATTGCTCAAGGAAGGAGTGAGGAGTTACAACAACTCTAGCCTAGAGAGGGAACCAAAAGAGAAAAATAACAAAAAGACTAGATACAGTTCAGTTCTTATTATTCTAATCTTCTCTCTTCTAGCTAATTCTTTTTATAATCCTAGGGATCGCCTCTGTCCCCGTTCAGGGTGGTTTCTGTCAGAACATAACAACAAGAACTCTTGCTCTTGGTCTTGCTTGCTGGTCTCAAAGTCAGTTCATGCAGAGGTATAGCCTTACCATATCAATCTTATGTTGTTCTTTGCATCCATCAATTTGTCTCTGATTCTGTGAACAACAGGTTTCTTCTAGTTTTCTTGGCGTCTGAATAAATTCTTGGTATTAGCTTCTTGCTTGTTGAGCTTTCTGTTTCTAGTTAGCTCCTTGTGGTTGGTGGGTGCACCAACTGAATAGATTGCTTCTTTTTTTAGTTGATTCTTGTTTGATTTGGTTTCTGAATTAATCAAGTAGTAGTGAGTAGTGAGTTTTCTTCGAAATCGGGCTTAATTTCTCTGAAGTTGAGGCTTGAGTTTGATATTTCTGGATGTGTTTACCCATGTAATTTACCGCAGAAAGTTAGGCCCTTTTTTTCCTTTCATAGGTACTGATTTGGACTGCTGTTTTCCCCAAATTAGATGCTGAGTTCATCAAATGACTGAAAAGCTTCGATTCCTTTTTATATGCAGGTACTGTGAAAGCCTTGGGAACTGTGTTGCAGAAAGTGCCTTAATCTGAAGTTTGTTGTCCCAGGTAGATAGACACCCTTGAATTCTGTTGGATTCATTCTATCCTTTTCCTATTCGACTTCAGATTTTTCTTCTTCTTTTGATAATCCGATTTGCTCTTTTTTTAATAACTTTACTCTCCCTGTAGAAGTAATTCTTCACTTTTCTTGTAACTTCCTGGCTGAATTTGCTGTTGTTGTTGCCTACTGGGCTTATCACGTTTCTGAAGAATTCAGTACAGTATGATGATGCACCAGATGTTTTACCCCTATTTTCTTTCCTTTTTTTCATTGAAATGGATGACTCTAGCATCAAAGTTCTAGATGGCAATTCGTTGGATTTGTGAAGAAATAATCTTTTCCTTAGCGCCAATTATACGAAGTTATATGATACCTACCTATAATTAGATTCCAGTACTTCTGCAACCTGAAGTCATCTTCTGACGATAAAAGCGGTAAAGTCGATTTGCTAACAGTTTTGAATTATTCGTTTTCTTTTTGCAGCCAGTTCGAATTTTGAAGACAAATATTGAACCTTTCCAGCTTTGATAATACTCTTCTGATGACAAACTCCATTACTACCTCCCCTCATCCTTGTAATGATCCATCGGCCGGCCTCTTCTGCTTCTGAAGAGGATGGCCACATTCTTCTCCACCTCCACCGACCAGAGGGACCTCACCGCCGCCGGCGACATGTCGTTCCACCACTACCCTCCATCGTCTAATCCCTACCTGTACTCATCAACGGGCGGTCTAATCCCCTTCCCTGCAACCATCGCGTCGCAGAGCCACATTGCGCATGGCGACGGCAGAGACGAGCCGGCCGCGTTCATGAGCGCGAGGGAAGGACCGACGGACAACGCCGAAATGGGCCTGCAGACGCAGCTGCTCATGGCAAACGACCACGCAAACGCCTCGGCGACGCAGCAGCACCAGGGGCTGTCACTTAGCCTCGGCACGCAAGTGCCGATGTCTCTTTACCAGTACCGCCCGGCAGGCATGGCTGCTGCCTCCTTGCTGAGCCCGAGCCAAGCGACGATGGCGAGCAGACACGCGCAAACCAATGTGTACGTTCAGAATTCCAGGTATCTGAAGGCGTCCCGGGAGCTGCTGGATGAGGTGGTCAATGTCCGGGACGCGATAAAGAGGAAGGGAGACAAGAACCAGGGCAAGGACTCCGGCGAGTGCAAGGTCGACACCGAGAAGAGCGAGGACAAGGCAGGGTCCAATCAGCAGGAGCAGGAGAGCAATTCGTCCGCCGAGCTTTCGCCGTCGGAGAGGCAGGATCTTCAGAACAAAGTTACGGCACTGATGGCCATGCTCGATCAGGTAATGCATGTCTGCTCATCTCGCTTGCGATTGTGTCACTGAATTTGATGGTTACATGGTGCATGCTGTGAACCTAGAACTAAGACGGGTTTAAGAGCATGAACTTGACATAAATGGAGGTTGCGTTTTGGCGCCAGGTTGATCGGAGGTACAGGCACTACTACCACCAGATGCAGATCGTCGTGTCGTCCTTCGACGCGGTGGCCGGCGCCGGCGCGGGGAAACCTTACACGGCGCTCGCCCTGCAGACTATCTCCCGCCACTTCCGGTCGCTGCGGGACGCAATCGGCGCGCAGGTGCAGTCCGCGCGCCGGAGCCTCGGCGAGCAGGACGCCTCCCCCCAAGGCGGCGGGCTCTCCCGGTTGCGCTACATCGACCAGCAGCTGCGGCAGAAGCGTGCCATGCAGCAGTTCGGCATGATGCAGCAGCCGCAGCACGCCTGGCGCCCCCAGCGCGGCCTCCCGGAGTCAGCCGTCTCCGTCCTCCGTGCCTGGCTCTTCGAGCATTTCCTCCACCCGTAAGAACCAAACACCTTCTTCTCGCGTAACCAACCATATATCACTCTAATCCTCACCTATGCGCCATCAATCCATGATACAGGTATCCGAAAGATTCTGAGAAGCTGATGCTTGCGAGGCAGATCGGCTTGTCCAGGGGACAGGTGAGACTGACGAGCTAGCTCGTCATGCATGAACTTCCATGATTCCATACTGCTTCAAGAAAAGAATTCCGAGTCCTTGTATATTAAGCTGCGCACTTTCACGTACGTAGGTATCGAACTGGTTCATCAACGCGCGGGTTCGTCTGTGGAAGCCGATGATCGAGGAGATGTACAAGGAGGAATTCGGCGCGGAGATGGACTCCAACTCGTCGTCGGGGAACGCGGGCAAGGGCAAGGACGAGGCGGTACCATCGGAGGACCGTGACGAGTTCCAGAGCCCGTCGAGCGCCGCGAAGCACGTCGGCGCGAGCCAGCTCAACCCGTTCAAGTCGGAAGCGATGGCCGGCATGGACGCCAGCGGCGTCGTCCTGTCCAACCTCGACGTCGGCGCCATGGACACGTACGCGACAGGCCTCAACCTGAACCACCACGGGCCGGGCGCCCGCGGCAGCAGCAGCCTCCTGCAGGACGCGCTCGCGCACCACGGCGGCGACGCGAGGTTCGTGGCATACGACGACATGGCCGACCTCGGCGGCTACGACGGCGGCAGCGTGTCGCTGACGTTGGGCCTGCAGCACTGCAACAACGCCGGACCCGTACCGGCCGAGCAGCAGGGCTTGCTGTACGGCAGCGCCGGCGACTTCGAGTTCATGAACGGCTCCGACGACCGGCAGCGATTTGGCTCGTCGCAGCTGCTGCACGATTTTGTGGCATGAGTCGGGATGCGCGGCGCAGAATAAAGCAGGCGGCGTCAGAAGCCTGGGCCGGCCGGCCTGCGCCGCCGCAGGCACACAGTGCATGGTACACGGTTTTAAGCAAAGTATATACGCTGGTGTGGTAATTGGTAAGTGAAGTAGGGCGAGAAGTTTATAACTGTATATGACGTGGGGTGTAGCTTGCTGTAAAGATAGATTGGTATTTTTGCTAGCTTGCAGATTTATCTACTGATTGATGAATGATCATGTCCTGATGTGATGATGTGTTGGTCTAATTAGACCCTTTTTTAAAATAATGTTATTTTAGTAATAAATTACAAAATTAAATAGTTGATTTTTTTTTGTGCAAAACTAAGCTGTCGCCGGTTGGAATGGCGAAATACACATGTCGTCATTCCAACTAGCGATAACATCCCTGACAAGCCCTTGTCACCAAATGAACAGATGATAGGGTCCTATATTTTTTTGTTTGGGTGTGCATAATTCGGCCTAAACATTTAGTATTGTTTTATTTAAATTTCTACTATTCTTTTTGGACTGCTTATTTTCGACCGCTCCACTCCAGCGTCCGAACCGCCACATAGCACTAACCAACTAAACTACCATCACCAACGGCGCCACCGACAAAGACAATGGTGGTGGTTTCAAAAACAAGATAAGTTACACATCACGATTGGATGCACGACATAATAAGAAACAGAATCAAGCAGTAATAAGAAACAATATTAGCACAACATATTTTTAAGCAAAACGTCATCACATAGTTTTTCGATAAATTAAATCACAATGATGTTACAACACATTCCAGCACTACGTCATCACATAGTTTTTCGACAAATAACAATGACATTATAAAACATTCATCGCAACATATTTCGACAAGACAAATCATTCTAGTGGTTGCTGCCTCAACGTTCATCATGTCGACCTCCACGGTGCCCGCCTTGGGTATGTTGGCCAGATAGGGTCCCCTCGACGCCGTCCAGACTGCCGACCTCTCCTTCATCTTGTGCATTTCTCGTAGGGCATTTCTGGAAGGTATGCGTGGACTTCTTGTAAATTGAGCACTTCTTCGTACGACGCCCCATTTTTGCTTCATCCATGTCGTTCCTGATACGTCGTACCTGCCGTCGGACAACCTTTCCCTTCAGTCTAGCAATGTCTGCAGCCCAGATGAGTTGCTCCCAGGTAGGATGGCCAGTGAAATGGCCAACCACGCCATAACTATACAACTTTGCATTCCTGGTCTGCATCACCTCTTCCTTGGTGAAATATCCGAAAAGGTATTGACCAAGATTTTACGCCACCGTTGAACATGCGGCATGACATGTGAGCATGGCCTATGCAGAAGAATAGGCTTGTTGCAGGTGCATACGCAACTAGTGCGGCATTAGCTATGCTAAGGCGTGGAAGGCAACACAGAAGGCCTTAGCATAGCTGATTGTATACTAGAATCTTGACTCCAATGTCTTCTGTTTTGCCCTCCACGCCTTAGCATAGTTGATTGTGTACTGGAATCTTGCCTCTATTGCTCGAATGATGGATCATGGCTCGAAATCTAAATTATCCATGATCTCATACCGTACATGATGTTTGCGATGAAACCTGATGACAGGTTCTTGTCGGGCTGCATTGATTCAGCGATGACACATGTGTGAGGGACTACTATAGAGCATTTCGAGTAGGTGTCCAACTTAGGCTGGAATGCGTGCACTCACCAAAGGCATCCCTCTATGTCTCACTTCATGTCGTAGCATCCTAGGTTGGACTTCGCTACTGTGAATGTACGTCGCACCGACAAGGCCCGGAATTTGACAGTGTTCTGCATGGCCTCCTTGTATTTGTACATGGCTCTTTGCCTGATCTCATTCTGGTCATACTCCCATTGTACACGAGTGCCTTTGTTAATTACGAGGTTGTCGAACTAGTATGTGTTCCACTCGGATAGAACCGTCTGTTGTTCCACATCATCCTCCTCATCAGATCCTTCATCTTTCGACAATGCCTGGTAATCCTAGTCTTCGAGATCCATCCTTTGAACTAGGATCTCCTTACCTTCTTCAGCAATCCCACTAGCTTGTCTGACCAAAGAAGTTCCTTCCACATGATCTTCATCGACAACGTTAGCAACTCACCGACCTCCTGCCGCGCTGGAGTCCCCAACTTATTCTTCGGCATCACCACCACATGCTTGTTCAGCCGTCGATGCATGAATGACCTTGACATATGCCTGGGCCAGAATGACCAAATCACACCTTTCCTCCCTCGCCCGACGTACATATGATAGCCATGACCTAGGTCCCTTGAGCTACATTAACTTTCAATATGTGCCTTGTGGTGCTCGGTTGGCAGGGTAACTCAATCTCAGATCATACACATCATGGTCCAAGTCGAATGTGTAGAACAACCACCGCATCACAACGCCCCATGTTTGCTGCTCTGGTCTTGTTATGGTTACGGTTACCGATTGGAAATAACACAAAGCAATCCCCTCGGGATCCTCTAGAATAGTCCCCTAGCCGTAGTAAATTTTGAAATTATTTGTGTTCGACATATTCATCGTATTGCATTATAAACAAGATTTCCACGATTAACAACATATTTAATATTAAACTACCCACCGAAAAGGATTATCTACAACATAATATACTACGTATCCATATATCTAAAACTACGTAATCCGTTAAGTTAAAAAAATTACCTCAAAGGCGGCCGATCGAACAGGCAGTGCTTCGCTAGCTCCTCTCCTCCCCTCTACTCCTCTTTGCTCCTCTCCCTTCCCTCCCCCACTTTCTCTTTTTCCTGAATAAAAATGAGTTTTGCCTGAATTTTGGGATCTTTTTATTGGAGAGATTGTGTCGCCATTTGGAATAACGACTGGGACTTGCGGGATCTGGGATCCCTATCGCCATTTAAGGCCTTTTTGAATGACGATTTGCCTAAAGTTTAATATTAAAAAATTTACCTACCATCCCGAACCCCCACCACTACAAAAGCCCACCCAAACAACTAAACTCTAGCCCTCTCTCTTCTAACCTACTCTCTTCTAACCTACTTACACTTGTCTCAGAACTATACTCAGCGCCATTTCTCAGTCGTCTAGTTCAATGAGCCGAAGAGCGGTGGTGCTCACGAGTGCAAGGAGCATGAACTGCGGCGTCCAGGCAATTGTCATGTACTCCAACACTGAAGAGAATTAGGGGGGGTGTTCTACAAGTGTCCGTATTTCTCGATGAGTTTGATTTCCGCGAATGCTGGTGTTCGGATTTAGGGTTTGTTTGTCACATTTTTTTTTCACTATTCGGTGTGGCTTTCAGGCCGACGATTGCTAGTACTTTCAGTTGGCGAACTCTGTTGATGTCGTGCTGAAAGAGCAGTTAAATGTCTACATGTAGTTTCATATGGTCCAATGGTGAACATGTCACCTTCAGACGAGCGCTTTGACAAGATTCTTGACCACTTGAAGTGGCTCGAGAAACTTATATGTGTGTGTATCCTACTAGTGGTGTGTTCAATATGTATTAAGTAGTAGTGGTTGTCTGCATAAGGGATTCAAGTATGAACGATGTTGTATGCTTTTCATGAATTGCAAGAAGTCTTTTAACTTTTGGCAACTAGATTTGTATGAACGTAACATGACAAGGGATTCATGTATGAACTTCGATATGACACTTTTGCATACCGGATGAACGCACACTGCGACGCTACCTTTGTAGACCGAAAAGACAAAACACTGCGACACTACCTTTTAAGATCGAAATGATCACTCTCTGCCACGGCACCTTTTCAGACCGAGAAGATCGCACCCTGTCACACCACACACTGCCACCTTTGCATACCGAAAAGACGACACACTGCAACGCTACCTTTTCAGACCGAAATGACCGCACACTGTCAGGCCACACACTGCCACCTTTGCAGACCGAAAAAACAACATACTGCAACGCTACCTTTTTAGATCGAAATGACCACACTATGCCACACCACTTTTTCAGATCGAAAAGACCACATACTATTAGGCCACACACTTCCACCTTTGCAGACCGAAAAGACAACACACTGCAACGCTGCCTTTTTAGACCGAAATGACCATACTCTGCCACGCTACCTTTTCAGACCGAAATGATCGCACACTGTCAGGCCACACACTGCCACTTTTGCAGACCAAAAAGACAACACACTGCGACGCTGCCTTTTCAAACCAAAATGACTACACTATGCTACGCCACATTTTTAGACCAAAAAGACTGCTCTCTGTCATGCCACACACTGCCACCTTTGCAGATCGAAAAGACAACACACTGCGACGCTACCTTTTCAGACCGAAATGACCACACTATGCCACACCACCTTTTGAGATCGATGTCTTGTCTCTTCACATTCCACCCTTAGCACTTTACCCTATCCGCTTATAAAAGGAGGGGTAAGAAAGCTGGAGAAGAACACTACACCACCATACCCGACACTCCACTCCAATTTGGTTCACACAACAGAGAGGAAGGAGATGTCGGACTCGTCATTTGAACTTCTACGCGAAGATGCTGTGGAAGCGCAAGTGGCTTATCGAGACGGCTAAACCCTACCCCGATTATTCTATGAAGTATGTGCTGGTACCATCGGAGTTCTCACACCCGCAATGTACGCGCGAAGAACCGATGAAGATCATTCAGTCCACACACCTGGCGACAGCCGCTCGGGCGTACTACATGTGCAGGAACATTCTCGTAAGCAAATCTTAACCCTTTTTCACATGTTATGTTGCATTCCATATATCCCTAACTTCATTGGTGTATAATGGCAGCCGGAAATACGACGCACCTTCTTCCAATGGATCAACGACTCGACGTGTTCATCAAGTAGAAGTACATGTTCAACTACGCGAAGTGAGCCGAGACCTTCGAACGTTGAAAATCTTATGTACCTGACCCTATTGAAAAGGAACCGAGGGAGCCCAAGAAAGCTGAGTGGTGATGGAGGACCCCCGAATAGGAAGGTGAGTACAACTGGGCCGAGCATGCGGTGGACAAAGGGAAAGCTCCTGCTAGTGATACCGGCAGCCGTCATAGCGCTCCCCGTCACCCAGGCGCACTCCGTATCGAAGAGGTAAGTTAGATTCAATTTGCATCCCGGTTATTGATTTGGCCCTATGTTATGCTATCCTAACATCATTTAATCGTCCAGCCCGTCTCACAAAACATGGCTGACTTCGAGACTGACCGTTGCCACGGGCAATCCAGAGACAAGGGAAAGGGACCGATGGGCCGCCAGGACTAATTAACCTCATTCCAATCAACCTTTTTTTCGATTACAAAAAGGTGCACATGTATCGTGGGTGTATTTCTGTTTGTTGATTCATGCATGTTGTCGTTTCTAATGCACGTAACCAAACCTAGCGCGCCAGGTAATTCGTAATTAAATTATGAAGTCTTTCAAACTTAAATATCTTTTCCTAAATATTTCGACTATTACATATTTCGTAATCTTTTCCCAAAGGAATCGGTTCTACGAACAATACAATCGAGACAACAACGCATATGGCAATCCTAAACTCAAATATATTTTTTTCCATTTCGCTCCGAAGGGGCCTGTTTGTGTTATTACGTCGCTGATCTCGCATTCTTTACTTCATATTTTGTTATCTTCTCCAATTTATGACACTTAAAGATATTACCAAAAAAATCCTTGAAAAGTAATGAATTTTAAGGCTGAATTATGTACACACACACAAAAAAAAGGACCATGTTGCCAACTGAACTGGAATGGTGACAGGGCCCTGTCGCTGGTTCAATTGGCAACAGGGGCCTGTTAGGGATGTTGTCGCCAGTTAGCCTAGTTCTGCAAAAAAAAAAGTAAAAAAAAATCTGACTATTTAATTTTGTAATTTATTATTAAAATAATATTGTTTTTTAAACAAATTCCAATTAGACCTCAGCACTCTTCGGCTTTCTTGGAACTGTAGACACAGGTGTTTCATGTTTTGTACTAGTTGTTCAGCTCTAAGCAATGCAGATACAAGGTGTATGGCTTCTGTAATGGTTCACATGTATTCCAGTACAAGTTCATGATCTGAACTTTGTGGATATCATGGGGATATGTCCATGATCTTAGGATGATGATATAATTGGCAATAGCTTCGATGGTTTGTCCAATCACGCATTTTCGGCAAAGTTAAAAGGTCACAAAACAAAGTCGGTCGATCGGGCGTGTTGAGAGCGGTGAGATCGTTTAGTGCGGTCTGACCGCCGCTGAACAATGGTCTGACCGACTTAGCCGATCATCGGCCATTTTGGAAATTTGGCTTAGGGTTAGGTTAAGGGCATGGGCTTCAGTGCATATGTGTTGCATGATGCATGTTTTCACTAACGTGGGTCAAGTTGTGAAGAACTTGTTCCCGGATTCGTTTTCTTTGTCTATTGTTGTGCAGGTTGCTTGGAGGTCAGTGACGGTCAACGGCGAGGATGATCGGGACTAAGCTTGGAGAGCTAAGGTCCAGAACGATTGGGGATGCCGGTTGGAGTCAATGGTGTCAAGCGTGGTGCAAAATGGACAAAGGTGATCGAACGGGCAATTTGGTGCGACTAGTTGGATCAAGCGGCGCGGGGGTCGGTGCAAGTGTCATGGTGGTTCGGTGGGAGCCGGATAGGAGAGACTTGCCGACATAATGAGAGCCGCTGGATCAACCTACACGTGGCGAAGCATGGGAGTGCTTCGCGCAGTTCGGACTCGGTCTTCGAAAAAGATCGAGAAGGGGTATTTTGGTAATTTTACCAAATACCACCTTGGTGACCTTTTGCCAACCCGCGGCGCAAGACGGTGCGTCAAAAAGCGGATTATGTCAAGAGGAGATGAATACGGCGCTTCAAAATGCGTGCGTGTGTGACCTGTTTGTGTTGGGTCTTAACGGAAGCCCATTAGGGTTAACTCTTCTAGAAGCTAGGCCTCACTATAAATAGGAGGAGGTGCTGTCAAGCAGCCTCCAAGCACTTCATTTGCAAAACCCTAATTTGTCTTAGGGCTTAGAGAGGAAAGGAGAGGCTTAGGGTTTTAGAGAGATGAATTGAGTAGGTGCTCATGGATTGAGCTCTTGTCCTCCATGGATGGAGTGGCTGTAAATCTTCTCAATCTCAAATTAATCTATGCATGATTTCTCAAAGATAAGTTCTCTTTGTGTTCTTCCTCCTTATTTGGTGATTTTGAGTTCATCTTTGATCCTTTGGTTTTTGGTTGGTTTCTTGCCCTCATCTACCTTGCTGTGACATGTGGGAATACATCTAGGATCATCTAGATCATCAATCTCCCACGAGCAAGTGTTTGGATCTAGTTTTCATTCTTGCCCGGTTTTGAACCAATGTTCGTTCAAATTGAAAAAGGTTGAAACTTTGACGTGGATCTACTCGATCGTTGCTTGGAATAGGTTTCTAATATCCTTAGGAATGTGTGTTCCAAATTTGGTCAAGTTTGGCCTGTAGATCAAAAGTTAGACCGATTTTCGTTTTGGTTTTTGAGCTGTCGCACTGTTTCTGGTTAGGTCCGGTCAGACCGCGCTTAAACCGCCGGTCTAACCACGCAATAGACGTCGGTCAGTCCGGACCCGAGGGTTTGTTCTCCGTGTTTTGGGTCTTTTGTTTCGGGGTTTGATCGGATTCAACGCAGGTCATCCACTGTGCTTGTATACAGATCTTTGTAGCTTTTATAGCTATTGGAGTGAAAGTGGTGTTGAGTTCGATCGAGGTAAATAATAGAAAAAACGTCTATTCACCCCCCCCCCCGGCGCTAGGCGTCTTTTTGGTCCTACAAACTTCCTTCCAAAAAAAACTTCCAAAAAAGTTCATGATATGAACTTCTGAAGATAGGTGACACATATATACTGCCTGCAAACACAGAATTTGGAACAAGAACATACCATCAGACTTTCCGAAGAACCTAATAAGCAAACACAGAATTCAGTCATGTTGACAAATGTAGTATGACTGAATATTCCGAATTTTGAACCTTCCCCTTTCGTTTGTTTTGCTTTGGTTGATACACTTGCAAATGAATGCCCCGGTACATCTGATTTCATGTACAGGAACAGAATCATCTGATTCAGGCTGCCGTAACATGCAGAGTGGCTTCCGACAGAGTAATAGCTCTCGGACAGTTAAGACTAGCAACCTTTGTTCACCTGACTGAGAATAGCACACAATTGGTTCCACAAGACAGCAAAGACAGACTAATAGAACTTTTTAATGGCCATTCGAATGTTCATTGCCATGTCCAGAAATTTATCATCACGTTTCAAGGAAACACAAAAGGCCAATCAAAAGCGTCTACTTCTTTCATTTCGGAGAGTAAGTGCTTGTACTACTAGACACTTGTACCCCCGTTATACTCCTAACATGCTGCAAACGATCTGCCGAGCACTGCAAAGAGGCACATAAAAACTTGCTTCAGTTCCTTTCCAAGTACTTTGTCACACGCACTACCTATGTCCAGCACTTAGCCTAGTCTGCGGTCCTGTATGGTCACTGGTCAGCATTCAACGATGGTATTCACCTGCAAACAAAACAAAGGAAGACGTACTCATCAATGTGTCCAACCTCTTCGCAGAAAACAAAAGGTCTAATTTGATTCATATTCATCGTTAAGATATACCTTTTGTACAGGGATTTGAGATCTTGTTGCAATGAAGGACTTTCGAGAAACCTGTCCTCACTGTCTGAAACATCCACCGTGGCGAGCTCAAAATCCTCATTGCTGCGAAGCTCGTTCCACTCGAACCACAACTTGGACACCAGTTCTTTCCTAAAGGCTGTGTGGTGATCCTCCTCCTCTGGTGAGTCAGCAGCAACGAGACGGTAACAATACACCATTTTAGACTGCCCTGGTCGAAATGCACGTCCGATTGCCTGGCGCATTACAGAGGGATTCTCATGGACATCCAAAATGACAATCCGTGATGCACCAACAAGGGAGATGCCCTCGCCGCATGCCTTGATGGAACCGAAGAATACCTTAGCATCTGGTGAGTTGTTGAATCTCTGGACTGCTTGCTCTCGCTGATCTTGAGTTGAACCACCGTGTATCTTGAAAGTGTGCACCTCTGGTTTCCATCCTTTCATTCTTGTGACCAGCATTTCCAGGAATCGCAGAGAACGCACGTACTGGCTGAACACGATTACCTTCTCTCCTGCAGCTTCTGAAAGAGACAACAGATTGTGTACGAACTTTGCCTTCACCCCGTCATTGATATCAATTCCGCATATGATGGAACCAATCTTCCTATCGGCAACGTTCCCATTTTTATCACGAATGTTCTTGACATCTTTTAAGCATGGATGAAGAGAAACAGCATTGCATTTTGAACGCTTCTCAAATTTATTTAGTCCCACCAAACCCTTAATGATTTCTTCCTGTTTAGTACTCGTATTCAGAAAAACTGTGAAGTCCACAAGTCCAGGTAGCTCCTCCAAAAGCTCACCTTGGTAATAGTGGAGTACATTCGCAGTTAGCTCGCGTAGATTCTGGATAATCATCACTCTCGTTTTATCATTTGCATCTTTCTGAAGGTTTTCTTCAACCAAATCATAGAAGTACTTGTGCGAGATGTTCTTCGACCGTGAACTCTTCCCCAACATGTCCACCTTGCTTAGTATACGCTTCACTATTGCACGAGATCTCTCCATCTTCAAGAATTTGGGTCGGACAAGGTTCAAAATGTTGAAAACCTCACTTACATGATTCTGAAACAAGGTTCCCGAGAGCACCACTTTTCGAGGAGTTTGGATATTTGCAAGTGAAGTGAGCAAGTCAGTTTCCTCATTTCTCGGAGTGTGGCCTTCATCCAGTATGACAAGGCCTGGGACCTTCAGCAACTTGTCTTGGCACATGAGGGCTTCTGTATCAGAAGTGTGGTCAGAAACTATGCATGCAAATTGCTGGTAGCCCAGCAACAGTATGCTTCTGTTGTCTTCCCACAAGTTCAAAACTTTGAGTTGTTCAGACCGGTTATCAGCTTTGGAGGAGTAGAAGTCATACAAAGGAATGTCCTCAACTTGCCAACGGAGAAATTCGGTTCTCCATGTTGCCAGAATGCCCTTTGGAAGAATAATCAATGGCCTTCCAGCAGGGTATCTGGCCAGGAAGCTGTGGACGAAACTAATTAGCATAAAGGTCTTTCCAGAACCTGGTGCATGTGCTAGAATACAGCCTCCAGGGTTGTTCTCATCTGCCAAGTTCTTGACCAAGAAATTGAAACCTTCCACCTGGTGAGGTTTCATCTGTTGTGAATGCTGAGGGTGGATTGATAGAGAATCAGGGACCACTTCGAGAATAGCTCCTAAAGGATTGGCAGCTGCAATCAGATCACTAGAGTTTCTGTGTTCTGAGGGGTACGTTCTGTACAATTGCTTGCGCTGATGCATGCAAGAGAAAATGAGAAATGCGGTTCCACCAATTTGGAAAATAAAAGGAAGGAATTGTTCTTTTTTAAAATTTACCCGTTTGGATGAGGAGGATTGGGGTAGGATTTATTTAGTTCAAATTTGAACTAGATCCCAACAAAATCCTCCTCGTCCAAACAGGAAGGATAAATTGCAGTTCAAAAATAACAATCAACGGCATTCATTAAAACACATATTAAAAAAAAGATTCCAATGGGTGCTAGTATAGGAAAATCTGTTTCATCTTTAGGCCACTAAGGACATAATAACTGCTGAATAAAATTATGAACGGTTGCATCAACATTAATCAGCAACAAGGTGATTGGCAGGAAGTACTATAACTAGTTGATATTGTGATGCCAAATGGAGTTGTCTACTGCTAAGAAGTAATTTCGAAATTATCATACTTTGAATACTTTCAGTAATTACCACTAAATTAAACTAATTTGGATAAGAAATTACATACCTTTTTCCACTGGCACTCAAAAATATTCTCAATACGTTGCTGGATCAGACCACAAACACGGCACACAATGCCCAAATCATCTTTCATCAGGAAGTCATGATGGCATTCATTCTCCACTTCTTCACAAATATTCTTCTCTGATGGAACAATACTATGATCACTTCCAATGGTCTGGTGAAGTAAATTAAGTTGGTGAGACTCTCGCCAAGAAGCAAGTAATGGGTAAAGGAACATTGTTAAAAAGAATTCAGTAGTAGGATGATGGTAAAGCATCAAAATTTATGTGTCGGAGGATGAAAAAGAATTGGGAACAAATGCAAAACTTGTTTCAAGACAACCAGATCATGTGCTCTAACTTTAGGCTTGTAAGTAGTGAATTGAGTGAATTGAATACCTTACAACATGCCAATGCAACCAACATGTCCCTCCAAAGATCTTCCAGCTCATCAACTGGGCTGCCATTGTCATATTTATTATTATTTCCATTCATTGGTGACTCACTTTGTATGACTTCACAAGATACTTCATAAGAATCAACAACGGAGATGTTGTCTTTCTCAACGGTTCCTTTTCTTTGGACATTTTCACCTTCTCCTTCCTTTTTTCCTTTCTCCTCATGATGACTCTGTTGAAATGCAAGAGAATAAACATTACTGGGAGAAAAAATTGCATCAACCTGAACATTGTGATTAAAAGAATCAATATATATCTCATAGGGTGAACTAAATCAATCTAGTTTTTTTATAAAAAAAAACTGAGTAGGCATATTATATGACAAAAATGATGAAACTAAAACCACAATCCTTTCTATCTCAATAAAGCAAAACCAGGATATTCAAATATTACAAACTTATTCCTGTAACAGATCAGATTACAAATTTCTTTAAGAGACATCCTTCAGTTGCTCTTGTTATGAATAGCGCTTGTATTCAATATGAGGCCAATGGGTCAATATATATACACAAAGTACAGGTGGTGAATCTGCAAATAACCCCTCATAACAATGGGGAATAACACACTATACATATATCTCTAACACCCCCCCCAAACTCATGGTGGAGCAACAACACTGAGTTTGGAGAGATAGAAGCCATGCTTTGCTCGAGTCTGGGCCTTAGTGAAGAAATCCGCTATCTGAAGCTCTGAAGGCACATACTGAAGAGCAATCACCTGATCATGCACACAAGACCTCATGAAGGAAGCATCAACACCAATATGCTTGGTGAGCTCATGCTTCACGGGTCACGGCAATCTTGATAGCACTTGTCTTGTCGACAAGAGAGGAGCTCGGTGTAATGTAAACACCAAAATCTTCAAGTAACCACCGTAGCCAAGTAATCTCTGCCATCAAGAGAGCCATAGCTCGCAACTCACCTCTGACTCGAGCGGACACTGCGATCTGTTTCTTCGTCTTCCGTGCAATGAGCGAACCACCAAGAAAAACACAAGATGGCGAGATAGACCAATGATCGAGGGATCATCGCCCAAGTAGCATCCAAATAAGCTCAAGTCAGAACGAAGCCGAGCGCGGAAAGAAGAGACGGCGAGAAATAGTCCCACGAAGGTATCGCAGAACTCGAAGAAGGTGGCTGTAGTGGACCTGAGTGGGAGCAGAAACGAACTGACTCAGAATGTGAACTGGATAAGTGATATCCGGATGAGTAACAGCAAGGTAGACAAGACTCCCAACAAGATGACGATAGCGAGTCGGATCAGAAAGAGGCTCGCCATCAGAGGGTCGGAGGTGAACATTGAGCTCCATGAGAATCTCAACAGTACGCTGATCAGTGAGAGAGGCACGATCAAGAAGATCCTGAATATACTTCTTTTGGGACATAAAGAAACCATCTGGAGTGGAAGTAACCTCAATCCCAAGGAAGTAACGAAGAGGACCAAGATCCGACATAAGGAACTGCTCACTAAGACGAGCCTTGACAAAGGCAATGTACTCAGAATCATCTCCGGTAATGATCATATCATCAACATATAGAAGAAGAAGAGTCCGACCACGAGACAAAGTGTGGACAAAGAGCGCAGGATCATGATCACTCGCTGAAAAGCCAGCAGCAGTGACCACAGAGGAAAAGCGCTCAAACCAAGCACGAGGGGCTTGCTTAAGGCCATAGAGAGAGCGACGAAGGCGACGCACCATGCCCTCGAGAATGAATACCCGGTGGCGGATGCATGTAGACCTCCTCACGCAACTCGCCATTAAGAAAGGCATTCTTGACATCAAGCCGAGAATGCAGACCCGATGCAATGACGCCACCGAAAGAAGAGTGCGGACAGTGGTCATGTGGGCCACAGGAGCAAAAGTCTCATCGTAGTCACGACCATGCTCCTGCTAGAAGCCACGAGCAACAAGACGCGCCTTATAGCGCTCAAGAGAGCCATCAGAGTGAGTCTTAGTCTTATAGACCCACTTACACGTGATGGGACGAGAGTGAGATGGAAAAGAAACACGATCCCAAGTACCAGTACGCTCAAGGGCAGCAATCTCCTCGGCCATGGCATGCTGCCACTCAGGGTGAGTAACAGCATCCCGGTAGGAGACAGGCTCACGAGTAGCTGCGCTAGCAAAGGCAAAACGGGCAGGGGGCCGAATCGACTGGCGATCGCGGAGAGCGTAGCGAGGAGAAGATGACCCATCAGGGGAAGATGGAGCATCAGGAGAAGATGGAACATCAGGAGAAGATTGCTCATCTGGAAGATCCTCAATACGAGGTCAACGAGTGTAGACGAGAGGGGGGAAAGGCACTGTAGGAGGAGCCGGAGGAGCCGCGGGAGACGAAGCAGGCGGCGACAACGGCGGAGAGGCCACAGAAGGAATATGTGGAGACTCAGTGGGACGGGTGGACGAGGGCAAGACAGATATAGGTGTATCTGGAAAGGTCAAAAAAGACAGAGACTCCACAGAGGAAGTCGAAGGAGAGACAGGACGTGGGTAGAAGGGACGAGACTCGTCGAAAGTCACATCCCGAGAAATCCGCATCCGTCGACCAACAGATCCCAAAGACCGATAGCCCTTGTGCTCGCATCAGATCCCGTAAAAACACACTCAACAGATCGAGCGATCGGTTTGAGCGCGTTCTCGAGGGGCGAGGAGAACGAGCAAACGCAACCAAATGCATTTAAGGGCGAAGTAGTCAAGAAGGAGACCACGAGACGCTCAAAGGGATTGCATACAAGAGCGTAGAAGGCCGGATGTTGACGAGATAGGTGGCGATGGGAAACGACCTCGCCCAAAAGTGAGGTGGAATAGAATCGGCAATCATCGATTACGAGCCGACTCAAGGAGGTGACGATGCTTGCGCCAGCGACACCATTCTGAGCATGAGCACCAGAACAAGAGAACTGAGCGAGAGTGCCTGCTCAACAAGGAAGCCGTGCGCAGTAACGAGAGAGGTACTCGCCAAAGAGTCGACCACGAAAGACACGAATAGGAGTGGAGAAGCGTATGCGAACCATAGTGGCAAATTGTTTATAGATAGACAAGGCCTCACTACGAGAAGACATGAAATATATCCAAGTGTGGCGAGAGAAATCATCTATAAATATAATATAATATCGATGACCCCCTTTCAAAACGAAGGGAGCTGGACCCCAAATATCTGAATGAACAAGATCAAATGGACGCTGAGATACTGACTCACTATGAGGATAAGGAAGCTGAATCTGTTTGCCTAACTTACAGCCCTGACAATCTAAAGACACGTCTCCTAAGACAGACCCCAGAAGACCACGACAAACTAAAGACGACAGACGAGATCCACACAGATAGCCAAGACGGTGATGCCACTGCTGGAAAGAGCCGGTAGACGGAGTGGCAGAAGCGGAGAGACTAGCGGCGACGGTGGCAGCGGAAGGAAGGTGAAGTCAGTCAAGCTCCCAGAGACACTGTGAGTTAAGGCGACCAACCAGAGCTCCCGTGTGGCGGTCCTGAACACAACAAGAGTCAGAGTCGAGAATGACCCGACAACCAAGATCAGTAATCTGCCTAGCAGAAAGAAGCTGCATGGTAAGGCGAGGAACATGAACAACAGAAGGAACATGAAAAGATGAATTGCTAAGAGGTCCTCGACCAGAGACAGAAAGAGAGGTACCATCAGCAGTAAGAACACTAACAGGAGAATCAAGAGGTGTAATGAAGGACAGAGTGGAAGCATCAGAAGTCATGTGAAAAGATGCTCCAAAATAAAGAATCCACAAGGAGGTACCTGACTGTGTAGATGGTGGTTTCTCGATTCAAGAGTCGATGTGTAACTCCGCAGAACTGCCGCGGAGAACTCAAGCGGCAGCGGCGTCGGTCGCTATCTCTCGCCGCTCGAGAGAAACTGCTGAAGGAGTCGATCTGACGTCGATGTAAGCACTCGTGCGATGAAGAACGGCGTGAAAGATGCCGCTTCTTCTTATAGCACCGACTCAATGTGGCCGACCTTGTCGCAATAGGAAGCGATGAGGACGGCCACCTCCAGATGGAGGGCAGCCACCACCACTGTGGGCACCATTGGAGGAGGCAAGTGTAGCAGAACGAGCGGCGAGCACAGAGGGGAGTGGCATCGCACCAAAGACCACTCAAAGTAGTCTCCTCCGCACGTATCTCAGAAGAGCCTCGGAAGAGTGACACGAGGGTGGCGTGCAAGGAGCCGGCACGCCTCTGCTCGAACTTCGGGGCGAGGCGAGTAAGGAACTCAGAGACCAGCTGAAACTCTGTGTCAAGACGTCTACCAGCAACACGGATAGGAGCGGCGGCCAGCGGTCGGAGAGAGTCGGTGACGCCAAACAACAGAGCTCGAGCGTAAAAGCGTCAACAAAGAGCATCACCTGCTGAAGAGTGCTCTGGCGGACCACTTGACAGTACATGGCATCACCAGAGGGCTCGTAATGACGAAGGTGATTCCACATCTGAAAGTCAAGAGAGTCCCACAACCTCGTAAGAAAACCGAGGCCGGATATCGGTGATGAAGACAAAGGCACCGAAGGCCGTCGTCGTACCACTGAGTGTAGGCGGTCAGTCGATCCTTGTAGGAATCCAGAGCCTCTTGGTAGGCAGAGGCAGCCTCATCATCAGCAAGGCGAACGGCCTCAGCAGCAGCCTTGTCGGCTGTCGGGGGCAGCGCGACAGGCGTAGGCTCCGTCGGAGGAGTAGGGCAAGGCGGGCAGACGACATCGCCAGAGAGGACGCCCCAGAGACGAAGACCACGCATGTGGATGCGCATGTGAGACACGAAGTCGGTGTAATTAACACCATCGAAGATCACCGGGCAGCGAGGGAGAGAAACAGTACCCATTGGTAGGCGGCGCTGGACGGCGCGGCGACCAAGGCAACGAAGTCTAACAGGCGGCGCTGGACGGCACGGCGGTTAGATCGACTTTTTTTTCTCGCTCCTTTTTTTTATTTCTTTCGGCCGGCCCGGCCGATCACCAAATTTCAACCATTTCAAATTGTGCGGCGGTTAAAAAAAGCGCGCAGGGAACTAAACTAGGGTTCCCCGGTCTTGTGACACGGCAGCGGCTTTAGCGGCGGCGGCGGGGCTGGCGGCAACAGCATGGGAGAGGGCGGCCTTGAGCAGCGAGAGCCCAGAGAGCGGCGGCCTCCGGCGGCAATGACGGCGGGGGTGAGGAGCTCCTCCGAGCGGCGACGGCGGCGGTAAGGAGCTCCTCCGAGCGACGGCGGGTGAGGAGCTCGGGCGTTGGAGGCGGCGGGTGGAGCCGCCCCGAGCGACGGCGGCTCGAGCGGAGACCCCGGAGACCTCGAGCGCAGGCGGTGGTGACGAGCGGCTACGCGACAGGCCGACTCAAGCCGAGAGGAGACGTCAAAGATGACGACAAGCGACGACCTCCAGATCGGATCCGAGAGGCGGCGGCGGGGTGACAAGCGAAGCGACGGGAAAACCCTAGGTACGCTCTGATACCATGTTATGAATAGCGCTTGTATTCAATATGAGGCCAATAGGTCAATATATATACACAAAGTACAGGTGGTGAATATGCAAATAACCCCTCATAACAATGGGGAATAACACACTATACATATATCTCTAACAGCTCTAAAGCACAATACAACATTATCATACCAATACATGCATTCCTTGGATAAGGACTATCAAGGCTATTGAGATAAGGATACTGATTAGGCAATTACACATAAATATGAAAATGCTCAGTGATTGCCACTAGTTTTCTAATCGAGCAATATAGACAAAAGATGATTAAACCATATTGATTAACATTTCTAAAGATAATAGCCAAGCAGACCTCATTGTTAATGTTTATGTTGTGATGTCCTTGCTTGATCAGTTGTTGCGGCTCTGATGTGGTATGGCCATCAAATAAAGCAATTTCCTTGGGCTTGAAACACAGTTGAAGCTAGTCAGTAATAAGTAAATTTAAGACAACATAATAAATCATACTAGCGTAAGTTTAGACACTTGATACTGTTAAAACTCATATAAGCAATTTGCTGACCATGGAAATAAGAATGCACATTGACCTCCTCTCTTATTACTTATTAGTTATCTACTTTTTCCACTTTCCAGTACAAACAATATGCATAAAAAACCTTAAATCTTAAATGCATTGAGAAACAGAGATTTTCATGATGAGTTGCCACACCTCATTGTCAATGGCCATGCTGTCCTTTCCATGCTTAACAACAGGTTGTGCTTCAGAACTGCAATTCTCGTTATCCAGCATGGTAATTTCCTGGTGTTGGCCAGGCTGCTCAGGGAGCAAGCATTCTTGGATATGCTTAGAACCAGATGAATTTTCATCTCCAAATGATTTAACCCTGTCCTCATCATCAGAATCAACTAAAAAAACTGTTGTGTCAGCCCCAATATTGTCCACATTAGCATTGGCGTGATCTCCAACATTGTCTGCATCCAAGTCGATGAAGTTAGCAGAACCAAAATTGCTCCCATTTTGTCCAGCGCTATGTATTCTTGCATTTGATGACTTGAGCACTGGACTGGCATAGGGCAGCTGGATAGGTACTTCTTGCAGCTTTTCTAGCGTGCTGATAAGTTCATGCCTCTTGATATTGACTGCCTTGTAATCTTTAGTGGCACTCCCATACTTCAAGTCATTGAATTGCTCAAGAAACTGAAGACGGACACATCTGTTATGACCTATGATGCTTGACTGGGACTGGGTGCTTGGCGAGCTATCGTGCCCATTTTCATGCTTCTGCCTTTTGCAGCTAGCAGGATACATCCTTCAGAACAAAAGGAAATAACCATTCAATGAATAAGACGCACATAATGCATGTATAAGCTCGATTTTTTATTAAGAAAACACATTTGAGCCCGTGGAAGAAGAATTTTGAATTGTCCCCTTAGCTAGTGTATAGAGCGAATGGGAAATTTCATACTTTTCGGTTTTCACAACCACTTTGTACATTTTATATATAACCATTTTTAAGTCACCTTCACTTTTTCATTCGTGAATAAAATTATCATTGATAACAAATAAAGCAAACGAACATTGCTGTGCAAATTCAAGAAACAAATAAACAATTTCATAACAAATTAAGTACCAACACCCCCCTTTTTCCGCTATAAACCGGCTGTTCTGGTTTGCAGTTATCACAATGGTAAACATAACAAAAAAAAGATAAATTTATTTTCCTTCAGAAAAGAACACCATCAGGAATCAAAAGCTCAGCCAAATGCAGCCATCTCAAACCAAGAAACAACAAACGGAAAGGGAGCGTCAAATTGTCTCGAAATGTGGCTGCTCGCAACTCCCAGAAGCACCCGAAGTGACCAATTTGTACACCGAAACCTAGCGATTCGACATAGGGGCAACAAAGGTACAATATAACTCAATCTTGATGCGATTTTCCGAACTCACACCTCACGAAACCAGTCAAATTGGACCCAAGAACTAAGAAACCGTCCGGCATGGTTGCCGGAGACAGAATTCTACCCAAAAAATTACATTGATCGGCCCCAATGGTGCCGGTCCAAAACCCCAACCCCAAGAACAGCACAGAACAACGCATAGACAAGGAAATGCGTAAAAGGACCACCAAAAATAATAGATGCGCGATAGAAGAGGGCAAGAAAAAAATTTACTTGAGGAGAAACAGAGGAGTCTGAAGAGCCTCGTGAGAATTGCTAGGGGGAGAGTTCCTTCTTGGGCTGGGGGTTCGTGTTTTTTTGCATGGGAGACTGCAAGAGCCGGGGTGCTTGTGTTCTTTCTCAAGTACAAATGTTGAGTGGTGATCTCACTGAACTTTTTCTACTTAAGTCTCGCGTATCAGTACGACCAGTTAACCGGGACCCACTTTGGTAGGCCATGTATGTCATTGAGGAATTACGCCGGGTATAACTAAATAAGAGTGGAGTAGTCGAGCTGACCTGGGACGATCTGAACGATTTGCCTTGGAGCCTTGGAGCCTTGCAGTCTATTCATCTGTACTGTGAAGTGAACATTGGGGTGGCGTTTGGAGGGATACGTGGGGGGAGAACGAGAAACGTTGAGTGGGATGATTTTAATCCAGTGTGCTATTACGAAACGAGATGTGTTTGGGAATGCGATACGGAGGTCTCGTATCCCATTTCCACCAATTCAATCCCAAGGGGAGGGTAGGGTTTGGAGGTGGGAATGATCGAGATTACCCGTTGTGCCGTCCGGTAGTTCGCCACCCATCGGAGGCCCACCGATCAGACGCGATGTTTTTAACATGCACCTTTTTCAAAAGTAATTGTCACCACTTCGTCAACTATTTAAAGGAGAACATAATACTTTCAACATGCACTTCTTTCAAAAGTAATTGTCACCACTTCGTCAACTATTTAAAGGAGAACACAATTGTCAAAAGGCAATCCAATTTCGAAAGATCAACAGATGATTGGGTCTTCATCTGGAGCATAACAATTAGTACACCAAGTATAATTAGGGCTAATCTACTGTCTTATCGAAGGCATCCCCTGTAAAGGATCCACTTAATAACAATAAAGAGCAATCACATTCTCTCCCAAAAACTATTTGTCATTTTTCTCTATTTATTTCGTAAGATCGGCGACTCGATCGTCGACAGCCGACGTCGACCGTGGGAAAGAAGACGTTTTGAGTTCTTGAAGATTACTTCACTCAAGCATTTCTCATTCACTCTTTTCGCTCTATCATCGCTCATGCGAACATGGCGCGAACTTGGGATGAGAAAAACTGGTTTGACTTGGCGGACTACTCCAACCTCGACATGGACGCATGCATCGGCGCCATGGAAGAAAACGGGATGTCATTATCATCCTCCTCCGCCGGCTCACCATGCGCTGAGACCAGTGAAATCGACCGGATGCATAAGGATTCGCCGCCGCCATCCGTGACGCTCCCAAAGGAACTCGTCGCTCTGACCAATTCGAAATGACCAAATGCCTCAACAAGTCCGATCCCTCCGACCGGCAAGAATAGCAACGGAAACCCAATACCGCAATCAGAGAGCCAATGTACTCTCGATACGATCATGGGCGACTGGTATTTGTCAATGGCTCCTACGTATTTCGGGGGCCAATCAACACCAAGTGAGGGTGTCAATGAAGCTACCATTAGTCGTGGGCCAAGTGGGAATGATAAAACTCAGTATACAGTCGGCAATCCGCCGGATCAGGCTGAGTCCACCACAAAGCCCACTAGAGGTATTAATCTCCGACCGCTCTCCGTCATGGAGGCTCCTTACCGAAGCAGTGGAAGGCTCTCCATTAGCTACAACGGGAGCTCGTCGGAGGACCGCTGTTGGAGGCACGAGGTTCACGCAATCGGAGATACCAATCAAGTTGTCTTGCACGATCTTCCACAACTTATCCCGCCATCACATACTAATGGAAATGGTGCGAGCGCTCAAGCACCAAATGGCGGAGGTGGTCGAGCTAATAAACGTCGATCAGTTAATTTATATGTTCCTACCCCACTGCGAGTAAGGGGTCAGACAGGGCAAACAAGAAGGTTGGGGGGAAATTCGACTCATCGAACACCCACTACAAGCGGGAATCCTCCACAACCTTCGGTAACTATTCAAAACCTGCAACGAGTCCGGGATATTCTGAATAATCTAGATCCCGCTTTAGCAGGAACTCCAAGTTGTGCTCAACTTGCAAGTCAAGCATCGGAGATCCTCCAACAAACCATGCATTGCACAGAAATATACCGGGAGCAAAGGAATTCACAAAGTCACACCATGACTTCATCCCAGCACTCCTCCCTCAGCAGAAGGCAACATGGTCGGACGAAGGACCGATCTACACCAAGACCCCCTCGTAGGTTTCGACCAGGGAATCACAAGGGAAGACGGCTCTTCTCAGCAACCACTCCTTCTCCTCGTCAAGAGGAACGACAGCTTGGTTCCGATGATCTTTGCCATCATTTGAACCAAGCAGGTGGTCAAAGAAGTAACACCAATGTCTACGACCGGATTGGAATACCGGATGCTAGGTATGTAAATTTAAGAAACCAGTCCCAACCGACTATAATCCGGCTCCTTTTCAAAGAAGGCGCCACGACTCCATTACGGGTTGTCGAGTGTTCTCGATGGGACTCCAAAGTCGTTACGCCGCATGTGTTCCAACCAGCCAACATAGAGAAGTTCAATGGGACTCAGAACCCATTAGAATTTCTTCAAATTTATACTACTGCCATCAAAACTGCTGATGGTAATAATAATGTGATGGCAAATTACTTGCCCATGGTCCTTAAAGGGTATGCCCGGTCGTGGTTGCTCACCTTACTGATCGAATCTATCTACACTTTGGGAGCAGCTATGCGATACTTTGATCAACATATTTCAAGGGGCGTACGACCGCCCCAGGAAGGAGGATGATCTTCATTAGTTGAAGCAGAAAATCAATGAAACTCTTTGACAATATATCAAGAGGTTCAGTCAGGTTTGAAACTCTATCCCAGATATCGCAGTGTCTTCTGTTATCCAGGCTTTTAAAGCAAGGCTGAGGAACCGGTGGTTTATGAAGGATATTGCAATGAATCATCCACGAACGACCATCAAACTTTTTAACATTGCTGACAAATATGCAACCGCCAGTGAAGTGGTCGAATGGTGTAAAACTATTGATCAAAAAAAATAAAATTCTCAACCAGACCTGGAGAAGCAAGAGAAGAAAAGTAAGAAGTCTCTCAAAAGTAAGAAGAATCACAAACCCGACAACAAAGAAGTTCTTGCGATTCAAGAAAAAAATACTAAGGGCAAGAAAAAGTTTTCCGGTCGGGATAAGGCGAAAGCTCCAACCGACGACTACAAGAAGAACAAAAAGTAGTGTCCACTTCACCAGGCAACAGGGCATGATCTGCATACCTGCCGAGCTTAGAAAAGAAACTGGAGGATTACTACTCGGGTAAGGGTCTCTTCCTGTCCATAATGGAGCTTGGAGAACCAAGCTCCAAGAAGGATAAAGATGGTGACGAAGAGATGGAGTACTAGGAGCCGCAACACACTGTGGATATGATCTTCGGAGGATCTTCTTTGTACGACTCAATGCGCCATCTGAATGCTGTAGAGAGGGAAGTAAACCTCGTCGAGTCTCCGATCAACATCAAGCCATCCAAGTGGTCGAAAACAACTATCTCCTTCAGTAAAGAGGACTGCTCCATCCCGTCGACTCGACCAGCTATGTTCCCTATCGTAGTTGAACCTACTATTAACAATTATAAAGTTAATCGAGTCTTAATAGATGGAAGTAGCTACTTAAACGTTTTATTTACAGAAGCATTGGAAGAAATACAAATTCTCAGGTCAAAGGTAAAACATGTGAAATATGTCTTCCATGGCATAGTTTCTGGTTCTACTGCTAAGCCGATAGGGCAACTGTCCCTACTGGTTACGTTCGGAAGACACGACAACTTTCGAACAGAGAAGATTCCCTTTGATGTGATGGATTTTGAAACCACATACAATGGAATCCTTGGTTATCCGGCATTGGCAAAATTCCTGATAAACACGCATTACGGTTACCAGAGTTTAAAAATGCTAGGACCGAAAGGACTCGTCATGGTTCGAGGAGATCGAAAAATAGTCTATGCATGTGATCGGAAATTCTTAGAACTGGTCGACGAGCTTCCAACCAGGGAAACTAATCTGCCTACCGTGCAGGTCAAGCACTTGAGGCCAAAGATAGTGCCGAAGCCTTCCGACCAGACCAAGGAGGTCCCGCTCGACAAAGGCGCTTCTCCAAAAAACGCAAAAATGCCATCTAGGTCAAGAAATGCTAACGTATCTATCCAAAAGGTACTGGTCAGGACAGGACTCAATACCAAATAGGAAGAGTCGCTCGTCTCCTTCCTTCGAGCAAACCTGGACGTATTCGCCTAACAGGCGTTCGACATGCCCGAAGTCCCCATGGAGGTGATTGAGCACAGGTTAGCTCTCCAGCCTAACAAAAAACCGGTCAAGCAGAAGCTAAGGTGCTTCGCACCTGATCGGAAGGAGGCAATCTAGTCGGAGATCGACAAGCTTCTCTAGGCTAGATTCATTCGTGAAGTCGACCACCCAGAGTGGCTCGTCAACCCTGTAATGGTTAGAAAAAGCAATGAAAAATGACGAATGTGTATTGACTTCATAGATCTTAATAAAGCTTGTTCGAAGGATGACTTTCCCCTTCCACGCATTGATCAACTTGTAGACTCTACTTCCGGGTGTGAGTTGTTGTGTTTGTTGGATGCGTACTCAGGGTACCACTAGATTAATATGAGTAAAGATGATAAAGAGAAAACCTCCTTCATCACACCATATGACACTTACTGCTATGTTAAGATACCATTTGGACTCAAAAATGCTGGTGCAACTTTTTAGAGGTTAATACAAAAAAACATTTAATCCTCAAATAGGTCGAAACCTAGAACGTTGATGACTTGCTTGTAAAAAACATCAATGTTGGCGACCACATTTCCGACCTGCAGAGACTTTCAATAACTTAAGAAGGCATAACCTTAGGTTAAATCCAGAGAAGTCCATGTTCGGAGTTTCTTCAGGAAAGCTTCTTGGATTTCGAGTTTCGGCTAGCGGAATTGAAACAAACCCAGCAAAAATATCGGCCATCGACCAGATACGCCCTTCGACCATAAAGAAGGAAGCCCAAAAACTAACCGGCTGTATGGCAGCGCTAAGTCGTTTCATGGCACGGTTAGGTGAAAAAGGACTCGCCTTCTTCAAGCTTCTTCGGAAACATGGGAGTTTCGAGTGAACTAAAGAGGCAAATGATGCCTTTGAAGAACTTAAGAAGTACCTTACGAGTGCCCCAATCTTAGCTTCTTCAAGATTGGGAGAAACATTGCTGATTTACGTGGCTGTAACGCCACAAGCAGTCAACGGTGTACTGGTCGTAAAACGTGAAAACGTTCAATGACCAGTATATTACGTAAGCGAAGTCTTACATGGACCTAAGGAAAGATATCCATAGGTACAAAAGTTGATCTATGGTCTCCTTATGGCTTCAAGGAAACTAAGGTATTACTTTCAGGCCCATAGAGTGGTCGTACCAATCGGATATCCCCTAGGTCAAGTTATCGCAAACAGGAAATCATCAGGACGAATAGCAAAATAGGCGGTCGAGTTTGGAGCATTCGACCTTCATTTCATCTCACAAACAACAATCAAGTCCCATGCAATAATAGAATTTATTGCCGAATGGACGAACCCTGAACCTACCCAAGGGCCTGAGTACGAACACCACGACGAGTGGACAATGTACTTTGACGGTTCCTTGGTGCTCAAAGGCTCGAGGGCTGGGTTGTCTTAATATCCCCTACTGGAGAACATATCGAATATGCCATTCAGCTTAACTTTTCCGCTACAAACAATGTGGCAGAATACGAAGGTTTACTGGCAGGACTCCGAGTAGCCCGAGCGCTCAAGATTCACAGATTACTAGTGAAAGAAGATTCTCAACTAGTAGCGAATCAAGTCGAGAAGGAGTATAAATGTTCGAGTACCAAGATGTCATCTTATTTGGCGGAAGTACGGAAACTCAAAAAACACTTCTTTGGTTGCCAGATCCAACTTATTCCTAGAAAGGAGAACTTTCTGATAAACCAGTTGGCACAGATGGCCTCCACAAGGTCACTTGTCCCGTCCAGAGTTTTTCTCGAGCAACTCGATTCACCCTCAGTAATCGAGCATTCCGAGGACATAGATGTTCCACTAGAGGTCGCACAAATCGATACCGAGGACATAGATGTTCCACAGGAGACTGTAGCACACGATCCCAGTAGAGATTGGATGATGTCGATCTACAATTATCTTCAGCATAACATTATTCCTGAAGATGATGTAGAGGCTGATCGTATAGCTCGAAAAACCAAATCATACACTCTGATCGAAAGTACCTTGTATAAATGAGGATCTCATGGAGTGTTAATGAGATGCATATCTCAAACGGATGGCATTAAGTTGCTATCCGACTTTCATAGAGGAGTTTGTGGAGCACATCATTCCTACAGAACACTGGTCGATAAAGCCTTTAGGCAAGGATACTACTGGCCAACTGGCATTCATGATGCAAAAAGAGCATATGACGAAGTATGTACAATGTCAATTTCATAGTCAACAAGTACATCAGCCGGCACAAGCTTTGCAAACAATACCTCTTTCTTGGTCTTTTGCAACCTGTGGACTAGACATTCTGAGACCTTTCCCAAGAGCACCCAGGGGCTTCGAATTCCTTTTCGTCATGATTGACACGTTCACAAAATGGATAGAAACTGAACCAGTTGTTAAAACAACAATTGAAGCCGCTAAGAGGTTCCTCACAAAAAAAATGTGATCACACGATTTGGTATACCCAGTCGTATAGATAACGATACCCAGTTTTCTAGCAGAAATTTTTAGGAATTCTACAACGATCTAGGTATCAAGGTACATTTTGTTTCTGTCGCTCATCCACAGAGCAATGGAGCAGTCGAGCGAGCTAACAATAAGGGGGTATTTTCTATCTTCTACCAATGGAAGTTCATTTTTAGATAGGTCTTGGTGCTGTGGTAGTAAAGTGTCTAGTCCTTGAACTTGGTGATTAGAACCACTTTTAAGATCAGTGTGTGGGGACTCAATTTGGCAAAACTTTTCTACAGTTGTTGAATGGTGTATTGCCAGTCAAAGTGCATTTTTGACACCGTCTATTGTTATAGTCACCACAGCCTTATCTACAGTTTAGTTAATTGTTCCTGTTCAGGGGACCAGAAAATAATAGGAAGATCACTGAAACTCTTACTAGGTGAGGATTTTACACAAAGTATTGTAATGTCTGAGACACCTACAGTCTGCAGATTCCATAACGCTGTTACAAAACACATTGCTAGGTTATGATTTGTGATGCTACTTGTTATCACTGAATTTTATCTTTTCAATTGAACCCTTCATATAGGAACAATACAGGATAAATGGGGGTCAAGGAAACAAAAGTTTAGGATAGAAAGAAAAGGAATCCCACCCACACCCCCCCCCCAAAAAAAAACTGGTTCTTATGTAGTTATGTGATCCTTATTTGATGTTGGTTAATTGACTGACCCTATGCCTTGGATATGGCTGATTGCTCTCTTGAGAAGCTCAATCTTAAGATGTTTCTTTTAGTGCAAATGAATAGCATTACAGGCGGTACTGCTTGCTAAGGAGTCACAATTAACAGAACAACATCGCAAAAATTAACATATGTTGATTTCCACTGCTTTAGTGCTTCTCAAAAACCATGAGTTAAATCATTCCCTCTCAATCAGGTGTTGCTGAATTAACATCAACTATAAACCTGGAGCATATCATGCGAAGCCAAGGATAATCAGAAGACAAGAACAGAGTGTACATAAAAAGGTATAATTATCTTTCATCTGTCGTATTTACTATTATTCCCAAAGAGAATATCATATGTACAAAGCACAAACTTAGACTATCACTTTTACATGCAGGGCAACCAAAACTGTTGTACAAATTACAAAAAAAAGAAATGAAATTGACTGTAGAGGGTATACATATGCCCCTTTAGCCTTAGCTCCAGTCGACAGGGAAAAGAAAAGAAAAGAAAGAAAAGGAATGTTGCTCATGTACATGCCTCAAAAGGCAAAACTCTCATGGTGGCCGGCATGTTTCTCCAGTATTATTAGGATCATTGGTGCAGCCGGATGCACCAGGCTTCGACGAAGTTAAAAACACCGAGCTTTCCTGTCGTGTCCGCGATCTCTCTCCCAGCATTCTGGATGCAATAATGGTGCTGTTTTTTGTGCCCAAGATCAGCATGAAAACGAGAACCAGAGGCAGAATCCGTTGTCCTTGGAACAACATAGTTGACATTCTGGTATCTTTTGAACTGCTCTATCAAATGAGGTGCGAAGGTCGGGAGCTGGGGGATATATGGAGTCTAAACTAGTGTACACCGCGTGTCAGCGTGTGGTGGTTTCCTTGAGGGGCAAGCTCCTCGCCTACTGGACGCGGTCAGCAAGAAGACTGGTCATCATGTGGAGTGGAATACCTGTAAGGTTGCCGTTGCCTAACAGTCGTCGTGGCAGAGTTCACACAAGGACCCCTTCCACAGTATAGTTGTCATCAGGGGTGGAGCTAGCTACGACCTAAGTCTCAGGACGACCTAAGTCTCGGGACTGACCCGTTGTTTTTAAGCCGAATTTGTATTTTTGATAATTTTTAAAGAGACTTTTCATGGGGTTTTGATCCTAGATCTTGGACCATTGCCCTCGCTGTCCGAGACCTAGCTACACCCCTAGTCAAGTTTCATTCTCGGCGGAAAACATATTTCAAGTTCAACAAATGAGTTCGTTTCTTACTGTTTGTGCTATTTGAGATAAATCCTCGCACAAGTTTTTGCAAGCCCAAAGCAGCAGCTGACTTCCCGCCGCTTTTCTTTCTCATCTTCGTTTACCTGTCGTTCCGTGCACTCCAAGGTTCGGGGAATGGATGTCAAAATCTCTTGTATTTGCAGCGTGGTAAACGTGGCCAAATTCAGGGTGACGCCTCCCTTATCCCCCTTTCAGTGACTGGAAGCCGCGTGCTACGTGGTCACCGGTCAGGCTGTCACGGGAGAAACCGCCTATATTACTTAGGCAAAATCGGTTTGGTACCACAGTGAAATTCACTTTAATACCACTATATTCTCCCGGTTTATTTTAATATCATCGTGTCTTCTCTCTGTTCCACCAAATGCCACGCCCGTGACCTCCCTTGGCTTTGCCGTTAGCTCGCCTATAAAATGACCAAATTACCATCGAAGAATTAGGTTTTGTTAAGGCTCTCTCTCCTGTCCCTGTTCGCACCTCCCCCCCCCTCCCAAATCCTGGTCCTCTTCCTCCCCTTCTCTCGTTCGTCCGCCCTCCTCCCTCTTGCAAACCGAAAATCTCCCCCGAAGAGCAACGTGCTGGAGTTCCCGCAAGTGAGATTTCCTACCTTCATCCACGAATTTAGTGTTTTGGTTTGCATTTGCGGTAGCAAATTTAACCCTAGTTTCTTGCGCAGTGTAGAGCATGTAGTGGAAGGATTAAGGAGGCATGGATCCATCTAGAGTTGCTCATGGGTAAGCAAAGAATTTGTTTTATTTCCTTTTTGTTGTATGCATATTAGTCTTGAGGGATTTGGGTCTCGATGGATTTGGTTCTGTATGGATTTGGGGCTGTTTGATTTGGGGCTATATGGATTTGGGGCTGTATGGATTTGAGCCAAATGTGAGAGCATACATGTCAGCTAGGCCGTGGAATGTGACAGCAGTAATAGCACGAAGATGCATTTGAGTCTCATTTTTTAACAGCATAAAATTTTATTTTTTAACTATTGCAGGGAGGATCCAAAGACAATATATAATGTAGAACTTTGCGTCCAATCTTACCTCACATGCAAGGATGGCAGAAAAGAGTACAAAAAGGGCAGAATTTTGAGATTGGATGTGGGATCCGATGAGATCTCACTTGTGGATTTGTTGAGGTATGTGGAACCGTACTACTCTCGGGGCAGTGATGAGGAGGCGACATTTTGGTATGTTGGGAGGGAGACTACCTTGGTTAGAGCGGCCAGTGATGCACTTCTGATGAGGCTTTCATTAAGAATAGTGCGCAGAAGAAAGTGAAGCTATTCATGTCAGTTGGCAAGTGTAAAGTCAATGAGAGTCAGTGTAACACCCCGACTATTCGAAAGCCAAGATGTTATCTAAAAGACTAACATACAACAACAATACGGAATAATTTCAACAATATCTCAACTAACAGCATAAAGAGATCAACATCTAATAGAACGAATGAGGAATATAATCTGAATCCAACAACATAACACAATTTCCAAATATCCATATCTACTGAATCCACTAAAATAATCCATCAATAGACTAATCAAAGATCACAAGCAGTTATTTAATCAACCATATCAGAGAGAAAGATAACATCCACTATCAAACTCTATTTATTACAATCCAACATTTAACGAATGAAAGACAAGGACAAAATTCATAATATTGAAAATTGAATGTTGTGAAGTGCATTATGCGTGTCTACTCCCTCCCAAGAATGCCATCATCAGCGTTCACCTAGAATAAACAAACACATGCAAAAATGAGTCCAACTCAGCAAGTACAAATAATAATTTGAACTACAATGAATATGAACAAGGCAGTCTTAATAAAGAATATGAACATAGAACTGAAAGAAACATATGAATGAATGGACTACACTTCTGCTTATACTGGTATAGCCAGTGACACACCCGTCGGTGTTCACTTAGGCCCGCATTTAACAAAATACGAGGATCCAAGGCCCGTATGAAGAACGTTTCATATGGGGATCCAAATCTGACTACATTGGAATGGTGGGTCTTACATGCCCATATTGGAATCGATGGGTCTTTACATTCCACTCCCGTGGATAAAACATGAACAATGAATGAATGGAATGAATTATGAATAATGAAAGACATCATCTCATTAAACATGGATTAACGAATGTGAAAAGAACATGAAGCATTAAACCTACTCATGGATCATAGAAATAACAGTATGAACAACAAGTACTCAACATTCACCAATAATAAGAATTACAAGGTACTTGCCTTCCGCTTTGCGAAGCATTATGAGACAAGACGGATGCCGCTAAACTCGAAATCCCCCCTCCTACACAAATTAAATACTTGAATAAGAAACAACGTGAAAAGGACGCTACTTGAAACGTTTAATCGCATCCTCCAAAACCCAACATTCACATGGTTGATCTACCCAATTAAACCGATAGTCTAGCAGGATGATAAAACTGGTCAGCAGTACTAAAAGTAACACAACTTTTTCTCTAAGACTCGAAACGGAGTGTTCTCAGATCCTATGGAAAGATAACAATATCCTCCACAAAAGTCTAGTTGGCGGAATCTCCCAATTCGGCCAAAAACCTACGTTAATAATCCTATGAAAGTCAAACATCCAATCTGTCTAACAGAACCACATAGCAGTAGAGAAATAATCATATCTTTTGTTCTACAAATCCAAATTGAGTGTTCTTTATCAATCTGGAAAGGTTATAAAAATTCTACAACAACCTAGTTGGGTGAAAACCTTGAATCTCCCCTTAACTTAATCATAACTTAAAAGACAAATTGGCAGTTAATTCACATCAGATTTTCAGGACAGCAAGAACGAATCCATCATATATTATGAAGCGTAACTCAGAATTGAGTGTTCTTAGATGCTACGGAAAGCTAAGAATGAATCCCACCTATCTCTAGGAAACGAGATTCTCTAATTCTGCCTCTAAGAACATGAAAACGGCCGCACAATATTATGGACAGAACTGATCTACTAGCATCAGGAATTCGATCCAATAAACCTAATCAAATTCGCATCTATTATGAATCAAACAGCGAGGGGAATACATCGTTACCCTTGTAGAACCTCAGGAAGATGCTGAACGAAACCCACGAAGAGGAACCTTCTTCTCCTCCCCCTTCCTTCTTTCCTTTTGGCCGGCAAAGCTGTTGTCCTCCTCCTCCTTTCCTCAAGTTGGCCGGCAGCGGGGAGCACCGATGGCGAGGAGGGGAGGCACCACGGCAGGGACGGCACCAAGGGGAGATGGGGCGGCACTATAGGAAGGGATGGGGGCGGCACCAAGGGGGGTGGCGGCTTAGAGTGGAAAAGGGGGAAGGTGGATTCAGCCTAGGGTTTGGGGGAGAAAGGGGGGGGGGTGGCGCCCACACCTTTGGCCGGCCTCCCTCTTGGGCCTTCTGGACCGAGGCCCGGGGCCCAAGTTGTTGAAATTTCACAGAAAACTTATTTTTACTTCCACTAATCGCTGTTGGATACATTCTTTGATAGGAGAACTTCAAAATTGAATAAATTCCCTCTCCCGAATAATGTTTTCTCTATTTGATACTCGGGGTATTACAGTCAGGTAGTGAATGAGAGCAAATTCCCACATGACAGTGCAGCAGTGCCAGTGGCAGGGAGTCCAGAAGTGAGTGAGAGCCACTTTCCACATGACAATGCAGTAGTGAGTGAGTGAGAGGCACTTTCCACATGACAGAGCACTAGTGGCAGAGATTCCAGAAGTATATGAGAGTCAGGCAGTGAATGAAAACAACCCTTTACAACTACCTGTAGAACACCCTTTGGTACAAAATGCAGCATCTTGGCCGGAAGAGCAGCCTGACAAAGACTCTGATGAGGATGACCCTATTTGGGTGGATGAGGAATGGAGGTACTTCCCTGAAGACAATGGGGCAACAACAGAGGTCCCAGAGCAGGAGGCTATGCACCATGATGATGAAGCAAATATGGGTGTACTAGACCATGAACCTCTCTCAGTTCCAGATGATAATGCCACAATGGATACTTGCTTTGCAGCATAGACTGTGTATGATAGAAATGACCCTCAAATTAAGTTGGGAGGCACATTTCCTAATAGACATGTGTTCAAGCTCATTTTGAGGCAGCATGTAATAAAAGGGGAGTTTGAGATGAACATACAATATAGTGACACAAAAAGATTCAGAGCCATTTGCATGTCAAAAAATTGTCCATGGAGGATATACGCAAAAAAAGATTCATGGCAGACCTATATTCATGGTATATGCCTGTGTAATACAATTGTGTTTAATGATTGCATCATGTTTTTACCAGGTTTATGATTTCCTATTATTTTTAGTTATTTATGGTTTATTTACTATGTGCAGGTGATGACCATGGTGTCTGATCATACGTGCGCAACAACGAGTAAGACGCGGGGAAGCATGGCCAACAAAGTATGGATAGCAGATAGAGGCAAGAAATTATTGAGGAAGGATCCATCAGTTGGTGCAAAGAAGTTACAACAGAGACTTCAAGATGAGCACAATGTGACCTTGTCATACAACAAGATGTGGGAAGGGAGGAAGGATGCAATGGTGAGGTGGAAATCCCAAATTTGATCGAAACAGACCTACTGGTAATTGTGATTCCTTGATGAATGTTGGTAAAAGGGAATAGGCCAAAAAAGGCTGGGGAGATATTGGGCAAAATACGGGTGTGCTCAGATCTGAAGATCGTGGCACTTGCTTCAGATGCTTACAATCTGGACATCACCAGGCTAGGTGTTTGAATCCTCCTGTGTGTTATAAATGCCAAAAAAAAACCCGGGAACATGACTTCTGGGTGTCCTGATGATAAACCTCAGGGGTTGAAGTTATGTGGCTTTTTGATTCCTGGATAAGGGTTTTATAGTTTACAAGTTCCTGGATTGGCGATGTCTGAGCAACAAGCTGCTACAAGGGTTTTGAGTATTAAAGAAGGGGTTGCTTCAGTGCAAAAGATTGAAGTTGAATTGAAACATCTCATACAAGCCAATTGGGATTGGAAAGTGAGGAAACTTAAAGAGATAGAATATGTTGTGGTCTTCCCATCAAAGGAAATGCTTGATACATGGTCTAAAGTCAGGGGTGTTGAATTAGCTCTACATTCTATCAAGGCTAAGATTGATAAATCTACTTTGTACCCTGAAGCTTCTTCGGTCCTTACTGCTGCTTGGATAAGAATTACTGGTATTCCTTTCCCAGCAAGGGCAGTAGAAGTTGTGAAAGCCATAGCTAGTACAGTTGGAGATCCATTAGAGGTGGATAAACTTAGTCTGGTGAGGGTAGAACCTGTAAGGGTTAAAGCGCTCAGTAGGGACCCTTCTAATATTAATTGCTATGTGGAAATTTTCATTAATTTCATGGGTTATGAGATGAAATTTGAAGCAGAAGGGGGTGCCTCGGGTAAGAAAAAGGGTCTAGTTTATGATCATTTTCACAAAATTCATACTCATAGAAAGGATGATGAGGATGAGGATGAGGAAGATGAGTATAATGAGAGTGATCACAAAACTGAATGGGAGAAATTGTCACGAAAGTTTGGAGGAGAGATTACTTAATCCTCAGAACAAAAAAGTGGTGGAGGCTCTAATACTCATAAGAGTAAACAGAAGCAAGGCTTTTATTCTGAGGGTGAGATTTTATGTACTGACACGGTTTTATATTCTCCTGATGAATATGCCTTGTCTTTGATTCCTTCAATTGAGAATTGTTCTGAAATGAAGAGTTCTGCAGATCAGTCAGATATGGACATATACAAAAAGGAGGATCATTCTTCTGGATTATTTGGAGGTGAGCAGCAGAAGGGTTCTGAAGTAAACTCTAGGGAGGTGATCAGTAATGTAAACCAGAAGTATCAGGATACATCTTGTGGGTTTGTCAATTCATCTACAGTTAATCATTTGGTCACTTTGGAATCTAGACATGAGGCTCTTCAGATTGTTCCCATAAATTTTAGATTTCCTGAACATGTTGAGGGGCAGAGTCAAGAGAATTCTAGGGATGATACAGCTTGTGTGGAGGGATCTAGTCCTATTTGTGATGAAGAAAATAAAAGCAAATCAGGAGTTTTTGCTGAAGAGGACATAATTGTTCATACAGAGGGGGGTCCTGCGGTCTTAGCTGCATCACTTTGGCCTTGTCTTCTTACTCCTAACAGGAGGAAGATAGACTTGCCAAAGCATGCAGAAGAGCTAGAACCCCTTCTTCCAGATAACATCAAATCTCTTTCTCAACAGTCCACTAGAAGAAAATGTCTCATTTTCAAGGATATGGTTGATTCAGGAGAGAAATTATTTTTTGAGGAGGGGTCCGGTGAGGCTTGTCAAAAAAATGAAAGTGACAAGGATGACATGGGGATGAATGATTTTGAAGGGGTGACAGAAGAATGGGTTTCTGCAAAGAAAAAAGGGGTAGGAAAAACAAGATCTTGGAACACCCTATAGCTACTAGGAAAAGTTCCAGAATTCAGGACAAGGGCATAACCATGGAGAAGAAGGCCTCCAAATTGAAGTCGATCCAGAACCTAGAAGCATCAGGTACATCTGTTAATTCTTTTAATGTTCTTAATAATGTTTCTTCTGACTATCTAGAGAAAGTTGCTACTTCTTGTGGAATTGTTTTAGGGGATAAACCCCAAAAAGCTAGGGAGATCATTTCAGCTATGCAGGCACAGGAGCTTGTCAGATCTGCCTTGGCCAAAGTTGAAAAAGAGAAGTTGGAAAAAGAGGAGTTTGTAGCTCAGGAATGTGGAGAAATTAAATCTGATAGGGGTGACTTGTTGAGACCAATTGATAATGAGAACAAGGGGGTTGTTGGCTCCAAAACTTGTAGGAGCAAAGATGGTAAGCCTAAAGAGAGGGGTGTTACAGATCATATTATGAAATTATGAGAACCCTTTTCTGGAACATCAGAGGTTTAGGGAGGGCAGCTCGTTGAAAACAGTTGAAAGATTTTATTTTCTCTAAAAATCTGGATGCTGTTGGGGTGCAGGAAACTATTAAGGACAATTTTTCTGACAGAGATCTTAAAAATCTGTTGGGGGACTTGCCTTTTATTTGGAACGGGACTCCTGCTCTGGATCACTCAGGGGGGATTTTGTTAGGGGTTAGAGAAGACTTTTTGGAAGTGGAAGCTCATGATTCAGGCAAGTTCTTTGTCAGTATGGGAGTTAGAAATAGAATGACCAATTATAGGTGGGAGTTAATAGTGGTTTATGGTCCTGCTAATCATGAGCATTCTCAAGTTTTTTTGGAGGAGGTGGACAGAAAGTGCAAGATGACTGTTTTGCCTTCGGTTATGGAGGGTGATTTTAATTTGATTAGGGAGATTGGGGATAAAAACTCTAAGCATCTAAATAGGAATCTTATGGACCTTTTTAATGATTTTATTTCTGAGAATTGTTTGCATGAGATCAAAAAAGGGGGTGTTAAATTTACTTGGACCAACAAGCAGAAATGTCCAGTGTTAGTAAAGTTGGACAAGGTCTTAGTGTCTCCTGATTGGGAAGCAAGCTTTTCTCTTTGTCAAGTTCAAAGTTTAATTAGAGTAGGTTCTGACCACAACCCTATTCTGTTTGATTCTGGAGAAGGTAAGAGTGTTAAAAAAGGGAGATTTTGTTTTGAGAAGAAGTGGTTTGGTCAAGAACACTTTAAAAGCTTGCTTAAAATCTAAATGGGATGAAAGTGAGAATAGATCCTCTGATAATTTTTATTCTCTTGATAGATGGACTGGTTGTTTGGCTTTTTTAAGATGTTTTTTGAGAGAGTGGGGTGCAAATTTAAATGGTGAGTACAAGTTGAAGAAGAAAAGCATTCTTGATCAACTTATGACTCTGGATTCTATGGTAGATATGCAAGGTTTGAGTGCTGATTTGTGGTGCCAGAGATATCCTTTGGAATCTGAGTTAGAAAAAGTTTATGACTTCGAAGAAAATCATTGGCAGCAAAGGGGGCGAGTGCATTGGTTGACCCAGGGAGATGCTAACACTGGTTTCTTTCATTCTTGTGCCAATGGGAGGAAAAGGAAGAATTATATTTTCAGTTTGGAGCATGAAGGGACTGTTTTGAGAAGTAAGATTGAGCTGAGTGATCACATTTATGAGTTTTATAAGTCCCTTTTTGGTTTTGTTAAGGATCAGGTTGTGGGGCTTTCTCATGAGATTTGGAGCAACAATCTTAGAGTTTCTGAAAGTGATAATTTTTTTCTTCTTCAAGATTTCACTGAGAAGGAAGTGTGGCAGATTATTAGTGATTTGCAGGTAAATTCAGCTCCAGGCCCTGATGGCTTCTCTAATCTTTTTTACAAAGAACGTTGGGGGTTTGTTAAGAAGAGTTTTCTTGACATGGTTAAAGATTTTTCCAAAGGGAACTTGGATCTTAAGAGATTGAACTTTGGGGTGATTACTCTTATTCCTAAACTCAAAGAGGCTAATAACATTAAGCAATATAGGCCTATTTGTCTGTTAGATGTCAGTTTTAATATTTTGACTAAGCTTTTAGCTAATAGGTTGGGGGTGATCGCAGATAAAATTATCAATGAAAGTCAATCAGCTTTTATCAAGGGCAGAAACATTCTCGATGGGGTTGTGACTTTACATGAAATTGTCCATGAGGTTAGATGTACTAAGAGGAAAGGGGTGATCTTGAAGCTTGATTTTTAAAAAGCCTATGATAAGATTAATTGGTTTTTTCTGGAGGAAGTTATGGTGAGAAAAGGCTTCTTAGCTAATTGGATCAAGCTGGTCATGAGCACAATTAAGGGGGGGGGGGGAAGTGAGTATTAATATTAAGGGGTTGGTCCTTATTTCAAAACTTACAGGGGTTTGAGACAAGGGGATCCTCTTTCTCCTCTTCTTTTCAATTTAGCAGTCGATACTTTAGCAGAGATTATTAATTTAGCTCAAGAGAAAGGTTTGGTGAAAGGGGTGATTTCGCATCTGGTGCCTAGAGGAGTTCCTATCCTACAATGTGCAGATGACACTGTCATTATGATGGAGTATAAGAATGAGTACTTTTTACATCTTAAATTCTTGTTATATTGTTTTGAATGGATGTCTGGTTTGAGGATTAATTATCATAAGAGTGAAATTTATGCCATGGGGGTGGATAATGAGGAAGCTTACAGGGTAGCCAATGTTTTTGACTGCAATCTGGCTAAGCTGCCCATGACTTATTTGGGGATTGTTGTTGGGGATAAACATGTTGGATGAAAGCTTTTGATAAAGTGATTGACAAATTGATTAAAAGGTTAGATAACTGGAAAAATAACTTGCTTTCCTTTGGAGGGAGACTTATTTTGGTTAATAGCAGCTTGAGCAGCCTTCTATCTATACGATGGGTTTTTACAGATTCAACGAGGAGGTGCATAATAAGATGGATACTATTCGTTCTAGATTTTTTTTGGAGAGGTACCAGTGGCAAGTTCAAGTACCATATGGTTAACTGGAAATCTGTTTGTAGGCCCAAGGACTTTGGGGGTTTAGGGATTGTTAATACCAAGATCATGAATGACTGCCTTTTAGCTAAATGGTTTTGGAGAATCCACTCAGCCAAGAATGAGTTATGGTTTAAGATTCTTAAAGCCAAGTATTTCCCAAGCAGGGTCTTTAGAGAAGCTAAATCCCACTACACCATGGCATAGTATTAAGGGCAATAATCTGCCGAGAAAAAATTGGATTAGTGGCAAAATATGTGCTGGCAATATCCAAGAGATTAAGGGTCATGTTATCTGTCGGAAATAATTATTGTCTAGAACAACTTATCTGTCGGCAATGTTTTTATATTAGTTACAATACATCTATGCTAGAGAAAGTCAATCAGGTCAATGTAACTGCCGGGCAAAACATTGGGCGGGAGGTGAAAAAATTAATCACATGAAGACTGAACATATGACCTCATATCTACCGGCAAAAAAAATTCAGGCACGAAGTTGAAAAATTGAGGAGAGATAGGCGCAGCCTCTCTCCACCTTATCCCCTCCCAGCCTGCTCCTCCAGACGACCGCTGCTCCTCCCAGCGCCACTCCCCGCGCCTCTCCTCCTCCCAACGGCGTCTTCCTCCCAGCGCCGTCCTCTATGGCCGCCTCTCCTCCCAGCGCCACTCCCCCTATTGCCGTCCTCCCTGGCAGCTCCATCGCGCCTCCCCTCCCGCACTCCAGTCTCCACCAGCACTCCTCCCTCCTGCGCCCACCTAACCCTAACCCTCACCGCCATCGCCTCCTCCCTTCCCCTCCCTCGCCGCCTCCTCTCTTCCTCTCCCTCGCCATTAACGGCCGCTTCCTTCCACTCCCCCCCCTCGCGCGAACCGGCGACTACAAATACCACTCCCGCCGCCGTCGCCTCCCGCCCCCACCGCATCCACAACCACCGCATCTCCCACCGTGTGCTGCGTCGAGGGGGAGTGAGCGAGGGAAAGGAAATGATGATGGTGAGGCCCCGTACGTGACTGCGCTCACCACGCTCTTCAGCCCGGACGCTCTGGTTGCCAGAGGGTTACGCGCCGATTTGCTTGGGGTTGGAGGATTTCTACATGCGCCGCCTCTATCTCCGCATCCAGGTGAATTCTCATTCTGATTTTCTTCCCCAATCCTTCTTATCCCTCCCTTCTTCTCCATGGTTTCCCCCCAATCTGGAGCTCCTTGGCCCTTGCGCCGTCTCCACCTCCGTCCGGGTCTTGCACATGCCTTGGCACACCGAGCCTTACTACTGAGTCGCCCTTGGCTCGGCTTCCTTGCCCGTGGCCACCCCCGGCTCCTGCGTCGCCGCCGCCTTGCCGTGCCCTATGACCTCTCCTTCAGCGCCCGCACTCACCCAACCTCTGGCCGCTCGCCTGTGCCTCCCTCGGCCCACTCTCAAGTTGTGCCCAGCCGCTCGACCTCCGGCCTCCACCCTTGACACCGCCCGCGCCCTCGGGCGACTTGTAAATCACCGGAGCTAGGTCCGACGCGAGCGAATCCATTGGTGCAAGGGCCTTGTCTCCTATAATATCCCCTCCCCCTTCCCCCTTCCTCCCTCCCTCGTACTGGTGGCTCCTCAGGTGGAGGCTACGAAAAACCCTCGCGATTTCTCCATTATCGCTGCTCAATCAATGGTGTGATGCTTGGTGAGAATGGCTTGGCGGTGGAGCGGAGGAGCACTCCTCCAGAGGCGGGGCACACGAGGTCCGTTCTTGACCAGGAGCGGGGCTCGCTTAGTGTAGGCGGACGAGAATGATAGAAGGGATTCCGCGCGAGAGAATGGCGGTCGGAGGAGAACAATGGTGGATCGGGAAGATCATCTAGGCGTGGTCGATCGGTGTCTCGAAAGAGAATAGGCATATGGGTCGGCATAAATCTCAAACGTCACCAAGGGCATCCGAAGTCTTTGCGTGTTGAGGTGTGTGGTTATATCCAACCCTTTTCTTTATATCTCCCCATCTGTTACTTGTCTTCTACCATTCCTTTATTGTATGAATCATGAATGTTTCTCGTTGTTGCTTGGTTTCTGATAAGCTCTACCCAAATGAATAGAAAGCCAGATAATTATTTTCATACCTTGGAATATCAAATGGAGGACTAGAGGTTGTTAAACTTGTGGATTAGTAGTCTCACACTCTCACTATGCATTCCATACACTAAACATGTGGGGTGCATGATCCATATCAACCTTTTTGGCTCCAGATTTTAGACATACTCCCTCCGTTTATTAATAAATGACGTTTCCGCATCTTGATTTGCACTAGCTGGCGTCAAGTAATAAAGTACGGAGGTAGTAATTAGTTGCCCATTACCTTTTCATTTTACAACAATATGATAACTTTTTCATGTTTGCAATTATATTCTGGTATGTACATTGCAATCTAAAAGTTTTTTTTATATTTTTTTTCATAATACAAGTTATAGAGTTGATGCAGCATCCCAGTGAGTGCTCAAAGCTCTTGACTCCATATACATCCCAATGTTTGTATGGAATGAATTTCTAACACGAAAAGTACCCTCTAGACTGTCGCATTAGCTTATGGTTTTTTTTAAACAGGTATATATTCCCCTATGAAATTAAACTCTTGTAGTGCTGTTATATTACCAAAGAGAATTTGTGAATGTGGTAGATTGCAACCATAAAATGGATTCCTCCTATCCGCATGGTTCTATGGATGTTGGGCCATTCATTATTCTCTCTATTTATTTTCTTGGTTTGTTTTACTCTTTAGTAAACCAGTCATGATTTTAATTTTGTTGAGCTAGACAGGCGATAGTAGTGGGTTCTTCAACCTTGCTTTCCACACTATTTAAAAATTGTAAAAATCATGCGACACTTATGGAAAGATCATGAAGAGGAGGTACCATTGATAGACAGTTGTAAGTTATATATTGGTTGATTTATTCTGTACTACTGAGCTATTTCTTCCTGTGGGAAAAACTACTAAAGAGGATCTAGCATAATATCCTTTGCTGTAGGATTAGGTTCTTCATAAGCCGACCGTTGATAGACAGTTGTTAACGGATATCAGAACTTCTGTTTAGTCACATCATTTTAGAATAATATATTTCTTTGATTTCATTTATATCAAGGATAAACTTTCAATATCCGGGAAGGACATTATGTTGACGCTCATTGCTAGACGCTCGAGGCATTATGCTTGGACCAGGTTCACACTTGCCAAACTCTTAGTAATTATATACTTTTCCCTGTTAGTTTTTTTTGTCTGGTTTAGATTGATGTAATTTAAAATGACGAATGGATCATTGTATCTTTGCTTCTTGATCTTGTCGTTTTTATTGAACAGGTATTTAAAGAGAGGTGTGAATGAGGAGGGCAGAGTAGCAAATGATGTTGAGACTGGCAAGAATTATTTTAATTGTTCAGTTATTTTAATTTGTTCGTTCTTTCAGTGCATGAGAAGGACAAGAATTATGAAGCTACCAGACTTCATTTTTTAAATCTTAGGAGGAGATGGAATTCCTATCATCATCTTAGACTTGATTAAGGTAGGTTGCACACTGTCATTATGCGGTCACTACTTCTAATGGATGTTTTGTAACACCCTGGCTATTCGGAAGCCAAAATGTTACCTAAAGAATCTAACATCCAACCATATTGCAGAAGAATTTAAACAATAGCATCCAAATAGCATATAGAGATCAACATCAATTAGAATGAACTCATGAATAGAATCAGAATCCAACAACCACTCACAAATCCCAAATATCCAAGTCTACTGAATCAACTAAGATAATCATTCCAATAGACTAATCAAATATCACAAGCAGTTGTTTAATCATCCAGATCATAGAAAAAGGTATCATCCACCATTAAACTCTATTTATTACAATTCAACATTTAACGAATGTAAGACAAGGATAAGAATTGAATGTTGTGAAGTGAATGCATTATGTGTGTCTACTCCCTCCCAAGAATGTCGTCATCAGCGTTCACCTAGAATAAACAAAATATGCAAGAATGAGTCCAAGACTCAGCAAGTACAATGAATAATATGAACTGCAAAGAATATGAACAAGACAGTCTCAATAAAGAATATAAACATAGAACTGAAGGAAACATATGAATGAATGGATTGAATGGAATGAATGGACTACACTTCTGCTTATACCGGTATAGCTAGTGACACACTCGTCGGTGTCCACTTAGGCCCGCATTTAACAAAATGCGGGGATCCAAGGCCCGTATGAAGAACGTTTCATACAGGGATCCAAATTTGTCCATATTGGAATGGTGGGTCTTATGTGCTCATACTGGAATTGATGGGTCTTACATTCCACTCCTGTGGATGAAACATGAACAATGAATGAATGGAATGAATTATAAATAATGAAAGACATCATCTCATTAACATGGATTAACGAATGCGGAAAGAACATGAAGCATTAAATCTACTCATTAAACATAGATTAACGAACGTGAAAAGAACATGAAGCATTGAATCTACTTATGGATCATAAAAATAACAGTATAAACAACAAGCACTCAACATTCACCAACAATAAGAATCACAAGGTACTTGTTTTCCGCTCTGCAAAGCGTTATGAGGCAAGACAGATGCCTCTAAACTCGGAATTCCCCCTTTTACACAAATTAAATACTTGAATAAAGAACAACATGAAAAGGGACGCTACTCTAAATGCTTAACTGCATCCTCCAAAACCCAAGGTTCACATGGTTAATCTACCCAGTTAAACCGATAGTCTAGCAGGTTGCTAAAACTGGACAGCAGTACTAAAAGAAACACAACTTTTGTTCTGAGACTCGAAATGAAGTGCTCTCAGATTATATGGAAAGACAACAATATCCTCCACAAAAGTCTATTTGGCGGAATCTCCCAATTCGGCCAAAAACCTACGTTAATAAACCTATCAAAGTTGAACATCAAATCTGTCTAACAGAACCACATAGCAGTAGAGAAATAATCATATCTTTTGTTATACAAATCCAAATTAAGTGTTCTTTATCAATCTGGAAAGTTTAACGAAAATGCAACAACAACCTAGTTGGGTGTGAAAACCCTGAATATGCCCTTAACTTAATCATAACTTAATAGACAAATTGACAGTTAATTCATGTCAGATTATCAGGACAGCAGGAAAGAATCTATCATATCTTTTAAACCGTAAATCAGAATTGAGTGAACTTGGTGTCTACGGAAAGCTAAGACCGAATCCCACCTATATCTAGGAGATGGGTTTCCCTAATTCGGCCTTTAAGAATACAAAAATGGCCACACAACCTACTGGACAGAACCGGTCTACTAGCAGCAGGAAATCGATCCAATAAAACTAATCGAATTCGCATCTATTACAACCTAAACAGCGAGGGGAAACCATCGTTACCCTTGTAGAACCTTAGGCAGACGCTGAACGATCCCTCGAAGAAGATCCTCTCCTAGTCCCTTTTCCTTCCTCTCCTTCTTGATCGGCAACCCCGCAAAGTCCCTCTCCTTCCTTCGCGAATGGCCGGCAGTAGGGAGGGTCGGCACCAAGGCAGGAGGGCGGCTCCAGGAGGCAGGAGGGAGGCACCACCACCAGGAGGGAGGGGCGGTTGCTTGGGGAGGACTTGAGGCGGCTAGGGAAGGGGAAAGGGGTGGCACCCCCTTTGGCTAGGGTTAAGGGGGTGGACGGCTTGGGCTTTGGGCCCCATGGGCGCCTCCCCCTCTTGGCTCAACAAGGCCGGCCACAAGGCTGCAAGCTTGGGCCGGAGGCCCAACTCCTTATCCCCCCCCCCCCCAAAAAAAAAACTCTGGATTTTTCACTAAAAGCCCTTTCCCGATTAAATTCTCTCCTAATCGAAAATCAGGGTATTACATGTTTCATATATAAAATGTACTTCCTCTAGTAAAAAAGGGTGACATCTTAAAATACGTGCAGTTAAATTATTTTATTTTTGACTATTTTTATGTGTATTTAGACTCGCCATATGAAATGACATAGGTAGATTTGACTTAAAAATTACCATACTAATGTTATAACTCTGTTATGTTTTACAAATAGATTACAATAGAAATTGATGGTCAAAGTTGAGTTTGGGAGACTATCACTTTTTTGTGATTGGAGGTAGTACTTTAATAGCTCATGCTCTTACATTTATTTTTGTTGCTAATTTTTCAAGACACTCGAGAAGAGACCACACGAATCTATACTTCGTCAAGAATTTGATAGAGCAATAAAGATTATAAACAGTGGTCTACCAGGGGAAAATCATTTTAGATTTTTACAATGCAATCTTCATGAACTCTCAAAGGTTAGCTTGTGCACTTTGTACACTACGGTTACACTTATACCAAGTTCTTTCCGTTTATGTTGCTACTTGTTACACTTGTGCACTTTGTACAATGAACTGTATGACCTTGCAGGTTGGTGCAGTTCACCAATGTTTTATAAGTATTTTATATTCAAATGAAAATCTTACCTTTTTGCACTTGAGTGATGTTTTAAACTTTTAACTAAGGCTAATTACAGCAGAAAACAATACCTTTTATGCAGTTCAAACCGCTGCTTCAACTTTTTTTCTCTAGAAGGGTCTACAACAAAAAATGAATCAACTCAGAGTATTGAGGTACTGTTTTGCACTCATCCTTAATTGGGAAATTGCAATGTGCTTTGGCATTTATCAGTAAAATTAAGAGGAATTGGCTTTGTTGTGAACTTTTAGCGTTAGCAAGCAGAGAATAGTCATTTTGTTTTTTTACCAGTGAGACATGCTCTTAGCCTAACATTCTATAAGGTTTTTCTCATTTGGTTCTTATAGTAAAAAGCTACACTTGTTTTCCATTTTACAGAATTTCACACACATAAACACAAAAAATAAAGAAGAAATTTGTTGTATGATGCAGCATCCTACACTTATATTTTTTATGCATATACTTCACATCTGAGATGCAGAATAAATGCTGGTGCTCAAGAAATCTAACAACTGAATAGATTCCTACTCTATTTACAACGTTGTTGCAGACAATGAGATGGCCCTGGTCTGTGCATGGGATCTGTTTATGCATTCAAAGCATAACTCTCATTAGATGTATTCTAAGATCTACTGGAGTGAAAGGATGGAGCATTTAACACATATATAGTTTCTCTGTATGAGCTTCCTTACAACAAACAATAGAAGATAATGTTAGATGTGGTATTTTTCTTTTACAGACTGTTAGTTTAGAAGCAATTTTCCGTTCCCTTTGTTAGATTCGCTAAAATGCAAAAGTTATTGGTCTCTGAGCTAGTGAGCTCTATTGTGCTTAGTTGTCTGAGGTGCTCATTTTTAGTTTTCAATGGTAGTTGCCTCTGATTCTCAATATATGCTACCTCGTGTTGTTAAAGTCTTGATGAAGTTACTTTCAATTATTGCAGTCACTTGAAAGTGTCAATCAGCTTCAACCTTTGTTAGTATTTTATCTTATCTTCTTTCTAGAATTATCCATATACTTTGAATACTTCTTGATGTATTCTATGCTATGTCCCTTTTTTTCCTAATCTAGAAGTTTTACCATTCTTTCAACCTACAAAAGTATATATAATAGCATTTTCAATCGATTTTTGGAACATGCTTTGTATGCTTGATGACCCTGTTTTTTGGTGAATAAATGCATGATATATATGCTGATCGAATTGTCTTCCTTATCTTCTTTTGTGTAATTTTGAATGATTGAATTATGGATTTGAATTCGCTGATGTAGTTTGTAATCCCAATTTGAGTGCGCTACTTTAACCTAGAAAATTAATATGAATGATAGAAATTGTTTGATTTGACATTTGTCCTTGTGAACTATATGTAATTATGTCCCTAAAATAACGAAGAACAAATATGACTGGTAAAGAATTGACCTATGATCAAAGAGCTCTAATCCGGTTGTGCATGGTACTTGGTATAGTTTGCTGATGAAATAGTATGAATAAAATCCATATTTGTATTTGATTTCTGAGGTGTCTTTGTGCACTTTTATTTACCATTCTTGTTTTGCCTAACTGTGTTTAGTTAAATGATGATAGTATTATTCCCATGCATTCTAGTAATAACATAACTTCTATTTTTACTAATGATTTTTGTCAAGACTTGCAATTCATCTTTTTGGGCTCTACAATTGCTATGCTTTAGATGTTATCTTTTAAGTGCACTACAAGATTTAGACACTTTTTTAGCTTTCACTACATTAATAAACTAATTTATCACCAACCTGCAGGATCTACTTGATGGGTTAATTAGCAGGAGCACATATCGCAGCATGCACTCTCTTGGAGCAAGCGGTTAAAGAATCTAAAGGAGAGCGCATTTCTTGGAGTGTTACTCAAATAAAAGCATATTTTGGTATGTAAAATAGATTGGTGTTATCATATTATGATAAGGATACTTAGCTGTTACTGTTCTGACTACAATATTTTAGAATGTAAAATAGATTGGTGTTATCATATTATGATGATGATACTTGGAGATCTCAATGCACTTTTCATTGACTTCACTTAATTTATTCATTTGTTAGAGCTCCAACATACAGTTATCCCTAAACATCAATGGACATCTTTCTGTATTTCTTTACACTAACTATAGGCATTTCCTACAAATATTATAGCTTATTTCCTCTTGATTGCTCACTTTAAGCTTCGTGTATGCTTGAAAGAGTATGGATGGCTAAGAGCACTAGCATTTGATATTGTTTGTTAAGTGCTTGATAAGCCATGGAGTCGCTTATGGTTAAATGGTGCAAAAGACAATTGAATCGCCGCAATACGTCTAACTACCGGAAAAAGCGATAATCGAGGGGGGTTAACTCACCGTAATACGCCTAATCGCCAGAAAAAGCGATAATCGAGGGTAGTTTAATCGCCAAAGAATACGCCTAATCGCCGAGAAAAAGCGATAATCGAGGCGGTTTAATCGCCAAAATACGTTTAATCGCCAGGAAACTATAACTACTGGGAAAACGACTTTTCTAGGGTAGTTAATCTAGAATGCACATATCTGCCGAAATATTTTTCCGTGACTTTACCGGCAGCAATAAGTGCCGGGAATACACATTCCCAGTAGATAAATTGCCTTGCAACACAGTTTTTCCCGGCAGTTGCATTGCCCTTAATACTATGCCATGGTGTAGTGTCCCTAAATAGCTCCCAGTTTTGGAAGTCAGTGTTGAAAGTTAAGAATTTTTTTTAATATGGGGGTGATATATAAGACTGGGAATGGTTGCAACATCTCTTTCTGGAGTGATGTTTGGTTGGGAGATTGTCCTCTGAAGGTGAAGTATCAAAATTTATATAATATTAGTTAGGATACTGAGATAAGTGTTGCCAACAGTCTCTGTGGGGATGTGTGGAAGATTTTCTTTAATATGAATTTTGGGGATGAAGAGATTACCCAATGGGATGACCTAAAGAATTCAATTATAGATGTTGAGCTCAAGGAGGAAATGGATACAGTGGTGTGGTGCTTTGAAAAATATGGGATCTTTTCTATTAAATCTCTCTATAGACAATTGGTTTTTGGGGGGATTACTTGTAGAAAGATGCAAAGGCTTTGGGGGTAGCAAACTTCCTTTAAAAGCTAAAATTTTCTCTGGTTGTGTTATCATGGTAGAGCTCAGACTCTAGATCAATAGGTGAAAAGACGGTGGAAAGGGGAGAATAAATGCATTCTGTGTGGTGATAAAGAAAATATTGATCATGTTCTTTTTTCTTGTATTCTGGCTAAGTTCTTTTGGTGTTGTATGAAAGAGGTGTTAAGTTGGGACCGCATTCCTAGTTCTTTAGATGATTTCCAACTAAATTGGTTGGAAACTAAAGGTGTTAATCAGTATAATCTTGTTCTGTTTAGTTTTGTAGCGATAGCTTGGAATCTCTAGAAAATTCAAAACAAAATGGTGTTTGATCAAAGTTTCCCTAAGCAGCCATTGGATATGATTTTTAGTTTTCTATCTTGTTTGCAGCATTGGAGTACTCTAGTCAGAGAAGGGGATAGAGACCATTTGGGGAGCTTCCTGTCGACTTTTGAAACATGGATCAAGACTTTGGTGCCTTGAGTACATCTGATAATATTGTAATAGGCTAGTTGATCTTTTGTTAGCTTTGTTGTTAGCTCGGATTGTGGCTTTGTCAATTTGTTTTGCAGCTTTTGTGTTCTGTTAGTCTTTGTTAGCTGGTGTCCTTAGCTTTTTGTTTCTTTAGTTCCCTGTAAGACATCTATGTGCTTTCTATAAAAAGCCGGGGTTTCCCTTTAAAAAAAGGATGCAATGGTTGAGTTGCACGGCACCTAGGAGGAAAGCTTCGCATGCTGTGGAGGTTCAAGCTAGAGTTGGAGAAGGTGAACCCAGGTAATATTGTTGAGATAGACTGCAAGAGGGTTGGTGGTAAGGTCTACTTCAGAAGGATTATGGCCCTCAGAGCATGCATAGATGGTTTTTTGCTAGGATGCAGGCCCTACTTAGGTGTTGACTCAACCCACCTTACCGGGAAGTACAATGGACAATTTTCGAAAGCCACATGAATAGATGGGCACAACTGGATATATCCTGTTTGCTATGCCATATTTGACAAGGTTACTTCAGATAATTAGGAATGGTTCATGGTCAATCTTAAGAGAGCTATTGGTACCCCCTATGGATTAGCTGTACACACAAATGCATGTGAGGGCCTCGAAACAGCTGTACACAAAGTATTTTGTTGGTGCAGAGCATAGAGAATGCTTTAGACATCTACTAAACAACTTCAGAAGAAAGTTCAAGGGCGATGTACTGAAGTATATGTGGCCTACAACATGGGCTTATACTCCTGAAAAGCACTAGCTATTTTTGGACATAATCGTTGAGAAATGTCCAGCTGGATATGAATTTCTTACAAAGGAGCACACAAACTTGTGGACAAGAGGTAAATTTGCAGCACACTGCAAGGTCGACTACGTAAACAATAACATTGCTGAAACTTTCAATAATTGGATAAAAGACATTAAGGATTTTCTAGTGGTTGATCTTATGGATAGAGTGAGACAGATGATAATGAAAAAAAATTCAGCAAGGAAGAGGGTGTCCGATAAACTACAAGGCAACATACTGCCTAGTGTCATCCTTGAGCTAAATATGAAAAGTAGAGCGTTAAAGTATACTCTATCTCAAAGTGGACACATGAAGGCTAAGGTGTCTAGACTTGACAGGTCCCAAAAGCCTTAGAGATATGTAGTTGATCTAGTGCAAAAGGAGTGTACTTGTGGCCAATGGAAGCTTTCTAGAAAACCTTGCACTCATGCCATAGCTCTCATATGTTCAAAGAGGATGGAGCTGGAGACATACGTGCATGAGTACTACTCAGTGGATAGGTTCAAAGATGCATATGAATTTGACATTGATCCAATTGGTGATAAGTCACAGTGGCCAAGGAAGTCCAAGGGTTTCTTCATGCTACCTCCCAAGCTAACTAGGGCTGCAGAAGGCCGAGGAAGAAAAGGATCAAACCAAGGGATGAGTCTGACGGCAAAAAAAACCTATCAGTGTAAGAGGTGCTTTCAGTGGGGTCACACAGAAAAGGGTTGTAGTTTAACACCACTAGATGATCCTTCTGAAGCTGCACCTCCCCCTAAGAGAATAAAAAGGTAATCTGCCTTCCCTTGTTTTTCTTCCCTTCTCATCCTTCATAGCATGCATGTGAGTTTGAAGTAAATACTTTCTTGACTGTAGGGACAAGAAGAAAAGAAGTACATGCACTCAAGATGCTAGTACACCACTCCAGTAGGTCCCTCTGAAGTTACATTGCAGCCAAGCACTGAAAACAACCCTGGAGTTACAACAAGGAGGATGGCAGCTGAAGCATCAACTCGAAGAAGGTCCATTGCAGAAAGGATAGCTGAAGCTAGGGCTGCTGCGCAAGCATTGTCCCCAAGAATTAGAAAGAGAAAGCTCTGAACTTTGAACTTGCATGTTATGAGGCTTTTGTCATGTGTTCTGAACTTGTATAAGTCAGCTTGTTGTGGTTTGTATGGACTAGAACATGTTTATTTCCTTGTCAGTATTGCTGTGATTTATGTGCTCTGAAGTTGTATCAGTCAGGATTGTGAACCTATATCTATGGAATTCCTATATATATTGTCAGTGTTTATCTCAGATTGTCAGCGTTATGTTATCTCATATCACTGTCAGATCTATGTGATATGAACTTGTATATGCATTGTCAGTGTTTATCTGAGATTGTTAGTGTTATCTCATATTACATATGGTCAGATTGCATAAGGTGATCATATGCCCAGATTTCTGTGATGCCAACTTGTACATGCATTGTCATTGTTATCTCATATTCCATATGGTCAGATTGCATAAGGTGGTTATATGCCCAGATTTTTGTGATGGCAACTTGTACATGCATTGTCATTGTTATCTCAGAACACATGGTCAGATTGCATAAGGTGGTCAGATATGCATTGCCAGTGCTCATCTCAGATATGCATTGTCAGTGTTTAGCTCATATTGCATCTGGTCATATTTTGATATTTCTGTCAGATTGCATATGCTTGGCATTACAAATAACCAAATATAGGAGGAACTGAATTCGGATTACATTAAAGTAAATCGACTACATTCGTGCTCCACATTACAATTGCCTTACAACTAACTTGCTCCATATCTTGCTCATTCAATTACTTGCCTACATTGGCTGCTAGCACACACACACACACACACACACACACACACACACACACACACACACACACACACACACACACACACACACACAAACAGACCTAGCATCATGTTCATTCTCTCCAAGACACTAAGAATCTTGCTCATTCTTTCATCCAACCGAGCAATTCCGCGACGACCCGGCCAGGGGCCTCACCCGAGAGGTCCTCCAAGATCTCCCTGGGAGTCAACCAGGACCTCCCAAGAGGTCCCAAGGACCTCTCGGGCAGTCCTCCTAGGCTTCCCAGGAGGTCCTACTGGACCTCTTGGAGGTCCAGGGAACTGACCTGGGGAGGTCTTGAGGCTCAGGATCTCCCCAAGAGTCACGACCAGACCCAAGGGAGGTCCAGAGACCAACCCGAGGAGGTCATGGGAATTGGAGAAGTTCTAACCCTCCTGTGATCCGAACCAGTCCCAAGGATCAATGGCTGGTTCACACAGCAAACACGAGTGGTAACATACATCCACGAGAGACTTTACTAACAACAAAAGAGTTGTTTACAAGGTTGCTTACAAACCAAGACAACAAAATAAAAAAAATACACAGCGGAAGCAAAACCAAGTCCATCCAACACACCACAGGTAATTGGCTGGAGGGAGCGGCCTAATTGATCTGGTCCTCATTATCATCAAAGAAGTCTTCTCCTGCTCAATTCATCAATCGAGCAAGAATGAGCACAACAACCGTGCTCGCAAGTTACACCCGTCAAATAACAGAATGACATGCATAATGGATATCAACGGAAAGGCATAATATGGTTGATTTACGTAAAGCCAAGCTTCTTTCAATTACATATACTAAGTTCCAAGGCAGTTATACAATATCTAAAATTCATTTTTGTAAATCTCAGTTTTCAGTTGGATAACATTCATCATCAAGATGGTGAAGGATACCCTCCTGTCACAAGGCTCCCTGCCCAAACCATGGGATAGAAATCCCAAAACCAGCTTGTCAAGGCTTTTGAAAACAAAACCAAGTCTAACTTTGAGTAGTCTTTTGCCAGCATGTCCATGACCGTAGACACGGCTATTCGAATAGTTTTCACTCTGCAGAGGTTGTACACTTTACCCACATGACATGATTCCTCTAGTTTGTCCCAAGATTAAATCGCTGCCACCTCTCACTACAGAAGGTAAGAGGTCTAGAGCTCATGACAAGGCATTTACAATGCATTATTCCACCACAGTCTCTCCTCGCTAAGGTTTCATCTCCATTGGATACAAATCCACAGGATCGGGGCCCCCTCTTGCGCTGGTGGGAAACATAGGTTATGAAAGACCATAGGCCATAGAAGACCTCCCACACATCCAAGTGGAACAACTGTGGTAGAACTTTGCAAATTAGTTGGCCAGGTCCCGCGCCCCATTCTGGAGACATGTGGTTGTACGGTGAGGCATAGCCCATTATAGGCCTAGCAAAGGATCGCTCAAAGGCCGGTCCTCAATTGACTTGGGCGACCACCACAAACCCCTGGACCTCAACCTTACCCAGGATTGAGTCCATGCATAAACATTGCACCAGCCAAGCAAACCACTTCGCCCAAGTCCAAATCTATTTTCCTTTCATTTGCTTTTCAAAAGCATTTAGAAGCTTCCATGACAATCCAATGCCATGGCTTAAAACCTTTAAATAGCGGTTGGTCATGTTGGTAAAATTTCTCCTAATCAAATACTTTTGGTCTAAGCAAGACTAAGCATAAGATTTCACAATTGCTCCTAGTTCACACTATTGTATCAACCAGATTTTATCTAGGGTGACAACAGGTTTGGTTCAATTTCAATGTTGGCCATACAAAGGAGATAGGCATATCTATGAGTTTAAAGACAGGTATTGAAATAACTTAGTAAAGTAAGCATGCATTAACATTTAAAATGGAACATATATAGGGTGAAATAATGGGTGCAATATGATCAAGAGTGTAACTTGCCTTGCTCAAAGGCCTGGGTGTCCTCTTCTGCCTCAAGGAGCTCTTATTGGCAGTCTACACGGTGGAAAACAAAACAACTCAAAATAGAGCTCAAGTAAGAACCAGGAAACTCCAATAAAACACCTAAATAAAACCAACAGAGAGGCTAGGTGATCGGGGAGGTCCAAGGAGCTTGTTTGGAGGAGGTCCGAGAGCTTTGGAGGAGGTCCAAGAGCTGGTCGGTTCTAGCTAGGGAGTGGAAATGAGCAAAGGGTGAAGAGGAAGGGCTACCCAAACTTATATAACCAGAGCTGCCCAGATTTCCAAGGGTAGGCGTGTTCCAGAGTTAGTGAAAAGGACAATGGGAGCAGGTAAAAGATGTGACAAAAGGATAGCACGGGTGCTGCAAAAAGGTAGAAATATTTAATGCGATACAACAGGTATTAAATGTGGGGAGACTCCCATGCGCAAAGGACACGATCAAAGGATAAAGAAAGAGGAGTGTGACTGCCAAATGGGGCCAGTCAAAGCGTCAGGGGAGGTCCTGCGGACAGGAGGTCCAAAGGACACCTTAAGGGGGAGGTTCTGACGGTCAGATCAAATCAAGGGGAGGTCTTATCGGCCAGATCTAACAAAGGGGAGGTCTTATCGGCCAGATCTAACAAAGGGGAGGTCTTAACGGCCAGATCTAACAAAAGGGGAGGTCTGTACGGTTAAGATCTCCAAAGGGGAGGTCTTAACGGCCAGATCTCACAAAGGGGAGGTCGAAATGAATGAGAGGGAGGTCCTAAAGGACACAGGGAGGTCCTGAAGGACGTTGATACCGCGAGTTGGGGGCGGTAATACTGGGTTGGCAGAGAAGGGAACTTCCAGAGAGAGTTATATGGATCAAAGCAAAGAGGAGGTCCACGCGAACACAGAGAGGTTTGAGAGAGTGTAGAAGGAACTCAAATGAACCCGGGGAAGGATTAGGCCTAGGGAGGTTTAGGCCAGAACAGGACAAAAAAGGGAGGCTCGGACCAAGGGAGGTCCAAGCACTTGGGAGTAGGGGTGGAAATTGGTAAAGGATAATCCGTTTTATCCGATATTCGTATCCGAGAAAACACAAATGCGGTAAGTAAAATCCGCATTCGAATAGTATTCATATCCGTATTCGGTGTTATTCGTATCCGTATTCGGTGCTATTCGTATCCGAGAAAAAAAATGGATAGTATTCGTATCCGTATTCGGTGTTATTCGTATCCGGGGAAAAAAACCAGATAGTATCCGAAAAAACAAATACTATCCGAGAAAAATGAATACGAATACTATCTGTTTTTGTCCAGGATACGAATACGAATACTATTTGTTCTACCGAGATTTGTCACAAAAGTTGTAGGATATTCGCATTCGACCGAATTGAGTACATATTCGATTCGAATTCGTATTCGTTACGACATTTGATTCGTATTCGAGAATGTTCGAATTCATATTTGTATTCGTTTAAAAAATAGGGATTCGTATTCGTATTCGTTTTGAAAATAGGAATTCGTATTCGTATCCGGGACTATTCGATTCGTATTCGATCCGTTTCCACCCCTACTTGGGAGGTCTAGACCTAAGGAGGTCGGGTCTAGAGAAGAACGAAGCAAGCTCAGATGGGGAAGAAAATCACCAAAGCTCCAACACACCCAACAAACCAAAAGAGAGTTTTTAGTTGAAGTTTGGTTTAGTCAATTGAAGTCCATTCTGAAATTCTCAAGTTAAGCTTTGAATTCTCATCAAAACAAAATGGATCTTTTTTATTTTAAAAATTCAAAAAGGCTCCAAAAATCAAGGTGTTACAAATTCCTTATACTATGTCTCCTAAAAGGGCATCATCACTTCTGGTGTGTGCTTCCATTCCAACATGGCTTGTTGGTTGCATTTGCACTGGAAGCTGTCCTCTTCCATGTCCTTGCCGAGCACTTGGAGCATCAAGAACTCCAATCTCCTTCAAATATTCTATATATTGGGTTTCCCACATGTAAAACTTACATGCAGATAATTGCTGCACATACATCATACATAAGAAATCAGTTTTTTTTTTATAAAAAAACCACAGTTGCAAAACCAATTTTGAAGTACACAGGATCAAAATGGAACAAATCAGATCCAAAATTGCCCAGATCGGCACCAAAATAAAAACAAATCAGCTCAATAATTGACAAACCCGTCAGCAATAACATCAACGGAAGGAATTTTAGGCAATCCAAATCAAATAAAAAAGGCATTCCAATCAAATACCCCCTGATTATTTGGGCACTTGTAGTAGGCTCGGCCGGGGTTGCGCTCGCTGTACGAGATATCGCCGACCACCTGCAGCCCGCATCGTCGGCATAGCACAAGAGGAAGATCCCTAAATCGCTCCCCACTCGCCCTAGTCGATGACTCTGCACGCGCCATGTGCCAATTCTTCTAGGGTTTAGCTTTGGGGATTGCGGGAGACAGGAAAAGGCGATGACAGAGAGAGGAAGCGGGGTTAGAAAAGGCGAGCTAACGGCAAAGCCAGGGGAGGTCACGGGCGTGGCATTTGGCGGAACGGAGAGAAGGCACGATGGTATTAAAATGAACCGGAAGAATGCAGCGATATTAAAGTGAACCGCTGTGTTCATCGTGGTATCAAACCGATTTTGTCTATTACTTATTGGGCCACACGTCAAGCCCATATCCATCTATCCACCTGGGCCGTCAAACTTTAGCCCAGCCTGCTTATACAAAAGCCTAACCAACCCCCGCCCTCTTCTAAAAAAAAAACCCGCTCTTGGCCTCCCTCCGAACCAAAAATTTCAAAAACCATCCCGGAAGGCCAGACCCCCCGCTCCTTCTCCGGTTTTCCCACCTCTCGAGCCCCTCCTCTCGCGATGCATCCCGGCGGCGGCGGCGCGATCTGCGTGCTGAACGTGGCGGAGAAGCCTTCGGTGGCGAAGTCCGTGGCGGAGATCCTGTCGCGCGCCTCGGGGGGGATGCGGTCGCGGGAGGGCCGGTCGCGGTACAACCGCGTCTTCGAGTTCGACTACGCCATCGGCGGCCGCGCCTGCCACATGCTCGTCACCTCCGTCACGGGCCACCTCATGGAGCTCGACTTCGACGACCGGTTCCGCCGCTGGCACTCCTGCGACCCCGCCGACCTCTTCCACGCTCCCGTCCGCAAGGTTGTCCCCCAGGTACCGCTCTCTGCCCCCGCTCGCGCATTTCGCCGAACAGTTTGTGCGCGCGGCACCGTGGCCTGTGAATGGTGGTCGCTCGCGTTGATTATGATTGGTTGATGCATTTTGTTGTAATGGTTTCGTGGTATCTTAGTGTCCGCGTCTATGGAGTTGGTTGCGCTCAACACATGGTGAAATGTGCCTCATGGAAATTTCGTCGAACAGTTGATGTGCGTGGCGTTGTGGTGTACCGTTTATACCTTGATTCCCGTAAGCAGTTGGTGGGCATGCTGTAACTGAGGGGCCTGGTTTGTAGTGGCAATGAATGGCTCTGCTGGTCTTGTTCGGGCGACTGCTCTTAAGGAAATATTTTAAGTGCCCATCAGGAGCTTGTGTGCTGGCATTGCATGGCTGCAAGCCTGCAACTTGGTATTGAAGTGGGATTCATTAGCAATGCTGGTCACTTACACAGCAGCAAACTGTTTCTAATCTTACACATGCGCGCAATGCACTATAGGAGTTGTGGTATTTGAAGTTATTATCATGTTAAGCGGGGGACACTTAAGGCTGAACTTGTGATTGCAGGCAAAGCTGGGTAGTTGCACAGTCGTACACTTGTCCTGAAAACTGCAGATCAGCCCCCTTGGAAGAGATAATGTTCAGGCCTTTTTCTGGGAAACAGGTCACAAGGAAAAAAAATTATTTTACAGCATCATTTAACTACCAGCCCTTACAGGGTATTAGAACAATACTTTCATAACTAAAAATAACTGTAACACATACAGCAAAATTTAGAAGCTACGGGGAGTAAAAAAACAACCAGAAACATGAAGTTCAACGATTCACACAAGTCGTCTGGGTATCCTCTATTCCTCTCCTCCAGCTTGTTCTTCATTCTTCCATTCCAGCATCAAGGAGTTGGATGCAGCCTCTTGGTTGGCATGCACAGCAGCAACAGCTTAAGCTTGCTGGTCGATATGGTTTGACGCTGCTTCACATAAAAAAAAGAAAGTAAGTTTACGCCTAAGTGAAACTTGGATGTTAAGAGCATCCTTTGCTTGGCGCTCTTCATTGATCCAATCAATTATTTATGTATTTTTTTCTTTCTTGGAATCTTCTTCTCTCTTCCTGTCTGGATGAACTAGTCGAGGAACATGCAAGCATGGGTTGACTTGACTGGCAATGTTCAATTGTCTATATTTGTCCAGCATGTTGGCGCATAGTGAGATTACTTTGTGTTTTTGTGCATAGGTATGTCGGTGGCATGATCATGATGTTAGTATAACTGCTCAGTTTATTTGCAGTTGAGATCTATTCATGAATTTTGTTTCTTAAAGTGCAGGATAAGCAGGACATAAAAAGAACATTGGAAGAGGAAGCTAGGAAGTGTCAGTGGCTTGTGCTATGGCTTGATTGTGATAGAGAGGGTGAGAATATTGCATATGAAGTGGTTGAGATTTGCACGGGTGCCAACAGTCATCTCAACATCTGGAGAGCTCGTTTCTCTGCTTTGATTGACAGGTATTGGTTGCTATTGTTGTGGCGCGGGTTGGTTGGGTACGGGTCCGATGACCGAGGGTAAGGCATTCGCCTTTGAACGGTTGGCCATGCCACCGCTAAGGCTCTGAGGCTTAGTTGAAGAGAGGAAGAGAGACTAAGAACTTTGTTTATTCATTGCTTGATTGACAATGGCTACATGCTATCCCTTTTATAGAGACAACCCGACTTGATGTCTAAGAAATAATCTATAAGAAAACATATCAATATAATCTAATTCCAACTATTAAAAATAACCTTCCTAATAGATAAGATCATATCTCTAATAATAACTTGATAGATAAGGAATCCCAAAATGACCTACCTAACCAACTATTCTTTATTCTAGGAAACCAACCAGTATGCATGGAAAACATGCTGGTACTGTTCACACGCCGCTACAGTGCATCACGCATTGCTCCATAACAGCTATAGACTGTCTGTTTGCCCTCTATTGCAAAGATGGCATATCCATCTCCTGTTAATTTGTCTTAAAAAATGAAACCGCAGGGAAATACATGACGCTGTGCAACATCTTGGCAGACCCAACAAGCTCTTTGCTGATGCTGTGGATTCAAGACAGGTTATTTCAGTTAGCACTCCGACCTTTGAATTTGTTGTTGGTGTTTCATATTCTTGCGTTGCAACTATCAACTGAACTAAAATACCACTGCAACACTAGCAAAGTGATATCCATGTAAATATTCTGCCACATGTTTCGACTAACACTGTTGCTTTGTACTGCTATTGGAATTGAATAAACCTAAAAGAAGCAGAGATGCTAGTACATTTTGTTCCTGCTTATATTATTCTTATCAAATGAATATGCATTTGCTTGCGCCTTCTGACTCTTGAAAAGCTCATACAAATAATAAGAAATTTTGTACAGGAAATCGACCTTCGCATAGGTGCCTCCTTCACTAGGTTTCAGACAATGCTGCTAAGAGATGCATTTGTCCTTGATGTCACTGGGGATGACAGGAATATAATTCTGAGCTATGGTCCTTGTCAGGTACTTCACTATAGAGTATGAACAGAAGATACTGAATGTGTGCCCATTTATCATTTCAGTCTAAGATTTTCTTTCCATTCCAGTTTCCAACCCTAGGATTTATTGTTGAGCGTTTCTGGGAGATACAAGCTCACGAACCTGAAGAGTTCTGGACAATAAATTGTTCTCATACATCAGATGAAGGCACAACATCGTTTGGTTGGATGTAAGATGCACTTTCGAAGTTGTCCTGATACTTTCATTACAGAAGTCATGTTACATTTTTCTTGTTTGGCAGACGCGGCCATTTGTTTGATTACTCATCTGCTGTTGTGATTTACGAAATGTGTGTGGAAGAACCAATGGCAACAGTGAGTCCTGCACTTCTTTTATTTCAATACCAGTAGTTACAAAATTAATAATGATGGACATCTTTAATGAAAGATCAAAAGAGTTTTTAGTTGTTTCATTTTGTTTCTTGCAGGTACAAAACGTTAGGAATCAGGAGAAACTAAAATACCCCCCATATCCACTAAGTACTGTGGAGCTTCAGAAACGTGCTTCTAGGTACTTCAGAATGAGTTCAGAGCACACAATGAAGGTATTAAAAAAACTTTTTTAGTGTCTTATTTTTCCTTGACAGTTTTGCTAGCTAATAATGGCATAGCTCAATGTCCTGATGTTTTGTTTGTTGGTTTCTTGTGCTGTCCATATCAGATGGCTGAAGAACTGTATCAAGCTGGATTCATTAGTTATCCCAGGACAGAAACTGATAACTTCTCTCCAAACACTGACCTACATGTCAGTTTTGAAATTTACTAGTGTGCCTTGTCCATGTTCTTATTTCTGGTCTTGATGATTCTGAATACACTTTTTTTAGAATTGCATATATAGTTTACATTTTTACATGGTTTACATGATATCATTTTGTTCTGTGAGAGAAGCCAAATTGTATAATTTGATCTGACAAAGTGACAAGTGAAAAAGAACATGTTGTCAAAAAATTGTCTATTGTGAATTTAAGTTGTTCAAACTTTTGGTAGTCATAGCAACATGTTCCTCCTTTTTGTTTCCATTTGACGTGGATATGGTAACACATGATGATCTTCATTGCTGTCATGGGCTGGCGCACTGTCTCTGTGTACTGTTCATGCGTGAACAGTACCCGCCCGCAGTTATTAGCAAATATTTAGTCGTTTGTTTCCTTTAAATCAGCAGCACTAGATTATGTTGGTTAGGATAAGATCAGTTTGTTAACAGCTTTGTTAGTGGCCGACTCATCCTATAAGATAGGCAGCCACATGGTCATTTGGAATTAAGCAAGCAAGATGAATCAATCTAGTCTCCCTTCCAAGGTTCTATCATCCCAATCTATAGTCTAATCTCTCATCCCACAAAACCGACGCCGTCCGGCCTTCTTCCTGGCGGTTTTTACCCCGTAATGATCTAAGATCATTACATTTGGTATCAGAGTAGGCGATCCCTTCCCACGACTTCTACTACCATGGTTATGGTGACAGCTTAGACAATCAGACCTATTGTCGAGTCGTTGGCTATGATAAAGGCTAACGCCAACAAGATGGCCACGAGTACTAACGACAATGGCAAGAAGATGGCGGCCATCTTCCTCAACATGCATGCCACTTTGGAGAAGATGATCATGGCGACGACAGCGAAGCCTTCCAGCGCGGCGACGATGCCTTCTGCAGAGGTGGTGACGTCTTCTACGACGGTGGTGGAGCTACCTCCAGCAACTACGGCAGCGCACCAAGAGGCGGTGGCTACGCTATTTCCAGCAGCTACAACGTCGCATCAGGAGGCGGTGGCAGCACTACCTTCGGCCGACGTAGAGAAGATGATTGCAGTGGCGTTGGAGCCCGCCGCGGCCCTGCCGAAGTCTGTTGTGGCCACCGCGGCACTATCAGGGTTGCTGCCATGCTTGCCGCAGCGATCGATGACTTTGTCGCAACCACGCATGGAGGCAATGATCTCCAAGGACTCATGTAGCCATCGCAACCTCTCGTCAACATGGAGTCTTCTAGGACTTCAGCCATGGCCGCCACCACAGCTCGAGGACGAGCTGTCGCGAAAGGAGGGGAGTAGTTGTCATGGGCCGGCGCACTGTCCATGTGTACTGTTCATGCATGAACAGTAACCACCCGCAGTTATTAGCAAATATTTAGTCGTTTGTTTCGTTTAAATCAGCAGCACTAGATTATGTTGGTTAGGATAAGATCAGTTTGTTAACAGCTTTGTTAGTGGCCGACTCATCCTATAAGATGGGTAGCCACATGGTCATTTGGAATTAAGCAAGCAAGATGAATCAATCTAGTCTCCCTTCCAAGGTTCTATCATCCCAATCTATAGTCTAATCTCTCATCCCACAAAACCGACGCCGTCCGGCCTTCTTCCTAGCGGTGTTTACCCCGTAATGATCTAAGATCATTACAATTGCATTTAATTCATGATTTTTTTCCATGTCATTGATGAAACACCACTATAAAAAAATGTGAAAAAACATATCCTACAATCCAATTCATAGTTACGAAGTTACGATGATTATACCATTTTTTTATTTTTCTTTATTTGTGTTTTCAGTTGCTCTTCATACCTTACATGTTTGACTCCCTTTCACTTAGACAATTGTACGTGAACAAGTGGCTCATCCTGTTTGGGGAACATATGCTCAGCGACTTTTGGATCCTGAAGCAAGACTCTGGAGAAACCCCAGCAATGGTGGTCATGATGACAAGGCACATCCTCCTATCCATCCAACAAAACTTTTGGCTGGTGACTCTAACATGTCCCCAGACCATCATGTATGTAGCATTCCTAAATAGCATAGAAATATTAATCAGGCATCAGCATCATACCAGTTTTATAATGCCTTTTTGAAGTCCATTGTTTTTTATGCTCTACAAATCTAACAAAGTTTTGCGTATCTGTTTTCTGGTGTCCAGAAATTGTATGAGCTTGTTGTTCGCCATTTTCTTGCTTGTTGCTCCCAACCTGCAGTTGGAGCTGAAACAACTGTGGAAATTGACATTGCCGGTGAACAGTTCAATGCATCAGGGCGTGTCGTACTTGCTGTGAGCATCCTCAAATGTTGTTGTAATCTTCTGTTGTGGCTTACATTTAAAAGGCTACTATCCATACTTCAAGAAACATGAAGCTGTGGTATCTCCTAATTATCTGGTCTTGCATGTTCTAGAATTCTATTGGAAAATTAGTTCCACTGATACATCTGGGAAACAAGAGTAGGATAAGGTATATAATCAGTAGTGAAGCAACTATACCTAATGTACAAAGGTGATGTAGCGTTAGCTGATTTCCTTGATGTTGAAGCTGCAATAAAAGACTCGGGTAGTTATTTCTAATATATGAGCATGAGGCAGGGAAAAACCATGATAGATTTAATTTAGGCAATTATGGCGCACTAAAACTGCTTTGATATTTGTTGAAAGGGAAAAGGGGGGAGCATGTGCGTAGAAAGTGAATCAGACAATTAACATGTAAATCAATAGTAAATGTGTGGCAAATAATTGTTGCCCCCTGACATTGGTTGGTACTTAGGTGGTGTATTAGCAAACCAGGCTTCCGCTCGTACAGGAGAAATGTTGTACAACTTGTAACCACGGAACGCGGGCAAGAAAATTTCTTTACTTTAGTAGATTACTAGATTTATTTCCTTTATTATAGTATCACCATGATTTCTGGTGCAATAAGAGTCTCATTCTCTTCTACATCTGGGATCTGGAATTTTTCCATTTTTTAATAAAAAATGCCATATACTTTCTCTGTAGAAAAATTATTTGGATGTTTATCGCTTTGACTCATGGGGCGGTGCATTACTTCCAACATACACCATCGAACAGCAGGTTTGCTGCATTCATACTCCATGTTTATTTGTTGAAACCTTTTTTTTCTTGTTATGATGCTGTTGTGCCTTCTGTGCAAGCAGATATAAAAAAATACCAGTGTGGACAGTTCTTCTAATATTCAGCCAGTTTAATGACCATGATAATTTTGTGAATTGAGCAAAAGAGCTAGTATATTCATTGGTAATAGAAGAGTACATACAGCTTTACATGGGCCAAATGAGCCAACACTAGAGGGCCTATATTACATATACTACACACTTAACCAAATTCAATTTCGAATTGAAAACTTGATCCTTTTAATCGTAAGTATTGAATATTGATGATGTATAGGCAAAGTTTGCAATATGTATGTCAGCGTATCACTCTGTACAATATGTATGGATTAGTTATTTAGTTGTTCGATATTTGTCAACTACAATATATATGGATCAGTTGCTCAGCATTTTTGTGAAAATAATTGTTACCTTGAATTTTTTGAATCCTTTTAATCTAACACAACATTAATCTGAACAACAATTTAAAACCTTGCAGTTTGTTCCGACAACTTTAACGCTTGATTCTGGAGTCACTCGACCACCGCCTCTTCTTGCTGAAGCTGACCTCCTTAGCTGTATGGATAAAGTACACTACTTCTTCAGTTCTTCTTATCATCTATGTTATAGTCTTTTCCGTGGCAATATCTCCTATGTATTTAAAATTGCTGAGTTGTGCAAATATTTTACTCCTTTTGGTTCTATTTCCAGGCAGGAATTGGCACTGATGCAACCATGCATGATCACATAAAGAAGTTACTTGACCGTTGTTATGCAACCAAAGATGCAAATATGCGTTTCTCCCCAACAAGTCTTGTATGTCTCATGCCAGATGAAAAATTCCATTTATAGCATAGTTATGCTGTTTGAATGATGGATCTGGTTACAATTAGTTGTGTGTCAGTGTGTGTGCTTATGATGTAGCACCTGGTGGAACTTTAGCTAACGTTTACAGTCTTACTAGAATACAATATGTTTGATAACCCATAATAAGTATGCATGAAAGTCTTCGCCCACATTTTGTAAGATGTCTCCTTAGCCACAGTGCAATTATTTTCTTTTGAAGATATACTCAAAACTCAAAAGAGAAATTACACATAATTCTCATTTCGAATAGGTGACATGTCGTCCAGATGCATACATTACTGTGGTAACTCCATTGCTGTTGTAAAAAAAAACTACTCTTATCATAATGAGGGCTCTGTTGTTTGATGTGTAAAAGTAAGATGCTTTTGCACTTTTGCTTATGTAACACATGCATACTTCTTGAGTAAATAGCTGAAAGTGTCAATCCAATTCGTGTTACTGCAAATGGCATATATTCTGTTCTATTTTCTTTTCATTTAGCTTCTAAGACTTCTATCCAACAGGTTCTGATGAGCCAGTTTAGTGTCAATTTGTAATTAAGAGTGGGCTGTAAGAGTTTTTTCTCCAGTGTACAGAAAATACAGTTCTTCCACTCACATCACTAATGAGTGTTTTTTTTTTGTAAATGCAGGGTGAGGCGTTAGTAATGGGTTATGATGAAATGGGGTGAGTTAATTCTTAAAGCTCTGCACTTATTGAATCCATATAGGATGAGTTATACTTGGTTGTTCAAAATAAACTCACAAATTTTAGGTATGAGCTCTGGAAGCCTTATTTAAGATCAATGATGGAAGCTGATATGAAATCAGTTAGCATGGGTACAAAGAGTAAATCGGAAGTACTTGAGAGTTGTTTGCAGCAGATGAAAGCTTGTTTTCTTGATGTAAGTTGTATCTTCCTGTATGTCATGTTATAGAAATAGAAAAAATAGTGATATCAAGTCACAGAAAAAAGAAGCAAAGCAAAGGTTCTGTCATCTACAGATTTACTCCCTCCAATCACAAAAGAGTGACGTTTTTTACTTTTCAAAGTCAACAGGATGCTACTTTGACCACTAAATTTTGTTATTATATTTTCAGAAAAAGTTCGGAAATTTAAATATTATTGAAGTATTTTTAATGATAAATTCACTAATATCATTTTCGTTTTGACGATATCTTTGGTCAAAATTAATTAGTTTTGACTGCACACATTCTAGGGCGTAACTCTTTTGTGACTGGAGAGAGTATTGAATTAGATACAGTCCTAATGAATTGCTCTGAATTTATATTTTGTAAGTTGACCACTTTGTGATTATTGGTGCAATGCAGGCAAGGGCAAACAAAGTGAAGCTCCTTGATGCAATGGGAACATTCTTTGCTAGGTTTGATCGGATCCCTTTGGTTTTCTTCTTTTCTTGCTACAAATTTCTAGCTTCACTCTGACTTTTTTTTATCTAGGTCAAGTAGACCTACGAATGAGACACAGAATCCTATAGAAGTTGTGAGGCCATGTGGTGCATGCAACGAGTCTGAAATGGTGCTGAAGCAAAGGCCGGTAAATAGTCTCCCCATGCCCCTTTCCTTTTTAGGGAATTTGGAAGTGTCATTATGTTCATGCTTGAGCTTTGCTGTTCGCCTGTTCTTCTCCCAGAGTGGTGATTTTATGGTTGGCTGTCGGAGCTTTCCTCAAGTGAGTAACGTGTGATATTTCCTTAATTACTAGTTTTTTTAAATGGAAAAAGAAACAAGAAAGAACTCATTAATTTATCTTGCTAGAAAAGGGCATATAGACATATATCTATGGTCACAATACTTGAACTTTGATGATAATTGTGATATGAAATTATTAATACTCCTGGTCAATTTTCAGTGTAGAAATGTAGTTTGGCTCCCAGGATCTCTTTCAGAAGCTGTTGTGACTAATCAAGTTTGTCCTACCTGCACTCCAGGTGGCCATTTAGTTTCTTATTTGTTGATACCGCGCCACCAGTCTGACCTATGTTTTTATGGCTAGAATATTCCTTTCCTTTTCCCCCTCGAATAATACGAGAATCTATCACATTTACAGGTCCTGTTTATAAGATTCAATTTAAGTTTCGCCGAAGGGATATTCCACCAAATTTTGATGTTGATCACCTAGGTACACTATCTTAATTTCAATTGAAGTTCCATATTCATTTTAGTTGTTCTTTTGGCACTTCTATGACCAACAATCCCACGGTCCTCTATGCTGCAAGGTGTATCTAGTAGTATGTTTGTCAATGTACATCATTAATGTGATAACTTATCAGTGCTTAAGGTCATTCTCATGAGATATATTTCCTTTACTCTGATAGGTTGCATTGGTGGATGTGATGATGTACTCAAAGAGCTTACAGAGATAAGTAGATTTGGAAGTCATAACCAGACTACAACACCAGGTATTGGATGCTTGTCCTTGTTCTCTATTTCATGTATGGGCCAAATATTGTGCTCATCTTTTTATAGTTCTAGATAAAGATATAGGACGTGGGGGTTATTGCAATCTTATGCTTAGTTTCTTAACAGGGTTTTCCCTCAAAATCAAAATATTAAACAGGCCTGTTTTGTCAGCCCTACACCCCTACCTTATTTTGTCTCCGTGTTTTGATTACTAAACACATGACCGTAATGTCCTTTCATAAAAGACACTTATTTTATGATCATATTACTTCACAGCAAGAGGCCAGAGCCAGACTCCAAGTGGTGTGAGGCAGGGGGCTTCAAGGCAGGATTTACATTCCGGTTTTCGTCCAGTGGGGCAATTTACTAACGGGCACACACCTGTTGTGAATCCCCAAGGTTTCCGATCGACCCATTCCCAAAACTCAAGAAATGCATCAGGTATCTGAATTACTCACTCCCTATTCATATGCAAAGCTGGTGACTTAATCTTAGTTATTTTCAGATGCAGGTCAAGTACTGTGCACTACATGTGGAGAACCCTGCATATCACGAATTGCCAATACAGAGGCTAACAGGGGGAGGAAGTTCTATAAATGTCAAGATGCTTCATGCGGCTTCTTTGTGTATGTGATATTTTTAACCCCTTTATTGTACAATGTTTTGTTTGCAGCATGCATATGCATCTGTTACGAACTTACAATAAAGAATAAAATTAGTTGATCTATCTACTCTACTTGAAACTGTGGATGCATGTGGGATATCACTACTTATACAGCTAGTTCAATAAGGGTAATTACTACTTGGACAAAGCTTCTTTGCATATATGATCCTGAACAAATAGCTTTCCAATTTTAAACAAGAGAGTAAAAAATATTTTCTTTCACATTTTATTTGGGGTCTTCATTTCATTATTATTATTATTTTGCACTAAGAGCTATGGTGTATGCCATGGAACATCTGTAACTCGCATGAGTTAATAAATTGGTAGCTGCTAGCCTCCGTCACTTCTGTTAATGGTCAGCCGATGGAAAGGCTTGCGTCAAGTTAAACAGCCGAGGAATTGGATGAGAAAAGAGAAGTTGTGTTGTCCAGGGACTTGTTTGTAGTCTACATTTTTCTTCCTTTGCCCTGAGATTATGTGCAATGCAGATGGGAAGACGAGTTGGAGAATGTGGTGCCGAGGGGCCGTGGGCGTGGCGGGCGCGGTAGCAGCAGGCAAGCGTCTGCATCTGCATCTGCATCTGCAGGGCGGAGAGGCGGCGGGCAAGCGCGAGGCAGGAGGGGCAGGGGCCGGAACGCCAACGCCGATGGCATGATGTTCGTTTCAGCGACGGGCGAGCCCGTGCACGGCTGCTGCTTCATCTGCGGCGACCCTTCCCACTTCGCCAATGCCTGCCCGAACCGCGGGAGATAGTCATTACCGAATTGTTCGCGACGATTGTACAGATTGGCAGCGTTGGCAAGGTGTACTTCATCGTTGTTGTGTCGGACCTCGATTTTCTAATCTCAAATTCTTTGTGAACTCTGAATCTACAGATAGCACTCATAGATACATCACTAGATCATTTCATACATAACGTAAACTAAACCATTCATTGATTAAACAATATCAGAGTTTTATAAATAGGTCACATCAGGCCAAGTTTTACAATAAGAGCCAAACAAGCCAAATGATTACATTATAAAAGTGGAAGTGATAGCGGAAATAAAAAAGGTAGAGCATATCTCGCCATAGGCAAGCGATTGGGATAGCCCGTGTGCGTCCAATACTAACTAAAGGCTTGGATAATATTGGATGCATGCAAGCACCAGCGGAATCAGCTAGACTGAGGTGAGACTTAGACGACTATGACTATCTAAACTCTATCTTCTTGACCATCCACGTCTGGGTTCTCGTAGCATGTATAATGTCCTTCATTCACAGCTTCTGAGGGTTTGGGAGAAAAAGCGAGAATGAGCATAACTTCTGTGCTCGTGAGTCAACACATAAGATGCAGTAGTAATACATGCAAGACTTAACAAGGATGGCTTGGGTTCTTTTATTTGCTAAATCAATGTTTTTAATTATTATACTTACAAATTCCTATCACTTAGCATTTTAATCAAATTGTATTTTATTAAAAAGAGTAATTGTACAATATTTACATCAGCAGAGGTTCCTTCCACCTTATGCTTACTTTTAATTGGGGCTATCCCCACTTATTAACACCACTGAGTTCGATGATCTAGGAAAAAAAAATCCAATCTCAGGGCTAGGTAAGCCTGACCTGATTTCCATCTCACCCACAAAGTTTTTGAAATAGAACTAACTCTAATAAATTCCCATGTTCGCCTTTGACCGTAGGTATAGCTGTTTAAATAGTTTAGACTCTGCAGAGGTTATACACTGTACCTACAAGAGATAATCAACTCGTTGCCCCATATGATTCTTTGGTCATGTAGTTGAGAGACTATCACAGTAACTTTTCAAATTATCTCGCCCCTCCCGACATCTCACCCATATGGGCAGCTCTCACTTGTGGTGAGTTCCATAAGTTGTGCGAGATGTTCACCACAACATTAGCGTAGATGGACTACAACGTTTCACAATGACTAGCGCAGCTAGCAACTTCACCATTGGTGTCCCATTCAAGCCCACGCTTGCACTACTCCACTCCTCCACTAGTGAGATGACTTTCAGGGTCCAATAAATTTACTAAGCCAAGTTGTACTTTACAGACTTGCGATTGTACTTGTTTTACAATAGGAGGTTATGACAAGATTAAGTCCTTAAGCTATATGGGCGGTTCATACCACATACCAACCACTCTTGTGCTTCGACGGCACCTACCACCATACCATCCGCCCAGATATGGTAACATCAATTTAATAGGGTTTTTGAGGAACAAAATACATTATCTCAATATTTCAGTCGTTTACCTACAATGACGGTATAAAACCACTTTCATGATTAAAAGATGAAAATTAGGGCATTTAATACCCCAGAACTTAAGCAAGACTAGCATGTCGCTTAAGTACAACCTATAGCTAGTAATTACCACATATAGTTATTAGGGTGACAAGGATTAAGGGATTCTATTGTCACAGGATGGCAGATTAATATTTAATTACCAAGTTGGTATTTAACAACCTTAAAATTTAACATACATTTGTATAAAGAAATAAAGCATGCAATTTGGTATTTTAAAGGAATATAATTTGCATAAAATGTAGGTTCAATATGATCAAAGTATTGACTCGCTTGGGTCAATTTACCGCTGCCTTGATCTTACTCAAAGCCTTCTCAGTCAGTGGTCTTGAATTCTTGGTCCACGTCTTTATCCGAATCTTGATCCCGCTCGAGTCGTTGTTTCTTCGGGATTCCAACTTCTAATTACATGATAACGATCGAGAACCAAATAAATCCAAAGAACTTTAAAAGACCAATTAAATTCAATTGGGCTTATTTAAGTTTTGCGATGACCGAGATTATAAGAGAAGGTTTGGCGATTGTGGGATGTGGACAAAGTCAACGATATAAGAGTGAAAGGGGAAGCGGCGGAGAAACTCTGCCGGGAGGGAAAACAAAGAAGGATCAAGGTTGAAGAAACTTTTGCAGGGATATTCCACTTCGGATTTGGAAGATGGCAAGATATCGCTGATCGAGGAAATATTATAGCTTGATCTTTTAAATTCAAGAGCTTCTTTAATTATTGGATATTTATTAAGGAAGTGTGATGAGTTGGGTTAGACTTATGATAGACATGAGTCTTAAAAGAACATTGTGCATTAGTTGATGAGTGTTAACCATTAGAGATTAGTATGTGAGTTCAACATGCGAAGAGTATGATTTTTAATTTGACGAGTTAAACTTGGAGTCCATATATTACCATAATTCTCTCTTTATGTTGTGCCTTGAATTGTTGATACATTAATTAATTCTTAATTACCACTGGTGATTTAAATCCGGAGATAAAGATATGATGACTGATATTTGGGCAAGATTATAACCTTAGCAAGACTTCAAATTTAAGTTTGCATTTTAAATTAGATGGCAAAGGCATATTGGTTAATTACTTTATCTTTAATTTATTTGCCACTTTCACAAAGCATCCATACATATGTTATATTTGATATAAATATTAGTGACTTAAGATTCAAATGATTTTCCTTAATTGTTCAATCACCATTTTAAAAGTCTTCATGATTTTTGGGACATGGAGATGATACTAGATATTTTTGCTGGGCTTATCTTTACACTAATCATTTTTAATTAACATTGATAAATTTAGATCAAGGATAAAGATGCGATAGCTTTTAATTGGACTAAAGAATATTTGATAGGATTTGCAAGTTAATAATTCAAGTTTCTAGAGCGAGATATTGAGAGCATCAAAATTATTCTTGAATAGCTTTAGATTTTATTTCTAGAAATTTGTAATTTAATTTCTTACATCTCTTAGTTTGGAAATATTAGTGGAAAAGTTATTTAAATTAATTTCATCAATTGAATAATTATTATTTAAAAAGGGTTCTTAAGATATTTGAAAGTCATCAAATGGTCCTGCAATTGAGAGATGAACTAATTAAGCTAAACTTCCCCCTATTAGCTCTTAAAGGAACATGCCCACAAGTCATGAGAGAAAGAGAGACAGAGAGCTCAGCACAGGAGGGAAAAGAATAGGGGAGCCGAGGGGGGGGGGGTGCACGGGGGCAGCCTGACCGGCGGCGAGGACCAACGGAATGGGTCGCCGGGGAGGGGAGGAGGCCGAGAAAGGCGGCGTCACGGCTGGGCCGGCATCGAGGAGGAGCTAGCGGTGGTTGGAGCGGACGGGCGCGGCGGCCGAACAGAGGCGATGGCGGCCAGAGGGAGGGAAGAGGTAAGGGAGGCGAGCACGGGCACTAGGGCGGCACAAGGGAGGCTTACCGTGCTATCCGAGGAGGCGGGGGAGTATCGGAGCGGGCCAACGACGTGAGCCCGAGGCGACGCGGGGCGGCTCACGTCGGCGGCGGCCTAGGGCGGCGGGTGGGGGAGGTTGAGGGTGACGGGGCGAAGCTCCAGCTACGAGGGATTGGCTCAAGGGGCGTCGAGGAGGGGATGGCGTCGGTGGGGCTCCATCCAGCCGGAAATGGGGATGGAGGAAATTTCGGCGAGTTCTGTGGATAGTTAGAGAAATTGAGTGGGAAAGATGAACTCTTGGGGGCCGGAACATGCCGTGACAGGGAAGCGCATGAAGTTTCTCACTAGAGCTGAGAAGGACCGGGGGGCACCCGGGGGGGGGGGGCGGGGGCGGTGTGGCGACGGCACAAGGGAGCTTGGGTGCTTCGGGCTTCTCAGTGCTCCTAGCGACAGGGGCAAGGAGCAAGGTGGGGAAGGGAGGTAAGGGAGAGGTAGGGGCTCCTTATAGCCGAAGGGGAGGAGTGGGAGCCGGTGAGGGGTGTTGTCGGCATGGGCAACTGCTCGGAAAGACGGGGCAAGCGATAGAGAAGATGGGGGCGGGATGGGGCACTCTGGCGTGGCGTGGGAGTGGGGATGGGCTCGTGGCAGACGCGTCAGCGGCAAAGTGAGCACAGCGCTGGCGTGACGGGGCGATGGCGGCAGTGGTGTAGCGCGCGCGAGAGGGTGCTAGCGGCGATCGCCATGACGGGCAGCGCGAAATGGGCGCGGGTTGACGAAGGCATGGGCGTGACGGGGGCGCACTCTAGCAATGCGATCGGGCGAGGACGAAGACTTAGAGACCGGTTAGGTGGTGGTGACACGAGCGGCACGGGAGTGACGCGGCTAGGCGTGGGCGACGTGCGGGGGTGTGTCCTGGAGCACGTCCTGGTCGCTGGAGTGGCAAGGTGGGGTGGCAAGGGGCGCTGGGGAGGGAACTTGGGCTGAGCCCAATGAAGATTTTGAATTGAAATTGAAGGCAGAATTTTGAGGTTTGAAGTTTTTGAGAGAATTTGAAACTGATATTTTGAATCTTGAGATTTTTTGTTTTTGCAAATTGAATTCAGAACAGGTTTTTGAAACTTTTTTACAAAGCCAAAAATAGGATGTTACATGTTGACAGGGGCAGATTCAAGGGCCCTCCAGGCTGGGCAGTTGCTCGGGCTTCGGGCCGGCTCCTCAATGTACATGGGTCATTGGGGATGGGCCTTGCTCGGACGCTCGGCCTCGCTCGGACGCTCGGCGCTTCATCGCTCAGCACAGTAGGCCAGCCAGCAGCCTCTCCAACTCCAGCAGCCTCCCCAATCCCCATCCCCAAATCCCCACTTCAGCACAGCGAGTCGGTGATTACGGCGGCGGCGGGGCGATGGTCGACGGCTCCAGCGAGACGGTGATTCCGGCTGCGGCGGCGGGAACCGAAAGCGCATGCACGGGCGCGGTGACTCTAGCACTGGCGACCGCGGGACGGCGATTCTTGGCCTTCCGACTCTGGCTCCGGGACCCAGGCAGCTAGGTGAGCTTTAGGAGCTCTTCCCTTTGTTGATTTGTTGATTTTTTTGCTCCAATCCCACCAATCCGCCATGGCGCTCCTCCTTCCTTGGCTTGGGCTCGGGCCTCGGGGAGAGCCGTGGCGTAATGCTGCGCCGCGGCGCGAGAGAAGCAGAGACGCCGTGGGTCAAGGCTGCCCAGCGCAGGAGATGGGCCGCCACTGGGGAGGAGCCGGGCGCGCAGAGTGAGTGAGCCGAGACCGAGAGGAGCGGGCCAGGCCGGGCGGCATGGGGACTCGGGAGCTGTCGGTGGCGAGTGAGCTGCCATGTGCAGAGTGAGCCGAGACCCGAGAGGAGCTGGCTCAAGCGCTGTGGCGGCATGGGGACTCGGGGAGCCGCCGGTGGCGACGTTCTTGCTGCAGCCTGCCAAGCAGTGGGGCCGGCCACCGGTGCACGGTTGCATGAGAGAGAGAGAGATCTGAGAATGGGGAAACTGGGAAGATAAAGCAATAAGAAAGAAGAAGAAATGGCCACCTGGGTCACTTGGTGGCAGGGTGGGTGCTTTGGGGTTTCGGCCAAGACCAGGTCACCAGAGGAATAAATAAATGCATGAATGTTCTACTAGGCCACCGAGTATTAGTATATAATTGGGGCTTAATTTATTGCTAAGTCTGTTGCTTATTGGTTGGCACATAACGATAATTGTTAAAATTTCAGAAATGAGGAGGTTTGTTATCGTATCTCGTTCTTATTTTCATATATGAACCTTTACATGTGCGATGTATCGTATCCGTTCTTTTACTTTAAAACTATTGTGGATTTGCATGATGTGTAATTGTGTATCCGATTATCCGATGCTTACGGTTCTCAATAGATCATAATTACATACTTAACTTATGGCTTGCCCACCCTTTGAAAAATTCATGGCTCCGCCACTGCATGTTGATATATGCAGTAGTACTTTTTTCAGATCAACATATGCATTAGCACTTAGTTTCATGTACGAGGCAAATGGATTTTTAGGTGCATTACGGCTAGTTTATGGTAAAGCATGTTAGTGATGTTCTAGACAACTAAACAATGTGGGTACTAGACTGATGCCAATTCAGAACATGTGACGGTACTGCTCGGAAACTGTCAGGTGAAATAGACTGCACACCCATAAAGGCGTAAGCCAATGTCAATTCAGGACCTACCAAGGCTTGCAAACAGGTGCTGGGGATCATAACGCGAGAGGGAAAGGCACTTGCTCAAGCTTCAAGCTGAAAATTGTCACAAACCGAATGCTTTCATGAGATGATCAAATGATGGTACCTTCGAAATGTCCCGACGGTGAGCCGCGGTGCACGTATGCATCCTTGTAAAGTTCTTCCGACAGTTGCAACCCTCATTGCTCCTGAGGAATTCAATCATCCACACAAAATCTTTAGTCAAAAGTTTAGGGGAAAAATGGGATCATCCTACCACTCTTTTCCTTGCCCTATTACCATCAAGCCTTTTATTTTCGTCAGGTCGCTTTCTTGATGTAGGACTAGAGCATTTACTGCATGCTATGTTTATCTACTCTTTGTTTACTGTGCATCACATCACTATCATGACACTAAACTTTTTGCGCAGTAATACACATGCGTTGGATCATCGATCACTCGCAAGAATAAAGCCAGCGCTCAAAAAGCAATGGGATCAGATTGCTCAAACGCTGCTTGAACGTTGAGAGCAAGGTAAATGATGAGCCAAGCTGTCAGGTGCTACCGTTTGTTGCACTTTGTGATCATTCTGATGTAGTCGATCTCACCTCACCTGCCTCAACACTTTGAATAACCAATAACTTGTGTCTTTTTTAAGAAAAGAAGAGAAGAAAAGAAAAGAAAAGAAATGAGAGTTTTCCCTTAAATGAAATTAAGCTTTTACTTTAACTGGTGAGTGGTGAGACTAGAACATAAAGGAGGGGTGAGGCTTTGCACTGCATGCGTTGGTGCTTGGGTTCCACCTAAGTACCTAACGGCCGGTGTCGGCAACGGCATAGCTTTGCAGAGAGATGCTTCAGTTGCCACACGTGAAGGCTACTGAAAAATCTTGGAAGCGATCTTTCCATGATCGGAAAGATTCGTAACGAAGACGACTCGAACCGATCAAGCCTTTGTGATCATCATTGCCACGCCCACCTAGTACTAGTAGCATATATGCTGCTACATTAATTTGCTACTTGCTACTGTACATTCCTCTGCATGTTACTATAAGAGCATCCACGGTGTTGCAAAAAACTGCCTCCAAGAAGAGAGAGCAGCACAAAGTCTCTAAGCGAATTTGCTTGGCGCTGCCTCCGTCCAATAAAAATCACATGCCCCCCATGTCAGATGGCGAGAGAAGTTCTTTATATTTAATAAATATATTTGGGGTCCTATCTTAGAGGCTATAGAAGATATTATACATTGTATGAATTTGTGCAAAGCTTAGTGGCTTAGAGGCCTCTAAACGCTGTGGATGCTCTAAGCTGCTTGTCTCTGCCAAAAGAGGCTTTAAGTTGAGTTGCTTATTATGCTCTAATCTCTCTCACACACGCGCGCGACGCGTGCGCATACCGAACATGTGAAAAAGAAATCATCATGCTTCAAGGCTTCAACTTAAGACCACCAATGTGCTAACTGCTAATAGAAGGATGGTAACGAAAGAGGATAGTCTTTGAAACTTTGTCAAAGTTCGAACAAAGTAAAAAAAGCATCAAGAATTGAGGCTCGCAGCTTACCAAAGAATCAGTGAATCCAAGCTGAGGAAGTAATCGGAAAACCATGGAAGCATTGCAGTAGCCATTGACACTCGATCGCTTGGTCTAGCTACATTTGCAACGGAGTTTATGACAATATCGAACAAGAAAAGCTAGCTCTTACTGAAAAAAGAGATGGTGGTGTTGTTGGTCCGAACATCATAAGTTCAGAGCTTGAGATCGCCAGCGTCCCCGGCCGATTCCGGAAGCGAAGTTAACAGTGGAGTTGGGGGGAATGAAGCCTGGTCCGAAACCGCCCACCGTGCCGCGGCCGGCCGTCGTGTTAGGTCTCGGACCAGACAACACTCCCCTCAACTACAATACGAGAGAGAGAGAGAGAGAGAGAGAGAGAGAGAGAGAGAGTTTTCATGTGGCCTCTTATATGCAAGAAGGGCAGATTGTTAACGCGAGGCAAATGGCACTACTTTTCCACAGCCTTATGGCATACAAGTCGACATGCTTCTTTCGCCGTTGTTGCTTTCACACTACATCTTGCATGAACGATGATCAAACCTAAACCGTACTTCTTAATCAGTACACCGATGAGCGATGATGTTGTTCAATCCAAGTCAAACTAGCTCATCTCGCACGACGTGCCATAGCCATATGTATTTCCAACATGAGCACGTCAGAGCTATCATGAGTTCTGACTACTAGCTTAGCTTACTGATATTCTGAGCCGCCATTAAGGACATCCACTGAATTAGTCTGCTAGCTGCTGCCTCTTAATTAAACAAACGTGTACTAGATTTCAGTCATCATTAGGCTGCCTCTTAATTAGACAAACGTGTACTAGATTTCAGTCATCATTAGGCATAGTCCTGTCCATGATTAACCAAACCAGGCGGATGCAATATGCAGGTTAAGCTGCTGAAAAACTAGGCTTCTTTTCTTTCAGAAGGCCTAGCTAGCTAGCACTGTGACATTGCATGCATGGTACATGGTTTTATTCCCAAGCAAAGGATTTCTTTTGCTTTGCACGTACTGCGTTGCGTTGCCAAGTTGTTCTGATTCCAAGCTTAGCACTTAAGAAACTGGCCATGCGGCAACCTGCAGCTCTGCAACAACAAAGAGAGCCTTTTTTGTGGGGATATGAAAGAGAGGGCGAAAGGGTGGTGGCCGGGGTGGCGGTGAAAAAAATAACCAAGTCACTGAACCCAGGTGTTGGTTTTGTGAGGTGTAAACTCTACTGATCTTTTACTTTCAGTTTCAGCTACTTGGTTGCCTCTTTTTTAGGTTTCCTTCTTCTTGCTTTTGTTTTTGCAGAAGATCAAGAGCTGGCCGTGTGAATGATGGAATAGTAACGCCAGGCTTTAGCCGGCTCTTTTTATGACAGGGACTCATCGGAGAGTTCTTGATTAATGCAGGGCAGGAATTTCCATTGGAAGTTTGTAGAGAGGAACATGGGCGGATCTAGTATAGGGATATGGGTGTACAGATATACACCTTTTTTTTTTATAGAAAAAATCCAGTATTTATTATGTATATTAGGTATATATACTAGTAAATACATGAAATAAGTATTTGAACTGCACATCGACTCCTCCGATCACGTTTCTGCCCAATGCACCCAGCCACTCACCAAACCACCCCACGCCCCACCTGCTTGCAACCCACCATGGCCCACAATCGAAGCAGCCAAGCGCCTCACGCCTTCACTCTAGTCGGCAGCCCCAACCAAGTGCCGAGTCGACCTTCGTGAAATCCCCAAGCACCTCTCGCCTCTTGGCCCTCTCTTCTCGCTCTGTGGCGGCAAGAATCGCCTAAGGCAAGCGGCGACGCAATGAAGCGGCAAGGCGTGAGCCGTGAGCCGTGCGCCGAGCCGCCGATGCCGGAGTCGAGGATGGAGGAAGCCCTGTGTGTGGCAGTGCCGAGGCCGAGCAGACCAGACCACCGTCTTGGCGCAAGGAGTGGCGATGGCCGCGGTCAAGGTGAGCTCCTTGCCTCCTTGGTTGCCAGTTGGTTTCTTCTTTCTTGCCTCGTCTCGCGGTGGCCGCCTCCCTCTCTGGCGGGCTGGCTCAAGCGGCGTGTCACAGAGATGGGAGGGGAGGTGGCGCCTTAGAGCCAAGGTTGAGCTGCTGAGCGGGCGAGCTGCATGGGAGGAGCCGCCGACAGCGCGGCTCCGGCACTGTGGAGGTGTGTGGGGTCACTGGCCTGGAGGCGGACACTGCACTGGTCGGAGGAACCAGGAGAAGCCCCATGACCCATGGCGCCGGGTCGGAGGAGAGAAGAAATATGATTGTTCGATTAGGGGAAAAGAAAAGCAAGAAGAAGAACCGAAGAAGATGGATGGATTGGCCGATTGGGGAGTTCGGCTGGATTGGGGGAAATTGGGAAAATAAATAGGATTGGAGGTAGACTACTAGACTTGTAGTTGAGTTCGATATTTATTGGCATTCAGGGACTGTTGGCATTGAAAGACTTGTAGTTGAGTGATATTCATATTGGCATTCGATATTTATTAGCTTCATAGCTTGTATAGTTCAATAGACAATAGTTGTATGTATTTGTCAGTGGGTAAAAGAGAAGATTATTTTGTCCAAATGTCCAATTATTTTGCAGCTTGTGTAGCTTTAGTTGTTAGATAAAAGAGAAGATTATTCTATATAGTTCAATAGCTTGTGTAGCTTTAGTTGTTAGATAAAAGAGGATATTATTTTGTCTTAAATGTCCAATTATTTATGTGAAGTTTTTGTTTTCATGTAGATCGCAGAGCATTCAAAACTGAAGAGGAAGCATGTAGATTTGAAATCTTTGTGGGATAGAGTTGGAAAGAGGCCAATATCTATTGAAAGCAAAGTTCAAAGTACTTCTCCTTCCATTCAGTTGCAAGCACAAAATGAGAGTGATATCCGAGACGAAGTTCTAAGTCCAGAACCAACGCAACCAAGCATAGAACCTCCCCCATTGTCCCCACTTATAGATGACGACGAAGAAGACGATGATGGAGATGATGAAGCAGTTTATGATATTGATTTGCTTTATCATGATCCCAGAAAGCGGATTCCAATCACACAGTATGATGTCAATGAATAAGATGCAGTCAGAAGGGGATACATTGCATTGGGGCCATGTCAACCACGAGAATATGATTTTCCAAGAAGAAATATTGGAGGTATGCGTCGATTCGTAGCTACTTAGTATGGTGCTTATAATTAGCTTGAGTATAGTGTGGAACGAGGTGCTGCTTTCTGCTTTGTTTGTTATTTGTTCAAGGACAAAACTAATTATGCTGGTGCAGATAGTTTTGTGAACGGAGGATTTAGAAATTGGAACCATAAAAATAGGTTTGAGAAACATATTGGTGGTATTAATAGTGCACACAATGAAGCACAAGAGAAATATGATTTGTTCATTACACCTAGAGCATCAATTCAAGAATCTTTTGCTTCCAATACCAAACAAGACAAGATTTTGTATAAAACCCGGTTTACATGTTCACTTAAGTGCTTGAGGTTTCTTTTGCGTCAAGGGTTGGCTTGTCGTGGACATGATGAAAGTGAAGAATCACGTAATAAAGGAAATTTCCTTGAACTTTGAAATTGGCTAGCAGAAAATTTTGAAGAAGTTAGCAAGGTAGTTAAAGAGTGCCCCAAGGAACAATCGAATGACTGCCCCTACAATACAGAAAGAGCTCATCAACTGTTGTGCCAAAGAAATCACTAGGCTTATCATGGAAGACCTTGGTGATGATTATTTTGCAATACTTGCCAATGAATCTAGTGATGTGTACCTATGGGAACAATTGGCTCTTTGCTTGCGTTATGTTGATAAAAAAGGAATGGTAGTTGATAGGTTTCTCAGTGTTGTCCATGCACTACTACAGAAAGGGTCATCACAGACAGTTCTAAACCGTCATCATAGACGGTTTCTGAACCGTCTGACTTTATGTGTCTGTGATAACAGGTAGTTATCACAGACGAATTTTGAGCCGTCTGTGATAAGAACAACACAGACGGTTTTATGATATAACCGTCTGTGAAGACCAACTATCACAGATGGTTATATGTACCAACAGTTGTGATATATAAATAACACAAACAGTTAGGAAAAATAACCGTCTGTGATATGATAATTTCCACAGATGGTTTTTAGTAGTAGCAACCGTCTGTGATATGATAATTATCATAGACAGTTTTTAGTAGTAGTTAGCTGTCTGTGATATCTGACATATCACAGACGGTTTTTTGTAGTAGCCGTCTGTGATATCTGAATATCACATACGGTTTTTTGTTCTATCCGTCTGTGATTGTTTACGTATCATAGACGGTTGTTAGTAGTAGCCGTATGTGATTGTATATATATCACAGACAGTTTTTTGGTGGTAGCCGTCTGTGATTGGATAAGTGTTACATACGGTTTGTTGGTGGTAGCCATTTGTGATATTATGCATTCACAGACTGTTTTTTGTGGTAACTGTCTATGATAGTATGCATTCATAGACAGTTTGTAGGGTTTTCGGCTAGCCTCAGGTAATGCTAGCCATGCCCTCTAAAAACAAGCAAGCAGAAAACAGATATATCACAATTGATTTGATATAGAACAACTCAAAGTGATTTAAAAACTCAATATCAATTACAAAGTGATTTGATTTACAACTCAAAGTGAATTACAATAAATCAATGTTGCCTGGGTAAAACTCTCCATTCTGGTTAATGATCTCCCCCATGATGAAGATGGCAAGCTGTCCTCGAATGTCCGTGATTATGTCCCGATGGTAGGCACTTTGTTTCATTGTGATGCCCTGTCGCTAGCAACAGTAATGTAGTAAGCATATTTAAATTCATAATTATATAGGATTGACTGACAAACCTCTGGATCCTTCGTCTTAGCACTCATGATTTCCAGCATATGACGACAAACGTAGAATGCACATACGTTGCCTTGTTGTTGTTGCTGGTGGAACTGCAAAAATAGAAGTGTGATATAGGATATATGTATAGTCAGTTCGAGAGACTAGGCGTGAAACGACCTACGTGATTCCAAAAAGTTATCCTCGGATATTTCAAATGAAGGAAGACTACAATAAAGTTACGTATGGAGGAAATGAGCATACCTGTCGAGTAATTTTTGCACAATGGTGAAGTCGTGTGCATTGTCGAATAGGGAATCAAGGTATATTACCTTATTCCACTTTGGTATAATGACTAAAAGGATCTAGTGGTACCTATGAGTATATCGCTATAGTCATTAAACCTAAGTTTGTGTTGCATATAAAGAACAAATAAAATTTGTATAGCAAGTAGTGAAGCACTTACCCCTGGTTGTAGGGCACTAGTATGTAGCCCTTGTCGAGGTGAATAAACAATGCCCTCGTTATGTACTTCTTGATGTAGGATGCGTCTTGGATGATGTATTGCTCAGAGATCAACTGTGGGTCGAGGAAACCCATCGGTTGTCATGATCGCCGAGCTTCTTGCATCATGTGTCTATACATAAGCAATGAGTTATGACATTTATCAGTATTGCATGAATGTAGAACTTGATTGTACACACTTATAGTATCCAGCATCGTAGAAGCGAGGCGTCGAGGGCGTCAAGGTTGAATAGATCAAATAAGTCTTCGAAGCCCACGATGAAGTAGCCCGCCTTGTGGAGGAAATGGTTCTCCGTGTAGCTGATGGTGAATCCAGTAGGCCAGTCCTCCCTCGACTCATCGGTCTGCCGCATGTACCAGGCATGCAAAGACTAGCAAGCCAAACCAACGTGGCGTAATATTGTGTCGGAGACCAACGGCATTCCGAGGTTATACATGTCGAGCTTGTGAGGCGCCTAATCTTCTTCGATTTGGCCTTAGCGCTTCGCATGCTATTTGTCTTCCTAGAAGATGACTCGACACACTTTTCTTGATTCTTGAACGCCGTCTCTACGGAAGCCGATACGGAGGCCTTCTGAAGCGAGGGTTGAGGTGGAGTCATCGAGGGTGTCTTCTTGGAAGACAACTTGACACGCTTTTCATGTTTTTTGGGCGCCATCTCCACAGAAGCCGATACGGAGGCCTTCTAAAGCGGGGGTTGAGGTGGAGTCATCGAGAGTACTGTTGGAGAAGCATGGTTGTCGTGTGGAGATTGCGGCACTGCAGGGTCAAGGGCGATGTTCCTCTTGGGCCACTGGACATAAGTGTGCAAGGCATCCCCTAGTATTATGATCTCTTCGTTCGGGGGCTTCTCCAGTGAGGCGGCCATCAAATTATCATGTACTATGTCCACCTGGACCTTGGCGTAAACCTGTGCCAGCTGGGCACCGTGCACCAATATCCCTTCCTCGCATAGATACACCACCCCCCGCCCAGTCTCAACAAAAATGGACCCAACCAGCCTCACTTGGAGCCTGCAGGGCGTGGGCACCTACAAGACGATACACAATTAGCTAAGACATCCTACAGGTATATCTTTCAAGCATTCTAGAGATGTGCATTATCTGGATGAGGTCGATAGGTAATTGGACGTCGCCAAGTTCAGAAAGTGTAGGCGTGGACGTGATGCTACTCTGACGTTGAGGGGGACTGGCTCCCAAAATCACTGGGGCAGCTTGCGACTGGCTGATGAGTTGATTCATTTATTCCTGCAATGATGTTATCTGTCCTTGAAATTGTGCACTAATCTGTGCACTGATCTCCTCTTTTAACTATTCCTCGCGTTTAGTTTTGGATCTCTTCTGACTCCTATACGCCTCGGAGTCATGTGGGAATCCATCCCTCCAAGTTACGTAAACCCCAAGGCCTCACGTGCGACCCGGGTGCTCCTTGTTTCCCAGGGCCGTGGATAGTATATCCTTCTCTCTTACTGCTTGGAAGGAGCCTTGGGAAGATTGGGCACTTAATGTTTGCTACAAGAGGCCATCATGTCATTTTAGACCCTATGAAGTTATGGACTTATTAACAACTAGGTAGTTCGATATATCTTACCAGGCGTTGGGATACTGCCTCGTCTTCTGGGTTTTTTGAAAGTGATGGAGCCCGACGACGTGATTGTGGCCCTCGCTCTTAACGATGCATTGGCGTGCCCATCTCTGATCTCGGCAAATTGCGGGGAGTCCTGCGACTGGATTGCCACATTGTCCTCACTCATCCATACCAGGTGTTTGCCCGCGTACCTAGCGGTGCCAAGTTTGTGGGGGTGAATGTTTTTTTGCTTGGATAGCCTTGTGCACCGCACTTTGCTGTTGAAATTTGTTCGCCATCTTCATCCGCAAAAAGGCGTCCCATGTGTCCGACAACACGAAACTATACTTCGTGCAGGGCGTCCGATCCTTGTTCACGTACTCCGTGACAAGCTTGCTCTTAAAGGTCTTCCAAGCATGTCCCATCAAGAGGAACGCCTGTCGTCGCACGAGATCGGCGAATTCTGCTGGGATATCAAATGACATAGTAATTTCAGTCCACAACTGCGCTTTCTCTATGGCCGTCAGATCCTTCCATTTCTGTGTGGTGATGGAAACTCGTTCCCTTCCAAGTATACCTCAGGTGGTCCGGAATGCTGCCGCTGCTTTCTTGGGTAGCAGAGGGGCCCCAGAGGTACTGACGGCCGTGATGGTCATTCGGCCCGTAGGCATTTTCGATATTCCTCTGGCATGTCGCTTAGGTACCACTTTGTTCGGAGATCCAGACGCATTCGGCAACGTCGATGATGGCAACGAAGACGGTGCGGACACCATCTCGTAAGATTAACAAATCAGTACTGCATCAATAAATGATATTACTGCAAGATCAACAAATCAATACTGCATCAATCAGGATAAAAATGCTCAAAAGATAGAACTTCACAACAAAATAAATAATCAATTGAGAGTTCACTGTCAATATTTCAATTGAACCGACTACACAATATTTCAATTGACAGGAATATAAACAATGGCAGAACAATAATTACAGTGAACAGAAGCTATCAACAGAATGGAGCAAAATGACCAGACAACATCAACATAATAAAACAGAGGGGTCTGATGAGCATGAACAACATGACACAATATCAGAGAATCCAAATCGATGAGCTCGTACCTCCCACAACATTACAAAGCAGTATCTCCCAGTGCTAGAGTCAATCAAATCAGCACAATTTAAAACTTCTACTAGCACAATCCAAAGCAGTGAGCTCGTAACTTGACGGGAGGCATGGACGAAGAGGGAATTGAGGTCGAGGGTCGCAGAGGGAGGACGCCGACGCGGGGAGAGAGGAGGCTCGGTGATGACGACGACGTAGGGGAGGTCGACAACGCGGAGAGAGGAGGCTCGGGGATGACGACGGTGTAGGGGAGGTCGACGGCGTGGAGAGAGGAGGCTAGGGGATGATGGCATAGGGGAGGACGACAGCGCGGAGAGGCGAGGCTCAGGAGGAACATGGGAGGTAACGGTGCTGGGGAGGCGGATCGGAGAGTGAGCTCTGAGGACTGAGGAGTAAGGACGCAAACCCTAGCGGGGCCCTACTTAAAAGAGAATATCACAGACGGTTCTATTAAATAACTGTTTGTGATATGTAATATCACAGACGGTTCTATTTGAGGATTGTTTGTGATAATCGAGAACATCAGAGACGGTTCTATTTTACTAACCATGTGTGATAAGTATCACAAACAGTTTTATTATGGAACCGTCTATGATGTTGTGGCAAATTTTTAGACACGTCCGCGGGAGTGTGCACGACGTAGGAGGCAAAATATTTTGGCGTGTCATTATCACAGACGGTTTATTCCACTAAACTGCCTGTGATAGTTCTTCTGTTATTTAAAAAATATTCTGTTTTTCGGCTAGCCTCAGGAAATGCTAGCCATGCTCTCTGAAAACAAGAAAGCAGCTGATACAATCACAGATGGAATTATTTCTTAATTAGTGACTCAATTACAATGGAATAATTCCTTAATTACATGCCGAGTTTGTTAATTACATTGGAACAATTTTCCAAATAGGTGTCACCGTGTGGGATTTTAAAATATAGCCATTCACGATGATCGACGCGCATATAGCTAGCTTCCTCCCTGGGTTCTTCCTCAAGCCTGATGCCGTCTCCGAAAGGAGGCAACTCGTCAAATTGATTGTACTCTTCCTTATCCATGACATTCTCAACTCCAACAATCCTTCTTTTTCCATGAAGAACTATGTGACGGTTCTTATTTGCTGGGTCCTTTACATAAAAAACTTGAACAACTTGCTTAGCGAGTACGAATGGTTCTTCTTTGTATCCGACACATTCGAGGTCCACAGTAGTGACACCGTACTTGTCTGTAACATCCCAAAAATTTGGTCTGTTTTAATTTTTTTAAAAGAAAAATAACCATTTGAATTTTCCTGCTAAAGTTAAAAGCTTAATTGGAATTTTCAGAGTTCAAAAACAATTTAATATGAATAATCTCAACATCAACTATTATAAAAATTATTTTATTTGGATTTTATGAGCTTGGATATATTTTCTAGAATTTTTCCGAGTTCATTTGCTAACTTCTAAGTTTTATTTGGAGTTCTTGCTAATTTCTAAAAAAAAAGAAAAATATTAAAATCTCGGTTTAGTCTCCTGGGCGGAAATCTATTCTTTCAGCCCAATCCCATTTTCTTTTCCCGGCCGCAATGTTTGGCCCGCCTCCCCTTTTTCCTTTGAGCTGGCCGTTTCCGTTGCGTGCAGCAAGCCGCCAACCCGTTTTCTCTCAGGTCAACCGAGTGCCAAAGCCAGCCGCAGTAGCCCGCCTAGGCTTTTTCTCCCGTGCGCACGGAAGCCTGCCGCCCTTGGCCATTTTGTCTTTTGTGCGGGCGCGTAGCATAACCGAGCTGGCCGCTTGCCCTTTCCGCGTCAAGTCACCGTGGCCGCTCCCGCCCTTTGCCTTGCGCACGGTCAAAGCCCAACCGGCCCCACCATTTCCTCGCGCGCGCCTTGGGCCGGATCTCCTTTTTTATTTCGGCAGCCCAAGCCTCCCGGTTTCCTTTTCACGGGTGTGAAAGGCCCGAGCCGAAGCATTGTTTTTTTCCTTGTTTCTTTGTTCCGCTGTCCGGTGGCCCCATCCGCAGGCTTTGGTCTCCTTCTTCCTCATGTGTTCTTCTCGTATCCGAGCCGAATTGCTCAGCGCCGCCGCCTTCCCTTGTGGACTCCCCCATCCGAGCGCTATAAAAGGAGGCCGTCTGCGTCATATTGTGCGTCCCGTGCTCCTCTTCCAAAGCCCTAACTTGGTTGCTCCGATTTCATCCCCGTTGCGCCGCAATCGACGAAGGTCCAAGGACGGCCGAAGCTGCTTCAACGCCGAAGTTCGTCGCCGACAGTGCACCTCAGCCCGTGCCGCCACCTCCGTTGGAGTCGCAAGCTCGCGTTCTACGCCGTGACGCGGTCATCTTCGCCTGAGAACCTCTACATCGCCGTCGACCCCGTCGTTCCGAATCTGTCCACGCCGCCCTTTGGTTGATCTCCATCCCTGGTGAGACCTGTGCCTTCCTCTGTACATCACGTTATGCTCCGTGTTCCCCTCATGCTATCCCTACCTTTCTTCTTTGCTATCGGTTACTGAATTGTTGCTGCCACTGTTCTCCTTTCTCTCCGGTCATCTTCGAGTTGTCGCTGCTCCGGTCAGCTTCGGTGCTCCCCAAGCATCCCATGGTGATCCCTGGTTGTCACGGTTGCCATGTTCACCTTCGATCTCTTCGGCGCCACTCCTTCGCCAAAGCCGCTGTGAGCCGAAGATTCCCCACCGCCGTTGTCGCCGCCGCCCTTGCCGCAAAACCATCTCCCAGAGCATCGCTGTCTCCTCAGCATCCCGTTTTGCTACTTCGCCGGAGCTCCCTCGCCGTGGTGGGTCGTTGACACCGCGAGCTTGATCGCCGGCCATGGCTGCCCCTGTGCCTTTGTTTCTTTCTCAGCCAAGACGCCAAGTCAGCAGCCATGTCGCCCTCCCACCTCATCGTTTTTGTCCATGTGGCGTCCTGGTCAACAGCCATGTGGCACCTCCAAAATCTCACCAGATCCAATCTCCAAGAACTCAACCCACCATACACCAAGTCAATGACCAGTGGGCCCCACTTGTCATAATCGTTTTCCTATTTATCTTTTAGCTGAAAATCATTGATGATGTCAGCATGACTCAGTTAATTGTTTTTCCTTCAGAGAAACAATTCCCTAAATCTGAAATTCCGATTTCATCATTTCATGTGAATCTTCCAAAGCCTATATCTTTTGCATCCAAACTCCGTTTGAGTCCATTCAAATTCCTAAATTCATATAAATTCAAGATCTATTTATCTGAGATTTTTATTTAATTTTTGGAGTTTGTTTGCTCTCTTTTATTTATTTATTTGGTTTATTTGCCTTGTTTGCGATTAGACGTTGATACTTCGGGAAGCTTTGAGCAAAGAGGAGTCTACCAAGATCAAGATCAATCCTAGGATTTATTCCAAGGCAAGCCGTAGTCCTTTGATCATATTGAACCTATGATTTCAAAAGTGTATTGTTTTGTACAATTGCATGCTATTTTTATACAAATTATTTTGGGTTTAGTTATTACCTATTGTCATTATGCCTCCTTTGGTTATTTAAATATCATGAATCCTTTGTCACCCTAGTGTGGATAATTTTAGTTGGACATATTCATATTGCCAACATGGGTAGCGTATTAATGCTTAGTCCAGCTTAGATACGATGGGTTTATCATCACATGTGTCATAATGATTAATCTTAACTTAATGATATATGGAATCATGGTGGTGAGCACTCTTGTTAAAATTTGTGGGTACCATGACGGGGTGAGTCATGGGTCTTGTTTAAACAAAATGGTTTTCACTTGGGCGAGTGGTTGGTGGATAGTGGGGGTGCGGGTTTAGCATGGATTGAGTTTGTGGTAATCTCGCCTGAGTAATTTGTCAAGGGCTTAATCTTGTGCGCCATTGAACTGGGCCTTAACCGTACAACCACAAGTCTGGTATGGGACGGACCTAGCTGACTAATTAGCAATGTCTTAATTTCGATTCTGTCGTGGGGAGCGTGAGTTATGGGAAACGTATTCTCACAGCGCAAGAGGGGCCCCGTCTGCCTGGAAAGATATTCAAGTTGAAACCTTAGCGACGAATTGGGTTAAGAAGGAGCTTTGTAAAAGCCTTGTGATGATCACTTAAGTCACACACCCAAGGAAGTGTGGTCAGACTCTTTGAGTTGATTAATCTCTTGTGGGGAAAGCTGTACAACCTCTGCAGAGTGTAAAACTATTCAAATAGCCGTGTCCGCGGTTATGGACGTGCTCGGGGATTTCACACGGGAGATAGAGTTTCTTTAAAATGAGTCAGAGTGTGGATGGGAAGTTCACTTGATGAATATAATGTTTGTTTGGTGAACAGGTCATTCACTTGGTGGTTTGTGTCGATTAGTGAATCGGGGATTCACTTATCTTTGGTTTGGGTTGGGAAGTGAACGGGAAGTTCACTAGTCGTTTCAAAGAAATTGTTCAATTATATATTATTGTTTTCAACTACGCATTTCAATCTATTTATTGTATTTATCATAAATGCTGCTTTCTGCAAAAGAACCATACAGCTAACCTTGTCAAGCATGCATGAATATTATTTGCATATATTTTCCTACGGTTTGCTGAGTACATTCAAAAGTACTCATAGCTTTTGCCCTCGGATTGATCCGCAGCTGAAGAATACCAAGCTGCTCAGGAGTTCTTTCAGCAGGTGGACTATGAAGGTTTTACGAATTAGGATGCGTTCTCCACTCGATTGCCTGTGGGCATGTTGATTGGCCATTTGAAGAGTTTCTTTCCGCTGCAAGAGTTTTATTTGTTTCTTTAGCCCTGCGTGGCAAGTTAAGTAAACGTTGACCGTAAGGTCCAGTTATTATTATTATTTGTTACTTGAGATCTTTTTAGTTAAATCGAATAAATGGATGGTATTTCATCACTGTTTCCTGTGTGAGCTAGCTACTGATCTGGGACTAGTTTGAAAAACACAGAGGGTTCCTGAGATGTATTTTCGGGTCCCGACATTATCAACCTTCATACCCTGTGGAAGTTTGACCCAATGGCACCGAAACAGGGGGATCTTGAAAAGTACGTAGTCGAGCTCCCAAATCTCCTCTACGAATCCATAGTAGGAGCTCAACCCAGCGATATTGAATTGCTCGTGAAACGCATCTATACGGACACCGCTGTTCTAGACTGTGCTATTCCTATCCTGAGCTCTCGTATAAAATGTGTACCAATTTATGTCGTATCCTTATCACGTCACAATTGTAAATTTTGGCCATTTTGCCAACCATGGAAGCATGTCATCATCACTTGATGACAGTCTCCCAGTGAATCGCACCTTTAACCATGCGTTGAACCAGCGGTTGTGCTCTCTTGTGATCCAAACCTCCGACCGGCCTGGATTCTATTGGTGTACCATGTATTTATGCTCGTCGATGTACGGATACACTTGGGTCATGTGTTGCAAGACCGTGAAATGGGCTTGAGCGTACGTGTCGAAATCAGGAGCGATTGCTTTCCTTCCGATGGTTCCAATATCCTCCAGCCTCCCCTCATGACGAGATAAAGGTAGACCTATCGGTTCTACCTGAGCCATGTAGTCGACGCAGAACTCAATGACCTCTTCGGTTGCATAACCTTCAATGATGCTGCCCTCCGGCCGAGATCTATTCCGTACATAGGACTTGAGAATTCCCATGTACCTCTCGAACGGGTACATATGACGTAGGAATACAGGGTCGCATATCTTTATCTCTTTCACAAGGTGAACAGTGAGATGGACCATGATATCAAAAAATGAAGGAGGGAAATACATCTCAAGATGACATAGAGTCGTCACCACCTCGGCCTGCAGCGCATCTATTCCTTCGGGATCGATGACCCTCTGAGCAATTGAGTTAAAGAAATAACACAGCCCTATGATTGCCACTCAGACCTTGTTCGACAAAATACTTCTAATTGCAATAGGAAGCATTTGTATCATCAGCACATGATAATCATGAGACTTCATACCAATTAATTTCAAATCTTCCATAGAAACAAGTTTCTTCATGCTGGCAGAGTAACCGGACGGAACTTTCACACCATGTAAGCTCTGGCACAGTTCCTTTCTCTTGGCCTTGGACAGAGTGTAGCAAGTCGGGGGAAGGTACGTTCGTCCTTTATCGGTCTCTTTTGGTGCTAACTCGGTCCTTATATTCATATCAACCAAGTCACGCCATGCGTTGACACCATCCTTTGTTTTGTCACGAATGTTCAGGAAGAGACCAATCAAGCTATCACATACATTCTTCTCCACGTGCATAGCGTCGATGCAGTGGCAAACTTCTAAGTGCTCCCAATAAGGTAAGTCCTAAAAAAATGATCGCTTCTTCCAGATGTTCTTCTGACGGGTCCTCAATTTATGTCTCTTTCCAAGCACAACATCGATATCCTTGACCATATCATAGACCACTTTCCCTCCAAAAGCCCTTGGAGCTGAACCGTCCTCTTTATTTTCGTCGAATTGTTTCTTCATCTTGCGGTATGGGTGATACCCGGGAAGGAACCTACGGTGATGCATGTACACGCTTTCTGCGGTCGATCACACACACTTGGTATCATGTAGCGGTCGCGACATGCTTTGGCTCCTTTTGTACTGAACCCCGACATGTTACAAAGGGTAGAAAAATCATTGATGGTGCAGAACAACATGGAGCGTAAAGTGAAGTTCTCTCGTTTATCAAGATCCCATACATGTGCCCTTCGCTCCACAAAGGTCACAAGACCTTCCAGCAATGGTGTTAGGTACACATCAATATCGTTCCCAGGTTGCTTCGGCCCTTGGATAAGTAATGACATCAAAATGTACTTCCGCTTCATACATAGCCAAGAAGGAAGGTTGTACATACACAGATTCACGGGCTAGGTGCTATGTCAGCTGCTCATGTTACTGAAAGGATTCATTCCATCTGTACTCAACCCAAACCTTATATTTCTCGGTTTTGCACTGAAGTCTTCGAAGCTCCTATCAAAGTTTCTCCACTGGGCAGAATCAGCAGGGTGTCTTATCTTTCCATCTTTCTTACGCTCCTCTGAGTGCCAACGCAGCAATCTTACCTCCTTTTGGGTTCGCAAATAAACGCTTCAAATGGAGAATTATAGGTAGATACCACAACACCTTAGCAGGAGGTCCTTACTTCACATCGATGCCCTCACCGTCATCGGAGTGATTCTTATGCTTGTATCGGGATGCTTTGCACACTGGATATACATGCATGTCTGCATACTCTTTATGGTAGAGGATACAATCGTTCGGGCATGTATGTATTCTTTCTACTTCCATTCCTAATGGACAAAGAATCTTCTTGGCTTGGTAGGTAGTTCTGGGCAACACGCTTCCCTCTGGAAGGATATCCGCTAGAAGACCTAGTAACGTCGTGAAACTCTTGTAGGACCAACCATTGCTTGCCTTCAATTTCAACAGTTCAAGCACAGAGGACAACCTTGTGTATTTCGGCTTGCAGCCCGAGAACAAAGGTTTCCCCGAGTCCTCCATTAAGCCCTCGAATCTACCAAACTCTCTCTCACTATAGTCCCCTTCTGCATCGCGTAGCATCTGATCTAGTTGTCATCGTATGACCTACCCTCATCGAAAGCACAGTCCACATCCGCCATATCATTGTCTCCCTCGATAATGTTACTACCTTCTAGTATAATCTGCACTTCACCGTGACTGGTCCGACATGTATACTCCTTTTTGAAACCCCTTCGAATCAAGTACCCTTCGATCTACGCTGGGTTGGTAAACATCTTCAGATTATCGCAATCGATGCATGGACAATACATAAATTTTATCCCCTTCTTCAACATATACTGCTCGGCAGCTCTTTTAAAAGCAGACACGCCATCAATGTACGCTTCACTCACACGGTTCTCAACGTACATCCAGCTTCAGTCCATCTGCGCTACGCACGTAACAAATTGAATAGCGATTAACCCAGGGCAAATATAAACTTAAGGATTACAGATCGTCATAACTGAGGCTCACTATGATGTAAATAGTATTATTTTACACAATACATGACAAGTGAATGCATATATATACATGCTGCTCATTGTTCTATTGTAAATCTTAACTGCCAATAACCTCCTTGGATGATAAACCTAGCTATCATCCATGCATCTCTCTAGATTATAATGCAGATAATTAGAAGCAAATATTAACCTTAGATCACCAAGAATAAATAGATCTACAAGCACACGTGCAAATCTACGGTATTTAATTCTGTCACCAAATGCCCTAGAGCAGGGCGCCTCATTCAAAGCAGCTGCATATCAGAGAGAGATCAGTCTGGAGTTGGAAGGACAAGATATTTAATTGCGAATATCACGCATCGTTTTAAAAACCGCTCATGATAAATAACACAGACGATTTTAAATAACCACCGTCTGTGCTAATCGTAGGCTCCCACGGAAATGTCACAGACGGTTCTTAAATAGAACCATCTGTGATGAGTATCACAGACGGTTATTAAAAAGAACCGTCTGTGAAATTTCATTTATCACAGACGGTTCTTAACAAAAACCATCTGTGATATTGGCCATTAAATATCTGGTCATTCCCTCAAATCTAGATCTATCAGAAGTGAGAAATGTCACTGATATGTGCGACTACTTTGAAAGAGCGGCCGGCTCTGGGGCGCGTTTGGTGAAAGAAATACCATAGATTTTTCAGTGTACTTGTATTTCTATTTGTTCTTGCTGATCTAAGGTTAGTATTCCTTTGTCTCTGATGCGGCTGCTTTGAAGAAGATGGCTAGTACGGCTAAAAAAGCAACTAAGCCTACCACGAAGCATGATCTTTTTTTCGGTTGTCGTCCACGTAGCATGAGGTGATGCGACAGTAGGCACGGCCTACATCATCGAAGCTAACACACTCTCCTTGCAGCAATGCTTCTTGAATTTGCAGGGGCTGGTCATACCGTGGGTTGTATTCATTAGCATTCTCTAGCTAGTCGGTATGACCGACCCCTGCGAGTTCAAGAAGCATGGCTACCTGGAGAGTGTGTGTTCGATGAGGTTGGCCGTGCCTGCTGTCTCAACCTCATGCTGCGTAGATGACCCCCCAAAAAAATCATGCCTTGTCATGGACTTTGTTGCTTTCTTAGGCGTACTCACCGTCTTCTTTAAAGCAGTCGTCCCTTAGCACAGACGGTTCTCGTTAATAGCCGTCTGTGATACACATCATAGACGGCTCTAATTAACAACCGTCAGAGATAATAATAATCATAGACGGTTTTAATTAAAAACCGTCTGTGAAAATTAAACATCACAAACGGTTCTGATGAACAACCGTTTGTGATATTAGGAGACCTCACCGACAGTTTCTGAATTATCACAGATGGTTATTATTAATAACCGTCCGTGATGGTTATTATTAATAACTATCTGTGATATTCGCTATTAAATATCTGGTCGTCTCGTTGATCAGATCTAGATCTATCTGAAGTGAGAGATGTCTCTGATATAAGATACTGCTTTGAGTGATGCGGCGACTCTGGGGCGCATTTGGTGAAAGAAATACCCTAGCTTTCAGGTGTGCTTGTATTTCTATTTGTTCTTGGTGATCTAAGGTTAGTATTCATTTGTCTCTGATTTGGCTGCTTTGAAGAAGATGGCGAGTGCGGCTAAGAAAGCAACCAAGCCCATGACCAAGAATGATCTTTTTTTCGGTTGTCGTCCTCGTAGTATGAGGTGATGAGACAGTAGCCACGCCCTACTTCATTGAAGCTGGCACACTCTCTTGGCAGCCATTCTTTTTGAACTTGCAAGGGCTGGTCATACCGTGATTGTATTCATTAGCATTCTCTGGCTAGTCGGTATGACCAGCCCCTGCCAGTTCAAGAAGAATGGCTGCCAGGAGAGTGTGTGTTCGATGAGGTTGGCTGTGGCTATTGTCATCCTCCTCATGCTACGTGGACGACCCAAAAAAATCATTCTTTGTCGTGGACTTTGTTGCTTTCTTAGGCGTACTCGCCCTCTTCTTCAAAGAAGACTTATTAGAGACGGTTCTTATTAAAAACCGTCTGTGAAACACATCACAGACGGTTCTAATTACAAACCGTCTGTGATAAATACACATTACAGATGATTCTTATTAATAACCATCTGTGATATTTATATATCACATACGGTTTGTTCCAATAAACCACCTGTGATAGTTCTATAGCAAAAAAATATATTCGCTCGCCACCATAAGTAGGGCCATCCTGAGCTTTCTCATCTTCCTCTATCAGCTCTTTCTCCTTCTGGTCTCACCTCACCTCATCTCCTCCTCTTGAGTGATGGCCATATGTCCGAGGCGCCGAGCTCATCAATCGGAGGGTTCTAGCGCTAGCCATCGCTAGGCGGGTGGATTGCCCTAATCGCTGTGTGCAAGCAAATGTGTTCTAGGCCAACACCGAGGGAATCTCGGTCGGTGTTTTACAAATGTCCTTATTTCTCGAGAAGTAAACTTGAGTTTGATTTCTTGCGGTTTGGATATTTTTCCAAAGAGCTATGAAATGTGTGTGTCTTTGTTTTGGCATTTCTACTGCTCAGAGAGGGTCAGGATGTCAATATTTCCAATAGGCGCACACCATAGACGAAAGGCGAGTCTTGAATACTGGCAAAGGATGGATTATGGGCTGGAGTAGAGAATGGAAGTTGTGCTGGAGCAGAGGCTAAACATGCTGGAGTTAAAGATGGAGCGCATTCTGGACCATATCAAGTGGCTGGAGAAGATTTTGTGTGTGTGTATCATTGTTGTAATTTATAGCATATTTGTGAAGTAGCTGGTTTCCTGTAATAGTAAAAAAATATTATCACAGACGGTTCCAACCACAAACCATCGATGAAACATATTACAGACGGTTATACTTGAAACACCATCTGTGAAGTGTTCATTATCACAGATGGTTATTGTTAATAACCGTCTGTGATATGTAGATTTCACAGACGGTTGTTTCAACTAAACCACCTGTGATAGTAAACAAGTTCAGCATAAACGTGCAGCAATTTAACTTCAAACTAGATTTCTTATATCATTTTTTGTATTTACATATGGCCAAACAGCGTGGCTAGTCACTTACTTACAAAAGATTTAAAAAATTAGAAATAATAAAATATCAAGTTTTTCTAGTGCCCAAGTAGCCAGCTATCTCTGTTATCAAAGCTTCGTAGGTGATGTCATCGGCATCGGAGGGTTCAGGATCAGCGCATGTAGTCTGAAACACTTCCAACTGTTGACGTGATCGTTCTATACTCGCCCAAAGAAGCTCCTCTTGAGGAGCCAAGTAGAAAAGCGCCCATAGGCCCTCTTCTCTTACTTGAGTTGTCTCGGCTTAGTCAACTCGGTCGCCCGCCACCTCGATGTCGCATTCCAAGCGACGGTAATCCTCCTGCAGACGTGCAACCTCTTGCTTGAGGACTACACTGATGGCGATGTTAGCTCGCCGGAAGCTGCAAACCACCCAGAAGACACGACAGAGGAGGTCATCTACACGGTGCAACGTCGCCGTCACGTGTCCCGGCATATCGTCCGCCGGAGGAGGGAGGGCACTGTGATTACAGTGTCCTTCCGCAGCTTCCGCCAGCGTACTACCGACGAGGTGCTTGTACAGGATGGCCAGGTAGGCCATCAATGCCGGTGTCAGGGGAGAAGAGTGGGGAGCCATTTTGTTTGTGCTTGAGAGTACGTAGAACGATGTGTAGTGAGGAGTACGGTGGCGGATGATCTCGTTTGTGCTTGAGAATATAACGATGTGTGAGAAGTACGGTAGTGAATGATCATTGTTATAAAACATGCAAGGAGTAGAGTCAGCGCGGGAGACGAAGAGGCGCATCACACGGGAGGCGAAGCGACATTCAACATATCACAGACACTTCCAACCACAAACAGTCTGAGATTCAAAACTAATCACAGACGGTTTGTATTAAAAGCCGTCTATGATAGTTCACAAACAGTTCTAAACATGCGCCGTCTGAGATATTAATAACTATCACAGACGATTCTTTTTAATATCCGTCTGTGATATTTCACAGACGGTTTTAAATATGCACCGTCTATGATATTAATAACTATCACAGACGGTTGTTAATCCGAACCGTCTGTGATAATTTCACAGACGGTTTTAAAGATCAACTGTCTGTGACATCACCTCTTCACAGGTGGTTTTTACCGCAACAACCGAGAGCTCGACGTCGCTAAACCAAAACCGTCTGTGGATTAGATTTATCTGAGCGGTTGCCCGAGGAACCGTCTGTGATGAGGCGTCCAGGATAGCTCCTTTTGTAGTAGTGATGTTGAAAACACTACTGCTTTGACACTTCAAACAGCAATTGAGTCTTTGTTTATGGATCATTCGTTGAGCATGTCTAGGGTCCGTGGACAGGGATATGATGGAGCTAGTAACATGAAGGGTCAAGATAATGGTCTAAAGAAACTAATTATGGATGAGTCTCCTTGTGCTTATTATATTCATTACTTTGTCCATCAACTCCAATTAACTCTTGTTGCTCTTGCTAAGGAGAATGGTGATTGTGTTTGGTTCTTTGAACAACTTTTATATTTGTTGAATGTTCTTGGGATGTCTTGTAAAAAGATACAAATGCTTCGCGTAGCTCAGGCTGATCGGATTGTAGAAGCATTAGAATTGGGTGATATTGAAACTGGCCGAGGTTTGCATCAAGAGATGGGCCTAGGTAGGCCGGGTGATACTCGTTGGGGTTCCCACTATAAAATTGTTATGCATGTCATCTCTTTGTATCCTTCAATCCGACGAGTTCTTATAAAGATTGGAAAAGACTACACTTTTTCCACACTTCAAGCAGAGAGGCTATACAAGCTCAAACTATGTTGAAATCATTTGAGTTTGTTTTTATGGCACACTTGTTGCTTACCATATTTGGGTACATAGATGACTTGAGCAATGCTTTGCAAAAGAGGGATCAAGATATTGTTAATGCTATTGATCTTATTTATTTGACAAAGACTCAGTTACAGTTATTGCGAGAGGATGATGGATGGGAAACTTTTCTTACAGATATCACTTCCTTTTGTGTGAAACATGGCATCAAAGTTGCTAAAATAGATGATTTCTATATGCCAGTTGCAGGATCCAAAAGGTTCTTCAAAAAAGTCAAGAATCACTATCGCTTCTATGTTGACATGTTTTTAAGTGTCATTGACAGACAACTTCAAGAGCTTAATGATAGGTTTGATGAGGTAAACACGGATTTGCTTCTTTGCATGTCTTCATTCAATCCGGTTGATTCATTCGCTGCTTATGACAAGGACAACTTGGTTAGGCTTGCTCAGTTTTATCCTAAGGATCTCTCAAGCACAGAATTGATGCATCTTCCATTTCAATGTACACACTTCATTGTTGATATGCGTAGAGAGGAAAGGTTTAAAGAAGTAAGAAATCTTGCCGAGCTTTCCATTATGCTTGTTCAAACAAAGAAGAACCACCATTATAAAATTGTTTACAAGCTTCTCAAATTGATGTTGATTCTTCCGGTAGCAACTGCTAGTATTGAGAGGGTATTCTCTTCAATGAATTATGTGAAGAATAAGCTAAGGAATAGGATGGGAGAATAATACTTGAATGATTGCTTAGTTACATTTCTTGAGCGAGAATTTTTTGTGCAAGTTAAGGATGATGACATCATACCTTGCTTCCAAGCCATGAAGGAACTTCGAGTTAGATTATAATTTTCTTAATTATTTTGTAATTTCTCTAAATTATTTGACATGTTTTCTCTAGTAAGAATAATTTGAAATTTGTTATTTTTTATGTTATGATTATGAACATTTATGTTTTACATTGTACAACATATTTATAACTTTGAACACCTATTTTGAAAATCCTGGACCCACTACAGGAGAGAAACATATTACATATGCTATATTCTGTATGGGCGCTGAGCTCAAACGCACCTCTGTCTGGGAAGGATAAAGATGATTGATTTGCAATTTGATCGGACCACACGGTCGAGCTCCGGAACAACCTGGCTTTCAAGAGAGTGGGCAGCTAAGACACAAATGGAGTTCATACGAAATGGATATCTTTTTCGAGGACACATACGAAATGGATATCCACATTACAAAATGGTTTGATGGTTTGTACGCATGTGCGTTTACAGAACCAACAAATTAAAGATGTGAAACATATGAGAAAAGGTACAAAGGTTCCTACCAGTTCATATAAGGTTGGCAGGACAATCACTAGTAGGATATGAAAAGCGTTCTCCAAAGGAAAACAAAGATAGCACTGTGGTGCAGTAATACAAATATTAGGATTAATTCTTTATTTGCCACTGGAAGTTGACCAGGTTCCTAAAATTTCATCGTGAAACTGCTCCTCACTTCATTGCCATCGGATCTCAACTTTTATCCCGTTTTTATCACCCCCATTGGTTAACCATGAGTTGACTGTCAAATTGTATGCGAAAAGACTTATTTACCCTTCTTCTTCTTCATCCCTCCTCTCTCTCTCCCTGTCTCTCTCCTCTCTCCCCACCGACGAGCGGCAGAGGCGACGGCGGCACACTGAGGCCGACGGGAGCGCATCATGTTCACGAGGATAGGGAACCCATTTGTGGCGGCGCGTGTGGACGGGGAGGACTATGGAGGCCGGTGTCGGACCCCTGGGCGTGGAATATCCGAAGACCCTATGTGTATACTGTACTAGTCCCATGATCAGTGGCTAGTATACACATTCACAACATTTGGTATTTACATCCATACATTCACATACAAAAGTAAAGAAATTGTACTTAACTTAAATGATAAAGTTATTACATCAACGACTGATCGGCCAAATAAAAGCAGCCATCAGAGTAAAAGTAGCAGTGAAAGAAGTAATAAAAGTAGCAAAATTTCAGCGGCATGCCCATCTAATCTCGCAGGCAACTGACAAGAAATAAGGCCTAGATAGACCCGTCACTGAACCCTTCAGTTCCGGGTACAAAGAACGTGTCGTTTGGCATTGGTTCATCTTTGAACTCTGAACAACAATATAAGCAAGATTGAGTACAATGCGTACTCAGTAGGACTTGTAGTATATCACAAAATTATATTAAATGCAAGGCTATCAAAGGATAAGGCTCTACTCTACAAGTTAATTTGCTTAAAGCCATTTTTATTTGCAGTATTCATAAGTCGTAATTTGCAATAGAATTTGAAAGAGCAGTTAAATATGTATAGGATAGTAAGTAAAGAACTGAACAAATAATAACAATAACTCGCAACCCTTCTCAGCTGTGAGCACAAAAGAAATAATGACAACAACTCGCAAACCTCCTCGGCTGCGAGCCACATTTCATGTTCAGCCATAGACACGGCAATTAACTCAAATAAAATAAAACCCCAAGTCATTACCCATGTTTTTCCAATAAAATAGTTTTTGAAAATCAACACTACAGCCATACCAGTCGCACTAAGCACGCTCATGACCGCGAGCACGACTATTTAAATAGATTTTTACTCTGCAGAGATATACAACTTTACCCATAGTACACGAATTCTCTATATCACTGCTTGCTATCGTAGGTAAGCAGTCTAGAGCTCTGTAGGTAAGCAGTCTAGAGCTCGTAACGCAACCTTTACATCACCTAGTCCTAACCTTGTACTAGCTTAGCGAATGTTTATCCTCACTTACCCGAATACCCTCTGTCAAGTGAGGCATTCGCAGTTGTGTCGGCAAGCTTTATGCCCAACACTGTGGTAAAGGGAGCCCCTTCGAACATGCATACCCGGTCATGCCCGCACTCTACAGCCTACCCACGTGCAAGCTAGTTTTCAATGACTTAGTTAGCTACAACCACCCCATCCTGGCACATACGGTTGTACGCTTAGATCTTAGTCCTAGAGTTGCTGGCTTTAGTCCTTAATCGACTTCGGGCGAGGATCTCCCCCTGTCTACGAGTGAGTAACACTCCTCACTGTTCTCAACATATATTATAACTCACCCACGTCTTAAAACTAGGTTTTCATTTTATTTTCATATAAAATAACAGAGGTACACCCCTCTCGATATTTTTCAAAATCTCCTAAATTCACAATTAACATATTGTTCTTTTATATATTTTTCGGAAAATCTATCGTTCTAGTAGCAGTTATGCGATAATCGCACTAAAAAAATTCTCAAATATTGTCTAACCCATATTCTAAAGGCTACAATAGTAAGGGATCAATATTCCAAGGAGATATATGTAGCAAGTAGGATTTACAACTACCGATTTCCCAATCAAAGCATTTTTATACAAAAGATACACACATGCATAATAGATTTTGCAAAACAAAGTATAATAAGTAAAATACTGGGATCAACATGATCAAAGGAGGTGCTTTCCTTGCTCTTGATTTTCTGAATATATGGTTGGTTGGTCATCAAAATAATCACTCGAGCAATCGACGTCTAATTCAAAAAGAGCCGAAAACGAATTAAATAACACCAATAAATTCAACAGTGACCCAAATCAAATATTTTTACATATTATGTAGTTCATAATTTTAGATGAATATATAAATAAAAATAATTCAATTTGGAGTTTTTATGCGAAAGGTATTAATGTTTTAATTTCGCTCAGTTTGGAAATTCCAGAGAAAACGAGAAATGCGCTTTTCAACAGAGAAAGCGTATTCACTCGCATGTTCTATTGAGGTTTACGCTTTCCAGTAAGGAAAGCTTATTCTCCTCAACCCATTGTGCACTTAATGCACCGGGCCCGCATGTCAGCGACTCATTAGTGGAAATAGATTTTAAATGAACTTCGTTTACTGTGTTTCGGGTCCACACGTTAATAAGACTTAGCAGTCATTTAATCAGTGCTAATTATTGCTTTGTCTTAACCCGACCGAGATTTGGTCTTAATGACCATGCTACAGTGTTATCTCGTTCGGATAGCGCAGAGTAGCACTAGAGTGCTGGCTTGTCGTCGGTGCGGTGGCGCACGGCGGTGCTGGGGAAAGCCCAAAATGGGTTCCCTGTACCATTGCGCACCTAAGGGTACCGGTGGCGAGGGCTGGGGTGGCCCAAAGTGGTAGCGCGCCTGTGAGGAGTGGTGGTGGCGCTACGGGCTACAAGCCAAGCGCAAACCAGCGACGCTTCTAACTAATTAACCCATGCAAGAGTATCTAAGAGACCCTAGGAGTATACCAGAACGAAGAGGGCCGCCGGAGATGGATGGGGAGTGGCTGGCGACGTTGAACTGAAGCGACGACGAGGAGCTTCACGTGGAGAGGTCGTTGGAGGCGTTGAGGAGGCTCGGGGAGGCTTGAGGAAGCTTGAAGATGTTCTGGCGATGCTCCTGGTGCAAGGAATTGGCTCAGGGTGCGGTGAAACTCCAGCGGCGACTGAGGCAGCGAAAATACCGGAGATGGGGAAGAATCTAGCTCAGGCATGTTCCTGTGGACCAGAGGTGAAATCAAGTGAGGGGAAAGCTTCAAGGTGTTCTGGAACATGTGATGACACAGATAGAGCAAAGAGGAACCCTCTGGTGCGGTGGAACGACGGTGGTGGCATTGTGGCCAGAGCGGAGCTCAAGCTCTACGGGTGTTTGAGCTCGATTGAGGAGGAGAAAAGGAAGAGGAGTGATGGGAGTGGCAGGGAAAGGATGAGAGGGAGCTCGAGGCGTGCTTTTATATACAATGGGGCAGAGATAAGCAAGATAGAGCGCGGGAACTGGTGGGTAGAGCGATGGAGCTCTCGGAGGTGTACGGGCAAGCATGGGTGAGGAGAGGGCAGGGTATGGGTGTGGAGGTGACCAGGAGTAGACAGGGACGATTGGGCGTTGGAAAACCAGGGACGGCGTGTTCCAAAACAGTGGGCGCCCCGGCGATGCGCTCACAAGCCTGCGCTGACGCAGCGAGTGCGAGGTGGACGAAGTGTCCTGCCGACGGGCCCCACTGTCAGCGAGAGGTGAGAGAGTAGATTAGGTTTAGGTTTTGAATTTCGGCTCAATTCTTTGCTAAATTTTTATACCGAACAAATGACCTCGGAATTTTATGAAAAGTTTTGTGAGGGCTCTTGACCTATTGCAGTTTCTCCTGTAAATTTTTTAGAAGTTTATCTCTTCTGTGATTTTCTCTAAAATTCCTACAAGCTTCTGTTCTTATGTAATTGTATTATCATTTTTAATAAAACTTTATATAACTTGTTTAATAGATTTTTCCCTGGGCAATTATGCTCAAAATAATTCTCTCTATTATTTTTATTTGTTTTAACCACATTTCTTTTTAGAGCATGTTTGTTTGTATTTCATGATTTGCTTTTTTATCAAAAGTCAAATTTCAAACATGGGTAAATTTTCATATGCAAAATGGCCAAAATATTTTTCCTAATGCATTTATAATATGTATTCTCAAAATATAGATTTTGGGATGTTAGAGACCTACCCCCCCCCTTATAAAGAATCTCGTCCCCGAGATTTAGAGGACTCGGTAAAGAAGTAGGGGAATTTGGCTCTAAGACGGTCTTCTTATTCCCACGTAGCTTCATCTTCGATGTGATTGCTCCACTGGATTCTCAACATCTTGATGGCACGACTACGTGTGTGATGCGTGGCTTCATCTAGGATTCGGATTGGGTGTTCTCAATAAGAAAGATTTGGTTCGAGATCAATGCTCTCCAACTGAGTAAGTTCGGTGGGAGTTCGGAGACACTTCTTGAGTTGTGATATGTGGAAGACGTCATGCACATCCGAAAGTTGAGGCGACAGCTCTAGCTGGTAGGCTATCTCACCTTTCCTTGCGAGAATTCGATATGGACTGATATACTGTGGTGCTAGTTTCCCATGGACTTGGAAACGGCACATGCCTCACAGTGGTGAGACCTCGAGATAAACAAAATCATTGACTTCAAAGCTCAGCTCACGGCAACGGCGGTCGGCATAACTCTTCTGTCGTGACTGCGCTTCCTTCAGGCGTCTTTTTATCGCATCAACTTGATCTTGTGCTTCTTGGATAATGGTTGGTCCAAAGAATTATCATTCGCCGACTTTGGACCAGAATAAGGGTGTTTTTCTATCTCTTCTCGCCATCACAGTTTTTTTTGCTTCAACCTCTAACATTAAGCCCAAATCTTGATCGATCGCTCTAAGTTGCTACCATTTTCAATGCAATACTTTACCACATAGTTATCTTCTACTTCTCCATAATTACTGCTTAATGCTAACCGTTATGACATCAATACACATACACATGTAACCATTGTCGATCCCAGCTGGGGACACGTGTCACACTCTCCGGTGACCTCCAAGCCTATTCCCTACGACTCGCTATCTCTACTCTAAGTTTTTTTGCTCATATGCTTTTGCACACCCATGCTTCTATTCGTATGGATGCAAGCATGTACATACGCATGCATGATGTTATACATACTCGATGTCCTCTTCTCTCGTGTCAGTCGTTCCTCTTCTTCGCCGCTAGCCAACTTAACGATGTGGCTTCCTCACTAAGCGCGACAACCTCCCATCTTCACTGATGTCAGCATGTCTAATTTAGTCGTTGTCTAACGATATGAAGAATCTTTTCACCATCGCCGGCAACGATGTGCCTCTCACTAGTGATGGCATGCTCCTAGCCACTCGATGATCCCATATCGTCCATAGTTCGTCTGCACTGCAAAACTTCATCTCATCTCTATCAGGGCTTCCTCATCACCAAGCTTCTTTGGCTACTAACTTCTTTAACAATACCGACGCTCACCACTTGTCATTGCGGCCCTTGGCTCCTTCAACACCGGACTTTCTCTTTAATGACTCTGGCGAGTAGCACAACATTGTCCTCGTTGAATGGCTAAGGTGAGCATTACGATGTCGTCCTCATCTCTGTTGTCTCCGCCTCGGCTCTTCGATTCCCCATAGGTCAATGTCTTTTTGCATGACAGATCGATGCTATTACACTCTTTTGTGGTCTCCTCCGACACCATTTGTATCATCCTCGTTATAACTTTTATTTTTTATTCAGAATTTTAGTTATTTTTTTTATTTTTATTCCATAGGAAGCAACAATAGAAATACATGACCTTAAGAGCGAACGTGATGACTTATTTTGTGTCTCCTCCGACACCGTTCATGTCATCCTCGTTATAATTTTTATTTTTATTTTTATTCAACATTTCAGTTATTTTTATCGGTGTTTGTATACAAATCAAATTGCTAATTTATTTAATTTATTATGATTTTTAGTTATTTAGGGATTTTACTTTGGAATTTGTATGGAGGTCAAAATGTAAATTTTCTTTTATTTTTATTCCGAATTCCAGTTCTTTTTCCTTGGAATTCATATCTGAATCCAATTGCTATTTGATGAGGATTCTTGACCAGGTCAACATTTTTCGGTCAAAGTTAGAGTCTCTGTGAAAGCAGACCCACTTTATAACGGTTATGTACCTACGACCAGGATTAAAACGGAGTCTAATCCCTTTTATTATGGCCAAACTAGTCGTAGACCAGTTTGAGTCATGAGATGACTAGTCATGGACACTACACGACCAGCCTACAGTTTGGGACATCCCCGACCAGCAAAATGGTCGGGGGACATGACAATTCCCACATGACTGGCGCGGGAGCAATTATTGGCATATCTGACAACTTACAACAGTTGGCTAAGAGATGTAGCAGTTCAAGACTCAGCGAGGGAACGTGCGTGAAGAAAAAAGGTGCTTTTAGCAGCATTAAATGTCACCTCTTCAATAGTTACAAAGATGATAACTCATGTATCTTGTAGCAGAATCATTCACAATCCATCGAAATCTGAATCAATCTCAATTTCATTCTCGTAGTTTTCTTGCAAACACTCTCAATGGGTCCACAGCAATAAATGTCTCCATTTCGATTGTGCTCTTATATTATTTTCCCTGTAAACTTGATAAGGGACCCTGGGTCTCGATCATCGACAGTTTGCGCTAGAAGGAGGGCGTTGTCCAGTCGAAGATCATCGAAGTGGTGTTCTCGCGTCCTTGCTGATGGATGAGGAGAACACCTTTGATCTTGTCGACTACGCTGACCTCATGAATGAGGACTACGTTCCTTAGGAGGCATGCAAGTGCAATTTTCTACCCCGAGTACGTTTCCGAGGGAGAATCTCCGCCGCTCTCAACCCAACCCATTGGGACTGAGACAGCGGAGACGCCGCTACCGCCCCCAAGCAATTCCGAGGGTGGAGTACATTCTTACCTCTGTCTCAATTGGAGAGAGAAGCCACTACGATGCCAATGTTGTGGCAACCTATGATGATTTTGTTGACAGTGTCAATGTTGAGGTCTTGGCAAAATCATCTCAAAAACATCTACTTCGAGATCTCAGCTACTACCCCTCATGTGGTGAGGATGAGATGTTCTCACCCTCCATTTGCTCTGAGTTTCGTGCATGTGCAGTCGTCAACGCCAACGAGACCGACGAGCAGCGAGTGACACATGAACAATGTGAGGCCCAAGATTACCACGATCGACGGTGTAAATCTTTATCTTTTTTCACCGATTAATATAGAAATTTCTAGCTCTTGAGAGCAAAAATGCCGACTTCTTAGACTCTGCTTTGAAAAGATATAGATACGCAGTTTCTTGTGCTTTAAAAAAAAATCGGTTGCACGATATTTTTTTGTGTACATACCCTAAAAATATGTACATGCTTCACATTCTGGTGTACGGTCAACCCATACATTTGGTAATTTAGGGTATGGAGCATTGGGAATTGCCTACCTTAATATTTGATCAATATTATGATCTGTGGGATTTTATTTTATTTTTTAAAATGCTCCATATGGCAGCGAGAAGCCAGCACACTGGGAGTTCTTTTTCTTGGATAATAGCACCGGTAGCTTGTACGTTTGCAGAATATGTCATGTTGTAGCGCCTTTGGTTAATCGTCTGAAATTTTTCGGAAATGATTTGTAGGGTGCATAAGTTTTTTATCCTCACTGCTAGAATCGGTTTATCAGACCAAAAAAAAACAAAAAAATGAAAGCGAAGATGCCATTTTTCTCGTCTCTTTTTCAGCTTTTGGTGGTTTTCTTCTCCATCGTTTCGAAACGTGAGGCTATGCTTAAATCTCTCAACCTCACATCACATGCAAAGGTTAGAGAGAGAAATGCGGGGTTTAGGGAAGAGACGGCGGACATCTGTTCCCCTCTCTCACCTCTCCAATCCTGCAGAGGGAGGGAGGGAGCCATTTTGCCTACTCTTTGCAGCCAGGAACCATTTTTCCAAAAAAAATTGGGGATTTTTTCCTTCACATTTCTGGTTCTTTTGGTTGAGTCCCCTATACGGGTTTTGTTCTTTACGTCTCCGGTATTCTCCCAATTTGGTGATTTAGAGAATCGCAGCTTCTTGATTGAAGATTTGAAGCATTGGTATGCTCTAAATACATTCTTCTTTGAATATGAACAATCTGGTGTAGTGGTGTGCATATGAAACCCGTAATGTTACATCGGTGCAATTCTTTTGCAGGAAAGATTGGACCCTGTGCTCTAACTGGTAGAAAGATTGAGTTCTTGCGATCTATCTGTATGAACATTGGCATGTGAAAAACAAAATCCTGTCTTGATCTTGGCTGAGAGCAACGTGGTAGTTGCAGACTCTTGCCGCATTGGTGAAGTTTTCTTGGGTAAAAGATTCATCTTCTTGAACCAAACGCTGGCATGAGTGACCAAGATTGTACGATTGTTGCTTCCTCATTAACAATGTGGTGTGATTTGAGTATCTTTGTGCCGCACTAATGGGAACTTCATAGGAAAGATCGGATTTTTAAGCGACCTACACGCAAATTGGGAGTGCATTGATCTTTCATGGCTGCGAAAGCTCGTGCAAGGTCGCGGGACTTTTCGCGGCAATTCTGGTCCGTACTGTGCCATGCCTTCAGCGAGTGCTGCCTGATCATAATGCTCTTTGTCTCTGCCGTGGTGTCGTACACGGCGACAAGGTTCGCACACATCTGCAGGCTCCGGTCACCATGCATGCTGTGCTCAAGATTGGATCGGGTCCTACATGGCAAGGCCTGGTTCTCTGAGGAACTGGTATGTGCTGCACACAGGTTGGAAATCTCGCATTTGTCATATTGCAAGAGTCACAACAAGCTCGCGCACTCTGATGATCTATGTGAAAGGTGCCTCCGTTCATGTGCTGGATTGGTTGGTAAGCCTGGTAACCTGACAAACGTGAGCGTTAAGGAGAAGGTGAATTCTCGGTCGAGGTGTAAGAATACACAGCTATGTTCTTGTTGTTCAGAGCCGTTCAAGAAGGCACACAATGTACACAGGCTATCTGAGCATGTAAATGATAAGGTTCCAGATGATGACATGAGCAAAGTGGAGAGAAGCGTGGCCATGGCAAGTGCTGGCCATTCTTCAGATGAAGGACTTGATCACTTGCCTTATGGAGGTTACAGAAAGCTAAAGGTCCGCTGTGATTCCGAGTCTGAGATCCATGTCTCAGATGACGATGATGATGGCAATGCAATGCCTCATGAAGCTAGACAGCGAACCAAAGACATCTCATGTCATGGTGTGCCGCTGCAACCTATGATCACCAGTGCCAACTCCTTGTCCACGCATCCTTATGAGAGTGCTGTTCTGGCAAAGCCGATGGATACCACTCCTCTAGTGCCATTGAATACTGCGACAGGTACTGCCAATCAGCCTAGTGGCACCAAGCTTGGAAATATTGCAAAATCTTCGGATCCTGGTATTGGACATGGTTTGGAGGAAATCAACTGGAGTCAGGTCAATGTGAGTAACAACAATCATGATGTGCAGTCGAAGGCTGTGCCTGATCAAGTTCGTGCAGAGCTTCCAAGAGAGAAAAGTATGTATCATTATCCAAAATGCTATAATCCTTATCTAACTTTAACTATTTCTGAGTATGTCAAATTTGTACTGTAGCTTTTCTGGTTGGTATTGAGGAAATTGGCTATTCAGAGGGTGTTTCAGGAAGCCCTGATGAGGAAGTTACAAAAGGTTTTTCTGCTCCCGCATATGCGGGGACCAGTTCAACTGCAGACGCTCATATCAACCGCAACAACAGCATGAAGAACGCTTCTGGTGGTAGAGGCAACCTTCAATCTCCTCGTTGGTCTGAAATAATATCTGCCAAGGATGCCAATTCAAGAACTCAGGAAGAAGTGAAGACATTCCTGACCCAGTTGTCTTCTGCACGAGGTTTTGATGGTCCTTGGAGTGAGGTGACTACTAGCCCCAGAATCAGCATACAGATTGATGAGTACAAACAATCTGATGCCACTGGTAGCAGACAGTTCCTTGAGAGGAACAACTCAAATCTGGAACCATTTTTTGTCCATGTCACTAGTGAAGATGAAGGTGAAATATCCCTTGAGTGCCTGAAGCAGAAGGTTGAGATTGACAAGAAAAAAATGAGTATCCTTTATAAGGAGCTTGAGGCAGAACGGAGTGCTTCAGCGGTGGCAGCAAGCGAAGCGATGGCTATGATCAACAGGTTGCAGGAAGAAAAGGCTGCAATGCACATGGAGGCGCTGCAGTACCTCAGGATGATGGAAGAGCAGGCTGATCATGACCAAGAAGCAATTGAAAAGCTAAATGACTTGCTTACAGAAAGGGAGAAAGAATTGCTTGACCTGGAAGCTGAACTTGAGAATTATCGGAGCATGCTTCGCAATGAACCATTTGATGTGGGAAAATTTAATGCCGTGGATGGAGATATGGCATTTGAAGTCTTGGATGGTTCAGATTTCATGAGGAACACCATGTTTGATTTTGAAGATGAAAAAGCAAAAATTTTGGAGTCCTTAAGCAGATTGGAGGAAACACTCGGTGTGTCCCCGACAAACAGAATTGATTTGGGTGGCACAAAAGATGATCTACAGAACGGGCCAATAAGAGACCACTCAAGGGGCGGTGGACAATATATGGAAAATCCAGAGATAGAATGTGGGAGCTCGCTATTGCCTTGTGAACACTTGAATTGTGAATCAGTTTCTTTTGAGCGAAATAATGAAAATCAATCCATTGTGAACCAAAAAGATTTTGGTCCATGTTCCCACTTAGATGATGACAAAATCAGTGCTATGACAAATGTTAAACATGAAATTTCACTTCTTAATAGTAGATTTAAGGCACTTGAAGCAGATCAGAAATTTCTCAGGCAGATATTAAGTTCTCTTAAATGTAGCAATGATGGAGTACAATGTGTTCAGGAGATAACTAGCCACTTGCGAGAGCTGCGAAGAATCATCACTACTGAACAAAGAGATATGACAGTTTTATGAGCTCAAAATTATTCAGCATTATTCTGAAGGTAATGATAGACCATAGCTGTAGTTCATCTGTTACCAATGAGTAATTACTTTGAACGTTTTGAGTGCATGTTGTGTAAAACGAAAATGTATAGTATAGCTAACATGACGCTTATCGATATAGGTTGATGTTCAGAAGGCCTTATGCATTGCGACAGGTCCTCCAAATGTATTGCGAATATCTGCTGAAACTGTAACCTTAGATTGATTTTCCATCAAACTAGCTTCAGAATCATTGATATCACACAGGACATAGGTCACCAAATTATCAGAGAGGTGTATTTTTCAGTCACTTGTTGCTGTATCATTGGATGCTGGTTGTTATTTGACTCTTTTCTTTCCAATCTACAGTAAAAGTCTCATCAACTATATTGAATCATCACAATTATTTGAATCTACACACTTTCTTTGCTGTTTATGTTCCAAAATCACCTTTAATCTTAATATGAATTTCTGTACAATATCCAAATGGATTTAGTAAAAGTGTACTGTAGCTTATTGTCTGACAACAGAGTTATTCTTTACTAGTTATGAAATGATCAAAGGCTTAGTGTGTCATGTTGTTTATTGGCATGTTATGTTTTACAGTCTAGATAATATGATCCAATCTCTTTCTCGGTTGCTGCTGTTGATTGTTACAGCACCGTGATGGTAACTTCATGGCGGCATGACGATCCAGCTCGGAGATATTGACAGATCATCAAATTGTGATCTTGTTAAACAGGGGGTCGCACAGATCACACACCTCGGAACTTGTCCAAGGCGATTTTGAATCTCATTCGTCATGGCCGGTGTAATGGAACTTGTCCCCCTTGCTTTGTTCCATTACTTAAACAGTGATGTCTCGGGGCGTAGTTAACTACCTGGATCCTGTACACCGATCTGGTTGTTGTTGTTAGGAGCAAGTTTGTCGATGTAATTGAAGTTTCCGGCTCTTGCCGAGATCAGGAGTTGAACTAGTAAAGCAACTATTGTTAGATCAGTGATTTCGTCAAATGTGTTCACCCTTCCCTCTTGTTACTGCACCTGGGATGCATGTTTTGCAGCCCATCCAAATTCACCATTTACAAAATGTGAAATAGAGGGAACCTAATTGGTGCCTGGCCAGAACAGGTCGCTTCGCATCCTGAAATTTCCATGACAAACTGCTACAGGTACACTAGTCGTAAGCTTACACTAGCCAAGTTATGTTTGCAGTTTGCAAAATTGCCAGAAATCAAACCAGCAGATACAAGATGCACCAGTGTGTAGTGCAGTGCCTGCAGATCCGCAGATAAAGCCAACAGCAACAAAATGCGCGTCCGACAAGACCAACACCACACCTGCACGACGTCGGACGAGCGGCACTGCCCATTACCAAATACCAATACCACAGTCCGTACAGGCGGTGCAGCGCCGCGGCTGGCCACCTAGCCCACACCCACTCCACCGGCGCCTGGCAGTTTGTGGCAGGGCGCAACGTGTGCGATGCCTCCACCCGCACCCGCGCCCGCGCGCAGCGCGCGTGGCATCCACCGTCCGGACGGAACGGCAGAGGCCGGCGCGCGCTGCCGGGAGGTAGCCTGTCTGCAGCACGTGACGCCCGATCGACCTCATGTCAGAAACTGCAAACAGAAGACTGAAGAGTTCAGACATTTCAGACAAGCTTCTGAAGACGAAGAAACTTCAGAGAAAATGAATGGTCAAGATCTGTCCATACCGGTTGGACATGATATCAACGGTCGTTATACATTATATTATTTACTGTTTGAGTCCTTTAGTCTCAATTACCAGGAACACTTATTTTCGGTTGTAATTGCTCTGGTTGAGCTGTAACTTGGTTTTAACCGTGGGATTCAATCGAACACTTATAAACCCTGAAAATGGAATGAGAAGGGCATAATGCCATTATTCCAAACCCTAGTTCGTTCTTCGTTATAGCTTTTAGCCGTAACACTTTCCCCAAATCCTCCAGATCCAATCTGGGATCTGACAAAGGGTATCAGAGCACTGGATGATCCTTGGCGGCGATTCCATTTGAAGAAGCTGGGTTGGTGTACTTCAGTCACCCTAAAATCCCTGGCCTAATCAGATCCAGGCGGCGGAAGAAATCAAGAGTAAGGAAAGGAAAAATGACCAAACCGGCGATGAGGTCTGAGAGTGACACATCAGAATTAATCGCGGTGAGGCAGGAAGCGATGGAAACCAAGAGTAAGGTGGAATCGATGCATCAACATTTGGGCGAACTGCAGTCGCAAGTCACTGGTATACAATCTCAGATGAATAGGATTGAATCCTTGTTACAAGGGCTGTCAACGGCGCAACATCATGCTACAGAACAACACAATGGAGTCGGAGCTTTTCTGGCTAGAAATGATGATACCGCAAGACTTCCAACAGATCCAGCAAAGGCCCAGGAGATTGAGATGGAGATCATGAGAAGAATCAAAGCACTCAACCACGTTCAGTTGAATAGCACTCAAGGAGTTAACTTCAACAATACCCCAGAGGTAAATCTGAGCCATCCCCCTACTGGTCCATCTGCTGCTCCTGTTTTTTGGGGTCAGAACATTTCATCACCTACAACACCTAGATCTCCTACTTTTAACAAGGTGGAGCATGAAAGGGATCAGTATTATGCTAGACAGTGGAATCCAAACCCCAACAATGAAAGAGTGAATTCCTTTTACAAATCTATTGCCAGAGGACCGAAGATTGATTTTCCAAAGTTTGATGGAAGTGATCCCCTAGAATGGATTAGGCAGAGTGAAACATATTTCGCTATAGCTAATGTTCCTGATGAGGCAAATTTTGATTTGACACAAATGTATATGGTTGGGAGAGGAGACAATTGGCTTAGGAGTACAGGCATGCTGTGGAATCCCCTACCTTGGCCAAATTTTTGCAGATTGATATGTGATAGATTTGCACAATATAGTGGGTATGAAGTGCTTGAGAATTTCCATTCGGTGAAGCAGTATAACCTGAACATATCTAAGTATATTGACAACTTTGAGGAAGTCATGGCAGTCTACAAGATTGAAAATCCACTGCAAAATGAACAGTTCTTTGTAAAATGTTTTGTGAATGGGTTGAGACAGGAAGTTAAGCACTATCTTAAACCTTTGAAACCACAAACATTATGTGAAGCCTATTGGATGTCTAAAGATATGGAGAAAGGAATTGGAGCTGTAGCTAAGAGAGGAATACACAATACCCCTGTTGGTCAGCAAAAGGGATGATACATTGTCAATACAAACAGGAGTAAAGCTCAAACAAGCCAGAATCTTCCAAAGAAAGAAATGGGAAACAAAAACACAACTCCTTTTACTCCTGGAATCTGAAGATACTGTGGGGGTAAGTGGTACCTTGGACATAGATGTAAACAATATCAAAATGTGAACCTACTAGTCATAGAAGAAGGGGATGATGAACAAAGGGGAAAGGATATAGAAGAAAGTTCTCCAGAAGTTAATGAAGAAGAATTTCCTAACCTAGAAATAGGGGAACAACTGATGCACATCTCCATTCAGGCTGTACAAGGATTAAATCATACTACAACATATACCTTAGCTTTATGCATGGGAGGGAGACGAGGTGTAGCACTTTTGGACAGTGGAAGCACCCACACATTCATTGACCTGAAATTCGCCCTCAAAACTGCTTGCAAGATTCAAAACAATTCATTAAAAAAGGTGACAGTAGCAGGAGGAGGGGTGATAATGACTGGAGCTCATATACCCAACACAAAATACTTCCTCAATGGACAAGCTTTTAACAACCCATTCAAAATACTCCAACTCAAAGGATATGATGTTGTGTTGGGGTGTGAGGACCTGACCCGAGAGGACCCGGAGGGGTCTCCCAGGACCACCCAGGAGATCCAACCGAACCACCCAAAGGTTTGGGATGTCCTCCGAGACTTCCCAAGAGGTCCCCTAGGACCTCCCGGAGGTCCTCCAAGACCACCCAGGAGGACTCGAAGGTCCACCCAGGAGATCTTCAGGACCACCCGGACGTCCCGGTCTCTGTGCGCTGAGCTAGTCCCAAGATTAGCAAGCTAGCTCGCACAGACTCAACATTGGTGACATCACTTCCTTTGGTAAGTAGTCTAGAGCTCGGGACAAGACCTTTACAAAGGTCAGTCCTGACTTGGTTCTGCCCGCTAAGGATTCGCCATGCTTAGGCCCCCTCTTGCGCCATTTCGACCACCACGGCAGAACCGCATCAGGATCTCGCTAATTAGTTGGCCAGGACCACCCCACCCTGAACTTGTGGTTGCACGGGAATGACCCAGATCGATGGCGTACAAGGTTAAGTCCTTAGTTGGCTGCTCAGGCGAATCTGACCACAAACCCAGTGTGCTCAAGGCACCCACTACTCACTCCTTGACTACTCGCCCGAGCATAAAACATTTTCTGGTTCAACCCGGCCAAATAACCATTCTGGTCTTGGCACACAAATTTTAACAATAGTGGCATTGCCACCATTCCATAGTTCATTAGTCAGGTTCAACATTCTTTAAGTTATGAGATTGCGAGATCAATCGTCTACTAGAGCATGGCTAAGCAATCTAGCGCACCCATGTTGGTATACAAAGACATAACCAACTAAAATAACCCATCCTACGGATGAAAAAGGATACATGTCAACATGTTGCTTTCAACCATACCAAGGAGTCATATTGGCAAGTGGTAATTAACTACTCCCAAAACTATTTTCTATAAAACTAGCCATGCATGTTTATATCAAAATAATATACTTTTTGCAAAAATGGGTTCAATATGATTAAAGGTCTATGACTTGCCTCCAGTGAAGGGTTGAGCTGCTTCAGCAGAATTCGTTGGGTCTAGGGGGCCTTCAGAACTGCCGGATCCTACATGCGTGAACAGGAACCAAGTAAATAAAACAAATCCATGAAAACTTCAAAGAAAAGAACCAAACTAAAGCCAAAAGAAAGACACGGGTTCAGAGCGAAGATAGGAACTTGAATCACTGATTCGGAGTTCCGAAAGAGGGAGAAAGAGCTCCTCAAAAGGAGGTCTTGAGCTGGGAGGGAGGTCCAAAGCTCTGGAAAAACAAAAGGGAGGCAAGGGGGCCTCTCGGGTACTTTATATAAGCACGGGGAGGTCCGGGGAGGAGGACAGTGCATTTAATGCACTTGAAGGAAGCAGGTAAAAGAGGTGACAAAAGAGGAAAAGACAAGGTATGGTGGAAGTGACATCATTTAATACGACATTACCACATTAAATGCACGAAGACTTCCCCAGATCGAGACCGAGAGGCGGTCCCACAAGAGGGGTGGTCGAGACCAAGGGAAGGTAGTGACCGCAAGGGTGGTTTCTACAAAAAGACCAAGGAGGAGATTGCTACCACGAGGGGAGGTCGTGACCCAGAGGGAGGTCCTGGCCTCAAGAGGGTGGTCTTTGCAAGAAGACCGAGGAGGCGGTCTTTACATAAAGACCGGGAAGGGTGGTCTTTGCAAAAAGACCACAGGGAGGTCCCGACTCAAGGAGGTCACGGCAAAACGACAAAAAGAGAAGGTTGCGGCCTCAGAGGGAGGTCGCGGCAAAACGACAAAGAGAGGAGGTCGCGGAGAGGAGAGTGGTCTTTGCAAAAAGACCGAAGAGAGTGGTCTTTGCAAAAGACCAAAAGATCCTGAGGACTAGGAGGTCCTGAGGAACAAGGCAAGGCATGACGAAGCAGGGCCGTCCGATCTTGATCGGGCGATCCACAACGCCTGAGAACATTCAGACCATTGGAACCTTCAATCTCTATCGGGCCATCCGATTTGGATCAGGCGGTCCTCAAGAGGGGAGGGCGCAGGCTGCGCGAAACGGAAGGGGAGGTCCTAACGTAAAGGAGGTTTGAACCAACGAGGAGGTCCAAACGAAGAGGAAGGTCCAAACAGAGAAGGAGGCCTAGACCGGAAGGAGGTCGAAACAGAGATGGAGGTTTAGACCAAAAGGAGATTTAAACCCCATGGGAGATCTAAACCATCAGGGAGGAGGAGGGGAGTAGGGCTGACAGGTGGGGCCAATCAACCACACGGGAGGGGTGGTTAAACCAAAAAGGGTGGTCGCGACCAGCAAGGGTGGTCTTTGCAAAAAGACCGAGGAGGGTGGTCTTTACAAAACGACCACAAGGACGGGGAGGTCCAAGACAGGCTGAAGCGCGCACCTGAACTCGACTTGATCTGACCGTCCGACCTTAATCGGATGGCCCAAACCAGAGGTGAAGTTCGGTCTGCAAGAACAACACAAATCATTGGACCGTCCAAGCCCGATCGGACGGCTTAGACTGAGCGCGCTCACGCGAGGGGAGAGGAAAAAGGGATCGACGGTGGGGAGGTCCAAATGAGGGGAGGTCTGGACCCTCAAATCCAAACAAGGGGAGGTCTCAACGGTCCAGATGAACACAAGGGAGATCTCGACGGTCAAGACAAACACAGAGGAGGTCCCGACGGTCAAGATGAACACAAGGGAGATCTCGACGGTCAAGACAAGCACAGAGGAGGTCCCTACGGTCAAGATGAACACAAGGGAGATCTCGACGGTCAAGACAAACACAGAGGAGGTCCCGACGGTCAAGATGAACACAAGGGAGATCCCGAACCCGCGAAGGAAAAAGGGTTGAGCGGGAAGGGGATCCAGAAAGGGGAAATTCAACCTGAACCTTGAATTTCAGAAATCAAGGACATTTGAAACACACACTCGAGCTTGGAGCACCTCAGGGGTGGTCGTGGCCCAAGGGGTGGTCAAAACCAAAGGATGGTTTGGACTGGGAGGGAGGTCCGAACCGCAAGGAAGGTCCAAAGGAAAGGGAGGTCTGAACCAAAGAGAAGGTTCAAACGAAAAGGAGGTCTAGATCAAGAAGGAGGTCTAAACAGAGAAAGAGGTTTAAACAGCAAGGAGGTCTAAGCCCCAAAGGGAGGTCTAGACTAAAGGGAAGTCCAACCAAAAGTCCCAAGGGGAGGTCAAAGGAGGCCGTGACCAAAAGGTGGTCTAACCCAAGAGGGACAGAGAGGGAGGTCTAAACCCCAAGGAAGGAGGGCTAAGCCCACAGAAAACGAAACGATCGAAAGAAAAGGATTCGCAAAACACCTGAGAACTCTCAGCAATACTCCAGAATAAACCAAACCCGGATTAATTGAAGTTGGATTAATTCATATTAAATCTCTAAATTTTTAAAATATTTAAGTTAAGCTGGAGCAATTCAACAAAATCGAATGGTTTTTTTTTATTTGGAAAAAGTCCGGTTTACTCCCCTGAACTATCAGAAAAGTCTGATTTACCCCCTGAACTACAAAACCAGTTATTTAACCCCCTGAACTTGTCAAATCCAGTCAAATAACCTCCCGTAGCGGTTTGGAGCGGTGGTTTTGCTGACGTGGCCGGTTTTGTCCTAGTCAGCGTGTATGTGTCATCCAAATCGGCATGTATGTGTCATCCAAGTCGAGATCAAACGGCTACACCCTTTCAACCCAAGTGCATTTCACAAACATCTTGAGTGCGTTCGGACGCGAGCAAGGAATGGGAGTGGGAGAAATGCAGGAAGCGAAGCGGTGGGAGGCGAATGAGGACAATGGCGATGGACGGGAGGCGACGCGACAGTCTCCACTGCAGTTCCTCGGACCGCTTACCACCGCCATCAGGCGCCGCCGCAGGCTCGCCAAGGCTCTCGACATGGCGCGACTGGTCACCTGTCCTCCTCCCCACCACCTCAACGGCCTCGCCTCCCCATCCCGACGAGGCGAGCACGCCATGGCCTCTGCTGGACCTCCTCCGGCCTCCGTGGCGGTTCCCAATTCGATTTTTTATCCGAACTTTTAGAATATGTCGAGGCGCTTGGGCCGAGGAAGATAAGCGCGGGGTTGGGCTTGCTGCCTCTGCTGAAGGTGAGGCGGAGAGGAGGAGGAGGTAGGGAGCACGAGGACGGCGAAGGCGATGTCGGAGAGCGGCACAGTGGTGGAGAAGGCGAGCACGGCCGCCGCGCCAGCGTGTTGAGTCGCTTGATGGAGAAGAGGTAGTAGTGGTGGTGCGGGGTGGGGAGACTTAGGTGGGAGCTTCTGCGGCCACCTCCTCCTGCCTCCGTGGGAGACGCGCCGCCGCCCAAGCTGGCCACAAGGGAAGGAGCTGACACCATGGGTGGCGCGGCCCCACCACGCCGCCTTCCACTTTGCGCGCTTCCATCCTCCACTGACTCGCCTCCGACGCCGACGCCTACCGCCAGTTAACCTCGAGCTAGCGATACCGCTTCCATCTTCCAGCCGATCGCGGCAGCCGGCCAACCTCGACCTTGCCGTTATTAGCCGCCGCAGCCACCCGCACCATGGCTTCTCGCGCTCATCTGCATCTGCAGCCGACGAACGCCCGCCATCTTGGGTGTTGTCCTTCTCGCTGCCCACGGGCGAGTAGTACCCAAGATCATTCATTAGCGAGCCGCATGACCAAGAGGGGACGGCGGGCCAAGGGGACGGCGGTGGCGGGCAGGCGGCGGCGACGGTGGCGGCACTAGGAGCCGGGCCGGCCGGTGGAAGTGGGGAGCCGAAGAGCAAAACTCAAGAGGGAGTTAATGGAGGGAGAGAGAGAGAGATGAAGAAGAAGCTGAGAAGATGACTGGGACACACGTAGTCATGACTTAGACAAATGAGAGTTCCACGTGTCAAAAATCGGCCACGTCAGCAAAACCACCGCTCCAAACCGCTACGGGGGGTTATTTGACCGGATTTGACAAGTTCAGGGGGTTAAATAACCGGTTTTGTAGTTCAGGGGGTAAACCAGACTTTTCTGATAGTTCAGGGGAGTAAACCGGACTTTTTCCTTCTTATTTTGATTTTTTTTAAAAAAAATCCCGAAAATTGGGATGTTACATGGGTTGTGACTAGATATATAATCACAACCCCATAAATCTAGATCTTAGAACTAGAAGGCTGATCATTATGAAGGAAGGAAGTACTGAAATAATCCTAGAAGAACAAACTCATTCTGATTCTCTAGAGATAGTAAACTCTTATGCTCTTAACAAGCTATCAGTTAAAGAGATTTCAGGGTATGTGGTGGAATTGCAGACCAGAAAAAGGAAGGAAGAACCTATCATAATACAACCACCTTATCAAGAATTGATTCAGAAATACAATGACATTTTCCAAGAGCCCCAAGGATTACCACCTGAAAGAAGCTGTAATCACCACATTCCTACTAAGGAGTGGAACCTCCCAATATCAGACCTTACAGAGTGCCTTATCATAAAAAAGATGAGATGGAACAGCAGATCCAAAAAATGCTAGAATCCTCAATTATCAGACCCAGTTCCAGTCCTTATGCATCACCCGCTATTCTTGTCAAGAAGAAGGATGGATCATGGAGACTATGCATTGATTATAGAAAGTTGAATGCCCAGACTGTCAAGAACAAGTATCCAATTCCTGTCATTGAAGACTTGCTAGATGAATTACATGGGGCTACTATTTTCAGCAAGCTTGATATGAGATCTGGGTATCACTAGATCAGAATGAACAAAGTTGACATATTTAAGACTGCATTCAGAACATATTTAGGCCACAATGAATATCTAGTCATGCTCTTTGGCCTAACCAACGCACCAGCTACTTTTCAATCCCTGATGAACAATATTTCTACCAACTACTTGAGAAAATTCATATTCGTATTATTTGATGACATTCTTGTGTACAGTAAGGGTAGCAATGAACATGTACAACACCTAGCTATAGTACTTGAGTTACTTAGACATCACCAGTTATATGCTAAATTAAACAAATGTGTGATTGCTACACCTCAAATAGAGTATCTTGGTCATGTGATCTCGGGAGAAGGAGTGGCTACTGGCCCAAATAAGATCAGTGTAATCAAGAATTGGCCAAAACCAAAAGATGCATCTCAGTTAAGGAGTTTTTTTGGGAATGACTGGTTACTATAGAAGATTTGTGAGAAACTATGGCCTGATCTGCAGACCATCACATGACATGCTTAAGAAAGAAGGCTTTGGTTGGCAAGAATCACAAGATGCAGCCTTTGAGGAGTTAAAGAATGGCTTGATCACTTCACCAGTAATGGCATTGCCAAATTTTTCTGAACCTTTTACAGTGGAGACTGATGCTAGTGGAGTAGGAATTGGGGGAGTCTTAATGCAAAAAGGGAGGCCAATAGCTTATTTCAGTAAAACATTAGGGGAGAGGTCTGCTGCCCTATCCACTTATGATAGAGAAGCTATGGCAATCCTTGAAGCTTTGAAGAGATGGAGGCGTTATTTCTTGGGTAATCAATTGATAATCAAAACAGATCAACAAAGCCTCAAGTTTATGACTGGACATAAGATATTAGATGGGATTCATCACAAACTGATGTTAAGATTGCTAGAATTTGACTATGCTATAGAGTATAAGCAAGGCAAGGAGAAGAAAGTAGCTGATGCTTTATCAAGAAGAGAGACTCCCACAGTAAGGGCAATCACTATGACTGTTCCTACTTGGATGGAATCAGTAGAAAATAGTTACCAAAATGATGCCCAATGCAAGACATTGAGGGAACATCTAGCATTGACTCCAAATCCTGAATCAGGGTATACCTATAATTCTGGAGTGTTGAGATACAAAGGGAGAATCTATGTGAGCAATGACACTGAGCTGAGGCAGAACATCATCAGCTCCTTGCACACTTCTGTGGTGGGAGGTCATTCTGGCAGAGTTGCAACCTATCAAAGGATCAAGGGCCTCTTCTATTGGCCTGGAATGAAGAAGGAGATTCATGTCTTTGTTCAAGAGTGCGCGGTTCGTCAACGCTCGAAATCTGAACATTGCCACTACCCAGGTTTACTAGACCCTCTGCCGGTTCCCGATATGGCATGGATGCATATATCCATGGATTTTATTGAAGGAATGCCCAATTCAAAAGGTAAAGACGTAATATTTGTGGTGGTTGACTGATTCACCACATATGCTCATTTTATTCCATTGTCCCATCCCTACTCAGTTCAGTCGGTCATTCAAGCATTTATTGATAATGTATTCAAACTTCATGGATTCCCAGTAGCAATTGTTTCAGACCGAGATAGGATATTCACTAGCAAGTTATGGCAAGAGCTATTCAAAGCCTTGAAAGTATAATTGAGGTTTAGCACCGCTTACCACCCTCAATCTGATGGACAAACCGAAAGGGTTAACCAATATGTGGAATCTTACTTAAGATGCATGGCATTTCAAGAGCCCAGAAATTGGTTGTCTTGGTTATCTTTATCGGAATGGTGGTATAATTCTACTTTTCATACTTCACTCAAGATCTCTCCCTTTCAGGCATTGTATGGTTTTCCTCCCCCTCTGATTAATGAAGTATCAGTTCCTGAAGATGAGGAAGCTAGAAACTTCCTGGAAGAGAAGCAAAGGATGCTAAATAGGCTGAAGGAGAATCTTGCACAAGCCCAGTCCAGGATGAAGAAATACGCTGATCTTAACCGAAGTGAGAGGCAATTCATTGTAGGGGATATGGTTTACTTAAAGATGCAATCATACCGAACAGCAGCTTTTGGATTCAGGCAAGCTTTGAAACTCACCAGTAGATATTATGGGCCCTTTAGAGTAATGCAGAAAGTGGGTAGAGTAGCTTACCGTTTGCAGCTACCAGAAGGAGTTGGAATACATCCAGTCTTTCATGTTAGCCAACTCAAACAACATTGTGGATCAAGTGTTGTTCCAAGTACCGATTTACCTCTGGTTAGCAAAGATGGGAGGATCAAGACTGAACCGATGCAAGTGTTGGAGATAAAGGCCTTGCCCAGAAATAAGCTGCTGGTAACCCAATGGTTGATTCAATAGGTCAATTTGCCGCCGGAGAGTATCGTGGGAGGATGCCGACTTTATCAAGGCAACTTTTCTGGAATTCTATTCTAATACCATTCGATCAGTTCACAAATTCTGAAACTTGAGGACAAGTGGAATCTCAGAAGGAGGCACTGTCAGAAACTGCAAACAGAAGACTGAAGAGTTCAGACATTTCAAACAAGCTTCTGAAGACGAAGAAACTTCAGAGAAAATGAATGGTCAAGATCTGTCCATACCGGTTGGACATGATATCTTATACATTATATTATTTACTGTTTGAGTCCTTTAGTCTCAATTACCAGGAACAGTTATTTTCGGTTGTAATTGCTCTGGTTGAGCTGTAACTCGGTTTTAACCGTGGGATTCAATCGAACACTTATAAACCCTGAAAATGGAATGAGAAGGGCATAATGCCATTATTCCAAACCCTAGTTCGTTCTTAGTTATAGCTTTTAGCCGTAGCACTTTCCCCAAATCCTCCAGATCCAATCTAGGATCTGACACCTCACCGTGTGCGGCGCCAGCGCGCTCCCACGTCCCAAGTGGATGGCGCCGCTGCGGCCGATCCTTGCGTACAGAACGCCTGCCCGACGTCCCGAGCTCTAGCACTTGCTTCGAGTTGACTGCAATTGGCACGAGCAAATCTGTTCAAGGTAGGGTGAAGAACCTACAGATCATTATAAACCCACTAGGCCGACTTATCGCAGGCTGTTAACGCTACTGCTGCAACTAAACGAAAGACCTCATGTTCACAACAAAACCAAGTTCGGTGTCAGGACACTAGTAGGTAGTAACAGACAAAAACCTCAACGACGAGTTGAAAATGGCGTGGTTAGTTAAGGAGACACTGTGTAGCATCAAATCTTTATCGAGTTAGAAAAAAATTGAGATGAAAAAAATTGAGATGTTCCATCCGAGACCGCCGCTGTACAGCTATCAATAGCTTCCAAAACCACATTAAAAAAAAAAGCTTTCCCTGGAGACCAGCCTCCAGCTATCATTCATCACCCGAAAACAGCCTGATGATCTCGTAAAAGAATCTATATGAATGACAAAATAAAAACAGCCATCTACTATTCAATATGGGATTATGCCTGGACAGTGCTTCGCTCTGACACTGCCTCGAACATAGACAGAAGACATTCTCAACTGGTGGATCGGCAGATCTCATTCTGGGGAGGCAAATAGCAGAAAGGGCCAAGCCTCACTGATTATTCTGATCCTTTGGCAGATCTGGAGGGAAAGAAATAGACGGATTTTCCAACATCAGAGAAAAGATGCAACATGAATGATGGCGATCATCAAAGAAGAAACCTGGGCATGGACGATATGCGGGGCGACCAAGCTTCAGGCCTATGTGTGCGGGGAAACTCACAGCATGGCTCAATCCTAAAAACACCGACTTCTATTCTCCCCAACTGCGGGAGCTTAGTCTTATTTTTTGCTTTTGCTTCGTTGCTTAAGACATGCATAGAATGTCTCGCCTTTGGTTTTGATTTTGTATGATTGAACTTGCTTTATCCTTCTTTAATGCATAAGGGCAGCTCCTCCTGCCGTTACCTAAAAAAAAACATAGACAGAAGGTGGGAAACCACACTGCAAATGGAAACATTCACAAGGCGGTCACTGAAACCGTTAATTGCCGTCTTGGATAGGATTGAAACTTCAGGACAGACTGAGCTTCCTTCAATCAACTCGCTCCATGCTGCGTCTTCCTCGTTCAGATTGGATTCTCGCAAGAGTTGTAATACTTTATCTAGGTGAGCAACGTTCCTACCTGCTCCACAGCCAGTGGCGGTTGCAGCACCCACTGCATTTGCTAGTGTTAATGTGCTAATCGCCGGCAAGTTGTGGAGGAACCCGAAAGCTATAGCAGCAGTAAAGCTATCTCCACATCCAACCGTGTCCACAACGTCAATCTAATGGAGATACAGAGCATAGTGAATACTAAGAATGTGACAATTCAGGCAAATAACTTCGATTAATTTTGACACACTTCACAAACAAAGATCCTTCATCAGCATAGTACATACCTTAAAAGAAGGTGCACAGGAAACAGCACTTCCAGTGATCATGATTGATCCTTTCGAACCCATTTTGATGACAATCCACTTTGTGCGGATCCCCCTCTTTAGCAACTCTTGACCTGCCTGAATTGGGTTTCTGATGTTCGTTAGGGACTCAGCCTGTCAAACCAATAAACAGCAATATTAGAGAAATGAGGCAAAACCCATGAATAAATAAACAACACTGATGTCACTGTGCTCTAAGTCAGCCCAGATTCAGCAAATAAAATATTTACAAAAGCACATTTATCTTTGGCAGTGTGGTACCTTTTAATCTTTTTTTTTGGGGATAAATGTTTGTATTTTTTATCTAATCATTGGGAAAAAGCAGGACTACATACGAAAAATTCAAGATCTACCAACCAGAACATCATTATTTTTAGAAATACATGCACCTTATATATTATTGATCATCAACAATAGGGTTGCACAGGGAATTATAAACATGAGTAAGAAAATCTGGAACCCTACCAACCCCAAAAAAGATATCACGAAAAGTATGCCATTTATAGTTTGTTTGCTTTTACTAGTGAAGCCCGTCAAGCAAAAGAATAAGCCTACAAGATATCTATTGCACTGAATATATGTACATATTATCATTCTTCTGTAAACAGAAGTTACATGTGATTTTTCAAGAAATCATGCAAGGTCAGTTCAGTCGTCTATAATGGCAAGCAAATCAGCATAGAAATAGAATATACAACAGGTGGCCAGGTGGCATAGATAACAAAATAGTAAATCAGACATAATCCTGCAAACCCATCCAACTATAGGGCTTGTATGTAGGTCAACTAACCTCATCTGATGTCAAAAGGAGAACATCACTGAACTTCAGACAGTGCTCAAGTGCTCTCTGTTCATCCAGGGTCCCATGTAACAGAGATTTTCCACGGGGCCCAGGATCAAAGAATACTGTTGTTCCCGCATCAATCGCACAATCAATAGCAGATGTGATCACATCAGGGAAAAATTCATCAAAAGCATAGCCATTGCAAAACAATATTTTGGAGTGATGAATAGCTGTCTTGGTTTCTGCTGGAAGTTTTCGTATCCAACTAAAAGCTGGCTCTTCACTAAAGTCCGCATGGCTGGAATTGCAAAGAAACAAACACTGATAAATAACAATGCAGATCACATCAACAAGAATATTAGCTAACCTAAATTTTAATATCATAATGAAAACATGAAGAGAATAAGGAGTGCACGAGAACTGTAAAATTCTAACCTGCAAAATCCATGTCTCTGAAATGGGTCTACAAGAACCCAACATAGAAGCGTCTCATAGGCTTGTCGACGTGGACTAGCATCAGTATTTTCAAGCATCCCAACAACATTAATGCCCTCTGCCTCAAGCACATCAAGAAGAAACTTTCCATAAACTTCCTCTCCTACATGCCCCAGTGTGGAACAGCGAAGCCCAAGCCTAGCTGCAGCAAAGGCCAAGTTGCAGTTCCCACCAGCCTCCCAAAATTTCTATTCAAGTGATAAAAAGGCAAAATGTTCAGAACAGTTAACAATGGGATGTTTCATAATCGATCATCAATCGTGGTGTTCTCAATTTATTATAGAGTATTACTAATGAAGCATGAAACATCAATCGTCAATCGTAGTGTTATCAATTTATCATAGAGTATCGCCCGATTCTCCACATTCCCCGAAGCAGATTAACCTCAGCAGAAACAATGAACCAAAAACAATGATCCATTTCTGGAATCCATCATACACTCACACCGACCAATCATCCACACAGACCGCATAACGGCATGGGTTATTGATTTCTGCTCTGTCTTCAGCTGTTCACATCTGGTTTCAATCCAGACTTCCAGTTACTCACCCGCACTCGCAAGTTCCTGTTTTCGTCACAACACAACAGACGCAGCCACTAATGGAATGTCTACAATTCTACATCTCATCTTTCAGTTCTCACAGAAACAACCAGTCTACCGCTAAATACAACTAAGAAACAACCGCATAAAGCAAAAAGGCTGTAAATTTTCCAACTGTTGCACAAGAATTTAGAACCAAATCAGTGACCCTAAAGTTCAAGCTCCCACATTTCTCCAGCTCCACCGTATCTAATGCTAAATCCAATCAATTTGGCCCTAAATTTCCAATCACGGCACAACAATTTGAGAGCAAACCAGAGCTCCCGCACCCCAACAAGTAAATGGAGTCGACCTCGACCTGGTCGGGCGGCGAGGCGGCGAGGCGCTCCATGTAGGCCTTCCGCTCCTCACGCTGCGCCGGCGGGAGGCGAGGCACGCTGAGCACGACGTCGACGCAGAGGTTGCCGAGCGTGGCGAGGTCCGTCTCCTTCCCCTCCCCGCCCTCCGGCAGCGGCCTCCTCCTGGCCTCGTTGACGGCGCCGGAGACGGCGACGGCGCGCGGCCGGGCCCCGCCGGCGAGGCGGCGGCGCGGAGGGAGGTGGAGGAGAGGCTGCGGCAGGTCGCACCGTGGAAGCGGGAGCGGGATGCGGGAGACGGAGACGGAGGCGGGGTGCGGGTGAGGGTTTAGGGTTTGGAGAGCCATTGGAGAGGGGAGGGGAGAGATGTCGAGGTGGGGGAGGAGGCTGAGTGTCAAGCGAGAGAGGGAGGGAACCGCCGCAAAATTGGAAAGTATGTGATGAGCCGATGCGATCTTGTATTCGTGTATATGAAACAGTTGAAAGTTGCGTCATGTGGAACACTATCTTCGAATTTTTTTAAATAATATTAATTTTTAAAGATAATTACAAAAATAAATAACCAATTTTTTTTTTACAAAAATAGGCTACTGTCACTACTTGAAATGGCGAAATTTTCCTGTTGTCATTCCAATTGGCGACAAGATACTGTCGCCAAATGGAACAGTACCGAGAGAGTTCTGTCGCCAATTGAACTGGTAATAGAACAATTTCGTCATTCCAAATGGCGACAGATTGAAATGGAGAAATTTTCCTGTTGTCATTCCAATTGGCGATAGGATATTGTCGCCAAATGGAACAGTACTGAGAGAGTTCTGTCGCCAATTAAACTGGCAACAGGACAATTTTGTCGTTCCAAATGGCGATAGGAACCTGTCGCCATTTGGAACGACGAAATTATCCTATATATTTTTTTAATTTATTTGTAGAGAATTTACCCTAAAGATTTAGTGCATTTCACAAAGTTTGTTGGTAATACCTTGAAGTGTCCATGTAGTTAAGAATCCGAAATTAGAGAAGATAATGAAATATAAACAGAGAATGCGAAGATACCTTGAAGTGTCCAATTGGAACAATGTCAAGAGGGTTCTATCGCCAATTAAACTGGCAAAAAGACAATTTTATTTTATTTTTTATTTTAGTTATTTTTTGTTAGAATTCATGTACAAATCATATTTCTATTTTTCTATTTTTTGAATTATATTTATTCATGTATTTTACTTAAGAATTCTTATGGAAATTATATTTTATTTTTTATTCTAATTTCGATTATTTCGGATTGTACTTAAACACATACTCTTTGTTTTTAATCTAGATCCACCATAATCGACGGTGTAGATTTTTCTTTTCTTTTCATCGATTAAATTGTGAAATTTTAGCCCTTAAGAGTGGAAACGTAGTGACATCAGTTTCAACCGCTTTAATAATATAATAGATAGATAGATAGATTTCGAGTATTACTTAGGAGAAGTGGAGGACTTTTCAGGCACTCACTACTTTCTCCAGATCGGGAATATACACCTTTCACATCGCGGTGTTGCTATTTTGCTATCAAATTGTGATATGCTAAAAGCAATAGTCAAAAGGCAGCTAACGAGGATTAAAACCTCTATATATTACTTTAATACATAATTAAAAGACCATACGTCTTCGTGGTTATAACCCCTAAGGCTAACGACCCCTGTGGTTGTAAGGATTCCAGAGGTTACATAATAAGTACCCTGGTTGGATGAGGTCATGTACCCAATCCCCGACCAGATGACTGCTCGTAGAAGCAATGAACTGGTGCTTGGATCCGATTCTAAGCATATTTCTCCTGTGTGATGAATAGAGCACATGCCATATTTACTCTAAGCCGCGCGACGTTTACAGCCCTAAGACACTAACAATAACCACCATATGGTTATTGTCTCCTTCTGATATCAACAGGTAAACAGTTGATACTACACCAACAACCACCTCTCTCCGACCAGTCGCGACACTTCCAACAGATGCCTCTTCCAGGAGTAATTGCCACCACTTCGTCAACTACTTAAAGGAGGACTCAAACGGTAGAGGGGAATCTAATTCAGAAGATCAACAAACGATTGGATTACATCTGAAGCATTAGCATTAGCATAGCAATTAGTATATCAAGTGTAATTAGGGATAGTCCACTGCCTTATCAAGGGCATCTCCTGTAAAGGATCCAGTTCATAGCAATACAGAGCAATCACATTCTCTCCTAAGAACTCTTTGCTACTTTTCTCTATTTATTTTGTAAGATCGATGATTCGATCGTCGACAGCTGGCGCCGTCCGTGGAGAAGAAGGCGTTTGAGTTCTTGAAGATTACTTCGCTCAAGCATTCCTCATTCGCTCCTTTCGCTTCGTCATCGCTCATACGAACATGGATAGGGACTTGGGATGAGAAAAACTGGTTCGACCTGGCGGACTACTCCAACCTCGATATGGACGCATGCATCCGCGCAATGGAAGAAAACGGGATGTCATCATCCTCCTCTTCCATCGGCTTGCCACTCGCTGGGATTAACAAGGTCAACTAGATGGATGAGGATTCACCGCCACCATCCGTGGCGCTCCCAGAGGAACCGCTCGTTCCAACCAGTTCGGAACGTCCGAATATCTCTACAAGCCCGGTCCTCCCGACCGACAAGAATGGCGACACAAGTCCAACGCTGCAATCAGAGAATTCACGTATTTTCGATATTGTTATGGGCGACCAGTATTCGCCAACGGCTCCTATGTATTCCGGGGGCCAACCGACATTTAGTGAGGGTATTAATAAAGTTATCACCGATCGTAGGCCAAGTAGGTATAGTAAAACTCAGCATACGGTCGGCAATCCGTCGAATCAGGCTGAGTTCACCATAAAGCCCACTAGAGGCGGTGATCTCCGACCACTCCCCATCGTGGAGGCTCCTTGTGGAAGCACTAGAAGGCTCTCACTTAGTTACAACAGGAGCTCGTCGGAGGATTGCTATTGGCGCCATAAGGTTAACACAATCGGAGATATCAATCAAGATGCCGTGCACAGTCCTCCACGGGTTATCTTGCCACCACTTGTTGGTGGAAATGGTACGGGCGCTCACCACCAACTACCGGAGGTGAATGAACTGATGGACGTCGGTCAATTAATTCGCCTGTTCCTACCTCACAGCGCGTGATAGGTCGGACAAGGCAAGGCGGAGGGTTGGAAGGATATTCGACTCATCGAACGCCCACTGCTAGCCAGAATCCTCCGAGACCTTCGGCAACACTGCAAAACTTGCAACGAGTTCACGACATTCTGAATAACCTAGATCCTGCTCTAGCAGGAACTCCAGGTTATGTCCAACTTATAGGGCAGGTGTCGGAGATCCTCCAACAAACCATGCAGCGTGCAGAAATATACCGGGAGCAAAGGAACTCACAGAGCCACACCATGACTTCGTCCCAGCGCTCCTCCCTCAGCAGAGGACAACATGGTCGGACGGAGTACCGATCGATACCAAAACCCTCTCGAAGATTTTGACCAGGGAATCATGAGGGAAGATGACTCTTCCTAGCAGCCACTCCTTCTCGTCAAGAGGAAAGACTGCTTGGTTACGATGACCTTCGACATCGTCTGAAATAGATAGGTGGTCAAAGATGTAACACTAACGTCTACGACCGAATTGAGACACGAATACTAGGTATGCAAACCTAAGGAACCGGTCCCCAACTGACTACAATCCGGCTTCTTTTCAAAGAAGGCGCCACGATTCCATTACAAGCTGTTGAGCATTCTCGGCAGGGCTCCAAGCTATTCGTTGGTCGGACAGGTTCCGACCAGCCAACATAGAGAAGTTCAATGGGACTCAGAATCCATTAGAATTTCTTCAAATCTATACTACTACCATCAAAGTTGTTAGTGGTAATGACAACATGATGGCAAATTAATTGCCCACGGTCCTTGAAAGATCGGCCCAGTCATGGTTGCTCAACCTGCCGGTCGGATCTATCTACACTTGGGAGCAGCTATGCGATACTATGATTGCCAACTTTCAAGGGATGTACGACCGCCTCGGAAAGGCAGATGATATTCATCGGATCAGGTAAAAGACCAATGAAACTATTCGTCAATATATCAAGAGGTTTAGCCAGGTTTGAAATTCTATTCCAGAGGTCGTAGAGTCTTCTATCATCCAAGCTTTTAAAGCAGGATAGAGAAATCGACGGTTTACAAAGGATATTGCAATGAATCTTCCACGAACGACCGTCGAACTTTTCGACATGGCTGACAAATATGCAGCCGCTAGCAAAGCATTTGAACGGTGTAAAGCTATTGATCAAAAAGATGAAATCCCTCAACCTGGCTTGGAGAAACAAGAGAAAAAGAGTAAGAAGTCTCTCAAGGGTACGAAGAATTGCAAGCCCGACAACAAACAAGTCATTGCGATTCCTAAAAAAATTACTAAGAGCAAGAAAGACTATTCTGGTCGAAATAAGGCGAAAGCTCCGACTAACGACTACAAGAAGAACAAGAAGTGGTGCCCACTCCACCAGGCGACGGGACATGATTTGTGCACCTGTCGAGCCTGGCAAAAGAAACTGGAGGATTACTGTAACGACCCAACTCTAGGGCTCCCAAGAGGTCCTCCTGGGTCTCTAGGGAAGTCCGTCAGGACCTCCCAAGAGGTCCCGGAAAGGATCTCTTGGTTTGTCCACCAAGTCCTCCCAGGAGGTCCATTAGGACCTCCCGGAAGTCCAGAGAACAAAACCCGAGAGGGTCTTGGAGCCGTGAGCACCTCAAGACGCTTCACCGCCAAAGCCGTGGAAAAACGTGGAGGTCTAAGGGCATCCTAAGACCACCGCGACCCTCCAGAGGAGGTCGTGGGGATCGAGACCACCCCTGAGCCACACACGCTCATTCCATGAGTGGACGTGGAGGACTGGCTTGCTCCAAGGTTCCTGTGCATACTAAGCTAGTCCCAGGATCATGGCTAGCTCTTCACAAAGAATAATACAAAGGTGGTGACATCGAACGCATATTTATTATAGCAAAATATCAACAGAGTTGTTTACAAGGTGGCCTTGGGCCAAGCATAACTACCGGCACAAGAGTACAAAAGGTCCATCAAGACGCCACGAACAATCGATCGAAGGCACAACCTAATCGCTTTGATCCTCATCACTGCCAAGGTCCTCTCTTGGCAAAAATTGTAATGAGCAAGAGTGAGCACAACAACTATGCTCGCAAGTTACACCCGTGGATTAGCAAGATGACATGCATATATGGATAATCAATAGATGGCATAATATGGTTAATTTGCACAAAGCCAAGTTTCTTTCAAATACAAATACTAAGTTCCAAAGCAGGTATTCAATAGATAAAATTCATTTTTAAACTTGATTTTCGGTTGGATAACATTCATCAACAAGTTGGTGAAGGATACCTCCCGACACAAGGCTCCTCGCCCAAAAACCATGGGATAGAAATCCCAAAACAGATTTGATAAATATTTCGAAAAACCCCAAAACCAACATCTAACTCTCGAGTAGCCTTTGCCAAGACGCCCATGACCATGACACGGCTATTCAATAGATTTAACTCTGCAGAGGTTGTGCACTTTACCCACATGACATGATTTCTCTAGTTTATCCCAATCCGCCGATGCCACCTCTCACTACCAAAGGTAAGAGGTCTAGAGCTCATGACAAGGCCTTTACAGTGCATTGTTCCACCACAGCTCCTCCTAGCTAAGGTTTCACTTTCCTATGGATAGAAACCCAGCGGAAGGCGCCCTCTTGCAGTAGTGGGAACAGTTGGTTATAAAAGACCATTGGCCATAAAAGACCTCCCACACCTCCAATGGAACAACTTGTGGTAGAACTTTGCAAATTATTCTGCCAGGTCCCATGCCCCATTCTGGAGACATGTGGTTGCACGATTGTGGCATAGCCCATTATAGGCATGGCATTGGTCGCTCAAAGACAGGTCCTCAAATGACTAGGGCGGCTTTCACAAACCACGGCACCGCCATAGAAATGGCATGGTCCTGCATACACATGCACCATCCAAGCAACCATCCGCCCAATCAATTCCATTTTCCTTTTCTTTGCTTTCCAAAGAACATTTTCATCCTCCCATGACAACCCAATGTCATGGTGAAAACATTTAAAACAAGAATTGGTCATGATGGTAAAGATTTTCCCCAAATCAATACTTTTGGTCTAAGCATGACTAAGCATATGTTTTTCAAATGGCTCCTGGTTCAAACTATTGTATCAACCAGATTTTGTCTAAGGTGACAACAATTTTGGTTCAATGTCAAAGTTGGTCATATGAAGGGAATAGGCATAACTATGTGTTTAAAGACAGGTATTGAAATAACTTGGTAGAAATAAGCATGCATTGTACTTTGAAATTGAACATAAATAAATTGAATTATTAGGTGCAATATGATCAAGAGTGCAACTTGCCTTGCTCACTATCCCGAGAATCTTCCTCAAGACACCTCGCACTCCTTGGAGTCTTCGCAATCTCTACGTGAAAAGGGCAAGTTCAATCAAAGCTCAACTAAAGAACCAACTGAGATCAACAAGAAAATCAAGCGAACCCCAGAGGGAACCCAAAACTCAACCAACAGGGAGAGATCTATATTTTAGAATAGGTTCTTTTGGAAGAGGTCCAAGCTTACAGAGGAAGTGGTCTTTAACAAAAGACCCCAAAAGAGTGATTTAGCCACGTAACGGAAGGTCCCGAGATATGATCCTTACGCTTTGCCGAAGGGGACAGAGGGAGTGTTCCTTGCACAAAGACCAGGGAGGAGCTCCTCATATAAAAGCCATAGAAATCCAGAAGGTACCCACAAGAGGAGGTCCTGAGAAGGACATAGCCAGCTTAATGTGGCGGCAAGAATAAGAGTAGAGCAGATCACCAAGGGACTTACCAGGGACAAGAAGGAGACAATGGATGAAGGGGAGGTCGTGGGGCAACAAGGTTTTCCCTGGAAGTCACTGAGCGAGAGCTAAGATGATGAGCGTGAAGAACGGTAATGTAGTAGGGTTTTCTGGACTAATCATAGCCAAAGTGGGTGAAGAAAACTAGGAGCTTACGTATCAAGGATAAGTACAAAAATTGGTCAAAAATAGGTGAGTGACAGGGCAGGTGTCACTACCACCTTGGTAAAAAGGTACGAGGAAAGGACAACATATATTGCTATGGAAAGGAACAAGGAAGGATGTCGAGTACGCCTAAGTGACTAAATTAGAGTAAACGCCACGTATATGGATGCATTTAATGTGACATGACACGCATTAAATGCCCAAGATATTAACGTGGCGAGGAAATGAGAATGACCAAGGTCGACAAGTGGGGCCACCAACTTAGAAACAGACGGGTCAAGGAGGGAGGTCTTGCCTCATGAGAGGTCCTTGAGGAGGTCCAAGGGGCTTAGGAGGTCCTAGGCCCAAAGGACAAGGAGGTCTAAAGGTTGGGAGGTCTAGACATGCAGAGGAGGTCTCGACATGGGAGGTCCCTGACGGTCAGATCTCTTCAAGGGAGGTCTGGCGAGAAGGTCCAGAGTCAGGTCTAAAAGGCCACAGAGAAATCTTGGACAGGAGGTCTAGAGGACTACAAGGAGGTCCCGTGGTTGGGATCAAGAGCAGGTTGAGGTCCGGGCGGTTGGATCTCCGAGAGGGAGGTCCAACAGCCAAGATCAAAGGTGAAGGTGAGGTTCCCAGAGGGAAATAATGCACGGGGAGGTCTGGACCTTTGGATTCGAAATAAGGAGAGGTCCGAACCGTTAGATCTAAACAAAGGAGAGGTCCAAAGGAGGGTTCCAAGAAAGAGGATCCCACTGAGGAGATCCACAAAAGGTGGTTCCAAAAGAAGTCGCAAGGGTCAAGGTAACTCAAAGGAGATTTCCAACCGCTAGGGTGAGGTCAAAAGTCTTGGCGGTTAGGATGAACCCAAAGGAGGTCCTTTCGGCCAAGAGGAAATGTCGAGGAGGTTCAAATGAACTCAGGAGGTTCGAAGGCTTGCGAGAGCTCCAATGGAATACAAGGATGTCCCTACTGAAAAGAGGTCTGGGCATAAGAGAGTGCCCAGACAACAAGGGGGTCTAGACTTAGAAGACGTCTGGACAGGAAGGAGGTCTGAACCAAAGAGATTCAAACCAACAAAGAGATCCAAGGTGATCAATCTAAAAGGGAAAGGTCCGGATATAAAGATATGCCCAAGTGAGAAAAGGTCTGAGCCCCAAGGGAGGTCTAACCTCAAGAACCACTGGGGAGGTCTAGGCCACAGAGAGGGTCTAAACCTTACATAACCCAAAAGAGATAGGCTAAAGGAGGACCTGCCGAGCATACCAGAAAGGAAGTATCAACAACTCAAACCTCTCCAACTGAACCAAACTTTGAATTCTCATCAAAACAAAATATTTTTAATTTATTTTACACACTTAAGAAGGATTTAGAAAATCAGGATGTTACAAACCTACCCCTTTAAAAGAATCTCGACCCGAGATTCAAACGAAATCAAATAAGAGGTAGGGTAGTTAGTCTTGAGGTCTTCTTCTTTTTCCCATGTAGCTTCACTTTCTGGATGATGACTCCACTGTACCTTGTATGACTTGATAATTTTGCTCCTGGTAACTCGCTCTGCCACATCCAGGATTTTAATTGGTTGCTCCACATATGTGAGGTCTTCCTGTAAGTCTATGTCCTCTACTAATGTGTGGTCTTTAGGAAACCGAAGGCACTTCCTTAATTGTGATACATGAAAGATGTTGTGCACTGCCGATAAGGACTCTGGAAGCTCCAGTTGATAAGCCACTTCACCTTGCCTTGCTAAGATCTTGTATGGTCCTACAAATCTTGGTGCTAGCTTTCCTCTAATCCGAAATCTCCTAACTCCCCGGAGTGGTGTTACTCTGAGGTAGACAAAGTCTCCAACTTCAAAAGACAGATCTCTACGTTGGGTGTCAGCGTAGCTCTTTTGTCGGGACTGAGCCACTCTCAATCGCTCCTTTATCAATCTCACCTTGCTCTCTGCATCTTTGATCAGGTCCGGCCCATGAAGCTAATGCTCCCCAACTTCATCCCAAAGAAGGGGGTGTCCTACAGGGTCTACCATATAAAGCCTCAAATGGGGACAGCTGTAAGCTAGCTTGATAGCTATTATTGTAAGAGAATTCGGCATAGGGCAAATTTTTGTCCCAGCTTTTCCCAAAATCTAGGGCACATGCCCTGAGCATGTCTTCCAGGATTTGGTTCACTCTCTCTGTTTGCCCATCTGTTTGAGGGTGATAGGCTGTGCTAAAATTGAGTTTAGTACCTAAGGCTTCATGCAAACTTTGCCAAAACCTTGAAGTGAATTGAGACCCTCTGTCTGATACTATTCTTTTGGGCACTCCATGTAAACAAACAATTCTTGCCATGTACAGATCTGCCAAGGCATTACTAGTATAGGTGGTTTTAACTGGTATGAAGTGTGCTACCTTGGTTAAACGATCAACCACCACCCATATAGAGTCATACCTGGATTGGGTCCTAGGCAGTCCAGTAATGAAGTCCATGCCTACTTGCTCCCATTTCCATTCGGGAATTGGCAATGGTTGTAACAGACCGGCTGGTTTTTGGTGTAGAGCTTTAACTCTCTGACACACATCACAGTGGGCTACGTATTTAGCAACATCTTGCTTCATACTAGTCCACCAATATCTCTCTTTAAGGTCTTGGTACATTTTGGTGTCACCGATGGATAGAGTATGGTGATCCGTGGGCTTCTATCAAAATGAGCTGCTTGGTCTCTTGGTCATTTGGTACACAGATTCGGCTACCAAACCACACCACTCCCTGCTCGTCCTCAGAGAAACCTGGGGCTTTTCCCCTTCTCATATTTTTATTGATTTCTTGGATATCTTCATCCTTTTCTGTTGTCCCTTAATCGATCCGTAATGATCGGATGTACCTCCAATGTGTTCATGCAACCTTGCTCAACGATCTCTAGATTGAGTTGCTTCACTCTTTATGCAGTTGTTGGTTGTTGTTCTTGAACTAACAGAGTATTACAATAACCCTTACGGCTTAAAGCATCGGCCACCACGTTGGCCTTGCCCGGGTGGTAATGAATTCTAAGGTCATAATCTTTAATCAATTCTAACCATCTCCTTTGTCTCAAATTAAGTTCTGGTTGTGTAAAGATATATTTCAAACTTTTGTGGTCTGTGTATATCTCACAGCGGTTACCAATAAGGTAGTGTCGCCATATTTTCAAAGCATGCACAATGGCCGCCAATTCTAGATCATGTGTTGGGTAGTTCTCTTCATGCGGTCTCAACTGTCTAGATGCATATGCTACTACTTTTCCTTCTTGCATTAGTACATAGCCAATACCTTGATGGGAAGCATCACAAAACACTTCAAAATCTTTATGGATGTCCGGCAGGATCAAGACAGGAGCTGTGACAAGCTTTTCCTTTAGTCTCTGAAAACTTTGTTCGCAGTTTCCAGTCCATTCAAATCTCCTTTCCTTTTTCAAAAGTTGAGTAAGAGGTCTAGCAATCTTAGAGAATCCTTCAATAAATCTCCTGTAATAGCCGGCTAGACCAAGAAAGCTTCTTACTTCAGTCACTGTCTTGGGTGATCTCCATTCTAGTACAGCTTCCACCTTTGAAGGGTCTACAGCTACTCCCCTGGCCGAAATAATATGACCAAGGAAGGCTACTTGACTTAGCCAAAAATCACATTTACTAAACTTAGCATAGAGCTGCTGCTCCCTAAGTCTTCCCAACACAATTTTAAGATGGTCTTCATGTTCTTTTTCATTTTTAGAGTAGATGAGGATATCATCAATAAACACCACCACAAACTTGTCGAGGAAATCCATGAATACTTTGTTCATCATGCTCATGAAATAGGCCAGGGCATTTGTCAGTCCAAAAGACATCACAGTGAACTCATATAGTCCATACCTTGTGGTAAAAGCGGTTTTGGGGATGTCCTGTGGTCTAATTTTTAGTTGATGATAACCAGACCTTAGGTCTATTTTAGAGAACACACTTGCCCCCTTTAGTTGGTCAAAGAGGTCGTCTATCCTTGGCAATGGATATTTGTTCTTAATGGTGACCTCATTGAGTAATCTATAATCTACACACATCCTCAGGCTGTTGTCTTTCTTTTTGACAAATAGCACAGGTGCTCCCCATGGTGAAGAGCTTGGTCTAATAAATCCTTTGTCCTTCAGTTCTTGGATCTGCTTCTTTAACTCTACCAATTCATTTACAGCATCCCAGAAGGTCTTTTTGATATGGGTGCACCCCTGGACTAAGTCAATTAGAAATGATACGTCCCTATCTGGTAGCATACCAGGTAGCTCCTCAGGGAACACATCCAAGTATTCTCTAACCACTGGGAGATCTTCCGGCTTCACTACTGTCTTCACACTAGTCAGAAGAGATCTTGCTCTAAGGGAAGTCCTGGGCTTAAACTCCACTTGTATTCCCTGCTCATTAGTAAGTGTTATAGACTTGGTAGCACAGTCGATCTGCCCTTTATTCTTGGCCAGCCAATTCATTCCAAGGATCACATCCAACCCTTGAGTTGGCAAGACTATTAGGTCTGCGTGAAATAGAGCTCCAGAGATATCTAAGGTAAGATTTGGGCAGAGGGTATTAGTCCTCATATCTATGCCCGGGACATGAATTAGCATAGGGTTAACCAAAGAGACTATAGATAACCCACACTTTCCCACAAACTTGCTTAACACAAAAGAATGGGAAGCTCCCGAGTCAAATAAAACTAAAGCTGGTACGGAATTAACAGGAAACGTACCAAGGACTACATTAGGTGCATCATGCGCCTCCTTAGCCGTGACATGTGTGACGCGGCCCTTGATGACTTTCGTAGCTGGCTTCACACTTGAGGCACTGCCTTGGGCTGACACTCCTTGATCAGATCGGGCTTGAGCGGAGATTTGTTGCTTCTTTGGGTATTTGTTGGCATAATGCCCCACCTCCTTACAAAAGAAACAGGTCACTCCGGCAGAGGAGGTTGTGGAAGGCTTCTTCTGGGGCTGGCCTTCAGAGGAGGTCTTATGAAAACTCGCTTTGCTTAAGCGCTGCTCTGTGCCAGATGCCCTTGAGGAGGAGGTCCGTGAAGTCTTGCGCTGAGAGGTCTGAGACTGGGAGGTCCTAGACTTAGGAAATCCCCCTGAGTTAAACCTCTGTGCAGCTTTCTTCCTTTTTCGGCTCTCCATCTGTTGGAGTTTACTCTCCTGCCGAATGGACTTACTTACAAGTTGATGAAAGTCAGAATGCTCTTGGGAAATAAGATGGACTGAGATTTCATCATTAAGCCCCTCCAGAAAGTGCTCTTGTTTACTTTCATCCGAGGCAACATCTCCTGGAGCATATCTTGCCAATTGATTAAACTTATACATATACTCATTGACAGTGCGGCTGCCTTGCTTTAAGGTACGGAATTCCGTCCTTTTTAAAGACATCATGCCTGGTGGGATATGGGCATGATGAAAAGCTCGCTTAAACTCATCCCAGGTGATGGCCTGAGCATCAGCATGAGATTGATTAAAGTTGTCCCACCACTCAGAAGCCGGGTCTCTCGAGTGGAGAACCAAAGAGATCTCTTATGGTCTCAGCCATCGCACCATGTCTAACTTTCGCTCATTGCCCTTAACCACCATCGCCTTCCATTGGTTCAAGGTCGCTTGAAAATGTTGGAGGGCGAACCTCATAAATTCTGCAATACTAGACCTTGGAAGAGGTGGAGCTTGAGCTTGAGGTTGGGCCACAGTAGCTTGCAAGGACTGGTGTTGGCAATGGATTGTGAAAGCAGGTTTATTAACTGAGTTTGATTGGCCATCGCTTGAGTCCAACTAGGACCTTCAACCGGAGGTGGGGAGTGGCTGTGAAGTTGGTTGCCCTCGCTACCCTTGACACCTCTGCTCGATTGCTCCACCAGTCGGGTTCTCGCCTCTTCTTGACTTTTGTTTGTGATTTCTTGAGCTGCCACCGCCATTTCTAGAGGTGGTCATAACGCCTAGGCTCCGTGTCGAGAAAAGAGAAGAAAAAGGCTAAGGAAAACTAGCCAAAAAACCACTCAAAGAAAAGGAAACAACGGCAAGAAGCTTTTCAAAAGCTAAATTAGTTAAATATCGCTCTAATCGTTGCTCACCACTTTAAGGAGGTTCTAAACACCGTGCCTAACTAAGAAGCTACCATACGGACTTGCAAAGGTAAGGAGTTCCATTTAATATTATAAACCAAAAGCGAGGAGGAAGCAAGATAAGGTTACATTAAGGTAAGGAAGAGCACCAGAAGGAAGGTAAGAGTGAAAAGATGACCCAGATAAGAAAGAACATTTTATTCTTCTTTTATTGTATAAAATAGTTTTGAAATTCTATATCCATTCTACTAGGTTGCGACTTACACTCAGGATACTCTGATACCACTTTTGTAACGACCCAACTCTAGGGCTCCCAAGAGGTCCTCTTGGGTCTCTAGGAAAGTCCGTCAGGACCTCCCCGGAGGTCCCGGAAAGGATCTCTTGGTTTGTCCACCAAGTCCTCCCAGGAGGTCCATCAGGACCTCCTGGAAGTCCAGGAGAACAAAACCAAAGAGGGTCTTGGAGCCAGGGAGCACCCCGAAGACGTTCCACCGCCAGGCCAGGGAAAAACGTGGAGGTCTGAGGGCATCCCAAGACCACCCGCGACCCTCCAGAGGAGGTCGTGGGGGACTGAGACCACCCCAGAGCCACACACGTTCATTCCATGAGTGGACGTGGAGTACTGGGTTTGCTCCAAGGTTCCCTGTGCATACTGAGCTAGTCCCAAGGATCATGGCTAGCCCTTCACAGCAATAATACAAAGGTGGTGACATCCAGAACGCATATTTATTATAGCAAAATATCAACAGAGTTGTTTACAAGGTGGCCTTGGGCCAAGCATAACTACCAAGCACAATAGTACAAAAGGTCCATCAAGACGCCACGTAATCGATCGAAGGCACAACCTAATCGCTTTGATCCTCATCAACGCCAAGGTCCTCTCTGGCAAAATTGTAATGAGCAAGAGTGAGCACAACAACCGTGTTTAAGTTACACCCGTGGATTAGCAAGATGACATGCATATATGGATAATCAATAGATGGCATAATATGGTTAATTTGCACAAAGCCAAGTTTCTTTCAAATACAAATACTAAGTTCCAAAGCGGTATTTAATAGATAAAATTCATTTTCTAAACTTGATTTTCAGTTGATAACATTCATCAACAAGTTGGTGAAGGATACCTCCGACACAAGGCTCCTCGCCTAAAACCCATGGGATAGAAATCCCAAAACAGATTTGATAAACATTTCAAAAACGCCAAAACCAACATCTAACTCGAGTAGCCTTTGCCAAGACGTCCATAACATGCGGACACGGCTATTCAATAGATTTAACTCGCAGAGGTTGTGCACTTTACCCACATGACATGATTTCTCTAGTTTATCCCAAGATCCGCCGATGCCACCTCTCACTACCAAAGGTAAGAGGTCTAGAGCTCATGACAAGGCCTTTACAAAGCATTGTTCCACCACAGCTCCTCCTAGCTAAGGTTTCACTTTCCTATGGATAGAAACCCAAATGAAAGCCCCTCTTGCACCAAAGGGGAACAGCTTGGTTATAAAAGACCATTGGCCATAAAAGACCTCCCACACCTCCAATGGAACAACTTGTGGTAGAACTTTGCAAATTATTCTGCCAGGTCCCACGCCCCATTCTGGAGACATGTGGTTGCACGATTGTGGCATAGCCCATTATAGGCATGGCAATGGTCGCTCAAAGACAGGTCCTCAAATGACTAGGGCGGCTTTCACAAACCCCAGGCACCGACCATAGAAATGGCATGGTCCTGCATACACATGCACCATCCAAGCAACCATCCGCCCAAATCAATTCCATTTTCCTTTTCTTTGCTTTCCCAAAGAATATTTTCATCCTCCCATGACAACCCAATGTCATGGTGAAAACATTTAAAACAAGAATTGGTCATGATGGTAAAGATTTTCCCCAAATCAATACTTTTGGTCTAAGCATGACTAAGCATATGTTTTCAAATGGCTCCTGGTTCACACTATTGTATCAACCAGATTTTGTCTAAGGTGACAACAATTTTGGTTCAATGTCAAAGTTGGTCATATGAAGGGAATAGGCATAACTATGTGTTTAAAGACAGGTATTGAAATAACTTGGTAGAAATAAGCATGCATTGTACTTTGAAATTGAATATACATAAATTGAATTATTAGGTGCAATATGATCAAGAGTGCAACTTGCCTTGCTCACTATCCTGAGAATCTTCCTCTTCAGTACACTCAGACTCCTTGGAGTCTTCGCAATCTACATGTGAAAAAGGGCAAGTTCAATCAAAGCTCAACTAAAGAACCAACTGAGATCAACAAGAAAATCAAGCGAACCCCAGAGGGAACCCAAAACTCAACCAACGGGAGAGATCTATATTTTAGAATATGACACGCATTAAATGCCCAAGATATTAACGTGGCGGTGGAAATGAGAATGACCAAGGCTGACAAGTGGGGCCAGCCAACTTAGAAACAGACGGGTCAAGGAGGGAGGTCTTGCCCCGCAGGAGAGGTCCTTGAGGAGGTCCGAGGGGCTTAGGAGGTCCTAGGCCCAAAGGACAAGGAGGTCTAAGGTTGGGGAGGTCCGCACATGCAGAGGAGGTCTCGACATGGGGAGGTCCTGACGGTCAGGATCTCTTCAAGGGAGGTCTAGCGAGAAGGTCCAGAGTCAGGTCTAAAAGGCTATAGAGAAATCTTGGACAGGAGGTCTAGAGGACTACAAGGAGGTCCCGTGGTTGGGATCAAGAGCAGGTTGAGGTCCGGGCGGTTGAATCTCCGAGAGGGAGATCCAACAGCCAAGATCAAAGGTGAAGGTGAGGTTCCCAGAGGGAAATAATGCACGGGGAGGTTTGAAAAGTAAAATACTCGCAGTTTTCGCGCAAAGGCACAACTTGGTCCAAATGCAAGAAAAAGCAAAGAAAATGACCAAGTTGGCTTTAGAATAGCATAAGCAAGTGAGATAAAGCAAAAGAAAGTACAAAAGCTTCAATTTCCAAAAAATCGACAAAATCTCACTTAAGGTCCATATGAAAGATCAATTGTTCTATGTGACCTTTGATCATTGAGATGAAAAGCTCTAAAACAACATTTTTGACCAAACTTTCTCCCCCTTTGACAATGGATTCATCAAGGTGCATGGAAAAAGATAGTGCATGAAAGTAATGGAATGGCTGCAATTTTGTAAATTTTCATTTTTTTTGTTTTGTTTTTAACTTGAGCAAAAGGAGCCATGAAGATTATCCATGAAGACTGTACAAGTATTACACCAAGCCATATTATGTGAAGAGACTATGTTCAATCATGGCAAAACATGTATAGCAAAACTAAGGCCAAAATAGCAATAATCTGAGATTAAATGAATCGACAACATGACAAGGTGCTCAAGATCATAGTTTAACTAAAGGTATCCAAAAATGAGTCAGGTCATGTCTATAAACGAGATTGAGCCAGAACCTAGAAAAAGAGTCAAGTTTGAGCATTCAGATTTGAAACAATTTGATCAAGCATTTAGAGTTTAGCACATTGAGCACTTTGCCGAAAATGATTGGTTTTATCTTAGTAAAGCAAGTCCTGGACTAGGAGCCATCCACAACTGCCTTCTAAGCTTCAACCAATTGCCAATTTGTTTTCTTAGCATTGTGCTAGATGTCAAGCCTCACTGTGACCATCTCAAGCAACAAAAGCTTAAGAGAATAGTCTGGGTCATCCAAAACTCCCCCTGAGTTCATGCCTAGTGCAATGGCAAGCCGTCTTATGAGAAAGAATTGGTGAGATCAGTTTTTTCGCACAGAAAAAGCTCATTTTTCATTTGCTTGACTTAAGAATTATCATAGCTCAATTTAAAACTCAAAATAAGTTCAAGACTCAATTAAGCCTATATGACATGGCATGAATCATGAGAGGATCACTAAAGCAAAACTAGTCACAAGATCCAACAAGTCATATTATAATTCAGTTTGCTCACAGATAATAAAGCTAGCATGGCAAAAGCTAAGCTATACATAAAAAGCCACAAAAGAAGTCTAGCAAACTAGCACAAGACATGACAGGGTATAAAGTGTGAAATCATGTCATACATGGATAATAATCAAAGCTCCACAAGGTTATATTATAATGCAAGTTGCTGAATTGTAAAAAGCATTATGATACAAATGAATGCAAAAAGAGCAAACTCCCCCTCAAAACAGGCCAAGAGGACTAACAACCCCCAACTCTCCCCGCAAAGAAGCAAAACGAGAAGAATCAAGAGCCTTAGTGAAGATATCCGCAATCTGCTGCTCAGACTCAACAAAGTGAAGCACAACATCACCCTTCTCTACATGGTCTCTAAGGAAATGATATTTAACGTCAATGTGCTTAGTCCTAGAATGTTGCACTGGGTTTTTGGCAATGCTAATGGCGCTAGTGTTATCACAGAAAAGAGGAACACTACCCAAAGACAACCCATAGTCCCGTAGAGTAGACAAGATCCAGAGAACCTGAGAGCAACTACTGGTTGCAGCTACATAGTCGGCCTCAGCAGTGGACTATGCAACAGAGGACTGTTTCCTAGATGACCAAGAGATAAGAGATGTGCCTAAGAAATGACAAGTGCCGAAGTACTCTTCCTATCCACTCTACACCCAAAGAAAATCAAGATCGAAAATGCTCGAATAGAGAGAGCGAAGAAGAAGAATACCAAAGTCCAAAGTCAAGAGTGCCCCGAGATACTCAAGATGCGACGACCGCTTGACGATGAGAAGCACGAGGAAGCTCAAATCGAGCGCATGCACACATAGCAAATCAGATGTCCAAATTTCAACGCTGTGAGGTAGAGGAGGGAGCCGATCATGTCATGCGGTACTCCTTCCGATCCACAGCTCTCCATCCTCATCCGGGTCCAAAGACGGTGGTCGTGGAAATGGGAGTAGACATTGGCCTCATCGCTTCCCATGTCAAAGCGCCAAGAAGGTCCTTTGTATACTTACTTTGATGAATGAAGGTGCCTTCTTTCGCTTGCTTGACTTGAAGACCAAGGAAGAAGGTCAATTAAGCCCATCATGCTCATCTCGAACTTCCCGCTCATAGAATCAAAATCTAGACACAAAAGCATGAGAAGAACCACCAATATAATGTCATCCACATAAATCAACCATCAAAAGTCATTGCCATGCCCGAGAGTGAACAAAGTTTTATCAACCATTCCCATTTTAAAATCATTTTTGAGCAAGAAACTCTTAAGCCTATCATACCAAGCTCTAGGGGCTTGCTTCAAACTATACAAGGCTTTGGAGAGTTTAAAAACATGGTTTGAGAACTTAGGATTTTCAAAACCAGGTGGTTGCTTGACATAGACCTCTTCCTCTATGAAGCCATTCAGAAAACCACTTTTAACATCCATTTGAAATAGCTTGAAGCCCTTGGATGCCGCAAATGCTAGCAAAATATGAATGGCTTCCAATCTAGCTACAGGAGCAAAGGTCTCCTCAAAGTCTAAGCCCTCTACCTGGGAATACCCTTGAGCTACAAGTCTAGCCTTATTGCGAACTACCAACCCATCTTTACTTTGCTTATTTTTGAAAACCCATTTTGTTCCAATTACATTATGATTAGGTTGAGGTTCAACTAAGGTCCAGACTTTGTTTCTTTCAAAATTTTCAAGTTCTTCATGCATGGCATTGACCCAAGAGGCATCGAAAGAGCATGGGTGACATCTCGGGGTTCAAAAGAAGTAACAAAAGAGAATGTGCATGGGAATCGGGAGATGAACTCGAGCGAGTGACTCGCTCATGAAGATCCCCAATCATCTGCGCTCGGTGGATGCTGTCGCTGAATGCGAAGAGGAGCTCCTGGTGCTGAAGTGGCCTCTACCTCATGGACTGTGGAGGTAGGAGCAGAGCCACTCGATCGTCGGTGAAGGTAGGATGAGGCCGCCATCGGTCGATGTAGTGGAAGCAGTGCTCTCCAACCAAGTCGGAAGGGACTTGAGGATGGATTGGGTCCTCATCCTCGAGTCATCATCGATTTAAGATGCTCTCGAAAACACTGTACCGTGATCATCGGGTCTAGTACCGTGACTAGCCTCATCAAAAGTGACTTCGCAAGTCTCAACAACTTTGTTAGTGTCAAAATTAAATACACGATAGCCACGAGAATGAGCAGGATATCCAAGAAATATGCCATCAGAACATCTAGATTCAAATTTATCAAGGTTGCCATGTTTAAGAATGAAACATTTGCAACCAAAAATCTTGAAATGAGAAACTTTGGGCTTATGACCAAATCTGAGCTCATAAGAAGTCTTACCAATCATAGATCTCAAGAAAACCCTATTAGATATATAGCAAGCAGTAGAGATCGCCTCAGCCCAAAACCTCCTAGGTGTGGAATGCTCATCTAGCATGGTCCTGGCCATCTCTACAAGAGTCCTGTTCTTCCTCTCTACCACACCATTCTGCTGGGGAACTCTAGGTGATGAAAACTGGTGCTCTAGCCCCCTATCAGAACAGAAAGTGGCAAAGGAAGAATTCTTGAATTCGTCCCATTGTCACTCCTAATGGCTCTCAAAGCTCCAGAAGCTCAACAAAGAAGTCTAAGGACCAACTCTCTAAAGAAGCCAAAAGCCTCGTCCTTAGAAACTAGAAAATAAACCCATGAATACCTGGAGTAATCATCCACTATCACAAGCACATACCATTTCCCATCGGCTGACTGAACTCTAGAGGGACCAACAGTATCTAAGTGCAGGAGTTGACCAGGTCCATCTGTCATCACTAAGGTAAGAGGTGGATGAGAAGTAGAAACCATCTTACCATGTCTACAGGGTGAGCAAACAAGGTCTCTAACAGCCTTTAGCCTAGGCAACCCTCTAATCAAATCCCTGCTACTGACTCTAGTCAAGTGGTCGAAGCCTATGTGACCAAGCCTATGATGCCACAAAGACTAGATCATGGGAGTCGGTTACAAGACACCTAGGGCTAGAAGCGGAAGAGATACTGAAATCAGCACAAAAGATCCTCTCAAACCTAGAAATCTTAAATACAAGCTCACCGGAGGAATCTAGAACTTTACACTCACCACTCTTAAATCTCACCTCTAGACCCTCATCAAGCAGCTGAGAAACAAATAGCAGATTATACCTCAGCTTACTTACCAAAGCGACGTCCTTGAGCATGAATTTGTTGTTGACGCACCTTGTGCCCTTAGGCAATCCGGGTCCCAGAGAAGCATCCCCAAATATGATCAATTCATTGCCGGATGCACGTGTGAGGGAGGAGAACCATCTAGAATCTCCAGTCATGTGTCAAGAACATCCAGAGTCAATGAGCCATATGTCCTCCTTCCTCGCACGACGGACCTACAAAACACAAACAGGAAACATCTGTGCCTTAGTATTAGGGTAAGTGATAAAAGACTTGGGAATCCAGTATTGAGTCACACGATGCTTGGGCAAAACAGTAGAAGCAGCAGTAAAATGGTTAGGAGCAAAATCATAAGAATGCACACGAGAACCACCTAGACCTCTCCGAATCGACCTACCAAAAGGTCGGTACTCCCCCCGTCTAGATGCTACCCGTGGTCTCTCCTCACGAAATCCTAAACCAGAACACTGCGTAGAGTCACCAAAGGAGTCAAAGAAGTCCTCTACGAACCTAGGCCTATGTCTAGCAGGAAAAACAAGCTGTCTAGCTCTAGAGACTACAGCAGGTGAAGGGACTCCTCTAATGGTTCTCAAGTTACTCATCCTCTCATTCCTCTCAATTTTGGCTCTACGGAAGCAGAACTCAACAATGTGGCCATTCTTCTTGCAGAAGGTGCAATGGTACTTGACCTTTTGAGGGGTCTGACCTGATGAAGTAGAAGCACCTATCTTGCTAGAAGTGGTTTGGGCAAAACCAAATGATTTGAAGACTATCTTGGATGGCTTAGGGGTTCTACCTCAAATGCACCACTCTCAACAAATCTAACAACCTTAGGTGGATGGTTCTTGGTATGCTCTAGGGAATCAAATCCTAGGCCTCTATTATTCACACTCACCTTAGATTTGTCAAGAATCATGTTGAGATTCTTTTTCCCACCAATAAATCTCTCAAGAGTCTCTTTAAGGTAGTCATTTTGTTTGGCTAGTTCATAACAAGTAGCACACTTATTTGACATGCTAGCCCTATCAAACTTTTCTTTATAATGAGCTACCTCGACTTTCAAAGCCTCACAAGACACACAATAGTTATCTCTAATCCTATCCAATCGCTCTTTGAACTTAACTCTAAAAGCTTCTTGTATCTTATCTACATTATGCCCAATCTCAATGCAAATATCACAAGAATTAGAGTCAACAACTTTCTTTGAGGCGATCATGGACATGGATTGTTCAATTTTAGCCTTTTCTTCTAGTGTCTTGTTTAAAGCATCATTCTCAATTGTGAGTTTAACACGTTTTCACATGAAGCAGCTTTTAGAGTAAAGAATCATTTCGGACATCTCCTTCATTTTAATCTTATTTTTCTCACAATGAGAGCATGTGTGACTAGCATCAAATTTCATCAATTCTTTTGTAGCATTATCCAATTTTGATTCAAGCAAAGCACAGTTTGAACAAGATAATGGAATAGCATCAACAGTAGTCACATCTAAAGCAATGGCATTCATACAAGCAGGACTAGACTTGAGAGTTTCTAGTTCATCAAAAGCATCTTTCAGTTGACTAGCAATAGAGGAATGAGCAGATTTTAGATTTGCTAGTTCATTAAGCAAGCTAGAGCAAGAATCACAATCATCAGCAGGATTAATGGATTTGAGCCTATCAACCTCTAAGTTCAAATCATCAATCATGGCATCCTGCTTCCTAATCATTTTTCTTGCTTATACATTTTCTTTTCAAAGATAAGCTAAAGCACGTTTCATACTAGTAAGTGAAGGACGTACCTCATCGGGATCATTTGAAAAGGTCGCTAAATCGTTGGAGGAGTCGACGTCATGGTGCCGCTAGCCATGAAGCACATGTCGGTGAAGTCCTGGGCCTTCTTCTTGCCATGAGAGTCATCATCGTCGTCCTCCGTCTCCGAGTCCACATCGCTCATGTTAACACTCTCAAGAGCGGCAAGGACTTGGCTGATGAACTTGCGATAGTTGGGCTTCTTGCCTTTCTTGTCTTTGGCTTGATGACGCCTCCGAGAGTCCTTCTCCTCCTTGCCCTTCAGCTTGGGGCACTTGGAGCGAATGTGGTTCGGCTCACCACACTCAAAACAAGTGATAGGGGCACCTCTCCTCCTGTTCCTCACTTTGTTGTACACTCTCGAAAATTTGGTGGATAGGAGGGCTAAATCATCCTCGGCGACTTCTCTAGTCGCTCATCGACCAAAGAATGCAAGGCGGATAATGAAAACCGGATGAGCCAAAATCACAAGAATCAAGAGCTACCCTTAGATGGGTCAACCACAAGAGCCATCGACTCTATCTTGGGGAGACGCGAAATGAAATCAATCTCATGCGTCTTCAACCTCGAGTAAAGCTTATCCATGGTAAGCTCACTCATGACAAGGTTGTCATTGATGGATGTGATCTTCATCCCTAGACCTTCACATCAAGAGCACCCAAAAGTGGTGTGCATTCTCGCACTCAAGGAAAACAAGATCAACAAATGCGAAGATCATGAAGAATCTTGGAGAATCTCCCCACTCATCTAAAGACTCACGTGTCTTTGCTTGATCTTTGAGTATTCTTTCTTGAGTGGTTCTGCCTCACTTCCTTGACCGCAGTTGAACCCTCGTGGTAGTCACAAAGGGTCCTCCAGATCTCGTGAGCAGACCTCAAATGAGCCACGCACTCAAACTCAGATCGACTAAGACCTTGGATCAGAAAGTTCCGAGCCTTGCTATTAGCCTCAACATCTGGATTGATCACATCGTCATTGGCTGGCACTACATATGGATTTTTGACTTTAAGCCAAATAGCGTGCCCTTGAGCCTCGATGTAGGCATGCATGCGTGCCTTCCAGTAAGCAAAATCAACTCCATCGAAAACAGGTGGTTTGGTCGAATACTTGTCAGTCGCCATGGCTCCAAAGACCGGTTAAGATCTATGAGAAGAATTAACCGGGCTCTGATACCAATTGTAGGACCGGAAAGGCGACTAGAGGGGGGGGGTGAATAGACGCTTTCTCTATTTTTCACCAAGATCAACTCAACACTACATTTACTCCAATAGCTAAAAAGCTATGAAGATCTGTATACAGGCATAGCGGATGACCTGTGTTGAATCTGATCAACCCCGAAGCTCAAGACTATAAACAACTCAAGACCGCACGCACACAAACCAAAGCCTCCTCTCACGGCAGAGCACAAGCAAAAACAAGACAACCTAATCTAGCACAGGAAGCTCACTAGCAATTAAAAAAAAACAAACCTTTAGACTGATCAATGAAGGAAGCCAAGATCAAATCCCCATCAACAAACCACTAGAATCTAGATCTCCCTGCCTACACACGAGACCATTGGCCGGTGCCACCAAGTGATACACAGAACCGAACGTGCACGCACAGACATCGATCTGACAGGAAAAACTGTAGCTACGCAATAAAAATGGAACAGCCAACCGCATCAATCCATGAGGAGCAGAGCATGCAGATACATCGATCTCCTCATCCACAGGGACCAGCAGCCAAGATAAAATAATCACCGAGTTGTAACCAAGCAATTAACACATCAATTTACTGGCCAACCAAACTCACAGATCCACTCGTATCAAATGATGGCAGGCGGTAATAAAAAAATCCACAACAATTCGCATGGAGTTGAAACTAGTGCATCCAGATAAAAGAATCTGTGCACACAAACCGAAGGAACAACAGGACACAAGCCGCCGCCCAGATTGATCCAGTCAACACGCAAGAAAAACACGGGCACACAGATTTTCAAGCGGCACACCCCGCCGGCCTTAATGACACCTCGGAACCGCTGCCTCTAGCTGCTTCTCTGCCCACCGACTCAACGTGCCGCCGTAGGAGCCTCTTTTTCTGGGCAGCCCTACAGGCGCTACGCCATTTTTCAGCAGCTACAGACGCACAAAAATTTTTCAAGACCGTAGGCCGCCGCCACCTCTTTTTCTGGAGGACACCATTTTTTGGGGGACGCAGCCGCTCCAGTTCTCTTCTTTTTTTTTTTCTAGACGGCTGAGACACCCTAATGTTCCATCCACTCCTTTTATATGGCAACTACAAACCTAATGGGCTCACTTAAGGCCCAACAATTACAGAACACATATGCACGCAAATTAAAGCGTCGTCTTCACTTCTCTTGACCTAATTCACTTCTTGACGCATCGTCTTGCGCCGCGGGTTGGTATTAGGTCACCAAAGCGGTATTTGGTAAAATTACCAAAATACCCCTTTCTCGATCTTTTCCAAGACCGAGTCCAATCCATTGAAGCAATCACACGCTTCACACGTGTAGGTTGATCCAAATGCTCTCATCGTGTCGGCAAGTCTCTCCATCCGGTTCCCACCGACCACCTTGGCACTTGCACCGACCCCGCACCGCTTGATCAACCAATCTACCGAATCGCCCATTCGGTCATCCTTGTCCATTCTGCACCACGCTTGAGTAACTTGACCTCACCCGGCATCCATGATCGTTCTGGACCTCAGCTCTCCAAGCTTAGTCCCGATCCTCCTCGCCGTTGACCGTCATTGACCTGCAAGCCACCTGCACAACAATAGACAAGCAAACACGAATCCGGGAACAAGTTCTTCACAACTTGACCCACGTTAGTGAAAACATGCATCATGCAACATATATGCACTATAGCCTATGAACTCAATCTATTCCAAAGCCAAATTCCCAAAATGGCTAAAGATCAGCCTTTTAACTTTGCCGAAAACACGTGAAACTTCAAACCAAAAGCAACATTGCCAATTGTTTCATCATCCTAAGATCATGGGCATATATCCCCATGATATCCACATCTGGACCTTTGGATTCGAAATAAGGAGAGGTCCGAACCGTTAGATCTAAACAAAGGAGAGGTCCAGGCGGAGGGGTTCCAAGAAAGAGGGATCCCACGGAGGAGATCCACAAAAGGTGGTTCCAAAAGAAGTCGCAAGGGTCAAGGTAACTCAAAGGAGATTTCCAACCGCTAGGGTGAGGTCAAAAGTCTTGGCGGTTAGGATGAACCCAAAGGAGGTCCTTTCAGCCAAGAGGAAATGTCGAGGAGGTTCAAATGAACTCGGGGAGGTTCAAGGCACACGAGAGCTCCAATGGAATACAAGGATGTCCCGATGAAAAGAGGTCAGGCATAAGAGAGTGCCTGAGACAACAAGGGGTCTAGACTTAGAAGACGTCTCGACAGAAGGAGGTCTGAACCAAAGAGATTCAAACCAACAAAGAGATCCAAGGTGATCAATCTAAAAGGAAAGGTCCAGACATAAAGATATGCCCAGTGAGAAAAGGTCTGAGCCCCAAGGAGGTCTAACCTCAAAACCACTTGGGAGGTCTAGGCCACGAGAGGGTCTAAACCTTACATAACCCAAAAGAGATAGGCTAAAGGAGGACTCACGAGCATACCGTAAAGGAAGTATCAACAACTCAAACCTCTCCAACTGAACCAAACTTTGAATTCTCATCAAAACAAAATAGTTTTAATTTATTTTACACACTTAAGAAGGATTTAGAAAATCAGGATGTTACAATTACTACTCAGGTAAAGGTCCCTTCCCCTTCATAACAGAACTCGGAGAACTAAGCTCGAAGAAGGATAAAGATAGTGACGAAGATATGGAGTACCAGGAACCTCAACACACTATGGATATGATCTTTGGAGGACCCTCCTTGTATGAGTCAAGACGTCATCTGAAGGCCGTAGAGCAGGAGGTGAACCTTGATGAGTCTCCGATCACCGTCAAGCCATCCAGGTGGTTGAAAATGGTTATCTCCTTCAGCAAAGACGACCGCCCCATCCCATTGACTCGACCAGGTAGGTTTCCTATCATTGTTGAACCTACAATTAATAATTACAAAGTTAATCGAGTCTTGATAGATGGAGGTAGCTCTTTAAACATTTTATTTACGGGAGCATCTGAAGAAATACAAATTCCCAGGTCAAAGGTAAAACTTGTGAAATATGCCTTCCGTGGCATAGTTCCTAATTCTACTGCTAAACTGATAGGTCAATTGTCCCTACCAGTTACATTCGGAAGACCCGACAACTTCCGAACAGAAAAGATTCATTTGATGTGGTGGATTTTGAAACTGCACACATTGATCAACTAGTAGACTCTACCTCTAGGTGTGAGTTGTTATGTTTTTTAGATGCATATTCAGGGTACCACCAGATCAACATGAGTAAAGATGATGAAGGGAAAACTTTCTTCATCACTCCATATGACATTTACTGCTATGTTAAGATGCCATTTGGACTCAGGAATGCTGGTGTGACTTTTCAGAGGTTAATGCAAAAATACCTTTAATCTTTAGATAGGTCAAAATCTAGATGCCTATATTGATGACTTGGTTGTGAAAAGAATCAACACTACAACCATATTTCCGACCTACACGAGATTTTCAATAACTTAAGAAGGCATAATCTTAAGTTAAATCCAGAGAAGTGTGTGTTCGGAGTTTTTTCTGAAAAGCTTCTTGGGTTCCTAGCTTCGGCTAGAGGAATTGAAGTAAATCCAGCAAAGATATCTGCCATCGACCAGATGCGCCCTCCGACCACAAAGAAAGAAGTCCAAAAACAAACCGACTGTATGGCAGCGCTAAGTCATTTCATAGCGCGGTTAGGTGAAAAAGGATTACCTTTCTTAAAACTTCTTCAGAAACATGGAAGTTTCGAGTGGACTAAAGAGGCAAACGATGCCTTTGAAGAGCTTAAGAAGTACCTTATGAGCACCCTGATCTTAGTATCTCCAAGATCGAGAGAAACATTGCTGATTTATGTGGCTGCAACGCCACAAACAGTCAGCGGTGTACTGGTCGTAGAACGTGACAACGTCCAACGACTAGTATATTACGTAAGCGAAGTCATACATGGACCAAAAGAACGATACCAATAGGTGCAAAAGTTACCCTATGGTCTACTTATGGATTCAAGTAAACTAAGGCATTACTTTCAGGCCCATAAAGTGGTCGTACCTACAAGATATCCTTTGAGTCAAGTTCTCGGAAACAGGGAATCATCAGGACGAATAGCAAAATGGGCGGTCGAGTTTGGGGTGTTCGACCTCCATTTCATCTCACGAATAACAATAAAGTCTCAGGCAAAAGCAGAATTCATTGCCGAATGGACGAACCCTAAACCCACCCAAGGGCCCGAGTATAAACACCACGACGAGTGGACAATGTACTTTGACGGTTCCTTGATGCTCAAAGGCTCGTGGGCTGGAATTGTCTTGATATCCTCTATAGGAGAACACATCAAATACGTCATTTAGCTAAACTTTCTTGCTACAAATAATGTGGCAGAATATGAAGGTTTACCGGCAGGACTCCAAGCAGCCAAAGCGCTCGGGATTCACAGATTACTTGTGAAAAGCGATTCTCAGCTAGTAGCCACTCAAGTCGAGAAAAAGTATCAATGCTCAAGTACCAAGATGTCATCTTATTTGACGGAAGTATGGAAACTCGAAAAGCACTTCTTCGGTTTCCATATCCAACATATTCCTAGAAAGAAAAACTTTCTGTCAGATCAGTTGGCACGGATGGCCTCCACAAGGTCGCCCGTCCCAGTTAGAGTTTCCTCGAGCAACTCGATTCACCCTTGATGGTCGAGCCTTTCGAGGACTTAGATGCTCCTCTAGAAGTCATGCAAATTAACCCCAATAGCAATTGGATGATGTCGATCTATAATTATCTTCAGCATGGCATTTTTCCTGAAGATGATATAGAGCCTGATCGTATAGCTCGAAAAGCCAAATCATACACTCCGATTGAAAGTACCATTTATAAATGGGGATCTTACGGAGTGTTGATGAGATTCATATCTCAAACGGATGACATTAAGTTGCTAACCAATATTCATGGAGGAGTCTGTGGAGCACATCATTCCTACAGAACACTGGTCGGTAAAGCCTTCAGGCAATGATACTACTAGCCAACTGTCCTCTATGATGTAGAAGAGCTCGTGACGAAGTGTGTATAATGTCAATTTCATAGTCGATAAGTACATCAGCCGGCACAAGCTTTGCAAACAATACTTCTTTCTTGGCCTTTTGCAACTTGGGAACTAGACATTCTGGGACCTTTCCCAAGAGCACCCGGGGCTTCGAATTCCTTTTCGTTATGATTGACACGTTTACAAAATAGATAGAAGCTGAGCCAGTTGTCAAAACAACAACTGAAGCCACTAAAAGGTTCCTCCCAAAAAAAATGTGAGCACACGATTCGGTATACCCAGTCGTATAATCACAGATAACAGTACACAGTTCTCTAGCATAAATTTTTAAGAATTCTGCGATGATCTAGGTATCATGGTACACTTCGCTTCTGTCGCTCATTCGCAGAGCAACGGAGCAGTCGAGTGAGCTAATGATATCATAATGCAAGGAGTAAAACGCTGAGTGTTCGACCAGTTAATGAAATAGTCAGGAGCTTGGGTTCAAGAAATTCCTTCTGTATTATGGGCCGTTCGAACCACGACCAGTCATGAGACTAGTGACACGCCATTTTTTTTCTTGTTTATGGTGCTGAAGCCATGCTTGCTCTAGAACTAAAAATTGACTCTACTAGAATAGATTGTTTCACTAAAAATGACCAAGAAGGACAAAGACTTGACGACATCAATTTCCTTAAAGAACGACGAAATCAAGCCCTAATACGATTGACGGTTTACCAACAAGCCATGCGAAGGTATCACAGTCGTAAGGTGCAACCTCGCAGCCTAGTTGTATGTAACGTCCCAATTTTCTGAGCCTTTTTGAAAATTTTCAAAATAAAAAGAACCATTTGGTTTTGTTAGAGTTCTAAAGCTTAACCTGAGATTTTGGAATTAAAAGTGCTTTAATGTGACTAAATCCAACTTCAATTAATCCAGTTTCGGTTGATTTTGAGCTTGTTGGAGTTCTCTGGTGTTGTTTTCCCTTTCTTTGTTCACTCCGTGTCCCCCTCGGCCTAGCTCTTTCTTTCTTAGTCTTCCCTTTTCGTCTGGGCCTCTCCCTCGGTCTAGACCTCCCTTCTGTCTAGACCTCCCTGTTGGTTTAGACCTCCCTTCCGTCTAGACCTCCCTGTTGGTTTAGACCTCCCCTCAGTCTAGACCTCCCTGTTGGTTTAGACCCTCCCTTCCGTTTGGACCTCCGGGTTGTCCTGGCGACCTCCGGATGGTCCTGGAGACTTGCCACGACCACCCCTCATGCAAAGACCACCCTATTGGCCTTTTTGCAAAAACCTCCCCTTTTTTCGTTTTGCTGCGACCTCCCCTTTTTGTCCTTTAGTCGTGACCTCTCCTTGGGTCACGACCTTCCCTTTTTGTCCTTTAGTCGTGACCTCCCCTTGAGTCATGACCTCCCCTTTTTGTCCTTTAGTCGCGACCTCCCCTTGGGTCGCGACCACCCCTCGTGTCAAGACCACCCTTTTGGTCTTTTTGCAAAGACCACCATCCTTTAGTCACAACCTCTCCTTTGGTCACGACCACCCCTCATGTCAAGACCACCCTCTTGGTCTTTTTTGCAAAGACCACCCTCCTTTGACCGTGACCTCTCCTTTGGTCATGACCTCCTCTGTGGTCACGACCTCCTCTGGGTCACGACCTCCTCTTTGGTCACGACCTCCCTTTTGACTGGCCCCATTTGTCAGTCCTGCTCATCTTCTTCTTTCTCTCGTCACATCACTGTTGACGCAAAAAGCTTTCGCGCATTAAATGTTGTTGTGTCGCATTAAATGATGTCACGTCTACAGTACTCGTTTTCCCCTTTTTGGTCACTTCTCCTACTTGCCCCCATCTCTTCCGTCACTTACCCTTGAACTCGTGCGCTTTCTCTGGGCTATAAAAGCCTGAGCAGTCCTCTTTTATATCCTTTAGCCTTCCCCAACTTTCTTGCTCTGCTCAGGACCTCCTCCTTAGGACCTTCTTTGACCTTTCCCTCTCAGCTGGACCTCCTCCCTAGAGCCCGTTTCTAGTTCTTCCATTTCTGTGCCTTTCTTTTGGTTCTTGTTTGGAAGTTTTGGTTTTTATTTAAATTCGTTGTATTTATTTGGCTCTTTACGCACGTGTAGATTCCGGCTTCGTGGAAGAATTCTTGGACCCAACGACCTCTACCAAAGAATCCCAGCTCTTCATCGAAGGCAAGTCATAGATCTTTGATCATATCGAACCTAGTTTGCAAAATTACTTTGTTTTATATCAACATGCATGGCTATTTGTATAAAAATGGTTTGAGAATGAGCTAAACACCTACTCGTCATTATGACTCCTTGAATACTTGTATCTGACATGTTGACATGTACCTTTGGACACCTTAGGTTGGGTAATCTTAGTTGGACATCTTATTGTGATAACCAACAAGGGTGTGTATATTGCTTAGAGCTGTTGTAGTTATGCGACGTCTCTCGATCACATGATTTAGTGTTGCTAAACTTGACTTGATGATATATGGAATTGTGGCGTGGCCACTGTTGTTAAAATTTGTTGTGTCATGACCTGGGTGGTCATTTGGCTGGGTTGAACTCAAAATGTTTTCGCTCGGGCGAGTGATCGTGCAGTAAAGGGGGTGCGCAAAGCACATGGGATGAGGAGGTCTCGCCTGAGCATCAACTAATGACTTAACCTTGTAAGCCATTGATCCGGGCCATACCGTGCAACCACATATCCAGGGTGGGATAGACCTGGCCGACTAATTAGCAGAAGTTTTGGTTTGGTTCTGTCATGGTGGTGTGATCTCCGAGTTCCGGATGAATCACACGACGCAAGAGGGAGCCCAGCATGGCGAAACCTTAGCGGCCAGAATTGAGCCAAAATAGAGCTTTGTAAAGGCCTTGTCACGTACTCTAGACTGCTTACCAAAGGTAGAGAGCAGTGGTATCAACGGATGCCAAACAAACTAGAGAATTCATGTCTTGTGGGTAAAGTTGTACAACCTCTACAGAGTGTAAATCTATTCGAATAGCCGTGTCCTCGGTTATGGATATGCCTGGTGATTTCACGCAAGGGGTAGACTTTCTCAAAACTTGTTGAGTGGTCTGGCTCATGACCTGGGTGGTCATGAGTGGTCTAGACCGTGACCTGGGTGGTCATGGGTGGTCTGGGCAGTGACCCGGGGTGGTCCTATGCTGTTTTCAAAGAAAACTTGTTTACTTATGTACTAATCTTTCAACTTGTGCTTTGCAATCTACTTACTGTATTTCTAATCAATATTGCTTTCTGCAAAGTAACCATAAAGACCTCCTTGTCAAGCCTTGCATGATATTAATTGCATGCTGTTCCCTGCGACTTGCTGAGTACATTCAAAGTACTCATGGCTTATGCCCTCTGGTTAATCAGCAGCTGAAGACCTCCCAGGGACCTCCGACCTCTTCGAAGAGGAGATCTTTGAAGACTAGGTGTGCTAGGACATCCTCCACTCGATTGCCTGTGGGCGTGTCAGGTGGCCTCCGCGTGCTTTGTTTTTTTTTTGCTGCGACCTCTCTGGTGTTGTAAGCCCTGCGGGGCACCACTGTAAAAACCTTGACCATAAGGTCTTTTGTTGTTAATAATATTAATTTGTCTACTTCATCTATCGTTTGTGGTATGGTTGTGATGACATCGTTGTTGAACTGTGCGCACTCGCCATTCTTGATCTTGGGGCTGGTCCAAGTGTGCATGAGGAGGTCCTGAGGGTGGTCTACCCCGGGGACGCGACAAGATGGTATCAGAGTCATATCGACTGTAGGACGTAACCTTAGTTAGCATGGTCGTTTAGTTAAGAGTATTAAAATTTATTTTCTAAATCAAACCAACAGAGCAACATGAGCAGTTATTCTTCTCTCATCTTATTTCAATCTTTTCTCATCTCAATCTATTCATTTCTCGTCTCATTCTTAGATTCTAGCATCTTATCCCCTCTGGAACTTTGTTATCAAATTTAAATTGATCCCTTTTACCCCAGTGATCTCAATAGGATCGAGCCTTGTTTTAATTTGACCACCCCGATAAGTTAAGTTAGAAGTGCTCCAGTAGAGTACCCTCCTCAATTTAGTACCGTTTAGTTCGTGTTTAGGACCTCCTGCTTGAGTTTTGTTGCCTCTTAATAGCTCTCCGGCCATTTGCTCGTTGGGTTAAACCTACTTTCCCCAATTAGGTTGTTCCATCCTTCTCCCTTGTTCTCGCCCCACCCCTGTGCTTTTCCCTCTCATCTATTGTGCTTTCTTCTCCTCATCTATTAAGCCTGGGAAGCTTTGTGCAGATGGACTAGACCCGCAGCTTAACAAGTCAAGATGAACCAGTGGATCCCTTTATTCAGCAACCTCCTCCTCCTCCTCCGGCAGCTCCCTCAAATCAAGGCTTGGGACAGTTCATGGCAGCCCAGACGCAGCTGATGAATGCCATGACGTAAAACATGAATCAGATTATGAACAAACAGAATCAGACATCTGCTGCTCTTCTTGCCATGTTGAACTAGAGCAACCAAGCAGTTGCCATGCCACCACCGCCACCACCAGTTTCTCCCCAGTCAAGATTGGTAGAGTTCATGAGGACCCAGACCACCTACGTTCTCTAGCTCCTCCAAGCCATTGGACGCAGATGACTGGTTACGCTCCGTTGAGAAGAAGCTTGCCATCATTCGGTGTGACGACCATGAAAGGGTCTTGTATGCGGCACACCAGTTGGAAGGCCCTGCTGCGGAATGGTGGGAGAGTTATTGTGCCGTCCATGAATACCACTAGAGCATTACTTGGGTTGAGTTCTCCGAAGCTTTTCGCCACTCTCACATTCCGGATGGGAAGGTAGAAATGAAGAAGAATGAGTCCCGTGAGCTGCGCCAAGGGAACATGTCGGTGAGTGAGTACCTCAACAAGTTCACTCAGCTCTCCCGTTATGCTCTAGAGGACGTTGCCACCAATGACGCACGTCAAAAGCGTTTTAAGAGAGGACTCCACCCTAGCTTGAAGGTTCAAGTCGTTGGTAATGACTATATGGATTTCCATCATCTGGTGAACAAAGCCATGCTGATAGAAGAGTCTCGCCGAGAGCTTGTAGAGTTTCATAAGAGGAAGTCGGTACATCATGGAGCTCATCAAGGACCTCTTTTTACTTTATGGCTCGGACATATTTGTCAAAAGCCATAAAGGTCCTAGTCGTGGCCATTACGTCAATGGTTCTCACGCGCAACCACACTCTTTTCTCAAAGAAACATACGAGTAAAAGAAGCATAACACAAACAACTACATATAGTTACTTACATGCTTAAGACTTTGGAGACTACCTTTCTTCACTTCAACATTCTGTTCTACTCTGGTTTGGCTACTAGTCGGGACATAGAAAGCCTCCTAGTCAAAATCTCTCATCTCTGCATGTGGTCCTACCCACTAGAAGGAGTTTCCGAGCGACGGTCTTTTTCCTACGATCTCCGCTGCCAGTCTGACTCTCACATTTCGTGAAGTGTTTTTCATGTCTTCAGTTCTTAGCAACCCTTACGACCAGTTTGGATACTATATGTAAACCTGAGCACTTATCGTTTATGCATATATCTTTGCATGTTTTTCTTGTCATCAAGCTAAGTCTTGTAACATCATTCGACCACAAAATGTATCATACAATATTTTCGATTATGGAAATAGATCTAAAGCTAGTCGAAATCATACGCTGGCTCTAACCAAATTGATTTTCTAATATTAATTAGATATTTTTAACAACATAATTAATACATGGTTTGTACTATGGTCGTAGCTTTTTGCTCTTTTTCTTGGTCTACTGCTTCTTTAGTAAGTTCTTCTACTAATACAAACAATTGGGGGCTAGGAAATATATGAGTATTTAGCAAAGTGAAAAGATAAACATGAGACTTTATTGATGATAAAAAGTTAAGTTTTTACAATTATAAATTTAACATTACAATCATCTACTTCTTGGAGCCACCAGACTGGTCACGGCGAGACGGAGACCCAACATCCATTTTCTCTGTGACCTTGTTTCTGTGAGGACCCGAGGTATATAGCTTGTAACACTTAACCATCCAATTGGTCATAGCATCACAAACCAAATATCCCGCGCCTCGGCGTACATGTACTTCCCAGAATTGCAGTACACATACCCCGTACAAAAATTATGCATCAACTTCATACACAAGTCATTACATTATCGAGTCTTCAAAATTACAACACAAAGACATACAAGTTCATAATACAAAAGTAGGGTCGACCGGCCAAAATGACAAGGTAATTAAACAAAGTAACAGCGGAAACAAAAGCCATAAGATGGTGATAAACAAAAGCCAACCAGTTTGCCATTACCCACAAGGCAACCGACCGGGCCGCCAAGCTAGTCGTCCTACACGAAGTCGGTCTCACAATAGTTAACCCCTTGGGGGGTCAACCTCCTCTGCAACAATTAAGCAATGCAGTTGAGTACAAAAATGTACTCGCAAGACTTACGCATAACAAACCTATACATAGCTACATGCAAGCTGAACAAGGAGAAGCCATAGGGTTCATTTTAACCACAAAGAATATTTCATTTGCAATAATGTAATAGATTGAAGGCAATTTTATCAAATCTATTTTTATGTGTTTAAATAACAGCGAGATAACATTTATAAATATAAATAACATCCTAGAGGTGACTTCCCAACAACCACCACAACATAGCACGAATTACCCATTCGTACCATCCAAATTCAAGTTTTATCGAAAAGGTTGTAGTCTAATTCTTGCGGGAAATAACTAAGCGTATTCATAACCTAGGACGAGACTATTCGAATAGTTTATACCCTGCAGGGGTGTACAACTTTATAGACATGTTAGACCGCCTTTTTGCCAAGCTATTAAGCACACTTCCTTAGGTATGCCGGCACGGCTAGGTCCTACGGGACGTTTTCCAATATTGTGTATTAACTACAAGTCACCCGTATGATGGAAACCACATGTTGTGTCGGAGTCATTGGCAGAGAGAGAACTTACCGATGCTCCTCGAGTTGGAGAACCTTGAAAGGAACCCGCCCCGTCACGCCCAACACACACAGATCATTTCCTTTTTCACACAACACACACAACCTCCTACGACTCGGAGCTAACACACACCAAAGTACTAAGTCAAGAGAGGTCCCATATCCCCTCATGTGGCTGCAAGCAAAAGTGCTTGGATCAATGGCGCAAGTAATTCAGTCCTTGTTGATTCGGGCACTATCTATGCACACCCGACAATCACACCATCCAACCAATATGCCCAAGTCTAAAACATTTTAATTTTCAGTTTTAGTTTTCCAAATACCATACATACATGGGTACCCTGACCCAAGTAATTTAAAGTGATGATATAATAACCATCGCTGAAGCGATGATCCCCATTCTACCGTTCTAAGCATTGCTAAGCGACATCAACTCGTATACTATAAGTAAAGTGACTAGAGCCCATCCATCGAGCTCTAAACCACAACGGATATAAACCTAGGCTCAGTAGTAAAGGATGGATATTTTCCTACAGTTCATTTAACTAAACAGGTAAACTATCGCGAACTAAGAAATAGCTTGACCACATAGCATGCATACATAAAGTTGAAACATTTGAAATATTAACATGCGCAAATAATAGGATCAACGTGCATCAAAGAAAAACTGCTTGCCTTGCTGGATATAACTTTCTTGCTGCAGAGGATCACTCTTGTACTCAGCAAATTCGTCGGAACCTATTGAAAAATTCGAGAAGACCAATAAGAATGAATAAAACCGAGAATGCTCAAAAATTCAAGTCATCCAAAAATCATGAAATTTAAGCAAAAGGTAGATCATGATTTTAAATGAATTTATAAACAAAAATCAATTGATTTGGAGTTTGCATGCAAAAGTTATAGCCAAAACAAAATCAGCTTTTTGATAAAATACTGAAAAATCCCTCTTGGGTACTGTTCATCCGAAATTAATTTTTTGGCGAAAATTTCTAGAGAGGTGGTGAACATGAAAATTTTATGGTAGGCAGAGCTCCTCATGAGATGAACAATGAAATTTTATTCACCTCATTTTGAGTTAGAATGAATTTGTTATGATTTTTCAAAGTCAAGAAAGTAGTGCACAAACCATATGTAAAACAAGATTTTCAGAGAAAGTAACATACTCAAAACCTATTCTACAGTAAATTAAAGTAACATAGGAAACCATCAAGCTTGAGTTTTCTCAAATTGGAGTTACAGAAAATGACTTATGCATTTTTGAAGTTAAAACAATTTTTAGTGCAAGAAGATAATACTAAACCGAAGATAAGTCTTCTAACGAAAATTTCTGGAACAAAAACAATATTCAAAACAATTTTTAGAATAAAGTACATTTAAAAACTAAACCAATAAAATTTTTTTCATGCAAAAAGGAGTTAAAATGAAATACTTATGCAGTTTTGAAGCTTAACACAATTTACAGTACAAAACTAATTGATATATGGATTTTCTTATAAACCCTGAGCCGAAATCGTTTGGGCTGTTGAGATCTAATCGGACGGCCCACGCGATGGTTGTGTTTGGCGGTCCGAACGGCCCAAATGATCCAGGCGGTTGATTCAAAATCAGACGGTCCAAATGAAGAGATGTTCGGACAGTCCGAACGACCCAACTGATCTAGACCGTTGAACCAAAATCGGACGGTCCAAATGAAGGAGATGTTTGGATGGTCCGAACGGTCCAACTGATCTAGACCGTTGAATCCAAATTGGATGGTTCAAACGAAGGATACGTTCGGACTCTTAACTTCAAGCGAACTGACAGGTGGGTCCTACTCGTCAGAGACTCAAGCTTTAAACAACGCTTAAATCTAACATTTTCTATACGCGGGTCCCACATGCCATGGACACAAAAGCATGTTAAGACAGCCGTTACTGAAATCTAAGCAATCATTAGCTATTTAATGACTGCCATTAGCCCTAATGATTGGCTACAGTGTTGTCGGGCGTTCCGGCAACGAAACTCTGGCTTCATCGGAGCATCGCCGACGATTTAGGCCACGGCGAAGCCGGCCAAGGGCATGAATGGAACGTTGAAAGTAATGCACACCTAATGACGGTGGTTATGATGAATGAGCCGACCTGTATTGGCGGCTAGCTGGAGCGAGGTGGCGGCGCTAATACGGCAACCATGCGTGCAAGGCTAAAGCTCCGCATTGTGCAACTACACGGGTGCCAAAGCATCTAAGAGGTACTAGGATGCTACCTAGGCACCGGAGGGAGGTCAGGGATAGCCAGAGCAGCTTGACGTCGACGAAGGTCCACGGCGGCGATTAGGCTAGACGAGGAGGGGTCGCCCTGAGCAAGGAGAGGAACAAATGGCTGATGGAGAGGCTTAAGGGAGGTGCTTAAATGGTGTAAATGAAGGGAATCGAGTAATGCCTTACCGGCTGGAGCTGGAGGCGAAGACTAGGGTTCTTCGGCCGAAAAGAGGAAACCTCAAAATGCCACTACTCCTGTGACATATTGGCAAAATTGATTGAGGGGAAATTGTTCCTATACCCCAGAACACAAAGTGACGCACAAAGGATAGTTGATGGCTCACCGGAGAGACGAAAGGCACGATGATGTCCTTGCGGTGCACGCTTCAGAGCCGCCGAGGTCACGACTGTGGTTCGAAGGCTACAAGCGAAGTCAAAGGTTTACATAAGCAAAAATGGAATCAGCATGCAAAGACAAGGCTAGGGGACGTTAAAGCTTCGAGCTTACCCTAGAGCTGAGCACAGGAGAGCACCTTCTCCGTTGGCCACCGAGAGGGAGAATGGCAAAAAGATAGGGGTGTGAGGAGTACTAAGCTCGGGAGTTGACGGAGATGGAGGCGGCGTTACAAGGCAGAGCTCCAGGATTGGGTCGAGTAGGCGGTGCATCCACGGTTTGACCATTGCATGGACGGAGGTGTGAACGCTGCGTGGAGCTCAGCTCTTGAGCTTCACAGCGCGCTGGAGACGAAGGCCTGGAGCGTGGGCCCTATGCGTCAGCGACACAAGAGAAACAGGCTGGGTTGGTTTAAACGAGCGGGACTATTTCTGTCCGTTAGATCAAGATCGGATGGTCCAAGTGACGGGGAGGCTCGGACGGTCCGAACGTCCCATTCAATCTTGACCATTGATCCTCAATCGGATGATTCACACGATGAGGACGATCAAGTGATCCAAACGGCCCACTCAATCCTGATCGTCGATTTTCAAATCGAACAGTTCACAGAGCGCATGGATGGTTGGGTTGAGTTGGGTGCGCCGGTGCAGTTAGGCGGTTCGATCAAAACAAGTGGCTTGAGCCGGGGTTGGGTCTAAGTCCGAGGAACAGTGAAAACTGATTTTTGGTAAGATAAGGCTGAGATGGTTTGGCAAATTTTTAGAGAGAGTTTCATAGCTTCAAAAATTATAAATTTTTTTATGGAAGGTTACTGGATCTAAGAGAAACCTTGTGCAATTTTTGTAGAACTTTTCATGCACTACATTTCTCTCTAGAAAAATTGCAAGGTCAAGTCCTAGGGTTTTGACCAAGAGTCAAACTGGTTTGACCAGCCTCTTAGAAATAGTAAATAATTTCTAAAAATTATGAAATTTTTCAGAGGGGCCACCAGGGTGATCTAGAAGCTAGGAAAAATAACCCTAGAGGAAGATCACAATGTTTGCTTAAGGAGTTTTCAAGGATTATGCTTCCACCAATTGAAACATTGGTCTTTGAAATTAGGAAACTCTTGGGGAAAATTTCTAGAAAATTCAAATGATAGCATGAGGCATCAGAAGTTTTAAATTCTCCTTATTTTTATACATTTGAATCACAAACCATTGTTTGGGATGTTACAGTTTTCGAGTGGCATTACTTCCTCGAATAACTTGGTCGCTTCTTCACCCAGACAGTTGAAGTCTTCTTCAACAACTTGGATGGGAATAGAGGGGTCGGAAGCCTTCAGTTTCAACAAAGCAAGGCTAACTCCATTGGCCACAACTTCCTTCATGGTCTGCGCATGGTTCACCCGAGTAATTTTCAGCAGACTTCGGAGATCTTCGAGTTGTTGGCCAAGGAAGTTTATCTTCTTCGTCGGATCTCCTAGGAGAGGCAGTTGAGCTCCCGACCCCATGTCAAAGAGCATCTTGTTGAGGGCCTTGACCTTATCTTCAAGATTTTGCCCAAAGGCCGCCTTCTTGCCACGCTCGAACTCAAGAGCTTTTTCTGCTCTCTTCAATGCTTGTATATAATTAGAAAAATAGTATACTGGTCAAGTTTACGACTGGTTACCTTGATTCTTCTTCTCAACGGTCTCAATGATTTCTTTGTTTCTGGTCATCAAGTATTCGATCGACCGGTCCTTATGTAGGATCAAGGATAACCGACTAGAGGGGGGGGGGTGAATAGGAGGTTTTAAAACTTTTCGACTAATTAACAATTTAAGACAAATAAGGACTAAGTCTAAACTAGATACAATTCTAGCTAAGCAATTCTACACAAGATAATTGCTAGAAATGTAAATGCGGAATTAGTAAAGATAAGAATAAACCACAATGAAGACAATGAAGTTTTTCCTGTGGTATCAAAGACTTGCCGGTCTTCACTAGTCCACGTTGAGGAAGCTTGAACTAATCAAGCCGGCTCCACAAATTAAGCCTTCCCCCGATCACTAGTGGTTGTTCTTCCTCCGCTCCGGAGATGACTAACACTGAACCACTCACAATTTGGCACCGGGCCTCTTCACAATCTCCTTGAAGAGATCAGCGTGCGAACTCCCACCAAGCCGTCTAGGTGTTGGCTAACACCAAGAGTAATGAAACACAATTTTCGCTTGACGACAATCAAGTGCTAAGGATCAATCTAGAATGAATGCACTTGAATTTAGCTAAACCACCTCACAATGAATGCAACAAGTGTATTGGAGGTGTAGAGAGAATGCTCAAGGCTCAAAGGATGTTAAATTAAGTCTCTCACTTTGTTCTTGAGCTGGTGGAGGGGTATTTATACCCCCCACAAACAAATACGACCGTTGGGGGGCAAAACTCAGGATTTTTCAGCATAAGCGGTAGTAATGCCATTCAATGGCTGGTACTACCGCACCTCACCAACTGCACAGTAACAGCTAGCGCAGACGCATTTGATGCCTCTGATCTAGCCATTGAAAATGCAGAGCAGTACTACCGCTATTGATCACGCGGTAGTTCCGATCTCTGGTCATATCAAAACTCAAGGGCAGTACTACCGCTTCTCTTTAAGTCCAAAAAGGGCACTCACTAGAAAAAAAACGTACCACTTACAAAACGGTTACACCGGGTTGCAGTAGTTCCACCAAGTAAATTGTGGTACTACCGCTACATAAGATGCGACTGGACCACTTAGTTCCGATCGAACTGCACACGTGGACGACTCAGATTCGATTGAACATTCGGACCACAGGTCTTAACTGCACGATTTGATCATACGTTCGGACGGTCCGAACATTCACTGGTAGTACCACCAAAGGATATGCGGTCATACCGTCAAGCGGTAGTTCTGCCATATAGGCTCCGGTACTACCGTTTTCCATAGGAGCACTTGAGCTCCAAAAAGGGTCACTTTGTAAAAAATGTACCGCCAACTAATCTTTGGTACGACCGGGTTGCAGTAGTACCGCACCACTATCTCGGTCATACCGCTAAGCGGTAGTACCGTCGACAAAACGTCGGTACTACCGATTTTCCTGAGAAGTGTAAAGTTGGCTTTCAAAACAAATTCTAAGTGTATGCATGATCCTATATTGATCCAAAAGGCACAAGAACATGCTATCAAGCTACTAGCCATGATCCCTCTTAATAGTACGACATTTAACCTGAAATCCGGTCTTCCATCCTTTTCTCCTAAAACCGGTAAATACAAAAAGGATCCTAGACTACTTGTACCTTATCTTTGAACCATATTGATCTTCATGTTGACCTTTAGCATGCATCTCCAGGTTGTCATTTTCATCACTGGGACTAAACCTTGTAAATACTCAATAAACATATTAGTCCCATATTCAGATATTGTCATTAATCACCAAAACAATTTTTAGGGGCCTAGATGCTTTCACCTTAGCTTGGCAATCTCCCTCAAGCTTGGTTATTAGGGCTTCCTTAGCCATAACCTCTTCTTTAATTTTCTCCGAATCTATCAAACATGATAAAGGGAGAAGTTAATTAACAGAAGAAAAGTAAGATGGAAAAATAAGAGAGGAGAAATCAGGAAGATAAGTACTTACTTTCTAATTCGGAGTTCTTCTCCAAGAATTTGATTCATTGGGTTAGTCCTCCGACCACAGCGAAATTTTCCACCATATGCTACAGAAATAGAAAATTTCTTTAAGTTCTTGATAAACTTTAAATAAAAATCTATAAAAGTGGTCATGGATGCTTACCTGGATTACCAATTTGTTGTATTCAGCTGAAAATATTATCAGGACTCGTCTCTGCCTCACGGTTCGATATTCTCCCCCAAGCCTCATCGAGTTCTTTATCATCGATGAACCCGGGGAAATAAGGGACGTTGCCCTGAAGGGAGACTTCCTAGCAGTGGTCGGAACACACTGGGACCCTTTAGGGACCTCTACTTCCATAGGTGGGGTTGGAGCTGCTACAGGTTCCTGAGCAGGTGCTGTCACATGCTCGGGGGCTAGCTCGACCACTCTTTCCTCAGGAGTTTCTGTAACACCCCAGCCCAACATAGAGCCTAGGATGCTACCAATCTACTCTATAGAACCAATTAATTTCAATCTTTTAATAAACAGTCAACGAATCATTCAACCACGAATGATATAATTACAAAATTCCACTATTCAAGAACTAGCACAATCTACAATTAGTCAAGACAAAGATTATCAACTAACCATTGAATATAATCCAAGCATGGATTCTTCTCTTTATCAACCAGGTCTAAGACAAACAATCCATGCTACGCAACAGCAGCAATTATTTAAATGGTTACATCTAAAGCGTTAAGAATCATCAAAGCTATGAGGATGATAGTATAATCCAATTAAACAATTTAATCCATCAAATATAATTAAATGAACTCAAATAACAGGGTTTAAGAGCACAAATAAAACATCCACCATGAAGGGTGGTCACAGACTGAATCGAAAGGAATTATCATGAATATGAAATTTAGGTAAATGATCTAATTCATTAGTCGTGGTTTGTGTATTCGTGATGTGCATCAAGTCTACCCCTTTCCATACATGTCGCTGCCTCGAGAGGTACCTAGAAAACACAACACAACAAGAATGAGTCCACGACTCAGCAAAGTACAACAGTAATAAAACATAACCTCATAACCAGTCAATGAGGATACCAATTCCCTTTATGAACATCAGCAATGAATCACAAATCCATCTCTTATGCGTGTATGCAATGCATATGTCAAGAATGTTCTTTCTTCAACTTCTTTGCAATTACCGGTAATGCCGAGTAGTGTATCCGTCGATACATACTCAAGCCTGTGCCCTTAGGCACAGGGACCTCATGCCCACACTCTACGAGTGTGGGGACCCAAGCCCGTCCAATGCATGACAGGGATCCAAGAACAATCCTTGGCTACCACGTAGTCTAAGGTTCAGAAATGAATGCCATGATGCAAATTGAACTACAATATCAATTCATCATGAATATTTAATGCTCAGCGATATTATCAAACATAAAACTCCATAATTAAATCATGGCAATTAATATGAATGAAATATCACAATATCATTATCATTGCTTGCACTTGCCTCAAACGTGAGACGGAAGACAACGACGGAAAGCTCTAGCCCCGCGGTTCACCACCACCTGGCAACCGTAATACAATATACTAAGTACACCAATCAAAAGTGTACAGAATTGCAATGGAACAAAATGAGAACAAGCGTCCTTAATCGAAACCTGAACATATAACCAATACACTCTCAAATTCCCAAATCTGTCCAAACAGACAGCTATTAAGGAAAAATTCATAACTTTTGAGTCAAAACTCCAAAAGCTATGAATCCAATTTTCATAGAACCTACACAAGCATAGCTACAACTTCTCAGGTGATCTAAAGAGCATATTAGCTCATCTAAGCCTTTGTTCTTAATCCTGAAAATTGATCTGTCATCTTTGGTACTACTAACTTGTGAATTTCATAACTTTTGTTTGGTACAACCAAACACATTGTTCTAATACTCTCTGGAAACTACAGGAAACCAGCTATCTCAATAATATTATCAAAAATATCCCTACTATGCAACAAAGGTTGCAAACAGTGAAGAAAAATTCTTCTGTCCACAACAGAGGGACAGATTATAGCATTAGTTCCTAAAATTCATATCTTTTGATCTATAAATCCAAAAATTATGAAAGTTAACTTCCTGAAAACATAATGAAAATACCTAAAAATATCATGGAGACCAACTGACCCAATTTGGCCATCTCCAAGATCAAATTTACAGATCTATGTTCGCTGCACAAGTCCTGAGACTGATTTAACACCCAGTCTTGCGAAATTCATAACTAATTCATCGATGATCCAAAAATTATGAATTAAGACTTTCTGGAAAGCCTATGGGAAACCCCCACATATCTCCAGGAGAAACTAATCCCTAAATCTGCTTGGAACTAATCCAAATTCGTGTGACAACAGATCACAAATTAACCGATCTACTGCAACAAGCTGAGAACAGCTAACGACTACAAATCGCATATGAAACATCTACTAAAACCAATAGGGATTGCGAATTTACCCACGAAATCCCACTGGATTTCGTCGAATCACCTCGTGAAGAATGCCCCCACCTTCTTCCTCTTCTTTTCCCTTTTCCTCTCTTCTTCTCCCTTCTTCTCCTTCCACCATATTCGGCAACACCTCGGAGCTTCTTCCTCCTCTTGGTAGAGCAGTAGGGAGGGGGGCTGCTACAGTACCACATGCTTCAAGCGACCTTTGTCTTTGTGGCAGCAGTAGGGTTTTGGGGAAGGGCACTCCCCCTCTTGACTCCACTAAATGGCCGACCCACTTAGCTAGGACACCTTGGGCTGAAAGCCCAAGGTCCAATCCTCCCTCAAATTTTGTATTTTCTTTTAATTTCCCTCTCTAAATAATATTATTCTATCTAATCTTTATTGCATTTACTAATGAATATTCGGGATATTACAGTTTCCTCCTGAGGGGTGTTCGGGTTGGAGGCGACCGGAACACTAGAAGATCTACGAAAACAGAAGAAAGGATATTGAAGATTTTAAAGTACCAGAAACATTAATGGTATGTATTTATAAAAGTTCCTTTCATATATGCATACCTGGTTGTCTTTTTGGTCTTAATCTTGAAGCGCCCTGGAGCAATGCCCTGGGCGCTAGCCTTCCTTTTCTTTTCAACTGATTTTACCGGTTCTGAACCGGCAGGGCTGGTTAGACCCCCCACGTCCTTCAGTAGGTGGTCAAAAGAAATATCCACGACCAGCTGGTCGAGGTCCCTAACCATCTAGTCGGAGACGATGTCCTCGTTGACCTCTAGAGCAGTTACTTTGGGAACAATTGTCTAGTCGTAAGTGACCACTCCGGGGCCTACGACCATCGCAACTTCAAGCTGTGGGTCTCTCTCTCGCCTGGATTACAAATTAAAAGTTTGTTTAGGTGACGAAATCTTTCCATCTAAAGTATATACTCCTTGTCAAATGCTCTTTTACCTTTGGGAGATCATCATCTTCGCTGATCGCCGAGGAGGAATTGACCGAAACAACTGATGATGGAGAGCCTACATCGGACTCTTTCAGCCTCAGCCCGACCGCCTACATATTAGAGCAGAATTATATACTAATAGGAGAATATATAAATGATGAAAAGCAAGTTGCTATTTACCTTGAGTCTCTTCATCTTCTCTTCTAAAGAGACAACAACCAAGATATTGGGAAACACAGCCTTGACATCAGGCTCCCCGACGCAGATCATTTTGATTCGCTCTCTGATATCATCGGGGGAAAGCGCTTTAAAAAGAAATAAAGAGATTTCAATATTAGAAAATAGACAACTAAATAAACTATACTGGTTAGGATTTTCTGGACTTACCTTCCCTGGAATCCATGGTCGTCTCATCACGACCAATGTACTAGAGCAACGAAACTGATTGGAGCCTCAAGAGACTAATCCGGCGTATGGAGAAGTCCCTAACCACGTGCCAAGCGGTTAAACCCTTCACGCTGAGGTCTTGTATTGCCTCAATACATCTTCCTACCATTCCCTCCTTCTTCATGGTCGACCGCCAGTTAGGGTTCTTGCCCGCCACTTTGCCATCAAAGTAAAGGTCGTCCTCCTTCATGACTGTCATATAGAACCTACTTTTCTTACATGAAGACCACAAGGATTTCGAGTACATTCTAATGTACTCATCGGCCTTCCCGTCGTGGAGGCACAGCGTGCACTTCCCAGGACTAGCCGCAGACTTCCCCGACCTCTCCATCTTGTAAAAATACCTAAAGACCTTCAAATTTGGTCGGATCCCCAGGTACGCCTCGTAGAGGTAAACGAGGATGCTGAGGTTGGCAATTGAGTTGGGGCTAGGTTCACCAGCTCGACATCATAGTACTCAAGAACTTGGGAGAGGAATTTGTGTACCAAAAATATGAGCCCGCACCTGACGTAGGCAAGAAAAATAGAGATTTCCCCTTCTTCTCTGCTCGGGTAATGCTCTCCGGCTGCTGACCTCCACTTGATTAGATTCTTATCAGGAAGCATCTCGATCTCCTCCAGAGCCTTGAGCTTCTTCCCGCTCAGATCAGAGGCCAACCACTTGGTAATTGAGTTTGACATTGTTGGATCTTGGGCGAGAGGAGATCGGAGAAAGTTTCGGGCTAGGGAATGAGAGGAGGTCAGAGGGGATTTCTCTCAGAAAGCAGAAGATGAAAAGGATTCAAGGGAAATATCAGACCGTAAAAACCCTTCAGGCAGCGCATTGAGGGGATTTTATAGCCGCTATTCCTTAACTACAATCGGGAGTTACCCAAACTCCAACGGACAGAAAAACTCTTCGGTTCCCAAGGCAGTTTCTTAACTTTAAAGTGAATACAGACCATATCATTTTTCACGGCATTAAATGAGGGTCTACCTGATATGATTTCCATCGGAGAAGGGTTCACACAACCAATTCATTTAAAGTTCGAAGGCTAGTTGACAAGGATTAAAACCTCTATCTATTGCTTTAATACATAATTAAAAGACCATACGTCTTCGTGGTAGTGACCCCTAAGGCTAACGACCCGTATGGTCGTAAGGATTCCAGAGGTTACATAATGGGTACCCTGGTCGGATGAGATCCTATACCCAATCCCCAACCAGATGACTGCTCGTAGAAGCAATGAACTAGTGTTGGAATCCGATTCTAAGCATATTCCTTCCGTGTGATGAATAGAATACATGTCTTGTGTAGTCTAAGCAACGCGACGTTTATAGCCCTAAGACACTAACAGTAACCACCATATGGTTATTGTCTCCTTCTTATATCAACCGTCGAACGGTTGATACTTCACCAATAGCCGTCTTTCTCCGACCAGTCACGACACTTCCAACAGGCGCCTCTTCTAGGAGTAACTACCACCACTTCATCAACTACTTAAAGGAGGACTCAAACGACAGAGTGGAATCCAATTCAGAAGATCAACAAATGATTGAATTACATCTAAAGCATTAACATAGCAATTAGTACACCAAGTATAATTAGGGCTAGTCCACTACCTTATCAAGGGCATCCCCTGCAAAGGATCCAGTTCATAGCAATAAAGAGCAATCCCATTCTCCCCTAAGAACTCTTTGCCATTTTTCTCTATTTATTTCGTAAGATCGGTGACTCGATCGTCTGTTGGTGATATGCCCTGAGGCAATCATAGAGATGATTGTATCACGTCTATGTTTTATGAGTTATTGAATAAATATTATTCTATTCCTTGAATGAATAATTGGGATATCGAATTGATAATGTGAACACATGTTAGAGAACATGGGGTTGGATAGACCCACCTTGAGACACTATTGAGATTGTTATGATTCTAAGTGTCATTAGTTGGTCTCAAGCAATGATGATGTATAATCCTTAGACCTGAGATCAGCATGGTTCCCTATATGTGTAATAGCACTCTTAGGGGTTGCCAAACGCTACTCGTAACTGGGTAGTTATAAAGGTAGTTTTCGGGTATGTTATGAAACATGCGAAGGGATGTGACTAGTCGGATATGGGATTTACCCCTCCTAACATAACAGGAGAGATGTCTCTGGGCCCCTCGAAGTGGTCGGATAAAGAAAGTGCATCGCCATGCTGCTGGTGGTCGAAGAGTTCGACCACATTCGGTTATCCGACACTCGATCGAGAAAGTATTGAATAGTCCATGGACGACATGATATCTCACCTGGAGTTCAACCAGGCATCGTGAGACAAAGGGAGAATACACTAGTAGGTCACTTAGTTCAATACGAGCTAGTCGTAGACTGGTCGAATGTAATCACAGAGTGGTCGAAACCTGGTCGTAAGGAGTTACGAGCTGGTTGTGACTAAATACGAACTGGTCATATAGAGATATGACCTGGTCATAAGTGATGAGGACCTGGTCGTAGATCGTATTGCATTAAGGTTCGTCCGATATAATTTGTGTGTATTCGAGAATCATTATGTCCTGCTTGGAGCCGCTAACAACTCGTGATCGAAAAGGGTTTCCGAGTCACAACCGACTGCACATAAACCTAACGGGTCACACACTTAACGGGTTGGAACAAAACGTATTCGGATAGGATCCGTCATGGGCACTATATAAGGAGATGCTTAAGGCTATCGGGAAGTGGTGATAGACGTGAGTTGCTCCACCGAAACCCTAGCCGCCATCTTCCTAAGAGCTCTGCCGTGCGACTTGGTGCTAGCACACTTGTGTACGATTGTTCCTTCCTTGGACGCGTGGATACCGTAGAGGCACTACTGCGGTTGCTGTTGCGCTTGAGGACGGTTCGCGATTTTTATAAGGAACTGCAGAAGTTGCTGGAGGAGACGATCGACTCGTGAGGACGCTGGACGATCGACTACGACGACTACATCGGCACGCTCTACGTTGGACCAGGCTGCTCTAACTCTTGTTCCGTTGCTCTGCGCGTTTTGTGGTAACGATCTGCGATCATCTTCTTGCTTGGCTTCCTGGTTTACGTAGTAGAATTTTTGAATTGTTGCTATTGTAGCCTACCTGTATCCCTTCATCGTCGACAGCAGGGGAATCTTGTTCCATGCTATATTCTAACTAAATGGTTCATATCATCTGGGAATGTCTCTTGTAGCCAAGTTGGTGCCGCGAGCACAGACTTCAGCAAAAAGATCAAGCGAGGACCTCCCATGACAGATTATGATTTACGCAGGGGTATCTTCTTGTTGTTTTCACTTCACAGGGGCACATGACGGCACCGGCAGTGTGACATCGCACTAGAGGGAGGTGACGTGCACATGAGCATGACGTAGCCATGGGGAACGCGTCGGGTGGTGGGGGGGCTAGGGGGCGGCCAAGGTGGTAGGGCAACGGCAACGGCAACCGATGGCGGGCAAGAAGGGACGGCAGCGGAGAAGCTCCATGGAGGTTTCTCGGCCAAATGGAGAGGGGGGAATCAGTGGAGAAACTTTGGGAACATGTGATGATGCGCTCGGGGCTCACCAGAGAGGGAGATCAAGTGAGGATGATGATTCGGCTGGCGACAGGAAAGACGACGAATTCCGACGATGTGTTGTGGCAAACGCGAAATTGAATGAGGGGAAATGTTCAAGGTACTTAGGACACGACGTGACGCGATTAGGAGTTCAAAAACCTCATCAGTGCAATGGGAACATGAAGCGGGGTGGCGGCCGGTGCTCGGGAGACGACGACAGCGAAACGAAATCCGGTGGCTTCATAGGGAGATAGAGGATGGGGATTGAGGCAAAAAGAAGAGGAGGGCAAGGTGGACACGATGCTCCTTAAATATGCACGAGAGGAGCAGAGGAGACGTCATTGGCATGGCTTCAACGGCAACGATAAAGGCAACAGTTTCAGCTCCGACTTGAATGCAATTTGATTGAAGAAGAGTTGCAACGGAAAACGACCAAAAACTGGGGCAGTGATGGTGACCTTGATGGCGCACGGGCACAGACACAGGCAGATGTGGCACGTCGCTTCGGTCGAACGAGAAGAAGAACAAAGGATGATGTTGGGAGGAAGAAGGAGAAAGAAAGAAGAAGAAAGAGAGAAGAAGAATGGGTCAGGAAAGAAAATGGGCTCGGCCTAAAAAAAGAGGTGGGGTTCGACCTAGTTAAAAAAATAGAGAAACATATTTTGGCCCAAAAAACAAAATTGAATAGGATTTTTGATATTTGTATTTTAGAGAAAATTCAAGTTTAATTTTGAATTTGAATTTCGGTAGAGGTTCGAAATTGAGGAGAGAGATTAGTTCAAATTGAGAATTTGAATTCAAATTCGAGCGAGAATTGATTTGATTTTGGAACAGAGATTTGAATTGATTTGAAGATGGAATTCGGAATTGATTCAATTTGGAATTCAAATTGCGATTGAAGAAGGAAATTGGTTCAAAGTTGAATTGAGAATTGGAATTTGGATTTGATTTAGCATTTAATTAAGCAAGAACTCCAAAAGAAATCCAACACTTTGAATTAATTAATTTAAAAGGGAAAAATTTGGAATGTTACATCTAAGCTATTACCCTTCCAATGAAATACTCTAACACATAGTTATCTTCTACTTTTATCCAATTACTCCTTAATACCAATCGTTGCGACATCAACACACATACACGTGCAACCATCACTAATCCTTGCCGAGGACACCCACCACGCTCTCTCCGGTGGCCCTGATCCTTCCCTATGGCTATGTCATCTCTACTCTGAGCTCTTTCCTCCTCTGCTTTTGTACGCCTGTGTTTGTATCTGTATGGATGCATGCATGTATATACACATGCATGATGTTATATGTGCTCGATGTCATCTTCTATCGTGTTAGTCACCTCTCTTCTTCGATGTTACCCAACTCAATGCTCTCTTCTTTGATGTTAGCCAACTCAACATTGTGGCTTCCTTACTAACCACGGTGACCTCCCATCTTCACTGATGTTGTCATGTCTGTTTTAGTCATTGTCAAACGATATGGAGAATCTTCTCGCCATCACTGGTTACATCACGCCCTCATATACGATGGCACGCTCCTAGCTACCCGATGGCCCCATGTAGTCCATAGCTCGTCTTCAATACAAATCTTCATCTCCTCTATGCTAGGGCTTCCCCATCATTGAGATTCTTATGCCACTAATTTCTTCAACAACGCCGACGCTTAGCACTCATTGTCGCGCCCGTTGGTTTCTTCGACTCCGACCTTTCTCTTCAACGGCTCCAGTAAGCAGCACGACATTTTCCTCATCTCCACCGCTGCGTCGGCTGTTCGCTTCCCCGTTAGTTAATGTCTTCTTGCAGGACAGTTCGACACCAATTGCACTCTTTCATGGTCTCCTACGACACCATTCACGTTCATCTCATTATAACTTTTATTTTTGATCCGATTTTGGTTTTTTAGGGATTTTACTTTGAAATCCGTATGTAAATTCTTTTATTTTTGATTCCGAATTTCAATTATGTTTGGTTGAAATTCATATACAAATGCAATTGCTATTTTTATTTAATTTTTATTCTGAATTATAGTTATTTAGGATTTTACTTTTAGAATTTGTATCAAATCAAATTACTAATTTTATTTTATTTTTTATTCTAAATTTTAGTTATTTTTATTGGAACTCTTATACAAATCAAATTGCTATTTTTGTTTAATTTTTATACCAAATAATATTTATTTAGGTATTTTACTTAGGAATTAGTGTGGAAATCAAATTACAAATTTTATTTTATTTTTTATTCTAATTTTATTTTTTTGTTTGAATTAGTGTACAAATCCAGTTGCTAATTTTTTATTAATTTTTATTCTGAATTATAGTTAATTAGATATTTTAATTTAGAATGCATATCAAAATAGATTTGCTAATTTTATTTTATTTTATATTTTGAATTTCAATTATTTTTTATTAGAATTAGTGTGTGAATCAAATTTCTATTTTTATTCTGATTTATATTTATTCATGTATTTTACTTAAGAATTCATATGGAAATTATATTTCTAATTGATTTTTATTTTTATTCCGAATTTTAGTTATTTTTTTATTGTACTTAGACATATATTTTTGTTTTAATCTTGACCGTTATAATATGGATCCACCATAATCGATGGTGCAGATTTTTATCTTTTTTCACCTACTAAATTGTGAAATTTTAGCCCTTAAAGAGTGAAAACGTAGTGACATCAGTTTCAACAGCTTGGATAATATAATAGACAGATCGATAGATTTGGAGTATTACTCGGGAGAAGTGGAGGACTTTTCAGGCACTCACTACTTTCTCCAGATCGGGAATATACACCTTTCACATCGCGGTATTGCTTTTTTGCTATCAAATTGTGATATGCTAAAAGCAACGGCCAAAAGGCACGGGGAATCTCGTTCCATGCTATATTCTAGCTTAATGGTTCATTTCATCTTGGAATGTCGCTTGTAGCCAAGTTGGTGCCGCGAGCACAGACTCCAGCAGAAACATCAAGGGAGGACCTCCCACGATAGATTATGATTTACGCAGGGGTCTCTTGTTGTTTTCACTTCGCAGGAGTACCTCGTTCCTGAAAAAAAGTGAGAGCTTATTTTTAGAGGAAAACGAAGTGCATATATATGGAACAACATATTGGGCTGCCTACAGAGCAAAATGTGATAAAAAGTTTGCAAACTGCGCGGCCCCATCTGCCTCCCGGGCGCATCATATCTCTTACTTTGCAGCCCATCTGTCTACCCGCGCGCGGCCGAGAACGACCCGCAACCCATTTATTTTCTCACGGCCCGGCACCTCCCGCGATCCGTCCGTCCTCCGCGCGCAGGCGCGGCAGATTTCTAACCTCGAGGTCGCGACCTGGCAACCCATCCGTCGCGCGTGGCAGATTTCTAACCTCGAGGTCGCGACCTGGCAACCCATCCGTCGGCCGCGCACGCCGCGCGGCTATGCCGTGCCGACTGCCGAGTCCAGCGCGTAATACGTTTTGGTGATCCACGCGCTCTACTCCGTGCCGACTGCCGAGTCCAGCGCGTACGTTTTGGTGATCACGAGTTCTACTGCGTAACTAGACCTGGATTTTTTTTGGAATAATATTTTTTTAAAATTTTTTTACAAAACTAGGTTATCGTTCTAAAAAATCACAAAAATAAGTTCCTATTGTCAGTTTATTTGGCGACAGGCTCCTATCACCAGTGGAACTCTGAACAGTGGGGACAGTTTCCTGTCGCCAGTTCAGGAATCTAGAAATTTTTAAATATATCAAATAAACTCAAAAAATTACAAAATATTTTGTGGAGTATCTAGATAGAGTGTTATTACTTGTGTAATTTTTTAATAATTTTATCCATTATGAATTTGTCTCCAAAATTCATTTAAATATACTATTTGTAGAATTTTTAAATATACAAAATAAGGTCTAAAAATTATGAATTTTTTTGAACACTCCTTACATAGTGTAATTGTTTGTGTAATTTTTTTTCAGAATTTTATATATTCTGAAATTATCTCCAAAATTCTGAATTTAGGTTTAGATCTGATGTACTTGATTGTGTAAACCCTTAATTTTTGAGATAATTTTGTAATATATAAAATTCTGGAAAATTTACACAGACAATTACACTATGTAAGGAGTGTTCACAAAAATTTCATAATTTTTGAACCTAATTTTGTATATTTAAAATTCTACAAATAGTATACTTAAATAAATTTTGGAGACAAATTCAGAATGAATAAAATTATGATAAAGTTACATAGGCAAGAACACTCTATCTGGATGCTCTACAAAAAATTTTGTAATTTTTTTTGAGTTTATTTGCTATATTTAAAAATTCCTAGATTATTGTCGCCAGTAGAACTGGCGACAGGAACCTGCCACCACTGTTCAGGGTTCCTGTCGCCAGTTCAATTGGAGATAGAAGCCTGTCGCCAGTTCAGATGAACTGGCGACAGGAACATATTTTTGTAGTTTTTTGGGATGATGACCTAGTTTTGTAAAAAAAAATTTAAAAATATTATTTCAAAAAAAAAATCGACTAGACCTAACATCGAGCATTTCTTCTCGTACACGCATAGCTTTTTGATGGAGATCTTCGACTCAATTGAGTCGCTGCCTCTTTCTCACAAGCTAGCAGAACTGAATAGGCAATCGAAAGAATTAACCCGATCAATCAGTCCGCGACGACGACTAATGTTCGAAGAGGACTAAACTGGCCAGACATGCGAAGTCAGTCGATCACAATTAACGGACAGACTGAGAATTCTTCCTAAGCCTCACTTCCCCAGCAAGAACGCGTGCATATATCGAGTCATTCGGTTTCTGTGGATGCACACTACTATACACCGACCATGCATGGACTGCGTAACCATGCATATACATTTACGTGGGCAGCGATATTTGGTTCATATGTGACTCTTAACGTATATGTGCGATTGCCTTTCAGTTGTGATCAATATTCAATTATTCGGGCTTAGAAAATGGACCGTGGGACATCTCGCGTACGTCCTAACGCTAGACCTGAGAAATTAATCTAAGTAGAAAATGAAGAATAGACGATCGACCCGGCCGGCCGGTCGGCCGGTCGATTTTTTATAACCTACTACTGGCTGTTAAACACACTCAACTCAACAATCTATAAAATGAAACCGACAACCCCATGTCTTGCTGCCCAACAATTACTCAAACAGGCTGCTTCGACGTGTAAGTGAACGTATACATATATATACTACGCGCTAGCATTTTGTAGCCAATCAAGTTGATCTAGCTAGATCAAAGGTAATAACCAAACTTATTGTTTCCGTTCCGGTGCCGGCCATTCCGGCCGGAATGTCCCATTTCTCCGCACAAAGCGGCATAAATTAGCCTTAATTCGGTACCGACCAAAGTTCTGGTCAATTTTTGTCATTTCGGTCGATTCCGGCCATTCCGGACGGAATTGAGTTTACCCTGAATTTCGGTAACGGCCAAATAAAGTGATATCTTATTCCAATCCAGCTCAAGAAATCAAGCCAAAAATAACATAATTCGGAGAGCAAAAGCAAGGAATCAAACAAAAAATACATATATCTGAGAAGAAGCAAGAAATCAAGAAACCCTAGCCACAAAAGAAAAAAAAAAGAGTTGAACAAGGGGTGCGGCCGTGCAGCACTCCGGCGACGACTAGTGCAACGGGCTTCGTCTTTCTTGCGCAACCCAATGACGGTGACTTGGCCACACAAAGCTCTGGCCTAATCTGATGAGAAATAGCGTGACAGCAGGAAGGAGAGGATGGCGCTGGTGGACACCGATTCCCACAGAAGCAACCTGGTTGCGGCAACCAGTAGCAGCTTGCGTAGTTGCCCTGCCTCTCTTGTCTTGTGTGGGTGTGAGTGTGTTGGGTAAGGGCATCTCTGTTAGACCATGCGGCTAGGTCTAGTATATTTTAGTTGATGAATAATTGACAATGTTGAGTACTGATGTTATTTGAGGCGTGTGGTGTGTGTGGACTTATGTCGGTCAAATTGGGAAGAACTTGTGTCGGGAAAATATGTTGTTTTGGTCTTTGCATGTGTAGGGTAACTCAGAGGCGATCGTGGTCTACGGCGGTGACCGGGAGATGGCTTGGTGCGAAGTCATGGTCCAGAGGGTTGAGGATGCTGGAGAAGATGGTCGGGCTCGAGTTGGAGCACAGGGAGATCAAAGATCGATGATACGTGTTGAAGCTACGGAGGTGCGATCCGGAGGCTACAACACGTGATAATTTTTGGTGTCCAAAATTGGTTGTGTAATCTGGTGTAAAAGCTCACGTATTGGGTCCTAGGACTATTGAGTTGTACATGGGTGTTTAGGTGATCATGAGTATCACGTATAGGGTTTTAGAGTTATTTATGTTAGATAGGGTTAGAACCGGGTGACGTGGCTGTGAGCGTGATCCAGAGAAGACAGAAAAAATGCTGTGGGGGCTACGGCGGCTGGGGGCGTTGTCTCCCGATCTAGGAGTTCTTGACGCCGGCGTTGTTTCTCCCAGATGTACACGTGAAGAAGTCTTTGGACGGAGAGTGCCGCCATGTTTTTGGTTGATTGATGTGACGCTACACGTTGAGTCATTACATTGTTTTGCTTGAGAGTGAGAACAGAGAATCAATCCAAGCTTTGATTTTGTTCGTGCATGAAAATCCCATTTAGAGTTCATGTATGCTGTGGCGGCTGTGGCTTTTATTGGTGCTTGGAAAGAAAGATCCTATTGAGGGACAGAGGGAGGTGTGCTTGCGGCCATTACATGCGACGCGAGATCTTGAGTGGATTAGGTACCAACAGTGCTTGATTTCTTTCTTAATTGCATATTGTGCTGCTACTGTTCATCTCATATATACAGCAAGCTAGTTATTCCTTGCGCATTGACATATACATATCAAACTAGTTATTTCTTGCACATCTAGACGGAGAAATTCCTGCTATTTGTTATATACTAGGAACGGTGCTGGTTGATTGTTTTTAGGGTACAAAAAATCTCCCATAATCATTCACCCCTACCCGATTGTCATTAACGATCCTACATGTGGTATCAGAGTGAGGTTGCTATGGCGTCAGAGAGGTATGTGAATCGTCTCCCATACTAGATGGTACTGATTTTGCTTTTTAGAAGTGTCGTATGCAAGCATATATTGAGGCTCAAGGTAGTGATGTTTGGAATAAAGTTTCTAGACCTTATGAGGTTCTTATTACTGTTACTAATCTAAATAAAACAGATGTTGATTTAAATGCTCAAGCTCGTAACTTATTGTTTTAATGGATTTCTCGCAAAGAATTTGATATGATCGCGTAGCTCATATTAATTCTGCCCACTTAATAGGAAAAACTCTTTGTGATTATCATGAATGAACCACTAAAATTTAAAAAGTGCATAAAAATCTTCATCAAAAAGAATATTCTGATTTTGCTATGAAGCCTGGTGAGGCTGTTGATGATATTTTTGCTTGGTTTGAAAAAATATTGAGTAATTTGCGCAGTGTTAATGTTATACCTACTAATGAAGATAATGGAACTAAAATTTGAGATATTTAGGTTCTGAATGGTTGATGGTTGTCACAACTATCAATCTAGATACTTTAACCATTGGATCTTTTCTCTAGATTGAAAACCTATGAGATGGAAGCTTTGCCATCTAAGATTGATAAACCTTCATCTTCAGCACTTGTGACTAACCTCATGCAGGCTGCTTCATCGAGTTCTTTTCTTGTGTCTGCTTTGTCTTCTTTTTCAGAGGAACAGTTCGAACAGCTCCATGAAGAGGATTTGGTGTTGATCTCCTCACGGGCATACAAGGCACTCAACAACATAAGGATGAGGAAGCGAGGTGGCGTGTCAAGTTCGATCAAGTACTATGAGTGTAGAGAGTCAGGTCACATTAAGATAGAGTGTCCTAAGCTCAAGGCACTACTACAGAAAAGGTCTTCACAGACGGTTCAAAAATGTCATTACAGACGGTTTCCAAAGCTGTCTGAGTTTATAGGTCAGTGATGACATGAGGTCATCACAGATGGTTTTTGAACCGTCTGTGATGCATGCTATCACAGACGGTTATTAACTCAGAACCGTCTGTGATATCCAAGTAATGGCTGCTTGTACCTTTAAAAACCCTAGAGGTACTGTAGCACCCCTGTTGAACCAAGAAGAATTGAGCTCATAGGCTCTCTTCCCTTGCTTGAGAGGTCTCGGCTGGTCAACTTTGGCCGCCATTGCCTCGATTAAATGGGTCCCGATGACGGCAAGCCTCACAGAGACGTGCAACGTCGTTAGAAGGACCACGCCGATGACGCGTAAACTCGCCGAAAGTGGGAGATCACCCAGAAGACGCGGCGGAAGAGGATGTCAAGACGGCGGAAGGTGGCCGTCACCTGCTCCGGCAAGTTCTCAGACAGAGTAGTGAAGATACTATTGAAACAGTGTTCTTCCGCAACATCCGCCAACGTACAGTGAGAGAGGTGCTCGAACAGTACGGCCAGGTAGGCCATCAATGCCGACGACAAGGAAACAGAAGAGGCAACCATTTCTGTTATATGTGTGGGGATGATCATCTTCGATGGCGGATGATCCTTTTTATAAAACATGGAATAAATTCGGAGCGTGAGACGAGGAGACGCATCGGGGAGCTGAAGCGGCAGTGATGTGACGAAGAGACGCATCGGGGAGCCAAAGCAGCATATTGAGACGACGAAGAGACGACACATCGGCGACGAAGAAACTCATTGGGCTTCGGAGCTGTAGCGATATTATCACAGACGGTTGTAACAAAAACCGTCTGTGATATGTAGTAATATCGCAGACGGTTATTGTTAAGAACCGTCTGTGAGGTTTCACAGACGGTTATTTATTGAAAACCGTTTGTGATATGTAGAATTATCACAGACGGTTATGAACAACAACCGTCTGTGATACTTCACAGACGGTTTTAGTTATGAACCGTTTGTGATATTACCCTTCACGCAGCGCTTTTAGCATTAGCCAAGAATACGCAGCAGTCTCTAAACCAAAACCGTCTGTGATTGAATGTAATACAGACGGTTTTGATCAACCGTCTGTGATGAGACGTCCAGTATTAGCCTTTTTGTAGTAGTGAGGGGAAGGTGATCAAGGAAGACAAGAATTACCACCGTCGACACAAAATGCTAGTAAGTTGTTATCTCCAGGTCTTGAATAGATTGCTGCACTTGTTGAAACTGGACATGAGCTTGGGCAGACAGTGGAAGGTGAAAGAGTGAGGAGAAATCTACCACTTGCTTGACTGAGGAAATTGTATTGAGGTCTGATTTGACAAATGAAAATAACTTCGAATGTTGTTGGCAGAGCAAATTCCCATTCTGACCGAGGATCGTGCCAACAAGTAGAGCACATGCCGACCGGCCGACCGACCGACCGGCCGACCGACCGACCGACCGACCGAGGATTCACTTATCAAACCCCAACCACAAGGCACGCATACACATACCATTTCAAGTAAACAACACGTTATCATAAGGCTAATAATCTCAGTCAAGTTACACACGGAACGTCCGTACACAATCCTGTAGGTGTGCCTGATCCATAGCTTCATTAGCGTTCGTATATACGTACGTACGTACGTACGTGCCTGGCTTAATTTCATTGGATTATTCTTTAACACGTACTACTACTTGTTCAACCATAGGAATTGAAATTGTCCGCGCTGAAAACCAGGTACATACTGCTTAACAAAAGTCACAAACTCACATTATCCATTCTAAATGGCGAAGAACAAGCACGTGAAACCAATAAAAGCAACCAACCAATACGGTGTAGTACCTTTGGTGTCTATCTGCTGTTGCTCGTGCCAATTGCCCCATAGGCATACCACTGCCGCGCTCGCTATCATCCTGGCCTCTCCCCCTGCCGTCGTTTCCTACAACTATGCCACCGGTGCCCTCCACGCGAGGAGTCGAGGAGGATCTCGAGAGCATGGGGAGGAGCTGGAGGAGGATCTCAGGATGGGTCGCAAGGGACGTTGCCCTCCACCTCCATGTGCCGCCAAGTCACCGACTTGGCTGAGATACAGAGCATGGAGAGGGAGGAGGAAGAAATAGAGCACAAGAAGGGGATAGATGTCCACCGGCCCCTATCCTACAAAGTCCCTTTAAACCTCGCTTCTATTGTGGGACCCAGAGCTTTGAATACACAAGAAGCCCTCTTGTGTGTACCGTACTAATCCTATGGTCAGTGGCTAGTACACAAATCCACAATATTGATAATCACATCCATACATTTATACATAGAAAATAAAGAAAAATATAGTACATAACTTAAGCGATGAAAGAGTTTACATCATAAGGGCTGACCGGCCAAATATAAGCTCAAGTATCAGAAGTAGCGAATGAAGCAGTAGAAGCATAGTAAATAAACCAAAACGGTCCAATGGCTTGCCCATCCGAACCCTCAGGCAACCGACAAGATACAAGTCCTAAAAAGATCCATCACCGAACACTCCGGCGCCGGGTGCAAAGAAAGCATCATCCGATGTAGGCTCATCCTCTAAGTCTAAACAACAATTTATGCAATATTGACTACATTGCGTACTCAACAAGACTTATAGTGTGTAACATCCCAAAGTGTCATTACTAAAATAAAAATAAATAAAATTATTATTTTATTGGATGTTCTGAATTTGAAAGAGTTTATTTGCTTTATTTGGGTTTCTGAAGTTTTAAAAGCCAAAAATAAAAATTTAATTATTTTCTGAAATTTTAAAAGCTTTTACCTAATTATTTTAAAGCTAAAACAAATTATGTGCAAAAATAAAAGCCAACTTTAAGTTGGAAATATTTTTATTAAGTTCAAAATAATTCTAGGAATTTTTGAGAATTTTTATAAAATTTCTGGACTATACTTGCTTTGTTCTAAAAAGCTATTTGATTTTTTGCTTAAATCTCTGTTAATTTCGAAATTTAAAATAAAATAAAATAAAAATAAAAATCCCACGCGGGCATGGGTTTCCAATGGGTCACCCATCCCGTTCCTACTCCCATAAGATGCTCCCTTAACCATAAATGCACTTCCATCTTTCCTTATGCTTTCTTTTGACTAAGTCATACAACTTTATTTATTTATTCCTTTCTTCCTCCTTTCTTCTACCTTGAAACGTTTTCTTTCAGAGGCATGGCAGCAAGCAGCACCGCCATTGGAGGCCGCATGAAGCTTTGAAAACCCGAGATTTCCTCCCCGATTCTTCACGAAAATTGTGGCATTTAATTCCCCGGTCATCACCTCCCCCATTTTAGGCCATTAATCCCTTCCATAATCATCTCAATCCCACTAATCACGCCACTGTGCGCAACGGTCACGCGCGCCGTTCACCCTCCTCGGTTCCTCTCCGGCCCTATAAATAGCAGCCCTGGATGCCTCTCCTCTCCCTCATCCATCCTCCGAAATCTCAAGCCTTCTCCTCTCCTCTCCACCCCGCAATAGCCATTCTTCTCCCATCGACCGAATGCCGTCTTCCACCTCTAGCGTCGCCGACAGTGGAGCTCCGCTGCCCTCGTCACCACTGTCGGCATCACGACGTCGTCCTCTACACGATGCTCTCCTCCCCTCCCGTCGCCGTCGCCAGAGCACCGCCACCCCGTGCACCGCCGTGCGCTCGCCGCCGCCACCACCGGCCACCGGTCACCGCGCCGCCACCTCCTACGGCGTTGTCTCGGGGTAAGCGATCCATCTATCCTGTTCCCGGCCGCCGCCATCCCTTCCTCTGGCCAGTGCCGCCATTTCTTTTCTTTCTCCATGCGTGCTGTTGCCTTCAGCCAAACAAGAAGATGATGAACAGTATAGATTATCTAGTCATGCCTTCAAGTTTATACATACACATTTTATTCATTCCAAAATTTCGTTCTCCCACATACAAGCTCCAATTCCGTTGATTCCTTCACCTAAATTCATCTACTATTTTTAGTATTTATTTCATAATTTTTAGATTTAATTTAATTTCTGTTAATTATTCGGTTCATTTTGCGCGTCGTCGCCGCCGACGGTCGACCTTGTGCATTCCACGACAACCAGGGTGAGCGTTGTGTTCCCCATGGTTCCATCTTCAAATCGCCGCCAACCTCAATCGCTAAATTCTCTCCGTTTGCCCGGAACGCCGATGTTCGCCCGCCGAAGGTCTTCTCCGTCGGACTGCGTCACCACCGAAAGTTATCTCGCCAAGCCAACCGTGTCGCCGCGTGCCCCTCGGCTTCCTCTTCATATCCCTAGAATTCGGCCCTCAATCTCGCCACAAGCAAAAAATTTCCGCAAGCGGTCCAACTACCTTCTGTCGCTATTTTCAGTGCCGTTTTTGATTTCCCGACGACATCATCCACGCCATTGGCTTCGCCTCGCAACGTTCTACGCAGTGCTCCCTTCCTTTTCCCTGAAACACCCACGGCTCATCGGTGCTACTATTTATCCGACACTATTTTGCGCGCCGCCGTAGCACCGAACCTTCGCCAGTGACGCGACCACCACCATTAGGTCCGTCTCACTCCCGGGGATTCCATTTTAGTGCTTCGCTGACCGTCTCTCCTTTCCCTTTCGCTAGCGTCGCCATTTCTCTACGCACTGCGCTTGGTTAAACCAGCTTGGTACTGTTCACGTGCAAGGAATGAACAGTGCCATGCAATGAACAGTGCCATGCAAGCTACATATGCATCTCATTTTCGAGATTTAAACTTCTACAATTTCGTTCGTTGTCATATGAACTCTAAATTCATTCTCTACTTTCAGTATTTATTTTATAATTTTTGGATTTTATTTGGATTTTATTTGAATATTATTTGAATTCGGATCGTTTACGCGTATAGATTTCGACGACTTCGGACGACCGGATTTCAACACCATTTGGGAACATCGATTAATTAAGCAAGGCAAGTTACACTCTTGACCATATTTGCACCCATTATTTTAAATTATTTAATTTCTGTTTTAAATTATTATTGCATGCGTATTTATATTCAAGTAATTTAAATTCCTGTTTTAAGCTTTATAGTTATACCCAACTCCTGTGTATAGCCATTTATTGTCGGTATAGACCATATGAAGAACCATTCCGAATGTGATATATATATTGGAGGTAGAAAGTGAAAATATTGGGTTATAAGATTACATGATCGTTGAATATCGGATTATAGGAATAGTCTATTGATAAATATTGCAAAGATGGAATTGTCGAAATTGAATTATAGAGACATATATTGAATGGATTATAGAATAACATGATCATTGGATATTACATTATATGAATATATGATTCTTAGATATTGATAATACAATTATATACAATTGTTGACTATTGGATTATAGGAAAGAAACAATTGTTGGAGATTGAATTATAGGAATGCATTATTGACAAATGTAGAAATAAGTGATCGATGGATATTGAATTGTAGAAATAGTTAATTATTGAGATTGGACTATTAAGATTGAATTATAGAAGTAGTCATTATAGAATACTGATGGGCTTGGATGTTGGATTGTAGGATGAGCTCTTGGTGGGATTTTAGAAATAAAACTTGTTTAGATTCTAGGAGTAGATAATTGTTGATAATGGATTATCGAGGAAGAGATTATAGAAATAGATAATCATTGGATATCGGAATATCGAAAATTATATTATATAATCATCGGATTGTTGGGTGTTGAATTATTAGAAATAATTCATTAAGGAATAACGGATTGATGGATGTCAGATTATAGAATTAGAGCATTACTGAATGTTGGATCGATGGAGGTTAGATCATAGAAATAGATTGATATAGTGGATATTAGACTATTTAATATTGGAGTATATGATTACATAATTGCTGGAGTTTGGATTCTTGGATTATGAGCACAGTACGGATGGTTTACTTATCGTCTCAGACTTGACAAATCTTGAACATTGAATCCTCATACCTTGTCGCCTAGATAAAACTCTTGTTAATACGATAGTGTTAACAAGATGCGTTTGATTGAAAAACTTTATGCTTAGCAATGCTTAGACCCAAAAAGTATTTGATTTGAGAAATTTAGCCAATGATTCAAATCTTGTTTAAAATTAATCTATGGTATTGTTTTACCATGGACTCTTGGAAATGATTTTGAAAACAAAATAAAATCAAAAGTGGGTTTGGACCTGGGCGAAATGGATGCTTGGTGGGTGCAGGTTTATGCACGGGATCAATCCGGGAAGGATTGAGGCCAGGGGTTATTTGGAAAGTCGCCCAAGTCAGTTAAGGACCGGTCTCTGAGCGTTCCTTTGCTATGCCTATAATGGGTTATGCCTCACCGTACAACCACATGTCTCCAGAATGGGGCGTGGGATCTGGCTGATTAATTTGTGGAGTTCCATCGCAGCTTTATCCTCGCATGACGGGTGGTCTTTCATGGCTTGTCTTTTATGACTACTTTATTCCCACCGGGCGCAAGAGGGGCCCCGAACTCGCGGATGGTTAATCCAAAGGGGCGAAACCTTAGCGAGGCCGGATCATGTGGAATGATGCATTGTAAAGGCCTTGTCATGAACTCTAGACTTCTTACCTTCGGCAGTGAGAGGTGGCATTGACGGATGCCGAACAAACTAGAGGAATCATGTCATGTGGGTAAAGTGTACAACCTCTACAGAGTGTAAAACTATTCGAATAGCCGTGTCCACGGTCAAGGACATGCTAGCAAAGCCTCTCGAAGTTAGACTTTGGTTTTGTTTAAAAAGACTTTGTCAAATGGATTATGCAAATGGGAATTGGGCGGGAAGCCATGTGATAGGAGGCTATCCTTCACCATTCACGTGTGAATGTTATCTGACTATAAAATTGATTTATAAAATGAATTTTAGTTATGTAATAACTGCTTTGGAACTTAGTACAAGTATTTAAAGAAAATGCTGTTTTATGCAAATCAACCATATTAAGCCTTCCTTTGAGATACCCATGTATGCATGTCATCCTGTTATTTGACGGGTGTAACTTGCGAGCACGGTAGTTGTGCTCATACTTGCTTTGTGCAAATAAATTTCAGAGGAGATGGACTTCACCATCGGTGTGGATCTCGACGACTAGGCCGCTATCCCAGTCGATTGCCTGTGGCAGATTAACTGGACTCTACTACGACTTCTTTGTTTTCCGCTGTGTTCTTTATTGTTGGCATGTAAGCCTCTTTTGTAATAAACTCTGTTGGTTATAAATAAAGTTATACGATTTATGGATGTTACCACCTTTGTTTACTGTGTGAACTAGCTACTGATCATGGGACTAGTTCAGAAATGCACAGAGGATTTGGGAGTGTTAATCCCGGGTCTTACATAGTGTATCGCGACATATTATAAATTTAAGGCTTATCAATGAATATGACTCTATGCTACAAGTTGTTTTCAACGTTAAGCAAATTTTATTTGCAAAATCAATACGTAGTACTTTGCAACAAAAATTTAAAGAGCCGTTAAATAGATAAAGGACAACAATTATGTAATTGAATAAATAACAACTCGCAACCCTCATCGGCTACGAGCAACATCTTATTTTATGCCATATACATGGCACTCAACTCGAATATAAGCCAACAAACCATTTCCACATTTCCCGGTGAAACTGTTTTTATGAAAATCAAGACTATACCCATTAATTAAGACTGCACTAAGCACGCTCATGACCGTGAGCATAGCTATTTAAGTAGATTTACACTCTACAGAGGTCTACACCTTTACCCACAACACATGAATTCTTTAGTTTATCCAGCATCCGTCGATACCACTGCTCACTACCTTTGGTAAGCAGTCTAGAGCATGCGGCAAAACCTTTACATCACCTAGTCCTAAACCTCACACTAGCCCGGTGAATGAATACCCTCACTTCACCCGGGTACACCCCTGTCTCAGTGAGGCATTCGTTGTTGTGTCGGCAAGCTTTGTTCCTAACACTGTGGTGAAGGGAGCCCCTTCGAGCAATCAGACATGCTCGCACTACTACGGCCTGCCAACATGCAAGACTAGTTTTTGATGACTAAATTAGCTAATGCCATCCCATACCAGCACATGCGGTTTCACGCTTAGGCTTAGATAGGACTTGCTGATGTTCAGTCTTCAATTGACGCGGGCGAGAATCTCCCACTATCTACTTATGAGATACACATATCACACTTCTCATAATATAATATAACTCGTCCGCGTTGCAAACTAAGTTTTTTATTTTTTATTTTATAAAAAATAATAGAGGTAAACTCCTCTGGACCGTCATTTCAAAACTCTCAATATCATTTTCATCATGTCATCATTTTTAGAAAATTTTCGTAAAGACTAAAGCTTGACTAAGCAATTATGCGATACTCGCACTCAAAATTTCCCAATTGACATCATATATTGTCTATATCATAACCTAATGGCTACAACAGTAAGGATATCAATATTTCAAGGGGGTTCAGGCATCAAATAGGATTACGGCTACCGTTTACGCCGAATATAACAATTTTAATCAAACATACACACATGCAAAATAGATTTTGCAAAAAGTACAATAATTAAAATAGTAGGATCAACAAGGTCAAAGGGGGTGCTTGCCTTGCTTTTGTTGCTCCACATACGAGGATGGAGCATCATCGTAAAAGTCGTTCGAACAATCGATGTCTAATAAAAAGAGCCAAAAGCAAATTAAATATAGCAGAATAATTTCAATAGTAAAAAAATCCAACTATTTTTGCATATTCAGGTAGAGCATGATTTTATATGAATTTAGAAAAAAAAAGTTTAATTCAATTTGGAGTTTGTATACAAAAGTTATTAATGTTTTAATTTGTTTCAGTTTAAAAATTCTAGAAATTAGAAAAGCGCTGGCATCGAAAGTGTATTTTCTAAGGTTTACGCTTTCCAACAGAGAAAATGTGTTTTACCCTATGTTCTACTAAGGTTGATGCTTTCCAGTATAGAAAACATATTTTTTTCTGAACTAAAAGTGATTTTTTTATTTTCTGATTTTTATTTACTTTCATGTGGGCCCTACTTGTCAGTGACTCATATTTTTATTTTATTGATTTTATTTAAAAACCAAAGGTGGGCCCACATATCATAGACTCATTATTTATTAACTAATGATTAAACCTAATTACGATTTTAAATAACTGATGGCTGGGGTCCACACGTTAGTCTCATGTTTTAAAACCGCGAATGGTGCGTTGTCCCACATGCTAGTGACTCGTTTACTAAACACATTTAAAATTAGATTTTTTATTACCTTTTCGGCCGGTCCCACCTGTCATTGACTTAGTATGTTTAAGTACTATCATTTAGCACTAATTAGAATTTCAATCACGTGGGCTCACTGGTAGAGAGAAAGAGGGGGGGGGGGAGAGAAACGGAGTTGCGCACATGGCCGTGTGCCATGGCGAGCTCGTCGCCGGTGGTCGGGGCGACGCCTAGGCTCGGGGGTGGCAAAAATGTGTTGCTCTCTCGATGGCGATGCCACTGGGTGGTGGTGGAGGCTGGAGAGATGGCTGGAGGTGGTGCCACGCCGGAGATGTGCGGCGGAGCTCCACAGGTTCAAAGTGGCTTTCGTGATTGGGGCAAATTGACGACAAAAGAAGGGTGCATTGGCTTTAGGAGGTTACTATGATGCTACACGTAGTGACTCAGGGACCAATGGTCACCGGAGCAGCGACGACAAAGCTTCCCGCGGCGGCGCCATGACCGGCTATGACAAAGTCTATGCTACACTAGCTAATCATCCGATCTAGAACACGCAAAAGCTCTAGGGGACTACTAGAAGCTCACCAAGGTCCCCGAATGCGTCAGGGGATGACTGGAGTGGCTTGGCGACGTTGAGCAGTAGTGACACAAAGGAGGCTCTTGGTGACAGCGTGTTGTAGTGATGGAGATGTTACAAGGAGGTGCGCATTAGCTTGTATGCACACTGAGGATGGTAGGGATAGAAGGAATCGACTAGAGACTCACTGATGTGGCGCTCAACTAGAAAAGGGTTGCGATGGCCGGAAATGAGGAAGAAGGTCGATTCGAAGGATTCCCTGCGTGTGGATCATCATCGACCGAGGGAGAAGCATCAGCGAAATATAGGACATGAAATGACGCGGTCAAGTGAGGTTCAAGCTCACTAGAGCATCGGGAACACGAAGGTCCGAAGTGGAGTGTGCGTCGGAGGTGAGGACGACGATGGCACGTTCACGCTACGGGGTTCCTGGAACTACATCAAGCATAGAAAGAAGCATATGTGAGGTAAGGGGCACATGGTGATGCAGTTGGCAAGGGCAAGGAAGCTCGCCAAGGAAGATGGCGTTGTGAGGCTTGCTCACCGGTGTCGAGAACGACACACTCGTTCTCGGCGATTCAGAGAGCTAGAAGCTCAGAGAAAGCGCGATATGGAAGGAGGGGCGAGCTAGAGAGATGATGACACGCTTGGAGGCTTAAATAGCGGCGAGTAGTGTGGGAGATGAACAACGAGAAGATACAGCCGTGACGAGAAACTCGCGCTCTCGCTTCGGCGTCTCCGCCAACACGGGGGTTGGGTGCCATTAAGGGGATGGTTAGCATGCGCGAGCTAGGCGGAGATGACAGGCGATTGGGCACAAAGCGGTGGTAGCCGCGACTCAGGTGGGCGAGTGGTGGAGTAGGCGAGGGCTGTGGGCGCGAGGTGGAAGACACCACCTGACGAGTGAGCCCGGCGTGTCAGCGAGTGTGGTAGTGGGGTATTTGCGTGGTCTCAGAGGTGGGTGCAGAGAAATGGGCCGTCTGAATTCGCCCAAAGGGTGAGCGGAACCAATGAAATTCATAATTTTCGGAAAGGCTGAGGGTTTGAGGGAATTCTTAAATATAGAAATATTGCTTCAAAATTTATGATTTTTTTTTGAAAGCTTATGAGCCCGCATAGTTTATTATGTAAATTTGTCAGGATTTTATCTACTCTATGATTTTCTTGGAAATTCTTACGAGTTTCTGTTTTCATGTAAATGCATTGTTACCTTTGATGAAAATCACAAAACATGCTCAAATATATTTTCCCTCATGCAAACATGTCCAAAACTATTCCCCACTTATTTTTATTCTATTTCACAAAATCAGGATTTTTGGAATGTTACATCTATCCATCTAGCGCCGCTAATTCCGACCAAATCAGATCTGGGATCTCCTGCGAGTGGTAGGGGTTGCTGCTACGGTGTGACACCCTGATTTTCAGAGCATTTTTGAAAAATTTTCAAAATAAAAAGTACCATTTTGTTTTGATGAGAATTCAAAGCTTAACTTGAGATTTTCAGAATTTGGGTGTTTAAAATGATTAAACCGAACTTCAACTACCCTAAAGTTTGGTTCTTTTGGTGTTACTTGAGCTCTCTAGAGCTATCTCTTCCTTTCTCTGTGAGTTCTGCCCTTCTCTTAAGCTCAAATTTTTCTTTCCGACCTCCTCTTGTTTGACCTTGTCGATCTCCCCTCACATTGTGTTCGGATTCCTTTATTTCAGACCACATCTTTGTTGGCTCGAATCTCCTTGGTTTAGACCCCCTTAGGTCTAGACCTCCTCTCTAGTTTCTCTTCGGTTTTGACCTCCCCTTCGGGTCACAACTACCCCTGAGATGTCCTAAGCTCAGGTTTGTTTTTCAGATATCTTTGATCTCTGAAATCTAAATTTTGGGATTTAACTCCCCTTTTGGACCTCTCTTATTTGGGCATTCCATTATGCCCAGATCTCCCTCTTGCAAGGCCATCTCTTGGAGCCCAGGTCCTCCTGTGTCTGGAACTCTCTTGCGAGTCTAGACCTCTTGTGCGTCAAGACTACCCTTGTATTTGGACCACCTCTTTGTTGGTTTGAATCTCTTCAAGGTTTAGACCTTCTTGCTGCCTGGGCATTTCTTTTATGTCCAGACCCCTCCCTTGCTTGGAAGCTCCTTTAGGACCAGACCACTCTCACGTTCATTTGGACCTCCCTGTGTCCACTTGAACTTCCCTCTTGTTCACATAGACCTCCCGTGTCCACCCAAACAGAAACCCTAAATTGTGGAAACCCTAGAAAACTAAATTGCAAATGCAAAATAAACCTAAGGTATTGTCCTTGAAATATTACCTGAAGTGTAGACCCAAAAGTCGAAAATGTGCTCAAAAGTCCAATTAGGGTTATCTAACAAATATTAGGTTTTGTCCATCTTCACATAAAAATTTCCCTACAACAAATACCGGAGTTTTGGAAGCCTAAACTTCTGTTGTCCTTCCTTTTCCCAATCCGTTTTTCAAATCTTCTCTTTCTTCTATTGTTGCTCTGACCAAACCAAGTTGCCACCGAACCAACACTCATTCGACAAGCTCAGCGCACAGTCATCTTGTCCCTCCTAACACCTATGCCTTTGCTGTTCTCTCCCCTGGGCGTCAACGCGCTTAGAAGATCCACGCCATGTTGCGGCCATGCAACCGGAGCTCATCGCTCAAGACGTCGCCATCGCTCAGTCGATGCCCACTTGCACCCCACACACGCATCAAGATGCGCGCGTCACAAGCACCCACGCGTTTCGCCACGTAGCCACCAAGCGCCCATCCCACCAGTGTTGCCGTCGCCGAGAGCATCGCCAGCCCAACTACAAAAGACCACCTGAGCCATTCCTCCCTCCTTGATGTTTCCTCCCTTATCCTCTTCTCCATTGAGCACAACCAAGAAGAAAAGTTGGAGCAAGCTCAAGCTTCAACGTTGTGCCAACGAGCCGCCCCGGTGAACTCCGTGCACCCCCGTGGGCTCGGGCCATCCCCGTGATGCGTACCAACATCGCCTCGGTGCCTGCATCCTTGTGCTCGCCTCCTCCTTCCATCTCTGCCACCTAAGAGCCAAAGGCCCACCACGCCGCCTCGGCCACCACCGCCTCAAGACGCCCGGTCTGGCGGCAAGGTGAGCCCTCCCATATTCTCGCGTGTCAAAATGTGTTCTACTCTCCTCCTGTTGAAACCCTCGACTAATTTTTCATTTCGATCACAAGAGCTCGCCGCATCGTCATCTTTCATGGCGCCGGCCGAAATCACCGCCCGAGCCACCGTGCCCCATTCGCGAAGCTCCAGCTCAATTCACCGCACCTAGAGCATCTTGGGACCTCTCCTAACCTCTCCACGTCATCCATTGGAGCTTCCTCCCAGTGCAGCGCCGCCGTCGGCTCCCGGTGCTAGCTCGTCTCCGGTCTCCTCACCTACCACCAATAGCTCCGGTGAGTTCCACTGGGCCCACTCTAGCTCATGTGCGTGCTACTCCCCTCCCCCTCCGACTCCGACTCCGGCGCCAGCGCCCCTTTCTCCGCCTCACCTCCGGCCACAAGATCAGGTCACAGATGCATCTACCGCCCGCGCTCCCAACCATCCCTGGTCGCGCCTACTCCACCCAAGCAACCGCCTCACCTCCTTACACTAGTTAAAGTTTGATTAACATGCAATAGTAATGCACCTTAATAAGAAATGATCATATGAAAGGTGTCCAAGCAACCAATTAACTCTAGGCCATTAGCTATTATCTAGTGAGGGTTAGTTTACTCAACAAAGATCATTATCGACTAGAGCAATAATATAACCAGTATGGAAGTGTGTGAGACGGACATTATAAGTCGATTATGTCTTGTGGGTAAAGTGTACAAACTCTGTAGAGTAAGATAAGTACCTGGATAGCCGTGCTCATGGTCAAGAGCGGTATTGAGAACTTGCTTGATATAGCTTTCCTTTTTATAAAAATAATTTATGGATGGAATGAAAAAAGGTGGGGTGGGACCCTAGGGATTTGAAATGGCCTGGTCGGGGACCAGTGGTAATTACAGGATAGCCTAAGCATTGAGTAGACGGAGCCACTCAATGTTATAATAGACAGAATCTCCACTAGTACTTTACAAACAAAAACCCGGTTTATAAAACTTGTATTGGTTAAAAATGCTAAGTCTCAGAATTTGCTATTACTTAATCTATTTCAATAAATGGTTTTGTGCAAAATAAAAGAACCACGAGCCTTCCCTTTGGTTAGCCTTGCATCTGTAATAATTGCATTGTGTATTGGCTCGCGAGTATGGTCGTGTACTCATGCTCGCTATTTATATTCTTTTAGTCAGTAAGCACAAAAGAATACTAAAGAGAAACATACGAGCATTGGACAAGACTAGAGATCAAGAAGGCGAAGAACTAGGTCGCGAGCCCACAGTCGATTGTCGGTGGGCATATCGTGAATGTTCCCTACGTTATACTTTGATTCTACTTCCGCCGCTGTTCTCTGAAAATTATTTGGCCTGTTCGGCCATTCTGCAGTCAAAAGCCTTAAGGTATATTTACATTTTGTTTAATATTATGAAATAGATTTACATTTTCGTGATATGTATTCAAACCAATATTGTAACTGTGTGTGCCATCTACTGATCCAGGGAATGGCACAAATATACACAGTAGGTTCCGATTTTCGTTTATTAATTTGCAGACGTTGACATGTGCATGTACATGTGTAGAGACTATTCATTCAGTTGGTTTGTTCATACTTTGTAATTACGAGCTTCCGTGCAAAAATGGATTCTTGGAAGCGGAATGGGTGATCGTATTTAGTAGTCAACATTAGAGGGTACATACCATGCAATATATATACTAGTCTCTGACGTAGGTCTTGTAACCATTATTTCTTCAAATAAATAAAAGCCTTTGATCGATTTTGCATGACATTGTGTTACACTAGTCATCAACCCGTGTATCCGCACATATCACATATTTCAAATAATGATTTTATTATCAATAATTATAAATTTAATGCCAAATTTAGTTTCATATTTTTAAAATTTTAATTTCTGAAATGACATGTGAACTCTAGAGTGTCCAATTTACGCATGCATGCATTGTGAGAGTCCATATCCATGTATGTGTCGGATACTCCATCTTCTATATATGTTAAAGTACAAACTAAACTTGTGGAGTCCATATTTGTTATGAAGGAGAACTGAGTCTAAGTTAACAATGTAAAGAAGCTTCGTTTGTTGTAAAAACACCAGCAACGATGTGAATGAATTGCTAAGACATCATTGTACTTGGCTATACCATTGGATGGATTAGATGTTTTCTTTTTCTGTGATTAATGAGAGAATTCCTAGCCATTTTGTCCTTTTTAGATTAACGTGGGAGTTTCTAAATTTTCACCTTAAAGGATTAACGTGGGGAATTTTGATTTCTGAAATGACATGTGAACTCTAGAATCCAATTTACGCATGCATGTACCTTGAGAGCCCATATCCTTGCATGTGTCCGAATTAGATACTCCATCTTTTGTATGTGTTAAAGTACAAATCAAACTTGTGGAGTCCATATTTGTTACGAAGGAGAATTAAGTCCAAGTTAACAACGAAAAGAAGCTGTGTTTGTTGTAAAATATGCACCACCAGCGATGTGAGTGAATCTAAGATATCATTGTACTCAGGGGCGGAACCAGCCTGGCCCGACGCCTCGGGCCGGCCCAGCAAGGTTTCGGCCCAATAGTTAAATTACATTGCTTTTTCACGTTTCATTTTTTTTTCTGCTGGTGTTTTCTTGCTGGGCCTCGGGCCATGGCCCGAGCGGCCCGAGGCCCAGCTCCGCTCCGATTGTACTTAGATATACCAATTGGACGGATGATGTTTTCTTTTTCTGTGATTAATGACAGATTTTCTAGCAATTTTTTTTCGATTAATGTGGGAGTTTCTAGATTTTTCACCTTTTTAAGATTAACGTGGGTGCATGTAGGATTGAATACGACCAAATCGATCTAACAATATGTATGCATGGATCGTGCCAACAAGTAGAGGACATGCAGACATACCGACCGACCGAGGATTCACTTATTAAACCCCAACCACAAGGCACGCATACACATACCATTTCAAGTAAACAACGCGTTATCACAAGGCTAACAATCTCAGTCAAGTTACACACGGAATGTCCGTACACAATCCTGTACTAGTTAGGTACGCCCGATCCATAGCTTCATTATACGTACGTACGTACGTGCCTGGCTTAATTTCGTTGGATTATTCTTTAACACGTACTACTTGTTCAACCGTAGGAATTGAAATGGACTGCATAGGCGCGTACGTGTGTACTAGGGCAATCCAAAGAATAGACCCGGTCCTTTTGTTATAACTATAAAAGGAAACCATCATCATGACTCGACGTAGCTGCTTGTCTGCAATCACTCGACCAACTAATCGAGCTATACGCCTATACAGCTATACTTAGCTTGTTCGACATATACTAAACTCTGAACTCGATCCCCTAGCACGTACGTAGCAAACACCGGCCCCGATCGACGTACGTACTTACTGATATGGCGTCGACGGCGACGATGGTGAGGGCGGTGTTGGTGGCCGTCGTGCTGATGCAATGCTGCAACGTGATCCATCTGTTGCTGCATGCGTTCCGGTTTTGTTTATTTGCAGGCGTTGACATGTACATTCTGCACATATATGCGTAGAGATCTCGTTCCTTTGGTTTAGTTTGTTCATTCTTTGATTGTAAGGGCTTCCATGAAAAAAAAAGTATCGGAGCCTTGGAAGCTGTTCATAATTAGTCCGTTTTAGTGTATTAGTTTGCAATAAAGAATGCAGTCTCTGACACATGCATGATACTTTGACCTTCAAGATTGACCTCTCAAATCGTTTAGACTGACGGCTGACCTTGGCATGCATGCATGGCACCATGGCATGAATTGGAATTGATCAAGCACGGGAAGAAAGTGAAGTAGACTTTTCGGATTCACCAAGCCATGCGAACTATGACTCTTCATTTCATAATTATATCAATCGAGCTGATTTTTGTTCCAGCACAAGAAAATAGAAAATGCTTTTCGTCTTCCATATCCTATAGGGAAAATTCCACAAGGGAGCTCCTAGTTTAGCTCAGCACCATGAACGAAAGAACGAAAAAGAAACGAAAGAAGATGGACGCCCCGTCCAAATCTTGTTGAAGTATAAGTGAATTGCCCACTTTTCCTCATCAGCTTAAGCTTTTAGGTGAATTGGTTGGTGCACGCAATTCAATATGGTATCAGAGCCAAGAGGTCTTGAGTTCAAGACCCGGCTGGCGCAATTAAGAAAAATAATTGCAGCCCATTTCTATTCCACGTCTTAGGCCTTAGGGAGTTTACACGTGAGGGGGAGTGTTGAAGTATAAGTGAATTACGCACTTTTCCGCATCAGCTTAAGCTTTTAGGTGAATTGGTTGGTGCACGCAATTCAATAAATCTGACTCGATATCCGCACCGATTCAGCCCCTACCAGGGTTTTGGTAACCAGTTCTATTTTTTACCGGAGTCACCGATAGAAACGTTTTTTCTTTCAATTTTCGGATGATTTCGGACAAAAATTTCAGACCAAAATTTGAAATTTCATAAAAATCGATCGAAAATCGGTGGAAAATCAGCCGGAAAGTGGTTGAAAATATCGAAATAGATCGGCCAAAAAAATGTTGACAACAAAATGCAAATAAGAAATGGGCAGAGCTTCCTGATGAAAATTTGGGTGAATAAACATGCAAGTAAATTCAGAAAGCATGAAGCATGTAAATTCAGAAAATTCAAGTATTCAATACAGTGCATCAGCAAATGTCCAATACAAGTCAGGAACTAGCAAATAACAAAGTTCATCAATAGAACTCGTCAACAAAGTCCATGACCGGTCTATCAACAATAATAAAGTATAGTCCAAAGTCCACACATCGACACAAAGTGCTAGTAAATTCCATCAACAAAAGTCACGAACTGACATTATCCATTCTAAATGGCGAAGAACAAGCACGTGAAACCAATAAAAGCAACCAACCAACACGGTGTAGTACCTCTGGTGTCTATCCGCTGTTGCTCGTGCCGATTCTCCCGTAGGCATACCATCGCCAAGCTTCGCTGTCATCTGGCCTCTCCCCTGCCGTCGTTTCCTCACGATCAAGCCACCGTGCCCTCCACGCGAGGAGTCGAGGAGAAGCTCGAGAGCATGGGGAGGAGCCGGAGGAGGAGCTCGGGATGGGTCGCAAGGGACGTTGCCCTCCACCTCCATGTGCCGCCAAGTCACCGACTTGGCTGAGAGACAGAGAATGGAGAGGGAGGAGGAAGAAATAGAGCACAAGAAGGGGATAGATGTCTAGCTGGCCCCTATCCTATAAAGTCCCCTTTAAACCCTTGCTTCTATTGTCGGACCACGAGCTTTGAATACCTGAAGACCTCTTGTGTGTACCGTACTAATCCTATGGTCAGTGGCTAGTACACACATCCACAATATTGATAATCACATCCATACATTTATACATACAAAATAAAGAAAAATATAGTGCATAACTTCAGCGATGAAAGAGTTTACATCATAAGGGCTGACTGGCCAAATACAAGCTCAAGTATCAGAAGTAGTGAATGAAGCAGTAGAAGCATAGTAAATAAGCCAAAACGGTCCAATGGCATGCCCATCCGAACCCTCAGGCAACCGATAAGATACAATCCTAAAAAGATCCATCACCGAACACTCCAGCGTCGGGTGCAAAGAAAGCGTCATCCGACGTAGGCTTGTCCTCTAAGTCTGAACAACAATTTATGCAAGATTGAGTACATTGCGTACTCAATAAGACTTATAGTGTATCGCAACATATTATAAATGCAAGGCTTATCAATGAATATGACTCTATGCTAAGCAAATTTACTATTAAGCAAATTTTATTTGCAAAATCAATACGTAGTACTTTGCAACAGAAATTTAAAGAGCCGTTAAATAGATAAAGGACAACAATTATGTAATTGAATAAATAACAACTCGCAACCCTCATTAGCTACGAGCAACCTCTTATTTTATGCCATATACATGGCACTCAACTCGAATATAAGCCAACAAACCATTTCCACATTTCCCGGTGAAACTGATTTTATGAACATCAAGACTATACCCATTAATTAAGACTGCACTAAGCACGCTCATGACCGTGAGCATAGCTATTTAAGTAGATTTACACTCTGCAGAGGTCTACACCTTTACCCACAACACATGAATTCTCTAGTTTATCCAGCATCCGTCGATACCACTGCTCACTACCTTTGGTAAGTAGTCTAGAGCATGCGGCAAAGCCTTTACATCACCTAGTCCTAAACCTCGCACTAGCCCGGCGAATGAATACCCTCACTTCACCCGGGTACACCCCTGTCTCAGTGAGGCATTCATCGTTGTGTCGGCAAGCTTTGTTCCCAACACCGTGGTGAAGGGAGCCCCTTCGAGCAATCAGACATGCTCGCACTACTACGGCCTGCCAACATGCAAGACTAGTTTTTGATGACTTAATTAGCTAATGCCATCCCATACCGGCACATGCGGTTTCACGCTTAGGCTTAGATAGGACTTGCTGATGTTCAGTCTTCAATTGACGCGGGCGAGAATCTCCCACTATCTACTTATGAGATACACATATCACACTTCTCATAATATAATATAACTCGTCCGCGTCGCAAACTAAGTTTTTTATTTTTATAAAAAATAATAGAGGTAAACCCTCTCGACCGTCATTTCAAAACTCTCAATATCATTTTCATCATGTCATCATTTTAGAAAATTTTCGTAAAGACTAAAGCTTGATTAAGCAATTGTGCGATACTCAAGACTCAAAATTATCCAATTGACATCATATATTGTCTATATCATAACCTAATGGCTACAACAAGAAGGATATCAATATTTCAAGGGGGTTCAGGCATCGAATAGGATTACGACTACCGTTTACGCCGAATATAACAATTTTAATCAAACATACACACATGCATAATAGATTTTGCAAAAGTACAATAATTAAAATAGTAGGATCAACACGGTCAAAGGGGTGCTTGCCTTGCTCTTCTTTGCTCGAATACGAGGATGGAGCATCGTCAGTAAAAGTCGTTCGAACAATCGATGTCTAATAAAAAGAACCAGAAGCAAATTAAATATAGCAAAATAATTTCAATAGTAAAAAAATCCAACTATTTTTGCATATTCAGGTAGAGCATTATTTTATATGAATTTAGAAAAAATAGATTGATTCAATTTGGAGTTTGTATGCAAAAGTTATTAATGTTTTAATTTGTTTCAGTTTAAAAATTCTAGAAATTAGAAAAGCGCTGACATCGAAAGTGTATTTTCTAAGGTTTACGCTTTCCAACAGAGAAAACGTGTTTTACCCAATGTTCTACTAAGGTTGATGCTTTCCAGTATAGAAAACATATTTTTTCTGAACTAAAAGTGATTTTTTTTCCGATTTTTATTTACTTTCATGTGGGCCCTACTTGTCAGTGACTCATATTTTTATTTTATTGATTTTATTTAAAAACCAAAGGCGGGCCCACATATCATAGACTCATTATTTATTAACTAATGATTAAACCTAATTACGATTTTAAATAACTGATGGCTGGGGTCCACATGTCAGTCTCAGGTTTTAAAACCGCGAATGGTGCGTTGTCCCACATGCCAGTGACTCGTTTACTAAACACATTTAAAATTAGATTTTTTATTACCTTTTTGGCCGGTCCCACCTGACATTGACTTAGTATGTTTAAGTACTATCATTTAGCACTAATTAGCATTTCAATCACGTGGGCTCACTGGCAGAGAGAAAGAGGGGGGGGGAGAAACGGAGTTGCGCGCATGGCCGTGTGCCATGGCGAGCTCGTCGCCGGCGGTCGGGGCGACGCCTAGGCTCGGGGGTGGCAAAAATGTGTTGCTCTCTCGATGGCGATGCCACTGGGTCGTGGTGGAGGCTGGAGAGATGGCTGGAGGTGGTGCCACGCCGGAGATGTGTGGCGGAGCTCCTCAGGCTCAAAGTGGTTTTCGTGATTGAGGCAAATCGACGACAAAAGAAGGGTGCATTGGCTTTAGGAGGTTACTATGATGCTACACGTAGTGACTCAGGGACCAATAGTCACTGGAGCAGCGGCGACAAAGCTTCCCACGGCGGCGCCATGACCGGTTATGACAAAGTCTATGCTACACTAGCTAATCATCCGATCTAGTACACACAAAAGCTCTAGGGGACTACTAGAAGCTCACCAAGGTCCCCGAATGCGTTAGGGGATGACTAGAGTGGCTTGGCGACGTTGAGCAGTAGTGACACAAAGGAGGCTCTTGGTGACAGCGTGTTGTATTGATGGAGATGTTACAAGGAGGTGCGCATTAGCTTGTATGCACACTGAGGATGGTAGGGATAGAAGGAATCGACTAGAGACTCACTGAGGTGGCGCCCAACTAGAAAAGGGTTGCGACGGCCGGAAATGAGGAAGAAGGTCGATTCGAAGGATTCCCTGCGTGTCGATCATCATCGACCGAGGGAGAAGCATCAGCGAAATATAGGACACGAAATGATGCGGTCAAGTGAGGTTCAAGCTCACTAGAACATCGGGAACACGAAGGTCCGAAGCGGAGTGTGTGTCGGAGGTGAGGACGACGATGGCACGTTCACGCTACGGGGTTCTCAGAACTACATCAAGCATAGAAAGAAGCATAAATGAGGTAAGGGGCACATGGTGATGCAGTTGGCAAGGGCAAGGAAGCTCGCCAGGGAAGATGGCGTTGTGAGGCTTGCTCACCGGTGTCGAGAACGACACACCCGTTCTCAGCGATTCAGAGAGCTAGAAGCTCACAGAAAGCGCGATATGGAATGAGGGGCGAGCTAGAGAGATGATGACACGCTTGGAGGCTTAAATAGCAGCGAGTAGCGTGTGAGATGAACGACGAGAAGATACGGCCGCGATGAGAAACTTGCGCTCTCGCTTCGGCGTCTCCGCCAACACGGGGGTTGGGTGGCATTAAGGGGATGGTTAGCATGCGCGGAGCTAGGTGCAGATGACAGGGGCAGTTGGGCACAAAACGGTGGGAGCTGGTCGCATTCCGTGGGCGAGCGGTGGAGTAGGCAAGGGTGCGCGCGCGGGCGCGAGGTGGAAGACACCACTTGACGAGTGAGCCCGGCGTGTCAGCGAGTGCGGTAGCGGGGCGCTGGCGTGGTCTGTAGTGGGTGTGTAGAAATGGGCCGTCTGGAATTCGGCCCAAAGGGTGAGCGGAAAATTCGAATGAAATTCATAATTTCCTGAAAGGCTGAGGGTTTGAGGGAATTCTTAAATATAGAAATATAGCTTCAAAATTTATGATTTTTTTTGAAGGCTTATGAGCCCGCATAGTTCATTATGTAATTTTTTCAGGATTTTATCTACTCTATGATTTTCTTGGAAACTCTTACAAGTTTCTGTTTTCATGTAAATGCATTGTTACCTTTGATGGAAATTCACAAAACATGCTCAAATACATTTTCCCTCATGCAAACATGTCCAAAACTATTCCCCCCACTTATTTTTATTCTATTTCACAAAATCTGGATTTTTGGAATGTTACATCTATCCATCTAGCGCCGCTAATTCCGACCAAATCAGATCTGGGATCTCCTGCGAGTATCTCGGTTAGAGGCCTATCACATGGGGTAGGATGATCTCTTGGCACTGTTGTTGCAAGGGGAGCATGTGTAGAGATTGTTCATATTTGATTTGTTTAATTAGTAGTTCTTTGAAGGGCTTCCATATGCAAGGTTAATTGAGTCCTGCAGGAAGCTTAACTTTGTACTAGTCGTTGTTGGTAGTGCATGAGATGCAACAAAGCAAACCTCTGACGTATATATGTACTAGATCCATCAGTCCAGACAATTTGGATTGTTTATGTTTGTTAATTTGAGCTTTATGTATATGTTGCTTACAATGCCCGCATACGTGGTACAACGATAGAACTAGTACTTGACACAAAATAATGAGGCTGGGGAGTTTTCTGCCTAATTAAGGTTAGCTACAATGCATACCATCATAACTAACTTTTGCCATACGTACTTACCTACCTGATCAGTTTGGGCTTTGGACTGACCATGCAACTAATTAGCTTGTCCGTCACAAATTAAAGCGAAAAAAATCAGTGAACTTGACCATGTTACTTTCTCGGAAGCTATTGCTAGTAACGGCAGAATTAAGTCAGACAGCACCGGCACATGAACTTGATCCCCGGCGACTAGCTTGATCATTGAATACGACCAAAATGAAATTCTCCAAACTGACATAAAAATATACACGCATGGATCGGTTCAAGTTCAACCATTAGCGGACTGCAGACCGACCGAGAATTCACGTAGCCCAGCAAACAAGCTAGGCGCGCATGCATACGAACGTCTACAACTCGGTGTTTTACACAACCATTTCAGCGCGCACCGGCCAGTCGATCCGCTACGATCCAGGAAAAAAATGTGGCAAAGGATCGAAGTCAGGGTCACACAGGGACGTTCATAGCTAGGCACTTCATGGGTTATACTTTTAGTTATGACCCTTCGCGTACGTATCGTCTTAGTACCTGCGTAAGTACCTACATCGGTACATGCCTGCCTTTGATCGATCGATCTATCCTACTTTCAAACTCAGGAAATGGACTGCTGAAAACCGCGTAGGCGCCTACTTACGCTGGACCTGGGAAAATTTTGCTGCAAAATAAAGAATAGACCCCGTCCTAGTTATACTTCTTTTTGGCCGTTAAACATGCGCAACGAAACTATAAAAGGAAACCATCTTGCCTCTCTCCCAACAACCAGCTTAAGGCATTATTCGACGTACGTAGTAGCTAGCTTGCTTGTCTGCAATATTTCACTTGTCGACAATTCTAGCAACCTAGCTCAAGAGACTAATATACTAAGTATACTAGCGGCCAGTAGCAACCCCGACGCACGTACACGTACATATAAGGATAATATGGCGTCGGCGTCGACGTCGGCGAAGATGGTGAGGGTGGTGCTGGTGGCCGTGCTGCTCATGCAATGCTGCAACGCGATCCTCGCGGCGAGGCTGCTTGAGGGGGACGGCGGGTGGCTGGGGCACGGCGCCAGGACGCTGATCATGCAGGCCCTAGACAAGGGCTCGGGGACGCCGCCGGGTGCAACTAACCCGCCCGGGCACGATCCATGCCACCCCCCCAGCTGCCATGCCTAGCCGCCGGCGGCCGCGGCGGCTTACAAGATAGCTTTGGTTGGCTTGATTTCTCTATCGTACATGTGTAGATATGGTTCATTCGATTGGTTGGTTCATACTTTGTAATAAGAGCTTCCATGCAAAAATGGAGTCTTGCAAGCGGAATAGCCGCGATCAATAAAGCAGTCTCTGACATATTTGTTTGTTTTCGGGTTTCAAATTAGAAAAGCGCAATTCGCGCTTGTGGTGAATAATACCCATTCTTTCTTCAAATAAATAAAAGCCTTTGATCGAATTTGCATGACATTGGGTTATACATCCCCATGTTTTTTTTGTAACATTCCTCATCGTGCATAATGATATTAAAATCAATCCACACCACTTTGCTTGGCTCGGTTGATTTGAAACAGTTTGGATATTTGCACGCATGTGCATGTAGCGCGATATGATTGTAAAGTTTTATTTGCTATAAACCACTCTTTTTTTTTTTGGGAAATCTACCGAATTTCTCACCTGGGATATTTAATCCCATAATATTAATCTTAAAATAACCACATGCCGCTACAATATGTCTTGAAACCTTTGTGCCTGCAGCAATCTTGTTGACAAGCCCAATCTTGAAACCTTTTCATAATAAATTGCTTGCAAGTTTACAATCTATTCTATATTAAAAGCTCATGACATACGGTTTACAACAGTTGAGAAAAAAGTAAAATATTCTAAAAATCATTACAAAAAATAGAATAGAATACAGAACGTTTTCCAAATTACGTGACTAAGTCTCCACCCATTACTTTCCGCTGGGACTGACCTAGTCATCCTCTGAGTTCCAGTAATATTGGTTGGGCCGGCTATCCCTCCAGACCCAACACTCCACCGTGCGGTACTATAACGCTTTGGTTGGGCCAGCTTTTCCTCCTGTAACATCATAAAAGGATTTTTTTTGCATTTATGGCCCCTTAATTGTCTCTATTTTCAAAACTAGCCCTGTCCCAACGTAATTTACATATTTAGCCTCTATACACTGCTCATACTGCGGTTCCGGGCGGCAGGCACTGCCTCAGTGTCGGTAGCAGCAGTGGCCTTCCCTTGGCCCGCAGTGCAAGCAGTCGCCTCATTGACGAAATTCCAAATTTTTTTGAGAAAAATTCAGAAATTTTTTTAAAAAGTACATAAAAATCCAATAAGCTAATGAATTTAATAAAATATTATTGAATTTTATTTTATTCATTAAAAATGTTTTTTGTTTTCCAGAACTTTGCAGTTAAGCTTTAATTAGTCCAATAAAATAGAAATTGTTTATTTTATTTGTACTTTGTGGACCGAAATTCGTATGGTGGAGTTTAAGCAGAGTACTTTATGGAGCTTCTACAAAATGCAATTGAAGGGGCTGAGAATGCCCGTTGTGATTATGAAGATGCCCTAAAACAATAGATAGAAATGTATTTGGTTTGTTTCGTACTCTTCATGCACTGCATAGGACAATTTGGAATATATATTTGGTTCTTTATGCTCTTATAGTCTGTAATTTTAATTTAGTTTTTTTTTCATTCACGTGCTTGTGTTTGATCCACCTCGCTTTTTCATGTAGTCAATACAGTTGCATTTAGCTATGTTGATATGGAGGATTCGATGTCGGTGCGAATGGTTCTTTCTGGGATTCCACTAGAAGATGCAAACTTGCAATATAGGCTTGCTTTGTTGGCTCAGCGGAGGATAGGAACCAAAGCTACATTAGAGTTATCGGACAAAAGCACGTTACATGTGGTCATATGGCATAATGGTTCGGCTATTTGCTTTAGTCATCCTCGCTACTACTGCGGTACACTGCGACATAAGCATCCGAACTATGTAAGTATACATGCCTTTAGGGGATAGTAAAAAACATGGAGGGTAGGCATGGGGACTACTACGGAATGGCGCGACCTACTATGTGGACCGAGGCTATTTTCCCTTTCTTCTGAGCTCGGCATTGTACTCCTCACTGATCGCCTTGGCCTCGACAGTCATTTCCCTCTTTTTCTCACGCTCCATCTCGCGAGCCTCGCGCTTCCTACGCCTGCACGCCTCGAGATGGGCCTACGTCTCCCGCCAGATACGCTGGTTGTGCTCTTCGGTGCGGCGATCCTCCTCCTGGATCTTGCATGCCCTTTTGGCATCCCACTCGTCGTAGTAGATTTGCCACTAGTCGTGTGGGTGGATCTCCTGGTCGATCCACTTGCGGTAGCCACATAGCGGATCCGAGGACTACGGGTAGACGGGAGAGGTTGTTAGTGCGTATTTTGAAAGAGAAATAGTAGGAGAACACACTGCATCTAGTCTTTATCGGCTGCCGATAGCTGCTCGTGTCCCAACAGCGGTCGGGATAGTCACAGGAGTAGTTCGTGCAACCCTAGTAACACATGCCCAGGCTGAGCCGCTACTTGGATTTGAAGAATTTCATGGGTCCCTGCACCAACACAGGGGCGGCGTCTCCCCCTCTGGCGGGTGTTGCGGCGAACACTCGGTTGGAACGTTTTGGTAGGGGTTGCTGCTACGGTGTGACACCTTGATTTTTAGAGCCTTTTTGAAAAAATTTCAAAATAAAAAGTACTATTTTGTTTTGATGAGAATTCAAAGCTTAACTTGAGATTTTCAGAATTTGGGTGTTTAAAATAATTAAACCGAACTTCAACTACCCTAAAGTTTGGTTCTTTTGGTGTTACTTGAGCTCTCTAGAGCTATCTCTTCCTTTCTCTGTTAGTTCTGCCCTTCTCTTAAGCTCAGCCCTTTTCTTTCCAGACCTCCCTCTTGTTTGTCCTTGTCAGATCTCCCCTCGCATTGTGTTCGGATTCCTTTATTTCAGACCACCTCTTTGTTGGCTCGAATCTCCTTGGTGTAGACCCCCTTAGGTCTAGACCTCCTCTCTAGTTTCTCTTCGGTTTTGACCTCCCCTTCGGGTCACAACTACCCCTGAGATGTCCTAAGCTCAGGTTTGTGTTTCAAATATCTTTGATCTCTAAAATCTAAATTTTGGGATTTAACTCCCCTTCTGGACCTCTCTTGTTTGGGCATTCCATTATGCCCAGATCTCCCTCTTGCTGGGCCATCTCTTGGAGCCCAGGTCCTCCTTTGTTTGGAACTCTCTTGCGAGTCTAGACCTCTTGTGCGTCAAGACTACCCTTGTATTTGGACCACCTCTTTGTTGGTTTGAATCTCTTCAAGGTTTAGACCTTCTTGCTGCCTGGGCATTTCTTTTATGTCCAGACCCCTCCCTTGCTTGGAAGCTCCTTTAGGACCAGACCTCTCTCACGTTTATTTGGACCTCCCTGTGTCCACTTGAACTTCCCTCTTGTTCACATAGACCTCCTGTGTCCACCTAAACAGAAACCCTAAATTGTGGAAACCCTAGAAAACTAAATTGCAAACGCAAAATAAACCTAAGGTATTATCCTTGAAATATTACCTGAAGTGTAGACCCAAAAGTCGAAAACATGCTCAAAAGTCCAATTAGGATTATCTAACAAATATTAGGTTTTATCCATCTTCACATAAAAATTTCCCTACAACAAATACCGGAGTTTTGGAAGCCTAAACATCTGTTGTCCTTCCTTTTCCCAATCCATTTTCCTAATCTTTTCTTTCTTCTATTGTTGCTCTGGCCAAACCAAGCTGGCACCGAACCAACACTCATTCGACTAGCTCAGCCCACAGTCATCTTGTCCCTCCTGACACCTATGCCTTTGCTGTTCTCTCCCCTGGGCGCCAACGCGCTCAGAAGATCCTCGCCATGTTGCGGCCATGCAACCGGAGCTCATCGCGCAAGCCGTCGCCATCGCTCAGTCGATGCCCACTTGCATCCCTGTCACGCCCGCATGCGCTGTCGCGCACCCACGTGCTCGACACGCAGCCAGCTCGCGCGCCCATCCCACCAGTGTTGCCGTCGCCGAGAGCATCGCCAGCCCAACTACAAAAGACCACCTGAGCCATTCGTCCCTCCTTGCTGTTTCCTCCCTTATCCTCTTCTCCATTGAGCACAACCAAGAAGAAAAGCTGGAGCAAGCTCAAGCTTCAACGCTGTGCCAACGAGCCGCCCCGGTGAACTACATGCACCCCCGTGGGCTTGGGCCATCCCCGTGATGCGTACCAACATCGCCTCGGTGCCCGCATCCTTGTGCTCGCCTCCTCCTTCCATCTCTGCCACCTAAGAGCCAAAGGCCCACCACGTCGCCCGCTCAGCCACCGCCCCTACACGCCAGTCTGGGCGGCAAGGTGAGCCCCTCCCATATTCTCGCGTGTCAAAATGTGTTCTACTCTCCCCTCTGTTGAAACCCTCGACTAATTTTTCATTTCGATCACAAGAGCTCGCCGCATCGTCATCTTTCACGGCGCCGGCCGAAATCACCGCCCGAGCCACCGTGCCCCATTCGCGAAGCTCCAGCTCAATTCACCGCACCTAGAGCATCTTGGGACCTCTCCTAACCTCTCCACGTCATCCATTGGAGCTTCCTCCCAGTGCAGCGCCGCCGTCGGCTCCCGGTGCTAGCTCGTCTCCGGTCTCCTCACCTTCCACCAATAGCTCCGGTGAGTTCCACTGGGCCCACTCTAGCTCATGTGCGTGCTACTCCCCTCCCCCTCCGACTCCGACTCCGACTCCGGCGCCAGCGCCCCTTTCTCCCCCTCACCTCCGGCCGCTGCATGCAGCTGCCCCGCCGCTCCCAACCATCCCTGGTCGCGCCTACTCCACCCAAGCAACCGCCTCACCTCCTTACACTAGTTAAAGTTTGATTAACATGCAATAGTAATGCACCTTAATAAGAAATGATCATATGAAAGGTGTCCAGGCAACCAATTAACTCTAGGCCATTAGCTATTATCTAGTGAGGGTTAGTTTACTCAACAAAGATCATTATCGACTAGAGCAATAATATAACCAGTACAGAAGTGTGTCAGACGGACATTATAAGTCGATTATCTCTTGTGGGTAAAGTGTACAAACTCTGTAGAGTAAGATAAGTACTTGGATAGCCGTGCTCATGGTCAAGAGCGGTATTGAGAACTTGCTTGATATAGCTTTCCTTTTTATAAAAATAATTTGTGGATGGAATGAAAAAAGGTGGGGTGGGACCCTAGGATTTGAAATGGCACAGTGGGGACCGATGGTAATCTGAGATAGCCTAAGCATTGAGTAGACGGAGCCACTCAATGTTATAATAGACGGAATCTCCACTAGTACTTTACAAACAAAAACCCGGTTTATAAAACTTGTATTGGTTAAAAATGCTAAGTCTCAGAGTTTGCTATTACTTAATCTATTTCAATAAATGGTTTTGTGCAAAATAAAAGAACCACGAGCCTTCCCTTTGGTTAGCCTTGCATCTGTAATAATTGCATTGTGTATTGGCTCGCGAGTATGGTCGTGTACTCATGCTCGCTATTTATATTCTTTTAGTCAGTAAGCACAAAAGAATACTAAAGAGAAACATACGAGCATTGGACAAGACTAGAGATCAAGAAGGCCAAGAACTAGGTCGCGAGCCCACAGTCGATTGTCGGTGGGCATATCGTGAGTGTTCCCTGCGTTATACTTTGATTCTACTTCCGCCGCTGTTCTCTGAAAATTATTTGGCCTGTTCGGCCATTCTGTAGTCAAAAGCCTTAAGGTATATTTACATTTTGTTTAATATTATGAAATAGATTTATATTTTCGTGATATGTATTCAAACCAATATTGTAACTGTGTGTGCCATCTAGTGATCCAGGGAATGGCACAAATATACACAGTAGATTCCAATTTTTGTTTATTAATTTGCAGACGTTGACATGTGCATGTACATGTGTAGAGACTATTCATTCAGTTGGTTTGTTCATACTTTGTAATTACGAGCTTCCGTGCAAAAATGGATTCTTGGAAGCGGAATGGGTGATCGTATTTAGTAGTCAACATTAGAGGGTACAATTAATGCAATATATATACTAGTCTCTGACGTAGGTCTTGTAACCATTATTTCTTCAAATAAATAAAAGCCTTTGATCGATTTTGCATGACATTGTGTTACACTAGTCATCAACCCGTGCATCCGCACGTGTCACATATTTCAAGTAATGATTTTATTATCAATAATTATAAATTTAATGCCAAATTTAGTTTCATATTTTTAAAATTTTAATTTCTGAAATGACATGTGAACTCTAGAGTGTCCAATTTACGCATGCATGCATTGTGAGAGTCCATATCCATGTATGTGTCGGATACTCCATCTTCTATATATGTTAAAGTACAAACTAAACTTGTGGAGTCCATATTTGTTATGAAGGAGAACTGAGTCCAAGTTAACAATGTAAAGAAGCTTCGTTTGTTGTAAAAACACCCGCAATGATGTGAGTGAATTGCTAAGACATCATTCACTACCAGAATCGTCGAATTTCCCGAGTGCTCAGAAGTTTCCCGAGTGTTTTGGGTAATACACTCGGGAACTTCCCGAGTGCCTTACGAAACACTCGGTAATAGAATAAAACACTCGGGAAATTAACGTTTCCCGAGTGTCCAATCGGACACTCGGGAACATTTGACGGGAGCAACAATGTCCCGAGTGTCGACACTCGGGAGCTAAAACATCCGGTCGCCATTTTTTTCCCCCACATGCGCCTGGCGCTTCGCTTTCAGACGTTCCGTTCCCCAAAACCATGGCCGCTGCTCCCTCTCCCAATCCCCCACCTTTGCTCCTCCCAATCCCCATGGCGCCGCCCTCCCGTCCTCCGTCGCCTCCACGCCTCCGCCCATGCCCCGCAGACTGCGCCTCCCCTCGTCTCCTCCCCACCTCCTCTCGACGCCTGACCTCCTCCACCAGGCGACTCCTCCTGCCGCCCCCCGCCTCCCAGCTCCTCCTCCTCCTGTAGTCACCCGCCGCCTCGACTCTGCCTCCCAGCTCCGCCTCCCAGTGCCTCCTCCGACTCCTCTCCTGGCGCCTTGCCTCCCCAGCTCCCTCCTCCGACCGGCGCCGCCCCCTCGTCGGACGCCGTCGCCGCTACAGGTATCACCGTGGTGCTTCTCTGCATTGTGTGTGTATATCACTGATTAGCATGGTAATTTCCAACCATTTAGAGCGAACATTTTACCTTTTCTTTTCTTTATAGCATGCCTGCATGCTCAATTGCTGCTAGCTACTAGCTCATAGCTCATGTATGTATAGCAGGCCTGTATGCTCAATTGCTACTAGCTCATGCTCAGTTCAGTGCTGCTAGCTACTAGCAGCAAGCTCATGTATGTATTAGGCATGTATGCTCAATTGTTGTGCCAAGCCCTAGCTAGCTACTCAGCTCCCTCACTCATCCCTGCGTAGCGGACATATCATGCATTAGGACCTCTTATTGTTGATGTTCTCATATTAGAACTACTATTTGCTTCAACTAATGCCACGCATGTACTGTGTGCTTCAGCTACTTATGTTTTTTTATGGATGAGATGGCTTTGTTGGATGGCCATAGATTCTAGTGGATTCGCTTGTTTTAGCTTACTTGGTAGGACTTAGCATCCAGTTGTATCTATGCATGGCTATGCACGTATGTTCTTGTTTTGAATTTGGAGTTGTTATGATAGATGACTCAGTCGCAGCACAAACTGTAGATAAATTGGCACCAAACATACGTAGAGTGGTTAAACTAGACACGAAAGATGCTTTAGATATGTTTGGAGAGATTTGAATTCGTGACTAAGTGTCGAAATAGCCAACCATCGGTAGTCTAAAAGAGACAACAAATTTGCGACTTTGCACTATAGTCTATAGGCTTAACATCTACTATGGCAAACAATCAAGAAATGGCCCATGCATTAGATTGCATAGTTTCCTAAAAAATATCAGATTGCATAGAAACACTAGTGCTATTGGGAGGACTTCTATGCCCTAATAACAGGAGAGGAAAGCTCCTCCTAGTCTCAATGGTAAACACAATTTTTGATTCGACTAGTACTCAACTAACTAAGGTTATACCTTAAAAAAAACTAAATAAGGTTAATGTAAGATGCATGCATAAAAGGACAATTTTAGAAGTCACTCTGAAATTATCTTGTTTGGAAGAGCTTAAGCTTAATCCTTGTGTTTCATGCGGTTGGAACTATGCTTTGAGACACATACATACAAGGGTGCCATGTCAAAGTCTTCCTCCTGTTTTGGCCCACAAAACGTGTAGATCTATATATCTACTCTCCTAACCGCGTTTCTCACAAACAATTGTGAACGCGTGCATGGATTCCCTAATGCATGTGTTTAATTCTCTTAGATATATAATATATGTTCTGTGATGTTCATCTCCATGCATGTAAGTAAGTCTTTGTATGATAGGAAGTTCAAGCGTGCACTTGAAGTGTAGTGTGGCTAATATATTCTCCTATCTATCTAGAATATGCATATCATGTATGAAAAAGTTTACGTAAACAAAGACGCAAGTGGACCTTAAAATATGCAAGACACGTAGCAGTTGGATGCAGTAGTACCTAAAACCTAATCATTGATAATTGTGGTTGCTTTATGAGTCACTAATTGTTCATTCATATTTAAGCATATACCATTCATGTATCTCCATGCATGCAAGATATGTAAATTGGTCCCTATTTTCCCCTTTTGCAGTTTGCTTGGTGAAGATCTTGGGTCACTCGGAATCATCCTTTAAAGAGCTTGAGCAGCTTGAAAAGCAACTTGATTCATCCTTGAGGCACATAAGATCCACAAGGGTAATTGATTGTTTGTCATCTGACCACCGTTTCCTCATGCAGCAAAATATAGTTCTTGATTTTGATGATCGTGGAGAGGGCAGGGGCAGTTTAGGATTGATATTTTCTCTCAATGTTTTAAATGGCACGGCAATTGATTAACTCATTAGTCATTATCCATTCTAGTTTCCTTTGAGACTATCATGTTAATTGAAACTAGCATCGTGTGAGCTTCTGATATTATTATTTTTATCATTTTGATCAAATGATGATTTAGATAGTTTCGGAATGTTAGGTAGACCTTTTCTAGCACTTGTAGCAGTATAGTGTACCAAGTAAATAAGTATGCATTGTACATGATCTTCTTCTAGGGAAAAAGATCACTTGAGTAGGAATTGGAATATAGATAGAAAGTTAAGTACTCATGAGCTGATATTTTCTTCCCTTTCGGGTTATTAATGGGTATAGTACTAGAAAATGATATTGCCGTACAATTTGTTGAGCTATATCAATATGGACAAACATGAAACAACGATTGGTTGTGTAGCACTTTCAACGTATACATTCCCGTGCAAACTTAATTAGCTTGTGTGTAGCGATTTTTTTGTTTTGTCTAAATTTCAATGCTTAAGTGTCGATTCTGTCCTAATATAGCTCATGGTTTTCAATACAAGGTTGCCGCCTCCCTCGCCGACCGCCTCCACCGACACACAATGCAACCATCTTCCCCACCGCAGCTCCTCGGCTCCCTCGGCTCCAAGAAGTCTTGTAAGGTAATGGATAAGTGCAAAAGAAATAAAGTTTGCTTATTTTCTTTTGTGTTGTCCATTTATGGTGGATTGATATCTTTGTCATTACAATGCTACATTAACGTGTTAATAAATAAAGGTATTCATATATATTGAAAGAAAGTGTTTTTATGTCTGTTGATCATGTATATTGTCTTCATGTCAATCTGTTTTAGTGTACATATATAGGGCATGCATCATAGGGTAGCTTCTAGCTAGCTCAGTAGTTGTAATTTTTGACATAAATAAAAGTTGGATTAAAATATGTGTTATGTTTTGCACACTAGGATGGCTGAGGATCGTAGTTGGATGTACACTTTGGGCGAGAGCGATGGGTGACTGTACCCAAGAATGGATGGAAAAGTCGATGATTTTGTGGATCGGCGTTTGCTAGGAGTAATGGATTTAGGTGTGTTGTGCCCTTGTTCGTGTTGTTCAACACACGGCCACAAATGAGGGCAACAATGATCGCACACACTGCAAAATACGGATTTAGGGCGACTATACTATGTGGGTGTATCACGGCGAGTCACAAGATAGCGATCGATGTGCTAAGGGAAGAAACTGGACGATGGCGGCCACAATGAGAGTAGGATAGAAGACATGCTAGATGATGTGCGTCATGCATATGGGCCACTGGCCGAGGAAGAACCGAGCACGCAACAAGAGCTTTCTTTGATATGTTGTCCGCAGCGAGTCAACCACTTCATGGGCACACACAGTGTCGAACCCGGGAGCGAAGGATCCCGAATTCTCTGTGTTCATACACTAGTCCAGGATTTCTAGTGTACACAGTTAAACAGAAGTGATAATCAAAACATATCACGCACTTTATTAATAATTATTCAAAGTTTAATACAAACGGGCTCGAGGCCAAATAAGGTAAAACACAATGAAATAAAATAGCATTAGTAGACCCAACGATTAGCCACGAGGCAATCGTGCGGGATGCGTGGCCTAAGCATCGATGTCCTCACCGCCTTGATAGAGGTCTTCTCTGAATAAAGATTATTCACAGAAGAGTAAGCACTACCACTTGTGCTTGCAAGTTACACCCGTAAAAATGATTGAATGCATGCATAAAATGAGCAAAGGGTAATGGCGGGGTTTATTTGCATAAGACAAAGATTTTCAGGTTTAAATACTCTTAGTAATTTCCAAGGCCATTTTAGAATTTAATAAGATCAAAATCATATTTTGATTTCTCAATGTCAAGTGTAGGATGAACCTCCATACACAAATGGTGAAGGACTACCCCTTACACCAAAGCTTCGCCCAATCCCATTTTCATAAACCGGTGACAAAGTCTTTTCAAACAAAACCAGAGACTAACTTCGAGTGGCTTCATTAAGCATGTCCATGACCGTGGACACGGCTATTCAATAGATTAATACTCTGCAGAGTTGGTACAGCTTTACCCACAAGAGATAGTTTGCTTATTATGTCGGCCAATACACGCTTAGTAGGCGTGCGACTAGCGACTATCACGAGGCCTTTACCCTACATTATTTCAACATAATTATGCCCGCTAAGGTTTCGTAATCGAAGGCTTCGCACCAAACGACTACCCCCTCTTGCGCCATGTGGGTATCATCAATAAGTCTTCACGACTCCCACATCTTTCCCAGACATAAACATGGTGAAATGATATAGCTTATTTGGCCAAGTCTGTCCCATTCGGACTTGTGGTGGTACGAGTTTGGCTTAACATCCATGACATGCAGACCGGTCCTTACATGGTGGGTGACTTCCAAAACAAACCACAGGTCTCAAACATTCGTTGATTGAGCCCGTGCATGAACTTGCACCCACCAACAATCCAATTCACCCAAGTCTAAACCAATTTCATTTATTTTTCTTTTGTCAAGACATTTTCCAATCATCTATGGTAAAAACAATACCATAGATTCATTTTCAAAACAACTTTGTATTTTGGCAAAATTCCCCAAATCATCTTTTGGTTTAAGCAATGACTAAGCATAATTATCTTAATTATTTTACTAAGGTGACAAGGGCATGGCACTCCAAACATCAATATTGGCTATACAAAGGAATTGACATAACTAATAATTAAAACAGGAATTTAAAATACTTGGATAAAAATATGCATGCAATAATAGCTTTAAAAACAGAATTAATTAACTTTGAAATACTGGGATCAAGATGGTCAAGAATGTAACTTGCCTTCGTTGAAGTCTTGAGATTCTAAACCTTCTGAAAGATCTACCTCTCAGGAATCGCCAAACTCTATACGAAAGTACGGCAAATTCAAATAAAATTCAAATAAATCCAAGAAATACAGATCAAACTAACTCCAAATGAAATAATTTTATTTTATTTAGTTAGATAATAATTTTCTAAGATTTTATCAATTTGAATCACTCAATTTGAAGTTGTGGTTCAAAAGATATGAATTTTACAAGTTTTAGTCTAAATTTGATATTAAAAGAATTTCTAAATTTAAATACAGATTCAAAATAGCTTCAAATTAAATAATTTTGGTTTAGTTAGCTAGATAATGATTTTACATGAATTTAGAAATTTAAAACACCCAATTTGGAGATTGGATGCAAAAGTTATGAATTTTAGAAGTTTAAACCTAAATCAAATTTAAATGAATTTCTGATTTATTTTTTCAAGAAAAATCCTTTAATGCATAAAGTGACGTCACCGAGAATTTCGGGATTAAGGAATTAAAATAATTCACGACATGTGGACCCTCGTGTCATAGACACGGCTTACATGGACCATGTCCATGTGGTGATTGGTTTGGGGAGTTGGTCTTGACGGTGATGTGGCGCCACATGGGCTCCACGTCGACTGAGGTGAGGTGGCGCTGAGTGGCGCCGACGTGGACTAGCCACGCCACCCGACACCGGCGATCTTGGCGACGAGCCACTGGCGTTATCGCCACGCCGAAAGTGAGGATGTCGCAAAAGAGAGAGGTGAGATCTTGAACGTGATGCTCACGGAATTGCACGAATCTTGGCGGTAAGGTGGTCGGCGGCGAGGTCGGCGGCGGCGTTCTTCGGTTGGCGCGAAGTGGGGGCTCGGGATCCTCCGGCGATGCGATTCGCGCGCACGAGTTCGCAGCGGCGCGGTGATCTTGATGGTGGTGGAGGCGAGGCGCGGTGTCAGCGGGCCGAATCGGAGAAGAAGCGGAACTTGGCCGCCGTCGAAGATCCTTGAAATTGAGGCGCTAAGGGGGAGGAGGTGAGCTGTGGGTGGCGGCGTTGTGGTGTGTGGAGGAAGGCGCACCTAGGGCTCCTATTTATAGGGCCTGTGTGGCCGAGCTTCGCGGCACACGGTGACCGTCTTGGCGATGGCGGCGGTGATTGAGGATTTGCGGCGAGGGCAAGGAAAGAGAGGGTCGGTGTCGGCGGAGGGAATCAAGAAATTAAAAACGCGCACAATCGGAGGAGATGCGACCGGATTCGTGCGTGTATGGAAGGTCTTTGAATTGCTTCAATGGCGGCCGCGTGCGCGAAGAAGGAAAGCGGCGAGGAGGAAGAAGGAAAGGGAGAAGATGACGCGGCGCGTTAGATTTTAAGCGAGCGGTTGCGATGCAAAGCGTATCGGCCGCTAGATCGTAATCAACGGTGGCGATATAACGAGGCGATGCGCTCTAACGAAAGGGTATGGGTGCTTGTGGGCGTCGGTTTAGATCGATGGTTCACAAAATGAAGGTCAAACATGCGTTGAGAGATGGCGTTGGATTTAAATCCAACGATCGGCGACTAAGCCTTGCCATGGAGCGAGCTGTCACATGGGTTTTGGGCCCGCCAGATTCGGCCCGATTCTTGTTTAGGGTTTTCTTTGATTTTCTAATTGATTTAATTCAGATAATTAAAAGGGCTTTAGAAAATAGCAAATAAATCCCAAAAATTCTAGAAAAATTCACGAAGTTCCTAGAATGATTTTGGACTTAAATAAAATAATTTCAACTTAAACTTGTTAATAGTTTTTGTATTTAACTTTGTTTTAGCTTTAAGGTTAATAATAAGAGCTTTAGAAAATTTGAAAAATCCACCAAAATAAATAAGTTTTAAATTTTCTCGAATTTGAATTTTTAGGTCATTACAAACCTACCCCCTTAAAGGAATCTCGACCCGAGATTGAGACTTGAATTAGCAAAAAGGTGGGGATACTCGGCTTTCAAATCTTCTTCTCGCTCCCGGTGGCTTCTTCTTCAATGATTGCTCCTTCGAACCTTGCATGAGCGGATGACTTTGCTTCTAGTGACTCGTTACGCCACATCGAGAATCTTGATTGGTCGCTCTCGTCGTGAGGTCTTCTGAAGGTCAATGTCCTCGAGGGTGTTTCTTCTGTTGGCACTCGGAGACACTTCTTGAGTTGAGAGACATGGAAGGCGTCGTGGATCGCCGACAAGGAGCTTGGAAGTTCAAGCTTATATGCAACTTCACCTCTCTTGGCCAAAATCTTGTAAGGTCCCACAAATCTAGGTGCAAGTTTTCCTTGGTCCGAACCTTTTACCCTCAAGTGGAGTAACCACGAGATAAACAAAGTCTCCTATTTCAAAGGTTAATTCCTTCGACGGTTATCGGTAGAACTTTTACGTCGAGATTGAGCCACCTTCAAGCGTTCCTTATCGCTTTAACCTTGCTTTCACTTCTTTTATCAATTCGGTCCGAAGAATTGATGCTCTCCTACTTCATCCCAAAGAAGCGGAGTCTGCATTTTCTACCATACAAAGCTTCAAATGGAGACATCTCAGAGGTGGCTTGGTAGCTATTGTTGTCGAGAATTCATATAGGGCGATTCTTGTCCCAAATTTTTTCCATATTCTAAGGCACAGGCTCGAAGCATGTCTTCGAACTTGGTTGACACGTTCGGTCGGGCCGTCTGTCTGCATGGGTGATAGGCGATCTTGAAGTTGAGTCTTGTTCCCAAAGCCGTGCAAACTCTGCGTAATTTTGATGTGAATCGAGAGCCTCTATCGGACCACGATCTTCTTGGGTACTCCGTGTGACAGCACAATCTTGGCCATATACAATTCCGCTTAATGGTCGCATACGTAAGTGGTCTTGACTAGAATAAAGTGAGCTACTTTAGTTAACCGGTCAATTATCACCCGAGATGGAATCACATCTGTTTGGGTCCTAGGAGTCCGGTGATGAAATCCATACCAACTTCCTCCCACTTCCATTCAGAATTGGTAATGGTTGTAACAGCATCAATGGTCTTTGGTGTTCTGCCTTGACTTCGTGACAAACATCTATGGCGAAGCGAACTCAATGATTTCTCGCTTCATCTTGACCCACCAATATTTCTCCTTGAGATCTGGTACATCTTCATGCTTCCGGGATGGATGGAGTATGGCGATTCGTGAGCTTCCTTTAGAATTGACTGTTTTATCTCCTGATGGTTGGGCACACATATGCGATCTCCAAACCACACTGTTCCTTGTTCATCCTCGAAAAATCACAGGGCTTTGCCTTTTCTCATATTCTTCTTGATTTCCTTGATGTCTTCGTCTTCCAACCGCTTTTCCTGATCGACTCAAGAGTGGGTTGAACTTCCAAAGCATTCACATAGCCTTGTTTGACAATCTCCAAGTTCAAGTGCTTGATTCTTTATATAATTCGCCGATTATTACGAACCAAAATGGTGTTGCAATCGCCTTTCGCTTTCGGGGCATCTGCAACAACATTTGCTTTGCTCGATGATAATGAATTCGAGGTCGTAATCTTTTATCAACTCTAACCATCTTCTCTGTCGGAGGTTGAGTTCAGGCCGGGTAAAGATGTATTTCGAGACTCTTATGATCCGTGAAAATCTCTAACGGTTACCAATGAGGTAATGCCGCCAGATCTTCAAAGCATGCACAATTCTTTGCTAACTCGAGATCATGAGTTGGGTAATTTCCTTCGTGTGGCCTCAAGCGGCGGATCGTAAGCCACGACTTTGCCTTCTGCATCGGGACACATCCAAGGCCTTGTCGAGATCGTCGCGAAGATTTCAAAGTCCTTATGAATATCGGGTAATACTAGCACAGTGCGAAACTAAACTCTTCTTGACTCTGGAAACTCTTCTCGCAGCATCTGTCCATTCAAACTTCTTTTCCTTCTTGAAGTTGTGTCATAGGCCTTCTTGTCTTGGAGAATCCTTCAATGAACTGCGGTAATAACCGCTAGTCCAAGGAAACTCCTTACTACGTGATGACTTTGGTTGCTTCCAATCCATAACGGCCGACCTTGGCTGGTCTCTGACAACTCCTCCTAACGATCGATATGACCAAGGAAGGCCACTTGCTTTAGCCGAATTCGCTCTTCTTGAATTTGGCGTAAAAGTCGGTGTTCTCTGAGTTTCTCCAAAATCATCCTTAGGTGCTTCTCGTGTTCTTCTTCATCCTTTGAATAAATGAGAATGTCATCGATGAAAACAACCACAAACTTATCCAAGAATTCCATGAACACTTTGTTCATCATATTCATAAATGTAAGAGGCGTTTGTCAAACCGAAAGACATGATCAGTAAATTCATACAACCCATATCTGGTCGTGAAGGCGGTCTTTGGGATATCTTCCGCCGGATCTTTAGTTGATGATAGCGGATCGTAGATCGATCTTGAAGATGCTTGCTCCTTCAATTGATCGAGCAGATCATCAATCTGGTAGCGGATACTTGTTCTTGATCGTCACCTCATTGAGCGATCTATAATCCACACATTCGCATACTATTGTCCTTCTTCTTGACAAATAGTACGGTGCTCCCCAAGGTGATGAACTTGGTGGGATATAACCTTTGCTCCTTAGTTCTTCAATTTGTTTCTTGACTCTGCTAGTTCATTGGTAGGCATTCTATAGGGTCGCCGAGATTGGAGCGGTCCACAGGACTAAGTCAATTAAGAACATTACGTCCCTATCCGGTGGCATCTTAGGAACTCATCGGAAAAACATCTGGGTATTCTTGCACAACCGGTATGTCTTCAAGTTTTATTTCCTTCAAGCCGGTCAGATGGAACTTCCTCCCAGAGAAGACTTGGGTCGAATTCTCTTGATTCTCCTTGTGCATTGGTGAGGGTGATAGATCTATTAGCACGATCTATCTGCCCTCGATTCTTGGCTAGCTTGATCCATTCCAAGAATCACATCGAGACCTTGGGATTGCGGGACTATCAAGTCCGCTAGAAAAGGTACTCGGATATTTCAAGGGTAAGGTTTGGGCATAGAGAACTGGTTCTCATTTCTGAGCCCGAGGAGTGAACTATCATAGGGTTAACTAAAGAGAAGATAGGTAACCCATATTCTCTCACAAATTTATCGGAAACAAAGGAATGAGATGCTCCGGAATCAAATAGGACCGATCTTTGGTCTTGAATTAATAAGAAACGTACAAGAACGACATCCGGTGCTGCTTGAGCTTCCTCTGCCGTGACGTGATTCACACGTCCCTTCGTGTACTGATTTGTCTTCGTGGCGACGGAGGTTCTGCCTGTAGCTTGGACTCCGGGTTTAGGGGCAGCTGGGAGTAACTTCTTAGGACACCTATTGGCGAAGTGTCCTTCTCTGGCAAAGATAGCAAGTAATCTCTGAAGAGTTCTTCTGATTTGGGCCTCCTGCAGACGAGTTGTGGATTCCGGAAGTGTTGGCGCGTTGCACTGGTGCTGAAGCTCTGGGTGTGGTAGACTGAAATCTTCCACGCTGCGGGGGCTGCGGTTGAGCGAGGCGAGGTTTGGGTTGCCCTCCAGAGTTGAACCTCTGAGCGGCCATCCTCCGCTTGCGGTTCTCCATCTCTATATGTTTGCCTTCCTGGCGAATTGCCTTGTCCACCAACTGTTGGAAGTCAGTGAAGTCTGAGAAATCGTTGGATGATATCTCATCATTCGATCCTTCCATAAACTTTTCTGCTGTCTTCATCTCTCGCTCGTCATGCGGGGCATAGCGAGCAAGCTGGTTGAACTTATGCAGTACTCGCTCACCGAAGGTTGCCTTAGCGGTCGCGCCAATTCCTTCTTTTCAATGCCATCACCTGCTGGTGAATGTGAGCATGACGGAAGGCTCGCACAAACTCTTCCCAAGTGATAGCTTGAGCGTTGGCATGGGTGATCAGAGGTTGTCCCACCACTCTGAAGCGGGACCACCGAGTTGGTGGCGGCGAAAGTACCCTCTCGCGATCCGAGCCTTGGGTAATATCCAACTTCTTCCTATGGCACGAAGCCAATCGTCGGCGTCCATAGGTTCAAGATCTTCTTGAGAACGTCGGAGGACGCATCCTCATGAACTCCGACATTGACAACTTTTGCGGAGGTGGGGGTGGAGGTGGAGCGTGGGTTGCGGCTTGCGTTACGAGCGCTGCCGAGTGATTGAGCCAAAAATTCATCATATCGTCTGGTGAGCCATTAATTGGCCTTGACTAGGCTCTTCGGTTGGTGGAGGTGGTGGGCTGCTGGGCGGGATTTTCCTGATAATCCGCGTTCTCGTTTCCACGGCCTTGAGCACTGCCACTGCCGGTACGGGTGGTCACCATCTGCTAGATGTTTCTAAGGATTTTAGAAGAGAGAGATAGAACGAAGGCTCTAAATGGGGTAAATCTAATTAGCCCAAGAACAATCACAAGACAAAGAGCCAAAATTTTCTAAAATAATTCTTTTATTATTTTATTTTATTCTTTGGTTATGGCTATCACAATGGTAACGATAGCTCATAATTCGCATCTAACTTGATTTACAACATGGGAAACAACTAAGGGGTGATTGGGGTATAATCACGCTCACTAGAGCTACCTCGCATGACTTTGTAGCAAGCTAGCTCTTCTTCCACGGCCTTGACCTTTCTTCCACCTCTTGTAGGATGTCTTGGCTGATGCAGTGTCGTCTAGAGCGTTTCCATAGGCATAGTCCATCGCCTTGCACAAGTTCACGACACGTAAGCTCAGAGAGTCCTCTTCCTCGGTGGGCAAAAGGTCTTTGTCGACTGGTCTGAACGTGCATTGGATGGTAGTGAAACTTCGAGCCATGGAATCGATTGTTGTAAGTGTAGCGAAGGCGTCTTGTGGCTTCTCCGGTGCGTCTTGAATGCCTTCAATAAGGTGCCACGTCTTATTGGGCGTCGATGATGTGGAAATCCGTGTTTGGGTTATGGTTGGCGTGAGGATCACTTCAACTCTCCAAATGATATTGGCTTCCCACTTTATCTTGGTACCCTTGATAGGTTGGTCTTTCGTTGTAGTCCGGTGTTGCATCATCTTCCAAAGAAGTGCGACCCAATGTCCCGCGAAAATTCCGTGGGAGATCCGGGTTGGTTTTTCGGCCATCTACAATTTTAGAGAAGGAGATGAGTTAGTAATTGTTTTAAAGAGAAAGGTTGAGAAGACTCTTGGATAGACCCAAAATACTTTTAGTTTTTGAAAATAAGTCCTTAAGGCATTTTCTAAGGCCACGACCTACAGTCGATATGGCTCTGATACCACTTTTGTCGAACCCGGGAGCGAAGGATCCCGAATTCTCTGTGTTCATACACTAGTCCAGGATTTCTAGTGTACACAGTTAAACAGAAGTGATAATCAAAACATATCACGCACTTTATTAATAATTATTCAAAGTTTAATACAAACGGGCCTGAGGCCAAATAAGGTAAAACACAATGAAATAAAATAGCGATAGTAGACCCAACGATTAGCCACGAGCAATCGTGCGGGATCGTGGCCTAAGCATCGATGTCCTCACCGTCTTGATAGAGGTCTTCTCTGAATAAAGATTATTCAAGAAGAGTAAGCACTACCACTTGTGCTTGCAAGTTACACCGTAAAATGTGATTGAATGCATGCATAAAATGAGCAAAGGGTAATGGTAGGGTTTATTTGCATAAGACAAACATTTTCAGGTTTAAATACTCTTAGTAATTTCCAAGGCCATTTTAGAATTTAATAAGATCAAAATCATATTTTGATTTCTCAATGTCAAGTGTAGGATGAACCTCCATACACAAATGGTGAAGGACTACCCCCTTACACCAAAGCTTACGCCCAATCCCATTTTCATAAACCGGTGACAAAGTCTTTTCAAACAAAACCGAGACTAACTTCGAGTGGCTTCATTAAGCATGTCCATGACCGTGGACACGGCTATTGAATAGATTAATACTCTGCAGAGTTGGTGCAGCTTTACCCACAAGAGATAGTTTGCTTATTATGTCGGCCAATAGACGCTTAGTAGGCGTGCGACTAAGCGACTATCACGAGGCCTTTACCCAACATTATTTCAACATAATTATGCCCGCTAAGGTTTCGTAATCGAAGGCTTCGCACCAAACGACTACCCCCTCTTGCGCCATGTGGGTATCATCAATAAGTCTTCACGACTCCCACATCTTTCCCAGACATAAACATGGTGAAATGATATAGCTTATTTGGCCAAGTCTGTCCCATTCGGACTTGTGGTGGTACGAGTTTGGCTTAACATCCGCGCCATGACCGGTCCTTACATGGTGGGTGACTTCCAAAACAAACCACAGGTCTCAAACATTATTTGTATTGAGCCCGTGCATGAACTTGCACCCACCAACAATCCCAATTCACCCAAGTCTAAAATATTTCATTTATTTTTCTTTTGTCAAGACATTTTCCAATCATCTATGGTAAAAACAATACCATAGATTCATTTTCAAAACAACTTTGTATTTTGGCAAAATTCCCCAAATCATCTTTTGGTTTAAGCAATGACTAAGCATAATTATCTTAATTATTTTACTAAGGTGACAAGGGCATGGCACTCCAAACATCAATATTGGCTATACAAAGGAATTGACATAACTAATAATTAAAACAGGAATTTAAAATACTTGGATAAAAATATGCATGCAATAATAGCTTTAAAAACAGAATTAATTAACTTTGAAATACTGGGATCAAGATGGTCAAGAATGTAACTTGCCTTCGTTGAAGTCTTGAGATTCTAAACCTTCTCAAAGATCTACCTCTCCTAATCGTCAAACTCTATACGCGAAAATACGGCAAATTCAAATAAAATTCAAATAAATCCAAGAAATACAGATCAAACTAACTCCAAATGAAATAATTTTATTTTATTTAGTTAGATAATAATTTTCTAAGATTTTATCAATTTGAATCACTCAATTTGAAGTTGTGGTTCAAAAGATATGAATTTTACAAGTTTTAGTCTAAATTTGATATTAAAAGAATTTCTAAATTTAAATACAGATTCAAAATAGCTTCAAATTAAATAATTTTGGTTTAGTTAGCTAGATAATGATTTTACATGAATTTAGAAATTTAAAACACCCAATTTGGAGATTGGATGCAAAAGTTATGAATTTTAGAAGTTTAAACCTAAATCTGAAATTTAAATGAATTTCTGATTTATTTTTAGAAGAAAAATCCTTTAATGCATAAGGCGACGTCACCGAGAATTTCGGGATTAAGGAATTAAAATAATTCCCTAACATGGGACCCTCGTGTCATAGACACGGCTTACATGGACCATGTCCATGTGGTGATTGGTTTGGGGAGTTGGTCTTGACGCGGTGATGTGGCGCCACATGGGCTCCACGTCGGACTGAGGGTGAGGTGGCGCTGAGTGGCGCCGCGTGGACTAGCCACGCCAGCCCGACACTGCGGCGGCGATCTTGGCGACGAGCCACGGGCGTTATCGCCACAATGCGAGTGAGGATGTGCGCAAAAGAGAGAGGTGAGATCTTGAACGTGATGCTCACCGGAATTGCACGAATCTTGCGGCAGTAAGGTGGTCGGCGGCGAGGTCGAGCGGCGGCGTTCTTCGGTTGACGGCGAAGTGGGGCTCGGGGATCCTCCGGTGATGCGATTCTGCGCGCACGAGTTCGCAGCGACGCGGTGATCTTGATGGTGGTGGAGGCGAGGACGCGGTGTCAGCGAACGCCGGAATCGGAGAAGAAGCGGAACTTGCGCCCGTCGAAGATCCTTGAAATTGAGGCGCTAAGGGAAGGAGGTGAGTGTGGGTGGCGGCGTTGTGGTGTGTGGAGGAAGGCGCGCCTGGGCTCCTATTTATAGGGCTGGGTGTGGCCGAGCTTCGTCTGCGACACCACGGTGACCGTCTTGGCGATGGCGGCGGTGATTGAGGATTTGCGGCGAGGGCAAGGAAAGAGAGGGTCGGTGTCGGGGCGAGGAATCAAGAAATTAAAAACGCAGCATAATCGGAGGAGATGCGACCGGATTCGTGCGTGTATGGAAGGTCTTTGAATTGCTTCAATGGCGGTCGCGTCTTGCGAAGAAGGAAATCGGCGAGAGGAAGAAGGAAAGGAGAAGATGACGCGCGCGTTAGATTTTAAGCGAGCGATTGCGATGCAAAGCGTATCGGCCGCTAGATCGTAATCAACGGTGGCGATATAACGAGGCGGTACGCTCTAACTTGAAAGGGTATGGGTGCTTGTGGCCCGTCGGATTTAGATCTGATGGTTCACAGTGCGGGAAGGTCAAACATGCGTTGAGAGATGGCCGTTGGATTTAAATCCAACGGTCGGCGATTGCATGCCTTGTGATGGAAGCGAGCTGCTTGGGGTTTTGGGCTGCCAGATTCGCCCGATTCATTGTTTAGGGTTTTTCTTTGATTTTCTAATTGATTTAATTCAGATAATTAAAAGGGCTTTAGAAAATAGCAAATAAATCCCAAAAATTCTAGAAAAATTCACAGAAGTTCCTAGAATGATTTTGGACTTAAATAAAATAATTTCAACTAAAACTTTTTAATAGTTTTTGTATTTAACTTTGTTTTAGCTTTAAGGTTAATAATAAGAGCTTTAGAAAATTTCAGAAAATCCACCAAAATAAATAAGTTTTAAATTTTCTCAGAATTTGAATTTTTAGGCTGTTACACACAGGTGTCCCAACTAGATGCCATCACATGACTACTTGCTGTCAAGTCTTAGTTCAGCACAAGCATTGCTTGCTTTGATGCATTCTTATGGTGTTTAGCACCCTTCTCCTAGATGGTCACAAACTGCCCGCTAACTTGTATGAGGCCAAGAAATTGATAAGCGCACTAAATATGCCATATGAGAAGATAGATGTTTGTCAAAATCATTGCATGCTATTTAGGAATGAGAATGTGGACAAAGATCACTGTGATAAGTGTGGTGAGTCTAGGTTTGTTGAGGTTGACTCCGGTGATGGTCAGAAGAGGCAGCTTCCTATTGGCAGAAAAATACTTCGCTATCTACCATTTGTGCCACGAATCCAACGGTTATGCATGTCTAAGGTTTCTGCCAAACAAATGGTATGGCACAAGTATGGTCGTCAGTACCATAATGACAAGATGGTCCACCCACTTGATGGTGAAGCATGGAAGCAATTTGACCGAGACTATGTAGAGTTTGTTGCGGAGCCTCGGAACGTTCGAATTGCAATTGCAACTGATGGGTTTAACCCATTTGGTATGAAATTGCGCCATACAAACCGATGACTGTGTTTGTCATTCCCCTTAACCTCCCACCCGGCGTTTGTATGCAGAAGCGGTACATATTCCTTTCCTTGATAATCCCTGGTCCTGAGTACCCAGGGAAGAATATGAGTGTATTCATGGAGCCGGTGGTGGATGAATTGTTACATGCTTGGGAACAAGGCATAGTGACATATGATCGGGCATTGAAACAGAACTTCACCATGCGGGTCGCGTACCACACATCCATGCATGACTTCCGTGACGGGATATTACGTGGGTGGTCTGCGTACATGGGAAGATGCCATGCCCAATCTGTAGGGAGGCGTTGCGTGGTCATTGGCTAAAGCATGGTCAAGCACTCCTTCTTCGATTGTCATCGTCAATTCCTTCCAATTGACCACGAATTGAAGTGACACAACTGGATTTAGGGCCAATATTGCTGTCCGCATGATGGACCACCACGTCGTCTGGCGGTGAGGAGGTTCGTGCACCCGCCTAGATGCTTTGAAGCCTCTTGATGATGGTGATGGGTTCGAGAAATATGGTGAGGAGCACAATTGGACTCACATTTCAAGTTTGTGGCGGTTGCCATACTTCCATAAGCTCATTCTTCCCCATAACATAGATGTAATGCATAATGAGAAGAATGTTGCAGAGGCCATATTTAACACATTCTTTGACATTCCGACAAGGCGAAGGACAATGTGAAGGCTCGCCTTGATCGAGGAGCTTTTGCAATGTGCCCTCGTGAATATGATCCATAAGCCAACTACTGGCAAGTGGGAGAAGCCAAGAGCTAGTTATTGCGTAACTAGGGTTCAGAGGAAGGAGATTTTGGAATGGTTTCAGACCCTAAAGTTTCCTGATGGGTATGCATCAAATCTAAGGAGAGGAGTGAATTTAGCTACCATGCGCATCAATGGTCTAAAGAGCCATGACTACCACATATTCATGGAACGCCTTTTGCTCGTGATGATCCGTAGCTCGTCCCCGAGTGTGTTTGGCAAGTGATGGCGGAGTTGAGCTTCTTTTATCGACGCTTATGTGCGAAAGAGATAGATCCCATGGTAATGTCAAATATGGGCGTGAAGTACATGTTGCTTTGTAAGATGGAAAAGATCTTTCCACCGCTTCTTTAATCAATGCAACATTTGATTCTCCATCTTCCCTATGAAGCTAGGATGGGGGACCAAAGGCAAAACCGTGGATGTATCCAATTGAGAGGAACAAAAGGAACTACGAGGCAAAGCAAAAATCGATCGCGTGTTGAAGCATACATAATTGAGGAAATTTCCCATTTCACATCAATATACTTTGCTGACAATGTTCGCACGGTGCACAATCAAACCTCACGATACAATATTGGCATCCCTCAAAATAATTGCCAACTTAGCCTCTTCACCGGAAGAGGTGACACTTCAAGCGGTGGTACTCCCAAAGTTTTATCGCGGGATGAGTGGTTGACTGTGATGTTGTATGTCTTTACCAACCTCTCCGAAGTGGATGATTACATTAGGTATGCAACAATTATTTTTTCCCAATAATTGATGTATGAGTGTTTTAATCTACTTGTCTTGTTGCCTATAGGGAATTTGTTAGGAGCAAGTGGAAGCAACGTCGAGACCCATCCGAAAAACAAGTTGCGACCCTTCTTAGGAAGGGTGCTGGGAATTGTAAACCGAATTTCCCGACTTGGTTCTATCAGAAAGTAACTTCTCTATTAGCTACTCCCCCTTGCACATAATATCACTACTACAAAACAGGCTATAGTAGACGCCCCATCACAGACGGTTCCTTTGGAACCGCCTCAGTTGGCCATTGCCGCACTTTTCTTTGGTGGCGCGGGAAGAATATCACGAGCGGTATTTTTAGAACCGCTGCGTGATGATCATCTATCACAGAGCGGTTTGTAAATAGAACCGTCGTGATATTACCGAGCGGTTCTATTCACAAACCGCCCGTGATAATCACCCAATCACGAGCGGTTCTATTTAATAACCGTCATGTAATATCCTGAGCGGTTCTATTTACAAACCGTGCGTGATTTGGTGATTATCACGAGCGGTTTGTGAATAGAACCGTCAGGTAATATCACATACGGTTCTATTTACAAACCGTCTGTGATAGTCATCTATCACAGACGGTTTTTATTAAGAACCGTCTGTGATATGCCCACTGCGTATAAATTGAGCGCGACACATCCCTCTGCCGCACTGCCGCTGTGCCTCTGCCACTCCTCTGCCGCGCGCGGTTTGGATAAATATAATCAACCGGCCCTCTGCTGCTGGGCTCCACTTAGATCTGGTAGCTAGCTTCTCCTCCCCCAGGTGCCAGGCCACTTCCCTCCCCTAGCTCCTCCAACCTGCGATTTCTCCCCTAATTAAACAGATGAAGTAATACTGATTATCCTTTTTCCACTCTATTGATTAGTGAATTTCCCTGACTTTGCTACTCTGTACATAGACGCTAATGTTTTGTTTTCTTTGTTGTATTCCTTAATCGGAAGCATAGGGTTTAGGTTTCAATTAATACTACTTGATGGGAAAAGGCAAAACGTACGTACATCTAGCTCTTAATTTGATGGACCCTATTTGTAGAAAATGAAAAGCAAAACATGTAGCCTTTAATTAATCTGGTGTAATTCCTTTGTGCAACGATGAGACAAAAGCGAGTAAATGCGTGCAAAGAAGTGAAAGTCTTAATCGAACTAATTTCATGAGTAGTTTTCTAGAACAGTTAAAAAGAAGAATTTATGACACACCAAGATAAGTCACATGTGCAATGATGTATTTTATATTTCCTCCATTTATATCCATGAAGAAACGTCATCACAAAGGTTTATTGTTTCAATTATATGAAAGCGGATACACGCGCAATCAATCGCGCGACCAACTTGCTAGTTATTAATTAGGATCTTCCTCTTGTCTTTTGTCTCGTATCTAATCAACAATCATGCAAATAATCAATAATTATCCGTTCGCCACTTAGAGAAGAGAAGGTTGGACCCTTGCCCTAGCGCCTCCAACACCGCCACCTCCTCCCCATTCGCCATCTTAGAGAGGAGAAGGAAAGGAGAGGAATCGATTTTCTTCGTGACCTCCGAGGGTAATGATCTATAACCCTTTATATTTGCTATAAATTAATCGCTAATCAATTTTGACACTAATTTGTTACATGCGTAGTGTAGATGGATCAAACCGGATGTGCAGCAGAAACGATGTGAGTCAAGAGTACATTAATGGCGTGGTTGCTTTTAGAAGAGCCGCTGAGCAGGATATGTTGAAGAAGGAGATAAATTTTATGTACTGTCCATGCATTGATTGCGGTAATTTGAAGATGTTTAACAACGCGGCGCAAATAGAAGCGCACTTGATTCGAAGGGTTTCACAAAAGGGTATACATGTTGGACCAGTCACGGTGAAGAGCAGATTATTACACATGAAGTTAGTAATGACGGCACCGCCGAGGAAGTCAACGATACGCCGGATGTGGACTGTACTGCTTTTGATGAGGATATGTCACACGATGACAATCTGGATCAGATGCTACGCGATGCAGAAGAGAACTACAGTGAGAGAGAGTTTTGTAAATTCGAGGGCTTAAGGGAGGACTCGGTGAGACCTTTGTTCCCTGGTTGCAAGCCGGAATATACAAGGTTGTCAACCGTGCTTGAACTGCTGAAATTGAAGGCAAGCAATGGTTGGTCCGATAAGAGTTTCACGGCGTTAATAGGTCTCCTAGCGGACATCCTTCTGGAGGGAAGCGTGTTGCCCAAAGACCACCTATCAAGCAAAGAAGGTTATTTGTCCATTGGGAATGGAAGTAGAAAGAATACATGCATGTCCGAATGATTGTATCCTCTACCGTAAAGAGTATGCAGACATGCATGTATGTCCTGTGTGCAAAGCATCCCGATACAAGCGTCAGAATACTGCTAAGGTGAAGCAAGGACCTCCTGCTAAGATGTTGTGGTATCTGCCTGTGATCCCACGTTTGAAGCGTTTATTTGCGAACGCAAAGGACGCAAGATTGCTGCGTTGGCACTCAGAGGAGCGTAAGAGAGATGGAAAGCTAAGACACCTGCTGATTCTGCGCAGTGGAGAAACTTCGATCGGAGCTTTGAAGAGTTCGGTCTTGAACCGAGGAACATAAGGTTAGGGTTGAGTACAGATGGAATGAATCCTTTCGGTAACATGAGCGTGACATAGCACCGCCCGTGAATCTATGTATGTACAACCTTCCTCCTTGGTACGTGTATGAAGCGGAAGTACATTTTGATGTCACTACTTATCCAAGGGCGAAGCAACACAGGAATGATATTGATGTGTACCTAGCACCATTCTTTGGAAGATCTTGTGACCTTTGTGGAGCGAAGAGTGCAATTATGGGATGCGTACAAATGAGAGAACTTCACTTTACGCGCCATGTTGTTACGCACCATCAATGATTTTCCCGCCTTGGTAACTTTGTCAAGCTTCAATACAAAAGGAGCCAAAGCCCGTCGACCGCTTAGATGCTCTGAGAGTGTATGGTCAACAACTCGTGCAAAATCGTATATATCGTCACCGTAGGTTCCTTCCCAGAGTCACCCATACCGCAAGATGAAAAAACAATTCGACGGAAATAAGGAGAACGATTCAGCTCCAAGGGCTTTTAGAGGAAAGAGGTCTATGATATGGTTAAGGATATCGATGTTGTGCTTGGGAAGGGCGAAATTAAGAACCCGTGAGAAGAACATCTGGAAGAAGCGGTCAATTTTTGGGACTTGCCTTATTGGGAGCACTTAGAAGTTCGCCAACGCATCGATGTCATGCACGAGAGAAGAATGTATGTGATAGCTTGATTGGTCTCTTCTCAACATTAGTGGCAAAACAAAGGATGGTGTTAACGCACGGCGTGACTTGGTTGATATGAACATAAGGATCGAGTTAGCACCGTAGAGACCGACTGAGACGAACGTACCTTCCCCAACTTTTGCTACACTCTATCCAAGGCCGAGAGAAATGAATCGTGCGCTGAGCTTGCATGGAGTGAAAGTCCCATCCGTTACTCCGCTAACATTAAGAACCTTGTTTCTATGCAAGATTTGAAATTAATTGGTATGAAGTCTCATGATTGTCATGTCTTGATGACACAAATGCTTCTGTTGCAATTAGAAGTATCTTGCCAACAAGGTCCGAGTGGCAATCTTGAGGTCAGGTTATTTTTCAACTCAATTGCTCGAAGATCATTGATCCCCAAGGACTAGATGCTCTGCAGCCGAGGTGGTGACCACTCTATGTCATCTTGAGATGTATTTCCCTCCGCCATTTTTCGATATCATGGTCCATCTCATTGTTCACCTTGTGAGAGAGATAAAGATATGCGCTGTGTTCTTCGCCATATGTACCCGTTCGAGAGGTACATGGGAATTCTCAAGTCCTCGTGACGAATCGATCTCGACCGAGGGCAAGATCATCGAAGGTTATGCAACCGAAGAGGTCATTGAGTTCTGCGTCGACTACATGGCTCAGGTGGAACCGATAGGTGTGCCTCTATCTCGCCATGAGGGGAGACTGGATGGTATCGGGACCATCGGAAGGAAATCAATAACTCCCGATCTGGATACATACGCTCAAGCCCATTTCATGGTCTTGCAACACATGACCCAAGTGTCCCCGTATATCGACGAGCACAAAGACATGGTGCGCCAATGTAATCCGCACTGTCGGAGGTTTGGATCACGAGAGAGCACAACCGTCGGTTCAACGAATGGTTAAAGGTGCGAATCACTGGGAGGTCATCAAGTGATGATACGCTGCTATGGTTGGCACGAGGGCCACAATTTACAATTGTCACATGGCAAGGATACGACATCAATGGGTACACATTTTATACGGCAACCGGATAGGAAGAGCATATCCGAATAGCGGTGTCCGTGATAGATGCATTCAAGACCGATGGGATGAGGAGCTCCTACTATGGGCAAATAGACGAGATATGGGAGCTCGACTCGTGCTTTTCAAGATCCCCTATTTCGGTGCCGTTGGGTCCATCTCGCAGTGAAGGTCGACAAGCACGTGTCACTACCGTGGACCTCGAACGTGTCGGATATAAAGACGAACCATTCGTCTTGCTAACCAAGTTGTTCAAGTCTTCTATGTAACCGACCGGCAAATAAGAAGCGCCACGTAGTTCTTCATGGAAAAAGGAGGATTGTCGGAGTTGAGAATGTAGTGGGCGAGGAAGAATACAATCAATTTGACGAGTTGCCTCCTTTGGAAACGGCATTAGGCTCGAGGAAGAACCCAAAGAGGAAGCTAGCTATATCGCGTCGATCATCATGAAGGCCTATATCTTAATTAAGAATTTACTCCAATGTAATTAATTTATTCCATAACATCATGTGTTATGGACTTGTAATCTCTCATATATTTTGATGTCAACGTGAAATTGTCATGTGTTGATGTGTTATGGACTTGTCATATTTGATATTGATGTCAATGTGGACGACATTGTAATGTGGAGTATCAAAATTGTCATCATACTTGATTTCGAGTTGAGTTGAATTAGATATGAAATTTTGAAGTCAAATGTGTTATGAACTTGTTATGGACTTGTCATATTTGATATTAATGTCAATGTGTGGGCGACATTGTAATGTGGAGTATCAAAATTGGTTTCACTTGATTTGGAGTTGAGTTGAATTAGATATAAAATTTTGAAGTCAAATGTGTTATGAACTTGTCATCATACTTGTCACCGTGTTAGAATTCATATGGACTTGTCATAATTGTCATCATACTTGTCTCAAAGAAGTTCACTATGTTTTCTCGGGATATTTATGTCTCACCGTGTTCAAGATGTTTTGTCGAGATATCATAAATTGGCCTCGGGTTGTGGGCTATCACGACGGTTTTATTATACAACCGTGCAGGAAATAATATCACGACGGTTCAAATGAGAACCGCTCAGTGATATTATATCATGACAGTTCTCATTTCAACCGTCTGTGATATACTTTTTATAAGGCGGAAACGCTAGGGTTTTCCTCTCACTTCTCACTTCCTCTCCGCGCCCTTACGCTCTCGCCTCGTTCGCCTCCTCTAGGGTTTAGGGCTCGCCACCACCGACCACTTCGACCTCGGCGCCGCCCATTGACATTGGTGCCCCGACCTCTGTCTGCCGCCCGACCTCGGCGCCTTGACCTCGGTGCCGCCGCCGCCCGACCTCGGCGCCCCATTCACCTCCCAGCAGAAGCCCGACATCGCCGCCGCCGACCTCGGTGCCGCCGCCCGACATTGGCGCCTCGACCTCGGCGCCGCCGTCCTCCTCCCGTGTCGGCCTCCTCCCTCTGCAGGCCTTCTCCCTTGCCCTCCTCCTCCCGTGTCGACCTCCTCCCCAGCTCCCTCCTCCCGCAAGATCGGCCTCCTCCCTGACTGCCTCCCCAGTTCTTGTCGCATCCTCTCTGTGAGTATTGCTCCTCTGTGGCGATTCGATTGATCTTTGCATATATATATATATATATATATATATATATATATATATTTGCAATGCTAGTTGCAAATTAATCGCTGGGCTTTGTTGACATGCTCTGTGATGAACTCCGCCTTATAATGAGATTGAATGTGATAGTTAGTTCATACTTGAGCTCTATTGTATTACTTACTCTTGTCAATATGTTGTATCGTTAAATTGGTTACTTTCGGTTCAGCTCATAGTTCTATTGCAAATTGATCGATTGTATTGACTAGTTTGTGATTCTTCTAGTAGTATGTATGAGCTCATTCAACTTTCATTTGCCATCTTGATCTCTCGTAGTCAACCTCTGCTTGATCGAAGTTTAATCTGTTTTTAGCTAACAGCTTGAGATCATTTGATTAAGCAAAGTATTGTTTAGAGCTCATAGTTTGAATTTATATTATCATATTCATTTCATGAAGAGTATATACAATAGGATTGAGATGGCAAAGACTTGTTCTTTAGCTACTCTCCTTCGAGAGCACATAATATCATCAATCGCATTTCCTTAGAGAAGTAGGCTCGGCAAAAGATTTGTATCACTAGTTTCTATCTATACAAAGATCACAAGAGAAGTTTGGTGGATTAAGGAGTGTTAGAATAGAAGCTCGTGGATTAAGGAGTGTTAGGAATGTTAGTAGTCTCAGATGAGCTCATTCAACTCTTCATTTGCCATCTTGATCTCTATAGTCAACCTCTCAGACTTCTTCCCGAGAGCAAGTAAGCGAGATGGCAGAGGCACTCTTCCTTTCAAAATCACCACCGACGCCAAGAGATGGAAGAGGCGCCGACGAGGCCGCCAACACCGACCCATGAGATGGAAGAGGCGCCGACGAGGTCGCCAACACCGACCCCACAGATGGAAGAGGCGCCGACGAGGCCAGCCGCCACCGTCGGCGATAATGACAGGCGAGATGGCAGAGGACAATCGAAAATGCCTACGGGCCTACCGGTCATCACGGAGGTCAAGACTTTGGGGTCCCTCCGAGTCCCAAGAGATCGTGGCGAGATTCCGACCATCTGCGGGATACTTGAAGGAACGGGTCCTCATCACCACACCAAGGTGGAAGGACTGACGAAAAAGAAGCGAAGGCGCTACTGTGGGCCAGTAACTTTCGAGAAGTTCACTATTCCGTATAACATGTGGCACGCGGCGACGGACGGCGATGCTCACGATGGGTAAATCGTGGAGGACCTTCAAGAGCATTCTTGTCACGGCACGTGCACACGGTCGACGCCTTCGCAAAGATAGATTCTTGACGCGAAGCATGGGACACCTTTGTGGCTATGAAAACATCGGCGAATTTAAGGAGCAAAGTGCAGCGCACAAAGCTCTCGGACACAAAACACTCACCAAGACAGACTCGGCACCACTGGGTACGCGGGTAAATACGAGGAATGGGCGGCGGAGAAGGAGAACCCGCTTCGATGTCACGCACCGCGTTCCCTAAGTCGGTTAAAAGCGAGGGCACAAGTCTCGTCTTCGGCAAAGATCTCCTTCACAAACCCGCGAGACTGGGATGTGTCCCAACGTGTGGTAAGTATATCGAACTACTAAGTTGTTAATAAGTCCATAACTTCATAGTGTCTATAATAACGTGATGACCTCTTGCGGCGTGACTTGATCGCCCAAGCTTCCCAAGGCTCCTTCCGTGCGAGCGAGGAGAAGGATATACTATCTACGACCTTGGGAAACAAGGAGCACCCGGTCGCACGCAAGGCCTTGGGGTTAACGTACCTTGGATTCATGGATTCGCGGACGACTACTACACGATAGGACTAGGAAGAGATCCAAGGTCGAGCACGACAACCGGTTGGTACAGATGATTACTAACCAATTTCAAGTAGAGATGGCAGATTGCGAGTCAAATGGATATACTCATGAGCCACGTGATGCAAAGCCGCCCGCTAATTTGAAGACAGGTCCTCCTCGACGTCGGAGTAGCGTCGCGTCACAAGATAATTGTGAACATGACGACGTCCGACACCGATAGACGACATCAAGGTAACGTACATCTATGGAATGCACCAAAGATAGACCCTAACGACGCCTTAGCTAATTGCGTGATCGCTTTGTAGGAGCCGACGCATACTGAAGCTCCAAGTGAGGATGGATGGGTCCTTTGTATTGAGGTCACGCAGGGATGGTGTATCCATACGAGGAAGGGCAAGTCAAACCACGGTGCCCGGTGGTGCAGTTACGCCAAGGTCCAGTGGATATGGTACATGTCAATTTCGAGCCATCCCGCCGACATTTGCCCGAACGAAGAGATCACAACACTAGGGATGCCGTCCTCTCTTTTATCTAGTGGCCCAAGAAGAACATCGCTCGAACCAAAGCGGTGCCGCGATCCGACACGACCATTCCTCTCCAACGGACCCTCGATGACTCCACCTCATGTTTAGCCTCAAAAGGCCACCTCTTGATTCCCGTGGAGAAGACGCCAAGGAACAACAAAAGCGTGCGACGACGGTTCCCGAGTCGTCTCACAAAAAACGATGCCAATCGCTAAGGCCAAATCGAAATCAACGAACGTTAAGGCGCCTCCCAAGTCCGGGAAGTCCGAGAAGTCCGGGAAGTCCGCGATACCCGGGAAGTCCGCGATACCCGGGAAATACATCATCGGAAAACCGTTGTGTTCGGCCATAGATAATGCACGCCGACATGCTTGTCGCTTTGCATGCACGGTACTTGGACAAGACCCAAAAGAAGGGGTCCGACATCGAATCACCGTCGACACGAGGACAAGCATTTCTTCAGCGGACGAGGTACTTCGTCGTGGGCTTCAATGATTTATTTGAACTATTCAACCTCGTTGGCCTCGGCGTCTCGCTTCTCGATGTTGGACATCGTAAGTGCGTATAATCAAGTTCTACATTCATCTAATACCGATAAATATCACAACTCATTGCTTATGTATAGATACATCTTTGCAAAATGTCCGGAATGGAAAGAACCGGTGGGTTTCCTCGACCCACACGTGGTATCGTTGCAAACCATCCTACAAGACTCGCCCTTCGTCGAGAAATACATAACGAGGTCATTGCTTCTCTGAGAGGAACATGAAGTACATAGTGGTGCCCTACAACCGGGGTAAGTGTCACTACTTGCTATACAAATTTCATTTGTACATTATACGCAACCACGAACTTAGGTTTAATGACTATAGCGACATACATGAGTAGGTACCATTGGATCCTTTTAGTTATTATACCCAAGAGGAACCATGTGATATACCTTGATTCCCTAAACCGCAACAAGCACGACTTGACACTCTAAGAGGAATACTGAGAGGTATGCTCATTTCCTCCTTACATAACTCTATTGTAGTCTTCATTCGTTTGAAATGGCGAGGATAACTTTTTGAATCATGTAGGTCGCTCATCAATTATGTTGCCAACAAAGGAATATCACGATGGAAAGAGCGCCTAACTAACACACAGGATGGATTTTCCAGTACGTGCTACAACACAATAATACTATATCATACTTCATAATAACGCGTCTCGAACTGACTATACCTATATATGTAATTCTATTTTTGCAGTGCCGCCAACAAAAAGATGATGAGTTATGTGCAATCTCGCTCGCTATCATATGCACTAATCCTTCTGACTAAGAAGAAGGATCCTGAGGTTTGTCAATCTCGAAATAATTATTTCCTAATTATAAATTTAAATATATATAGCTTACCACTTTACTCTTAATTGGTAGCGACAGGTCTTGGATTTACAATGTGATTCACTCGTTGTGGAAGAGATCAAGGACATTCGAGGAAGCTCTGCGCCTTTATCAACTCGAAATCATTAACGACAACGGAGAGTTTCACTCCGTCGCCAACCCGAGCATCACCCCACTAAAACCTCTCAACGCAAAACAATTGTAATCTAGTTGTAACTATAGCGACAATACTTGAACAAATGCGATCTTTTGTAATTTATTTTGAGTAATGATCACTTTGAGTTGTCATGGTCGCTTGAATCATGTATTGTGAAATGTTGTTTTGTGATTGCTTGAATCTGCTTACGTGAATGCTTGTTTTCAGAGGGCATGGCTAGCAATTCCTAAGGCTAGCCAGAAAACAAAGAAATTGTGGGCGGGGTATGAGCTATCACAGATGGTTTTTGTTAAAACCGCTCAGGAAGGCAAATATCACTGAGCGGTTTATTGCAACAAAACCGTCAGTGATAGGAGAATATCACGACGGTTCTATATAAAAGCCGCCCGTGATAGTCACAAATCACGAGCGGTTTTTATTTAGAACCGCTCGTGATATTCTCCTATCACGAGCGGTTTTATTTAGAACCGCTCGTGATATTCTCGAATCACGAGCGGTTTTTTTTAGAACCGCTGCGTGATATTCTCGAATCACGAGCGGTTGTCGGTTGAAACCGCTCGTGATACTTGACTTCACTGATGGTTTTTAATAAAACCGTCGTGATATTTCTCAGATCACGAGCGGTTTTGTACCGCCTGCGTGATAATATCCTGTTATCACAGACCAACAAACATAGACGGTTCGGAAACCGTCTGTGATGACGGTTCCGAACCGTCTGTGATGTCGGTTCCTGTAGTAGTGTATTTACTAAGTAAAGAGGAACTAATACATGAAACCCATTCTATTTATGCTGTAGAGTTTCAAGGACAAGTCTATGAGTAGCGAATTGAAGCAAGTTGCTCAAGGATGCCACACTCGGGTGCTGTCCTATAGTACCTACGATGTGAATGGGTACCGCTTCCGAACATCGACACATGAGAGGGAACGGCCTAATGCAACAACAATTAACAGTGGATTGGTGACTATAGGACAAGATGAGAGTGATACACTGTTGAATACTATGGAGTAATTGAAGAAATAATTGAACTATATTTCCATGGTAGCAAACCTCTCAAACTTATGTTATTCAAATGTCATTGGTTCCATCCGTTTAGGGAGTCGACGGGATACATCACTTGGGCTGGTTGAAGTTAGCGCATCAATCAATCCTACCGAGCAATGACCCATTTATTGTGGCTCAACAAGCCACCCAAGTATACTACATCCGTACCCATGCAAAACTATGAGTAGTCTAGTGGATTGGTGGGTAGTACATAAGGTGCAACCAAATGGTAAACTACCCGCCCTAGTGAGCGAGGACTACAACATGGAGACCAACAATGGTGTTGACCTATTCTTTCAAGAAGATGGGCTACGAGGACTTTTGAAATAATAATTGGGGAAGAGGACGATCACATGGATGATATTCAAATCGATGCCGATGAGGTTGTAAACCAAGAGGACTTGGAACTACTTAATCTCTTAGACATTGATGGGACCACGAGGGGATGAGGTTGAGTCAACACCTCATGATAGTGGCGATGACTTTTGGAGGGCCCATCTGCGGAGGATCCCATTGTAGATGACTACTTGAGCATGATCTTGTATGTCTTCCATTTATTTCTTTGCATGTTTTTAATTTTTTGTATGAGCTTACTTGATTACGTTATATTATATTTTTCTATGAGCTTACTTGATTACGCTATATTAATTGATTTATTTTATTTCATTTCATTTCAGGACACCAAAATATGAGTGGCGAGGCAGCATACTCTAGTCGAGGCAGACGCTTGTTTTCCACTCGAGGAGGTAGAGGGGCAGCCGCGGCCACTCGAGGAGGTAGAGGGGTAGCCGCGGCCCCTCCAGGAGGATCAGGGGCAGCCTCGGCCCCTCCAGGAGGCACAGGGGCAGCCGCGGCCCCTCCAGGAGGCACAGGGGCAGCCGCGGCCACTCGACGAGGCAGAGGGGCAGCCGTGGCCCCTCCAGGAGGCACAGGGGCAGCCGTGGCCACTCGACGAGGTAGAGGGGCAGCCGCGGCCCCTCGAGGGGGCAGCGGGGGGTCTACCTCTAGTAGATCGCCTCCTGACTGCCCAGCCCTCAAGCGTCTTGATGATGTGGAGTATGAGCACCGTGAGGCGGAGGGTGAGGCGGAGGTGAGGAGGAAGAGTACCCCGAGGCGGCGGAGGTGAGGAGGATGAGCACCATGAGACACAAGAATTTTGGATGCGAGGACTGCGAACTCCCCACGACGACCAACCCGAGAGGAGGAGAAGATCACATCGTTCTGTTGGTGACACGTAAGAAACTGCTTGCACTTTCACTAATTTAGCCCACTTAATTGCATACCTCAAAAAACTAATATGCGTGCAATGGCGAGAAGAAGGCGGGGTGACAAATGTAGACTTCGAATGGCATAATTGGCGTGTTGATTCGATGGCACTTCCTGGGTTGGTCACCTCTGAGGAAGGCGGGAGCTGCATGGACATGGTGCCACTACAAGGTCAGTGAAGATACCACCGCCAAGGAGAGGTTCCATTTGACAAACTGCTTGCGCGGGTGGAGGAAAGTTTTTGGGTAAGTGACCAATATTCAAATCTACTTCTATGTGTTCCTATGCATGTTAGGGTTGATTAGGTCACAACTCTCGAGTCGCAATGAGTTGTACCCATTTGATTTAAAGAACCATTGTTTCTAATTTATTTAACGAGATGATGCATAACCATGAAAATGATGGTTTTTGTAAAAATTTGGAAGCAATTAGCTTGGCTACTAGTGTCTGTTGAATGAATGGTTTTTTTATGTATAAAAGTGAACATGTAAAGCAACAGATTGTCAAAGTAATATGTGAGTCTTTGCAATTGCTCTGGGAGAAGCAAGCAAAATTGAGCTAAAATACTAGAAGGGTGGATACTTTTTGTGTGTGTGTGTGTGTTTCTTTTGGATGTTTAGTAGCCAAGTAATAAATGTCAACTAACTTAATCATCTTATTCTTTATCAATTCCTTTTCACTTTCATCAACTAACTTAATCATCTTATTCTTTATCAATTCTTTATTCTTTGATTATAGTGGTGGTTTCGATGAAATTTGAGGGACGAAGTCGATTCTAGGAGAGTGTCACAGTAATTGTGTTAAGAAGCTGATCCCACAGATGTTCTACAAAGCACGCATCCAAGCGGTGATCTGTTACCACACACAAGTCCTTGGACAACAAATTAAGAGGGCCGACGCTGTCGAACGATATCACTTTGGACGAGTACATGCGGTAACCAAGCCCGAACAAACAATGTCCTTGATTACAATCAATTCTAGTTTATTCATATTTAACACTTGGTTAATTTAGGCAATACCTTGGTGGGCCCTTAAGTGTGAAAATGCATGGCGGCATTCTCCAAGATAGGTGGTGCAACGAATGATGGTTCTGAGAACTCTCGTGCGGCTAGGGAGCGGAGATTGTTGATGGGCGGACAAGACATCGTCAAGGCGCTCCTCCATGGCACGTTACAAGAAGAACTCGGTAGGTCAACATGTTCATATTGATTGTATGTTGTAGATACATATGTATTGACCGCCGTGGTTTTTTGGGTGCAGAAAAAAAGAAGCGAGACACTGTCTCGATATGGAGGCATATGTAGCAGCTAGGAAGGGTGATCGGGAGGCACCTTGTGCGGCCAATGTATGACGAGAGAACTTGGTACGATTTCGATCATTTTGTCCTCGATGATTTTCGCTCCTGATGATTTTGTCCAACAGTCGCATATCTCGATCTTGCTAAGGAGATTCATGGCCCGGACTATGACGTCATGAATTCACCACTAGACACGAGTGCTGTGTACAAGGCTGGAAGGGGAACAAACATGGTCGTTTCTTCATGGGTGTCGGGTACATTAGCACACCGACAACCCTCTCGGAGGTCCGATCCACGAGTGCTGCATCAACGGATGAAGTACACCTTCAAAGTCGACAGCAACCATCACATGTTTCCCAGTCTCGGTTTTACGAGCTTGACGCAAATGCGACAGAAATTGAGGCTAGCGCAATTGGAGCAAATGCTCCTGCAGTTAGTTGGGCGTGGTAGTACAATAACAAAGTAATATGCAATATATATATATATATTCATACTTGGCTAATGTATGGCAATGTGCAAACAAATATGCAGCACTTTCGGGACCGGACTCGACTTAATGTCTCTCGTCGGGGAACCATCGCCTCACTTATCTGCTCCTGTTAATCGCGATATCTTGATTATTATATTGTTAGTCTCTTATGAGTGCTTGATTAAGATGACATTGCAATGACATGCAATGTAATTATTGGTCGCTACTGCAAATTTCTTATAATGCGATTTCTTATGAAAATGTAGGGAATGGCGGGATCAGTTGCTTCTACTACTAATGCTGAAGCTGAAGATGCTGCTCCTAATGTTCACACGACGTCCATCACCGAGAGGCCACCACCAGGTGCTTGCTATTTTCATGATATACTAAAAGGATACCAATATTAGAAAACATTCACAATCGGTGATTGCTAAAAATGGATAAAAATGGCTACATATATAACTAATTCTCTATATCTATATCATAAATTCTTTTGAAATGTGTCAACATATAATAATTTGTATGTACACTCCTTTCTATGAATTTGATGATAAGTGCTTGAGACATAAATGTTGATCAAGAGTTCACAATGACAAAATATTGAGAGTTGGAGTTTAACATTTTTAGCACTGTGCTTTTCATGTTCTTAAGCGATTTGCCATGTTATTAGGTTGTTCATCATCATTTAAAGGAATTTTTTTGCTTTGTCAATAGTTCGGTTAATTATCTTTTCATGTAATAACAATTCCTAACTTTTGTTGTAAGATGGCACTAATATTAAGTTTTGCTCTATCTGCAGAACTCCCAAAATGATGCTTTTGTCTTGTGAAGATTGAAGCGAAATTGCATGCATGCAAATGGTTGTACATAAGAGTATGAAATTACTATTTGAATGTCATATGTATAATGCCCGATGCTTACATTTTCTAACTTGAACTTGAATGTTGTGAGCTTGAACTGTTATGATGTCTATACATACATATATATACATATATTGTGGAATGGATGGATGGATGGATTATTTGATTGCTGTGGAATGGATGCATGGATGGATGGATTATTTGATTGCTGTGGAATGGATGGATGGATTATTTGATTGCTGTGGAATGGATGGATGGATTATTTGATTGTTGTGGAATGGATTTTAAATGAATTTGTGAAAAATTTGGTTCAGCTGTTTTGTCGTTTTCCCGAGTGTTTTATTCATTTCCCGAGTGTTTTTGGCACTCGGGAAATTAACAAATATTTCCCGAGTGTCGACACTCGGGAAATAAACCAAAAATTTCCCGAGTGTCGACACTCGGGAAAAGACACTCGGGGAGCCGACAAAACTTTCCCGAGTGTCAACACTCGGGAAAACATGACACGTGGCAATTCCAGTTGGATTTGTCGGAATATTTCCCGAGTGTTTTTTCAGCGCATTACCGAGTGTCAACACTCGGGAATTATTCCCGTTACGGGTGCAGAAGCCGTTGAGCTGGATTTTTTTTCCGAGTGTGCGAGTTTCCCGAGTGTAAACAGTAGCACTCGGGAATGTCAAATTTCCCGAGTGTAACACTCGAAACCTGTTATTATCCCGACTAAACTATCCCGAGTGTTGTTTCGAGTGTGACACTCGGAAATACATTCAGTGTTTACCTTCTTTTCCCGAGTGTTTTGGCACTCGAAATATCTGTTCTGTAGTGATTGTACTTGGCTATACCATTGGATGGATTAGATGTTTTCTTTTTCTGTGATTAATGAGAGAATTCCTAGCCATTTTGTCCTTTTTAGATTAACGTGGGAGTTTCTAAATTTTCACCTTAAAGGATTAACGTGTGGAATTTTGATTTCTGAAATGACATGTGAACTCTAGAATCCAATTTACGCATGCATGTACCTTGAGAGCCCATATCCTTGCATGTGTCCGAATTAGATACTCCATCTTTTGTATGTGTTAAAGTACAAATCAAACTTGTACGAGTCCATATTTATTCTGAAGGAGAATTAAGTCCAAGTTAACAACGAAAAGAAGTCAGTTTGTTGTAAAATATGCACCACCAAATATGTGAGTGAATCTAAGATATCATTGTACTCGGGGCGGAACCAGCCTGGCCCGACGCCTCGGGCCGGCCCAGCAAGGTTTCGGCCCAATAGTTAAACATTGCTTTTTCACGTTTCATTTTTTTTCTGCTGGTGTTTTCTTGCTGGGCCTCGGGCCATGGCCCGAGCGGCCCGAGGCCCAGCTCCGCCCCTGATTGTACTTAGATATACCAATTGGACGGACGATGTTTTCTTTTTCTGTGATTAATGACAGATTTTCTAGCAATTTTTTTTCGATTAATATGGGAGTTTCTAGATTTTTCACCTTTTTAAGATTAACGTGGGTGCATGTAGGATTGAATACGACCAAATCGATCTAACAATATGTATGCATGGATCGTGCCAACAAGTAGAGCACATGCAGACATACCGACCGACCGAGGATTCACTTATTAAACCCCAACCACAAGGCACGCATACACATACCATTTCAAGTAAACAACGCGTTATCACAAGGCTAACAATCTCAGTCAAGTTACACACGGAATGTCCGTACACAATCCTGTACTAGTTAGGTACGCCCGATCCATAGCTTCATTATACGTACGTACGTACGTGCCTGGCTTAATTTCGTTGGATTATTCTTTAACACGTACTACTACTTGTTCAACCGTAGGAATTGAAATGGACTGCATAGGCGCGTACGTGTGTACTAGTGCAATCTAAAGAATAGACCCGGTCCTTTTGTTAACTATAAAAGGAAACCATGATCATGACTCGACGTAGCTGCTTGTCTGCAATCACTCGACCAACTAATCGAGCTATACGCCTATACAGCTATACTTAGCTTGTTCGACATATACTAAACTCTGAACTCGATCCCCTAGCACGTACGTAGCAAACACCGGCCCCGATCGACGTACGTACTTACTGATATGGCGTCGACGGCGACGATGGTGAGGGCGGTGTTGGTGGCCGTCGTGCTGATGCAATGCTGCAACGTGATCCTAGCGGCGAGGCTGCTGGAGGCGGACGGCGGGTGGCTGCAGGGGCAGGGCGGCGCTGGGGCGCTCATCATGCAAGTCCTAAAGGGCAGCCCGGCGTCTGGGGGCGGAACCAACAACTGCTCGCACGATCCCAGCCACCCCTCCGGCGGAAGCTGCCATAACTAGCCGGCCGGCGGGCTACTTGCTGGCTTGGATCATCGATCCATCTGTTGCTGCATGCGTTCCGGTTTTGTTTATTTGCAGGCGTTGACATGTACATTCTGCACATATATGCGTAGAGATCTCGTTCCTTTGGTTTAGTTTGTTCATTCTTTGATTGTAAGGGCTTCCATGAAAAAAAAAGTATCGGAGCCTTGGAAGCTGTTCATAATTAGTCAGTTTTAGTGTATTAGTTTGCAATAAAGAATGCAGTCTCTGACACATGCATGATACTTTGACCTTCAAGATTGACCTCTCAAATCGTTTAGACTGACGGCTGACCTTGGCCACAACCGGAGACAGCTTCTTTGCCGAGTGCCTCAGGCACTCGGCAAAGGCCGATATACACTCGGCAAAGGCTTTGCCGAGTGCTACACTCGGCAAAGGGCGCTCGGTAAACAGTTTATCGGCAAAGACCCCTTTGCCGAGTGCACTTTATCGGGCACTCGGCAAAGGCTTTGCCGAGTGCTAATCTGACACTCGGCAAAGAAAAGTCGCCGTGACGACGAGCGCCACCGTGACGACGTCTTTGCCGAGTGTCAAGGTCAAGCACTCGGCAAGGTCTCCGCTTTGCCGAAAGTGCCATTGAATCAAACACTCGGCAAAGGTGGCCATCTTTGCCGAGTGCCCCGCCTGTGGCACTTTCGGCAAAGCATGTTCGGTGGTCACTTTGCCGAGTGTCATGGCCATTGCACTCGCAAAGTGATTTGAAAACACCCTTTTTATTTATTTTTACATCCCATCCAAACAAATGTAAGATATATATATAACAAACATCATCAACATCACATATATATCATCAACAAAGACATATATATCACCAACACCACATATATATCACAAGCGTCACATGTCTCACAATATATCACAAATAACTTCACAAGTAATCCAAGTGCTCCATCATCTACAACCATAATTGCAAATAGAAGTACCATTAACAACCACAAGTAGTATCACCAAGATGGCCAATGAGACCGATTTGGTGAAGGATTCATCGAAGCATGAGGATCGCTCGATCCCGCCGATTGATTCTCGCACAAAGGAGAAGAGATTGCATGTGTGAGACAAGATAAATATATACCATACATGAATAAAACTTTCATACTCCACTAGGTTTGACCGTAAGCATGAACATACAAACTAAAACATTTATACTCACAGAGTAGAATAGTAAGGAGGTGGAGGTGGAGCGAATAGCGAAGGTGGCGAGCTACACCGTGGCGGCGCCAAGACTTTGCATGTCTTGAAGAATCTCCGCCATCCTCCGCTCGGCCTCCCTCGGCCTCCACCCTCTCCATCTTCGCCAGATGCATCTGCTCCGTATCCTCCTCTCTTGTTCCAGATTGGGCCTACAATATATTCACCCCAATGTTACAATAATGCAAAGGAAAGGTATGAAAAAACCAATGAGCGCATTTAATAAACCAGAATAACCTCGAGTGCCTCCACGGTGGTGTGAAGTGTCCCGCCGAGGTCGTATGGCGGGCTCGTGCTCGTCTTTGCTTGCTCGAATCTGGGAGAGATCGGGAGTAGCGGCCGAGTCGATTGCGCCGCCGCCAATCCAAGATCGCCCATGCTTCTTGCCTCCTCCCACCCTCATGACGACTTCTCCATCAAGGTCCTCGGTGCTCGGATCGTACTCGCCCATGGACCTCCCTTGCCATCGATGTGTACTCACTAAGGTGGTTGTGGGCGGTCGCATTGTCAGACGCCTCGGGCCGCCCTCCGGGTTGTAGTCGACGTCGGACGTCGCCTTGCCCTTGTGGGCCATAGCAAATGCCTTGAAGATGGAGCAAGGCTGGCCACCATGTGACGCCGATCGCGAGAAAAACAAAGAAGATGATTAGAAATCATGCGAAATTGAGCGTTAGAATAAATAAATGAATTCGCATACCCATGTTTACGCATATCCGCCGAGGTTGCGGCTACCTTGATGGTGTGCTACACCTGGCATCATCAAACACCGCTCCCAGCACAAGTTGTGCGTCTCCTACCACTCGCGTGAGCACCACTTGTGCACCATCTGTTCCCAGCACTGAGGATGTGCGGCGCACCAATAAGGAATCATCTACAGGCCATCAAGTACATGACATATCAGAAGATGAAATTAAGCCTACTTAATCTCAAAAGGAATCAGTATTAATGTTACAGATTTACTGCAGTCTTGGTCCCGGTCGGCGTCATGGTTCTTGCGTCCCTTTTGGTGACCTTCGCTCCAAGGACGGTCCGTGGTAAGTTCTGACGGCCGGATGCGCGCCTCGTAATGCATGTCCACGACGAGTTTTTGCAAAGATTTGGTAGCCACCGCATCCGCCTCGCCTCATGTCCGCCCCGCATCTAAAGAAATCCTGCATACAAACACGATGTATCCATTCATTATTTCAAGAATATCCAATGAATACGATGTATTGAGCAATGTAGTGCGAGGAAGACTTACCCACGCTCTTGCTTCACCCGCTCCGCCTTTGTTGTTGAATACCTGCGGGCCGATCTGACTGCAAAGATCGGGCGGCGGCGAGTGGTCAAACGAGTAGGCCGGCCCCGTCACTCCGGCGTACTCAACCAGGCCAGGGAAGTGCTCCTTGCACAGAAGACCGAGGATGCCATTGACTTGGCGTGTGTGAGCACCTCCACTCGCCACAATCGTCCAGTTCCTGCCCAAGTGATTAAGAAAAATTATTAATTTCTATTTTGATTTTCAACATATCATATAAAGTAGTGATAACATCTAAAGTTACTTACTTTTCCCCCTCGGGTCGAATCAGCGGGCGTCTCTCACGAGGTATCGGTCGCTGAGGGAGGCTCGCGGGACCTCGCAAGTAGACGCTCGACGAACTAGAGGAAGCGGAACCCCCTGCTGTCGCCTCCTCCTCGTCGTCCTCCTGCGCGTCCTCCTGCGCGTCCTCCTGCGCCTCCTCGTCGTCCTCCTGTGCGTCGTCCTGCGCCTCCTCGGCGTCCTCCTGGGGCACCTGCTCCTCCTCCTCCTCCTCACGCGACGGGGCGGCAGGCGACGACTCCCTCCTGCGGCTGCTCCTCCTCCTACTCTCCCCCGGTTCAGCGGTCCTTGTCCTTCGGTACAAGGACGTTAGCTTCCTCATCCCACCGCCCACCATCTTTGTTCAATCACCTGCAATTAAAAAGAGTAAACCAATAAGCACAGATAAACAAGAAGTACTTAGAAAGAGATGCAAAATAAACAAAACGTAATTACAAAATAAAATAGTATTACATGTATTAGAAATAATCTTCATGATCGGATTAGTGGATCATAAGTCTCATCATCACTATCAATCATGTCGAAATAATCAACACTATCCTAATGAGCAATGTTGCCATTGTCATTGTCTAAATGTAATCGCTCAAGCATTTGTAAGTCCTTCACATTTTGCACCTCATCTCCAAATAGCGTCCTCTTCAATAACCGTTTCATTGTCTACTTCCATTCCGATCGCTTTGGTTAAGTCTATCTCAAACCTCCTTCTAGTCCCTCTTCTTGAAAGAACTCTCCGTCATATGTGTTTGGGTCTAAGTTGTAATCTTCATCGTTTGGGATGCGCACTTTACCGTGTGGCGATACCACAGGCACAATATCCCAACCCTTAAGATGCCTTATGGTTTGACACGCATATGGGAGATAATAAACTTGCGTGGCCTGTTGGGCCACAATATAGACATCGTCTCCTGGTAAGACGGAATCCTGTCGAATTTCGACTAGCCCAAGATTAGAATATGTCCGTCTCGTTACTTCAGGATCAAACCAATGGCATTTGAATATGATGGGATTAAAAGGTTTGGAACCATGAAACTTCGAGTTCAGATATTTCTTCAATTCTTCCATAATACTCGACCTCATCAACGCCGGCGAAAAACTTGAACTTGTGGTTCTTCGATTGGGCCGACTCGCTCGTAGCTTGTTGTGCGGCGATATCCATTCACGCCATAACCGAAAATGACCTGACCCTATAGGTAAAGCCATCGCAACTTTGTCTCAACTTCGGCACACATAGACGCATCCTCCGCCCCGCAAGCTCAAGCAGATACATCGTTATATTATTCGCACGCATGAGTAACTTGGAATGTCAAACTAAGTCTGAGCTAAATTGACAAGACCTTCCATTTGAACCAAGAAATGAAATCGGGCATTCTATTTCCGCACCTGCCTAAGAAGGGTATCTACCGTGGGGTAGGATCCTTGATTGACGCCTTGAATTCATGAAGAAATTCCTGCACTAACGAGAAACAAGGGGTTGGATGCGAGAATAGTGACGACATATTTAACAAGTTCGTTGAGAACTTACTGCATGTACGGTGCCACTTCGTCAAGGTTGGTCAACACGTATAGCATGATATGGCGCCACTCTTCATGATTCAAGGTCTTGGGGGTCGATGCACTTGCGCTTCCGAGTTGCCCTCGGAAAAGGCTGAGGTTCGATTCATTTTCGCCAGCATTGTAACGAGGGGGTGGATTATGCACGCTAGGGAGGTTGTTACCATAGTATGTTGTTGTGAAGTTCGCCACCTCCTCCAGAATGTATGCCTCTGCAATGGAAGCCTCGATTTTGCATTTATTTCTACATTTCTTTCGAAGAACCTTTAGACATCTCTCGATTGATAGCACCAACGGTCTCAAGACGGCCCCCCATTCGTGCCTCAGACGGAGGTGCAAAATCAAATGTCAGATCGGATTGAAGAAGCCGGGTGGAAAGATCTTCTCCAACTTACAGAGCAACACAGGTGCCATTCTTTCCAAGTCAGCAATCACGGTCCGAGATAACTCCTTGGCACAAAGCTGGCGAAAGAAATAGCTCAACTCGCCAAAGACTAGCCGACATGCTCAGGACATAGCCTCGAACCATCGCCGAAGAAGCCGCCAATCCATATGTGGTAGTCATGACTCTTCATCCCTAAGACTCGCATAGTAGATAAGTTCACTCCCTCCTCGATTAGTCAGATACCCATCGTGGAACATTAACGTCTGATCCATTCTAGTACTTCCTCCTTTGGGGCTTGCTCAAGACAAAATCGGCCTTAGGCCTTCTCCATGTCTTGCCGCGACTAGGAGGCTTCATATGTTGGTTTGGTCTATCGCATATCGCTGCGATCCACTCTAGCCTTAACGTTGTCCTTGACTTGTCAAGAATGTCCATGATTGTTGCCCAAAATGCCTCGTCAACATTCTTTTCAAGCAGTGCATTACATCAATGTTGTGTGGAAGGAGAAGGTCATCAAAATAGGGAGCCGAGTCAAGCCCGACTTATGAGTCCACATATGTTGCTCACCATATCCCACAAAACCACCTTCGGATTGACCACGAGACCATCTATCTGCTCACGAACCGCTGCACCGGTCATTATCGGTGGTGCAGGTCTGCATCACTACGACACCTTTCGAAAGTTCTTGATGTCTCGTCTCAATGCATGGTCAAGAGGGAGGAATTGCCGATGTTTGTCGAACGATGAATACTTGCCACCCTTCGCAACCAAATGAACCTCGGACCTTCCTTGCATATCGGGCATGGGAACTTCCGTGAACACACCAGCGCAGAATATCCCATACGCCAGAAGTCATGCAGGAGTAGTGGTACCAAACATGCATTTTGAAGTTTTTCTTTGTAGCTCGATCGTATGTCCATACTCCTTCCTCCCAAGCACGGACCAATTCATCAATCACAGCTCCATGAACACACCCATATTATTCCCGGTGTTCAGAATTATCAACGACAAGAATACGCTCGTCGCTGAAAGCATACGGGGGGAGATTGAGGGGATAACGAACACGGGCCAACATGTGTATGGGGCAGCCATCATTCCATAAGGATTGAACCCATCTGCTGCCAAGCAACACGCACATTACGAGCCTCTTTAGCTTTCTCATGATGAATGCCATCAAAGTCGGTCCATGCTTCACCATCGGATGCATGTACCATCCTGTCAGATTGTATCGCTTTGCCATTTTGTGCCATGTCATCTGCTTTCATGGATTCCTCGGTCATGTATAGCCGTTGGATCCTCGGATGAACGGAAGGTGCCATAGGATTGTCACGGAATGTCAAGTCGCCTCTTCCGCCATCACCGTAATCTACCTCCAGAACCTAGATGATTTACACTTTGGGCAAGATTTTGCTTCCACGTATTCGCTCCTAAATAGGACGCACCCTTCGCAAGCATGTATCTGCTCATACGGCATCTTAAGTGCACGAAGGAGTTTCGTGACTCGTGCATGCTCTTTGGCGTATAGGTGACCCTCCGAAGCGGTACCAATAATCATCAACATACCATCGGCGCGCTCGACTCAAAGCTATCTCGACTTTAACGCCATTATGCGTCCAATGGCATCCAGTTGAGAAACCTTTGTCCGCCGTGAAGGGGTTTCGTGTTGCGGCAAACATGTCGAGAACGCCTTTGCGGTTGCCTCGCCTCCTCCTCCGTCGCCCTTCAAATAACGTGCCTCGTGATAGTCATTTAACATGTACGCTACCCCATCGACATCATAATCCTCGACGCGTGGTCTCACCACCTCCTCTCTCATACTGATCGGCTTCACCATGGTAGACCCACCGGTATAGTTTGTCAGAATCCATTCTTCCAAAGATGTTCCCCATGACCTTCTTCGTTTGTCTTTTCTGTTTGCACATTTGTTTGCGGGGACAAAGAAATTTTACTCGCTCCTTTAGCGCCCACGCCAAATGCCCGCTCCAAGAAAGCATCGGTCTTGTCGATCCATTCATTGGTGACTGACCACGACTTGCGCGGCCGTGTACATCCACTCACGGTCCTCCATCCTCTAACATATATAGCGGCGAGTAATATAAACATCAATTGCATCTACACGACGTTCCTACTATCTAATAGGTGAGGATAGGTCCTAATCTCATCGCGAGATCCGTAGATGAGGTTAGTTTCATGTTGTACTCCTATTCGAGGCAAATTTGGAAGACCTCATTGTTCTCCAAATACACGCCCCGCCAAGGAGAGTGTGTATCCGGAGAACAACAGGAGATGATGCCAAACTCGTCTCGGATCGGAGCGCACTATGGAAACTAACCCCACCCACGCATCCGCTGGCTGTCCAAAAACGTGGACAATTCAAGCAGATCATTTGTTTTAGATATGGAAATATCAGATATTTCCAACCGTATCTCTTTCGAACGGAGACGCTTAAGCGGGTTACGTGATCTACGACCATGATACGGAAGAGGGGTTATACCTAGGGTGGCGGTGGAGTCGGGCTAAGCGGGGCCGTGGCGGTCGGTCTTGCATGGCGAGGCGACGCGACGCAGCAGAGACCAGCGAGCGAGGAAGGCGATCGGGTCGCCGAGGTACTCCGCGACGCCCGATCGGCTCTTCTCTGCAAAAAAAAACATAAACTGTCAATACAAAATTTCGTGCACCTCCCTCGCACGGTGAGGTTTCCAAAACTCAAGAAGAAAACCAACGGCACGATGGCCGACATGCACATATATATGAACGGCACGATGGCCGACATGCACAAGATTATATCCAACCACATATATATAACAATGTCACAACCACTCCTACGACTACTTAGACTACCACCACTGCTACTCTACCACTACTACTACCGCAACTACTAGTAATACTACGACGACGACGGCGGTATGGCATACCTAGTGGGCGTCGTAGGGCGGCGGTGGTGAAGGGGCCAAGGCGCCGGTGGACAAGGCGACGGCTGGGGAAGCGTCGGGGACGTGGCAACGGCGGCCGGGGCGCCTCCTCCTCCTCCTCCTCCTTCTTCCTCCTTCCTCCTTCTTCCTCCTCCTCCTTCTCTTCCTCCTTCTTCCTCCTCTCCTCCTCCTCCTCTCTTTCTCCTCCTCCTCCCCTTGGCCTTGGCCTTGGCCGCGGGCGGGCGAGGCGCGGGCCTTGGCGCGCTAAGCGCGGGCGGCGGCGCGCGCGGCGCACTGGGAAGCGTCGGGGGGCGTGGCAACGGCAGGGGCACCTCCTCCTCCTCCTCCTCCTTCTTCCTCCTTCCTCCTTCTTCCTCCTCCTCCTTCTCTTCCTCCTTCTTCCTCCTCTCCTCCTCCTCCTCTCTTTCTCCTCCTCCTCCCTTGGCCTTGGCCTTGGCGCGGCGGCTGAGGCCTTGGCGGGCGGCGCTGAGCGGGCGGCGGCGGCGGCAGCATGTGTGTGTGCGCGGGCGGCGTGTGTGCGGTGTGTGTGGGCCGACTGGGCCGGCGCGGGGTTAAATCCCCCCTTTGCCGAGTGCCCCCGATCTGGCACTCGGCAAAGAGGGTTTTTTTAAAAAATTTAAATTCTTTGCCGAGTGTCTTCTCATGACACTCGGCAAAGAGGCTCCTTTGCCGAGTGTCTTCTCCTGACACTCGGCAAAGAGGCTCCTTTGCCGAGTGTCATTTTTTGACACTCGGCAAACCATATTTTTTTTCCACTTTTGACCTCCAAACTTTTTCTGCAGTCCTCATACAATACCTGGTACTCCATGTTCCAATGTGGCACATTTCTCGGACTTGTTCTATATTTCTTTAATTTATTTCAATTAATTGAATTTTCTTGGATAATTCAAATTATAACTGCTAGTCATTCGAATAATGAAAAAAAAATGAATGGAAAAATGATATTCATGTTATTTAGTATAATGTGGTCAGTAACAGAGCAGACCACCAATTTCGAACATCTTGTTCACGAAACATGACCACGAACTTGCGGTCGAGTTGTTTTTAAATTGTATAAAAAGCAAACGAAGTCCGAAAATCATGAAACTTGTCAAGATGTCATGATATCATATGTGGAGGCTGTGATAAAAATTTGAGAAGGTTTCGCGCAAGTTGTCACGTACGATGCTTGCAAGTCCGAAAATTTGTTCACTTCACATTGGAGAGAGGGCCATATAGCAAGAAAATGTACAAATATATGGAATTAACAAATGGAGTGCCGAAGAAATAAACAAGAAATCATATCAAGAAAGCAAATATTTCACCTGGACGAGCTCCACGAGGAAGTGCACGTCTTTGGAGTAGAGCTCCTGGCTGAGGTAGTTCACCGCCTGGTGCATGTCCTCCGCCAATGGGTTCTCGCTTTCCTCGGCCCGATGTAGAAGCGCTTCATGGGATTCTCTCCACGTGCTCTCGAGCCGCCCAGGCGACGAGGACGACAACATTTAGAGATGGTCCGACGGGAGATGTTGGGGGGGTTTTGGCGATGGAGAGTGGAGGAGAAACCGAGAAGATGGTTCTAGGCGCTTCACGCTTTTATAGGGCCGGGGGTTTGTTGGGTGCCCTGCCTGTGTTTTTGTTGTAAAGAATATCTCTAACTCCTTTGATATAATGTAGAATTAGTTTAGAAGACCGGTTACCTAAAAGAATTTTTTTTCTCTGTAGTGAGTACTATTTTGCCATCGGGTTCTTTGCAACTGCAAATTGAAACTGCCGGTGACGAGCGTCCTTAGAGGCGAAGTAATTAATGCGTTGCTTCTTTCCACGACGTCACGCATTTAAACCTTCACTTCCTATGCCGAAAATGGCATCGAATCTGTTTGTAGTGACTGAACACACAAAAAACCACACTTCCGGCCAAAATGTAGGTGTGAGGTTGTGTGACCTTTTGGAACCGCTGCATCCAAACCATAAATTTAGCATTGTAGCAAGTGCCTTGAAAAGGACCATGGAGGACGTGGTTATCTGGCCTTTAACAAGTGCAAATACAACAGTTTATCTCTTAAAAATATTTTTAAAAGCATCTATAATAGTTTGTTTTTTAACTTATTACTAAGAGGAAAGAGAGTATTCAATCTAATAAAAAGAAAAAAAGCATTCTAATTGATTGTTATGGATTGTTTCTTGAGCTTGTATCTAAGACTCTTGAGCTTGTATCTAAGACTTTAATTGCTACTTTAATTAATTATTTAGAAACAAGCTCATATTCTCTCCTCACTATCTCTCCTTCATATCACTTAAATGCTGATATATCTATCTCTTAATAACATGTGACATGGATATTGTAGATGCTTAAAGGCTTCAACTTGTTGGCTCGCGCTCAGTAGAAAGGAAGCGATACACACGCTTTGAACTCACGGATTGACCGTATGATAGAAGCAAGAACTCGATGATGCACACGCTAGAAGCAATACGTGCAAGCCGGCTCTGAAGATCTTTGTCTTTGCCAAGATATTTGCGTTTTCTATTGCTTTGCCTCGTATTCTCAATCTCACACTGCTTCGCTCTTCTCACGTTACATTGTTTCTTTCTAGTGTGTGCTTCATCAGAGTACTTGCTTCTATCGCTTCTGGTCAATCACATGAGTTCAGCAACGAGTGTAATGCTTCCGTGAGCGTGTGTTTCTGCTTAGCGCCATCTTCATGTTTGGTTTGGACCAACAATTATTATCAAAACATAGGCAATTATCAGAGTGCATGTGAGAACCGAGTCACCGAAAAAATCGTCTCTCCGGCGATTCCGTTTAGCGCTTGTCTCACGCAGCCGCTCGAGGTTCACAGACAATACAGACTCACGCTTTCAAAGACTGCCCGAGGCAATGAAAGCGTAGCGGCATTCGCAGAGGGAGGGACAGCGGCGCCGAGTCTCACGGTGGGAGCAGTGCTCGAGCAAAGTCACGCCAAGGAGTTCAAGCCCGACGTGAGCTTTCCTATCGTGAAGCCTTTATTGATAGGACAAGCGGTCCCATCAAATTTCACTTGCGAACAGGCGGTGTCGCAGCGAGAAGCCGAGTCGACTTCAGACACCTGAATCCTTTCGGTTTTCTCTCCAAGTCAGTAGCCTTTGCGTCGAGATGGACTGTATCAGCTTGAGTGAAGTCCCTATATACTGGCGACATTTCAGATGCACATGATATAAACCGTGCACGAATGCACATACTCAATCCGGACTCTTCGTGGCGATCCGACGGCCCACAATGGCGTGCATAAATACGAGGGCTTAACGAGCGACGCTTTGCGTTCCGCCCCGTGAAAACTCCAAGAAGTTGTCACGTATTCTTCGCTTTTCTTCGGTTTGCAAGCATCATACGTGACAACTTGCGCTAAACCTTCTCAAATTTTTATCACAGCCTCCACATATGATATCATGACATCTTCCCAAGTTTCATGATTTTCGGACTTCGCTTGCTTTTTATACAATTTAAAAACAACTCGACCGCAAGTTCGTGGTCATGTTTCGTGAACAAGATGTTCAAATTGGTGGTCATTTCTGTTACGGCCTCACATTATACTAAATAACATGAATATCATTTTTCCATTCATTTTTTTTCATTATTCAATGACTAGCGCTTATAATTTGAATTATCCAAGAAAATTCAATTAATTGAAATAAATTAAAGAAATATAGAAAAGTCCGAGAAATGTGCCACATTGGAACATGGAGTACCGTGTATTGTATGAGGACCGCAGAAAAAGTTTGGAGGTCAAAAGTGAAAAAAAAATATGGTTTGCCGAGTGTCAAAAATGACACTCGGCAGCGCTTCTTTTGCCGAAAGTGTCGAGAAGACACTCGGCAAAGGTTAATGGCGGTACGCCGTTAACAGTGGTGCCCTTTGCCGAGTGTTCCGGTTTGTCGAGTGTTCTACACTCGGCAAACATGATCTTTGCCGAGTGTAATTTTTTTTGCGAGTGCTCGGCACTTAAGAAACCATATCTTTGCCGAGTGCGATGTTTGCCGAGTTCTTTCTATCCGCACTTTCGGCAATAGCCTCTTTGCCGAAAGTGCCCGATAAAAGCACTCGGCAAAGTCCGGGACACTTCGGCAAAAGCCGCCTCCTAGTGATGCATGGCACCATGGCATGAATTGGAATTGATCAAGCACGGAAGAAAGTGAAGTAGACTTTTCGGATTCACCAAGCCATGCGAACTATGACTCTTCATTTCATAATTATATCAATCGAGCTGATTTTGTTCCAAAGACAAGAAAATAGAAATGATTTTCGCCTTCCAAAGACAAGAATAGACCCGCCACGATCCATGTCTGCCATGGCTAGCCGCCATGTCACAGGCGGCTTACAAGATAGCTATGGTTCGCTTGATTTCTATCGTACATGTGTAGATATCGCTCATTCGATTGGTTGGTTCGTACTTTGTAATAAGAGCTTCCATGCAAAAATGGAGTCTTGCAAGCGGAATAGCCGCGATCAATTAAAGCGATCTCGACATAGGTTCTCAGTAACTTCGGTTGTATAGACGGTTTAGCTAAGTGTAATGCAAGGAGATTATAAAAGCGCAATTCGCGCTTGTGGTGAATAATACCCATTCTTTCTTCAAATAAATAAAAGCCTTTGGTCGAATTTGCATGACATTGGGTTATATATCCCCATTTTTTTAACATTCCCGATCGTGCATAATGACATTAAAATCAATCCACACCAATTTGCTTGGCTTGGTTGATTTGAAACAGTTTGATATATGCACACATGTGCATGTAGCGATGATTGTAAAGTTTTATTTGCTATAAACCACTCATTTTTTTTGGGAAATCAATCGAATTTCTTACCCGATATTTAATCCCATAATATTAATCTTAAAATAACTACATGTCGCTACAATATGTCTTGAAACCTTTGTGCTGCAGCAATCTTGTTCACAAGCCAGTCTTGAAACCTTTTCATAATAAATTGCTTGCAAGTTTACAATCTATTCTATATTAAAAGCTCATGACATACGGTTTACAACAGTTGAGAAAAAAGAAAAATATTCTAAAAATCATTACAAGAAAAGAAAAAACATCGGCTCCTTGATTAGGTGGACCCTAATTAAAAATGAACTATAGCAACATAAGGATATTATAAAAAATAGAGAAATATGCTAGAAAAATTCTCACAAAAGCGTAACATCCGCCCTTAATATGGTAGACCTGATTATGATTAAACCACAACCACTTGATGCTAACCATTATATGGAATACTTAAATTCAAAAGATAAGAAAGAATCTTTCTATAATCCACTTAATTTCAAATGGTAAGCGAAGATCTTATAATATGAACAATTCACTATCATAATATTTGCTTATATCCAATGTGATGCCCCATGTCGATTGCCACTCGGGGTAATCACACTTAAGTAGAAAATAGCGAAGAACCTTTTTGGGAACTTTGTGCACACGCTTCCCATCAAGATTCATCTTCTCTGCTTTTCCAACGAAAGTCGACATTTCGCATGTAAATCGCCTTTTCATACTTGCTTCCAAAATAGTACGTAGTCATTCTTGCATGCATGAATACTAACATATTCGAGTCCAAAGCATCTAACCATTCTCTTAGCTTCATTAATGTTTGTAGGTATCGTTGAGCCCTCCTAAAATCTTCTTTAAGAAGTTGCAGTAGCATGTCAAAACTTCTATCACTCCAACCTCCAAGGAATTTGGTGTGGAGTAATTTGACAACAAAGCATAGCTTTGAGAAGCTTTTACACCCTAGATAGAGCTCTTGATTGGCATCACCTACTAAATGGTAAAAATCTTCAGCACCTTCACATGGATCCTCCTCAAGACTATCCTTATTTTCACCTAAATCTCCTATTCCATCTAACCCATGCGCTACATCGCGAAGCATATCAAACATCTCATCACCTTCCTCAAAATTGTCCTCTACTTGAACCTCAGCATACGCATTTTGTTGTGTAGAACAAGATGATGCCTCTCCATGAAAAATCCATGCGCAGGAGAAGAGAGGGGAGAGGGGAGGGCGGCGGCGTGGGCGTACCTTGATTCGGCGACGTAGATGGTGGGACGACCTCGATTTGGAGGCGGCGAGGTTGATTCGGCAGCGGGGGAGCTTGATTCAGTGGCGGGAGCTGGGGGCGAGCTCGATTCGGTAGTGGGGGAGGCATGACGCGGGAGCTTGAAACCTAGGTGGCCCTCCCACCTAGGTCGCCGCCTTGGATGAAGTTGCGGGGGCTTCCCTCCTGCCTAGCTCTCCGCCTCGGCCGACTTCTTGAACCCCGGGAGGGAGGTAGGGCGGCGTTGGGTGGTGGGGGCGGCCAGGAGGTGGGGCGGCCTTGGGAGGAAGGCGGCAAGGGAGGTGGTCTGTTGCCGAGGAGGGGGGGCGCTGGAGGTCTTGGTGGGAAACGCAGCTTGGGAGGAATTAGGGCGGTCGAGAGGAATTGGGGCACGGGAGGAAATAATTCGCCCTCGCTCGGTTTTTCAGCTCGTGCCCAAAGTCGTGCCTCACTCGTTCTAAAAATCATCAAACAACCCAATTGACATACAAGTAATTGAAATTAAAGTAATGCATAGAATACTTAAAAATCAACATAAATAGTTTTTGAAAGTAATAGGAATTCATGCATCAAAGGATGAAACTGCTTGCCTGTGTTGATACCACTCATAAATATTCTCAAAAAATACCCTCAGATTGCACTCGCAATAAGTCGAAATCATCGAAACCCTAATGAAAAGACGACATTGCAATAAACTCCAAATAAAACCAACAATATCAAATCATACAAAAATGCATACAATTCACACAGTAGGTAGATAAAGATTTTAAATGAAATTAGGTGAAATTTTCTGTTCAAATGGAGTCCATATGAATTTTCTACATATTTTACAAGTTTAAAGTCATTAATGCACAAATAAAACAATTAACAAAATTTTTTATAATAGGAACATACTTAAAACCTAGTCCATTTAAAAGTACACTAAAAATTAAAATTAACAAAATTGGTTTCACCCAATTTGGAGTTAAATTGAATTAGTTATGAATTTTCCAAGTTACAAGAATTTTCAGTGCAACTTTAACTCATTTCGGACCGACCCAGTCACGTTAGGGCTCAATTCAACCTCCATGCACGTGAGCCATTTAATTGGAAGCGAACGAACGAGATGCGTTGAGACGCTCGACCACCCAAATGCTCCACAAAATCTCCACGTCGATTTCCCAACGGACCATCCAGATCCGTTGGGCCGTCCGGACCATCCGAACGCGCCATGCGATCCACACCGTTAAATCTCCATCGGACGCGCCACCTTCATTTGTTAAAGCCTAGGCGTGCCCCATCCTCTGGACCGTTAGATTTAAATTCAACGAATCGATCAAGAGTAACATTTGGACCATCCGCCGCACCTTGCAACTGGCCGTTAAATCTAATCGACCGTCCATGTTTTTCTGCCGTGCCATTTCTCAAATGGTAAAGCCCAACGCGCGCAAGCCTTCGGATTCAAAATCAACAGCCGGGATCAATGGGGACGTTCGGACCGTCCGAACCCGCTTTGATTTTCAAGACGTCCGGACCGCCCAAACCCCACTTCAATCTCAACCCTCGAAATCCAATCCAACTGCCACTCTTATGCGCTTTGAAAACCTAAGGCGACATCTTTTCGTAGTCGTTAGATTTGATCGCACGGCCAGATTGAGTTGGAACGTTCGACCACCCAACGCCTCGCTCAATCTGGACCGCTCATTTACGATCGAACCATCCACAAGGGTGGTGATGTTCGACCATCCGCTGAGTTGATCTCGACCGCTCAATCTGACCGTTCATTTATGTTCGACCATCCACATGGGTGGTGATGTTCGGACCTCCCCTTGAGTTGATCTTGACCGTAAGACCTCCTTTGGTTTTGATCTTGACCGTCAAGACCTCCCCTTATTGATCTTGACCGTCAGGACCTCCCCTTGAGTTGATCTTGACCGTCAAGACCTCCTTCGGTTTTGATCTTGACCATCAAGACCTCCTTTGGTTTTGATCTTGACCGTCAGGGCCTCCCCTTGTTGATCTTGACCGTCAGGGCCTCCCCTTGTTGATCTTGACCGTCAGGACCTCCCCTTAGTTGATCTTGACCGTCAAGACCTTGCCTTGTTGATCTTGACTGCCAGGACCTCCCCTTGAGTTGATCTTGACCGTCAAGACCTTCTTTGGTTTTGATCTTGATCGTCAGGGCCTCCCCTTGTTGATCTTGATCATCATGACCTCCCCTTTTTGATCTTGACCGTCAAGACCTCCCCTTGAGTTGATCTTGACCGTCAAGACCTCCTTTGGTTTTGATCTTGACCGTTAGGACCTCCCCTTGTTGATCTTGACCGTCAGGACCTCCCCTTGAGTTGATCTTGACCGTCAAGACCTCCTTTGGTTTTGATCTTGATCCTCCCCAAATTAATAAAGAGGATTACTATGCATCTCATTGACATGCATCATGTTTTAACATCATTTCGAATTTATTTCACTTGAAAAATCTCAAACAAATTCTAAACATAAACTCCAAATTGAAACTCCAAATAAAAACAGGAACAAATACTTGTGATCATTGACTGGAAGTAATTTATTAAAATACTATATTAATTATCATGAATTACTATAATTTTTCTCAAATTTATGGGACTAGTTTCAACCCTAAGAAAATTCAAACACAATTCAATAACCTACACTAAGTTTGAATTTATATTATACATAATATATCATGAATAGTAAGGTCTAATAAATTTTATAAATACTACACCATCCCATGAACACCTCTGATTTATTTTAGAATTTTTGAGATTTTCTTTATATTTATAAGGTCTTGGTCAAAGTTGAAAAGATAATTTAAACCTCGGTCAAACCCTTGACCCCAAACCGATTACCTTCGTTCTTTGGACTTGAGTCCGACTCAAAGAAACCAACTCAAATTTCAACCCCTAATCGCACTGCTTTGCACCAGCCACATTTGGGCCGTCCGATGGAAAATCAACGACCCAAATCTCTTGACCGCTCGAGCGGTCCGAACGTTCACTCGTGTTTGGACCGTCCGATGGAAAATCAACGGTCCAGATCAAAAGAGATGTTCGGACGGTCCGAACGTTCACTTAAATCTCAACCGTCCATTTGCGATCAAATGGTCCCGACCCAAACCAACTAATCGCGCCCAAGCCAGGCTCCGACTCGCACCGCTTTGTGTGACTGCCAAAGCGGGCCCACCTGTCAGCATCATCTCCTACCTTGCGGTGGTGCTCGCGCAGAGCTTCACCGCCACGTTGCGGCCGCATGCTGCACACTCTGTCAGCTCCGTGAACCATCACGGCATGCAACCCATCCGGAGCCTTCTCCACTTCACACTGCCTCCAATGCCGTCGTCTTCTCGGCATAAAAGGCCTCCCAACCCTAAGTATCCCTCACTTTTCCTCGTTACGGCCGAGGAAGAGGGAGCTCTCAACTGTGCCATTCTTGAGTAAGCTTCAACCGGGTGCATCCTATCTCCTTTACCTACAATGCCTTCTCCGTTTTTTCTAATGAGAGCTCGTCTCTTTGCATGTAGCTCACTGTCCATCTCCGTGCTCTGAGAAACCCTAGAGCGCGCACCCAAGAGCACCACCTTGTCTTCTTCGTCTCCGATGAGGTTCTTGATGTTTCTTTCGCGTCATATCGCGCCATCTAACATGACTTTGAAAACCCCTAAATCAATTCCATGAATGCATGGCAGGATCTAGTGGATTTCAAGGTTTGCTCATTTTCAGCCGAAAATGATCTTTTCACCTCCAACCTTGATTCGGTAAGCCATTGTTCGATTCTTTGCTCATATAGCATCCTTTTGTGGTTTGTGAGCTATCACTACCACTCATTCCTCTCCATTTTGCTCAGGATTTTCTCTCCTCGTGAAGTCGTATTGCCGCCGTCATCTTCTCCGGTGCTGACACTACTCCGGCCATTTCCAAGCTTGTTCGAGCACCCACTTCGCTCAGGTAGCTTCCATTTAGTCCCTAGATGCCTTGGCACCCGCTTATCTCGATCGTCGGAGCTCTTTAGTCAGGTGCTTGTTCGCTGTATTTGGTAGCACCGCTCAACTCCGGCTAGCCACTGGTACAGGCCGGCTCAACCATTGTAACCACCACCTTCTGATGCGCAATACTATTGTGCACCTGTACGTGCCTTTGGTTTGCACCGCCATGGCGCGTAGCACCGACGAGCCGCCGGTGAAACGTGGGGGACAAGTCCCGTTGTTGTATGCGGACAATCACTATAGCAAATGATTAGGTGTTAAACGATGATGATTAGCAATTAATGGCTGTCTTAGCCGTGCTAATCAATCACTTACATGCGGGCCCCCTTTGTACAGAAATCCAACGCGTTAGGTAAAAACCGTAGCAACTGACTTGTGGACCCAAGCCATTTAAGCCCCGTGCCTTGCACGTTGGCAGCCCAAACAACTAGGATTTGTTTGGACAGTTCGATGCGGAATCAACGATCTAGATTAAGTGGGCCGTTCGGACCGTCCGAATGTGCCACGAATATGGACTGTCCGATGCGAAATGAACGATCCAGATCAATTGGTCTGTTCGGACCGTCCGAACGTCCCACGATTGTGGTCCGAACCTCACTCGCGCGCGCACACCAAAATGAATCACTGACGACACGGGCCCACTGGTTAGTGAACTTTTGACTTAGTAAAAAAGTAGGAAGCGGTATTGTGTAGGACCCCACTTGTCTGTGACTGTGGCTAGCACCGCCCTGGGTAAGAAAAGGAATAAATGCTTTATAAAATCTGAGATGTATTAATCCGCACACTGAAAATGTGAATAACTTCAAAAATACGTAACTAATTCATCTCAACTCCAAAATGGGTGAATCCAGTGATGGTTAGTGAGGGTGCCTTCGTGCACGAGACAGGGCAAGTGGATGTCTTGTCTGGACCATTAAGGACCGAACTTTGGTACCATCGATTCAAGTAAAACTCGTGCTATCACACGCGGTATATGGGTGCAGTACTGTTAAGTTAGGGGAGGGTAGCTACGAAGCCATGGGCGAAGGGGAAGAGGCGGTCTCCGCCGCGGCGGCCGAGACCGAGGAAAGGGATACCTTGGCCCGGTGGAGCTGGGAGGAGGGCAGCCGGGGAGGATGGCGGTGCTAGGAGGTGGGGCACCGGGAGGAGGGTGGGGCGGCGCTGGGAGGTGTGGTCGGGGAAAGGAGGAGGCGTTGCGAGGATTTTGAGGATAAGGTTTTAGAGGTCTTCGCGCGCCTGACTCAATTTTTTTCCATCTTGCCGCTCAAAGGGTATCCCCGGCAGATAGGTTGACCTTGTTGACTTTTTTAGGGCAGATGTATTGTAGCTAATTTAAAAACATTGCCGGTAGATAAATGTTCTAGACAATATTTATTGCTGGCAGATAACGGGACCCGTAATCTCTTGGACATTGCCGGCACATGTTTTGTCACTCATCCCATTTTTGCCCGGCAGTTAATTGCCCTTAATTCTATGTCATGGTGTAGGGTAAAGTACAAATTAAACTTGCGGAGTCCGTATTTGTTATGAAGGAGAACTGAGTCCAAGTTAACAATGTAAAGAAGCTTGTTTGTTGTAAAAACACCAAAGAACGATGTGAGTGAATATCTAAGACATCATTGTACTTGGATATACCAAATGGATGGATTAGATGTTTTTTTTTACGTGATTAATGAGAGAATTCCTAGCCCTTTTTTCCTTTTTAGATTAATGTGGGAGTTTCTAAATTTTCACCTTAAAGGATTAACGTGGGGAATTTTGATTTCTGAAATGACATGTGAACACTAGAATCCAATTTACGCATGCATGTACCTTGAGAGCCCATATCCTTGAATGTGTCCAAATTAGATACTCCATCTTTTGTATGTGTTAAAGTACAAATCAAACTTGTGAAGTCCATGTTTGTTATGAAGGAGAATTGAGTCCAAGTTAACAACGAAAAGAAGCTGTGTTTGTTGTAAAACATGCACCACCAACGATGTGAGTGAATCTACACTACCAGAATCATCTAATTTCGCGAGTGCTCAGAAGTTTCCCGAGTGTTTTGAATAATACACTCGGGAACTTCCCGAGTGCCTTACGAAACACTCGGTAATAGAATAAAACACTCGGGAAATTAACGTTTCACGAGTGTCCAATCGGACACTCGGGAAACTTTGACGGGAGCAACAATGTCCCGAGTGTCTACACTCGGGAGCTAAAACATCCGGTTGCGCCATTTTTTTCCCCACATGCGCGCCCGTTCATTTCTAACGTTTCCGTTCCCCAAAACCCCCCGCGCGCTGCTCCCTCTCCCAATCCCCCGCCTTGACTCCTCTCTCCCAATCCTCATGGCGCCGCCCCCTCCCGTCCTCAGCCTTGCCATTGTCACCCCCTCGTCACACCACAGACCACGCCTGGGCTCCCTCCTCCTGGCGCCGCCCGACTCTTCGCCTCCCGCTCCGCCTCCCCGCTCCTCGGCTCCTCGGCGCCACCCACTCTCGCCTCTGGCTCCCTCCTCACGGGCGCCGCCCACTCTCCGCCTCCCCGGCTCCCTTGGCTCCCTCCTCTGGTTCAGATAGGTAAGTTAAAAATCGAACGTGCTATTTAGCAAATCCATTCAAATTTGGGAGGACAATCTTTACCACACGGCTATTCTTCTTCTCAAGAAATCCTTTGCATCAAGCATAGCTTGTGAGAGTATGGGTTTACCCCTTTTATTTCGAGGAGTGTATCGATTTACTAATACTACCACACCAATCATCAACCTAATTAAGCATAAGCATCCCTAGGATTACAGTTGAGCATAGGGTAAATTGAGTCGTCGATGTCTAGTAGTCTTTCCAGATCATGTTTCAAAATGTACTTACAGCACCAAAAGTATTTGGCTAGCTAGTGTTCAAGTGACACTAGGACAAGAAGCTATTTTCTCGAAGAAATGGAAAATTGATTAATTTGTTCAATGAATCTATCTATTATATAGTAAAAGATGATGACACATGATTTACAACTGTTAAGAAAAAATATGCTAGAAATTCTCACAAGAAATAAAAACCATCTAAACCATACTTTGGTGGAGCCAAATTTTAAAGACTTGGATTTTATGGTTGGCATAGAGATATAGGAATTTGAAATAATTCTAAAAAAAGGAGAAAATATCTAGCCCTTAATTTTAAAGGTTTAGATTTGATAGTTGACTTAGATATATGTTAATTTGAATAAGAAAAAGAGATAAGTAGCACTAACTTGAATTTAATCCTCTGTTTAACATTGGGGAGAAATCTCAAAAAATTGCGCTAATTAAATACTTAAATCAAATATTTGTTGGTCTAAAAAAAGTATTACATTAGCGAAAATAGAAATGTTAACATTTGGAATCCACAAAGAAAATATTATACATTGTACTGTACCATACTACACCATGCAATTGTGCGGGTCAATCGCTGGTTAATTACAACGGCCATATGTGTCGAGCATAAAAGTTGTTTTGTTTAGTTTGGCGTGCAGTTGTTAATTACTCCCTCCGGTTTTATATTCTTGACGTCAAGTAGTAATAATTCTCCCTGGGCAGCGTCAACCTTTCAAGAATGGAGGGAGTAATGTTTAAATTCATTGAGTAGTGACAAGGTCACAGTTTGTGGGCACTATAAGGACAAATTTGCATGTTTTAGAACAGCTGGTGACTAATCCGGGCCAATATATTAGTATTAGCACCAATGAACCATGCATAGACATTGAAGAGATAGTCTTGTAATGCATGGCCACCTTATCTCCCTCAAGATCATCAGATCATGACCAGCACTGCATCATGCATATCGATTATCAACTTTCTCTCTCTTTTCTCCGGACCGTGTGATGCAATAGAAAGCAAGAACAGGCCATCCCTTTTTTCATCTCTCCCCCTAGCTCATTGTTACCACTTACCACTGCAAAAAGCCCTTTGAATTGTCCTAAACATTAACCCCATTTCCATTACAACTGCGTGCCCCATTACATTAACCCCATTTCCACGGCCCCTCCAGGAGGCAGAGGGGCAGCCGCGGCCCCTCCAGGATGATCAGGGGCAGCCTCGGCCCCTCCAGGAGGCACAGGGGCAGCCTCGGCCCCTCTAGGAGGCACAGGGGCAGTCGTGGCCACTCGACGAGGCAGAGGGGCAGCCATGGCCCCTCGAGGAGGCAGAGGGGCAGCCGCGGCCTCTCGAGGGGGCAGCGGGGGGTCTACCTCTAGTAGATCAGGCTCAGACCCCTTGACCCTCGCGGCCGATGATATGGAGTATGAGCACCGTGAGGCGGAGGTGAGGAGGAAGAGCACCCCGAGGCGGCGGAGGGTGAGGAGGATGAGCACCATGAGGCACAAGAATTTTGGATGCGAGGACTGCGAACCTGCCACGACGACCAACCCGAGAGGAGGAGAAGATCACATCGTTCTGTTGGTGACACGTAAGAAAGCTGCTTACACTTTCACTAATTTAGCCCACTTAATTGCATACCTCAAAAAACTAATATGCGTGCAATGGCGAGAAGAAGGCGGGGTGACAAATGTAGACTTCGAATGGCATAATTGGCGTGTTGATTCAATGGCACTTCCTGGCTTGGTCACCTCTGAGGAAAGCGGAGCCTGCATGGACATGGTGCCACTCATGAGACTCTCAAGATACCGCCATTCCAAGGAGAGGTTCCATTTGACAAATTGTTTGCGGCATGGTGGAGGAAAGTTTTTACTGAATATTCAAATCTGCTTCTATGTGTTCCTATGCATGTTAGGGTTGATTAGGTCACAACTCTCGAGTCTCAATTTAGTGACTAGATGACTAGATGAGGCATAAATGTTTGGGTAAAATAATGGCCCCAATGTTCAATCACCTATCTAAATTCTGACTTCCAACACACTAACCTTTTGCTCATAGAAGTGTTGTTATCTAAGTAATGGTAGATGTATCACTAAAGCAATGTAAAGATCTCATGTGGAAGACATCCCGAGGATAAAATTGCACAAGGACTACTAACATTTTGAAGAACACAGAAGCCATTTGAGGACAAAGTCGATATTTTGTGTTTTTATGCAAACCTAACTCGCTAATCTCACTTGTTTGGTACTAAAACTTCAAGTAGTCGACATGTTTAATTTACCTCTTTTGGATGTTTAGTAGCCAAGTAATAAATGTCAACTAACTTAATCATCTTATTCTTTATCAATTCCTTTTCGCTTTCATCAAGTAACTTAATCATCTTATTCTTTATCAATTCCTTTTCGCTTTCATCAACTAACTTAATCATCTTATTCTTTATCAATTCTTTATTCTTGGATTGTAGTGGTGGTTTCGATGGGCTGAGGGACAGAAGTCGATTCTAGGAGAGTCTTTGCGTAATTGTGTTAAGAAGTCGATCCCACGGATGTTCTCTGGCTAACGCATCCAAGCGGTCATCTGTTACTACACACAAGTCCTTCGGCAGCAAATTCGTAGGGCCGACGCTTGCCAAACGCATATCACTTTGGACGAGTACATTCAGGTAACCAACTGAACAAACGATGTCCTTTTGATTACAATCAACTCTAGTTTATTCATATTTAACACTTGGTTAATTTTAGGCAATACCTTGGTGGGCCCTTAAGTGTGAAAATGCATAGCGGCAGATTGCCCAAGACAGGTGGTGCAACGAACGATGGCTACAAGACTCTCGTGCTGCTAGGGAGCGGAGATTGTTGATGGACGGGACAACACATCGTCAAGGTAGCTCCTCCATGGCACGTTACAAGAAGAACCTGGTAGGTCAAGATGTTCATATTGATTGTATGTTGCAGATATATATTTATTGACCGCCGTGGTTTTTTTGGGTGCAGGAAAAGCAGAAGTAGAGGCCTATCTCCGATATGGAGGCATATGTAGCAGCTAAGAGGGGTGACCAGGAGGGCACCTTGTGCAGCCAGCGCGCGACAGAGAACTTGGTAAAATTTCTGATCATTTTGTCCCTGATGATTTTTGCTCCCTGATGATTTTGTCCAACAGTGCATATATCGATCTCGCTAAGGAGATTCATGGCCCGGACTACGACGTCATGAATTCACCACTAGATGCGAAAGTCTTGTGTCTGAGGATGGAAGGGGAAGAAACATGGTCGTTTCTTCATGGGTGCCGTACATTAGCACACCGACAACCCTCTCGGAGGTCCGATCCACGAGTCTTTGCATCAACGGATGAAGTACACCTTCAAAGTCGACAACAACCATCACATGTTTCCCGATCTCGGTTTTACGAGCTTCACGCAGCATTGCGACAGAAATTGAGGCTAAGCGTGGTTGGAGCAAATGCTCCTGCGCAGTTAGTTGGAGAGTGGTAGTACAATAACAAAGTAATATGCAATATATATATATATATATATATATATATATATATATATATATATATATACTTGGCTAATGTATGGCAATGTGCAAACAAATATGAGCACTTTCGGACCGGGACTCGACTTAATGTCTCTCGTCGGGGAACCACTTGCCTCACTTATCTACTCGGTTAGTAATTGCATACCGATTATTATATTGTTAGTCTCTTATGACCGCTTGATTCGAAGACATTGAAATGACATGCAATGTAATTATTGGTCGCCATCAAATTTCTTATAATGCGATTTCTTATGAAAATGTAGGAACGGCGGGATTAGTTGCTTCTCTCGCTAATCTTCAAGTCAAGATGCCGGTCCTAATGTTCACATGACGTCCATCGCCGAGAGGCCACCACAGTGCTTGCTATTTTCATGATCTACTAAAAGGATACCAATATTAGAAAACATTCACAATCGGTGATTGCTAAAAATGGATAAAAATGGCTTCATATATAACTAATTCTCTATATCTATATCATAAATTCTTTTGAAATGTGTCAACATATAATAATTTGTATGTACACTCCTTTCTATGAATTTGATGATAAGTGCTTGAGACATAAATGTTGATCAAGAGTTCACAACGACAAAATATTGAGAGTTGGAGTTTAACATTTTTAGCACTGTGCTTTTCATGTTCTATATTGTTAGGTGCTAATAAGCACGCCAACATATGAATTTGCGAGCTTTTAAAAGGTACATCATACAAGTGGATACCATGCATGTAATTATATATCTAACAAAATATCACTCCTCGCACCTCTTAATTAAGTCCATATATAGTTTCACTCATTCCTTTTTACAAGAGTACATCATTATACTCAAATTTCTCTTGCATGTCTTTGTAGATGACATAAGTAAATGATCAATTAGGCCACAAGCTAGCTGGCCCACACCCTGTGCATGCCCTTAACGATTTGCCATGTTATTAGGTTGCTCATCATGATTTAAAGGAATTTTTTTGCTTTCTCAATAGTTTGGTTAATTATCTTTTCATGCATCAATTCCTAACTTTTGTTGTAACATGGCACTAATATTAAGTTTTGCTCTATCTGCAGAACTTTGAAAATGATGCTCTCATGCACGGAAGATTGAAGCAGAAATTTCATGCATGCAAATGGTTGTAGTGATACTTGCTATTTGGAACTGTCATATGTATAATAATGCCTTATGCTTACATTTTCGAACTTGAACTTGAATGTTGTGAGCTCGGCAACTGTTATGATGTCTTTTGTTCGATCTATACATATATATATATATACATACATATATTGTGGAATGGATGGATGGATGGATTATTTGATTGCTGTGGAATGGATGGATGGATTATTTGATTGCTGTGGAATGGATTTTAAATGAATTTGTGAAAATTGGGGTTCAGCTGGTTTGTCGATTTCCCGAGTGTCTTCTTGCTTTCCCGAGTGTTTGGCACTCGGGAAATAGACCAAAACTTTCCCGAGTGTCAACACTCGGGAAATAAACCAAAACTTTCCCGAGTGTCGACACTCGGTAAAGTGACACTCGGGAAAGCGACAAAAAAACTTTCCCGATTGTCGACACTCGGGAAAACGTGACCCGTGGCAATTTGCTGGCGGATCCGTCGGAAGCTTTCCCGAGTGTCTTTTCCACCATGCACTCGGGAAAGACTGCTAGGTGTTAATTTTCCCTGGTTCGTCGGTCAAACGGTGGGAACATTCCCGAGTGTTTTTTAAGCGTATTCCCGAGTGTTCACACTCGGGAATACTTCCCGTTACGGGTGGAGAAGCCGTTCAGCAGGGTTTTTTCCCGAGTGTCTAACTTTCCCGAGTGTCTACAGATGCACTCGGTAAAGTCTGATTCGAGTGTAACACTCGGAAACCGTTTTATCGAGACTAATCTATCCCGAGTGCTTTTTCCCGAGTGTGACACTCGGGAAATATGTTTCCCGAGTGTGTATCCCCCCTTTCCCGAGTGTTTTTGGCACTCGGAAAAAATCCTGTTTCTGGTAGTGCTAAGATATCATTGTACTTAGATATACCAATTGGACGCACGATGTTTTCTTTTTCTGTGATTAATGACAGATTTTCTAGCAATTTTTTTTCAATTAATGTGGGAGTTTCTAGATTTTCACCTTTTAAGATTAACGTGGGTGCATCTAGGATTGAATATGACCAAATCGATCTAACAATATGTATGCATGGATCGTGCCAACAAGTAGAGCACATGCAGACATACCGACCGACCGAGGATTCACTTATTAAACCCCAACCACAAGGCACGCATACACATACCATTTCAAGTAAACAACGCGTTATCATAAGGCTAATAATCTCAGTCAAGTTACAGACGGAACGTCCGTACACAATCCCGTTCCATAGCTTCATTAGCGTTCGTATATACGTACGTACGTACGTGCCTGGCTTAATTTCATTGGATTATTCTTTAACACGTACTACTACTTGTTCAACCGTAGGAATTGAAATGGACTGCATAGGCGCGTGTGTACTAGTGCAATCTAAAGAATAGACCCGGTCCTTTTGTTATAACTATAAAAGGAAACCATGATCATGACTCGACGTAGCTGCTTGTCTGCAATCACTCGACGTAGCTGCTTGTCTGCAATCACTCGACCAACTAATCGAGCTATACGCCTATACAGCTATACTTAGCTTGTTCGACATATACTAAACTCTGAACTCGATCCCCCAGCACGTACGTAGCAAACCCCGGCCCCGATCGACGTACTTACTTACTGATATGGCGTCGACGGCGACGATGGTGAGGGCGGTGTTGGTGGCCGCCGTGCTGATGCAATCCTGCAACGTGATCCTAGCGGCGAGGCTGCTGGAGGGGGACGGCGGGTGGCTGCAGGGGAAGGGCGGCGCTGGGGCACTCATCATGCAAGTCCTAAAGGGCAGCCCGGCGTCTGGGGGCGGAACCAACAACTGTTCGCACGATCCCAGCCACCCCTCCGGCGGAAGCTGCCATAACTAGCCGGCCGGCGGGCTACTTGCTGGCTTGGATCATCGATCCATCAGTTTTGCTGCATGCGTTCCGGCTTTGTTTATTTGCAGGCGTTGACTGTAAGGGCATATATGCGTAGAGATCTCGTTCTTTTGGTTTAGTTTGTTCATTCTTTGATTGTAAGGGCTTCCATGAAAAATAAAGTATCGGAGCCTTGAAAGCTGTTCATAATTAGTCAGTTTTAGTGTATTAGTTTGCAATAAAGAATGCAGTCTCTGACACATGCATGAAACTTTGACCTTCAAGATTGACCTCTCAGATCGTTTACACTGACGGCTGACCATGGCATGCATGCATGGCACCATGGCATGAATTGGAATTGGTCAAGTAGGGGAAGACGAAACTGAAGTAGACTTTTTAGATTCACCAAGCCATACGAACTATGATTCTTGAAACACCTGCAAAATTTCAAAGTTTCAAAATCAATTTGAGTTTTGATTTGAATCTCGTTTTCAAATCTCAGTTTAGCAAACTTCAACTAAATTCATCAAAAATCCCCAAATCCATCAAAACCCAAGCAAATCCCGCTTTCCCTTTCTCCCTTCCGCCTTCTCCTCCTCGGTTGCGCCATCACCCAAACCCGCCTCCACCCCGTCGCCCAGCCGCACGTCGCCATGGGAGACGCCGTCACCGCCTCCAGCCACTACTACAAAACAGGCTATAGTAGACGCCCTAACCGTCTGTGTTGGGTCTGTCTGGACCTGCGTTTGGCGCGGGGAGCCTATCACGGACAGTATTTATTTAGAACCGTCTGTGATAGTCATCTGTCACAGACGGTTCATTAATAGAGTCGTCTGTGAATTATCACAGACGGTTCTATTCACAAACCGTTTGTGATAATCCAGCCAATCACAGACGGTTCTCATTCAGAACCGTCTGTGTACTATCACAGACGGTTCTCAATTAGTTATCACATACGGTTCGAATTAATAACCGTCTGTGATATCCTCGCATCATATAAATTGTGCCCGATACATCCCTCTGCGCCAGACCGCCGCCGCCTCGCCAGACTTCGCCGCTCTGGAGGCCTTGTGTCCATTGCCGCCTTGCCGCTTGCCTCATCCTTTGCCTCTACGCTCTGGAGCAACCACATCATTGCTCCACTTAGATCTGCTCTCCTCTACCATGCGCCACTTCCCTGCCCTAGCTCCTCCAACCTGCTCCTTCTTGTTCTAACTGGGAGCTGCTTGTTTGTCCGGCTCAGGTGAAAATTCAAAAAGATAGTGAGGTGCGGTTGAAGATTATTGGCACAAAAAATTCTAACTTGGATGTGCTCAGTCTTTGTTGAGAATTTTGAGGCATAGCGCTATAAATACTAAATAATTGCCATATGTTATTGCCATTATACTTGGTGATGAAATTTGATATGCAGTACCACTAGGTGATTGCATATGATTATTTTCTTTATAATGTCTATGAAAAGGCATATGTGGTTTTGTAGGCAAATAGCAACCTTGGTGTAGGTCAAATTAATTAGTCCAAAGTAATATCAGCATATCACTATAAATTCAGGTAGATGGGATGCAAATAGGGTCGTTCTTTTGTCATGTGAAACGTCCTGTCTTCTACCATACATTGTAGCTAATTGAGGATTAGATGCTCAGTACTCTAGTCCTATTTGGTATGGTCTTAGATGTTTGTCGTATGCAATAGTTATCTATGACTAGATGTTTTGTGAAAATGTTGAAATTTGGAGTTGGTATAATTCTCTCTTCCTGGAGGCATATCAGATGCCTAAAGCAAGAAAGAAAACTTTGTTATGAAGCTTCACTTGCATATTTAAATTCATGTTTGCTATAAATTAATCGCTAATCAATTTGACACTAATTTGTTACATGCGTAGTGTAGATGGATCGAAACTGGATGTACAGTGTGAACTGTGTGAGTCAAGAGTACATTAATGGCGTGGTTTCTTTTAGAAGAGCCGCTGAGCAGGATATGTTGAAGAAGGGGATAAATTTTATGTACTGTCCATGCATTGATTGCGGTAATCTGAAGATGTTTAACAACGCGGCACAGATCGAGGCGCACTTGATTCGAAGGGGTTTCAAAACAGGATGGTGTTAACGCACGGCGTGACTTGGTTGATATGAACATAAGGTCCGAGTTAGCACCAAAAGAGACCGATACAGGACGAACGTACCTTCCCCCAACTTGCTACACTCTGTCCAAGGCCGAGAGAAATGAACTGTGCCAGAGCTTGCATGGTGTGAAATTCCCGTCTGGTTACTCCGCTAACATTAAGAAACTTGTTTCTATGCAAGATTTGAAATTAATTGGTATGAAGTCTCATGATTGTCATGTGCTGATGACACAAATGCTTCCTGTTGCAATTAGAAGTATCTTGCTGAACAAGGTCCGAGTGGCAATCTTGAGGCTGTGTTATTTTTTCAACTGAATTGCTTAGAAGATCATTGATCCCTAAGGACTAGATGCTCTGCAGGCCGAGGTGGTGACGACTCTATGTCATCTTGAGATGTATTTCCCTCTGTCATTTTCGATATCATGGTCCATCTCATTGTTCACCTTGTGAAGGAGATAAAGATATGCGGCCCTGTGTTCTTGCGTCATATGTACCCATTCGAGAGGTACATGGGAATTCTCAAGTCCTACGTACGGAATCGATCTCGACCGGAAGGCAGCATCATCGAAGGTTATGCAACCGAAGAGGTCATTGAGTTCTGCGTCGACTACGTGGCTCAGGTGGAACCGATAGGTATGCCTCTATCTCACCATGAGGGGAGACTGGATGGTATCGGGACCATCGGAAGGAAATCAATCACTCCCGATCTGGATACGTACGCTCAAGCCCATTTCACGCTTGCAACACATGACCCAAGTGTCCCCGTACATCGACGAGCACAAAGACATGGTACGCCAATGTAATCCGCACGGTCGGAGGTTTGGATCACGAGAGAAACACAACCGCGGTTCAACGAATGGTTAAAGGTGCGAATCACTGGGAGGTCATCAAGTGATGATACGCTGCTATGGTTGGCACGAGGGCCACAATTTACAATTGTCGCATGGCAAGGATACGACATAAATGGGTACACATTTTATACGGTAGCTTAGGATAGGAAGAGCACAGTCCAGAACAGCGGTGTCCGCATAGATGCATTCAGTACTGATGGGCTGAGGAGCTCCTACTATGTGCAAATAGAGGAGATATGGGAGCTCGACTACGTGCTTTTCAAGATCCCCCTATTTCGGTGCCGTTGGGTCCATCTCCCATAGGTGAAGGTCGACAAGTACGGCGTTCCTCGAACGTGTCGGATACAAAGACGAACCATTCGTCGCGGCTAACCAAGTTGTTCAAGTCTTCTATGTAACCGACCCGACAAATAAGAAGCGCCACGTAGTTCTTCATGGAAAAAAGAGGATTGTCGGAGTTGAGAATGTAGTGGACGAGGAAGAATACAATCAATTTGACGAGTTGCCTCCTTTCGGAAACGGCATTAGGCTCGAGGAAGAATCCAGTGAGGAAGCTAGCTATATGTGCGTCGATCATTAGGAAGGCCTATATTTTAATTAAGAATTTACTATAATGTAATTAATTTATTCCATAACATCATGTGTTATGGACTTGTAATCTCTCATATATTTTGATGTCAACGTGAAATTGTCATGTGTTGATGTGTTATGGACTTGTCATCTTTGATATTGATAGCCAGTCATGAAGGATCTTTCTCACCTACACATTTGTAATAATACATTTCAAAGTTCCGCGGCAAGATTAAACGTGAATAACAAGAGGAGACCAACCGACCGACCAGATAATATTATGCGCTTGTAATAAGCAGATGATAAAAAGACCATATCCTTTTTACATCACAGATGATAAAAAAAAGGATTAGCGATCCTATCTTAGCCTTCAACATATAATTAATTAATTTGTTCACGGCGCTAGTCGCTTACAAAAAGATTAAAAAACTAGAAACCTATAAATAAAGAAAGTTTTTCTAGTGGCGGAGGTAGGCTGCTATCTCCGTCTTCAATACTTCGTAGGCGGCAGCGTTGGGGGTGGACAGTTCGTGATCGAACGAAGCCTGAAATGCGTCCACCCGCTAACACGCTCGTTCGAGTGTCTCCCGAAGACCCTCGGACTATTGAACCAAGAAGAATTGAGCCCATAGGCTCTCTTCTCTTGCTAGAGGGTCTCGGCCAGTCGACTCGATCGCTTCTTTGCCTCGATCATGAGTCCAAGTAACGGCAAGCCTCACCCGAGACGTGCAACGTCGTTTTGGAGGACCACGCCGACGACGCGTAAACTTCGCCGAAAGTGGGAGATCACCCGGAAGACACAATGGAGGAGGATGTCAAGGCGGCGGAAGGTGGCCGTCACCGCTCCAAAGAAATTCTCGGACAGAGGAGTGAAGACATTGTTGAAATAGTGTTCTTCCGCAAAGACGGTTCAACGTCTGGCGAGAGACGTGCGTATGCAGTCTTGACGAGTAGGCCATCAATGCCGGCGATAAGGAAATAGAAGAGGCAACCATTTCTGTTTTTGTGGAGAAAGGGGATCAAGGAGGTTGTGTGCAATACATTGTAGAAGGGACATCTATTTATAGAACAAGTTCTAAAGCGGGCGGGAGACGAAGAGATATTTGGGGAGCTGTAGCGACGTTGGAAAATGAAGAGACGAAGCCGTGTGATCGTGAGACGAAGAGACACACGCGGGAAAATGAAGAGACTTGTTGTTCATATCTCACTAGGAGATATATCACAGACGGTTTTCGAATAGAACCATTTGTGATAAGGATATCACAGACAGTTTCCTACGAGAACCGTCTGTGATATGGAACATATCACAGACGGTTCTAATAGGGAACCGTCTGTGATATACTTTTTATAAGGCGGGAACCGCTAGGGTTTTGCTCTCACTCGTCACTTCCTCTCCCCCGCCCCTTAGGCTCTCGCGCGCTCGTTCGCCTCTTCTAGGGTTTAGGGCTCGCCTACCGTTCACCGTCGACTACGACCTCGGTGCCACCACCCCCGACCTTGGTGCCCTCGACCTCGGTGCCTTCGACCTCGGTGCCGCCGCCCCCGACCTTGGCTCCCCCGACCTCGATGCCCCCGTTCACCTCCCCGGCCGTAAGCCCCGACGTCGCCGCCTCCGACCTCGACGCCGCTGCCCCCGACATCGATGATGCTGCACCATCCTCCTCCCCTGTCAGCGTCTTGCCTCTGCACCGGCCTCCTCCCTGCACCGTCCTCCTCCCCGTGTCGGCCTCCTCCCTCTGCACCGGCCTTCTCCCCGCGCTGTCCTCCTCCCCGTGTCGGCCTCCTCCCCTGCACCTCCCTCCTCCCCGCGTCGGCCTCCTCCCCTGCACTGGCCTCCTCCTTGCACCGTGAGTTCTTGTGCGGCATCTTCTCTGTGAGTATTGCTCCTCTGTGGCAGTTCGGTTGATCTTTGCATATATATATTTGTAGTGCTAGTTGATACCTTGATCTGTATTAGTTCTGATTTCTGAATCTAATACTGAAGATATTGCAAATTGATCGGTGGGCTTTGTTGACATGCTCTGTGATGAACTCTGTCTTATACTGAGATTGAATGTGATAGTTAGTTCATACTTGAGCTCTATTGTATTACTTGCTACTGTCAATATGATGTACTATTAATTGGTTACTTTCGGTTGAAAGCTAGTTATTCTGATTCTTCTGGTTCATTTGATCTCTAGCATTTGAAGTGGATACTGTTATGTCAGCCAATCGGCTTTATCACTGAACGTGTGTCTTCATGTTCAGTTCTATTGAGAGTATTCAGTTTTTGTTGGTAATCTAATGACTAGTTTGTGATTCTTCTAGTAGTCTGTATGCCCTCTACACCGACCTTCTCTCCGCGCCGTCCTCCTCCTGTGTTGGCCTCTACCCTGCACCTCCCTCCTCCCCGCGTCGGCCTCCTTTGTTTGACTGGAAGTTTAATCTGTTTTCGTTAACAGTTGAGATCATTTGACAGTTAAGCAAAGTATTGTTTAGAGCTCATAGTTTGAATTTATATTATCATATTCATTTAATGAAGAGTATAGATAATAGGATTGAGATGGCAAAGACTTGTTCTTTAGCTACTCTCCTTCTGAGAGCACATAATATCATCAATCAATATGTTGGAATAGTGTCATGCCTTTCGTTAATCTCTAGACCTTTTATTGGCTGAAAGTTTAATCCAGAAAGAAAGTTTTACTTGATTCTATTTTGTTTCTATGTCTTCATTAAAGGCTAGTCTTCTGTACATGAAGCATTAAACCTTTGCTTAGCATTTTCTTCGTCGATCCTAACACACTTGAGTGTACCTTTGCTTCATGCCAATCCACCACGGCACAAAGCAAATGGTACACTCCAGTGTGTCGGGCTCGATAAAGTAGCCTCGGGCAAAAGATTTGTATCACTAGTTTCTATCTATACAAAGATCACAAGAGAAGCTGGTAGATTAAGGAGTGTTAGAATAGGAGCAGGGAGGCGGCGAGCCCTACAGGATTAAACCTTTGCTTAGCATTTCCTTCGTCGATCCTGACACACTTGAGTGTACCTTTGTTTTATGCCAGTCCTCCACGGCATAAAACAAATAGTACACTCTAGTGTGTCGGCCTCGATGAAGTAGGCTCGGGCAAATATGGGCTCGGGCAAAGTTTTACTTGATTCTATTTTGTTTCTATGTCTTCATTAAAGGCTAGTCTTCTGTACATGAAGCATTAAATCTTCATTAGCTAGCTAGCTGGCTCCTTGGGCGTTCATCCTAAACGTTCAGGTGAAACACAGCCTACATCGTCAATCCTAACACACTTAATTGTTTCATATTTATGCTGGAATTAATTATGATTATTTGCTAATATTGCACATGTTGAGCATATTATTAAGTTTAAATGTATATGTTAATTTGGGACACTTGCAATCCATTTTATTGCATATGTAACTTATATAGATAGCAAGTAAGCGAGATGGCAGAGGCACCGTCTTCGCTGCCGTCACCGACGCCACAGATGGAAGAGGCGCCGACAAGGCCGCTGTCACCGACGCCGCAGATGGAAGAGGCGCCGACGAGGCCGCCGTCACCATCGACGATAATGACACAGAAGCGAGATGGCAGAGGACAATCGAAAATGCCTGCGGGCCGACTGGTCATCACGGAGGTCAGTGACTTTGGGGTCCCTCTGAGTCCCAAGAGATCAGCGGCGAGATTCCGGTCCATCTGCGGGATACTTGGAAGGGAACAGGTCCCCATCACCACACCAAGGTGGAAGGACCTGACGAAACAAGCGAAAGGCGCGCTGTGGACAGAACTTTCAGAGAAGTTCACTATTCCAGAAGTAGACGTGGCACGCGTGTGACAGACGGCGATGCTCACGATGGATAAATCGTGGAGGACCTTCAAGAGCATTCTTGTCACGAAGTATGTGAACACAGGTCAGATGCCCTTCGCGAAGTATAGATTCTTGACACGGGAAGCATGGGACACCTTTGTGGCTATGAAAATGACGGCCGAAATTAAGGAGCAAAGTGCAGTGCACAAAGCTCTCCAGATACGAAACACTCACCCGCACAGCACTTCGGCACCACTTGGATACGCGGTAAATACAAGGAATGGGCAATGAGGAGGAGAACGCAATCGGGCCTTTTCCTAATATCACGCACTCCACGTTCCCTAAGCCGGTTAAAAGCGAGGGCAAAAGTCTCGCCTTGGGCAAAGATCTCTTTCACAAACCCGGAGACCGGGAAGTGTCCCAACGCGTGTGGTAAATATGTCGAACTACCTAGTTGTTAATAAGTCCATAACTTCATAGTGTCTATAATAACATGATGACCTCTTGCAGCGTGACTTGACTACCCAAGCTTCCCAAGGCTCCTTCCATGCAGACAGGGAGAAGGATGTACTATCTACGGCCTTGGGAAACAAGGAGCACCTGGGTCGCACGCGAGGCCTTGGGGTTAACGTACCTTGGAGTCATGGATTCGCATACGACTACTGCACATATAGGAGTAGGAAGAGATCCAAGGCCGAGTACGACGACCGGTTGGTACAGATGATTATTGACAAATTTGAAGAAAAGATAGCAGCATTGCAGGATCAAATGAATCAACTCTGAGCAGCGATGCAAGCCGCCCGCTTAATTTGGGAGGCGATCTGCCGACATCGAGTAGCATCGCGTCACATAATAATTCTGAACATGATGACGTCCGATTACCGATAGACGACATCAAGGTAACGTACATCTATGGAATGCATCAAAGATAGACCTATAGGATGCCTTAGCTAATTGTGTATCGTTTTGTTGGAGCCGACGCCCTACAAGCTCCAAGTGAGGATGGATGCGTCCCTTTCTATTGAGGCTGCGTGGGGGATGGTGTATCCATACGAGGAAGGGGTAGTGCAGCACTGTGCCCAGCTAGCGCAGGGTTATGCTAGGGTCTAGGTGGATATGGTACATGGCAATTTCCTAGCCGTCCCGCTGAAGATTCTCCCGAACGAAGAGATCATAACACTAGAGGATGCCGTCCACTCTTTTATCCAGTGGGCCAAGAAAGACATCGCTCGACCCAAAGAAGCTGCTGATCCGGACATGAGCATTCCTCTCCAACGGGACCCTCGATGACTTCACCTCATGTTTCGCCTCAGAAAGCCACCTCTTCAATTCCCGTGGAGAAGACGCCGAAGGAACAGCAAAAGCGTGCCGCCGTATCGGTTCCCGAGTCGTCTCACAAGAAGACGCTGCCAATCGCTAAGGCCAAATCGAAATCGACGAACGTTAAGGCGCCTCCCAAGTCCGGGAAGTCCGCGATATCCGGGAACTACATCATCGAAAAACCGCAGCTCGACGCAGATAATGCACGCCGGATATGCTTGTCGCTTTGCATGCACGGTACTTGGAGAAGACCCAAAAGAAGGGTGCGATCATCGAATCACCGTCGACATCGAGGAGAAGCATTTCTTCAACGGACGAGGTACTTCGTCGTGGGCTTCAACTACTTATATGACCTATTCAACATCGTTGGCCTCGACGTCTCGCTTCTACGATGTTGGACACTGTAAGTACGTACAATCAAGTTCTACATTCATGTAATACCGATAAATATCACAACTCATTGCTTATGTATAGATACATGATGAAAAATGTCCGGAATGGAAAGAACCGGTGGGTTTCTCGACCCACATGTGGTATCGTTGCAAACCATCCAAGCGCACTCGCCCTTCGCCGAGAAATACATAACGAGGTCATTGCTTCATCGTAAGAACATGAAGTACATAGTGGTGCCCTACAACCGTGGGTAAGTGTCACTACTTGCTATACAAATTTCATTTGTACTTTATACGCAAAGACGAACTTAGGTTTAATGACTATAGCGACATACATGAGTAGGTACCACTGGATCCTTTTAGTTATTATACCTAAGAGGAACCATGTGATATACCTTGATTCTCTAATCCGCAACAAGCATGACTTCAGCGTTCTAAGAGGAATACTCGAGAGGTATGCTCATTTCCTCCTTACATAACTCTATTGTAGTCTAGGATAACTTTTTGGAATCATGTAGGTCGTTCATCAATTATGTTGCCAACAAAGGAATATACAATGGAAAGAGCGCCCAACTAACACACAGGATGGATTTTCCGGTACGCGCTACAACATGATAATCCTATATCATACTTCATAATAACGTGTCTCGAATCGACTATACCTATATATGTAATTCTATTTTTGCGGTGCATGACAAAAAAGATGATGAGTTATGTGCAATCTACGCTGCGCTATCATATGCAGCTAATCCTTAGAGCTAGGAAGAAGGATCCTGAGGTTTGTCAATCTTGAAATAATTATTTCCTAATTATAAATTTAAATATATATAGCTTACCACTTTACTCTTGCTAGCGACAGGCCTTGGATTTACAATGTGATGGACTGGTTGCGGAAGAGATCAAGGACATTCGAGGGAAGCTTTGCACCTTTATCAACTCAAAAATTATTAACGACGACGGAGATTTTCACTCTGTCGCCAACCCAGAGTATCACCCCGCCGACACCTCTCAACGCAAACAATTGACTCAATTGTAATCCAGTTGTAACTATAGCGACAATACTTGAACAAATGCGATCCTTTGTAATTTATTTTGAGTAATGATCACTTTGAGTTGTCAACAATTGATTATCCCTGATGAATCTATTTTTGTGCATGCTTGTTTTCGAGGGCATGGCTAGCAATTCCCGAGGCTAACCAAAAAACAAAGAAAAATGTTGACAGAGTGTGAACTATCACGAGCGGTTTTTGTTAAAGCCGTCTGTGAAGGCATAGTATCACAGACGGTTTCCACTAAAAACCGTCTGTGAAGGTATAGTATCACAGACGATTTCCACTAAAAACCGTCTATGATACGCGAATATCACAGACGATTCTGAAGGAAAACCGTCTGTGATACGCCAATATCACAGACGGTTTTAAATAAAAACCCTCTGTGATATTCGCATATCACAGACGGTTTTTATTTAGAACCGTCTGTGATATTGGCGTATCACAGACGATTTTTAGTGAAAACCGTCTGTGATACTAGCCTTCATAGATGGTTTTAATAAAAAATCGTCTGTGATATTGTGTATCACAGACGGTTTTTAACCGTCTGTGATAACTGCTTGTTATCACAGACCAACAATTATAGACGGTTCGGAAACCATCTGTGATGACGATTCTGAACCGTCTGTGATGTGGCTTCCTGTAGTAGTGAGCGCCGCCACTATCATCCGCCACCTCCCGAGCCACCTCGCCCCCCTCTTCAATGCACACGCACCCCAAGCCATTGCCCACGGCGCTCGCCATGCCGTGCCGCAACCCGCGACCCTGCCACACCACCTCACGCCCCGCTCCAGTGAGGGGTTGCCGCCACCGCGATGCAACCCACGCCCCGCCCATACCGCCGCCTCCCTCTCTCACGGCCGCCCAAACACGCACAGCTGCACACGTCGCTAGTGGGTGGCAGAGGCGGTGGCGTGCGAGAGTGGCAAGCGGAGCGTCTTGTGATGAGAGCGAGGGCACGGGCTGCAGGTAGCGTCGCAGCGGTGGCGTCTTGAGTGTCGGTGGCGGTGGCGTGCACGCAAGGGAGCTGGCGCCAAGAGCACACGAGGGAAGAGAAGAGAGCGGCTTGGGCAGAGGCGGCCAAGAGGAAGAAGACAAGAGGAGGGGAGCGGCCAGGCCAAAAGGGGTGGGCCGAAATGGCTGGGCTGGAGGGGGGATAGTGTTGGGCTGGGAAAGGAGCGGGCTGGCCCAAGAAAAGGACACGGCTGAGCCCAAAGGAAGGAAACCAAAATTGAGAAGAAGGCCCAAAACCGAAAAGGGAAGAAATTCAACTTCAATTTGAATTTTAGGATTCAAGGGTATTTGAAACACAAACCCGAGCTAGAGAAGGCTAGAAGTTTTTGAAATTAATTGATAATTTGAAATACTTAATCGAAAACCGAAAACCAAATAGAATTACTATTCGCCGTTTGAAAACGGATGTTACAAATATTGTCTAAATATTATCGAACTAGGTAAGTAAATAAACTCTCGTAAAATTTAGATATATCATATAAATCAACGCCGCTAGTTGATGCCTCAAGCACTGATTTCCCTCTAAGACTCCAAGTGGCTTGAGTACGGTTTGACATGACAGGACTGGCCAGTTTGGCCGCTGTGTTAAATTTACACGAATTTTTTTAAAACTAACTGTTACGGTGGAAACACTAATCGAGAGATCTGATTATTTGCCACTACTAAAGATCTACAATTTACAATTTGCCACTTATGTGTGGATGTCATGTGGCCCTATGACCCAGATGTCATCCACATATGTAGTGACAAATTCTAAAATCCACATCTTTGCAGTGGCACATAATTGATTATTCCAGGCTGAGGAGTTTTGTGCCTAATTAAGGTTAGCTACAATGCATACAATCATAACTAACTTTTGCTATAAGTACTTACCTACCTGATCAGTTTGGACTTCGGACTGACTATATATGCAACTAATTAACTAGCTCGTCCGTCACAAGTTAAAGCAAAAAAATCAGTGAACTTGACCATGTTACTTTCTCGGAAGCTATTGCTAGTAACGGCAGAATTAAGTCAGAACAGCACCGGCACATGAACTTGATCAATCAGTCCCCGGCGACTAGCTTGATCATTGAATACGACCAAAATGAAATTCTCCAAACTGACATAAAAATATACACGCATGGATCGGTTCAAGTTCAGCCATTAGGCGCGCATACATAGGAACGTCTACAACTCGGTGTTTTACTCATACTGCACAACCATTTCAGCGCGCACCGACCGATCGATCCGCTACGATCGATCTACCCTACTAGTATTAATTCAAACTCAGGAAATGGACCGCCGCCGGCCGCGGCGGCTTACAAGTTAGCAACGGTTGGCTTGACTTCTCTATCGTACATGTGTAGAGATCGTTCATTGGATTGGTTGGTTCGTACTTTGTAATTAGGAGCTTCCATGCAAAAATGGAGTCCTGGAAGTCCAATAGCCGATCATATTTAGTAGTCAGTATTAGAACACGCAATGCAATAAAGCAGTCTCTGACATATATAGGTTTTGTAACCTAGTTGTATAGACGGTTTAGCTAAGTGTAATGCAAGGAGATTTACTTTGTTTTTGGGTTTGAAATTAGAAAAGCGCAATTCACGCTTGTGGTGAATAATACCCATTCTTTCTTCGAATAAATAGAAGCCTTTGATCGAATTTGCATGACATTGTGTTATATATCCCCATGTTTTTGTAACATTCCTGATCGTGCATAATGTTATTAAAATCAATCCACACCAATTTGCTTGGCTTGGTTGATTTGAAACAGTTTGGATATTTGCACGCATGTGCATGTAGCGCGATGATTGTAAAGTTTTATTTGCTATAAACCACTCAATTTTTTTTGGGGGAAATCAATCAATTTCTAACCTGGGGTATTTAATCCCATAATATTAATCTTAAAATAAGCACATGCCGCTACAAATATGTCTTGAAACCTTTGTGCTTGCAGCAATCTTGTTGACAAGCCCAATCTTGAAACCGTTTCATAATTAATTGCTTGCAAGTGTACAATCTGTTCTATATTAAAAGCTAATGACATATGTTTTACAACAGTTAAGAAAAAGAGAAATATTCCAAAATTATTACAAAAAAGAGAAAAACATCGGATCCTTGATTAGGTGGACCCTAATTAAAAATGAACTATAGCAACAAAAGGATATTATTAAAAATATAGAAATATGCTAAAAATTCTCACAAAAAAAGGAAAACATCTGGCCCTTAATTTGGTAGACCTGATTATGATTAAGCCACAACCACTTAATGTTAACCATTATATGGAATACTTAAATTCAAAAGATAAGAAATAATCTTTCTATAATCCACGTACGTATTTCAAATGGTAAGCTAAGATCTCAGAGTACGAAAAGATAAGAAGTTAAAAGGGAGAAAATTTTGGAAATTTGTTGTTTATGAAACAAACTATAATATTCAAATATTTGATAAATATCAATTTTATATGAAATAAATTTGATGTTTAATTAATAAACAAATTGCACCACTGGCACAATTGCGCTGGCTACTTTGCTAGTTAATAATAAATTGTTAAGTGTTCTGCCAAAAACAGTAGAGAGCTAAATCATATACCCGTCCATCTAATTAACTGGCGAAAATAACATGTAAATAGTAGTATGTGTTGACTTCAGTATTGGAATCAACAGTATAACAGAAAGGTCAACATATATATGCGCTTGAGTTGTGGCCACAGCATTAGACAACAGCTAGGCTGTTACCATAATATTGCATTGTGGCCCAATGTCTTCTACGCGTGTTTCCTTCTTTTGACTCCCAGCTTAGCCTTGGTGCTCGCGAACTTCATGATCGGTAGCTTGGTGTTTATGAAGATCCCTCTTCCGACCGGGCGCTACCCCTCCAAATGCTCTGCACATCCTCTCGGTCCGTGAGGTAAGACTCCACTGTCTTTGCCCCACTTTCTATTTCAGATGAACTCAAGAAAGAGGTGAGTAATCAATTGCATTTCTTTGGAATCGAGGAAGATGGCTTTATCTATTAGGAGTATAATTTTATGCTGCTTTTGATCTTAATTGTTGCGCAACATCTAATCGGCATTTGTGTTGAGTTGAAAGAAATTGTTAGCAAATCTTACAATGTCTTGTCGGTGAATGCATGTCGATGTTATTATGTTCATCTAAATTAGCAATTCTTATATCCTCTGCTTGTCTTGATCACTATAGTGTCACTACTTAAATTCGTTGTTTCACTTTACGGTTTGGTACACAAGATGCTTGTCATACCATCAAGAAAAAAAATCAACACCGATGATCAACCATGGTTTATTTGCCTGGAGGCTGGACATGCAATTGATTTGAAGTTCCGCTATTGGAGTTTTTGGTGGTGGAAGCAAGCCTCATTTTTTGATAAATGAAAATAAATGGATTACTTTTGTCACTGTGGTTGTTGTGTTTCAATAAGCATGCATACATGTCAAACTTGGTGCTTTACAATTGTCATTGGTGCCATTATTACATTGGTCAATTTGTATTGTGTTTATGTTTGTTGGCATCATTCCATTGATCTTTGTATGCATAGGTTTTTCTTCTTATGGTGATGTCGTAGTCTTTGCCTCATGATTTTTCTTGTTAGCTAAGTGATACTGGTAACTTCATCTTCTCATCCCAAATGTTGTGAATTTTACTTCTTTGCATGTGAATGGCCACTCGGTGTATCAACCTAACAGTGGTTCCAGTTACATCAATTTGCTAAGCAACTATTTGAACATATCACATATTTGACCTGTTCGATGTAAAAATGGGATATCGATCTTGTGAAATGGAGATGGTTAGGTAGGGGACTAGTGCATTGCTTGATGGTATAAGTTGTCCATTGTTTGACATTTTTTTGTTTCCACTATGTTTTGTGTGACTTTCAAAATTAACACTAAAAGTAGAACTTGCTCCTAAAGAGTAGTAAAAACTTTGTAATTCCTAAAGAGTAGTAAAAACTTTGTAATTCCTCTTTTATTTATCTCTTTATAAAATTTAGAGGTTAGTCCACTTCCTAATAGATGTTCATATTGTAAGTACTGAGTTCGCACCATGTATGACATGAAGAGTGGCCAACAGTGTCACACTCTAGACAATGTATGTGTAGACATGTGTACTAGATATTATCAACTCAAGCATCCAATTAGGAGCTTGTCGCATCCCTTTGTTCTATAAAGTGACTAGGGAACACCAGCAAATTAGGACCAAATGTTTATCTAGTGTCATATATACTAAAATGTAGCTAAAATTTAAATCAGAGAAAAAATTGGAACTCTAAAATTTAAGTGTGCATAGAATCAAACACTTCTTATTTGTCGAACATAGCCACGTAGTTCATCATACTAAGCTAATTTATCACACACACACACACACACACACACACACACACACACACACACACACACACACACATATATATATATATATATATATATATACACACACACACACATGTGAAAGGCATTATACGCTAATCTCACTATATCCCATTATTTTACCTATTTTACCAGCGAGCATCTTCAAGTATTAAATATCACTACACATGAAAAATCATGACTAACTAATTTTTAAAAAATATCCAAAGTTTACCGATTAGTTAAAGATATCATACTAAAATCACGCTAGCAAAATATTCCTTTAATGGTGAAGTATATAAAATATATTAACAACATTAAGGGGGTTTCTTTAAATTAATCTACATTTTGCAGAAATCCAATTCTATTTTTCCTTCTTTAGCATGTTGTAAGTAAAGTTGTGCTGGGTTATAATAAATAGTCAACAACTTGGAGATTATAAAAATTACGAGGGTTCCAAGTTAGAACGTAATTTCATGGAACTATATATATGACACTAGATAAACATTTGTGGCGATGCTATAGATATTGTCCATTTTAAAGGATTTTTTTGTTTTGTCTAAATTTCAATGCTTAAGTGCCGATTCTCGTCCTAATATAGCTCATGGTTTTCAATACATTCCCTAGTCGGTAGATACTACATTCATTGAGGCTTGATTGTTTTGGTGCTTGCCTCTGATCTTGCCGCCTCCCTCGCCGATCGCTTGCTTCCACACACACACAATGCAGCCATCTTCCCCACCGCAGCTCCCTCGGCTCCCTCAGCTCCAAGAAGTACTGTAAGGTAATGGATAAGTGCAAAAAGAAATAAAGTTTGCTTATTTTCTTTTGTGTTGTCCATTTATGGTGGATTGATATGCTGTCATTACAATGCTACATTAACGTGTTAATAAATAAAGGTATTCATATATATTGAAAGAAAGTGTTTTTATGCTCCGTTGATCATGTATATTGTCTTCATGTCAATCTGTTTTAGTGTACATATATAGGGCATGCATCATAGGGTAGCTTCTAGCTAGCTCTGTAGTTGTAATTTTTGACATAAATAAAAGTTGGATTAAAATATGCATTATGTTTTGCACACTAGGATGGCTGAGGATCGTAGTTGGATGTACACTAGGCGTAGAGCGATGGGTGACTGTACCCAAGAATGGATGAAAAAGTCGACAGATTTTGTGGATCGAGCATTTGCTAGGAGTAATGGACGGGGTGTGTTGTGCCCTTGTTCTCGTTGTTCGAACACACGGCCACAAATGAGGGCAACAATAATCGCACACCTGTGCAAGTATGGATTTAGGGCAGGCTATACTGTGTGGGTCTATCACGGCGAGTCACAACATAGCAGATTAGATGTGCTAAGGGAAGAAACGGACGATGGCGGCCACAAGGAGAGTAGGATAGAAGACATGCTAGATGATGTGCGTCAAGCATATGGGCCACCTGCTGAGGAAGAACCGGAGCATGTAACAAGGGCTTTCTTTGATATGTTGTCCGCAGCGAGTCAACCACTTCATGGGCAAACACAGGTGCCCCAACTAGATGCCATCACACGACTACTTGCTGTCAAGTCTCAGTTTAGCACAAGCATTGCTTGCTTTGATGCATTCTTAAGCGTGTTTAGCACCCTTCTCCTAGATGGTCACAAACTGCCCGCTAACTTGTATGAGGCCAAGAAATTGATAAGCGCACTAAATATGCCACATGAGAAGATAGATGTTTGTCCAAATCATTGCATGCTATTTAGGAATGAGAATGTGGACAAAGATCACTTTGTGATAAGTGTGGTGAGTCTAGGTTTGTTGAGGTTGACTCGGTGATGGTCGAAGAGGCGACTTCCTATTGGCGTAAAAATACTTCGCTATCTACCATTTGTGCCACGAATCCAGCGGTTATACATGTCCGAGGTTTCGCCAAACAAATGGTATGGCACAAGTATGGTCGTCGGTACCATAATGAAAAGATGGTCCACCCATCGATGGTGAAGCTTGGAAGCAATTTGACCGAGACTATGTAGAGTTTGTTTGAGCCTCGGACGCTTGAATTGCAATTGCAACTGATGGGTTTAACCCATTTGGTATGAAATTGCGCCATACAAGCTGATGGCGTTGTTTGTCATTCCCTTAACCTCCCACCCGGCGTTTGCATGCAGAAGCAGTACATATTCCTTTCCTTGATAATCCCTGGTCCTGAATACCCAGGGAAGAATATGAGTGTATTCATGGAGCCAGTGGTGGATGAATTGTTACATGCTTGGGAACAAGGCATAGTGACATATGATCGGGCATTGAAACAGAACTTCACCATGTGGGTCGCGTACCACACATCCATGCATGACTTCCCGGCGTACGGGATATTCTGTGGGTGGTCTATACATGGGAAGATGCCATGCCCAATCTGTAGGGAGACGTTGCGTGGCTGTTGGCTAAAGCATGGTCGCAAGCACTCTTTCTTCGATTGTCATCGTCAATTCCTTCCAATTAACCACGAATTCAGAAGTGACACAACTGGATTTAGGGCCAATATTGCTGTCCGCATTGGACCACCACGTCGTCTGGCGGTGAGGAGGTTCAGGTGCGGCTAGATGCTTTGAAGCCTCTTGATGATGGTGATGGGTTCGAGAAATATGGTGAGGAGCACAATTGGACTCACATTCCAAGTTTGTGGCGGTGCCATACTTCCATAAGCTCCATCTTCCCCATAACATAGATGTAATGCATAATGAGAAGAATGTTGCAGAGGCCATATTTAGCACATTCTTTGACATTCCAGACAAGATGAAGGACAATGTGAAGGTTCGCCTTGATCAGGAGGAGCTTTGCAATGAGCCCTCGCCGAATATGATCCATAAGCCGACTCTTGGCAAGTGGGAGAAGCCAAGAGCTAGTTATTGCCTAACTAGGGTTCAGAGGAAGGAGATTTTGAAATGGTTTGAGACCTAAATTTCTGATGGGTATCAACAAATCTAAGGAGAGGAGTGAATTTAGCTACCATGCATCAATAGCCTAAAGAGCCATGACTACCACATATTCATGGAATGCCTTTTGCCTGTGATGATCCGTGGCTACGTCCCCGAGTGTGTTTGGCAAGTGATGGCAGAGTTGAGCTTCTTTTATCGACAGCTATGTGTGAAAGAGATAGATCCCATGGTAATGTTAATTATGGAGCGTGAAGTACCTGTGTTGCTTTGCAAGTTGGAAAAGATCTTTCCACCTGGCTTCTTCAATCCAATGCAACATTTGATTCTCCATCTTCCCTATGAAGCTAGGATGGGGGGACCAGTGCAAAACCGGTGGATGTATCCAATTGAGAGGGAACAAAAGGAACTACGAGGCAAAGCAAAAAATCGATCGTGTGTTGAAGCATCCATAGCGGGGCGTATATAATTGAGGAAATTTCCCATTTCACATCAATATACTTTCTCGACAATGTTAGCATGGTGCACAATCAAACCTCACGATACAATATTGGCATCCTCAAAATAATTGCCAACTTAGCCTCTTCACGGAAGAGGTGACACTTCAGCGATGGTACTCCCAAAGTTTTATCGCGGGATGTGTGGTTGATTTGTGATGTTGTATGTCTTTACCAACCTCTCCAAGTGGATGATTACATTAGGTATGCAACAATTATTTTCCCAATAATTGATGCATGAGTGTTTTAATCTACTTGTCTTATTGCCTATAGGGAATTTGTTAGGAGCGAGTGGAAGCAACATTGAGACCCATCCGAAAAACAAGTTGAGACCCTTCTTAGGAAGGGTGCTGGGAATTGTAAACCGAATTTCCCGACTTGGTTCTATCAGAAAGTAACTTCTCTATTAGCTAGTCCCCCTTGCACATAATATTTACTAAGTAAAGAGGAACTAATACATGAAACCCATTCTATTTATGCTGTAGAGTTTGAAGGACAAGTCTATGAGCAGCGAATTGACGCAAGTTGCTCAAGGATGCCACACTCGGGTGCTATCCTATAGTACCTACGATGTGAATGGGTACCGCTTCCGAACATCGACACATGAGAGGGAACGGCCTAATGCAACAACAATTAATAGTGGATTGGTGACTATAGGACAAGATGGGAGCGATACACATGTTGAATACTATGGAGTAATTGAAGAAATAATTGAACTATATTTCCATGGTAGCAAACCTCTCAAACTTATGTTATTCAAATGTCATTGGTTCCATCCGTTTAGGGGAGTCAGACGGGTTACATCACTTGGGCTGGTTGAAGTTGCACATCAATCAATCCTACCGGGCAATGACCCATTTATTGTGGCTCAGCAAGCCACCCAAGTATACTACATCCCGTACCCATGCAAAACTATGAGTAGTCTAGTGGATTGGTGGGTAGTACATAAGGTGCAACCATATGGTAAACTACCTACCCCTAGTGAGCAAGGACTACAACATGGAGACCATAAATGGTATTGACCTATTCTTTCAAGAAGATGGGCTACCGGGACTTTTCAAATAATAATTGGGGAAGAGGACGATCACATGGATGATATTCAAATCGATGCCGATGAGGTTGTAAACCAAGAGGACTTGGAACTACTTAATCGCTTAGATATTGATGGCACCAAGGGAAGAGGTTGAGTCAACACCTCATGATAGTGACGATGACTTTTGGAGGGCCCATTTGCGGAGGATCCCATTGTAGAGCGACTACTTCTAAGCATGATCTTGTATGTCTTCCATTTATTTGTTTGCATGTTTTTAATTTTTGTATGAGCTTACTTGATTACGTTATATTACATTTTTCTATGAGCTTACTTGATTACGCTATATTAATTGATTTATTTTATTTCATTTCATTTCAGACACCAAAAATGAGTGGCGTCGAGAGGCAAAGATACTCTAGTCGAGGCAGACGCTTGTTTTCCACTCGAGGAGGCAGAGGGGCAGCCGCGGCCACTCGAGGAGGCAGAGGGGCAGCCGCGGTCCCTCCAGGAGGCACAGGGGCAGCCGCGGCCCCTCCAGGAGGCACAAGGGCAGCCGCGGGCACTCGACGAGGCAGAGGGGCAGCCACGGCCCCTCGAGGAGGCAAAGGGGCAGCCGCGGCCCCTCGAGGGGGCAGCGGGGGGTCTACCTCTAGTAGATCAGGCTCCTGTACCCCACAGCCCTCACGTGCTGATGATGTAATCAAGGACATCATTTGTTCAGTTGGTTACCTGCATGTACTCGTCCAAAGTGATATGCGTTTGGCAAGCCTCGGCCCTACGAATTTGTTGTCCAAGGACTCGTCCAAAGAGCACCCTGAGGCGGAGGGTGAGGAGGATGAGCACCATGAGGCACAAGAATTTTGGATGCGAGGACCTGCAAACCTGCCACGATGACCAACCCGAGAGGAGGAGAAGATCACATCGTTCTGTTGGCGACACGTAAATGCTAATTTACACTTTCACTAATTTAGCCCACTTACTTGCATACCTCAAAAAAACTAATATGTAGGCAATGGCGAGAAGAAGGCGGGGGTGAGAAATGTAGACTTCCGAATGACATAATTGGCGTGTTGATTCGATGGCACTTCCCTGGCTTGGTCACCTATAGAGGAAGGCGGGAGCCTGCATGGACATGGTGCCACTACAAGGCCGCTGAAGATACCACCGCCGTTGAAGGAAAGGTTCCATTTGACAACTGTTTGCAGCAGGTGGAGGAAAGTTTTTGGGTAAGTGACTGAATATTCAAATCTGCTTCTATGTGTTCCTATGCATGTTAGGGTTGATTTGGTCACAACTCTCGAGTCTCAATTTAGTTACTATACTAACTTACCACACGAATCCCAAATAATATGTACTTCTACATGATGCAACAGGACAGAGGAAAGCCAATAATTGAAATATATTTTCTACTTTGCGACTAGATGAGGCATAAATGTTTGGGTAAAATAATGGCCCCAATGTTCAATCACCTAACGACAACCACTATTTAACTCAAAGATTAATATTTTCGATTATATTAATACAAACTAGATCATTAAACAACCATACTTAACTACGGTAGATTAGGCTAGTTTTGCTCAATCTATTCATGTTTGGATAGTTATCTTAATTGTGACGCAACAACTAAATCATCATCAACTATTTATTAGTCGGTACATGGCTAAAAATGGTAGTTTTCAATCGAGCACCTATCTAAATTGCACAAGGACTACTAACATTTTGAAGAACACAGAAGCCATTTGAGGACAAAGTCGATATTTTGTGTTTTTATGCAAACCTAACCTAGCTAATCTCACTTGTTTGGTACTAAAACTTCAAGTAGTCGACATGTTTAATTTACCTCTTTTGGATGTTTAGTAGCCAAGTAATAAATATCAACTAACTTAATCATCTTATTCTTTATCAATTCCTTTTCGCTTTCATCAACTAACTTAATCATCTTATTCTTTATCAATTCTTTATTCTTGGATTGTAGTGCTGGGTTTCGATGGGCTGAGGGACAGGAAGCTGATTCTAGGAGAGTGCTGCGTAATTATGTTAAGAAGCTGATCCCACAGATGTTCTACGAAGCACGCATCCAAGCGGTGATCTGTTACCACACACAAGTCCTTGGACAACAAATTCGTAGGGCCGAGGCTTGCCAAACGCATATCACTTTGGACGAGTACATGCAGGTAACCAACTGAACAAACGATGTCCTTGATTACAATCAATTTTAGTTTATTCATATTTAACACTTGGTTAATTTAGGCAATACCTTGGTGGGCCCTTAAGTGTGAAGATGCATGGCGATGATTGCCCAAGAGAGGTGGTGCAACGAGCGATGGTTAGAGGACTCTCGTCTGCTAGGGAGCGGAGATTGTTGATGGACGGGACAGCACATCGTCAAGGTAGCTCCTCCATGGCTCGTTACAAGAAGAACTGGTAGGTCAACATATTCATATTGATTGTATGTTGCAAATACATATTTATTGATCGCCGTGGTTTTTTGGTGCGAGGAAAAGAAGAAGCGAGGCCTGTCTCGATATGAAGGCATATTTAGAAGCTACGAGGGTGATCGGGAGGGCACCTTGTGCAACCAATAGCGATAGAGAACTTGGTACGATTTCGATCATTTTGTCCCGATGATTTTCGCTCCTGATGATTTTGTCCAATAGGCTGCATATCTTGATCTTTGCTAAGGAGATTCATGGCACGGACTACGACGTCATGAATTCACCACTAGACGCGATCTTGTGTACAAAATTTGAAAGGGAAGAAACATGGTCGTTTCTTCATGGGTGCCGGCTACATTAGCACACCGACAACCCTCTCGGAGGTCCGATCCACGAGTGCTGCATCAACGGATGAAATACACCTTCAAAGTCGACAACGACCATCACATGAGATCAAATCTCAGGTTTCTGAGCTTCAGTAGCATTGCATGACAGGAAATTGAGGCTAGGGAGCGGTTGGAGCAAATGCTCCTGTAGGTTAGTTGGAGCGTGGTAGTACAATAACAAAGTAATATGCAATATATATATATATATATATATATATATATATATATATATATATATATATATATATATATATATATATATACTTATATAATGTATGGCAATGTGCAAACAAATATGCAGAGCACTTGGGACCGGGACTCGACTTAATGTCCCTCCGTCGGGGAACCACTACCTCACTTATCTGCTCCGGTTAGTAACTGCATACTGATTATTATATTGTTAGTCTCTTATGAGTGCTTGATTCAGAAGATATTGAAATGACATGCAATGTAATTATTGGTCGCTACTACAAATTTCTTATAATGCGATTTCTTATGAAAATGTAGGGAACGGCGGGATCGCTTGCTTCTCTTGCTAATCTTCAAGATCTTTGGTGCTAATGTTAATGAAGATCATGTGAATGCATCCATCGCCGAGAGGCCACCACCGTGTGCTTGCTATTTTCATGATCTACTAAAAGGATACCAATATTAGAAAACATTCACAATCAGGTGATTGCTAAAAAATGGATAAAAATGGCTACATATATAACTAATTCTCTATATCTATATCATAAATTCTTTTGAAATGTGTCAACATATAATAATTTGTATGTACACTCCTTTCTATGAATTTGATGATAAGTGCTTGAGACATAAATGTTGATCGATAGTTCACAATGACAAAATATTGAGAGTTAGAGTTTAACATTTTTAGCTTTTGTGCTTTTCATATTCTATATTGTTAGGTGCTAATAAGCACGTCAACATATGAATTTGCCAGAGCTTTTAAAAGGTACATCATACAAGTGGATACCATGCATGTAATTATATATCTAACAAAATATCACTCCTCGCAACCCTTAATTAAGTCCATATATAGTTTCAGCTCATTCCTTTTTACAGTAGTACATCATTATACTAAAATTTCTCTTGCATATGCTGTAGATGACATAAGTAAATGATCAATTAGGCCACAAGCTAGTGGCCCACACCCCCTGCATGCCCTTAATCGATTTGCCATGTTATTAGGTTGCTCATCATGATTTAAAGGAATTTTTTGCTTTGTCAATAGTTTGGTTAATTATCTTTTCATGTAATATCAATTCCTAACTTTTGTTGTAAGATGGCACTAATATTAAGTTTTGCTCTATCTGCAGAACTCCCAAAATGATGCTTTTGTGCACGTAAGATTGAAGCGAAATTGCATGCATGCAAATGGTTGTAGTGATACTTGCTTTTGTTTTATGTATATAAGACTATGAAATTACTATTTGGAACTGTCATATGTATAATGCCTTATGCTTACATTTTGAACTTGAACTTGAATGTTGTGAGCTCGGGAACTGTTATGATGTCTTTTGTTAGATCTATACATATATATATATATATATATATATATATATATATATATACATATATATACATATATATATACACATATATACATATATATATACACATATTGTGGAATGGATGGATGGATGGATTATTTGATTCTTTGTGGAATGGATTTTAAATGAATTTGTGAAAAATGGGGTTCTCTTGGTTTGTCGATTTCAGTGTTTGTCGCTTTCCGAGTGTTTTGGCACTTTCGAAAGCGACTCAATATTCGAGTGTCGACACTCGGAAATAGACCAAAAGTTTCAGTGTCGACACTCGGAAATCGACAAAATCTTTCTCGAGTGTCGACACTCGGAACACTTGACCGTGGCAATTTCTGTCGGATTAAATCGGAGGCTTTCCCGAGTGTCGTTTTAGCCATGCACTCGGGAAACACGGACCGGTGTCAATTTTCCTGGTTTAAATCGGTCAAGCGTTGGAAACATTCCCAGTGTTTTTCACTTATTACCGAGTGTCGACACTCGGGAAAGATTCCCGTTACGGGCGGAGAAGCCGTTCAGCAGGGTTTTCTCCCGAGTGTGTGAGTTTCCCGAGTGTATACATATACACTCGGGAAAGTATTATTTCCCGAGTGTAACACTCGGTGTAATACTCCGAAACGCGTTAGAGAGAAAACAAACAATAGTTAAAGTGGTTTTTTCTGAAATTTCTTCAAAACCTGGGCCATGGGCTCTTGGCCCACGGCACTAAGGCCCAAAAGGGAAGAAACTCTAAATATACTACAGTACCATGCCTTGCTACAGTGCGACGGTTGTGCTACAGTACCTCCCATGTTTCCCCTTGCTGCCATCTTCTCCAAAGCACTTCCTCCTGCTGTCTTGTGTGCGCCGGCCGAAAGCAAAAGAAAGGAAGAGAGGAGAAGAAGAGGGGAGGAGCGCCTCGCAGGAAATTCAGCGGGCTCACGTGTCTCCAAGGGTATCAATTTGTTTCCCCGCTGTTTTGATGATGTTTAGATGTGAAATTAGATTAGTTTGATTGGATCGAGTTCGTCCTGTTGTAGATTCAATTCTGCCCAGAATGTTGTGTGGGCGATTTCGCATTCTTAGATGCCGAACCAGTAGTTTTGATCTCCTAGAGATATCTAGAGGTTGTTCTTAACTTTCTGTGGCAACTGAGTTCACTTGATTCCGTCGCTCGAGTCAAAAGTTATGATAGATTTAGTATCTACTGTCCAGATTTCTGACGAGATTAATCTGTTTTGTTATTTCGTAAAATATGAAAATGTAATTGGAGGAATCTGGGTTTTCACCCAACTATATTATTGTAGGTAATTTGATAAAATTTCCAGATTGTTAAAGAACGATCAATTCGGAGTTATAGATTAAAAGTTATGATCGTTTTAGTGCTGCTGTTTATTCTGTTAGACAGTTTCTGTGCTGAAAGTTCCTCTATCTATTAGCGTACTAATTTGGCCGAATTGGATTGTCTTGTCAACTAGAGTATTATAGATTTGTCAGTTAAGAATCCACAGAAACTGAGCTCACCTCTTTTTGAGTTCCAGATCATGAGTTATGTTAATTACCGTGCTGCTGTCCAGAGGCAGTTTATGGCTAAATGCGTTGGTTTTCAATTTAGGGTTTCTAGTTAGATCTTGAATCACCGGGGAAGCGTCGTAGAACGCTAATCAGTATTGTCGTGTTCATCGTATCCTTATTTCAGTTATTTATTTGTTTAGGCGGTGAAGCTTCGGGTTTATGAGTACCACCATTGCCTGCTAACGCGTCGCATCGCGGAAGGCAAGTACATTGTTTATCTTAATGATTGTGATTGATGAATGCTTTTATGATTATACTGTGAGTTCTTATGATTCAAGAGAAGTTGGATTGTCTATGGTCTTTCATATGTATTGAATCCATGATTGGAGATGATAATATTTAAGTTCATGTTCCTTCCATATGTGTGTTATCTCCATGTTTAGAGAGCATGTCTTTTCAATATACATATTTCATTCCATGCATTCATTATTCATGTTCCATCCACGGGAGTGGATTAAAAAGACCCATCAATTCCAAGATGGGCACGTAAGACCCACCATTCCAATGTGGGCCCCACTATTCCAATGTGGGCGTTTTGGGACACCCGTATGAAATGTTCTTCATACGGGACTTGGATCCCCGCATTTTTGTTAAGATGCGGGCTTAAGTGAACACCGACGGGTGTGTCACTAGCAATACCGGTATATGCATGTGTGTAGTCCCTCCATTCCATTCACTTCATTCATTCCATTCATTCAAATACTCGTTCTGTGATTTCTTCATATGGTTCAATGATGTTGACTTGTTAATGTTTGTGGTATGTTCCATTTATTCACTGTACTTGCTGAGTCTTGGACTCACTCTTGCTTTGTTTATTTACTTTTAGGTGATCGTTGATGAAGTTCTCTTGGGAGGGAGTAGTAGACATGCACTACTCACATGATACACTTTACATTCGTTTCAATATAAGGATGATTAATGTCATTCATTCGTTAATTGTTGGATGGTAATAATTACCTCTGGACATAGATGATACATTTATGTTCGTTGAGTTTTGATTAAGTAACTGTTAAAGTCCATGGATTATTCATTGATAAGATTATCTTAGTGGATCCAATCTTACATTCTTGTTTATGTTCCAATTGTTGATGCTCTGTTTAGCTTAGTTGATGAATTATTGTTGATGTTTTCCGTTGTATGATTAAATGTTAGATCTTTAGGTAGCATTTTGGCTTCCGAATAGCCAGGGTGTTACAGTTGGTATCAGAGTGGGCTTTAGGTCCATGGTTAATAGAAATATATTAAAATGATACACTGTGCACAGTAGGTGGGATGGGTAATTCGTTGCTTCCGTATTTCTATTACTATGTTTCATTCGTTGAGCAATTGTTGAATTGTACGTACTATATTTCTTGTTGTTAATCTATGATCTCGCTATGATCTTCTATATCCATGAAATTATTCTATGATTACTATGAGATGACCTTATATTCATAATTGATTATATTGTTTATGCGTGTCGATGATGGGTGTTAAGAAGTGGACGCCGTGGTTGTGGCCTACAGGCTTTGTCGAGTTACACCACCGTTAGTGGTAGACGAATAGAGTGGTTACCCCGAATACCATAGTTGTAGGTGTTGAGCATGAGTTACTTAGAAAGTTGTTTTCTTCCGTGATCTCTGTGCTTGGCAAATTCTTGTTCTGTGGTGGATGATGAATTTCTCTTGGGTTCGTGGTTCATGGAAGTTGTTGAGTTTCATTGGGTCTCTAATGGTTCTCAGAAACAATTATTGTTTTCCAACGGTTGAGTTGCTTTTACTACTTGCGATCTTCGTCAGTTGGCAATATCGATAATTCCATGGTTGTTCCTTCTTTCTCATTGGAAAAGAATGACTCAATTATTCGTTTGATAGTTTGGGTAATGAGAGTTTTATGTTGCAAGTTTGTTAACATGAGAAAGCTTTGGCTCTATGTATTTCTTTTGGATTATTCCGAGTGTTGACGTTTGATGCATCTCTTTTCTGATGGAATTTGTTAAAATCCTTTTGTGATGCCTTGTTATGGTTAAGTCAAAGATTGTAATCCAATAAATTGATATAGTATGGGTATCAAGTTGAGTCATTGGTGTGGTGCATAATTAATATTAATTAGTAATCTTGGAAGAGAAATTGATTAAGTTGATGTTGCCTTCTGCTAGTTCTTGATGAACTGTGCATATGAGTAGTGACTGAGAGTATGTCCATACCTATTTGGAGTCAATAGAGGAATTAAGAAGTATGGGACATTGATGAATTAGTCTAGTCATTAAAAGTGTTTAGGTTGCTAAACTTGTTGGGTTCTTTGGTTTCAATGGATTAATTTAAAGGTGTGGAAAGGGAAACTAGAGAAAATGCTAGATTTACATATTCCCTAGTATGATTAATTATTGGAATTGTGTACAATCGGTTGAAGGGATTGAATATCAGTGGATCTAGAGTTTATGGGAGGAGTTCTATATAGTTCCTCTATATAGAATGATGCAATGAATTTGGTTGTAGTGTTGTTGAGACTTTTGATCGAGAGAAGATTTCTATTTTTTTTTTAAGTTTTAGTGTATGTTGGCCGAAATCCAAATATGAGGAGGAACAGTTGAATATGTGTTTGTAAATATCCATGTGATTTGGGAAGGAACGTAAGTAGCAACTAGATTTCATAATGAAGTCAGTTGATAACAACAATGGTTGGAGTATAACCGCTGTGTGTTGAAGTTTGATGTTGAGCATCACTAAAAGTTGAACTGATATGATATAATAGGTGGCTTATGCCCACATGATTGTGAAATCATCGGATGATAATGTGTCCTTGATGAAAGGGTTTTGATAGGACCTTTTCAATTGTGTAGTAGACCCCTTCTAAACTTAAGAGGTTGATGTAGTGAGGTTGTATGGTTTTGGTATACTCTCATTTTGAAGATGGGATGAAAAGGTAGTATGAAACAATTTGGTGAAACTTTGGGGCTTTCTAATGGAATAGTGGATGCTAAAGATTAGTGTTGAGTGTATTATTTTGATGTTAGTAAGGTTATCTGCAAGAGATTGTGGCTTGTGTGTGGGGTGATGATTCTTTTAGAAATAAAGTAATTTGACCGTCTTTCGTAATTTTGATCTAGTGAAAGTGTTTCGAGTTTTGCGTTTGTGATCAGTGGACCTCTTGCATTATGTGGTGATTGAGGTTGTTTCGAGCAAAGTGATATGATGAAAGATTTTATTGGTTCTTAAGTGGTTCCTGTAATTTGGGTTTTAAGAACTTATCTTGTTTAAGCTGGCAAAGTGATGTAGTAATCACAGAAAATAACTTTCCCTGTTAAAGGAAGGAGTGAAGTATAAGTATCTCGAGATTTAAGTCATTTCAAGAACTTGCGCTTATTTGAGTGTGCTTAACCCTTATGCATTTGTTCCAAAAGAGTGTATCAATTTTCAAAGGCAACACCTTCTTCTTATTTGGGGTTCGATCGTCCTTAAATGCGGGACTTGTGCCCTCAACTGTTGACTTTCTCTTTTGTTGTCTCGAGTTCTTTGCGGTGACTTTTTCCCTTGGTCTGTGTTCCTTGTGAGTGGTAAATGTTTTTTATGTGGTCAAAAATTGTTTTCATTTGCCTTCTCTTTTTGAGAAAGGATCCACCGTTCGTTTCACAGGGGTCTTTCAAAGTGTTTGTTAATTGTTGATGTGAGACCTTGGGTTGCAAGTTAGTTGAGGAGCATTGGAGGATGAATTGATTTTGTGTTATAATTTTTGGAGAGAATTTCATTTAAATGGAATGTTGTCTTTGGGGACTAAACTGATTGTATTGTTGCAACTAGTAGAAGCTATAGTGATTGTGATCTAAGATCTTTTGTTCACCTCGGGTGGAACATTAGAATTATCGAAAGTATGGAAATCTTGATCAATTTTATAGAGTATCGTAATTTGGTAGTATTGCGAGGTTGTGAAGGTTATTCTTGATGATGTGGTTTAATGAGAGTGGGATTACAAGTAATCGAATCGTCATGTCAATTAATGGGATAATGGAAAATGTTGAGTTAATGTCAAGAATGATTTGGCTTTAATGAGTAACCTTCTGAGAGTTATAATCTTTGTAAAGGTAAACTGGTCAAGAAAATATTTTCATGATGATGTTAATGAGTGAGTATGTTGGAATTGTGGAATTTTAGGGATTTAATCTGAGGATTTCCCTATCTTTTGTATGAGAAGTTCGTTGTAAGAGTCTTGGAGGTTAAATTTGGGCTTTGCATTGTTATGTTAGAACTTTGATCGCCCAATGATAATGTGAAGAAGTAGTATAAGGGTGGATTTCGAATAGTGGGATGATCATTGATAGAAATCTTTTGATGAAATACATGAGAATATGTGATGTGAATTCCGAGTTGTTCATTCTTAAAGGATTGAGGTAACGTGATTACGTGTGAAGATCTATTTTGGGATGCATCGAAGTTATCTATCAAAGTAATTCAGCCGGTAGGGAGTTGACTAGAGTATTGTTCTCATGGGTCGATAGAGCCTCTCTCTGAGGTGTGGTTGATGTATTTCGGTTTGAGCATAGCGTTGAGAATGCCAAGTTAAGATAGGTGGATTAGTGTGTTATCGATGAATCGGGATTCCAAAAGTTGAGAGAAATTTTATTTCTAAAAGAGAAATTGAGAAAAGAATATTTCCTCGAGTCTTGAACGCTCTCTTGATTCTTGTATGAGCTATGTGTTTATGACGGATGTCTTTATAAATTGAGCTTGGCTTTATGTTGGCATGCGTGGTTGTTATCGATTCGAGAAAGAATAAAAGAAATGATGGATTTGGATATTCGAGTGATTTCTCCTTTGGCGGGGCGTGGTGTTTATTTGCAAATTTTCTAATTTGAAGGTGGAAAGATTTTCGTGATAAATCTTGATTACGAATTTGACTCTTTTTAGTACCGAGTTGGTAACACTTGGTTGCGATGAGAGTCCTTCATTTTCAGTTGGGCTATGTCGGTAAAGAGTGTGTTTAAAGCGAGTTACATTGTGTGTCCCTCGGAAAAGGAGGTGATCTTTGTTTGGGTGAAAAAGTTCGATTGAGAGGTGAAACAAGAGTTCGGTGTTCTATCGCATGTTGCGTGGTTCGGTACCACTAGGGGTTGCCCCAAGGTACATTAGGTTGTTTTAAGCTAGTTGGCGTATCGTCAGATCGCTCGAGTCCGTCTTGAGAATCGTAACGTCTTGTATGTTCGGTGTTGAGTGAGTACAGGAGATCTAGAGTTTGAGGTTTTGTTAGCGCCGTTGACCATCGAGCAAGATCTCACCTTGAGACTCATCCGATACGTGTACTGGAGAGGTCAGAGAGAGTCTTGAGGTATAGACATGGGTATAAGTTATGGTGTTATGGTCACGTCGGTCTGAGCGAGAAGAGACTTGGGAGGTAGTCTCGCATGATCGAGCTTTAACCAAAGTTGTTCACGTCGGGTACATCTTGTTGGATATTAATTTTCAGTTGTGGTTGTTGTTGTTTTTCGAATAGATGATAGGTAGAATTCGGGGTCGAATTCTGTTTAAGGGGGGTAGAATGTAATACTCCGAAACGCGTTAGAGAGAAAACAAACAATAGTTAAAGGGGTTTTTTCTGAAATTTCTTCAAAACCTGGGGCATGGGCTCTTGGCCCACGGCACCAAGGCCCAAAAGGGAAGAAACCCTAAATATGTTACAGTACCACGCCTTGCTACAGTCTGGCGGCTGTGCTCTGATAACCTCCGTGTTTCCCCTTCTGCCATCTTCTCCAAAGCACTTCCTCCTGCTGTCTTGGGTGCGCCGGCCGAAAGCAAAAGAAAGGAAGAGAGGAGAAGAAGAGGAGAGGAGCGCCTCGTGGGAAATTCAGCGGGCTCACGTGTCTCCAAGGGTATCAATTCGTTTCTCCGCAGTTTTGATGATGTTTAGATGTGAAATTAGATTAGTTTGATTGGATCGAGTTCGTCCTGTTGTAGATTCAATTCTATCCAGAATATTGTGTGGGCGATTTCGTATTCTTAGAGGCCGAAACAGTAGTTTTGATTTACTAGAGATATCTAGAGGTTGTTCTTAACTTTCAGTGGCCACCGAGTTCACTTGATTCCGTCGCTCGAGTCAAAAGTTATGATAGATTTAGTATCTGCTGTCCAGATTTCTGACGAGATTAATCTGTTTTGTTATTTCGTAAAATATGAAAATGTAATTGGAGGAATCTGGGTTTTCACCCAACTAGGTTATTGTAGGTAATTTGATAACCTTTCCAGATTGTTAAAGAACGATCAATTTGGAGTTATATATTAAAAGTTATGATCGTTTTAGTGCTGCTTTTTATTCTGTTAGACAGTTTCTGTGCTGAAAGTTCATCTATCTGTTAGCGTACTAATTTGGCCGAATTGGATTATCTTGTCAACTAGAGTATTGTATATTTGTCAGTTAAGAATCCACAGAAACTGGGCTCACCTCTTTTTGAGTTCTAGATCATGAGTTATGTTAATTACCGTGCTGCTGTCCAGAGGTAGTTTATGGCTGAATGCGTTGGTTTTCAATTTAGGGTTTCTAGTTAGATCTTGAATCGCCGGGGAAGCGTCGTAGAACGCTAATCAGTATTGTCGTGTTCATCGTATCCTTATTTCAGTTATTTATTTGTTTAGGCGGTGAAGCTTCGGGTTTATGAGTACCACCATTGCCTGCTAACGCGTCGCATCATGAAGGCAAGTACATTGTTTATCTTAATGATTGTGATTGATGAATGCTTTTATGATTATCTTGTGAGTTCTTATGATTCAAGAGAAGTTGGATTGTCTATGGTCTTTCATATGTATTGAATCCATGATTGGAGATGATAATATTTAAGTTCATGTTCCTTCCATATGTGTGTTATCTCCATGTTTAGAGGCGTGTCTTTTCAATATACATATTTCATTCCATGCATTCATTATTCATGTTCCATCCACGGAGTGGATTAAAAGACCCATCAATTCCAGGATGGGCACGTAAGACCCACCATTCCAATGTGGGCCCCACTATTCCAATGTGGGCGTTTTGGGACACCCGTATGAAATGTTCTTCATACGGGACTTGGATCCCCGCATTTTTGTTAAGATGCGGGCTTAAGTGAACACCGACGGGTGTGTCACTAGCAATACTGGTATATGCATGTGTGTAGTCCCTCCATTCCATTCACTTCATTCATTCCATTCATTCAAATACTCGTTCTGTGATTTCTTCATATGGTTCAATGATGTTGACTTGTTAGTGTTTGTGGTATGTTCCATTTATTCACTGTACTTGCTGAGTTTTGGACTCACTCTTGCTTTGTTTATTTACTTTTAGGTGATCGTTGATGAAGTTCTCTTGGCAGGTCCCAACATAGTTGCGGAACCAAGGTACTAAAAAACCTCTACAAACCTTAAACTATCAGAGCTTTTTTTAGGCACCAACATACTTATATAGTTATGTTTTGTGGTTATTAGATACAAACTAGCAGTTGAGGTAATTGATGACTTATTCGATAGTGAGGCAATTGATAACTCATCAGACAACACGCCGGTCATAGAACTCATTTTTTCTTGGCGACACCGCTGAAGAGCTTATTGGATAGCCAACCGTCCTACTTCTTTCAGCTGAACATAGCACATCCGATGCTATTCCAAGAGAATTTACTACTCTATTTGGAAGAACCTACGTCTTTGAGGCGACTGTTTCTCGTGGGTCATTTCAACGGGAGAATATTTCGTTCCAAGTCATCACTAGAATACATCCACAACCTACATCCCTACTACGATCAGCGCATCCTACTAGCGCTACAGAAGCAGGTACCTCATCTTCACAAGTATTCAAAAAACGGTGCCCCATACAACAAACTGAACAAGACACCACCGTTACCAAACTCTGATACTGCCTAATATATTTTCTCATTACACTAGCTTGGTCTTTTTGTTACACTGCCTATATATACGCCTTATTATATGCATAACACAATGCTTGCTTCCATAAATGCCATATTTTAAGCTTATTGTTACTACTACAAATGCAGCCACAATCGCAAACCACTAAACAAGCGTATGATTCAACACTTACACCTTCACACGACTCATTATTATAGCAGCTAGAAAAAGGCCATCTCCAAGCTTACATCAACGGAACACTCCATGGTAAATGCCATGCTAAATAATAATTTAGAACTTCATTGCATTCTAATACAATACATCATCTTTTATAATGATGCAGTCCACTCGCTCTCAAACAACCGAAAAAGGGCTACCACTCTAGGATACAACTCCTCCAGAAATTGCTGATACTTGTAACACCCTGACTATTTGGAAGCCAAGATGTCACTTAAATACTCTAACATACTGACCACATTACGGAAGAATCAATGATATAACATCTAAAGGCATAAATAAAACAACCCAACATGGAGAAGGTATCCTTCCTTCACCATTTAAATGTATTTATTACAGTTCATCGTTAAACAAGGTTCACAAGCAATAATAAATCAACTATATCAAGGAGAAGGTATCCTTCCTTCTCCATCTAAACTTATTTATTACAGTTAAGTCAATAATAAGTGAAAAGATGATCTAATTTATAATCTTGAACTTGAATAGGATCTTTGTGAATGAGTAATGCGTGTCTGCTCCCTCCCAAATGAGCCAACATGGTGATTACCTAAATAAATAAATAAACAAGTGTGAGTCCAAGACTCAGCAAGTACAGTGAATAAATGGAACATACCACAAACATTAACAAGTCAACATCATTGAACCATATGAAGAAATCACAGAGCAGTATTTGAATGAATGAAGTGAATGGAATGGAGGGACTACACACATGCATATACGGTATTGCTAGTGACACACCGTCGGTGTTCATAAGCCCGCATCTTAACAAAAATGCGGGGATCCAAGTCCGTATGAAGAACATTTCATACGGGTGTCCCAAAACGCCCACATTGGAATAGTGGGGCCCACATTGGAATGGTGGGTCTTACGTGCCCATCCCGGAATTGATGGGTCTTTTAATCCACTCCGTGGATGGAACATGAATAATGAATGCATGGAACGAAATATGTATATTGAAAAGACACGCTCTCTAATCATGGAGATAACACACATATGGAAGGAACATGAACTTAAATATTATCATCTCCAATCATGGATTCAATACATATGAAAGACCATAGACAATCCAACTTCTCTTGAATCATAAGAACTCACAGTATAATCATAAAAGCATTCATCAATCACAATCATTAAGATAAGCAATGTAGTTGCCTTCCACGATGCGACGCGTTAGCAGGAAAAGAGGTGCTCCTAAACCCGAAGCTTCACCTCCTAAACAATTAAATAACAAAATAAGAATGCAATGAACACGACACTACTTAACAATGTTCTACATCGCTTTCCTGGTGAATCAAGATTTATCTAGAAACCCTAAACTGAAACCAACGCATTTAGTCAAATAACGCCACTGGACAGCAGCACGGTAAACAGCATATCTCTTGATCTGGAACTCCGAATGAGGTGACTCCAGTTTCTATGGATTTTTAACTAACAAATCTACAATACTCTAGTTGACAAGATGATCCAATTCGGCCAAATTAGTACGCTAACAGACAGATGAACTTTCAGCACAGAAACTGTCTAACAGCATAAACAGCAGCACTAAAACGATCATAACTTTTAATCTATAACTCCGAATTGATTGTTCTTTAACAATCTGGAAAGGTTATCAAATTACCTACAATAACCTAGTTGGATGAAAACCAGATTCTTCGAATTACATTTTCATATTTTACGAAATAACAAAACAGATTAATCTCATCAGAAATCTGGACAGCAGATACTAAATCTATCATAACTTTTGACTCGAGCGACGGAATCAGGTGAACTCGGTGGTCACAGAAAGTTAAGAACATAATCTAGATATCTCTAGGAGATCAACACTTCTGATTCGGCATCTAAGATGTCGAAACAGCACGCGCAATATACTGGACAGATTTGATCTACTGCAGACAGACTTTGATCCAATCAAATCTAATCGGTTTTGCATCTATTCTTAATTAAACAGCGAGGAACGACTCTCGTTACCCTTGAAGAACCTTAGGGAGAAGCTGAACGATCCCCCACAAAGGAGATCCCTCGTCCCTCCTTTCGGTCAACCAATCTGCAGTCCCTCCTTCTCCTTCCTTTGCGAACACCGGCAGCGGGAAGGGGCGGCTGCAAGAGGCAGGGCACTGTAGCACCGCGCACTGTAGCAGTGGTACTGTAGCAGTGGTACTGTATCTACAGTGCCAGCCTAGGGTTTTTCCCTTCTTTTATAGGTGGCCAGCCCCCCATGGGCCTCCTGGGCCAAGGCTCGAGGCCTAGGTTGCCGAAGAAAAGCGAAAAACTCCTCTTTCTTAATTCTATTCTTCTCTTTTGAATGATTTCTTCTTTAGAATAAATCGGGGTATTACAATACTCCCCTGCAACTCATCTCTAAGAGGTACAACCTGATTTTAGACTTTTTGTCCAAACCAAAAAAAAAATTCAGATCGCCTTTACAGGACATAGTTAACCATACACAACATCCCATACATGCATTGACCTTTTTTTCCATAACGACAGGCGCAGCACCTCTACAGGTACATCAAAAACAGCTAGGAAGCTATTCAAAGATAATGACGAAAAACCCATTAGTAAACCTTAGGTCAGTTCTATTCATTTTATGTACTGTTCTTACATTATCACTTCTCCAATTATACAGATACAGTTTAGGTTTTATTACCTCTCTTTCCATGCAACCATACGTTCAAACAAGAAATATTGTAGAATCACTATGTGCACAAAAACAAAAGTACGGTCCAAGATAGTGCAACCTGCAACGACTACATAGCGCATTCACATAATAAAATATCTACATACTATACATAAAAAAAGTACGGTCCAAGATAGTGCAAACTACAACGACTTAGGAAGGTGCGGGTGTGGGTGCCTCACTGCCTCAGTGCCTGGCGACTTGCTCTGGTTGGTGGCCTGGTGGGTTGAATTGTTGAAATGACCAGCCCAAGTGCCCAACTTCTGAGTGCTTATACCTAGTTTAAAAAAAAATCATTTATTTTTGGGGGTGCCCGTGCACTAGGGGCACCCCCTGCCGCCGCCCATGCTAGCACAGAGAATCGGCCATGCATGTGGTTGTACTGCTGTAGCACAACATTCTTTTTCCCTCTTTCTCTCTCTCTCTTGTCAAAGGACACAAACATGCAACCATGCTAGCTAGGAGTTCAACAGTAGCAGTAAAAGCAACATGCACGCAGGGCTTTGAGGCTGTCCCCCAAAAATAAATTCTATGGGGTAGGGCCTTTTGCCCCCCTGGCCCCTGTTAAGGTGGCAGCTCACCTTGGACCAAGATGTTGTGGGCTAGGAGCCCATAGCCTAGGTTTTTTTGTTTTTGCGAAAAACCCAACTTAAGCCAATTAATTCCCTCTCTACTTTATTAAATCCTCCCAATGTCATTCGGGATATTACAAGTACTCTAAAACATGTTTATTTAAACATGTACATACACATGCATGGTTGGCTGAATTGAAACATAATTTTGACTCTCTTGCCGACTCAAAATGTTCAGACCGATCGATCTCTTATGACCAATAAGATATTTTACTCTTTTTTATTTTTAAAAAATGTTTCTCATGCGAACTTTGTGAATAGCGTGTCTAGTACTAAATGGTAACACACTCAAAACTACCTCTACAACTAATTGCAAATTTGTCCCTTTTCTTTTCTTGATGAAGCGATCTTGAACAAAATTCAATTAGCGTGGAAGAATCCCATAAAAAAAGCATGGTACAAAGATTTAAGTCGTAGTATACAAGATTTTTTAAAATCATAATCTCTAAAAAATACAAAAAAAGCTTGGTCTCCATAGCTAGCGGCATGGATTTACTATTTTGAGCTAAAACAACGACTACTTACATATTTTGAATAATTAGAATCTAAATTTTGAATTGAAAAATTCATGGCATTCCTTTGAGTGAGAGTGCTCACGCAGATTTGAGAATCTATTTTAGGCAAGAAGAATAACTAGTAATATTGGGTTGCCCTCTAGCTAGCTACCACCGATGAGATGTCAAAGAGATGGTGAGGCGAATCTTTTTAGTAGGTTGCCATGTTAATGTTCTTTTTCTTGTTCTTCTTCTTTGCGGTGTTAACATATCTTTTACTATGTACAAGCACCAATTCAATTATATAACTCAGGCACTCGCTTATCTGTCTATATTAGTAATTTTTAGTTTCTTTATAATGTTAATGATGCCATGTCAGGGGTGTTTCTTTTTACGATTATAAGGAAGACACACCCTACCAGAAACCATGTAGTTCCCAAGTGCCTATATCTTTTAGAGTGTGCGGAGAAAACACTGGGAAGGTCTAAGTGTTTCATAGGACACTCGGGACGAAAGCCAACACTCGGTAAAATTTACTTTCCGAGTGTTTTCTCTTTACTCGGAAACAAAATGTAATCCAGTGTATCGTAACAAAAACACTTTCGGGAACATTTTTTTTTACGCCCTTTTTTTTTCCTACGCGCCCTTTTTTTCCCCCGTGGTGTGTTTTTTCTCGCTTTTAACCCTAAGTCCCCTCCCCAATCCGCAGCCGCCTCCCCGTCTTCGCCCACGGCAGCTCACCTTTCCTGCCTTGCGCCTGCTGCTCCTCCTTGTGGACGCCTCCTCCTCCTCCCGAGTGTTGCCCGCCTCGTCCCTGCTCCTGAACGCTCCTCCGCTGCCACTGTGGGCGCCTCCTCCCCCCAACTCTCTCCTCCTCTACCGCTGCGGCGCCTCCTTCCCCTCCTCACTTGGCTGCTCCTCCTCCCCTCCTCGGCCTGCCCTTCGTCCCTGCTTTCGCGTGGCTCACCCCAACTCGGCCTTATGGCCCGAGCCAGCCTGCCTCGGGTGCTACATCGTTGGCCGCCACCACCTGCTCATTTGGTCCTCCTCTCGGCCCTCTTCTTTGGCCACCACAGTGGCTCTTGGCACCGCTGGCCCCTTGCTGCGCCCCGACCTCACGGGTGGCTTGGTGCCGCTGTTGTCTCGGCCTCCGGCCTCTCCCTCTCTCCGCGCCTTGCTGCTTCCCGCACCATGGTTGCCACCACCCGGCTCCTCCCGTCTTGGCCAGACGCCTCCTGCACTTTCCCTTACAACCATGTCTTGCCCATTTCGGCCCAGCCGACCACCTTGGGCTCGATCCCCTCCCCCTATACTGATTTTTGGATTTTTAAGAGCTTTAATTTAATTTCGGATGTATGAATGTTGATTCTTGTGTGCTTTTGTTTATGCATAGGGGTTGATGGATGTGGGTTGACAGAGAGAAGGAATTGCAGTCATACGTCGTCAATCGGCAGCAAAGGTATAATATCATTTTTGTAATGGTTCTGCGTATTTAAGGACACTTACTGAATTTGTGAAAATTTCGATGTTCTGAGAACTTCGAGGAAGTGCGAGGATTAAAGCTCGAAACAATCGGTAGAAGTTGTCGACCAAACACTACTAGAAGCAGGATGTTTCGAGTGCCAAAACACTCGGGAAAGGCGGATCTACACTCGGAAATACATTTCCGAGTGTCACCTCTCGAAAAAGCACTCGGGATAGATTAGTCGGAGAAAATCGGTTTCCGAGTGTTACACTGGAAATATCACATTCAGAGTGCATCTGTGAACACTTTCGGGAAAGGTAGACACTCGGCAAAAAAACCCTGCTGAACGGCTTCTCAACCCGTAACGGGAAGTATTCCCGAGTGTCAACACTCGGCAATACGCGGAAAAGACACTCGGGCAAGCTTCCATCGGATCCGTAGGAAATCGCCACAGGTGAAGTGTTCCCGAGTGTCGACACTCGGGAAATTTTTTTTGTCGCTTTCCCGAGTGTCACTTTCCCGAGTGTGGACACTCGGGAAAGTTTTGGTCTATTTCCCGAGTGTCGACACTCGGGAAAGTTTTGGTCTAGACTAGATATAAGTTCTCTCCATTATCAAACCTTATGGAGCCAAGTTCGGTGGTGGTATGTCCTATTTCTGTCCCGAAAGTACCAACTTTGTAGGGCGACTTAGACTAACCTTGTGTTCATCTTCCAAATAAATTTCATGCAGCATATTCAGTGCTCTATACTTTTTTTTGCACTTCTCGTGTTTAGTGTTCATCATGTGGACTTTTAAAGTGCTAATGTGTCATCTTTGCTTTTAATCCAAAAGTGAACCTTACTAATTTCAATGCTTACAGGTTACGGTCAAAGGCGGTTGGTTGGCATCATTCAAATTATGATGACCACTCGACAATAGCATAGTTATGTCTGGCTTTACATAGCTTTGCTTTACATAGCTTTGTTTTAGGAAGATCGATAAATTTATACTTTGATGGTGTACCTTTGTATTTATTTTTATTCTTTTTGTTAGGTGTGGTCCATGCCAATACATGGTTCCCATACTTCAAGAAGTAAGCGAAAAGTTGAGTGGCAAGATTCAAGTTGTGAAAATTGATACAGAGAAATACATAAGCATTTCAAATCACTACAAAATTGAAGCATTACCAACTTTTATCAACTTCAAGAATGGGAAACCTTGTCATTGCTTTGTAAGTTTTGATGAACCTTCTTTTCTCCATTTTCATGAATAATTGTTCAACTAGGGTTAATGGCAATGAGGTTTATTTCCTTTTTTGTGGTCTATCTTTGTTTTGCTAGGCGGCATTTAGGAGGGCGTTGCACCTAATCGGCTAATCCAACAGATTGAGAGTCCTTTGAAGGTCACAAAGTAGCATGTGTGGCAAGCAGAGAATTTCCCTGCAATGTTCTTTTGTTTGAAACACAGAAGACTTTCAACCAAACCTCATATGGTATTTCTCTTTGTTGCATTTGCTATGTTCTTTTGTTCAAAACTATTAGATCCATATGCAGTGCATATGCGCGCATGCATGCATGGTACTTGAAAGTGTTATCAAAATGCAATTGGAGCAGCGTTCTTGTGAACAACGTGATGGCATAAAGAATTATATATCTGATGTTATTTTTCAGGCAAGGATTATTATCTGTGTTAACTATGACAAATCTTTTATGCCATTTGCCCATAAAATAAATCTAATTCATGTATGCTTTTATTGCCATGCTCTTTTGGTGCTCTAATAGCTCTCCAGTAGTGAGGTTTCCTTTCGACAGGAGGGGCTTTATGTTAATAAACTCAACATTATATTGGCGCAGGTAAGCTGTGCTGTTTCTTTTAACTGAATGAACTACGGTATTTTGAATTGTTATTTATTGAACTATGATTGTAACTTACCTAATAGTAGGTTTTATTGAGTGCTTCATCGACATTTAACTATATTGTTGTATGTTACTAATGTAACATGTAATTTGCTCTATTGTATGGAAATTTGAAAATTGCCTAGTATAATAATTAATTTTCTCCTCATTCTGTCTAAGGAGAGTCTTTCACACTAATCGTTTTCTGATAAGTTATTGTGGCGTGGTATGTGCTGTAGTTTGAGAAGATTGGGCTTGACTACGTGGATGTTGAAGCCCTAAAGAAAATGAACAACAACAAGAACAAGAAACTTGTTAAGAAGCTTGCCAAGAAGTACCATGCTTACATGCAAAGCGAGCAAGTTATCCATTTTCTTACATGCTACCTTTTCTTTTGCTATTCTTGTTGTTTTGCATACCAGCGATGATAGCGCGATGTGTGATTTGGTTGTTTTCATTCATTTACTATATGCATTAGAACTATTCCTGCCAATTTTGCAGGCTTAATTTCTACAAAAGTAGGATCCCTAAATAATACAAATTCCGTCGGATTTCTTGAATGCTCTGAGTACATTGTAAAGCGCCCAAGTTAGTTTTCAAGCGTAGCTTTGTCCTATAACAGAAGAAACAAAGATGTAAGCATGAGAGCTTACATTTTACGATTTGAAAGTTGAAACAGGTCTTCTTGCCCGAGCATTCGATGTAGCTCTCACATGCATATTATTTATTGTCCTCCATTAAGTTAAAGATCAAAGCATGGTATACTCCAAAGGATTGATACTTCAATAGGCGAAATTCTTTGCAAGAAAAAAACTTTTGTTTTAACATTTCCCCAAAAACCACCCAGCTCATTTGTGCACTTTTGCTTGAGGAGGTTTCATTCCTAGCCTACCCCAACTTGTTTGGGACCAAAGGCTTTATTGTTGCTATGTTGTATTAATTAGTAGGATGCAAATAATTTTTACTCTAGTTTGCCAACTATAAATATCTTAGGTAGCTTCATCAGCAAGTAGCAGGAGCAGCAGGTCAAATCGGCCAATTGGAGTAACACAACTGACGAGGATTAAAACCTCTATGTATTATTTTAATGCATAATAAAAGACCATACGTCTTCATGGTCGTAACTCCTAAGACTAACGACCTCCACAGTGCGTTAGTATTCGAAGGTTACTTAATGGGTACCACAGTGGGATGAGGCTTTGTGCCTAATCCCGACCGGATAACTTGCTAAATAAAATTACCGAATGGTATTTCTTATCGTATGATGAATGGAACCGTGCTATATGTTCCAAACCATGCGATGGTATAACCACGAGATCTTGACTATTAACCACCCTACGGTTAAGCTTTTCACGGCAACCGCAAGGAAGTTAGCACGTTGCTAAGCGCTCCACCGTTCAAACCCGGTCGTAACGTTTCACGAAGACGTCTTCTCCGAGTAATGCGCCACCTCTTGGAAGTTATTTAAAGGTGAAGCACGAAAGACGAAGGGCGGACACGAGAGAGACAACAAGACCAAGACCAATAAAGACAAGAACAACGACAGTTCAACAGAATATACAGAAGCCTAAGCGGTGTCATTAGAGGCTAGATAATCAGACTTAGACTCATATTCTAAGTCTGATTACCCGATTAGACATTCCCCCATTCAGTGTAATTCAGGGTAGTACTTAGCCACATCTTGTAAAACCCAGTTCATATCAATAAAGAGCGACCCCCATTCCATTCTAGGATATTCCACGTCATTTTCCTCGTTTATTTTCGTAAGATCGGCGACTTGATCGTCGACAGCTGGCGCCGTCCGTGGGGTAGAAGGCGTAAGTTTCCTGAAGAAAATTCTTCACTCAAGAAAATCCTCGCCCAAAATCTCTGCAATCGCTCATGCGACTATGCGGAGTTTGGGATGAGAAAGCGGATTCGATTTGGCGGACTCGCCGACCTCGACATGGAAGGATGTATCCGCGCCATGGAAGAAAATGGCAGTCATCCTCCTCTTCCTCCTCGCCCGCTCGCCGTCGCGCGGCGTTAGCGAGTCGGCCGGATGGATGAAGATCGCCGCCACTCTCTTGGTGGCGCAACCCGAAAAACCGGCCGTTCAGACCGATTCGAATGCGGAGGATCTCTTCAAGCCGGTCTTCTCGTTGGCGAAGCAGTGAAAAATTTCAGCCCCATCACCGGAAAACTCTATACCATTGATGAAATCATGGTTGAAAGATACTCTCCTTGACACGGCAATTCGAGTCAACCGTCACACATAGCGGTGTCGATGAAACCTCCACTGATGCGTAGGCCATGTGGGGATGATCACACTCGACATCTGATCGGCGGTTCGTCGGATCGGTGAAGACCTCGAGAAGTGCTCATCTCCGACCGATCTCCATCGTGGAAGATTACAGCGAAGCGACAAGCTCTCCATTAGTTATGATGGAAGCTCGCCGGAAGATCAATCTTTGGAAGCACGAAGTCATCGCGATCGGAGATGAAGATCAAGATGCCTGCGGTCCTACACTCTCTACCACGCCATCACGTGTTGTTAGAGATGATCCGGGCCGTCAAGCACCGACTTCCGGAGGCAGCGGAACTAATCGATGTCAATCGATTAACTACGCTGGCCTTTGCCCCACCCAGAGTGGTGATGGGACCGAACAAATCCGAAGGTCGGGGAAGGTTGACGGGCATACACCTACGACGATATGAACCCCTGAGACCTTGATAGCTATCTAAAACTTGCGGCGTATTCAAAACATGTTAAATAATTCGATCCTGCTCTAGCGAGAACGCCTAATTTTAATACAACTCGTGGGTCGGTATCAAAATTCTCCAATAGACCATGCGGCGAATGGGCGTATCGGGAATAGAGGGTTTGAAAGTCGGACTATGACTTCATCCCAACGCTCCTCCTCGGCGGGGGACAACACGGTCATACCAGAGAGAGGCGATCGATCTGAGACCTCCTCGGCGATTCCGACCAAGGAGTCACGAGGGAAAGGTTATTCAAGCTACTCCCCATCGTGTCGAGAGGAACCACCACTAGGACCTAACGATCTCCGACATCGTTTGAACCAAGTGGGCGGTCGAAGGCATCATATCAGTGTCCACGACCGGATCGGTACACCGGAGTTCCAGCGTCCCAATCCTAGGGATCGGTCTCCGACCGATTACAATCCGGCACCTTCACAAAGAAGACGCCATGAATCAATCACAGGTTGTCGAGCCTTCTCTGCAGGGCTCCAAGCTGTGCGTTGGCCTAACCGGTTCCGACCGGCCAACTTGGACAAATTCAATGAAACTCAAAACCCATTAGAATTTCTCCAAATATATACCACCACCATCAGGGCTGCTGGTGGCGATGAGAATGTAATGGCCAACTATTTACCCACCGTGCTCGAAGGTGCCCGGTCGTGGTTGTTAAACTTACGGTCGGATCAATATATACTTAGGAACAACTCTGTGATCTTCGATTGCCAACTTCGAGTGCGTCGATGCATACAGGAAGGAGGACGATCTCCTGAGAATCCGGCGAGGATCGATGAGACTTTACGTCAATATATCAAGAGGTTCGGCCAGGTTAAGTAACTCTATACCCGAAGTCGTAGAATCCTCATTATTCAGGGCTTTTAAAAGCAGGGTGAGGAATCGGCGGTTCACGGAGGACATAGCAATGAACCCTCTAAGAACAACCGTTGAGCTTTTGATATGGCGGACAAGTATGCCACCGCTAGCGAAGCAATCGAGTGGTGTGAAGCCATTGATCGGAAAGACAAGATTCCCCAACCCGGCTGGACAAGCGGGAGAAAAAGAACAAGAAGTCTCTCAAGAAGAAAAAGAACCGCGGACCGAAGCGACAAAGAAGTCCTCGCCATTCGAGAAAAGTTCGGGAAGGGCAAGAAGGACTATGCTTGGTCGAAGCAAGGCAAAAGCTCCGATCAAGGATTCAGACGAACAAGAAGTGGTGTCCACTTCACGGTGACAGGGCATGATCTGCGCTTTTGTCGTGTCTCGCAAAAAAACTGGAGGATTATTATGCGGTAAGGACCATTTCCATAATCTGAGGAACATGGAGAAGCGAGCTCCAAAAGGACAAGGATGGCGGCGAAGAGATGGAGTACCAGGATCCCCAACACACGATCAACATGATTTTTGGAGGATCTTCTTCATCTGAGTCGGACGTCATCTGAAGGCCATGGGCGAGAGGTCAACCTAGTCGAATCTCCATTGTCATCAAGCACTTTCGAAGTGGTCGGACACCGCAATTTCCTTGACAAAAGGCATCGCCCCATCCATCGACTCGTTGGGTAGGTTCCTATCATTGTTGAACCAACCATTAATAATTGTCGGGTTAATCGGTCTTAGTAGATGGGGTAGTTCTTTGAATATATTATTTGTGGAGCTTTAGAAGAAATCAGGTCCCCATGTCAAAGGTGAAACACATGAAATATGCTTTTCATGGCATAGTTAGGGTTCTACCGCTAAACCGATAGGACAAGTTTCCTTACGATTCGTTGGAAAGCGACAACTTCGAATAGAGAGGATTCCGTTTGATGTAGTAAACTTGAATCCGCGTACAGCGGAATTCTCGATCGACCGGCATTAGCAAAATTCTTGATAGCCACGCATTACGGTTATCAAAGTTTGAAAATCTCGGGGCGAAGAGTCATCACTATTCGAGGATCGAGAAAATGGCTTATGTATGCGATCGGAAATCCTTTGCCTTTGGTTGATGAACTTCCGACGAGAGAGTTAACGAAACTCCCATGCGGTCAAGCACCGAGGCCAAAGATGACACCCAAACCATCGACCGGACAAAGGAGGTACCACTCGACAAAAGCGCTTCTCGGACAGCGTCAAGTCTTCACATGGGTCAGGACATCCAAACCCAACCGCGCAAAGATTACGGTGGGGGCAAGACTCGACCCTAAATAGGAAGAGTCGCTCGTCTCCTTCCTCCGGCGAATCGGGGCGTGTTTGCACAGCAGCGTCCGATATGCTGGAGTCCCGGGAGGTGATCGAGCGCAGGCTTGCTCTCGGCGACAAAAACCGATCAGCGAAACTACGACGTTTACTTTTGATCGGAAGGAAGCAATCGATCGGAGATTGACAAGCTTCTCAAAGCGGGATTTATTAAGTGAAGTCGACCACCCACGATGGCTTGCCAATCTGTAATGGTTAGAAAAACAATGGGAAATGGCGAATGTGTATCGACTTCTGAGATCTTAATAAGGCTTGTCAGAAGGATGACTTTCCCTTCCTCGCATTGATCAACCGTAGACTCTACTTACGAGGTGCGAGTTACTAAGTTTTTAGATCGTATTCGAGGTACCACCAGTTAGTATGTGTAAAGAAAATGAGGAAAACTTCCTTCATCACCCGATATGGCACTTCTTGTTATATTAAGATGCCATTTGGTCTCAAAAATTTGGTGTAACTTTTCAAAGGTTGATGCAAAAACCTTTAGTCCACAAATCGGTCGGAATCTAGAAGCTTACGTTGGCGATCCGGTCGTAAAGACCACCAGCGTTGGCGACCACATTCTGACTTACAAGAAACTTTTAATAACTTGAGAAGACATAACCTCAAGTTAAATCCAGGAAAAGTGTGTGTTCGAGTTTACTTTGGAAAAGCTTTCGGTTTCCTAGTTTCGGCTAGAGGTATTGAAGCAAATCAACAAAAATTACAGCCATCGACCGGATCGCCCTCCGACCACGAAGAAGGAAGTCCAAAACTAACGGTCAGTATGGCGTTAAGTCGTTCATAGCAAGGTTAGGGGAAAAAGGATTACCTTTCTTTAAACTTCTTCGGAAACATGGGAGTTTTGAGTGGACTAAAGAGGCAAACGATGCCTTTGAGGAACTTAAAAAGTACCTTACAAGTACCCCGGTTTTAGTTTCTCCGAGACCGGGAGAAACATTGCTAATTTACGTGGCAGCAACACCACAGACAGTTAGCGGTGTACTGGTTGTAGAAAGGGATAATATCCAACGACCAGTCTATTACGTAAGCGAAGTCTTACATGGACCAAAGGAAAGATACCCACAGGTACAAAAGTTGCTCTATGGCCTCCTTATGTCTTCAAGAAAGCTAAGGCACTACTTTCAGGCCCACAAAGTGGTCGTACCTACCGGATATCCTCTTGGTCAAGTCCTTGGAAACAGGGAATCATCAGGACGAATAGCCAAATGGGCGGTCGAGCTAGGGGCGTTCGATCTCCATTTTATTTCACGAACAGCAATAAAGTCCCAAGCAATAGCAGAATTCATTGCCGAATGGACAAACCCTGAACCCACCCAAGGACCCGAGTACGAACACCACGATGAGTGGACATTGTATTTCGACGGTTCCTTGATGTTACAAGGACCGGGGCCGGAGTGGTCTTGATATCCCTCTTGGCGAACACATCAAATCGCCATCGGTTAAATTTTCACGCCACCAATAATGTGGCGAGAATATGAAGGTCTTGGCGGGACTCGAAGCGGCTCGTTAAGCTCGGGATTCGCAGATTACTAGTGAAAGGCAATTCTCAACTAGTAGCGAATCAAGTCAGAAAAAGTATCAATGCTCGAGTACCAAGATGTCATCTTATCTGGCGGAAGTCTGAAAACTTCGAAAAGCACTTCTTGGTTTTCAGATCCAACATATTTCTAGAAAGGAAAACTTTCTGGCGGAACCGGTTAGCACGGATGGCATCCACGAGGTCGACTGTCCCGCCCGGAGTTTTTCTCGAGCAACTCAATTCACCCTCGGTAGTTGAGCCTTCCGAGAACATACATGATTCTTTGCAAGTTGAACAAACTAATCAAGGAAACATGGATGCTCCATGTGTCGTTGACGGTTGGCGTTTATCACGATCACGGTAGAGGCGGATGACATCGATCTACAATTATCTTGACATGACACAATTCCAGAAGATGATGTAGAGGCGATCGTATATCACGAAAAGCCAAATCATACACTCTAATCGAGCGTATCTTGTATAAGCGAGGATCTCATGGAGTGTTGATGAGATGCATATCTCAAGCGGATGGCATTAGATTGCTAACCGAAATCCATGAAGGCGTCAGTAGAGCACACCATTCCTCTGAGAACCACAGTCGGTAAAGCCTTCCGCAAGGCTATTCTTGCCAAGCGCCCTTCATGATGCAAAAGAGCTTGTGATGAAGTGTGTACAATGTCGGTTTCATAGCCGACAAGTACACGGCCGGCTAAAAGCCTTACAAACAATTCCTCTTTCTTGGCCTTTTGCAACTTTGGGATTTGGACATTTGGGACCTTTCCCAAGAGCACCGGGGCTTCAATTCCTTTTCGTCATGATTGACACGTTTACAAAATGGATTGAAGCCGAGCGATCGTTAAAATAACAAGCGAGGCCGCTAAGAGATTTCTCTGAAAAATGTGATCACGCGATTTGGTGTACCCGGTCGTATCATCACGGACAATGGTTCGATTCTCCGGCCAATCAATTCCAGAATTCGCGATGAACTTGGGGTCAAAGTTCATTTTGCTACATTGCTCATCCACGAACAGCGGGCGATTAAGCGAGCAAATGGTATCCTTATGTAGGGGATCAAGCGCCGAGTATTGACCGATTAATCAAGCGGTCGAGCTTGGGTTAAGAACTTCCCTCTATGTTATGGGCCGTTCGAACCACGACCGATCGTCGACCGGTGAAACTCCATTCTTTTTGGTTTATGGTCTTTGAAGCCATGCTTCCTCGAAACTCAAAATTGGCTCTGCTTTCGAATCGATCGTTTTGACGAAAATGATCGAGAATGAGCAACGACTTCGGCAGCGTCGATTTCCTTGAAACAGCGAAACCAAGCCCTTATACGATCGGCGCCTACCAACAAGCCATGCGAAAGGTACCATAGTCGTAAGGTGCAACCTCGCATCTTCTTGTAGGTGATCTGGTTCTCGAAAAAATTGAGCCAAACAAATCGCAATAAACTTTCTCCTAAATGGGAAGGTCCTTACACTCGTGGTCGAAGTCACCCGACCGAGGTTCCGTCACGACTAGCTATATCGATGGGCAAATTTTGTCAAATTCTTGGAACATCGATCAATTGCGTAAGTTCTATGTTTAATTTTCATTCTTTCATTTCTTTCAATTTCAATTTCATTAAATTCATTAATTAATTAAGAAGTGCAACCTTGCTTATATATATACACCTACATTACAGTCGTTTATTATTGTTAGTGCAGTGGAGAAGACATTTTTCTCTCGATATCCTTTTAAGGATCTCTCGATACTCTATGGTCCTAGTCGTGAGCATTTTTCTTCAAATGATTCCCCGCGACTACACTCTTTTCTCAAAAGAAAATATGTAATCGAGCGCCACACAACTAACTATCTCATGAATGATATGCTTACGATTTTGAAGATTATGCTTCATTATTTCAAGATTCTGGTCTATTCTTGTCTGGCTACTGGTCGGGACACGGAAAGCCTCCTAGTCGAAGTCTCTCCTTTTTACAGCGTGGTCACCTTGCTGGAAGGAGCTTCCTAGCGACGGTTCTTTTCTTACGATCCTCGCTACCAGTCGGATATAGAATTTGAACACGTTTCAAAAAATATATGTCGTATGCCTTCAGGTCTTAGCATTAGTTCCGACCAGACTATGGGACAATAGATATAAACAAAGTTCACTTATAATCTGTTGCATACATATTTGCATTTCTTCTTATGTCAAGTTTGACAAAGTCTTTTTTCCGACCATATATAGTGTTTTTGATTGGTATTTCCATTATGACAAACAAAGATCTATAACTAGTCGAAATCGTCTGGTCCTGACCACATTTGATTTCCTAATCTTTAACGATCGCTTTTGTCTTACATGTCCAAACATACCTTCAAAAACTCACATACATGGTTATGACCTCTTTTTATTCTCTTTCTTGGTTCACTTTGCTTGCGATGAACGTTCTTCTACTATAAAGCGATCGGGGCTAGGAAATATCTGAGAATTTTAAAAAGTCAAGCAGGATAAACAAAAGCTTTGTCAATGACATAAAAGGTAAGTTTTCATAGATATTCAAATATTTTTACACTTGTAGGAACCTACTCTAAGAAATATTCCCACCTAACTCTTTGTTTGTCGGAGATTAGACCTCCATCTCCTCTACAACTATATCTCCGAGTGGCACCGAGTTCTTCCATGAACTTGGTCGCCTCCTCAAGTGGGCGATTGAAGTCATCTTTAACAGCTTGGAGATCTATGGAGGGTCGGAAGCTTTCGTTTTGCCAAAGCAAAACTAACTCCACTTGCAACGCTTTGTTTTTAGGGCACAGGCATAATTCGTCCGAGTAGTTTTGAGCGTAACTTTAAGGTCCTCTAGAAGTTGACCCAAATAGTTCATTTTCTCTATTGGATCTCCTAAGGAAGGCGGGCTTGATCCTCGATCCCATATCAAAGATCATCTTGTTCAAAGCATGAATCTTTTCATCAATATTTTGAGCAAGAGCGCCTCCTTATCTGCTCAAATTTGAGTTTTCTTTACTGCTTTAGACATTTGCGCTTGCTCTTGCAAAAACAATCGATTAATGAACACAAGCATAAGTGAAGGAAAAATCAAGCTTACGACATATTACCTTCATTTGTTTTGCTAAGTGTTTCATATTTGGTCGTTACTTGACGATCAACAGGTCTTTAGTGAACTTGCTTGACAAATGATCGATCTTTAGCTTTATTTCTTCTTCAAGAAGAGCTGTCTTGGCTTTCTCACCACAACCTCCTCTTTTATTTTCTCCGGATCTATCGAATACGATAAGGAGAATAATTGTAGAGGAGCAAAGTATTGAAGAAGAAACAAAAGTTTAAAAGGAAAAGTTCTTACTTTCCAACTCGGAGTGCTTTTGCTCCAAGTCCTTAACTCATTGGGTCGATCCTCCGATCACAAAGAAAGTTCTCGACCAAATGCTACACAAATAGCGTTCTCTTTCTTAAGTTTCTTATAAACTTTTAAAGAAGAGCTATGAAGTCGGGTCGTAGAATACTTACTGAATTGCTGGTCATTATAACCAAAAAAAATCAAATCGAGTGCATCTTGAGTTGAGTATCCGATACTTTCTGCCACGCCTCATCAAGCTCCTTATCCTCGATAAATCGGGGACGAAAAGGGAACTTGTTAGGTTGGGAAGGGTTATCAACAGTGATCGGAACCTATTGAGACCTCTCAGAGGCATCTACCTCCACAGAAGGGGTTTCAATCACCAAAGGATCCAACTCAACCGTTGCCCTTGTCACCTGCTCGGGGGCTTCTTCGACCACTATTTCCTCAGGAACTTTGTCCTGAGAAGTGCTCTGGTCGGGAACTTCCACAGGTGCCAGGTCCTCAGGAAGAACCTGGTCGGAAACGACCGGAACACCAGAAGACCTATGCAAACCGAAGATGGGAAGTTCAAAGTATCAAATCATCAAGGAATTATTAAAGGTACATACTTATACGACCACTTTCATTTGTACATACCTTGTTAATCTCCGGGATTTGACTCTGAAACGCAGCGCAGAGAGAAATACATGCCGCTAGCCTCCAATTTTGTTGGTTCGGACCAAAGAAGGTTTGTTGAACCTCACATCCTCCAACAAGATGTCGGAAGCTATGTCCTCGACTCAGTTCATCAAGGACCGCATTCGACTATCGGTGGAGGAGTGGTTTCATCAATCTCCGGATCGATTGTTTCAAGAACAACCATAAGGTCGGCACGACCACCACTGGAGTCTACAACCTCCTTGATTACATTCTCATGGCCTCGAGCTTATCCACCTAAATCAAAGAACAAATTTGATTGGGTGAAGAAATCCTTTATCTAAAAAATTCGTACATATATGATTCCAAATGTTCTATTACCTCGAGGGATTCATCTCCTTCAAGTGCCTCGAGGAGCGACTTTGGTCGAACTAAGGTGGGATGTTGATCCTCACCAGTTGTATGATTCGCAATCCGACCGATCGCAAATGTAGAGCACGATTGGAAATCTGGTGGAATATATGTATACACATGGTAAAAGGAATTTTGATTAAATTACCTTAAGCCTTGCTGTCTCCCTTCAATAGGAGTTACGCTAAGATCTTGGGGCATTGGCCTTTTCTCGAGCTTCCCTTACAGATCATCCCCGACTCGTTCTCTAATTTCCCAGGGAAAGAGCTTTAATGAAGGAAGAATAGACAGATTTTAAGGTAATACATTAATCAAATCAAAATACCGATTGAATTTATCTCAAAGACTTACCACCTTCCGAGGTAGCTTCATCACGATCAAGGCACCAGAGCGAGGAATGAGTCCGGAGCTTCAATGAGCTAATCGACGAAAGGTGAAATCCTTCACCACATGCCACGGTCGGGCCTGACTGCAAGTCATAGATGGCATCCGCCCATCTTTTGACTATCCCTCGTCTTCTTCTGGTCTCCTTCCATTTGGGGTTTTCACTTGCTCTAGTTCCGCCAAGTAGAGGCCATCGTCTTCGAATCGTCATGTAAAACCAAGATTTTTCCATGACGACCACGAAGATTTCACAGTACATGAGGATGTACTCATCGGCCTTCCGTCATGAAGACGCAATGTGCATTCCCGAGAGTCGCTTCAGATTTTGCCGCAGATTTTCCCATCACCATGCAGTAGAAATAACTAAAGAGCTTCAAGTTCAGTTGTATTCCCAGGTATGCCTCGCACAAATATGCGAAAATACTGATATTTGCGATCGAATTTGGGGCCAAATTCACTAATTCCACCCCGTAATGTTCAAGAACGCGGAGGAGAAATTTGTGTACCGGTAATCTTAGCCCACATTCGATGTAGGCGAGAAAAACAGGGATTTCCTCATCTTCACGGCTCGGAAAATGCTCTCCAGTCGCTGGTCTCCAATTAATCAGATTCCTATCTAGGAGCATTCCCATCTTCGCCAAATCCTCAAGCTTTTTCTTGCCCAATTCCGAAGGCAACCACTTCGTAATTTGCTCCGACATGGCGAAAATCCTCAAGGATGAGTAGTGGAAGTTGAAGACTTTGTGGTCGGAAGAACAGAAAAGGCTCGGAGGATTTCTTGGCGAGAAGCTAAAGGGATCGAAGGAATTTTGGAAGCATAAAAATTCTAAGAGCCCAAATGAGAGAAGATTTTATAAACTTCCGATACTTTGAAGGATTCCTACAAAAGTCCAACCGACAAAAAGCTTCTTTTTGTTCAAGCAGACAGAGAACTCTTCGTTTCCCAAGGCAAGTTCTCAACTTTAAAGTGAACACGCATCACTTCAGTATACCACGACATTAAATGGGGTCGCCTGACACGATTTCATCGGAAAAAGGTATATGCACGACCAGTTCATTTAAAGTTCGGGGGCTAGCTGACGAGGATTAAAACCTCTATGTATTATTTTAATGCATAATAAAAGACCATACGTCTTCATGGTCAGTAACCCTAAGACTAACGACCTCCACAGTCGTTAGTATTCCGAAGGTTACTTAATGGGTACCACAGTGGGATGAGGCTTTGTGCCTAATCCCGACTGTGATAACCGCCGTAAATTACCGAATCGGTATTTCTTATCGTATGATGAATGGAACATGTGCTATATCGTTCCAAACCATGCGATGGTACAACCCCGAGACATCGACTATTAACCACCCTACGGTTAAGCTTTTCACAAGCAACCGCAAGGAAGTTAGCACGTTGTTAATCTGCTCCACCGCTCAACCAATCGTAACGCTTTCACCAGGACGTCTTCTCCAGAGTAATCGCCACCTCTTCGGAAGTTATTTAAAGGTGAAGCACGAAGAGCGAAGGGCGGACACGAGAGACAACAAGACCAAGACCAACAAAGACAAGAACAACGACAGTTCAATGTAATATCTGAAGCCTAAGCGGTGGAATTAGAGGTTAGATAATCGACTTAGACTCATATTCTAAGTCTGATTACCCGATTAGACATTCCCCCATTCAGTGTAATTCAGGGTAGTACTTAGCCACATCTTGTAAAACCCAGTTCATATCAATAAAGAGCGACCCCCATTCCATTCCAGGATATTCCACGTCATTTTTCTCGTTCATTTTCGTAAGATCGGCGACTTGATCGTCGACAACAACCAACATTCAACTCATCCACAATTCTTCCAACATTACAATTCTTGATGCAGCAAAATACTCTGCAAAAGGTATTGATGCATTTATTATTTCATAGAGCAACAATTGTTCAAGATTTTCACAATTCTTTTGTTTTGACAGAAGTACTAAATAGAGTGATTTCTTCGATTGAGGAAACATCTCGCACGTATGATGGCAATTGTTTATGTTACTTCAAAGAGATAATTTTACCAAGTCTTTGATATTACGGTTTCACATGGGATGAGATGCTTCGATGCAAGTATAATCGGTTCATCTCGTGAGAACCATGGTGCGTGGTTTAGGCGAGAAAGCATTTCGAGACCAATGAATATTAGTAATTTTTTGTGTTCGTTTTAATGCCGAGCAAACTTGAAGTTTTCTTCATTGCTTGTATTCATAGTCTTTTATAACAAGTGCCGATATATACACAATCATCTGGAGCGCTTAATGAGAGAAGGAATTGCGATCATCGTCACGTGGCTGAAGAAAGGTATAATATCATTTTTGTAATGGTTCCGCCAGATTAAGGACACTTGACTGAATTTGTGAAAATTTCGGTGTTACGTAACTTGCCGAGGAAGTCACGAGGATTAAAGCTCGTAAACAATCGTAGAAGTTATTGACCAAATTATATATATATTTGGAAGAGTTGCATTTGCTTTCTTATGTTTGCATAAATTGAACCACAAGATTTAATCAAATGCTTAAAAATGAGTTCATTCTTAAATGTTTTGAAGTATTGATTTTAGATTTAAATCATGAATGTACCAACATTCATTGTGGAACATTATCTAAATATCAAGCCTTAATTATTCGCATAATGGCTTGAGCAAAGCAGATCAATGCATTGTCAAAAAAGTCGAAAGGTTCTGCAGAGAGGACACCCAAGAATGATAATATGCCCTGTAAACCCGCTGTATAATTCAATTCCCCAATTTTGAACTTGGTTAGCGAAATTAATTGTATTTTTGTCCAGTCAGGGTTAGGGTCGCTCATTGTAATTTGTAAGTATTTTAACAAGTTGAAATTATAGTAATTTTGATTTGTACAGCATGGCGTGGGTTATTGGTGAGAAATAGTTTTCTTTCTTAAGTAATATAAAGAATCTGAGTCCTGTTCTGACCCTCTTTGCAACTATATTTCCTGTTTTTATATTTAATGAAATTTATAGAGCATAAGCCACTGGAAAAAATAACAGGCAAAATGGTAGCTGGTGAGTTGTAAAAAACCTATCAAGTGGCCATAACATGTTAGGACTGATGTGTTTGCAGGTGAGGTGCCTGTACATCAAGAGCACCATGGGGAAACCTTCTGAGGTGTAGATTTTGTATCGTTTGTTTGTTGGTTGTTGATGAAAAGAAAGCATCGCCATTTTGTAAACTCAGTATGTGCTAACAATTCATTTCATATGTCGTCAAAATATGTGTTTCACTGTATGTACTAACAATTCCACTACTACGTAAATGCTATCTTTGGGCCGCCGATCACGAGGCAGTTCATCAAACCGCCTCAGATAAATGTAATCTCGAGGCGGTTTTGTTTACCCACCGTCTGGTGTTATTCTCCGCGCTAAAAACCGTTTGTGAAGATGTCATATCACAGACGGTTCATATTTGGAACCGTCTGTGATACTTCACAGACGGTTCCAAACATGAACCGTCTGTGATATTACCCAATATCACGAGGCGGTTTTTGGTTAAAACCGTCTGTGATACTTCACGAGCGGTTCCCAATATGAACCGTCTGGTGATATTGCAATATCACAGGCGGTTTTAGTTAAAACCGTCCGTGATAATTAACTCATCACAGACGTATATATAGCTCCGCTTCCCCGGCCAACAGATATAGTCTTCTTGATCTCCATCTCTGGCGCTACGTCGCCGTTCCGTGCCCGGTTTGAGTACATCGCCTCACCTCACTGAGCCGGCCTGGTCCATTTCAGCTATATATTGTCGCCGAGAGCTTGCCGCCGCCTCTCTGTTTACGATCGCGACCACCATTTGGACCTTCCCCGACTTTCATTGACACCTTCCTCGTGATCGAGGTGAGATACTAAAGCAAAAGCATCCTTTAATTTGAGTAGTTTGAAAGCTCTTGTAATAACCCAAAAATTCAAATTCTGAGAAAATTTAAAACTTATTTATTTTGGTGGATTTTCTGAATTTTCTTAAAGCTTTCATTTTTTTTAACCTTAAAGCTAAAACAAAGTTAAATACAAAAACTATTACAAAGTTTAAGTTGAAATTATTTTATTTAAGTCCAAAATCATTCTAGGAATTTCGTGAATTTTTCTAGAATTTTTGGAATTTATTTACTATTTTCTAAAGCCTCTTTTAATTATCGAATTAAAACAATTAAGAAAACAAAAGAAAATCCTCAACAGCTTTTAAATGTAAACTCATTCGCCCATTTCTTCACGCAAGACACGCACGTCTGAGCCAGCCCACCCGCATCTCACCTCCCCTATCAAATCGTGACCGTCGGATTAAGATCCGACGGCCAACACCATTCCGCCCTTTTCTTTTTTTGTTCGTTGTCACCGACGCGCTGGGCCCCGAGCCTTTCTTCCCGTGCCCTTCTTCTCCGTCGCTACCTTGCCGCCCGCCATTAGCGCCTACCAAGAGCTTCATCAACGCCGCAATCTTTGCCCCTTTGCTCACACCGCGACCACGCCGCATTGATTCCCCCTCATCTCGCCAGTGCTCGTTCTCGCCAAGGTTCTCGACAAGTGCGCAATCACCGGGATTCCTCAATTGCCGCCGTGACGCCGCTCGCACGATCTTCCGCCTCCGGCCTCCTCCGCCCCTATAAATAGGAGCACGGTGAGCCCCTTTCAACCCGCACCAAAACCCCCAGGCCCTCTACCCTCCCTCCTTCTCAATCATCGTGAATTCGAGTTTCTTGTCGCCGCAAGGACTTTCTTCCCCGATTCCGGCGCCGTCAAGCCGCCTCATCGCCACCGACCTTTTCTTGAAAGATCGCCACCTCGCGCACCCGGTGCTTGCCTCCTTTTCGCCGGGACGCCATCGGAGTTCGTCGCCCAGAAGTCTTGAACCTCGCCCGCGACCTCACTTTCGCCGTCGGCGATTCAGTAGCGTCCTAGTGCGCCAAGGTAAGCATGTCAGATCGAAGACATTACGCCCTTCCTTTTTGTACCACCCACAGCCCTCGTCGGAGCCCTTAACGCCGGCGAGCCCGTCGCCGAGCACCTCCCCTCACCGGTCCGACGTGGCTCTGCCACGTAGGCGCCACCTCGTTGCTCTTGCGTGCGTGGCTGCCATGTGGCAGCCCACGTGGCCGCTTGTGTGGCAGCCGAGTCAGCGGGCATAATAGCCGTCACTGTTCCAAGGACCAAGTCCACCGTGGACGTTGACCGCACCGTGGACCTAGTCCATTGACTAGGGGCCCACATGTCAGTGACTATTTTCTTTTTCCATTAGAAAATAATTTAGCCGGAAAATCTTTTTCTGTGCGCTGACGTCATAATCCCAATTTTCCTTTAGGAAAATAATTCGGGAAATTCATTTAAATTGCATATTTAGGTTTAAAATTTGTAAAATTCATAACTTTTGCATCCAATCTCCAAATTGGGTGTTTCAAATTTCTAAATTCATGTAAAATCATTATCTAGCTAACTAAACCAAAATTATTTAATTTGAAGCTATTTTGAATCTGTATTTAAATTTAGAATTTCTTTTAAATATCAAATTTAGGTTAAAACTTGTAAAATTCATATCTTTTGAACCTCAACTTCAAATTGAGTGATTCAAATTGCTAAAATCTTAGAAAATTATTATCTAGCTAAATAAAATAAAATTATTTCATTTGGAGTTAATTTGATTTGTCTTTTTGGATTTATTTGAATTTCATTTGAATTTGTCGTACTTTCGCGTATAGAGTTTGACGATTACGGAGAGGTAGATCTTTCAGAGGGTTTAGAATCTCAAGACTTCAACGAAGGCAAGTTACATTCTTGACCATCTTGATCCCAGTATTTCAAAGTTAATTAATTCTATTTTTAAAGTTATTATTGCATGCATATTTTTATTCAAGTTATTTTAAATCCTGTTTTACTTCTTAGTTATGCCAATTCCTTGTATGGCCAATCTTGATGCTTGGAATGCCATGCCCTTGTCACCTTAGTAAAATAATTAAGATATTTATGCTTAGTCATTGCTTAGACCAAAAGATGATTTGGGGAATTTTGCCAAAATACAAAGATGTTTTGAAAATGAATCTATGGTATTGTTTTTACCATAGATGATTGGAAAATGTCTTGACAAAAGAAAAATAAATGAAATTGGTTTAGACTTGGGTGAATTGGATTGTTGGTGGGTGCAAGTTCATGCACCGGCTCAATACTGCCGAATGTTTGAGACCTGTGGTTTGTTTTGGAAGTCGCCTACCATGTAAGGACGGTCTGCATGTCATGGATGTTAAGCCAAACTCGTACCACCACAAGTCCGAATGGGACAGACTTGGCCAAATAAGCTATATTATCTCACCATGTTTATGTCTTGGAAAGATGTGGGAGTCGTGAAGACTTATTGATGATACCCACATGGCGCAAGAGGGGGTAGTCGTTGGTGCGAAGCCTTCGATTACGAAACCTTAGCGGGCATAATTATGTTGAAATAATGTAGGGTAAAGGCCTCGTGATAGCTGCTTAGTCGCACGCCTACGGAAGCGTGTATTGGCCGACATAATAAGCAAACTATCTCTTGTGGGTAAAGCTGTACCAACTCTGCAGAGTATTAATCTATTCGAATAGCCGTGTCCACGGTCATGGACATGCTTAACAAAAGCCACTCAAAGTTAGTCTCTGGTTTTGTTTAAAAAGACTTGTCACCTGGTTTATGAAAATGGGATTGGGCAGAAGCCTGGTGTAAGGGGGGTAGTCCTTCACCATTTGTGTATGGAGGTTCATCCTACACTTGACATTGAGAAATTGAAATATGATTTTGATCTTCTTAAATTCTAAAAATGGCCTTGGAAATTACTAAGAGTATTTAAACTGAAAATGCTGTCTTATGCAAATAAACCCTGCCATTACCCTTTGCTCACTTTATGCATGCATTCAATCTTTACTTTACGGTGTAACTTGCAAGCAGAAGGTAGTGCTTACTCTTGCTGAATAATCTTTATTCAGGAGAAGACTTCTATCAAGACGGTGAGGACATCGATGCTTAGGCCACGCTTCCCCAGACGATTGCCTGTGGCGAATCGTTGGGTCTACTACTACTATTTTATTTCCGCTGTGTTTCACTTTATTTGGCCTCAGGCCCGATTGTAATAAACTCTGAATAATTATTAATAAAATGCGTGATATGTTTTGATTATCACTTTTGTTTAACTGTGTACACTAGAAATCCTGGACTAGTGTATGAACACAGAGAATTCGGGATCCTTCGCTCCCGGGTTCGACAAAAGTGGTATCAGAGCCATATCGACTGTAGGTCGTGGCCTTAGAAAAAGTCTTAAGGACTTATTTTCAAAAACTAAAACTATTTTGGGTCTATCCAAGAGTCTTCTCAACCTTTTTCTTTAAAACAATTACTAACTCATCTCCTTCTCTAAAATTGTAGATGGCCGAAAAACCAACCCGGATCTCCCACGGAATTTTCGCAGGACATTGGGCTGCACTTCTTTGGAAGATGATGCAACACCTGGACTACAACGAAAGACCAACCTATCAAGGGTACCCGATTATAAAGTGGGAAGCCAATATCATTTGGAGAGTTGAAGTGATCCTCTCGCCAACCATAACCCAAACACGGATTTCCACATCATCGGCGCTCCAATAAGACGTGGCACCTTCGCCAAGGCATTCAAGACGCAGCCAGAGAAGCCACAAGACGCCGCTACACTTACAACAATCGATTCCATGGCTCAGGTTTCACTACCATCAATGCACGTTCACCAGTCGATAAAGACCTTTTGCCCACCAGGAAGAGGACTCTCTGAGCTTCGCATCGGTGAACTTGTGCAAGGCGATGGACTATGCCTATGGAAACGCTCTAGACGACACTGCGTGCAGCTCAAGACAAACCTACAAGAGGTGGAAGAAAGGTCAAGGTCAGTGGAAGAAAAGCTAGCTTGCTACAAGGCGGCGAGGTAGCTCTAGTGAGCGGATTATACCCCAATCACCCCTTAGTTGTTTCCCATATTGTAACCGTTAGATCACGAATTATGAGCTATCGTTACCATTGTGATAGCCATAACCAAAGAATAAAATAAAATAATAAAAGAATTATTTTAGAAAATTTTGGCTCTTTGTCTTGTGATTGTTCTTGGGCTAATTAGATTTACCCCTTTAGAGCTTTCGTTCTATCTCTCTTCTAAAATCCTTAGAAACATCTAGCGGATGGTGACCACCCGTCTCGGCGATGGCGGTGCTCAAGGCCGTGGAAACGAGAGCGCGGATTATCGGGAAAATCCGTCCGCAGCCCACCACCTCCACCAACCAAGAGCCTAGTCAAGTCAATTAATAGCCCACCAGACGCATATGATGAGTTCTTTGGCTCAATCACTCGGCGTTCGAGCGTGCAAGCCGCAACCCACACTCCACCTCCACCTCCACCCCACCTCCGCAAAAGTTGTCAATGTCGGATTCATGAGATCGTCCTCCGACGTTCTCCAAGAAGATCTTGAACCTATGGGCCGACGATTGGCCCGTGCCATAGGGAAGAAGTTGGATATTACTCGATGCTCGGATCGCGAGAGGGTACTTTTCGCCACCAACTCGGTGGTCCCGCCGAGTGGTGGGACAACCTCTGCATCACCCATGCCAGCGCTCAAGCTATCACTTGGGAAGAGTTTGTGCGAGCCTTCCGTCATGCTCACATTCATGGTCGATGGCATTAAAAAGAAGGAATTGGCGCGCCGCCAAGGCAACCGCTCGGTGGCGAGTACTGCATAAGTTCAACGACTTGCTCGCTATGCCCGCATGACGTAGCGAGAGATGAAGACGAGCGAGAAAAGTTTATGGAAGGATGAATGATGAGATATCATCCAGCGATTTCTCGAGACTTCACTAACTTCCAACAGCCAGGACAAGGCAATTCGCCAGAAGGCAAACATATAGAGATGGAGAACATAGCGGAGGATGGCCGCGAGAGGTTCAACTCGAGGGCAACCCAAACCTCGCCTAGCTCAACCTCGGCCCCGCAGCGTGGAAGATTTGATCTACCACACCCAGAGCTTGAAAGACCAAGACAACAGCGCCAACACTTCCTAATCCACAACTCGTCTGCAGGAGGCCCAAATCGGAAGAACTCTTGGAGATTACTTGCTATCATTTATCGGGAGAAGGACACTTCGCCAATAGGTGTCCTAAGAAGTCATTTCTAGCTGCCCTAAACACAGAGTCAAGCTCTTGGCAAAACCTCCGTCGCCACAAAGACAAATCAGTTTGCAAAGGGCGTAGTTAACCACATCACGCCGAGGAAGCTCAAGCGAAGACGGATGTCGTTCTTGATACGTTTCTTGTTAATTGAAGACCAAAGATCAGTCCTATTTGATTCCTGAGCATCGCATTCCTTTGTTTCCGATAAATTTGTGGGAAAATATGGGTTACCTATCTCCTCTTTAGTTAACCCTATGTTAGTCCACTCCCGGCTCTGAAATGAGAACCGATTCTCTATGCCCAAACCTTACCCTGAAATATCCGGAGTATCTTTTCTAGTGACTTGATAGTCCTACAATCCCAAGGTCTCGATGTGATTCTTGGAATGGATAGCTAGCCAAGAATCGAGGAGATGATAGATGTGCCAATAGATCTATCACCCTCACCAATGCACAAGGAGAATCAAGAGAATTGGACTCCAAGTCTTCACCGGAGGAAGTTCCATCTGGCCACTTGAAGGAAATAAAACTTGAAGACATACCACAGTGCAAGAATATCCAGATGTTTTTCTCGATGAGTTACGGCATGCCACGGATAGGGGCGTAATGTTCTTAATTGACTTAGTCGAGTGGACCGCCCCAATCTCGGCGACCCTATAGAATGCCGGCCAATGAACTAGCAGAGTGAAGAAACAAATTGAAGAACTAAGGAGCAAAGGTTATATCCCACCAAGTTCATACCTTGAGGGAGCACCGTACTATTTGTCAAGAAGAAGGACAATAGTATGCGAATGTGTGTGATTATAGATCGCTCAATGAGGTGACGATCAAGAACAAGTATCCGCTACCGGGATTGATGATCACATTCGATCAATTGAAGGAGCAAGCATCTTCTCGAAGATCGATCTACGATCCGCTATCATCAACTAAAGATCCGGCGAAGATATCCCAAAGACGCCTTCACGACCAGATATGGGTTGTATGAATTCTGATCATGTCTTTCGGTTTGACAAACGCCTGCCACTTCATGAATATGATGAACAAAGTGTTCATGGAATTCTTGGATAAGTTTGTGGTTGTTTTCATCGATGACATTCTCATTTATTCAAAGGATGAAGAAGAACACGAGAAGCACCTAAGGATGATTTTGGGGAAACTCGAGAGAACACAGACTTTACGCCAAATTCAGCAAGAGCGAATTGGCTAAAGCAAGTGGCCTTCCTTGGTCATATCGTGTCGGCGGGGAGGAGTTCTCAGTAGACCCACCAAGGTCGAAGCCGTTATGGATTGG